>OX276375.1:48445315-50845315 GCA_946251855.1 Alsophila aescularia
AAATTGTGACCCTTACCACTTCTGCTGATTCTATTTAGTGATAATATCGGCAATAAAAATAAAGTGTGATTACTGGGGACCGCAGGAGGTCATCGGGACGCCACAGGAGACGGCCCGGAAATTGTCTAATGCTGTTACTCAAATACTCCACTAATGCACTCTGTTTTACTCAATTATTTGGTGAGAATTTAGATGTACTCGTAATTAGGTTATGTTGTGTTACTGTAGAGTGTACTTACGAATTACACATTGGCTTTATAGGTACTCATAACATTAAGTAATGATGATACCTTACATAATTATAGATTCTAACCTTGAAGGAGCTGTACACTTTCGAATATAAACATTGTGGCAACACATATTGTTCCTTCGAGACAGTACCTAGTTATATGTACCAAAAACCCACCGTTGTTTACCGAAGTCCAATTGCGACATATTTAATCATACAAGTAGGTACTTCCTTCGATTGTGAAAGTACCAATTAAGCACTTTTTGTACTTATGTTGTTTTTCTATGAATAATGCGCAGTAGAGGTACTCTACATGTTGATTTGATTTATTTGCGCATAGCTGAATAAGCATTTATGTACTTAGATGTTTTTCTCGCTAAAGTATGAGAAATGTAACTACTTAGTTGTTTATTACAATGAAGAATGTACTAGAAATCGCCTACGCATTTCTAAAAGTTATATAAGGAAGTTACTAAGTACAAATTGTCATTATTTTATCTTCGCTTGAATTGTACGGTCAAAAGTAAGACCAATAAAATTAACTTCAAATTTAATTTGTTGTTTATTTTATTAAAATCTCGGCTCCGTCCAATTTGTCTGGCGCAGCCGGTTGTATTTTTTTTAAGTCGTGGAAATTTAATTTGTCCGGCGCTTACTTCAACAATTGTGAAATATAATTTGTCTGGCGCAACCTACATATCTGGTGCAGTTGTCCTGAATAACTTCGTGTGTTCCTGACAAATCCACGTAAAAAAATACTCGAACCAAACAAATACGACTGTATTGGAAAAAGGAGTTGAGAAACAATTCAGCGAGTGGAATAATCACCGAGGCATGGGATCGAGCGGTTTTAAGTGAGTCGAAAATCATTCACTTTCCGTATTCTTGCCCTGCTATTCGACCCTTAGTGTTTTTGGACAAAAATTGCCAATACACTTGTTATTTTTGATTTATTGTATGCGAATTTATGATTTTTATGTGAACTTATTGATTTTATGTGTTTTTATTGATTTTTATGTGAATTTTTTGACGTTTTATGCGTTTTTATTGATTTTTATGTGAATTTTTTTGACGTTTTATGCGTTTTTATTGATTTTTATGTGAATTTATGTGTCTTTATTGATTTTTATGTGAATGTATTGTCATTTTATGCGTTTTTATTTGAATTTTATGTGAATTTATTGATTCTTATGCGTCATAATTGATTTTTATGTGAATTTATTGACTTTTATGCGTCATAATTGAGTTTTATGTGAATTTATTGAGTTTTATGTGCTTTTATTGATTTTTGAAGTGTTTTTATTGAACTTTTATGTTTCTTTCTTTAATTATATTTTGAATTTTTGTGTTATACGTGTTATATTGTACAAACGCATACTCAATTTTAATATTTTGAATTGATTTTAAATAATAATTTAAAATGGAACCTATGAGGATTATAACGAATGAAATTGTGAAATTGATTCCTAAATTTGATGGGAATGAAAAATTATTAAATTTATTTATTTCAAAATGTGAATATGTGCGTAGCTTAAGTGGAACCGAAATTACTGCAGCACAAGAGTTATATTTATTTCATGTTATTTCAAGTAGACTTATAGGCAGAGCAGCCTCATTATTAAGTGAACATAGCGATATTACAACATGGATACAATTGAAAAATCTTTTTACTCAACATTTTGGCGACCCAAGGTCAGAACAATGTATTGCTATTGAACTTGAAAGTCTTAAAATTAAAAATGACGAATCCTACATCGATTTCTGCCACCGTATTCAAAATGTGAGAAGTTCTTTGATTGCAAAAGTGAATTTAATTGAAGACTCGGGAGTTAGAGCAGCCAAGGCTATAATTTATAATAGCACTGCATTAAATGTATTTATGTACAATTTATCTGAAGATTTACTTCGATTTGTGCGTCTGAAAAGTTGCGTTACTTTAGAACAAGCTCTAAGTGTTGTGATGGAAGAGGTGAATTTCCAAACACAATATCAAATGAAAAATAAAAAAATAATTACTCAAAAACCATTTGAGAATAAACCAGCTTTTATTCCTCAACAAAATCAATTTAAATTTGGCATCCCACAAAGGCCAACATTTAATAATAATCCTCCAAATAAATTTATACAACCTCAAGGTTATAAGCCTTTTCTAAATAGGCCAAATAATCATTTTGTGCCACAAAATAATTTTAAATTTGGTAATGCGAATAAACCGCAAGTAAATAATTACAAAGCTTCAGGGTTTTTCAAACGACAACCCTATCATAAATTTAATTTTGGTATTCCTCAAAATAAAACAACTGATTTCAATGATAAAGATGTAACAATGAGAACGGCACCACAAAAGCCAAACCATCTTCACGTAATAAACGAAGATAATAAAAATAAAAATAAAATGACTATTCCAAATAAGGAAAATTTTTATATGAGGGCCTCAAAAGAGCATCCTCCGATATAGAAACTATAAATTTAAATTGTAACTCTTATTTAAAATTACCAAGTATAAATTTTAAAAATCTGAACTCCAAATTTTTAATTGACACAGGGAGTAATCGTTCTTTTATTAATCCAGAATTAGCAGAAAAATATTTTAAAGATTTCAAATATCAAGAAACATTTCAAGTCGTAAGTACACATGGCACAAGTACTCATCATGAAGTAATTTTTATACCATTACCTGATGAATTTAAAAATGATAATTGGTACAAATTTTATATTTATAAAGTCGATGGAAGATACGACGGTTTAATAGGAACAGAATTATTATCTTTGTTAGGAGCTAGTATTGATATGAAAAATCAACTTCTTCTAACACCTGAAACTGCAATTCCTATTAATTATAATCCACCATATGAGATAAAACTTATTCCTAGATGTGAAATGAAAGTTAAAGTTCCAGTAAATCTTATATCAGACTCAGGAATTTTAAACTTTCATGAATTTTATCCTGGCGTTAGAATGCCATCAGCTATAGTAAATTGTAAAAATTCATTTGCTGAAACTATAATACAAAATACTACAAATACTCTACATACAATTATTTTTAATGAACCTCTTAATGTTGAAAAATTTAATTTTGATGAAATACAAGTAAATAATATAGTTGAAAAAATGGAAACAGATTGTGAATTAGACGAAATATTGTCAGAAAATCTAACAAAACTGAGATTAAATCATATGAATGAAGAAGAAAGAAATGCAATTTTTAATTTATGCAATCAATATAAAGATATATTCTATTGTGAAAAATTACCCCTTTCATTTACAAATGATGTTAAACATAAAATAAGAACTACTAATGAGGATCCAATATATATTCGACCTTATAGGCAACCTCAAACAATTAATGATGAAATAAACAACCAAGTTGAAAAGTTATTAAAAGATAACATAATTCAAGAATCATATTCACCGTGGAATTTTCCAGTTCATATAGTTCCAAAAAAAGATGACGCATCTGGTAAAAAGAAATATAGAATGGTAATTGATTATAGACGATTAAATGATATAACTACGGATGATAAATATCCTCTACCAAATATAACAGATTTATTTGATAAATTGGGAAAATCCACTTATTTTTCAACTTTAGATTTAGCAAGTGGATATCATCAAATCGAAATGGATAAAAATGATAGACAGAAAACAGCTTTTAGTACTCAGTCTGGACATTATGAATTTTTAAGAATGCCTTTTGGTTTAAAAACAGCCCCAGCTACATTCCAAAGAACAATGGATAATGTACTGCGTGGACTACAAGGTATTCATTGTCTTGTTTATTTAGACGACATAATTATATACTCATCCAGTTTACAAGAACATATAAATAAACTTAAAAAAATTTTTGAACAGTTGAGAAAAACAAATTTAAAAGTTCAACTTAATAAATCAGAAT
Source organism: Alsophila aescularia (assembly GCA_946251855.1). Classification (NCBI taxonomy): domain Eukaryota; kingdom Metazoa; phylum Arthropoda; class Insecta; order Lepidoptera; family Geometridae; genus Alsophila; species Alsophila aescularia. Next base: position 48,449,440 of record OX276375.1, read on the forward strand.
TTTTGCGAAAAGAAGTCTTATATCTTGGACATTCAATTACAAAAAATGGTTTGAAACCTAATAATGATAAAATAAAAGCAGTATTAAATTTTCCTTTGCCTAAAACGCAAACAGAAATTAAAAGCTTTTTAGGATTGGTTGGATATTACAGAAAATTTATAAAAGACTTTGCGAAGTTAACAAAGCCTCTTACTAAATGTTTAAAGAAAAATCAAAAAGTAATAATAAATGAAGAATATGTATCGTCATTTGAAAAATGTAAAGAATTATTAACCAATGCACCACTTTTACAATTTCCTGATTTTGAAAAACCTTTTATTTTAACTACGGATGCATCAAATTATGCAATCGGTGCAGTACTTTCTCAAGGAACTGTTGGTAGTGATAAACCTATTGCATATGCAAGTAGAACACTTAATAGTGCAGAAATACGTTATAGTACTATAGAAAAAGAACTCCTTGCCATTGTATGGGCAACAAAACATTTTAGACCTTATTTATATGGTAAAAAGTTTTATATTTATACAGATCATAGACCACTAGCATGGTTGAATTCAATAAATGAACCAAACAGTAAATTGACACGATGGAAATTACGATTAGCTGAATTTGATTTTGAAATAACATATAAAAGTGGGAAACAAAATAAAAATGCGGACGCTTTATCGAGATTAAAAGTAAATGCACTAGGAGATGATGATAATCTCTCAATGAAAGTTAATATTGATAAAAAAGATAACAAATTAACAAATAAAATTTCCAAAAAAGGAAAACAAATAAGATCAACTTCTCCAATTACAATATCTTCTGATTCAGAAAAAACTTTAAGTATTTCTAGAAGGTCACCTTATTCAATACCTTCATTTGATAGTAGTACAATTACAGCATCTGATATTCCTGAAAATTCTAGTACTGAAATAGCACATTCTCATGAAAATATGGATATGGAAAGCATACCTATTTTACATGAAGCAATTGATACAAAACCAAATCAAATATTAATTTACTCGTGGAATTTAAATAAAATGTCTGTAAAAGATATTTCAAGAAATAAACAAAAAGGTTTAGAAGTGCATATGCCAATAAATAATACAAATTTAGTAAAAGAATTTTTAAAAGGTTACATAAGACCTAAAATTAAATATTTTATATATTTTGAAGAAGAAGCACACAGAAAAGATTTTGCTTCAGTTGTCACTACTTTATTTAAAAAGGATTCAGTAAAATTATTTGAATGCACATTAAGAGTAGTATATGTTGAAGATGAAAACGAACAACGTGAAATAATTTTAAAATATCATGAAGGAAAAACAAGTCATAGAGGTATAAAAGAAACACTGGCACATTTAAAAAGAACATATTATTGGAATAATATGGATCAAACAGTTGCAAGCGTTATAAATTCTTGTCAATTATGTAAACATATGAAATATGATCGTAAACCAATTAAACCTGAATTGCAATTAACGCAAACCCAAATAAAACCCTTTCAAGAAATATTTATAGATACTTTTACTATTGAAAATAAATCATTTTTGACCATAATTGATGCATTCAGCAAGTTAGGTCAAGCAATTGAAATAAATACAAAGTCTACCCCTGAAATAATAAGAGCATTAATAAAATATTTTTCATATTATGGAATACCAAGTAAAATTAGTTCAGACCCAGGTTCTTAATTTAATAATACTTTACTGAAAGAAATGTTATCTTTTTATAAAATAGATTTACATATAGGAACGCCACATAATCCAAATTCAATGGGATTAATTGAAAGGTTTCATTCAACAATTATAGAAATTTATAGACTTGCTAAATATGAGCAAAAATCTACTGATGCCGCATCTATAATAACATATGCAGTATTGTCATATAATCAAACGATACATTCGACAACAAATCTAACACCATTTGAAGTAGTATTTGGACATACGGATTCAAGTAGCATGTTTGCTGTAAACTTTGATAAATATTTTACTCAGCAATTAGTTAAAGAGCACGCACAAAGAACAAAATATCTTTATAAATATCTAACGGAAAAGTTAGTTGAAAAGAAAGAAAGAATTAAAGAAAAACGAGGCGGAGAAAATAAATTTAATATAAAAGTAGGCGATAAAGTTTTTATAAAAGGAGTTAATACTAGGCGAAGTAAAGATAGTCCTAGATATCAAAAAGCACAAGTGACAGGAGAAATAATACGTAATACTGTCCCTGTAAAAATAAATGGTCGTAAAACTAAGGTTCCAATAAAAGATATTAAACGTCCACAGATTCGTCATCCTGACACTGATGACCCAAGGACTAGCTATTCAGCTACAAAGGATTGAAAATTATCCTGGAATATTGCCTGTTAAAAAAGGAAATGCAATTTTGGAATATGATAAATGGAAGTTAATTAAGGTATTAGACTTAAGCTTAATTAAAGATGATTTATATTTAAACATAAATAAGTTGAAAGATTTAAACATATAATTAAAAGATAAAGTTAATTATACGATTAATTTTAATGATGATAAAATACAAACTGAATTTATTAAAAACTTAACTTTAGAGAGGTATGAGCAATTAGTCCCAACTTTACGTGTTAAAAGAGGACTTATAAATCCTTTAGGATCAATAATTAAATTGATAACTGGAAATATGGATAATGATGACGCTATCAAATATGATGAATTAATTAATCAAATTAAAACTAAGCAAGATGCTATTTCAAAGAAAGTTACTTTGGTTGCAGAAATGGTTGATGGTTTTGTAAATTTTACTAATACTTCTTATTATAATTTTATACAATTTGAGAATAATTTAATTGATATAGAGAAAGCATTGAATAGAAGTAAAATAAATGATTTTGAAAATAAAGTATCTCATACTTATAGTTTGTTAACTCATAATTTTCAAATAATTCTTTCTAAGTTAGATGAGATTGATACAGCGCATTAAGTAAAAATAAGATATTACATAGATCAATAATTGATACTAATGAATTATTTGAATTGTTAAAAAATATTGAGAGAACAGATAAGTTAATTTTCCCTGTTAATTATGAAAATTTAGTAAACATAGAGCAAAATATAGAGATAAAAGCTTATATTAAGGGTAGGCAAATTACATATGTACTGGCAATTCCAATTGTACGCAAAAACACTTACAAATATTACCAGTTATTCCCCTTACCTAACCTTGATACTTTTAATAATATTACATCCTTGATACTTCCTAAATATCCTTTTATCCTCGTGAAGGATTTGAACTCTATTACATTGCTCTCCAAGCCATGCGACGAGATTGATGAGAAATTATTTCTTTGTAAAGAAAGTTGTGCAGTCGTATTGGAACAAGATAAATGTATAACTGATTTAATGAAATTTACTTTGAATATTAAGTCGTGTTCTCCAATTTTAATCGAAACTTCAGAGATAAAAGTTCAACAAATTGAAATGAACATATGGATAATTTTTGCAAGTTACCAAACGTACTTGACAAAAACCTGTGAAAATGAGATTACTCGAGAGAAAATCCTTGGTACTTATATTTTAACCTTGGACGATAATTGTAAAATACAAGTTGAACTCTACGGAAGAAATTGTTCAGAGGAATGAACTTACATATTCTAAACTACCATTGATAAATTTACCAAGTGTTCCAGTTACAAATAATTTCAAAAGGAAACCTGTTAACTTAGATGGAGTAAATATGGAAAATCTACAAATGCTGAATTATATTTTGAAGAAAAGTGAAAACAGTGAATATAGTGAAATGAGTGAAATGGTCAATAAAGTGCAAATAAAAAGTGTTAGTTTATGGACATTAATACTTTATATTATAATGATTTTTATTATTGTATACTTTATTATAAAATATAAAAATGAGATTTTGAAATTATGTAAAATTGAAAATAATCTGACTTCAGATAATGAAATTTCAGATAATTTTCAATCTCAGGGTGGAGAAGTTATATGTACCAAAAACCCACCGTTGTTTACCGAAGTCCAATTGCGACATATTTAATCATACAAGTAGGTACTTCCTTCGATTGTGAAAGTACCAATTAAGCACTTTTTGTACTTATGTTGTTTTTCTATGAATAATGCGCAGTAGAGGTACTCTACATGTTGATTTGATTTATTTGCGCATAGCTGAATAAGCATTTATGTACTTAGATGTTTTTCTCGCTAAAGTATGAGAAATGTAACTACTTAGTTGTTTATTACAATGAAGAATGTACTAGAAATCGCCTACGCATTTCTAAAAGTTATATAAGGAAGTTACTAAGTACAAATTGTCATTATTTTATCTTCGCTTGAATTGTACGGTCAAAAGTAAGACCAATAAAATTAACTTCAAATTTAATTTGTTGTTTATTTTATTAAAATCTCGGCTCCGTCCAATTTGTCTACCTGCTGCTGTGAGTTACCACAACACAAAACACGCAAACAAAAGGCAAATATGTCTAAGTAATGTTACCTGTAATATTAGGTGATGATGGAACTTGAAAAGGAAGGGGAAGTTACCCTGTGTTAGCATATCTCTCTACTAAGGTAAAACTACTTACACTCATATTAACACGTTAAACGCCATGGTGAAAATACGATTTTTACATTTTTTCTTCTTGCTGCCCTTTGATGTAGTATCTCGAGATTCGTCCTTATCTCTTAATTAAGTTTCGATCTAAGGCTTTATTTCAGAGATATTCCTGAAAAACGTGTTGAGGTCACTGGTGCCCGTAGTGGCGCTGTAATTAGAAAATATACGAATTCGTTATTTTGGCGCCACGCGGTCGCGTACTCCGGTCACCCGCACCCCGCAGTCGCGCGTTGCCATTCAAGCTGCGCGCACGTCTGTTTGTTACGTTCACGAAAATGTCAGAATTTTTGGATTTAGACTTCGATATATCACAGGAAGATTTGCGTGACATAGATTTGTTGGAAGCCAGTATATTTGAAGAGATTGAACGAAGATGCGCCTCGGATTCGGAGGATTTACAAAGTGACAACGAAATAATATGTCCACCAAAAAAGCGCCTGCGTCGAATCGTTCAAAGTGAATCTGAGAGTGATACTGACTCTGTGGCTGACTTTGTAGCGACACAAATTCAGGAACTCCCCGACGACACGTACCAAAAATGGTCACATCCAAAAGGACACCAGCCATCAGTCATTGCCTTTACTGAGCAGACAGGTTAGTAATTGATTCACTCTTTGTGTTTAAGCCTGCACTGTGTGTGGCCTAACGTGTGTGTAGTGTAGCTATTTATACAGGGTGTCCCAGAAGTTGATGTCAAGCGGGCATTTACATTTACATTTACTTTTTTCAGGCTTGAAACAACCATATGCACAACAGCTCAAACAATCTACACCAGGCGAATATTACAGTTTGTTAGTTCCTGATGAGATTTTTGAAGATATTGCTCTCCAAACAAACAGATTCGCTGAGCAAACTAAACTTAACATAAAGCCTAAGTCACGAGCACATGCCTGGAATCCAATAACGAAGGACGACATAAAACAGTTTTTTGGATTGGTTTTATACATGGGGTTAGTAAAACTGCCGAAACTGTCTCTTTATTGGAGTAAGGACAAAATTTTTGGTCAAAACTTTCCCCGCACTGTTATGAGTAGAAACAAATTCGAATTAATTCTACAAAAACTTCATTTTACAAATAACGAAACAGCCGACTCTTCTGACCGAATCAACAAGATACGACCTCTGATTGAATCCCTGAATGAAACTTTCGAAAAGTGCTATGCCCCCAAAGAAAATGTATGCGTAGATGAAAGCCTAGTGCCCTTTAGAGGTCGTATAATTTTCCGTCAATACAACAAAAGCAAACGTCACAAATACGGGATGAAACTATTCAAGTTATGCACACTTCCCGGCTATACTTGCAAGCTACAGCTATATGCGGGTAAAAATAACGAGTTACTGAACACTACCCCCTGTAATGTTGTTTTGAATCTTTGTCAGACTATACTCAACAAGGGTCATACCGTCGCTACCGATAACTGGTACACCAGTTTAGAATTGGCAAATAAACTTCTCGATAAAGACACACATTTGGTTGGTACTGTGAGAAAAAATAGAAAAGGTTTACCAAAACAAGTGCTCGAGTCAAAACTCAAACCAGGTGAGTCGGTGGCGATGGAAAATGAGCGAGGAATCTGCGTTTTAAAATGGAAGGACAAAAGAGATGTGCATATGCTGTCGACGAAACATTCCAATGGATTCAGAACTATCATGAAAAAAGGGAGAGCTGTCAGAAAGCCGAAGATGATTTTTGCTTACAATGAAGCCAAAAGTTCTGTCGATATGTCAGATCAAATGACTTCTTATTCGTCGCCACTACGTAAAAACGTAAAGTGGTATAGAAAATTAGGGATAGAGTTGATTCTCAATACTGCTATGGTAAATGCATGGGTCATGTACTGTGAAAACAAGAAACGCAAGGAAGGTATCGTCTAGTTCAGAAGGGATTTAGTAGAGCACTTCACTAATTCAGGAAAGCGAATGGATGAACCTCTTAAAGTAAGACCAAAAAGAAAGAACCATAACCTAGTAAAAAAGGAAGGAAGTGTTAGAAACGTAAGACGTTTCTGCGTTGAATGCTACAAAACGAATTCGGAAATGTTTGGCTCAAAAATGGCTAAAAATAAAACCAAAAAGGTGGCGACATGCTGCGAATCGTGTCTCGGTAATCCGCATTTCTGCCTACCCTGCTTCAACAAGCTTCACCATTAACCAAGATACCTGATTCCTGTTTTTTTTGCCAAATAAATAAATAATTTTCATTATAACGTTCTTTTATTAAAACATGGATGTTGTATTTATATTCTAAACCATTTTCTATAAATACGATACTAGTTTCACTCCAATCCGTTCAGTAAAACCAGCATGTAGTGGTAACAAACATATTCAATTCATCACATAAAAACTTTTCTACATAGAAAATGGCCTTGGACTAGCAAAATCTTAAGTTAGACGAAAACCACTTAGGCGAAATGTTCTACAGCGCCATACCGGTCATTCCGTTACGCCAAATTCATAGTAAACGCTACCCACGGCTCACAAATTCACTTCAAAAACAGGTCTACTCCGAGGTCACCGGTAGCCAACGAGGCGCCTAGATGAAGGCGGGCTGAGGTCACTGGTGCCCTACATGGCGTTTAACGTGTTAATACTTCGCAAAATTAAGTAAAAATATACGAACTAGAAAGATCCTACCATTGCTTTTATTCAAACAGATTCTAATAAGTAGTACTTTTAATTAAGTGTTCAAGTTTTCATGACCGGTAGATTAATATTACCACATTTTATAAAAAAAAAAACTAATTCAACCGTTTTCTGGAAGAAATCGCTTAGAGCGATAAGATCGCCCATTGTACTCTATTTAAGTTAAATGTCTATTCTTGTGTATAATTTATTTGGTGTACAATAAAGCGTTTATCTGTCTATCTATCTATCTATAATATAAACTATCTCAACTAACTAAAATTTATTTCTACTTGTAACAGTTCTAGCAACTATTTTCACTTACTGAGAAAAAACTGGGGCGTTAAATTCATTTTGTAAGGCATTTATTCTTTTAGTGGTCGTTAAATGTACTCACAGAAGCTTATAATATAAACCCTTGTTAGACTAGAGGATAAGTTGGGGATTCTCACGTGGATTCTAACTAAAAAAGACTAATTCTAAAAAACTCGTCTGCCAAAAAATAACTTATGCCAATAAATTATATAATTTTGGGATGTGCTTATCAAGGCTTTCAATTTGATACTTACCCATGTTTTTATTTTCCGTATTTGAAAATAAAGCCATTTTGCAGCCACATTGTTTTTTTTTTTCAGTGCAATATATAGCCTATGTATGATGATATATACTCGGAGGGATGTTGGGATTGTAACGATACCCCATACGACTAAATCGGTTCAGGCATTTAAACACACATACATACATACATGCAAACAAAAAAAAACAAAAATCATTACACACCTTTTTTTGGGCAGTCGTGTAAAAAGCAACCGTCCTGGCTGTCGTGGACATTAATTATCTCGATCCTCTATTTCTATTTATCTATAATATATATAATGTACGAAAAAGTCTGTACAAAGATAATTAAAGAAATGTTTTTTTTATTCCTTAAAAAAATATGAAACACTATGAATACCACCACCACCATTCATATGAAATCATAACACCAAACAGATTCATAGAACACTGCAATATCACGGATTTGTAACAATAAAGTGATAGGCGGTGCTAATTTACATATATATCATCAAATAGCTGTAAAACCACCACTTTCCAGTGATAAGACACGTATCTATCATAGATATATGACTGCTCGCATCACTGATATACAGTTAAGTCTGATTACTTTTGGCTGGCTGGGTACTGACTGATATTGTTGTTCTGAATCTTCTATTTCTTCGATTGGAAGGGCGCTGAAATGATTAGAAATTTGTACATTAAACTCTTCTGAATTAGTAAAGAGGGTGTGTTTTGAGATGCGGTTTACACGATTTGAGAAAATCTTTGCCTTGTGGATTTTAAAATTGAATCTAATTTTTATGCGAAGGGGTCGGTGTCGGAGCTAAATTTGATTTTGTTGATAACTCCAACATCTTTGATGATATGATTCTCTGAAGATAGTGCAAAATCAATTTCGTTTTTTGTCACAGCGTCAGGCGACACCCAAGTCCAACGTTTTTGTATTTTTTTGATAAAGAAGCTGTTTGCTACTTTCATCCTTTGTCCAAAGGAGAATTGCAGTAGACGAGCACCTCGCTCATTACGGATTCCCAGACCGTAATGGACGAGAATTTCATCACTATCTGAATCCTGCCTAGCTCCGACTTTTGCGTTGAAGTCGCCGAGGAGGATGGTAAATGTGCCACGGCTTTCGTCACAGGCTTTATTGAGAAGATTAAAGCTTCAACTTCTTCACCTGGATGCGATGATGTTGGACCATAGACTTGGATTACTGGGAGAGTTTTATTGGGTGCCACCTGAAACAGCGATACGTTCAGAATAGCCAATGAATTCCAGTATATTGTCTTTCCACTTCTTCGCAACTAGGAATGAACCACATTATTGATACCACATTAAAGAACCTACTCCATAGAGTCCACTGGTTTATCCAAAGTGGTAGAGTATCTTCTCTTTCTTTTGTATGTTCTCCTTGTCTTCTTACTTCTGCCAGATCTATAATATCCCACGTGATGTCCTTCAGAGCGTTTTCGAGTTCATCTAGGTGCTCATCTCTCATCAGGGTGCGGAAATTGTAGGTAAATACATTTAGTAGATCGGAATCCTTTATGTAATTTGCTTTGGTCGTTTGACGGTTAGATTAACGCCGCCCAGAGATTCTTAGCTCCCCTGACCCCAGTCCTAGGCTGGTGTCTGTCGCCACCAGCACAACCGCTGGAGTCACCAGGCATTTAGGGCCTTGGTAAATTACTGTCCATAATTTTTATGGGGGTTTGGTCCGTAACCCGCCGCGCTGGTCCAGTGCGTGTTGGCGGGTCGTGCGTGTTGCTCGTTGGTTAGTTAGCAGGGTATACCATGGGCAGGTAAGATTGGCTTGGATCTCGAGAGTTGTTGGTTGAGACCTTTTACACCCCTAATAGAATAGTACATAGAGTACTTTTTAACCTAGAGAAATGACCACGCGGGCACAACAAATACAACAATATAGCTGTTCAAAAATTTGTATCGAACTTCAAATAAATATGGCGACGTGGATAGGTGTCGGTTTTCTTAACATTACATTATAGATACAATTGTTATAATTAAATTATAGTAATCTGGACATAGGCCTCTCCTAAAGCGTGCCACTGAGCCCGATCTTAGGCTCTTCTCATGTAACTGCTGCCAGCTACTTTGCTTAAATCAACATTCCATCTGGCAGGAGGGCGTCCTACACTACGTTTGCCTATACGTGGTCACCACTCATAAACTCGTCTATCCCACCGGTTATCGGTTCAAAGACTAATGTGACCAGCCCATTGCCACTTCGGTGAGCTATGTCGATGAATTTCGTTCTCGTCCGGATCACCTCGTTTCGGATGCGATCCCTTAGAGAAACCCCAAGCATAGCCCTTCCCATAGCTTGCAAAGCGATTTTAATTTTGACCAGTCTCATAGTCAGTGTGCACGTTTCGGCTCTGTATGTTATTTAGGGGTGGGCGTACTGATCAAAGACTTTCGTCTTTAAGCACTGTGGGATAGGCGGCGAGAAGACATGATGAAGTTTACCAAAATGTACATGTGCTTTTAATAGTATGCCAATAAAAAACAACAATTTTAATTATGTCAGCAAGAAAAATAAAATTAAAACAAATGTCAAGATTCGTATCAATAATGTAAAAATTACAGACAATCTTTTAAATGTAATAAATTAATTAAAGCTGTAAAAAGATTGCTCGACAAGCCAGCGCTTTAGTCTAGTCTTAAATCACAGTAGACTCGTAGCTGTGGTGATGCTTTCTAGCCACTTATTGAAAACAGTTGGACCCATAACATATTGTGACAACTTACAGGACTTCACGCGTGATCTAGAAACGGCCAACAGTTTCTCCCTGTTGCGGGTGTACTACGAATGCACAGAGCTGTGCTTAGTGTAGAGGTCGAGGTCCAACATATACTGCCACTTGAAATGTCAATATGGCAGGAAAAGTAAGGATTCATAGGTGGTTGAGCCGTGGAGTGCGTACACTGATACTTGAAATATCAATATGGCAGGAAAAGTAAGGCTTCCTAGGTGGTGTGCGTACACTGCCACTCGAAATATCAAAATGGCAGGAAAAGTAAGGATTCCTAGGTGGTGAGCGTACACTGCTACTTGATGGCAGGAAAAGTAAGGATTCATAGGTGGTTGAGCTGTGGTGTGCGTACACTGCCACTTGAAATATCAATATGGCAGGAAAAGTAAGGATTCATAGGTGGTCGAGCCGTGGTGTCCCAGGGTATGCGCGCCATGCACTGCACAGACCCCTCAATTTTAAGATTTGCTTAAGATCAGGTCGGCTTGTCTCTCTTTTTTATAGTTCAGAATTATCAAGTAAATCTTTTGTCAGTCGTTGTTCTAAATGTTGCCATCATTGCTTGCTGTTATTAAGTACCTGCATATCTTGTAGCTACCTAAGAACTTCTCCTCAGACCGGTATTTCATTTAGACCTAAGCTGGAGCATGGCATATTGCGGCCATCCTAATCCATCGGATCGCCAGGGTCATACGTATGGCAGTTGGCCACACAGTAAGCCCAGTTTTAGTTTACGACTGCTGCGTACCTACCTCGCTTTACGACTGTCACCCGCTGCGGTCACAGATAGTACATCTTCTGGAACGGATTCCAATATAAAGATTTCAGCGTTTGAGCGTTAATGGACTTTACCTTGGACGCTCTGCCAGGATTTTAGGTCTTTACGAGATAAAACGAAAATGTGCTTTCAAATAATGTGACTTAACTATATACTATTAGTGGCTCTGTGAGCTGTAGATCTCGCGATCACTAATTTATTGCAGTAGCGCCATCTAGTTACCTTGTTGTAAAACTAACATTAATAAGCAAGGTGCTCCATCAATCCCTACCTAGTGGGTAGAGGGATGATTCCACTGCAAGAAACTTAAAAGTGAGCAATTTACTGCATTTTGAGGAGCTATTCTGCTCATCACGCCGAAGTTCCTCATCTTATCTTCACCAATTCTTTATGTGACCAACTTTAAGTTATTACCTTTCAAATAAAATAGGAATCATTGAAATCGGATCTAATAAAGCGGAGATACTCAGGAGCCCCCTTTTTGACCCTTTTTGGGGGCAGTAGATCAATCAAAAATCTCCGACGACTAAAAAGTTTGTTAAACTTGTATGCCAAGTTTCGTCTAGTCGGTTGAAAAATGCGACCTGTAGAGGAGAACAGCCGGACACAGCCATATAGGCGGACAGCCGGACAGCCAGACATGCGGATATCCGTCGGACATACGTATGCATTTTTGCCCAAGCTGAAATGGAGACGCTTCGCTCGCGCATCGCGCTCGCTCGGTCAAATATTATGCTAGTTTATGTTTACAAATCCTCTCCATCCAAAGGTTGCCTGGAAGAGATCGCTTTTAGCGATAAAGCCGCCCATTGTACACTTCTTCTGCTATTGTTCCTTTATTTTTTGTTGATTTTGTTTGTGGTGTGTGCAATAAAGAATGTATCTATCTATCTATCTATCTAGTTCGGGTATTTCTGATTTATTCAGTAATAGTTATATTAATACATAATTTTGTTCGATTCAATGTGTAAACATTTTGGCAATAAAAATATTTTTTAATTCTTGTGCGACGAGTTTCGAGCACCGACGTCCAATCTATCCTTGATCTCGCATTAATGGTTTATGTATGATCTGTGCGTATATTTACAATCACTCAATAGGTTTTGTGAAAACAACAAAATCTCTTTCAATGATGTTTTATAAAATGTCTATTCTAGTCAAGCTTTTAATCATTGTTTGAGGGAGCTAGGAATGCTGACGCAGCTCTATACCCGGTTTTTCTTAATGCCGATACAAGATGCTGCAAAATGTGTTGCTTACTTTTACTGCCTTTTAAATTATTTTTATTATTTCTTTTGGTTTATATGCTGCTATTTAGTAAAATATGTGCCTACATAGTTGGTCAGACTGCACAATATGATCCATATCAATTAAAGGTAACTGCGTTGTTATTTTAATTGAATTGGATAATGTTGTCACCAATATCTAAAATCGGATGAGCCAATGTATAATTGTTAAAGTTTGTACGAAGTTGTTTTTCGTACTTCAAAATGGAGTTGGTATTTTTTAATTAAATATTTATTTTAAAATAAATTTAGGGGGTACAATGTGGACTTCCAATATAGTCGCCCGTTTTACCGTGCAATTTCGTATCTCGCAGAGTCGTAATTCTCATTTACTTTGATTGATAAGCCATAATCATGTTATACATTTCTAAAAAGTTCATCTTACGTAGATTTAGATTCAATTAATAGATACTATTAGATATCGTGGTGAAGTGTTTACACAAAAAAAATGTTTATGCAATAATAAAAAAATATGTGCCCTCTTTAAAATTCTTCGAAGCTTTTCACTTTTACCGAAGCTTCCCGAAGGTCTAAATTTTATATATATTTTTATAGTGTAGGTATTCATCATTAAGATATATAAAATCAGCTGCGGTTTGTTGCGGTTTCCAAAGACATAAATTTTATCACATTTTTTTTAAACTAACATATATATATATAGTACTTTTAAAAATGTTTATATATTAAATTAAGCAAATAAAACAAAGCTGTAGGTCAAAAAAGTTACGGATTTTTGATCCGAAACTGGCCAATATTTTCCACCGTACAGTGGAAAATAGTAGAACAAAGGCACTTCACAAGTGGTTTTCACCAATATCTAAAATCGGATGCACTAATATATATTTTTTATTGGTTAGATGTCGTACTGCAAAATAAAGTTGGTTTTTGTCATTAAATATTTATTTTGAAATATATAATGGGGGTACAATATGGACTTCCATATAGTCGCCCGTTTTACCGTACAATTTCGTATCTCGCAGAGTCGTAATTCTCATTTACTTTGATTAATAAGCCATATGCTGTTATATATTTCTAAAAAGCTCATCTTACGTAGATTAAGAATCAAATAATACTATTAGATAGGTATCGTGGTGAAATGTTTACACAATAAAATGTTTATGAAGTAATAAAAAATAGTGCCCTCTTTAAAATCCTTCGAATCTTTTCATTTTTACCGAAGCTTCACGAAGGTCTAAATTTTATGTTTTTTTTATAGTGTAGGTATTCATCATTAAGATATATAAAAATAAGCTGCAGTTTGTTGTGTTTCCAAAGACATAAATTTTATCACATTTTTTTTTAAACTAACATATATATATAGTACTTTTAAAAATGTTTATATATTAAATTAAGCAAATAAAACAAAGCTGTAGCTCCAAAAACAAAAAGTTACAAATTTTTGATCCGAACCCGGCCAATATTTTCCAGCGTACAGGAAAATGGTAGAACAAAGGCACATCAAAAATGGTTTTCACCAACATCTAAAATCGGATGCACTAATATATATTTTTTATAGGTTAGATGTCGTACTGCAAAATAGAGTTGGTTTTTGTCGTTAAATATTTATTTTAAACTATAATGGGGGTACAATATGGACTTCCATATAGTCGCCCGTTTTACCGTGCAATTTCGTATCTCGCAGAGTCGTAATTCTCATTTAATTTGATTGATAAGCCATATGCTGTTATACATTTCTAAAAAGCTCATCTTACGTAGATTTAGACTAGATTTAGATTTACTAATAGATATCGTGGTGAAAAGTTGACATGAAAACAGGTTTATGAAATATTAAAAAATAGTGCCCTCTTTAAAATACTTGGAAGCTTTTCTTTTTTACCGAAGCTTCCCGAAGGTCTAAATTTTATGTTTATTTTATAGTGTAGATATTCACCATTAACATATACTTGTATAAAAATAAGCTGCGGTTTGTTGCGGTATATAATAATGCAATATGTATTTTGTGGTCAGCACTGCACCTACTCTAGCAGGCCCGACAATAACCATCAAGCCATCAAGCGTATGCTCGACTCACCTTGACAGACGTCATACACTACGAAAAAAAACTGTTGTCAGAATGAGATCAACATTATTGATTATGTTCTAAGTTCGACGAGCCGAGCGACGTAGGAAGCCGCGTGCGTGTGTATATTATTTCGTTGCAAGACCGCACGCGACTAAACGAAAGTTTACTGATTAGCATACTTTTTCGTAACCATTTATGATAGCGGACAACATATATCCTTAATTTTATATAGAATTTTATATGAAACCAGCGACCTACTAACGACCTAATTTAGAATAATATGTGTTGAAAAATGTAGTTATCGTAAACTCGATCTTCACTCTGCCTCGGGAGATGGCAGCTCGCTTCGCTCGCCGCCTCCTTCCTCGCTACGTTCAGATCTCGTATGCTCGTATTAGCCATATTCATATAAATCTCCGAAACGGCTGGACCGATTTTGACGGAACTTTCACTGGCAGATAGCTAATGTTATAAGGAGAAACTAAGGCTACTTTTATTTTTGAAATGAATTAAGGGGCCACGTAAAATAAATCCCATGAATTTTGAATACGCGGGCTTAGCATATATAATAAAACTTCAATGAAAAATAATCTAACTGATGGTGAAAAACTGCATTAAAATCCGTTGCGTGGTTTAAAAGATTAAGCATTACAGACAGACGGCGGAAAGTGACTTTGTTTATACTATGTAGGTATTGATATTGATTTTATATTTAACTAGCTATCGCCCGCGACTCCGTCCGGGCGGACTACAGTTTATCCCGAAAAAAACGGCCTAAGTTCATCTAGGATATTAAAAATCATTGCAAAATTATAGTTCTTAATGCTTTTTGACAGACTTGTTGTCATTTCGTTTCCACGGCAACCGTTCTTTACAGCGAATAAGCAACATCATCATTAGATCATCAGATCAGTTTCGCCATGGCTACTGACCATTTTCCAGGATAAGAAGTATGCTCTGTTGGTCTCTATATTGTACAGTACCTATTTAGAAAGTTTCATTAAAATTGGTTCAGCCGTTTTGTCGTGAAAGCTGCCCAAACAAACAAACAAAAAACAGACAAAATTTTACTGTAATATTTTGGTATTGATATGATTTAAGATGGCCTTTATCTGGTGTTATGTTTTGGTCGAAGGTGGTAGGTTCTTGGCGACTAGGCTGGTACTAGTAGTGTAGGGCCGCCGTCAAATATGTGTTTGCCTGCTGATAAACACAAGGGCGGACCGCCCAAACATTGAATGATTTATGCAACGCAACCAAACAAAAACCAGCCCATCTCTCCTCACCCACCCACTTACACGTACGCATCCGGTTATAAAAACGTCTAAGATCCCGGGAACCGGGTATAACTCGATTATCGGGCCGAGTCCAGACAAAAGTGGCTCCCTCTGATGGTGGTTTCGTTTAAAGAAGTAATTACACGACCGGCAACTTCGGCCTTGCATAGTAGTTAGTATGCCACGCGTGTCTCGGGCGGGCCGAGGCGATAACGCAAATTCGTTTACCCGAACATCTCGGTAATAGAGTTTCGCTAATTTTTAAGACCGTTGAGCCTTTAAGGGCTCTCTTATGATTTTATGCGGTTTCGCATTGAATGAAAAACTGTATGAGTGCGATATTATGAGTACATTTTTGGATTTGAACAACATGAATCTTAACGACATGAAACAAGATATAAATTTAAAAACTAGGCCACGAAACTCTTGCATGAAGTCAAATCAATTGATACCTCGCTTGTCAAAATAGGACCAAGTTTTTAATTTGATCACATAACACTTCCTTTGCTTTGCCGTAGTCGAGTGAAAAATAAGGCCTATTACACTCTATAAACTAGTGGCTCTGTGAGCTGTAGACCTCGCGAGCACACACATTTTAGGAAACAATCTAGCGGTGCACATCTACTCGTAGTTACTTTATTGTAAAATTAACATCAATTATCAAGATGCTCCATCGATCCTGACCTAGTTGGTAAAGGGCTGATTCCACTTGTAGTAGGTAACCTAAAAGTGAGCAATTTACTGCATTTTGAAGAGCTATTCACGCCAAATTTCGTTATCAAATTAAATCGGTTCGTCCATAAAGGAGTTACAGTTTTTTTTAATTATACTTGCGCCACAGAATAAAGAATATGGAAGTACTCATTGAGGTTGTTTAATTTGAAGATCTCTTAATTCCTCTTGTAGACCTACAAGAGGAATTAAGAGAGGAATTAAGTCTGTCTCAATATGCCATAAAATATCTACGCTTGATGAAATGTCCTCGACATCACACTCTGCAAAATATCTTTGGTTTGTTTTTTTTCAGGCGCGTTTGGTATTTTGCGTAAGTATTATTTCACTAACGCAAAACGCCAAATTGTTTGACTTTGGCATTTTGCGTTTTTGGCATTATGCGTCGAAACGAACTTGATAGCCTACATCATCGTTGTAACCAATAAGCATATATTTTTTGGCTTTTTTGACAAGTTTCATGCGTGACACCAACCAATACTAGTGGCTCTGAGAGCTGTAGACCTCGCAAGCACAAACTTTTTTGCAAACAATCTAGCGGTGCACAGTAGCGCCATCTAGTTACCTTATTGTAAAAGTTAAAATAAAACCCAAGGGCTCCATCAATTACCTAGTAGGTAAAGGGCTGATTCCACTGGTAGAAACCTAAAAGTGAGCAATTTTCTGCATTTTGAGGAGCTATTCTGCTCATCACGCCGAAGTTCCTCATCTTATATTCACCAAATTTTATGTGACCAACTTTAAGTTATTACATCGAAGAGCTAAAAATCGAAAATCCCCAACGACTAAAAAATTAAATTCGTTAATCTGTATACCAAGTTTCATCTAGATTGGTTGAAAAATGCGACCTCTAGAGGAGAACAGAAATCCAGACAAACATGCGGACATACGAAAGCATTTTTGTCCAAGCTGAAACGTAGAAGCTTCGCTCGCACTTCGCGCTCGCTTGGTCAATTAAATATAATATTATATCCAAAGAATAATTGTTTGATTTAGTTCTTAATATAAAAGTGAAAACGTACAATTGTCAAGCATCCTTTTTGTAATCCAATGGATCGATGAATATCATAATATATTAGGTATTAGGTATTCATAAACGATGGTAGGTAAGTATGTATTATCTTTACTTTGATGTGGTAACACATCATCTATAATCCTCATCATCAAAATTATCAGCCCTTATTTATCCACTGATGGACGTACGCCTCTCCTTGTCTATGCCACTGAGACCGATCTTCAACTCTTCTCGTCATACGCAACTCGTCACTCCACCTGGCCAGCGGTCTCACTACGTTTGCCTAATCGTGATCTCCACAATAAAACTCGCTTACCCCAACGGTTATCGGTTCTTCGAGTTATTATTATTATTCGAGTTAAGTCGCGGGCGAAAGCTAGTACTTGATAAAAAAAAATCCAAGGCATGGTATTATTTTTTTACTTGGGTGCATATAGAGTATAACCCAAGACCAAAAAAATTTTGCTAGGACAAAATTAGATTACAGCGGAATCTTTTTTACAACAGTAAGCGTAATTCAAAATCTTTGCATTCTACCACAAAAGAGTCAAATTAGCTTGTGGAAACTTTTTTTATGAATAAATAATAAAAAAAAGATGGTACTACTTAGAGAAAACTGATACTGAAAATAAATAGATTAAAATATCGTCATCATTATCCTGTATAAGCACTAAAAATCACTTTAATATAGTTTGTAAGAAATATGCTATGTTGTGGCATGCACTGCACTTATTATAAGCAGGCGTGACAATAACCATCAAGCGTATATCCACAGGTCTATTAGACATTTCCTTCGCCATTGCGTATATCTGACTCGTCTTGTCAGAAGTCATTCGGTACGATAAAAAAAAACTGTTATCAAAATCAGATGAATATTATTGATTAAGTTCGTTCGACGAGCTGACGTCAGTTACCTACGTTACCCGATCGTGATTGGGGTTTTGTTTTTGAACTTATGTCTAGTTTATATTTGAATTTACCTCCTCCTCCAAACACCACATGCCACTACCCTTGCTCTATTTTACCTACCCGGGAACAACATACAACAAAAGAATCACGAAGTAAGATGAAGAACCGTAGCCGATTCCCCAAAAATACCTACAGTTTCCCAAAATGAAAGTGTCCGCGTTCAACGCAAAAAGGATTTCATTCTGAACCCCTACATATTTGATGGGGCTCAATCTTCGCGGCCGGAAGGTAAGTACACTTAATTATGAACAGCTTTCGTGGAATTACAAGAATTGTTACGCGAAGACGCGTTTAGAATAAGATGTTTGTTACATTTGTGCCCTTGATTGAATTTAAATTCGTCTTGCGGCTTATTAATTGAGGTATCTAATTGGGAAGGCAAATATTTAAGCTTACAGATTAGATGACAGTTTCTAATGAAGTAACTTCGATTCCGTGTTTACGTGGTTTAATCGGCTTTAACCTTATAGGCTTTAACTACAAGTTCTAGGTGTGTTGTTGTGTTTCACAATAGCCTAGATAGATTATTGTGTTATATATTACTAGCTACTTTATTATAAGTACTAGCTGTACTCGCGTCTCTGCTCAAGTGGGAATTTCTTCTAAGAGTAGCCCGTACGTGTTATTGCAGCACATAAAGTACGTATAAAGTACAATATACTACATTTAAAAAAACGTTCAGCCGTCAAATAGTTTTTTAGCGATTGCTCGACATCTAAACATTGGATTAAGATACCAGGTACCCCAGTTTTTAAGTCAAACCCTAAGCTATCCAACAGTAAAAACCGCATTCCAATCGGTCCAGTACTTTTTACGTGATGCGAGAACAAAACAAACAAACAGATAAACAGACAGAAACGATTTTTAAAAACGTTATATTCTTGTTCAATAGCGTATTTTAGGTCACCTAGACCATTTTTTTATTTTTTTTTGTTAATTACTATTTTAATATAAGTATAGATTTCTAAGCGTCTAAATAATAATGAGTATGCTTGGAGTTATAATAATTTCACGGTGAAATTTTATATAGATGTAGTTCTTCAGACCAACTCAAGCGGCGAAAATATGCAAAGCTCGGTTAGTGGATACATATTTGAGCCGTTTGGTGTGGATAAATTGGTACCGTGGGGACTGGAAGCTCATCGTATTTTCTACAACCGAAATTCTGCCACCTCTTTGGCTCACCGAATTAGCACTGCAATTCAGCGGGGCAATGCCGCTGCCAATTTGTAGTGGGCTGAAGCATATTTTGGGCTATCTGAATTGCAATACTGACAACCATTACAGCTAATATGATGATAATAATGTAATGGTTGTCAGAATGTTAAGTAGCATTAAGTAGTTGATTGTATTTTAAACCGACTTCTTAAGAGGAGGTTTCCAATTCGACCCGTATGTTTTTTTTTGTATGTATGTTACGCGATATCACCGGCAATTTTGGATGGATTTCAAAAGTAATTTTCGATGGATAGTGTATGCCTCAGGGGTAGTCTCATTTAAATTTCATAAAAATATTCTACCTCTAAGGATGGAAAATTAGGGGATGACTTAATTTTATTATCATTCACCCACTTTATGACGCGATATCTGATAATTGACATTAGAAAGTGTCAAACTAAAGAAAATTTTAAACGGTTAACTCGAGAGCATTTAAAAAAGACTTATTAACAACACCAGCTGTTTAATTTTATAATATTTAAATGTTTTTTAATTTTATTATATTATATGAAGTAATATTTATAATAATTGTATATACATATTTTACAAAGTTTTATATTTTAGTATTCATTTCAATTAATTTATCTTTATTTTCATTTTACTGTCCATATCTCGAGTGCACGCCTAATACACATCTTTCTTGCACAACCAGGATGACTGTCAGAAAACGCTGTCTTAGCATTAAGTCCTCCTCTGTACACTGTTTTTGTGCATAAAGTATTAAATAATAATAATAATAATATCTCCGTCAAATGTGGGTGGATTTTGAAGTTTTTTTCATATAGAATTGGATATGCTATAAGTATGGTCCCATATTCATTTGGTGAAGATCTGATGAAGACCTTCAGAGATACAAGAAACTCCTCAATGGATAACAGCAAGTCACTTGCGATTGCTGTAATAGCATGTTCGTGTAATTGTTCACGCCACTCAAAATAGTCAAATAAAATAAACTTTAAAAAAAGTAAAACCGACTTCAAAATGAATAAAATAATTTCATGTGTGAAACAGTTTAGGAAGTCGGTGCCCAATTTTCTTAAATCTAACTTTCCCACATAAAATTATTTTATTCATTTTGAAGTCGGTTTGTACTTTTATTTTTAAAGTTTATTTTATGTAGTATTTAGTTAATAAAGAAGAATAAAGATGAAACAAACTTTAATAAGTGTAAAGTAAAAAAAAACAATTTGCAATGAGCACTTTGTTTCTTTTTTTTAATATAGTGTCATCGAGTTGTAAGCTACCCTGAAAGTTTCAGCCGGATAGCTAATCGGGAAGTACTCGAAAGAGTTATTCTAAGCTAGACAGAAACAATTAGATACATAGATACTTACATGCATAGGTACACGTGAAGTTAAATAAAAGCTTTTAAAATATTTAGAAGTGATCCCAACTCATTTAATTATATCATAGACCTTCTTAATTAAAACCTTGCAGTTTCTAAGCCAGAAGCCGACGCAGCACCTGGGGTCTGTAAATTACGAACCTACAACTCTCTTCAAACGCGATAAAAAAAAGGCAAAAACGTATTAAAATTTATAAAAACTTTATTTTATCGTAATACAACCTCTTTGATAAAAACAATGCAAAACGATTTCTCTTTTTACCCAACTGCACGGAGGGTTATGTGTTTGTATATGTATGTTTGTATGTACGTTTCTTAGGCACATCCTACAGCCTAAACGGCTTGACGGATTTTGATAAATGAGGTATTTTCGGATTTGTCTTAATCACGAAAATGCTATAGGGTATATGAAGTGTCAAGAAAACTAATATGGTGGCGTGCAGCTGCCACATTGTATTTCCGACGGAACAAAAAATTACCAAAACCTATCGAGTGAGGTACCGAAATGAAGGTATTTAAGAGATCATTTCAAATATACATATATGATTCTTATAATTATAGCAATTCGCTACCCGAGTGCTTGAATAGACTAACCACCAAACAGCAAATTTTACAGGAGAATTTCATTACATTGAATGGTTATTTATGAATGATAAAGTTTGACTCTTATCAGATGTACATATTTATAATAGAAAAGTCCATTACGGCATATTTTCAATTTATATGTGGAGGTTGGGCAAAATTCCTGAGACTAAATGGTGTAGATGGATATAGTACTCAATGGCATGGAGATAGAGCACTAATATTGAGTGTCAGTTTTGTGCCAGTTTGTCCTAACAACCATAATTATTGATATACAGCATGTTCAGTTTTATAAATCACTTAATGGTTTATTATAAGTATCTGTTTATTTTATATGCTAAATAACAGTAATAATGGTAATAAATGTAATTAATAAGTGTAATAATAATAAAAGTGCACCATTCAAACTTAATCAAAAAGAACCACATCTTAATCGGTCCATTCGTTTGGGAGCCACGATCCTCACCCTCTCTCCCCCCCCCCCTCCTTTAGCTAAGAACTATCTCGTTTACCTCAGCTTTCAAACAAAAAAAACTGCTTCTAGTTCAGTACATTCGTTTGGGAGCTACAATCCTCTCACCGCTATTTAATTTGAACAATAAGCGCGCGCGGTACTATCAAGCTAGAATCACTTTTTTTTTTGTAGTGCATAATATTAAATTCAGTCGGGAATAGAACTCAGGTATCTCTATCAGCCGAACGGTTCCCGGCTGAGCTATCAAGACATTCGATTTTCAAATGAATAAGATCAGATAGGTCAGATGAAGTAATAGTTGCTGATTCACAGTTGACCAAAGCGCGCGGTGCTAGAGTAAGTATGTTAATGTTGCTTAATACCAAGGCATCAGACGTTACACATCATATGCGACTACTGTAAGGCCCGCTCGTTTTTTTAAATATGTTTTGTGTGGTATGTTACCTCATTTTTGCACGATTTTTTAAACTACTTGTTCTTTTTTATTTGCAGAATTAGGTACCTTCAGGCAGGTCTTAATTAAATTACATGCATGAACTTTGGTGTAGTATTTTTTAAGTAAAACTATTTAATCTCGCTGTTTTGGTTCAAATAACTATTACATTTCGTCTAGTAATTACTTAAAAAGCTCAATTATCAGTCAAATGTTCAGTAGAGCATTTATATTTAGAGCTTTAGTTGCAGATGTAAATTCTTTACTTTAATATCTAAAAACCCCGGCATAAAACTCATTGCTATATTCGCAGAAACGAGACACCAACAAGAGCCACTCCTTTAGCATCAATTTCACGAAATTGCCATCTGAGAGTGAGATTAAAATAATTACGTCTAAGTAAAGCGTAACGTGACGGTAAATATTTATAATTTATTTAGAAACATGAGGGCGGACCGCGCTTCTACAGTTATAGAGAAACAGTAAGGCGCCTCTTTCGCCCCTTGGTGACGTTAACTCTTCGTTAAGCTGTCGTTACTAGCTGTTATAGATTAATAGCAGTCGTTAAGCCATGTCAGATGCCTTGGGCGGCCTGACAAACTCTGACACACAGCCACACCACCACTACCTCACACGAAAAATAAACTAACTGCAGCCGTAGCGATGATTATTTATAGTAAAAAGTAATTATTGATAACTAGCTGCACCCCGTGGTTTTACCCACGAGGATGATGATGATGATGATGAAGATCATGTAAAGTAACCTATATGTTGATCCAGGATATAAGCTATCCTGGTACCAAATTTAATCTAAATCAGTTCAGATGAAGTAACAAACATACATACAAACTTTCGCCTTAATAATATTTGTGTGATCATTGTTAGACACCAGCTGCGCCCTGCGGTTTGATAATGATTATGATGATGATGATGATGATGATGAAAAGTAGCATATGTGTTAATCCAGGGTATAAGCTATCGTGGTACCAAATTTCATCCGAATCCGTTCAGCCGTTTAAGCGTGAAGGTGTAACAGACATACACACACGCACTTCTAAAAATAAAAAATAGATGGCGCTAATCGGTTTTCATGCATTTTATGTCATTTTGCATGGACTGTCAGTCCTAGTGTATGGAGTTCTGCATCGCGCATACGAAGTATTCCGCTCTGTAAGAGAGTATTAATTTTTGATATAGAGTATCAAAAATCTCTAGCTCTCTAGCTCTAGTTGGCCTGTTTACTAAAGTGGTTACCTTCTTTGATTTATATTTTTAGTCCGATAGTGTGATTAGGTAATAGGCCGCGTGTTTGCCTGGCTTATTAATATTTAATTAATTCCTATTAATAAGCCAGGCACCTACCCTTTCTCATCCTGCCGCTGTTTCTAGATACTCCTGAGCTTCAGAAAATAGAAAATGATTCCGTACCATAAGGAGGGTTTTGTAATAAACCTCGCACGCGATATAACATCTCTCTATTTTCTAGTTCGGAAGTTAATTAAATCTAATGTCTGAACTTTAAATATTAAAATAAAGTTTAAACTTTAGTTACTGCATTCTAAATTTTGTTGTGATGCTGCTTAGATCCAGTGTCGTAGCCGTCTCAGCCGCTTTATGTAAGGAAAATATCATTTTATAACGGTCTCTGTTCCCCAAAATGTTAGACTAATTTGGTTAGACGACAATCTGTTGTGGATTTTAGTCAACTGTGGCAATGACACTTTAAAATAAGGTAGAAAATTGTGGATCTGTTTTTGTATTCTGAAAAGTATGAGAGACGTAACTAATTTAACGGTTCAGTATTGCAACTTAGAATCCAACGACACCGGGTTCGATCCTTGGCTCCGCACCAAAGACTTTTCGAAGTTATGTGTGGTTTTCCATCACTCCGTGCTTCGGAGGGTATGTAAAGCTGTTGGTCCCAGCTGTTAATAATTACTAGCAGTCATTAAGCCATGTCAGAGGTCCTCGGGTGGCCTGACGATCTCTGACGCCAGAGGCCTCATACGAAAAAAAAACAAGCAACTATTCATTTAATTAAAAAGGTCTATACTCAGGAAATTACGCCATATCTTCGCGTCACAGATACCGCTGTGCCTCAAGACCAAAGTTTTTAATCAGTGCCAGTGATGACATACGGCACTGAGACGTGGTTGCTAACTATTGGTGTCATACACAAGCTCAAAGTTGCGCAGCGTGCAATGGAGAGAGCTATGCTCGAAATTTCACTATGTGATAAGATCCGTATCGAGGAAATCCGTAGAAGAACCAAGGCTATCGACATAGCTCTCAGAATTTGTATGTTGAAGTGGCAATGAGCAGGCCATATCGTTCGCAGAGCCGACAACCGCTGGGGAATAAAGGTTCTCGAATGGCGACCACGAACAAGCAAGCGAACTGTAGGGAGACCCTTCCCACACGTTGGATGGACGACATTGTAGCCATCGCAGGGAGTCGGTGGATGGAGGCGGCACAAGACCGTTTGTCGTGGCGCTTTTTGGGGGAGGCCTGTGTTTAGCAGTGGACTTCTAAAGGCTGAAATGATGATGATGTTATGCCCATTGTACCTATAATCTAAGAGTTTTCCTATGTCTGTGTCATTTTATTTTCAAAGTCAATAAAGAGTTAATCTATCTATCTATCTATGATTTTGTGAAAGTGCACAAAGAGACGGAGGGATATGAAACAGAAGTAAGGTTAAATACATAATATAATTTGTTAGCCCTATGAAGTAGATCATAATTTTTGTATGTTCACGTATGAATAACCCTAGAATAGCAAATATTACCAATGTTTGTTTCGATCAAATATGTAAATGCGTTCAAGTGTGCAATAGTTGAACAAATACATAGTATATAAAATTCCCATACAAAAATTATGAAATTTGTGACAACCCTAAATGTATGTTTACTATCTATCTGGTGACCTGTACAAGTTTTTTTTAAACCTATCTCAGGCACCAGCTCCTCACAAATGTAGATTTATTTTGTTACTCCTGTCTCTAATCTTTAATGTACTTACACATTAATATAACTCAATAACCTTTTTGTGAGGAATCTAAATAAATATTTGATTTGATTTATTATATTCAGCACAAAAATGACGTACATACATGTGTGGGTTCAGGTTGCTAGGCCTCTCCTCACTTGTAAAGACTTGGTGGAAAAATCCTGTTGGACCTTAAAACTACTCACAATAACATTATTTTTACAAAATACTATTAGTAGTCTCTGACGTGCCAATTTTCACTTCTGACATTGGACTGACTAATGCGCAGTAGACTCCGGATGTGCGAGGTTTGTCAATCAAACTTTAAAACACTAATTCAAGGTCAAGGTTTGATGCCACTAAATTATCTGTTCAGTTGACAAAAAAAGGAACTAGTGAGGCCTCATACTTCACTGTCAATATTTTGTCAATATCGTAAGGATAGTGGCACCCCGCTCGACTGAACGGATAAGTTGGTGGCACTTTATAGATTTTTCCTAGCTGACCTACTATGTAGTACTTAGTAGTTGTTTATTCTGTGCTACTCGGGTTTGAAGAACACTGTACCTGTAACGATCCTTAAAAGTAAATTCGTGAATAAAAAACATCGAAATCTCAAAAGTCGTTGATTTAACGTTATGCGGCGTAACGCGTGGAATATCCCACCCCGGTACTTAATAGGTAATTATGTTACATTCTATATACATAAATCAGATTGTAAGAGCTTTAAAAGCTTATGTCTTTTCAGATATCTTGCCATGGAAAATTCACCAAGTGAATTAATTGTATTTGAACTTGTACACTGAATTTCAAAACTTTATCGCAAACTTATCTACCTCAATACTTTAAACCACATTTTAAATCTGATAGCAATATTCGTATCTCTTATCCCCTCTGTATCCACGACGTCAAAACACAAAAAATATAGTCGTTCGAAGACAATTCCGATGCAATATTAATATTTACCTTTGCATAGTCCAAACAAAGACTGCATTCATATTCACCCCACGACAACAAGTAGATAAAAATGCAAACATACGAAATTGTGTCTCAAACGAACGGAGGCGGGCGGCCGCTCGTAGCGTTTCGGGGGAAAGTATTCCGGACACAAATGTTTTCCCGCTCATATGAATTTAGATCGGCGTCCATATTAGAGGGAACTGAAGCCATAGGAGACAGGTGAATCGAACTATTGGAAGGGTAGAGGTTGGGCGGGCCAGCGGCGCGGAATGCGGCCCGTTTCGAGCACCAGGCGCACCCGCAACTTGTAACGACACTTATGTGAATTTAGGAACGCCACCATAATAAAGGGATTTGGAACATTTTTAGGCTGAAAATCCAATGACGCAAGCATTATGATGAGACGCTGGAAAAATGGAAAAAAGGCATACCGTTGCCACAAACGGAAATGTGTTTTTACTTCATTTTAGGGTTCGGTACCTCAAAAGGAACCCTTACAGGGCCCCTTCGTTGTCCATCTTTCTGTCTGTCTGTCTGTCTGTCAGCATCCCTATTCTCAAGCATGCGAGGAGGTATCAAGTGAAATTAATATCAAATAATCAAGTCTGCAATGCCTTGGAGATGTGAAAAAAATAAACTTGTCAACGCAATCAAAAGATACGGCCGAATATTTCGTTTATTTTGACACTCGCAAGGGAATCAAAACCTATAAGATACTTGCTGGGACCTAGAATCATGAATTTTGGCAAGAAGCAATGTCCTATAGCATAAGTAAAGGGTAAAATCCGTAAACAATAAATCTGTAATTACATCACAAATAAAATGCATTTGCTAAACTGACCGCAATCTATGTCGATGTGTGGGGACAACAGTTTACCAACAGCAAAGTTAATTTTGTATGGAACCCTCTGTGCGCGAGTCTGGCTCACACTTGGCGGGTTTTTTTTTGCTGTATTTATCTCAATTTGTATTTTTAATACCATTATGATGCTACAAAAATGTTTATGAAAAATAAGATTTTTAAATTCGTTTGATAAGAAATGTTAAACGGAAACAACTCTACTGCTTTCCAATTCGGTCCAGGAAAATTAAAATGTAAAGTTAATAAATTGTCGAATTTAAAATCTGTTATTTAGAGTGAAAGAGTTTTCCCTCAAAGGGGTGGAACGAGATCGTGTTAATTTGTCTTTTGATGTTTTAATTGCGTATTTAGACCACCGAACTTAAAAATATTTTAATTAATTATGAAATATTTGATCAACTCTTCAATGTACATTTTTTATCTAAAACTAGCTTACCCGCCCGCGAAATCGTCCGCGCGGACTACAGTATATCGCGAAAAAAGGCAATCTATGTTCTTCAAGAATATTAAAAACCAATGCAAAAGTAGGTATAGCACTAAAGCTTTTGATGTTTTTAACAGACTTGTTATTTCGTTTCCATGGCAAGCGTTCCTTACAACGAGTAATCAACATTTTCGAGTTTTCCCGTGGAAACTTACAATTTTTCGGGATAACATGTATCCCATGTTTTATTCCAGGGTATACGCTATCTCCATTCCAAATTTCATTAAAATCCGTTCAGCCGTTATTGCGTGAAAGCTCCACAAACAAACAAACAGACAGACAACGTTTCACCTTTATATATTGGTATTTATAGTAACATTTAAATATTTATTCTCATGGATCAACTATAGTGCTGGGTTTCTTTTATCTTCTTTACATTATAATAAAGCAGTAAGTAACAAAAAGACTGTACAAAGAAGATAAAAAAAAAATGGCCAAGTTATGTATTTAAAATAAGCTACTGAACAAGAACTTAACATGTTTCAAAATCCTGTCTGTCAGTTTGTCTGATCACGCATCAAAATCCTGTCTCTCAGTTTGTCTGATCACGCATCAAATTAGTTTAAGAGGATAGGGCCACGGAGCTTCTACAGGTAATGCCTTCCATTTTCGTGAAATTTGCGTTTTGGTAGAAAACGTTTCTACCATACTAAACCATAACCAAGTCGAATAATTTTGGTATTTTTTTAATACTCACTGAATTAACTACGTTTATAGAGTTCTATTTTTATGATAACTTGTAAAGAATTTGAATGAATGAGTGTTTAAATGTCGATATTTTCTCGTAACATATATCTCAAGTTCGTGTACTGTTAATTTGAAAAATAATAATAAAATAAGATAAAGTAAAAGCTACAAACGCAGTTTATTATATATTTAATAAAAAAAATAGAGTTACTGAATTTTGGTATGGTTTAGTATGATAGAGAACAGTTTTCTCAAAACGAAAATTTTACGGAAAACGTAAAGCAAAACCTGTAGAATCCACTTGGGTGCCTATCCTCTAAAGTAGTAAGTACCTAGTTTTTATCGCAATCAGTTGTGATGCGGTTATTAACTTTTGGATAGCCTAGGGTTTGAATTAAAAACTGATGTAGATGGTATCTCAATCCAATGAGTAGAAGCCGAGCAATCGATAAAAATCTCTTTGACGCCTTATGAATTTTGATGAAATATGAGATAGATTAAAGATAGATAAATTCTTCATTGTACACACCATATACTTATTCTACTTTTTGCTCCTAGAATCACACAATGGTTACTTTAACCCAGAGAAATGTCCACGGCGACAAAGTTGCGGGCTCAGCTAGTCGACAATAAATAAAAAAAAACACCAGAAATAGTCAATTACCTATGCAACGCCATCGCTTCAGCCAGGGAAATTAAAGGTCATGACAAAAGAAGATTGCATGTGCTTTTGGCGCAGCCCATATAATGGACTTTCAGACAAACGTCCGTTCTAAAAATACACTTTTCAAAGAAACATGGATAAGGTAATAAAGTGAACATAAAGGTGCAGAAAGATCCATCAATAGATCTTTACAATGGATTTTCATGGACACTTTTAGCCAACGCTCTAGGTGTTGAGCTCTTTAACAATAAAACATCATAGGCGATGTTTTGGGATATGAAAATATACCACCTGACCAGGAAAAAAAACTGGGGTATACTTTCATGTAGGAAACTCCGCTTTCCTATTTTTTTAATATAATTACCCCTTTATTTATAAAAGGCGTAGAGTTAGGTACGCTTTTTCTTGAGAGGGTGTGCACAAAAATAAGGCGTAGTTAGGTTGACATGAACTATTTTACATTCAATGGCTATTTCAACTTAAAGTCTTTGGTCAACCTAACCAATGTGGACAAGGGGCTACCAAATTCCTATTACTTATGCTTTAAAAAGCGTGTTCGCTGCATTTGAAATTATACTACATGCCAAATCGGACAGTGATATCACAAATGTTAGCTGAAGGCACACTTTACAGGGGTAGTTTTCAATTTCTGAATTTTGTAAATATACCCGACACTACGCTCTCTGACTCCATGAGCGTTATATGAAGGTACCTATAGATTTTAAGTACGCAACTCCACCACCTATACTAAGTCCGAGCACATAATAAATAAAAGTACTGCGGTACGAGTATCAAAAGAGGTTATACCAAAAGAAGTAATTATCAATTTCTATTTCCACTCACCAGAAAAAGTTAAAAATATAAATAATCTTTCAAACAAATATTTGTTTTCAAGCATTCAAGCACTATCATGCATATAAATCTAAATAAGTAAAAATACAGTAGTCAGAAGCAGTAAGGTAACCCCCAAATATAAAATACCTAATTAGCACGTACTGCTTGTAATAAGGAAAGAGTATATTCCTAGCATTCATCATATTACTGGTCAAGTCAGATATTGTCAAAGATAAGTGAGCTGCAGAATGGCAAAGAGCTTGTTGGATTTCTCTAAAATGGCATACTCACCACATACGCGACCTGGAAAACCGCTCAAGATAAAAACAAAAAAATAAAATCGAAGAAGGATGCGGTTTTTCGCTGCGCTGCCGCTGGTGGGCAAGTAAACAAATGACCTTGACCAGAAGTCATGTATGAAAGTGTAGTGTGCAGAACCTTATCATTTATTGTAAAGAAGCCAATCGGGGAGGCTCTGGTCCTGCACTCCATTAAAACAGCCCTCGGGGATATTCTCCTGCTTCGGCTAGATGGTTCGACTATATGGTAAAATAATCTTAGATAGGTTTTACAGTTACCAGACACAAATAGAGCTATCAGCAGTATCTTTATTTAAAACATACTCGTAAATGTCACGTCAAACGGTCAAGCCATGCCCATAGATCTAGTTAAAAGTTAGAGATACGGCACGCTTTAATATCATGTAAAAAAAAACTGGATTAGATACAAATACCGGCAAAAACACCCACATTGCTATATTCCCACCAACGTGCTTCATAAGGTCAACAACAAAGATATAGAGACATACGCGGACTGTAGCGCAAATGAGAGTCACTGCTAACACGTGCTACATAAACGCCAAAAAAAGGCCGATTGGCAGTTAAGTGCGTTAAGGCGCTGGCTGGTCTAATCTCCCTACCATTAATTTGATCAATTGCCGCATCCCAGTAAGAATAAACTCCAATACTGTATTATTGTAACAGATAAAAAAAAGTTTTGAGTTAATATTGTCTAGAATTTCTTACTTCAACGTTTCTTGATAAAATTAGCAAATTCAATTCCTTTAAGTTCTTGAAGTTACCGAGTTGGAATTCATATTATTTTATCAGTCTTCCTGAGGAAAACTTGTTAAACTTGTTTCTAAGCCATTCTAATTGTAACAATACTCGTAGCTAGCAATAACAATACTTGTGTTACTTTGTGTGTGTTGTCTTTCTACTGTGGCTTTTTTTAGTATAACCGCCGACGAAAAGAGAGGGATGCTATAAGTTTAAGCATTTGTATGTATAATCGGGATAGTTCGTAGGTATAATATTGAGCATTATTCTGTTTTAACTAGTTTAAATCTTAGAATCAGAAAAAAATACACGAATGTTTTTTTATGTAAAATTGTAAAACCTTCTAAGCATCAAAGATTTTTTACAGATTTCCTAGTGAGTCTATTAAAGCCAGTCGCTGGATAAAATCCCTAAGGCTTTTTCGCAAAGAATAGTATTGTAATCCAACAAACAGCATAAGAATATTATATTCTAAACACTTCGAAGAAAAATTCATGTATACAACCAAGGGCGGTTTACTTAGATTACACCGTGAAGCTAAACGACTTTTGAATAAGATTTTATGAATACCGCTAGTATTTTGTAAGTACATAGGTACGATTAAAATATGCGCTTAATACGGTATGGGCATATCCTTTCTTTTAAATCAATGTATGGAACATATTTTGCCAATCAACCAATTACCCAACTTTTAGAGGAAATAATTTTAACCGGCCACATTATGTTTGCGTCTGTGTGCGTGACGAGGCAAGTAAACACAGCACACGCAGCGAAGTAGCTTACGTTTCGAGAAGGCGTTGTTTGGAAATCAACCTTATAGGTAATTCTTCTAAGACTCCAAATAATTTATTACCACGTTTTTACTACCGCGTTTTTATAAAGTCACTTTCTTGTTTGTCTGTCTATCTGTCTGTCTGTCTTTCTGGGTGGTTTCTTGCATCTCAAATTTCGAGTACTTTATCTTTACATTATGATTAGCTATCCGGCTGAAACTTTCAGGGAAGCTCACAACTCGATTACAATGCATTCCAAAAAGAAATGTGGTTTTTAATGTCAGGTTTAACCTGTAGGCATGAAGCATGTACCGCGTCGCGTCGGTGTGTTTCATCTATATTCTTATTTAGGCACTTTTACTTTCAAATAGAAGATATACTTAGGGAACAAGTTTGGAAAAGATTGGCACATCTGTCTCCCCGTTCGCCCACCACGGGCGTCCCGTCGTCACGTCTCAGCTCGTCTCATGCAAGTTATCATAATATCATGAAACTTTTGCACTTCGCCGAAAACATCGTGGATCTTCCGACTGACGTCTAGAGAACTCTCTACGGGTAATCAGGACTTAATGAAAAGTGCGCCCGACCCAAAATTTTAGGGGTCACGTAAAATATTAAAAGCCCGAGATGAAGTGGCCAGAGATTCATTGCTTTTCCTTGTTTTTATTATTCGTAAATAAGACAGCGGCGAACACGTTTGTGTGTTCATAACATAAAATGAAGCAGCAGTAAAATTCGTCTTGTACGAGTTTGGGGTGGCTTGAGTAAATGTTACTTAGCCGACGGATATACTGGGTAATGCGTAATGCGCTCGTATGGATGTTTGAATTACTTTGTT
The DNA here is from genome assembly GCA_946251855.1 of Alsophila aescularia. Taxonomy (NCBI): domain Eukaryota; kingdom Metazoa; phylum Arthropoda; class Insecta; order Lepidoptera; family Geometridae; genus Alsophila; species Alsophila aescularia. The sequence goes on from OX276375.1 coordinate 48,482,259, forward strand.
TTACCGCCGGGTTTTGTTGTGCTGGAAAGTTTTCCATTTGAATTTTAAAAACTCGTGTTACAGTTGCGTTTTTATGTTAACAGCGAAAGTAATGAGGAACTTTATTGTTTCGTTTTATATCTACGGAAATATTTTTGGCTCAGACTCATGTTTGGCTTAATAATATAAATATATTAAATAATATAAACTTATTAATGAATTAATAAAGAACTCTAATTGATTAATTAATTATATTATAGCATTATCTAACAAAAAGTCTGTATAGGATAATGTAAAAAAATAATTTAAAATAAGCTACTGAACCAACATACTGCCTGTTTGTCTGTTCGCGCGTCAAATAAAAGCTATTGGACTTATTGTGATGTGGTTTTAACTATTGGATAGCTTAGGTTTAGACTTCACAATTGGTAAACATGGTATTTCAATTCGATGAGTAGAACCCGTGCAATTGTTTTTTTTTTTGTTACCTCCTAGGCAATCGTTTGACCACGATCTCACCTGATGGAAAGCGATGATGTGGTCGAAGGTGTAGCACGCTTGCCTAGTAGATACTTATTCACTCTTGACTTGAACACACCTGGGTTATAATTTACCGGAAACACTGACGAGGGCAGGGCATCTATTTGACGGCTGAAGGAATTTTGAGTATTGGTATTTTAGGGAAGCCGATAGAAGGATTCAGCTGGGATGGGCAGCATTTGGTAAACTACGTCAAGTTTTTTCATCATCCATACCACAGTGCTTAAAGACGAAAGTCTGCAACTCGTGCGTTCTACCAGTTATGACCTACAGAGCTGAAACGTGGACACTCACGGTGGGGCTATTCCATAAATTTAAAGTCGCTCAGCGAGCTATGGAGAGAGCTATGCTCGGAGTATCTCCGAAGGATAGAGTCCGGAATGGGGTGATCTGCCAGAGAAGCAAGGTAACCAATATAGCCCAGAGAATAAGCAAGCTGAAGTGGCAATGGGCTGGTCACATCTCTCGCAGAACCGTCGGGGAAAATTAGTTGAGTGGAGATCACGCTTAGGCAAACGTAGTGTGGGACGCTCGACGGCCAGGTGGAGAGACGACTTGCGAAAGACAGCTGGCAGCGACTCGATGAGAACATAGAGCTTAGTGGCGTTCATTGGGAGTGGCCTACGTATAGAAATGGACTAGTATAGGCTGATGATGATTGCATTTTAGGTGCTAGAATAATACATAGGTTAATCATCATCATAATCATCACCTTATTTCACTTCGCTGCCTTGGAAACCTCCAATGACGTGGATGAAGAACTCCAAAAAGTTGTGGGAATCCTTAGGGAGGAAAGGCACTAGATTTTGTCAGCTGCAGCGTACGGGCACGAAGTCTTAAATCTTGGATGAGATTCTTCGGCTTATGGAAGAGCGACGGGAGCAACAGCAAGCCACACCGTCCGAAAAAAGGGAGCTCAATAAAAATATCAGTGGGCTGGTGCGACGTGACTTCCGTTGCTCAAATGCACGCCAAATTGAAAAGGCAATAGAGCAAAATCGGGGGTCAAAAGTCTTGGCACACCTCAGGACCAATAATGGCACAACCGTAGTCTCTAAACCAGATATCCTTTCTGAGATTGAATACTTGTATGGCCGATTGTATGACTCGCATGCTTCTAGACCCGAACCCAGCACAGAGGATTCCCACGCAATACTGGCCCGCCACTACACTGACGAACTGCCCGACGTCAGCCTAGACGAGATTGAGATAGCACTCGAACAACTTATGAATGGAAAGGCACCCGGCGAAGACGGTATAACTTCAGAGCTCTTGAAAGTAGTGAAGAAACCCGTACTTCTAGACCTTCAGGGATTATTTTGCACCGTTTTTAACAAAGGAAGAACTCCAGAGGCATGGAGCAGGAGTTGTCAGTACTGTTCTTTAAAAAAGGGGATAAAAACCTTAAGAACTACCGACCTATTTCACTCTTGAGCCACGTCTACGAGTATAAGTTGTTTTCGAGGCTCATCTCAAATCGTCTCATAAGAAGACTTGAAGAATTCCAGCCTCTCAAACAGGCCGGCTTTTGCGGAGGATTTAGCACCATTGAACAAATACACACAGTGAGGCAGGTAATACAAAAGTCTGAAAAGTATAACCAGCCCCTTTGTCTTGCTTTTGTGGACTATGAGAAAGCCTTTGACTCCGTTGAAACCTGTGTGGTTCTGGAGTCTTTGCAGCATTGTCAAGTGGACTGGCGATACATCGAAGTGCTGAGATTTCTGTATGACGCCGTGACTATGAGTGTCCAAGTACAAAACCAGCAGTCTAAACATATCCAACTGCACAGGGGAGTGAGACGGGGATGTTATATTCCCGAAACCGTTCAATAAAGCCCTGGAAGATATGTTTAGGACGCTGGATTTGAACGGAATGAGCATTAATATAGATGGCGAGATCATCTCACATTTACGATTTGCTGATGATACTCGTATCGTCCTAATGGCGGATTCGCTGCAAGACTTGCAAAGCATGGTAACCAACCTAGATGATGCTTCTCGACGGATTGGTCTCGGAATGAACATAGGTAAGACCAAGATCATGTTCAACGATGTTATTGACCCGGAACCGATTGCAGTTAATGGTGTGCCTCTTGAAGTTGTCCAACAAAATGTTTACCTTGGGCAAATATTACAATTGGGTAATAACACCTTTGAAAAGGAAGCCAACAGAATAATTCAGCTAGGTTGGGCAGCATTCGGTAAGCTTCGTCAAGTCTTATCGTCGTCCATACCACAGTACCTGAAGACAAAAGTTTTCAATCAGTGCGTCCTACCAGTCATGACATACGGAGCCGAAACGTGGACACTCACGGCCAAACTAGTCTAAAAATTTAAGGTCGCTCAGCAAGCTATGGAGAGAGCTATGCTTGGAGTTTCTCTGAAGGACAAGATTCGTAATGAAGATATTCGACGGAGAACCAAGGTAACCGACATAGCTCAAAGGATAAGCAAGCTAAAGTGGCAGTGGGCTGGTCACATTTCCCGAAGAACCGATAACCGTTGGGGTAGACGAGTTCTCGAGTGGAGACCACGTTTAGGAAAACGTATTGTAGAACGCCCTGTGACGAGGTGGAGTGACGACCTGCAAAAAGCAGCTGGCAGAAAATGGATGAGGATAGCTGAAGACCAAGCTCAGTGGCTTGCATTAGGAGAGGCCTACGTCCAGGAGTGAATAGATATAGGCTGATGGTGATAATGACTATAAGACTATTGTGAGATGATTTAGAGGTAACTCCATTTTGGAATAAATTATTAAAATATTGTTCAACAAAATCTTACTCCTACAATTGCGTTCACAAAAGCCGCTGGCACTGCTAGTTTGAAATAATTGTTTGAAAAACCTTTAATTAATTATTTTTTTATTTGTAGTTAGATAGATAGATAGATAACTTTTTAGAGTGACACCAACCATATTAAAATCAATATAACAAAAAAAACTGATGAAAAGGCATGATGAAACTTTGACTGCAGAACATTAAATCACAACATATAGTCCAGACAAGTATAACAACGTAAATTGACAAGCAAGAGCAAAAATATCAAACAGCCTTTGATTCCACTAACAAACATAAATAAGTTGCGTGCTAGTGCTAGTTACACCTAAGAGCGGTTCACTATAATGCAATAAAGCGGTTCATACTTCAAAAACAATTTGAGAGAATTATTCGTCGGCGTTGGCAATAAGTCCGGGCCTTACATGCAGTATAATGGTATGACACGACAAACAGCTTTAAGTGTGTTAAATATGGCCGTGACGTCAGCCAAGTGCACAAGACTAGACTTTGACACAGTGTCTTCATGGCAGTAGTTGATCTTCATACGGGCGATGTTCTGCCTCATGCGCAGCTCTTTCACACATGCTAGCTCGTGGATTTTGGTTGTAAACGCGTACTAATTTACTTATTGTGCAAGGTAAGCTGGTCGATTTATTGAAACATTAACAAAAATTGGTAAAACTGAGTTTGAAATACATACTTCATACTCATGTGTCTGAGGTAAGCGAGCCGCGCAACAATTATGATCCCAAGTATGTACTTTTTTTACAACTATGGCTTAAATTATCCATACCAATATATAAAAGTGAAACGTTGTCTGTTTGTTTGGGAAGCTTTCTCGCGATAACGGCTGGACGGATTTTGATGAAATTTGTAATGAATATAGCTTATATCCTAGAATAAAACATGGATACTTTTTATCCCGGAAAATTAAAAGTTTCCGCGGTAAAATTGGAAAATGTTCATTACTCACTGTAAGGAACGGTTGTCATCACAGAATGGTCTGTGGTTGTGGGAAACGAAATAACAAGTCTGTCAAATAACATCAAGAGCATTGGTGCTATACCTACTTTTGCATTGGTTTTTAATATCCTAGAAGAAAATAGGATGCTTTTTTTCGCGATAAACAGTAATGTGCGCGTACGAAGTCGCGGGCGGGAAAACTAATGCAGTATAAAACAGCGGTTACATAGGCGGTTATTATGACATCTAACTAGTTTATAAACTGACGTTGCTTGCTTGCTAACCCCGGAATGTAAACAGAGAGGGGTGTTATAAATTTAGTGTGCGTTTGCGTGTGTTTGTTTGTGTGTGTGTGTGTGTGTGTGTGTGTGTGTGTGTGTGTGTGTGTGTGTGTGTGTATGTGTGTGTGTATGTGTGTGTGTGTGTTTGTCGGCCTGTGACATGGCCCAAACGAATGGACCAATTTTCAAGCGTTTTTTGTCGATTGGATAGCTGATGTGATCGAGATGGTGCTAAGCTATAATTTGGGCCGGGGTATTTTTTTTTATGTGTGCTTTTTTGTTGTATGAGGTAGTGCTGGCCTCTGGTGTCAGAGTTCGGGTGTTCGAGTCTGAGGGCCTCTGTCATGTCTTAATAACAGCCGGGACCAACAGCTTAGCGTGCCCTCCGTAGTACGGAGCGATGGAACACGGCACATAACTTAGAAAAGTCATTGGTCTAGGACCGAACTCGGTATCGTTGGATTCTAAGTCGCACTAGTAAACCGTTGCTAGAGGCTACCATCGCTCTTTAATCTCTAACGTGGTTACAAGTAATAGCCGGTCCAATGTTAAAAAACCGAAATATTATTTACCAGACTGGGACTTAACATGCAAATATACACGTGTAGCAATACATTGTTATGAAAACTAAGTAACCCCACATTTTGACACTTGTTTTACTGTTTCACAAGGCATCCTGTCCATATTCGTATACTGTGGCTTTATAGCAGAGAATAGTCGGATGTTAGAGGATTTGCGCCGCGACGCAACGTCTACACACTCACATAAAGCAAATGTAAGTAATATAGTTTTATCCAGATTGAGGACGACCTACGCAATTTGGATAGCCTATGTTTAACTTCCTAGTACTTATGGGCCGTTGGAGTTCAAAAGCGCAATTAGGGTTGGATCCTACCAGTCCGCCCGGAACTAAATTTTCTCGTAGCTTATCCCTTTCTATCGCCCTGAATTGTCATTCGTTAGAACGAAAAGCACTCGGGCGGTCGCACTATTGATGCGTAAGAATGCTGCCACTTGCCAACTCTGTTTCTTGTCCCTCTGGACAGAGCTAATACGGAAAAATGCAGAGCCATGCAGTCTGGTCGAGTGCGACCCTTACAGCTCACTCTTACTATATCTAATGATGATTGAAACAGTAACCTAGCGAACATCACAGCACCAATGACTTTTTAATAAACAATGTTTGGTTTTGCCATCGCTTCTCTAATAATATAACAGTCTTAGCAGAGGGTTTTTTGGCGCCCAGTATTACAAACTAACAGATAGACAAGTTTTTTTTAATGATTTTTAGCAGTAAACGCCTGCTTAGCTGGATACTGCCAAATATGGCGTTATTGTCCCTTTAGACGGGTTTACAAACTAAGGAAAGAACTTGGTTGATGATGCAGCGGTCACGGTAGCCGAATTAGTAAGAGGCATGTGTCGCGTAGAGGCGTGGGCGTCCGTGGGTTCGAAACCCGTCCTTGATCCAAATTTTCTCGTTAGAAGATTATTAGATATAAAAGTTAATTAAAGGTAGACTGATTCAAATCGATGTTTGATAAGGAATATGAAGCCAGTTATCAGCATATTAAATATATTGTATGCATTGGCTTTTTATTATTATTTCATCATCATCATCAGCCTTTAATTGTCCACTGCTAGACATAGGCCTCTCCTAATCACGGAAAAGAAAAAACAAGTGGAAGTGATACACACCATGTACATTGGAACCGCGGTCGCAAAATTAAAACAAATAAAATAAAAGTCCCATTCTGCACTACTAACAAAACCTTCTTGTAATTGGGTGAATATTATTGATATGATTTAAGATATTTGTATGCAAGGTATGATTTTCTGTGCAAACTGTGGCACAGGTCACTCGGACACGAAAAGTGGAAGTCCACTTGTTTTTTCTACTCCGTGCTCCTAATGAACGCCCTGAGCTCGGTCTTCAGCTCTCTTCATCCATTTTCCTCCAGCCGCTTTTTGCAGGTCGTCACTCCACTTAGCCACAGGGCGTCCTACATTTGCCTAAACGTGATCTCCACTCGAGAACTCGTCTACCCCAACGGTGATCGGTTCTTTGGGAAACTTGCTTACCTTAGAGCTATGTCAGTTATTTTAGTTCTCCGTCGGATATCTTCATTACTGTTATTTATTATGCCCCAACTGAATGGATTATACTGAATGTTCCAAAATCCTAGGCCATATACCAAAAATCCAATTACTAGACCTAGCAAAAAACAGTATAATAATTATGTTGATCGCGACTAGGGAAGTCAATAGACTTGAAGCCAGACACAGTGGCGCTTCCCAGCGACAGCGTACCGCCAGAGATTACGCTATAATTTGTTGAACATACTAAATGTTCTCGATTGAAAGTTAGAACTAATAACGTGACGGAGTTTTATATAAGGCAACACCAATTTATCAATTAGATACTTGTATTTGATATAATCGTTAAATATCATCCTATTCTAGTATCCTACCTAATACAGGCTGGATTTTTGAGACGGGACAGTAAGGGTAGGTACATTAACCGTCATAGTTACAGAAAAACGTTTTAAGGAGACCTTCCATAACTTTTTGAGCTATTCTGAACTGCATTCACAAATTTTGGATATAATGTACAGTCAGCAAGAAAATGGTAATTTTACACAAAAACTTTAAGAAATATAAGTATCAAAAGTTTTTAGCGGACCGACAGGTTTGAGTACTAAAAATGTCAGTAATTGTGAAAATCTTTTGTTATACAGTTTGTACGAAATTTCCTTAACCGTTGTAGCTACAGGAAGACGTTCTGACGTTGACGTTCCTTAACTTTTGGAGATATTTTGACCTGCATTCACAGATTTTGGAAAAAATTAACATACATCAAGAAAAGGAGCATTTCATTAAAAAAAAAATAAGCGATTGGCTTATATCAAGTTTCTTATAAAGATCAAAAGTCTCTATTGGACCAACTGAAGAAGTGAAAAAGTGTTTAAAAAATTTGGATTCGAACAATTTTAGTATTTTATTTTATTGATTTCGTCCAATGGTTTTTTTTTGCGATTTCTGACTTTTCTAGTACTCAAACATCAGTCGGCCCGGTAGAGACTTTTGATTCTTATAAGAAACAGGATCAATTGGTATCAAAAAAAGTTTTTGTGTAAAATTACCATTTTCTGGCTGACTGTACATTTTATCCAAAATCTGTGAATGCAGTTCAGAGTATCTCAAAAAGTTATGGAAGGTCTTCTTAGAACGTTTTCCTGTAAGTATAGCGGTTAGGGTACCTGCCCTTACTACGAGTATCCCGTCTCAAAAATCCAGCCTGTATAGTCTCCCGCAAAAGGGCGCATCTTAACAGTGAAACTCCAGATGTCCTGTCGGAGTTTTGCTCCGGAATTTTAAACGCCCATTTGTATCATGCAATTCGACGCACGAATTCGATTTATGGACACTTCACTCGTACGTAGCGCACCTAAACATTATGTGCACATATCTACAGATGATGTGCTTGTAAAAAGATACGGCCATCGTAAAAACCCCACTGAAAATAATTTGAGCGATGTTACTCGTTCTCACGAGACATTCAGTGGTAGGACCCGCATAAAAGTTGAACATCAGACAGCCTAATGGATTAGAAAAATTGCCTCGAATCGTAAGGCCCGCCTTAAACATCGACGGAAGCCTACAGAAACAATATAAACTGTAATCTGTTGTTGTCTCCGGGGCTTTTGGTGGTGATACGTGGGACGGTCGCCCTTTTAACTGATGTACCTAGTGTTCGTGCTTGGCTGTTGTTGTATTGTTAGTTGTTACAAATCATGTTAATAATGTGTCAAACTCACGAAATCTTTAACACTTAATTAGTTTTATGAATCTAACAGTAATGCCTGCTTTGCGAGAATTTATCTATACTTAGGTATTAAGGAAGAGAATTTAGAATAATAATAATTTAAATAAATAAAAATTAAAGTTGAATTGAGTTTTTTTTAATGCATAGTCACTTTTTGTATTTTTCAGTTTTTATTTTTAATTATTTTTTGCATTGTCTTTGATTTGTGACCTACCAGGACACACAGAAATACGTAGATACATTAGTGTAGATACAAGTGAAATTAAAAAAAATAATGTTCTAGCTGATGCCCGCGGCTTCGCACGCGTGGTCATTTCTGTAGATTAAAAGTATTCTTTGTGCTATTCCAGGACTTAAAATACCAATATACCAACATTTGATCAAAATTCCTTCAGGCGTCAAAAATATGTTTATCGATTGCTCGGCTTCTACTCATCGGATTGAGATATAAAGTACTCCAGTTTTTAAGTCATAACATAAGCTATCCAACAGTGAAAACCAAATCGTAATCGGTCCAGTAGTTTTTACGTGATGCGTGAACAAACATACAGACAGACAAACGGACAAATAGAAAGACACGAATTTTTAAAATGTTATATTCTTGTTCAGTAGTTTATTTTATGTACCCTAGACCATTTATTTTTTAATTATCTTCTTTGTACAGACTTTTTCGTTCCTATTGCTTTATTATAAGTATAGATATGAAAGTTGTAGAATCCAAAACTATAGTTATTGGAATTTTTCTCTGTCTGTGTGTGACTTCATCACGCAAACACCGTTAGCTACCGTTTGATGCTTACCGTTTATTTCTTGGAGGCTTGCGGAGGGTTTTAATCTTTGTTTCATCAAAATCGGTTCATCCAAAAACGAGTAACATATATTTTTATATATAGTTGCGTCACAGAATAAAGAATGTGTAGGTAGTGACTTCGTAATAAGACAGTAGGTAACTAAATTTAATAATTATGTCCTATTTAACAGCACAGATACGAAATGTTGTGTACGAATTTAATTGTGATAGCCCGTTTTAAATTTTACCATGACATGGCTGCACAAAAGCTCTTTTAAATGATTTATGATTAACGTATTTGATTTTATCTCGAAAATGAATTGTATGATTAGGTTTTTTTTTGTTTATCTCGGTCTCAAGAAAGTTAGTTCCTCGTGCATTGGAAAAGTAAGTGTAAATAAATTAAAAAAATATGAATAGATGGTTTGTGGGGCGGGGTCGAGGTTGTTGGTAAGGGTTTAAGTGGGGACGGGGTATGGAGGGGTAGGGGGAAGGAGGGGAAGGGTAGAGGGGGGGAGAGGAGGGAGACTGGAATGGGGAGAATGCGAGAGGCAGGGGGTGAAAATTGTACGCATGCAAAGCCGCGGGGCGCATCTAGTAATATAATAATTTTCTAAAGTAAAAAATAATAATTGGATCACGAACGGGATTTGAACCAAATTTAACTACCGTGACCACTGCATCATCATCCAAATTTTCCCTTAGTTTCAAAGACCGTCTTATGCGAATGGTAACACCATCTATTAGTAGTATTTTGAACTGGCCAACCGAACACGTCTGTGTCGTGTCGGAAAGTTAACGCCTCCTAAATCAATGAATATTAATCAATATTAGCCGAATTGGTTAGAGCCACGTGCCACGCACAGGCATGGATGTATGCGCGTTCGAATCCCATCAGAGGTCAATTTTTTTTTTAGAAAATTACTATTATGTATATGACCATGAAGTCGGCTTACCAACAAACCTGAGGCACGCACCTACTCGTAAATGTGCTGTTGTAGCTTAATTAAATGTGTTAAACAAAGTCGCCAACATATTTTATATTAAATTAACCAATGCTACAATTTACATTATTTTTCAAGAAGATAATAAAAAAATGCTCTGGGGTACTTAAAATAAGCTATGAAACCAGTTCTTTTTTTTAATTGTGTCTGTCTGTTTGTCTGTTTGACAGTAGGTTTGTTCGCTTATCAAGTAAAAACTATTAGGCTGATTGCGTTTGCGATTCACTGATAGATAGTTTAAGGAATGACTTAAAAATTGGTGTACTTGGTATCTCAATCCAATGAGTAGAAGCCGAGCAATCGATAAAAAGTTTTTGACGTAATTTTGATCAAATATTGGTTTATTAGTATTTTAGGTCTAGGAATAGTACAACGAGTACTTTTATCCTAGAGAAATGACCACGTGTGCGAAGTTGCGTTTTTAATAAACTATATGACGGCTGGACTAAATTTTAGGTTTTATGCCTACTTTACACGTAGGTTGCACAGAAATGACCATGCGGGCACAGCTAGTTACTAATATAAAACTGTAGCTGGGCCAAATCTCAGTAAATATTTTTTTAAATACTGATTTATATAAACCTAGTTTTCCCGCCCGCGACTTTGTACGCGCGGATAACGCGGATTACTGTTTATCGCGAAAAAAGCATCCAATTTTTTCTAGGATATTCAAAACCAATAAGTAGGTATAGCACCACTCTTGATGTTTTTTGACAGACTTGTTATTTCGTTTCCATGGTAACCACAGACCATTCTGTGATGGCAACCGTTACTTACAGTAAGTAATCAACATTTTCCAGTTTTCCCGAGGAAAATTACAATTTTCCGGGATAAAAAGTATCTTATGTTTTATTCCAGGGTAAAAGCTATCTTCATTCTAAATTACATCAAAATCCATCCAGCCGTTATCGCGTGAAAGCTCCCCAAACAAATAAACAGACAAACAAACAGACCACCTGGAAAACTACTTTCACCAAGTCATTTTGTTTGAAGACCACCTGATCCGAAATCACCAAAACTAGATGTTTTAATGCATTTTTTTACAAGCTTTCATTTATCATGCAATGTTTGTATGTATGTATGTATGTATGTTTGTTTAGGTCAAATCTTCGAGTAGAATTAAAACCACTTCCTCTTATCCTATGGAGTTGAATTTTCGTATGTTGGTTCAGTTCAGATGACAATGCATTTTTAAGGTAAGTATGACCTGAATCGACATGATTAGCTCCAAATAAAGGGGCTCTTAAGCGGTTAACAGCACAAATACGAAATTTTGCTTACGCCTATTACGATAGCCGGTTTTATGTTTTACTACGACAATTAGTTGCTGCACTCAGGGTTGGCTCCTGACTAGGGAACGGTTAACAGCACAGACACGAAATGTTGTATACGCATTTAATTGTGATAGCCCTTTCTAAGTTTGACCATGACATTGCTATTACATTACAGTTTTTAATAAACTTATTTGAAATATATAATGATTTAAAAGTTTGCCACACACAATCTGCATTGAGGAAGATGAATGAAAAAAATAATAAAAAATGTTGTTTATTATTCCAATACAAAAATTGTCGCGTTTGGTTAAACATTTATTTTCTAGATTACATCAAACCAAACGATCTGATTGTAGCGCCTGTTAGTGGAAACGGTAAAACTTGCCCTTAGAATCGGTTCTTCACCAATCTTGAGTCAGAGTGAACAAGCTAGTTTTTTCATCTGGGTCATTCCGGGGAAATGCGTCCCAGCCGATTTATTCCCACTTTTACTGCAATGGCAGTGGTCCAATTTCACAATCTACCCGACATGTTCTCCAAACGAAACACGTTTTTCAAAAAGTCTTACCTCGTTTTTTAGAAGAGTTACAGAGAGCAGTGCTTTTATTCTTTTTATTCACATGAAGTATGTCTGCTCGAAGAAATTTACAGCTTTACATAGTTGTTAATCTAAAGTTTTGTAAAATGTTAAAGGAGCAAAACAGCAGCTTTTTGCCTGCTTTATTTTACTTTTAGGGTGGACGTAACTGTGAGATGGATCTGTCTTGGTATTTTAAGAGTCAGCACACGTCTGACGGAAGATGCGTCGCGAATCTTCGGTCGCGTAACGCCCTATCAGTAAAATCCACACCAATACATAAAAGTGAAATGTTGTATGTTTCTTTGTTTGTTTTTGTGTTTGTTTGGGGACCTTTCGCGCGATGACGGCAAAACGGATTTTGATGAAATTTTGAATGGAAATAGCTTATATCCTGGAATAAAACATGGAATTCTTTTTATCCCGGATAATGGCAAGTTTCCACGGGAAAACTGTAAAAAGGTTTCCATGGAAATGAAATATTAACAAGTCAGTCAAAAAACATTAAGAGCGTTGGTGCTGTACTTTTGCATTGATATTTAATATCTTAGAAGAACATAGGATGTTTTTTTTCGCGATAAACTGTAGTACGCGCGGACGAGGGCGCGGGTGAAAGCTAGTAGAACGTCAACCTTACACTCTTGAACGATGAGCCATTGGTGCGTCGAGCGTACTGTGCCGTACAACGCTCAGTACGCTCGACGCATCTTCCGTCAGATGTGTGTTGACCTTAAATGAGATCCGTTTTATAGTGTACCTACTAGCTGCGCCCTGTGATTTCACCCGCGGGGATGATGATGAGCTGATGTAATTTTCCTATCTTTGAAGTATACCTGCGCAAAAAAACACTAGTTGTAGACACAGTAGTCGTAACGGAAGTATGTGTCTCGGAAGTTGTCTGCTAGTCACTGCGAAAACTGCTATTTTTCAGGCGCACTCCCAAACAAAATGGCAACCACGGACAAGCAAGCGAAGTGTGGGGAGACCCCCCACACGATGGACCGACGACATTGTAGCCATCGCAGGAAGTCGGTGGATGGAGGTGGCACAAGATCGCTCGTCATGGCGCTCTTTGGGGGAGGCTTATGTTCAGCAGTGGACTTCTAAAGGCTAACATGATGATGATGATGACTCCCAATATTGAATGTGAAGACAGCATTGTATAACTGCCTCGCTCACTCGCTTATATTTTTCGCATATTCTATCTCGTTCTTACTTTATGCTGTTTTATCCCCACAGCAGTACCCGAGCAATCGTTCACAGCGCCTAACTTCACAAACCTATAGATTGTCTACGACTACTGTTGCTTAGTTGCTATGTGCGAAATAGTAACAAACAAACCAACATACAAACACACATTTGCATTTATTATTTAGTGTGTTTTCAAGCCAAAAACAAAATTACAAGATTAAATTAGTATTTATTGTTAAAACATTACTATGATACTTTTAATAAGAAAGTAGAAACTCCTAAATACAGCATCCCAAAAGAGTGAAGCAAAACTCATTGTGTCTACAATTTATCTAACTTTTATCTCCCGCCTAACCTCAGATGACATATGAGCGACGTAATTACCCCGGTCCCAATATTGGCCACAGCTATAAGCATATTTTCATATTACAAAGGGCAAGATCCGTGCTTACAGTTCTTGGCACGTATGCTCGGAAATAAGAAAATGTTCACGCAACGCACACGCCTTAGCGCGATTTATGCTTGGGACACAAAATAGGATTTAGATAAAATAAGACGTCGCCGGGCCTTACAATAACCCTGGCTACTCGTGTTTGCCCCGTTAGAGCTTGTCTCCACTATGTTGGTAGGACCGATAAAAAAACGGACAGTTTCGTAGCCTTGTCGTGAATAATTTGTTCATAGAACTCTCACAATGAGGTGGTTCCTAATCGTTTTTTTACCCGACTACAGCAAAGCAAGGGAAGGGTAATGAGTTTAACAGTCTAAGTATGTATGTATGTATCTATGTATGTGGTTATGTGGATGTTCCACCATCGTCGCCCCTGTTAGTCCGATTTTGACAAACGAGGTGTCAATCGATACGTCTTCAAGTACAGTGTCATAGGATTTTTTTCTGTACACGACTACAGCGAAGCAAAGGAAGGGTTATGTATTCAAACTAAATACTTGATCCTATTTCGACAAGCAAAGTGTAAGTCGATTCGTGTTCATTTATAGAGTGTGATAGGCTATTTTTTTTTACCCGACTACGTCGAAGCAAAAGAAGGGTTATGTGTTCAAATTAAAAAAATCGTTCAATTTTGACTAGCGAGGTATCAATCGATTCGTATTCATCACAAGAGTGAAATAAGCTATTTTGTACCCAACTGTTGGGTTTTCGTTTTTGAACAATGTCTTGTGTTGGAAATAGATAAGTAATGTTATCTTCGTTCATTATTTTCTGTTTAATTTTGATTTAGTTGCTCACTACAAATGGCAGCTCAATTCAGTATAAATGTTTTAATTTTTTCTTATGACATATTAAAGTGTACAGCCAATAACATTAAGAATTTTTGACTTATTCCTGATTGACGAAACTGAGGCACTAACTGCCGGCTGATATTTTCAAGCCATCGTTTATCTAGAAGTTGGTCAGGCTATATCATTTATTCTGTGGTCAGGTCTTCTGCACTGCGTTATTTATGAGCAAATTGTATTACTTTGACAAAAAGTAATCACTGATCCAATTTGATTTCTACTTTCAGGTTTCAGCCGTCTGTTTTTTTTCAATTCAACTACTTATTGAAATATTAATTCTTTTTGTGCGTTTGTTACCTCTAACATCCGGATTTTTTGAACCGATTTAGATTCGGGATTATTGTTTATTTGAAAGAGTAGAGTTTGTATGGTGGTGCCAAAAAATAAACATCAAATTTTCAACTAGTTATTTAATTAAATGCATTTTAACCCGATTGATTGTTCAAATATTGAAAGGTTACATTACAATACAACATTTACTGCGCACCAAGATATAAAAGTAAGTACTGGATACTGGGAACAACCTCTTATCCTGGCTACTCGTATTTGCCCCGTAATTTACATGGTATACTTAAAATACGATGTTATCCATGTAATGTTCGGTCATTGTGCTCTACGAACCTTGGTATTGCCCAGTCTGGCCTGACCGTCATTATTTTGTAGTGTCTGTAATGGAGAAAAAATACTCGAAACGTGGTTTACTTGTAAACTTACTGATATCGTTTAGTTGATTAATTTTGAGCTTCGAGAAAATCGAGGTACAAATGTGATTCCTGACTGTATTATTAAATAAGTTCGTGCAGTTTTTAGCATCAAACAGTAGAAGACAGTCATACTGACTATTAGTATTACTTATACCTACAGGAGTACCCATACTGGGTCATATCTAGAGACTAACAAGGTTTAAAATAATAGGATAGAAAATAAGTTTTTCATCCCATCTATTCGAAAAACGCTGATTGGCTCCTTGAAAAGTAGGAGCAAAGTAGGTATTTTCTGTTCAAGACTTTCAGAGAGGGCAGTAATGAGTTATAAATTTGGAATGTGAATTTTGCTTATACATTTATAAAAATAATATATTTATTTCCAACGTACATAGAATTTTGTTCTTTGGGTCGCGTGGCGCGCTGCCTGTATAAAGAATCATGTGAATGTACGGCATAGACAACAGAGCCTATCCATATAGATCAGTGATTTACAGAGAGGAGGAACAAAAGGAGGAAATTAAAAGTGCGTGAATTACGATATCATCGTCACGGAGACAAGGAATATTGACAGTGCAAAAACTAAATAATTTCATGAAAATGCACCTGAAAATACTACGCAATAATTGTGATACAGAATCTATTACCAACTAAATTTCGGGAAAAATATTTGAAAACTTATAACAATTTTATCGAGAGGGAAATGCAAAAGAAGCAAGAATTACCCAAATGTAAGCAACCTTTACACGTGGGCGGCCAGTACCAATAATGACTTTCAAATCAAGATCTACACAAAATTTAGAACACAATATCTGAAGAGACTGTCTGAAGGACGTAAATCAAAAAAGTCAAAATGAATATATTTTTTAGTTAAGTATAAGTAACTACTTAGTTTATTTTATGTCTATTATATACCTTTTCAAATAAATAACATGACTTGTTAGGTATCTAACAGTTCCTTTTATTTATTGTTCTCATAGAGGGGGATGAAAAGTAGAGTGTATCACTCAGACGCAAAATTATTTTTCCTCGGTCCACGTATATTGAATATTGAATTCTACTCTAGAATTCAAAATAGCGCTCTCACCGTCAAAATATTATTTTGCACCCTCGTCATACAATCTACTATTTAAGCGAATACCGGGTCTATTTGCCTGCAAATTAATATCAAAATGTAATTTTGTATAATATCTGCGTCGGATCAAGTTGCATTGACCGTGTCATGTAAAAAAACCCTTAGAAGTTCCTAAAAGTTTATTAAGTACTAGAATATAAATAATTTAGGAAATATGTTTTTTTTTTACTTTATTAGTTAAACCGCTAATAATAATAGACAAAAGGTAATACTTTACCTATACCTGGTAGGTAGGAACTGGATGACAAGAGAAAAAATTGGTTTTGAATTATTTTCCAAGGGAAACTTGTTTCGGCAGCTAGTTAATATGAGAAGACCTAAACAAGCATGTTAGGATATTTTGGCAAATTGGACGGAGCCAAGATTTTATTAAAATAAACCACAAATTAAATTCGAAGTTAATTTTATTGGTCTTACTTTTGACCGTACAATTCAAGCGAAGATAAAATAATGACATTATGTACTTACATACTTCCTTATATAAGTTATTTAAATGTGTAGGTGATTTCTAGTACATTCTATATTTGTAGTAAACAACTATAGAGTTTAATTTCTCATACAATATCCATATAATATAGAAAAACATAAGTACACAATAGTAGATTGTATTACCCTAGTTTAGTTTCTCCCTAGAGCGAAATAATATTTTGCCGGTGGGGGCCCTATTTTGAATCCAGAGCGGAGTGAAGGATTCTTAAGTAGAATCCTGAATGTAGCGAAGAATTCAATGTACGTCGCCCGAGGGAAAATAATTTTGCGCCCGAGTGATATACTCTACTTTTCATCTCCCTCTATGAGAACAAGAAATAAAAAGCGCTTGTAGATACTTTACAGCTCATATATTTATTTACAAGCACAAATTAAAAATGTTTATAAGTGTGTATGTTTGTATGTTTGTAACCGACTCCTTTGGACGCTATTTGGTCCACTTTAAACGGTCAGATTTCATTCAAATTTTGCACACCTGTCAAAGACCGATGACAATGCAATAATTAGAAAAAAGAAAAAAAAAATGAAATAAATAATAGTTTAAAAAACTAAAAAACACGCTTTATATAGAAAACCAAACTAAAAAATAGAAAATAAATTTTAATAGTGGTAAAATAAGAAAAAAAAAATTATTTAAAGCAAAAGCGTGGGGTGCTTCTCATATCTGTCAATGAAATATTTATAACTATTGACCCATGCACCTACGATTTTTTTGAAATAAAACATTTTTTTCATATTTACACTATTAAAATTTATTTTCTATTTTTTAGTTTGGTTTTCTATGTAAAGCGTGTTTTTTTAGTTTTTTTAAACTATTATTTTATTTGAAAGGTAACAAATAACTTTAAATTAGTCTCATAAAAAATTGGTGAAGATCTTATGAGGACCTTCGGCGTGAAGAGCAGAAAAGCTAATCAAAATGCAGTAAAATTCTCACTTTTAGGTGGAATCAACCCTTTACCTACTAGGTAGGGATTGATGGAGCACCTTGGTTATTAATGTTACTTGTAAAATAAGGTAATTAGATGGCGCTACTGTGCATTGCTAGATTGTTTGCAAAAAAGTTTGTACGCGCGAGTTCTACAGCACTTTTCTCACAGAGCCACTAGTAAATATACTTTTAACAACAATACAATACAACAACCCTTTATTGCACGCTAAGAAGTAGGTAATATAAAGTAAGTAACTTAGTAACTTTTGATACATTAAAAGTTGTGACCTCAATTCTGCCACGTTATCTTACTAAATATCTATCGGAGCTCTCGGAGTAACTATCGAACCTTTTGAAATAACTATCGAACTTAATAAAGTACGCTCCTAGAAGGTTCACCGGCTCGGGCTCATCGAGCGAAACTAATGTCATTTTATATCTCTAGAGAAATGCATTAATTTCATTTGTTGGCCATCGACGCCGGAACATCATTCTTCTACGAGGATAAAGTGGATTTTCTATAACGGGAAATTAGTCTCGGGAACCTCAACGCTTGATAAATATTTTTATATTGGACGTATAATCTAACTTTGTTTTCTAGCTTTTACAGCAAAATTTCCGTTAGAAGACTGTTAAAATAAATCTTCTAACTGTAAAGATCTTCGAGATACCGATGAAGTCCAACACAAACTTATTTACGCTCTAATTCACAAGACATAAGTTCAAAAACTAAAACCCGACTACGGTCGGGTAACAAACACTATGACACTCTTGCATACTTCTTTTGCTTCGCGACAGACGGGTGAAGTAAAACAGCCTATGGACACCATAAATACAAACAAATCGATTGATACCTCGCTTGTTTGTGACCGGACCAAGTTTTTAGTTTGCACACATAACTCTTCCTTTGCTTCACTGCAGTCGGGGGAAAAAGTATCGTCACACTCTATACCTGAAGACAAATCGATTGATATCTCGCTTGTAAAAATCGGACTAATAGAGGCGACGCTATGGTGGCACATCCATATACTAACATACTTACATACATACTATAGACTGTTAAACTAATTACCCGTCCTTTGTTTCGCCGTACTCGGGTAAAAAGGTATGTAATTATTTTTAACTAATCTACACAATTTACACTAATATTATAATGAGGAAAGATTTGATTGGTTGTATCTTTTTAATGGAAAAATGCAGAACCGATCATAGAATTATGTATATATATAAATAAATCAATGAAACCGATTTAAAAAATTCTTTCAACTATAGAAAGCTACATCATCAGTGAGTAACATGGGCAGTATTTTTTTTTAAATAGAGATCCACGAAAATTGCAATAAATCTAATAAAGAACGGCTATGGAAACGAAATAATAATGATACGTTGCCATGGAAACAAAATAATAATAAGTCTGTTAAGTACGTGAGTAATAATGCAGTTGTCTATGGTCAAAAAACACCACGATCGTTGCTGCCAAAGATTTTGAATTACGTTTACTGGCATTTTTTTTTTGAAGTTACGACGCGTATAACCATGCTAAAAGTAAGAAAAATGTCACACTGTGCGCGCTACCCGTGCGAAGCCGGGGCGAGTCACTAGTGTAGTAATAAAAATGTGCAACAAAGTAAAGTATTATCCAAATACTCGGAACTAACATATAAAATTCCCATAAATACACACGCACAAAAAACAGTCTAATCCACAACCTCTTCCTATTTTAAGTTATTTTTTTATAATATAATTTATCTATTTTTATTTTTCTATTTTTTTTTATTTATCTGTGCCCATGTCTTTAGTCGTCGTTTTTTCTCAGGGTTTTAAGTAACCTTGCTAAGCCGTAGTCGGGTGAAAAACTACGGTTCAGATTATAACATTATTTATGTATATAGAATGGGT
The DNA here is from genome assembly GCA_946251855.1 of Alsophila aescularia. Classification (NCBI taxonomy): domain Eukaryota; kingdom Metazoa; phylum Arthropoda; class Insecta; order Lepidoptera; family Geometridae; genus Alsophila; species Alsophila aescularia. Next base: position 48,501,920 of record OX276375.1, read on the forward strand.
CAGGCCAAAACGATTTAAAAAAACTGCAGGTTAACAAGCACATACAGCTACTTATTTGGAGCAAGTTGATCTGTCTCTTCTTCTTCTTATTGAAGAGCCCAGCTCTTATCAGTGGAGTTATTTCCAGCGTTCCCTATCTTCGGCCGAAGCTTTGACTTCCCTATACGACGTGACATTTGTCTTCTCCTTTATCTGATCTGTAAATGTCTTTCTAGGTCTGCCTCTTGCTCTCCTCTCTTCTACCTTTCCTTCTATAAGGTTTTTATGACGTTGTTATGTCTGATTAGGTCGTCAAACATCTTTCCTCTTTTCCTTTCCATGGTCGCTAGTAAGTTCCGTTTTTGTTGGACTTTTTGTATGTCTCTTTCTTTCCAGCTTATTTTGTCCATGCGTCTCCAACACCACGTTTCAAATACTGCTATCCTCTCCCGGTCTTTCTGTGTCATTGTCCATGTCTCGTTTTTGTACAGAGCAATGCTCCAGATGTAAATTTTTTGTAATATTTTTTTTATAAGATACTAGTTGATGTCCGCGGCTTCGCATGCGTGGTAATTCTTTAGGTTAAAAGTACTCTAAGTGCTAATCCAGCACCTTAAATACCAATATACCAACATTTAATCAAATTTCCTTCAGCTGTCAACAATATTTTTATCTATTGCTCGGCTCCTACTTATCGGATTGAGATACCAACAGCAACAGTGAAAACGGCATAGCAATCGGTCCAGTAATTTTTACGTGATGCGCGAACAACCATACAGACAAACTAACAAACAAACAAATAAACAGACAAACGGACAAACAGACAGACACGAATTTAAAAAATCTTCTGTCTTGATCAGTAGCTTATTTTACCCTAAACCATTGTTTTTTTAAATTATCGTCTTTGTACTGACTATTTCGTTCCTATTTTTATTATTATAAGTATAGATATAGTTTTGTTGAACTTCCTGTACTAAACTAAAATTAAAAAGCTGTAACTTTTCCTGATTGATTATTTCAAGACCAAAATGAAATTTATATATCCGCGTCATTAATATGACAGCCCACTATGTTGTCATATGTCTATATGATATGACCAGAATACTGAATACTCAAATACTCATTTATTGGTTAACTTTAAACGTCTCAAAAGCTAATCATTTTGAATAGAATATAAATAATAATTAAATAAGTAGGTACACAATGTGTGTATACATCCATTATACAACAAATATCCATAAAGCAATAAAATGCCAAAAATATATGTAAAAAACAGTCACAAATATCATTTCAAACAAATACAACAAAAATCAATACAAGCAAGCAATATGAATGTTAAAAAAATATAACCTAAAAACATATTACAATTTCTTAAATTTCTCAAAACTATAGACAGATTGCTGGATATGCCAGCTTTTAAGTCTGGATTTAAAACAGTCCACGCTAGGAACAGCAATAATATCAGCGAGAAGTCAGTTATAGACCGCTGGGCCCAACAGATGGGTCAGCTTGCTGGACTTGGCGAGAGAGCGGATTACTGCTTCGAATTTGTTTACTTTGCGTGTTTTGTAGGAGTACTAGGTTACCCTAGGACAATCAGCGTGTCAGTTTATTTTGCCCACTTTTATCCTACGATTTTTAGTGAAAAAGGAGAGCAGCTTCAAGCTATTTGTAAGTTCAACGATCACTGAAGCCCAGAAAGCCAGTCCAAATTAGGGTTGCCTCCAAGACGCGTGTCTCCAACATCCAACATGCTGAATTATATAAAGGCTGCGCGACACTCCTCGGCTCGCGGTCTCGATACCGTGAATAAGTAATATGGTCTGCGCAGTTTTACAAACAAATTAACTACTGATGTTGTTATTTTAATAAAAGTTCCGTTAAGTTTCTATGGAGTTCCATCTTTATGGCGAGAGTTGTGGGATTATTCATATTTTCGTAGTTTGAAACATGTTTATGTATAATTAAAGCTGGAATTGTTGATGTTAGAATAAGAATTGAAAAGTTAAGCTACAAGAGAACAAGATTACATACTTCAATTTTACTAAGACTTCTTAGTATCTAAACTTAAACCAGCGCGGCGTATACACATGCACATTAAATAATGTATACTGTATTTCTACTTGAATTTGAATTTATATCTCTACTGCATTGTATTTGTTATAGATCTAACACAAACCATAAATATGCTTTCTTTAGCTAGTTAAGCTAAGTACTCAGAATGTAAATATAATGCAACAACATAAACATATACACACCCCTGTTTAAAAGGGGGAAAACGAAAATCGCCATTGGAAAATAAATCATTAACAAACGAGATACAGTGTCGCACGCTCCCCTGTTTCCTACTCGAATAGCACTCGCAAATGATGACAAAGCATAACGAAAGGTGGATAAATTAACCTTAAAATAAAGCAAAAATGAATTTAAAGTTAATTTTGAGGATTATGACATCAATGTGAAAATACTTACTATGCTTGATATTATAAAACAAAATGTTTTGCCGCTGGAATATTTTCTAGCTTTAGAAATAAGATAATATATAAGATTTTAGAATCGTTATATAGCATTCTAATATAATGCTATATAATGATAAATAAAGGATTGAATACATGCATTTAAGATAGGTAAATGTCAAATTCAATGTCACCGTGTATATTTAGACCTGAGAAATTATATCTCGGTGTTCTCTTCTCTAACGGGCGTATATCCGAAAGGGACAGAAGCGTTACTTCCTTTTCCTGTGCGACACTTAACTCTGAATTAGCACGTGAAAAAGGAAAAACTCAATGTAGATATAGTTAGTTTACCTAATATTATGACTTTTATTGTTATATAATATTTTATTGTATCACCTTGTTCATGAGACATTTAGTTTTTAGCTTGTAAAAGCACTGTTGTGTTGCCCATTTGCAATAAATGACGTGAACCTGAAAGTGCTAGTGTACCTTTCATTCTGTACACGACACCGTGATCACCACAATGCGCTCTTTAAGACTCATTAAACCCCTTGCTCACGTTTTTAATAGCATGAACAACTAACTTTATGATCGTGAAAATGTCAACTGTTCGTTTTCCAGCAATCATTGCTACCATAAAACTGAGTACAAAACCCTTTCCGAAGCAAAAAGGCCACCTAATGCGAATGTTAATTGCGCCGCAACAGATGGGCGCGACGCGTCGGCCAATCGTCGCGCCAAACATTTGTAATTATAAAAGCAAAACGACAGAGCCCCATCGGTCGCAGTACATAAATTTCATGTTTGCCTCGACCGGCTTACTGGCAGCGGATATTAATCAGAGGATATTGAAATATGTTGTTTTTTCGTCCGATTGATAAACGGTCTGCTGCGCTACGGCCGGATTAAACATTGACGTCGAGAGCTCAATTATTGCTAGATTTTGTTGACGATGGTGTTTACACAGATGTTTATTAAACAACAGTTTGAATAAATCCATAGCTTTCAATCAGTGTATTAGTTTATATATTTTTTTGCATCTTGTTTGCATGCTTTGTCATATATGAGGTATTGTTGTCATCTATGTGTTGAGTTGTTAAGACCACCCGAGGGCATTTGACATGGCTGAAATATTTATGTACTTTTATTACCGTTTTGCTGTAAATATTAACCCGCTCATAGAAAAATAAACACTTTACTAAAAACCTTCAATTAATTTTATTATGGTCTAAGTTTAAATATCTGCGACCAAACAGTGAACATACTTTTAATTTAATTGCATGCCATTGAAACTAGACTTTTGCACTTTCCTAGCTACGATAGAGACCGGGATCCCTTCACAAAGGATCTCTCAAAATCTGAATCTGAATAAAACTGCATTGAAATCCGTCCATCAGTTTAGGAGCTACAGTGCCAATTTCAGACAAAGGCTTCATATTTATATCACCTTGTTAGGTCGGGGTTTAATAAAATCAAAGTCAAATTCAAACGATATTCATCTCAATTTTGGTTACATACAAATATTATAGAATATGTACAAATTAAAAGTTCCACGTCTTAATAAACGTAAGAATTGTGAATCATTATCATCAGCTTTTATTATTATTATTATTATTATTAAAGAAATTCAAGTTAGACGGGTAGATTTCAATTAATAACTAGTTCATTTAAAAAATATGTACACATGGAAAAGATAAAAAGAAAAAAAACTGTTTACCAATAGACGTTTTCGTGAAGAAAAATACAATTTCATTTGACTACTTTATTTTACTAAATGCACCGGTATGGCTTGCTTTTTAATAAAGGCAAAGTCTCACGGGGCTTTTTAATTTCAGAATTGATACAGATTATTTATTGGCAATTTAAACAGTCTGATGAAAGAAGGCAACCTTCAGACAAAGTTGTTGATCTCTACTGTGCCTTTACAAAAAAATTATTAAATACTTGATCAATTAATAGTAGATTATGCACCAAGGGGATAAAACAGTGTCTTGTGTCACGGGCGGCATATTGGACCCTGACCGCAACGAGGGACTCTAGTTAACTCCCGAGCGTTGCGAGGGAGCTTAAACTTAACTCCCGAGCGAAGCTTCGCTCCAGAGAGTTATGTAGAGTCCTGAGTGAAGCGAGTTCATGCCGCCCAAGACGAAGACAAGCTTTATCTTCGAAGTGAAAACTACTTTTCTTACCTTCTGCTTATGATAATCTATTAATGGCTATTATTTCTGAGCAGTGAATAAATGCACCATAGGCTACTTGGCTGTCAAGTTGATGCTATGTGTTGGAATTAAACTAAAAACACGGATTCGGATAAAGCCTTGAAGGAAGGCTTTACCTTCCTTTTGTTGTTCTCCACTGACTAAAATCGTTATAGGCTGTTTCGTATTTATCTTTTGATTTTTCCTGTAGTAAAATAATAATCATCCTTAAAACGTCTGATTTAATAAAAACCAGAGTCAAATCACTATCGCTCGTCGTAAGACGGCAGAATATATAAATACTACGTAAGTAGTATTTATATATTCTTTGATCGCTCGACAAATTGAAAAAGAAAAATTACGGAATTGTTCAAATAACTCCACCGAAACACCGTCTTTTGTTTCATATTATTTACAATCGCAGCAATTTCACTTTTATGCATGTATCTATCTTTCTATGTATCCATGTATTTCTGCAATCTGGATCCTGGAATCTTGCAAATCAAATTTCAAGCACTTCCTGGTTAGCTATCCGGCTGAAACTTTCAGGGTGGCCCACAAATCGAAGACAATGTAATAAATTTTTTTTTTAAAAAAAAAGTATTTTTTGTGTTCTGCCTATGGAAAGTTTATAAAGAGAGTTTATTCGAAAATCGAACTGACCAGATTTTCGAATAAACTCTCTTTACAATGCCCGTATCTAGGAGTGTTTTCATTCGAATTTTAAGGTCTAAATTCAAATCACATTATATCTCTTGGGAGTTTCATATCACATTATATCGCTTGGGATTAGTTGGGATATAATGACTTGCTTTACGTTGAGATTGCGTGATATGTTTAATTGGACAATGTCGAGCAGGTGGTATGAAAACATAATTAATATGTTTGTCAGTCAAAATAAGGTGAACAATTGTTAGATTTTGTTACTTGTGTAACGTTTGTAAGTACGTAGTTTTTGTTATTCCTTTGTGTGACGAATCAAGCAGATCGCTCGCCTGATGGCAAGGTTAAGGCCTGCCCATATTAGTTGCACTGCAACTGTTACTCGTATGCAGAGCGCGGCACTGCACTGCGCTCGTCACCTTGAGACTTTTTTAAGTCTCATGCCCAGTAATTTCACTGGAAACATTGCCTTACAAACCGAAACACAGTAATGTTTGCACACTATTGATTGGCGCTTGAATATCTGGCATAGGTGTGGTACTTCCTCAAAAGGACTCTTGCAGAAGGGGCTTACCACTACAATAACTTATTGGCAACTACTTTGATCTCAATATTTTTGGCAGCGTAGTTTTGGAGGGTTGAAATTATGCTTTATTTTTATTTCATATTCAAATTTGTTAAATTGTTAAAGCTATTATTTCCATTAATTAATTAATTTTGAAACAACCTAAATTTGCGTAAATTTACACGGACTGTTGCAAGATCAATTTCACGAGCAAATCAAATTCTCCAGAAATGCGAATCCCGTTAAAAATCCGGTACCTACTCTAGAAATGCGAATCCCATTAAAAAGCTTAATTTCCACTACGGTATTAACGTCTCCCACGTTAATACCGTAGTGGAAATTAAGCTAAACCAACCATTTTCATTAAATATTAAGGCAGGACCGGAATGCAGGTTGTCGTTGAAGCGTCTGCGCGCTTAAGATTTATGGTGCGACCAACAGGCGAATATTGAAAATGTAGAGCACTCACGAAACCACTAGCTGAACTATTAATGAAGTTCCAATGCAAACAATATTGCAAAACAGTTTTTTAGAGGTAATAAGTTAACTGCAAAAAACAAATTACGCCGGGCCGCAAAAAACGCGGGTCGGTAAGTGGGTAGGTAACAAAAACCTTAATAACTTCCAAAACATTAAAACTAGCTTTATGAAGTAAAGACTGTATTATAGACAATTTTATAGTGCTTAGATAAAAGTCAGAAAAGTTAAAGATTATGAAGTTTTTGAAAAGAATTAGGTTAACCCTACAGTGCTCGCGCTATGAGCATTTTGCCGCCCTCTGCAAATAAATGTTATTAGTTTGTAAGCTATGCACTCATCAAGTTCAAGAGTCCTAGTAGCTGCACCCCCATGCCTCACCTACCTGTATTGTAAGTTTGAAGACAACCAGTACGTGGACGACCGCGGAAAGAAAGTATTGTTACCTGCGTGCCGCATGCGGCGGCAAATTGCTTACTGCGCGAACACTTACGTAAGTCTATTTTATGTGTACTGTATGTTGGAATGTTTTGATATTTCTTCGTGTTTGCGCTTGTTTTAGTGTAAATAAATCCCGGAGACAGTGAAAATATATAAGATAGTTTTAATTTTCAAGTTTATATTATTTTAAGTAACTTAACATAAAAATGTGGCTAAAAAGTAAGAAATTTTCCCAAAGACAAGACAAATTTTTCAGTCTTATTATTTTACCTGAATTAATATATTTTTTTCTACGGATTTATATTTTATGTTGATCCTTTTATGCTCATTAATAAGTTTTTTTAAAATTTCAAATGTGCAATAAATGAATTTTAATATGGAAGGCAAAATGCTCCCCACGCAACCACTCACGTTTCACGTAATGTCGCGACTACTCTAGGGTTAAGCAAAAATGACCATTTATCACTAGATTTTGTTTGTAAAAATGTGCTAAATGTGCAATTTTAACACATTTACGTTTTTTTTTTTTACAGCTGTTATACGGTGTGGCATGCTTTCCACCAGACTTTTGAGCCAATGCTAAATTATAAAAATCAAATTGGTTTTTAATACAATCACCAAAAATAAATAAACATTTACTTCTTCCTATATTTGTAATAAAATAAACTTTAAAATAGTTTTAATTTTAAAAGGTTTTCTCACATACCTTAAAAGTTTTCGCTTTTTTATAACCGACCCGCTTTTTTTGCGGCCCAGTGTATTACCAAACATTAATTTGGATGGATAATATAACGGCATGTGACATGCCCTGTGACGGTTGGGAAGTGCTTGCGCACCAGAGACATGTGACATGCCCTGTGACGGTTGGGAAGTGCTCGCGCACCAGAGACAACAATGGTAAGGCTGTTACAACTTTCGAAGAGATCTCGATGCGAAACGCCTTCACAAAAATAATCGTTTCAAGCCTTCCTACACCTACACCTGCAATTCTTCAGGTCAGTTGCACTGTACACCTTGCAATAGGCTTTGCCAGTCATATTCGCTCACACAAGGGATAACAAGGTTCGCCGTTGACGGATACGTCAAGGAGGTTATCATCATCATAATGATGGTAGAAAGTGCATAGCTCGTTGTCCTTCATGTAGTACTAATATGACAGCAGCTTCAAAAGCTAACAGTTCGAACATCGCAAAGAAAAAATAAAATAAAAAAAGTATGTAGATAGATAGATATCTCTTTATTATACAAATGAACTAAAACTAAGAAATATTATTGTACAATGGGCGGTCTTATCGCTATAAAGCGATCTCACCCAGACAACCTTTTGATGGAGAAGAAATAAATACGACAACAGACGATGGTGTACTCATAGATATCATAAAAATATGCTAATTAAACTAAAATAAATTATATAACTAATAAAAATACATACCAATACAATTAAATAAATATATTATACCATACATAACATAAAATTTATAAAATACATATGTATCGATATAAATACATTACTAGGTACTGAATCTATTTGATGAAATTTATAATTCGGCTCGATTTAATAAAAAAAATATATTCCAAATATATTCAGCAAATCCCTTAGATGTGAGTAAAAAAAAACAGTCCAATCGAGAACATCCTCGTTTTTAATTCATATTTTTTATTATTATATCGTTTAAATATAATAATTATGTTCAGTACAATTCACACCCCAAACAAGGATGGGTATCCTTGTTCAGGGGTATCCTTGTTTTAGTATGGGTACTAGATAACGGATAAACATACTTATATATAAATCCATACATCCATGACTTGGTAACAGACATTTCTGCTCATCACACAAATGTTTGCACCTTACGGGATTCGAACCCGTAACCGTTGACTTCGTAGTCAGAGTCACTAGCCACTCGACAATCCGGTCGTCTACAAAATAGGTTACTTCTTTAAGTTTTTGTCCTGAAGATAGTTATTGCCAATTATTGTTTACGATTGGGTTCGGGAACATGAACTTGAACTCATGGGTATTTCAATTACAAAGGTGTTCCTAATTACAAACATTTCAATTCAGGATGAGCAATATGCAACCGCTGAAGACTTAGATATGAGCCCCCACCACACACTTTATCACAGATTTTACACCCCCCAGTATTAGCATAAACACGTAATTGATGGGTAAACTAATTTAATGAAACACAGCAATTATGCTAAGGCGCTCATGGTTTACAACCCCATAAAATGTACTTCCGGTTCCCGAAACTGCACCGGAAGTAATAAGCAGTGCAATACTGGAGGCTATAAATTAGAATACACAGTTTTAAGTGAAGAGGGCGCCCAGCCTCCGTCTGAGGCCAGGAACGTAGCAGTTTTAAAATTTAAACATTTGCTACATTTTAAGTTTAACGACATTTTATAATCGCAGATGTAATAAGTTAATGAATTATGGCAGTTATGATAATAAAAAATGGCAAAGCCTTTAAAAGTTATAGAGCCATAATAACTATTCCTAACTGACTTTAATAGGATCAGTCAGTCGCATTCTTAATGAAATTACTGATTTACTCAATCGATGGCATTATGAGAAAGAAATATTTATAAAGTATCTCTGACTGAGCTATCCATACTCAAAGAAAAAAGAAAACTTTAAAAAAAAGAAAAACTGACTTCAAAATGAATAACATAATCTTAATTTGGTTAGATTTAAGAACATTGGGTACCGACATCCTTAACTGTTTCCTACATAAGATTATTTTATTCACTTGGACGTCGTTTTTGTTTTAAGTTTATAATTTTATTTCCCTATTTTGAGTGGCGTGATGCCATGCCATTACAGCAAAACATGCGATTACAGCAATCGCAAGTGACTTGCCGTTATCCATTGAGGAGTTCCTCTGCATCTCCGAAGGTCTTCATCAGATCTTCACCAAATTATATATATGGGACCATCCATACCTAAAGCATATCCTATTCTATGAAAAAAATAACTTCAAAATCAGCCCACATTTGACGGAGATATTACGTCACAAAGTGGATGAAAGTTAATAAAATTAAGTCATCCCCTAATTTTCCACCCTTAGAGGTAGAATAATTTCATGAACATTTTCTTTTGCCCCTTGTGACACTCATTGTTATACTTTATTTTTAGTCCTAATTTCACTTGTACTTGTGGTGTCCAATAAAGAGTTAATCTATCTATCTATGAAATTTAAATGGAACTATCCCTGAAGCATAAAATACTTTTTTTTTTTAATTGAAATTGATCCACAATTAAATAGATATAGCGTAACATATATACAAAAAAAAACGTACGGGTCGAATTGAGAGCCTCCTCTTGAAGTCTGTTGAAAAACAAATGATTGAGCATATAATAAGTATATAACCGCAACTCTGACGGTCATGCAAAAGTTTAACATTTTCCCCTGTTTGCACAGGCTTTTCAGTAGGCACCAAAGAGTAAGTAAGAGGCCCTTTTGTCGAGAGGCCCCGCATACTGCGCTCTGCGCCGCATCATTAATCTCTGCGCAAACACTCTAGCAGCCTGCCCGTCGCGTCGGCGACGGCAGGGAATGCAGTTACGTTGATGTTATCGAAAAACTGCTTATCGATCTAGTTCTCGATGAAAAACTTAGGCATTTTATGTTCTAAGTATTTGAGATCGAGAATATCTCTTTCTAATACTCAGTACTTCTATCATAAAAGTTCAATATTCTTCGTTACCATTGTGTGTCGACCACCGACTCAACATTTATAAAAGTTCATTGTTTTTAAGTTGTTTCAACGAAGTCAATAAAGAAAGAGTCCTTACTTAAGAAGCTTTTTATAGAAATGCTCTCAGATATACTATGTTGCATTAACCTCTCAAGGCTCGTGAGAAGACTACCAATATTTTTTTAGTTGATTCGAACTTAAGGCAATAAATTTGACCACAGAAAGCCAGATTTACATATAAACGTTCCACATTTAAAGTATCCAAGGTTTTGACTCATATTAAAACGTTTTTGTTAAGAATTCATTCGTATCGTGACAAAAGTAAATTAAACGTCAAAAGCGGGCTATTAAACGTCTGGTTAAGGTCTTTAGCAATTTTAATTTACTAATGGATATAATTATCCACAAGAAATATTTACTCCACAAGTAATTTACATTTATTTTTACCTACCTTCACTATAAGGCACAAAAATAAAACAGCTGTACGTAAGATTAAGCTATCACAATAGAAAGTTTGAAGGAAACCACAAAATATAGTTACACTGAAGTAAAACTTTTAAGTTTATTTTAAAACAGCTGTACGTAATTTTAAGCTATCACAACAGAAAGTTTGAAGGAAACCACTAAATATAGTTACATTGAAGTTAAACTTTTAAGTTTATTTTAAAACAGCTGTACGTAAGTTTAAGCTATCACAACAGAAAGTTTGAAGGAAACCTCAAAATATAGTTACATTGAAGTAAAACTTTTAAGTTTATTTTAAAACAGCTGTACGTAAGTTTAAGCTATCACAACAGAAAGTTTGAAGGAAACCACAAAATATAGTTACATTGAAGTAAAACTTTTAAGTTTATTTTAAAACAGCTGTACGTAAGTTTAAGCTATCACAACAGAAAGTTTGAAGGAAACCACAAAATATAGTTACATTGAAGTAAAACTTTTAAGTTTATTTTAAAACAGCTGTACGTAAGTTTAAGCTATCACAACAGAAAGTTTGAAGGAAACCTCAAAATATAGTTACATTGAAGTAAAACTTTTAAGTTTATTTTAAAACAGCTGTACGTAAGTTTAAGCTATCACAACAGAAAGTTTGAAGGAAACCTCAAAATATAGTTACATTGAAGTAAAACTTTTAAGTTTATTTTAAAACAGCTGTACATAAGTTTAAGCTATCACAACAGAAAGTTTGAAGGAAACCACAAAATATAGTTACATTGAAGTAAAACTTTCAAGTTTATTTTAAAACAGCTGTACGTAAGTTTAAGCTATCACAACAGAAAGTTTGAAGGAAACCTCAAAATATAGTTACATTGAAGTAAAACTTTTAAGTTTATTTTAAAACAGCTGTACGTAAGTTTAAGCTATCACAACAGAAAGTTTGAAGGAAACCACAAAATATAGTTACATTGAAGTAAAACTTTTAAGTTTATTTTAAAACAGCTGTACGTAAGTTTAAGCTATCACAACAGAAAGTTTGAAGGAAACCTCAAAATATAGTTACAATGAAGTAAAACTTTTAAGTTTATTTTAAAACAGCTGTACGTAAGTTTAAGCTATCACAACAGAAAGTTTGAAGGAAACCACAAAATATAGTTACATTGAAGTAAAACTTTTAAGTTTATTTTAAAACAGCTGTACGTAAGTTTAAGCTATCACAACAGAAAATTTGAAGGAAACCACAAAATATAGTTACATTGAAGTAAAACTTTTAAGTTTATTTTAAAACAGCTGTACGTAAGTTTAAGCTATCACAACAGAAAGTTTGAAGGAAACCTCAAAATATAGTTACATTGAAGTAAAACTTTTAAGTTTATTTTAAAACAGCTGTACGTAAGTTTAAGCTATCACAACAGAAAGTTTGAAGGAAACCTCAAAATATAGTTACATTGAAGTAAAACTTTTAAGTTTATTTTAAAACAGCTGTACGTAAGTTTAAGCTATCACAACAGAAAGTTTGAAGGTAACCACAAAATATAGTTACATTGAAGTAAAACTTTTAAGTTTATTTTAAAACAGCTGTACGTAAGTTTAAGCTATCACAACAGAAAGTTTGAAGGAAACCTCAAAATATAGTTACATTGAAGTAAAACTTTTAAGTTTATTTTAAAACAGCTGTACGTAAGTTTAAGCTATCACAACAGAAAGTTTGAAGGAAACCACAAAATATAGTTACATTGAAGTAAAACTTTTAAATTTATTTTAAAACAGCTGTACTAAGTTTAAGCTATCACAACAGAAAGTTTGAAGGAAACCTCAAAATATAGTTACATTGAAGTAAAACTTTTAAGTTTATTTTAAAACAGCTGTACGTAAGTTTAAGCTATCACAACAGAAAGTTTGAAGGAAACCACAAAATATAGTTACATTGAAGTAAAACTTTTAGGTTTATTTTAAAACAGCTGTACGTAAGTTTAAGCTATCACAACAGAAAGTTTGAAGGAAACCTCAAAATATAGTTACATTGAAGTAAAACTTTTAAGTTTATTTTAAAACAGCTGTACGTAAGTTTAAGCTATCACAACAGAAAGTTTAAAGGAAACCACAAAATATAGTTACATTGAAGTAAAACTTTTAAGTTTATTTTAAAACAGCTGTACGTAAGTTTAAGCTATCACAACAGAAAGTTTGAAGGAAACCTCAAAATATAGTTACATTGAAGTAAAACTTTTAAGTTTATTTTAAAACAGCTGTACGTAAGTTTAAGCTATTACAACAGAAAGTTTGAAGGAAACCACAAAATATAGTTACATTGAAGTAAAACTTTTAAGTTTATTTTAAAACAGCTGTACGTAAGTTTAAGCTATCACAACAGAAAGTTTGAAGGAAACCACAAAATATAGTTACATTGAAGTAAAACTTTTAAGTTTATTTTCGCCAAACGTTTGCTTTTCCAATATTTTTTAAAGCATGAGTGGAACGGGCCACCTTTCATCTATAAAAATCAGTAATAAACAAGAAGTCAATACAAAGAAGATAATTAAAAAAATTGCTAGGTACATAAAATGAACTACTAATACCATTTAAAAATATGCTGTCTGTCTGTCTGTATTAGTATGTATTTACGCATAAATTAAAAACTGCTAGACTGATTGAAATGCGTTGTTCACTGTTAGATAGCTTTGGTTTTGAAGTAAAATCTTGTGTAATTTGTATCTCAATCCGATTGGTAGAAACAGAGATATGTAGTATATTGTTCTTAATAGGTACTTTTAGTACTGGAATAACAATAGGTTACTTTTAACCCAGTAAAATGGCCACGCGGGCAAAGCCGTGTGTACAGCTAGTGAATAATAAGAATTATCAATAATAATTATATAATGCATTGCTAGCAATGTAAAAAGTTTCGGCTAGATGAGAGTACCATTATGTTAATAAAGTATTTCACTGCGCACACCATAAAATCCATGTTTTTACCCGACTACGGCGAAGCAAGGGAAGCGTAATGAAGTTAACAGTCTATACATATACAATTATGTTTATTGGTACAAAAATTTGATGAGTTACAATTGAAATGAGTCTCTGACTCTTAAAATAGGTGAGAATACCTGTGTCTTCACAAGAAATCTGTTAATAACCACATAATGAATGTTTTAACATTTCTGCTTAAAGTTAAATTAATCTATAAAATATGATAGATGATTACCTACGTGGTACGCCAAGCTATGCAAACCACATCAAAACTAGTCATTTCACCCGTCAATGAGCCTGTCGAAGGACGTTCAGAATGGCATGATGGCGTTTTGGGCAATTTCAAAATGGCAAACGATCCTTTCCAAACCGAACGACAAATGACCTTTCTGCGGTAAAAAGTGTCATTTCTGATGTCTTTTTTACTGTCAATTTTATTGTTTTAGTTTGAATTACCTTTGTTTCATTTGTTTTTTTTTGTGTTTGTATTAATGTAATGACAAAAATAGGTTTCGACAGAAAATCAGTGCCAAGGCCTTAGCCTTCGCGTTTTCTGAGTCGGGACCTGTTTGTGACAACACACAGCATTCATTTTTGTTTGTCTAATTTCCTATTTTTTGTTTTGTTTTTGATAGGTTTAATATTGTGTGTTGTCAGAAATAAATGTAATTTTGCTGTCTTATTTGTGGTTTTCAAGGCAGCGACTCGATTTTCCAACTTGATTTGGAACTTTTCTGATGCAACTGCGGCTTGGAGAAGGTTGGGTCGGAGCGTAGACATCACAGCTTGTGCTTGATATTCAAGGAGCCTCAGTGATGAATACCGGTATTGAACCTGCTGATCACTGAGACATCCCTGAATATGTGCTTATTGGCCGTCATGATTAACTCGAACTCATTTTCGGTCACAGTTTCGAGGCTTTACCAAGTCCACTTCCTCTGGGACTGATTTGGGAAAAATGAATTATTCAAAAAATAATAATTCTAACGATACCCCATACATCCAAATATGTTAAGGAATTTCAAAGTTATGGTAGAATAAAGAAACTCACATACATACATATATACATACAAACATACATGAATCCTAAAAACATTACACTCCTTTTTTTGGTCAGTCGTATAAAGAGAAGCCCACTTTTTTCCCAAAAAGTTAATTAGTATGTTTACCCCTGTTATTCCTGTTTCCATAGCCTTGTGGACCTATTTTCGATTCACTGCAAATCTATAATCCCACTTTAGCTAAAGCCAAAATCGTCATCATGCGAGTCTTTATAACTTTGTACCAACAAATACAACTCGGATGGTCAGCATTCGGGAAATTACGCCATATCTTCAAGTCACAGATACCGCAGAGCCTCAAGACGAAAGTTTATAATCAGTGCGTGTTGCCAGTGATGACATACGGCACTGAGACGTGGTCGCTAACTATTGGTCTCATACACAAGCTCAAAGTCGTGCAGCGTGCAATGGAGAGAGCTATGCTCGGAGTTTTACTACGTGATGAGATCCGTAACGAGGAAATCTGTAGAAGAACCAAGGCTATCGACACAGCTCTCAGAATTTGCAAGTTGAAGTGGCAATGGGCAGGCC
Source organism: Alsophila aescularia (assembly GCA_946251855.1). NCBI lineage: Eukaryota > Metazoa > Arthropoda > Insecta > Lepidoptera > Geometridae > Alsophila > Alsophila aescularia. The sequence continues at coordinate 48,517,404 of OX276375.1, forward strand.
ATATAGTTCGCAGAGCCGACAACCGCTGGAGAGTAAAGGTTCTCGAATGGCGACCACGAACAAGCAAGCGAAGCCTAGGGAGACCCCCACACGTTGGACGGACGACATTGAAGCCATCACAGGGAGTCAGTTGATGGAGGCGGCACAAGAGCGTTCGTCGTGGCGCTCTTTGGGGGAGGCCTATATTCAGCAGTGGAATTCTAAAGACTGAAATTATGATGATGGTGATGATGAGCGGGCCTTTGTGATCTAATGTAGGGCCGAAGATATGTCATCAAATATATTCTACCTGATCATCTGTTTGCCGAGGTCAGTGCGTAAACCTGTATGACCTTAAGGATATACCTTTCTAGTACCTTAGGCTGTTCCCATTTTTTAGTTCCGGACATAATGAGTTTATTTTAATTATTGACATACGAATTGTTTTTGTTCAAGCATCTTGTTACACTCAGCCGAATTCAGGCAGTGTATTACTTAGTTAATTTAATTATTGACATACGAATTGTTTTTGTTCAAGCATCTTGTTACACTCAGCCGAATTCAGGCAGTGTATTACTTAGTTAATTTAATTATTTACATACGAATTGTTTTTGTTCAAGCATCTTGTTACACTCAGCCGAATTCAGGCAGTGTATTACTTAGTTAATTTAATTATTGACATACGAATTGTTTTTGTTCAAGCATCTTGTTACACAGCCGAATTCAGGCAGTGTATTAGTTAATTTATACAAAATTAACAAACTTGTTAAGTCTTTTATTTGCCCTACCGTAAGGTTGAGATCATAATTGATCCAAGTGTAAAAAAAACTAGCCAAGTGCGAGTCGGATTTGTGCAAGGGCTCCATACAAACTTATAGGTATGTAAATAATTCATCCAATTCTGGTATCGAACCTCTTTTTTTAAAAATGTAATTAGTTTTTGTGATGTAACTACAAATTTACGGTTTTCGGATTTTGCCTTCTCTTGTGCTATTTTCGGATCTTGCCAAGTTTTGATCGCCTTGCGAGTATCAAAATACGGCATAAACGGCAGTATCTTTTAATTGCGTTGAAATTTAAATTTCCTGAGAATTTGGGTCTTGACAGATAAACAGACGGACGGACGGACAACAAAGTGATCTTAACAGGGTTATTTTTTCCTTTAGAAGTACGGAAACTTAAAAACTTAAAAACATAAAGGATTTAGTTTTTTTTAAACAGTTAATTGTTATAATAATCTACCCTATTCTATAGATGATATTTTAACACAAACCCAGGTGTGTCAGTGATATTAAAGGTGTCCAAATAATATTTGGACATTTATCACTCATCCACGTGACTTTCCGTCCACTTCAAACAGTCAAATCGATAACTATTTTTCACAGGACTTACGTATTTATTTGTACGTTTCGGCAACTAAGTGAAGTTTCCATTTTGTTCTCCAGCGTCACGTACGTGACAAACGGTTCATCTTAGGGATCGCCAAATATCGTTTAGTACGTGCAAGAAGAAAACTGACTCTCCGGGTAAATAAAATAAATCAAATATAAAAGTAACAGAGTGTTCCCGAAGCAATTCCCAAAGGGTTATTTTTATGAAAGTTAAATAATAATCGGGCCAGCCATCTGATAGTTCCACACTCATAAAATATCAAAGACGACATTATTATTAAAACTATAAAATGTACTAATAAAAAGATACGTTTAGCTTTGAACTGCGGGATGACCTTTATTACATATTAAACTTTAGAACTTAAAACACTTAAGACCTGTTAAAAATATATCAAGGACTACCAATTTAATGTAGTAGCTAGCTAGTTTTATTTTGTAGTAGTAAGTAGTAAGTAATATAAGCACTTGCCCATAAAAATGTATCAATTCAAAATAAAAGTAATATTTGTTTGTACTAATGTTCTATATAAAAACAAAAAAATACTGAACAATGAACTTAATCGTTTATGTGCGAAAATCAGGCCAATTATACACACGACCAAAATCCTTATAATAATACCTGTATCTCGACGCTAAAGGCTAATAATTTTTATCACATTCAGGCATTTTAGGCATAAAAAGGAGAAGTAATTCGTGACTGGTAAATAACATGATGTACATCACATTAGCGGCTCGGGGCTACGGTAATATCATCATGTTCTTTTGTGTCGCGTCCTACGCTGGCCCCATATAAATAAGCTGCAGTATCGTCTTAACAGTATCAGAGATCGCGCAGTTACCAGAAGAGCCGTTTTGAATAATCCCATATGCAAAAATTTTGAAATACCCTTACTGTATTTGTTTGGATTGAGCGGTAAGCAATTTATTTAACATGAAATAGAAAATAGCAAATAAGTCAGGTATTACGTCTGTAACTGGAAAGCTAATAAAACAAATTAGTAATGATGAATGTGGAGCTCCATGTAATAATGGAATAAATGGTATAAATAAAAATGTATAAGATAAACATTTATACCTAGTCCGTGCTCTGGATGACACCTTAAGCAGTCGGTCCTGGCATTTATTGTATAGCAGTCTAAGCCATTTCAGATGCCCTCTGGCGGCCTGACAGACTCAGACAAGGCCAGCGGCAAGCAAGGAAGTTCAGGGGTCAGAAGTTTAATTTTAATGAATTTGAATTTATAAACTAAACTCTGTCGTCGTCTCCGCAAAACTGAAGCTTACGTGGTGTGGTGACGCTTGAGGGGGTAATAGCAAACACTTGCTTTTTACGTAACTTTACTCAAAACTGTCCGATTACATGAACCCTGGTCACTGACCTACACTGTACCGGGCCTTATCTAGTTTTTCAAAGACGAGTCCTGTTAACACATGTTCGCGAGTAGGGCGTAGTTCAACTTGGGTTTCGGACTGCCGTGACGGTCCAAATGAAATTTGCCCTTCTGACTGGTGGAGGAGGTACGAAGTGGTGCACGTTTACTGTTCGGAGTTGTTTGAAGAATAGTAGTTAACGTGCGTGATTATGGCTTTTCCTGTGTTCCATTTGTCTGAACTAGTTTATTTATATAAACGTAAAATTATCTATATTAACGTTTGCTTAAATTTATAATACTCTAGCTTTCTCTCGCGACTTCGTCCACGCTGACTACAGTTTATCGCGAAAAAGCATCCTGTTCTTCTAGGATATTAAAAACCAATGCAAAAGTATAGCACCAATGCTCTTGAAGATTTTTGACAGACTTCGTTTCCATGGCAACCGCTCCCTTACAGCGAGTTGTCAACTTTTTCCAGTTTTGGAAAAACCATTTTCCGGGATAAAAATAATTATATGTTTTATTCCAGGGTATGAGCTATCTCCATTCCAAATTTCATCAAAATCCGTCAAGCCGTTATCGCGTGAAAGCTCCTCAACCAAAAAAAAAACAAGCAAACAGACAACGTTTCACGTTTATATATTGGTGTGGATATTATTTTTGTTGAAGTATAATGTCACTGCACAACAGTTTATTGCCACTAAACATATAATTTTACATTTCAAATATAAATAAGCAAAAACCTAAACCAACATAAACAATTAAACCTACACCTAAACCAAAAAAACTAATAAGTATAATGTTGCTTTCCTTCATTTTATCTACACCATAAAGTCATCATGATATAACGAGATATTTACCATTTGTTTTGAGTTTCTGATATTTCAGAAATGTTGCAACCGCAATTATCACGGACATGGGTAAACTGAAGTTAATGCCGCCGGGTGTTTTTCTACGAGCAGACAAAATGGTCTACCCTTTTTTTCGTACTTTTGTGTTAGTGACTATGTCAGTTTTATTCTTGGCAATGAACGGTGATACATAAGCGACTTTCGAGAAGAAAAAAGCGACTTCCGAGAAGAAAGTCGGATAGTCAGTTCTTCTTTCCTGGCATTCTCACTTTGTCACTACTGGGGCGCTGCTTAGGTACACACCTACTATTCATCATCATCATCATCATCATCAGTATGGGTTAGTCCACTGCTGGACATAGGCCTCTCCCAACTCAACCTACCTACTACTCAACCCAAGCGTACCTACTATTACTACGAGAGAAAATTAGATTATTATACTAGTCATTCACAAGATTTCATTGCTTTTTCTTGATAGTAAAACGAGCACCATGAAGCAAGCACCTTCACAAAAAACCCAACTATCGGTTGTTAACCGACTTTAAATGGTCATTCGAAATTAAAAATGATAATAGAAACCTAACAAAGATTTTCAAATACCTATTCGATGATACCCCTTAACATAGTACTATGTCCACTTTAATTTTTTATTTTTCATAATATATTGAATTATTGAATTTTGATATTGAATTTTGATTACTGCCATGTCTTTAGTAGCAGTCGCAAGATTAAGACAAATCAATTGACGTAAGAATCATCAAAATCGGCCCACGAGTTTGGTCTATATAGTGCCATAAAGGAACAGACATATCGTTGCCCTCCGCTCGGTTGGATCAGATACACAGTAAACTCGGAACAAGACCCCATAAACCCCGTAAATCCGTTAAAAATAATCCCACACATGCCATATCCAAACTTACTCATCCTCGACTTAAGTTGTAAATACGCGTTTCCCTGCCTACTGCTGCCTCCAGCGAAAATTCACTCAAGGCGCCTCCGTCAGCCTCGAATGTGTTTTTATTGTTTTAAATGCGTACGTTATTTTTCGCAGCAAAACCTTGTCTTGTGAGAATTTTGCTGGAAGTTATGTTGCTCTACGTGGTTCAATTACGCCCGAAGGGAGCTGAAGTATTTTGCTGCTACGTGTTTGCTTCGCTTCCTCACTTTGTTTCAGATACAAACCAATAAGTAACATTCAAGTAATAAACGTAGTAAAGTAAACTTTTCATTCAGTGATATCGAAATATTTCCCGTATATTGTTAAAAAGTGTAAAAATGAATCCTGAATGAGACCTGCGATGTACCTTTTATTTTGCACGTTTTGGATTATAAACCCATCTTAGATTAATAGTAGTTTATGAAACTTTTGCATAATGAGGGTAATTAAAACACGAGAGTGAGTCGTAGGCGAGTTTTTTCATAGTATCACTTGAGTGTAAAACACTCAATACCTAGTGTTCTGCCGTTTCATACTCTACTTTATACAATACAATACAACAACACTTTATTGCACACCAAGAAGAAGGTAATATATAGGATAAATAGTTAAATATTTAAACGGGACTTAATTGCGCTGAAAACTTAATATACGTAGAACACATTGCAGCTGTAAAGAACCGCTAGAGAAATAAATCTGCAATCGCTGAGCATTTGTTGCTCGAATCGGGCCCTAATCACTGGATTGAACTCCATGACCCGAAGATCCTCTCCACGGAACGTCACTACTACTCCAGGATTGTACGTGAAGAGGTTAAAATTAAAAAGTATCCCAATTTCAACCGAGAGGATGGTTTCAAGTTGGCTGCGTCCTGGAATCCCGGGATAAGCAAGTGTTCGCGTCGCGGTTTATGTCAGAAGATATCTGCAGATATCGTTAGTGTAGTGTGTCGTGACAATTCTGAATTTTTACAAAACTAAATGCGGGTAGTTGGAGTCAACGCTCGCCCTTCTCGACGCTGACACCCGCTACTTCAGTCTTCTCGTAACCACGATCAATGCAACTTGATCGAAACGTCGAGGTAAATAAATATTAAGTTTTCAGCGTGATAAAGTCCCGTTTAAATATTTAACTATTAGTTCGAATCGCGAAAGTTAAAAGTTACAATATAGGATAAACTCATGAAATGAAAGGGACAATGGGCGGCCTTATTTCTATATAGCAAACTCTTCCAGGCAACCTTTGGATGGAAAGGATTACTTAGATATTAAAGTCATCGGTCGGTGGCGCGTAATAAATAAAATAAAATACAAAACATTAATAAACAAGAAATTATATCTACTAAATAAAATACTTACCTACACATAAGAAATATACTATTTACACATAAATAAATATACATATACATATAAGTTCAATAATAATAAACATATAACTATAATACCAGCTACACTACACACACAATAAGAAATAATACTTTATCTACACTCATGCAACAAGAACATACATTTAAAGAAAAAAAACTTTTTTTTCTTGTATAATCTCCACATTTTTCATGTCGTCATGTTCATTGCTGTTTCTGTGATGTCATATGGATTTCAGTGATATCAAATTCTCCTCTGTGTCCAAAACACTGCTGTCGGATATTTTTAATCAGGAATTTTTTTTGATTAACATAAACACAACACATTAAATTGGTTAGGTACTAATTAAAAATGTTAAGTAAACGGCGCCAAAATCCAGTCGAAAGCGAATTCGCGCGCATACGGTCTAACATGCGGCCGCCATTGATACAAAAAAAAATTGGTGAAAACCATCGTTATACGGAGCCAAACCGGTGCTTTTATGGAAAAAATATTATGCACTAGATTATGCACTAAGGGGATAAAGCAGTGACTTACATCACGGGCGGCTTATTGGACCCTGACCTTAACGAAGGACTCTAGTACCATCTGCGAGACTATAAAAACCCAGATCTGAATAAATGCACCATAGGCTACTTGGCTTGGTTGATGCTAAGTGTTGGAAATAAACTAAAAAGACAGATTCGGACATAGCCTTGACTCGTTCTGTTGCTCTCCACTGATTAAAATCATTTTATGCTGTTTAGTATTTATGTATTGATTTTTCCTATAGAAGATTATTAATCATCCCTAAAGCGTCTCTGATTTAATAAACTACGGAGTCAAATCACTATCAATCTACAAATTGAAAAAGGTAAAATACGGAATTAATAAAATAACACCAAACACCATCTTTTGTTTCACATTTTTTTACAATCGTGCCAATTTATTAAAAGCTTTCATTTTACTTCACTTGTCTAAGTAAAAAATATATGAATAAAAACATTATATCTACTTAATTTATATTTATTTTCTTATGGTGGCATAAGGTGGCCAGTTCGATTTTCGAATAAACTCTCTTTATAATGCCCGTATCTATGAGAGTTTTCATTAGATTTTTAAGGTTATAAATTAAAATCAAATGTGATTTGAGTATCACTTGGGAGTTTCATATAACATCCCTTGGGATATAAGGACTTGCTTTACGTTGAGACTGCGTGATGTGTAATTGGACATTGTCGAGCAGATTGTATGAAAATAATACTATAGCATTTTTTAGTTCAAAAAAACATTGTTATAATTATTTTTTTCTTATCACAGATTGCCGTGCGTAAAATATGTAATTATGCCACAATTTTTGAGTTCATAATCTGGATTTTACGATATGAGTGTAGATAAACAAGCTAATAGTTTTGAAATGAATAAACAAATCCCTTTATATGACACCCCATTTGATCTGCTTATCTCACTTAGATATATTTAATTCTTGACAGCAAAAATACTAATATTAGGTACCTAATATTAGGAAATCAAATATACTAATATTAGGTACCTACTGAAATACCAACCAAATTATAAAGATAGGATCCAAACGTTTGCAAAATTATCATTGAAAAAATATACTCGTATATTATTGAATATCAGAATTAGAAGATCATTTTAACTGTTACCGATCTAATAATAATTGACAACCAGCCAATTTTACTTCGATAATATATATTTTTACTTAAAAATTGCATTATAATTTTAAGATTACGCTTGTAGAATTGATTTTTAGGATGACCTTCCGTAGATAAACTTTTTTTGGGTCAGTATTTAGAGCACAATGAAGTATTACTGCTATAATATAGCAAATCACATACAAAGCCGCTGGCTGTACTTCAGATCATCCATCAAATCCTAAGCAATAAATGTATGTAGGCGGGTTGTTGATCTCTATGAATGCCAAGAAATCCAGAGCCTCATTTCTATAGAACACATCAATTTGTATTTTTACACCACGCATGTTCTCTCATAGGAATTCAATAGCTCATATTTATAAATAAGTGTCCCGGATGGGGGTAGATGGAAATAAATATTAAAGCGACAAACAGACGGATTAAGCGGCAAGGCACGTCGTTGGCAAAGTTTCGATTCGAATTCGGTGTCAGTCGATATTAAATTAAAAGCACCCACGCATTCCTGCCGCGTCTTTTTCCTGTCCATTTGCAAGGACCGTGTAGAACCCGGGGTCACATCTCGCTCCCGGCAGTCTCTGTGCCCACGCTGGCGTAGGGAGGATGTGACTCTCAATTTATTTTTAGGAATTGATCAAAAGTTCCAAATACTATGTCCAGGTGATATGAAATTTTGCAATACAATGTCCTTTAGGTTTGGATGCAGTTTGAGTTTGTCCTCAAAATTTTGATAATATTATTCGGAATGTCTATATTATGGCAACGGGTTTCGAGAGCAAATTTCTAGGCAAGCGAGTGAATGGCGACGCATACTTGAGTGATGGCGGACTTTTTTATTTGAATCGTGTGCGAATGCGAAGTCCGAGAGGCCAGACGTCGCAGGACACATTACTTACATTGACGGACTCGACTCGGGACCCGATAAATGTTTGCCTCCTGAGGTACCAGCAAAATTAATGAACATTTAGCTACTTTCGACAGTAGCCACGAAACTAGAAATCTTCAAAAAGTTTAACGTTACACAGTCCTAGGAAAGTTTGACAGTAAACATAAAAAGAAAAACGATACGAGGTGTTTATTTTTTACCTTACTTCACGGCCGACTACATGTCATAGTTTGACTAAAAAGTTTCTCAACGATGTTTTAGATCAAAACTTGATAGACCCCTCGTCAAGGTAGGTACATGTACATAAATACTGGCATGTAAATGTAAAGCAATCTTCTCAGGACATTTCTCTTGGAAAGTGCTTGCAAGCGGAGGGTAGGAATGTGCGTTTTTATGTTTTCGTGCATGTATTATTTAGAGAGCCGTTTTCGCAAGGACCCTAAATTGAGGGTGAAGGAACATGACAGTACAAGGTCGCGTGACCGTCTCCTGAATTTTAATGTAAGCATCCCTTTGACAGTCGTAAAAATGATTTCACAAGATTGGTGCCTTCGCCTCACTTCACGTTTGTGTAGAGAGAAATTCGCTCGCGTGAAATTTGGTACAAACTGGTTAAATATTTACTAATTAAAACTTTCAAATAACTCAAGCTATTATTTTCACACTGAGTACATCAGTCGATTCGATGCAGCTACTAAAAAAAAAAAACCTTGTCTTGATAGGTAGATACTTTACTAAAACATAATTGAACTTTCGTTACTTGGTTTATAGTTTCATTTAAATCATTGTGTGACTTTTGTTACCATATTTATGTTTCTATATCTTATGCATCGTATACATGTGAAATAAAATATTGTTTCTCTATATTATAATTTACTTTTAAAACCCAACCCCAAAAGGTAATCCAACCAACCTTCTCTAGGCTTCACTTTCAAATATCTTATCAGATTTCATTATCATAATTTCACGCCGAAATACCGCGACACCTAACATGATTCCATTTTCTGGTGGTGGTTTTGCGGCTGTTTCGTTAATAGATGTGTCACTACATTTGCGTTTTCAATTCGGTGTCTGGAGGGCGGTTTCAATCAAAACCGGCACGCACTCGCTCCACATCCTCGACGTCGCGTTTTAGAATAAGAATTGTCTTTTTCACAGCACTCTGCGGTGAGGGTTGGCCAATGTGGAAACGGACTCTTAATTTTTTGCTTTTGCGCTTTTATGTTTTGTGTCAACAGCCCGATGGGAAGCAGGCATGGAAGCGGTCTCATGATGAAATTGACGGAAACCAGGAGAGAAGTGTAACTTCGACTCTTGGCGTGGCGATACGAGCGGCGTCGGCTTTTTCCGCCTCAGCTCGGCCATATTCGATGCTTACACATCTGCCAGGCGACCAGCGACAGGTCATTTCTTTTTTGGTTAATTGAGTGACCAAAAAGAAGAAATGCTGTTGGTTATTTCCTGAATTATTTTAGCTGGCTCTCACAGCACCCGCGGGATTAGAAGTATTGGTCTTTTTAAAATACCGGACACCACGCGGCAGATACCTTTTGTATATGAAATAAATAAAAATATTTTACGCTATTCAAATATAATTCAATTTAAAAGAATTATTTTTTGCATTTTTCTGAAAACTTAACCGTTTCTAGGTTTTTTTAGTTACTTCTGTTTTTTTCTTTTTTGTCATGTGTTTTGTTATATAAGGATATCATAGCTCAATAAAGTAAAAAAGGAACCCGTATAAGATCACTATGTTGTCCGTCCGTCTGTATGTCTGTCAAGACCCTTTTTCGCAGGAACGCGTAGCGGTATCAAGTTGTAATTAATATTATGTACGCAGGTCTGCAATCCCTTGAAGGTGTAAAAAATTTATTTCGAATTCAACGATATCAAAAGATACGGCCGCACGGCCGTTTATGCTGCATATTTTGACATCTTCGGCACTCGCAAGGGAATCAAATCTTATAGGGTACTTCCCGTTGACCTAGAATCATGAAATTTGGCAAGAAGCAATGTCTTATAGCACAAGTAAAGGGAAAAGTTCGATAACCATACATTTGTAGTCAGGTACATTACAAAAAAAATGGGACTATATTTAAGTGATGGGTGAACTATTTACTATTATACCTTCAAGTTTGTATACGGAACGCTCAGTGCGCGAGTTTGACTTGCACTTGGCCGATTTTCTTTTATTATCTTCAGTGTGTAAACAACAGCATTACCCAACAAATTGTTAATTTATTCCAAAGACCTAGCAGCACATTTCAAACTTAGGTGCAAAACTAAACACATAAAAGTACCCTCAAAATTAGTCTTGGCGCAAGTTAAAGCAACTTTCGGGCAATTCCAACGCGGGCCTGTAAATTTGTACAATCTGTCGCGATGTTGTAATTAATAGCATAATTCCGACAATAGTATCTGGTCGGGCTCCACACTAAGGCGCCGGCCGTCGCTCCGGGCTCGTGCCCAGCCGCCATGAAATTAAAGCCGACTCGCGCCGAACGAATGATTGAATAATAAACGAAAGAATTCGCATCCTGCCCTTGTATTACGTATTCATGACGGCTGGCCTCGTGGACGTAGCGCCGGAGCGTGTGACGCTCCACGCGAGACCTCTAGCCTTGCCGTTGCCTCCTTGCCTCCTCTTTGCTCCTGCCTTTATTGGGAAAAAATACTGAACTATCTCAAGCAGGTCGCGTCCGCTTAATGATAAAGGAATTTTCCACGCAACGCATACACAAGTAGGAGGAATGGTAAAGCAGTTTGTCATCACGTCTGCAAATTCACCAACTTTACATATATTATATGGAACTACGGTCATGCTGAAAACGGCTAGTTCATCAAATAATTTGTTTGAAAGAAGTACTAAATTCACAGTTGACAAGTCCTGTAAATTGCATTTTTAATCCCCGAACTCCAAAGAAACGGGTGTTATAAGTTTAGGGTGTGCATGTATGTATCACTGTATCCGTGTGTCTGTGGCCGCTGTGGCATCGTAGTTTCAAAACGAATGGACCGGTTCCTTTTTGTTTGAAAGCTGATGTGATCGAGATGATTCTTAGCTATAATAGGATGTTGAGGATTATATACATTTTTAATTTGTGCTTGTTGTTTTATCAAGTATATTTATGACAAGGCATCCTCCAACCAAAATATTAATTACTCTTTGTCTCGCAACCTCCCTTCTATCCATTTATCACGACAAAGTATTTTTGTGAACTAATTAGATTCACAAACCTGGCTGAAATATTATCACCTAAACCTATAGTTGATGACTGTTTAGAATGTTACTTGTTGTTATATGTATGTAGTTTTTGTACTATTCTTTATTAATAGTTGATTATTTTCAACTTGTCTAATTAATTACATAAGACTTCTTTGTTATTTTATACTAAACGTAAGGGGCTTGTTTTCACCTGACCTGCTTAACCGATCGGTCTCTCCTCCCAGTCCCAAACGCCGTAACAGTAACGTATCAGATTCAAATATCTGATCGAGCATCCAAATCCCAGTGGGTCCGACCGCAGCACAACTTAACCCGAAATTAAATCAAAGAGGGGCTTAACCAATCAGGCCGAGTGCTATCATTGAATCGGCAAAGGAACACTAAAATTACTTCTTGATGCGGAGAAACGAAGATTCATCGTAAAAGTGGTGGGTGGGTGTGGGGTGCAGAGAAGGTGTGTGGGGGGTCTGAACGGTTTTCCGTGTTACGCAGACGTCCGCGCCGGCGATTACGCCGCACGTAGCAACCGGACCAGATTGCGCGCCCCGCACCTAATGCTGTGTTTTAAACATGAAAAACCGTTCCGGTAATGCTGTAAATGTTAACTCCGGGATTTATCCCCTTTGTATTTTAACGGCTTCTTGTCTTAGTGGCGACTGTTTACGGTGTCGTGGACATTTGGAGGTCGCCGTGATTAAGTACACTGTACGTGATGTCTGGAAAAATTTCAATAGTTTCTTTGAAACTCGTCTAGACTAAGCAGTTTCACATCGAGATTAGATTCCTTTGGATCGCTAATTATATTTTCTTATGTCTTCATATTGAATTAAATTGTTCACTGAAAATTCAACCATTATGATTTCACTGCATTGACTGAAATTACTACTTTCGACTCACGGCTTTGCACGCGTTGTAAATTATAAAAAGTTCAGGACAAACATTAACTATAAACCAAGTTTCATCGAAATCTGTTCAGAAAATATAAATATAAACAATTTTAAATTCGTAGAAATTAAGGTTGCTTTTACTTAAATCTTTCTAAAGTTGCAAGACGCAGTAAATTAAAACAGTAGGATTATGTTAATAACAAAAGTCAAAATTAGTCCCAATTTAATAATTACCCTACGGGTTAGGTAGCATTACAAAAGACAAAGGCTCCCTCAATTTACGCGTGCCAGCAACTGGCACCTGGGTCATGTCTCTTACTTTATCCCGTAAAGATTAAGTCCCCCGGAATTCCCTGTAGCCCCTATAGTCAGTATACGTGGCCCCTGCAGCGAAGTGAGTCATTTAGTCCCTGTTTACCAGATTAGGGGATTTTTTACACCGCACAGCTTTTACCCCAGACTGTTTGGATGTGTCATAGGCCTGTGAGAGCATTTTATGGCGTTCTTAAATTGATGGGCGAGGATTTAGTAATAGGAGAGTTTGGGAGTGATTTTACCCTTATTGGACTATAAATTAGGAGGTGCCTTCCTATTGTATTTTAAAGGGGGCTTCAATTTGTGTGGAGGTTTTTGGTCTAAGACAAAATGGGTGCTGTTTTCGTATATAATTCTCGCAGTAGATTAAACAAATAATTGGAAAATAATTTTACTTTACTTAGCATGAATGTCTTCAGTTTAGTCAAATTATTTATTAGTAACTTGCAAACACACTTGATAACTACGCTTTAAGTGAGTAAGTTTGAAATGGAATTCAAACTTTTTTTTTTATTTCTTTTATTTAGACTTCTGCCTAACTTCTGCCTATCATGTCTCATAATCGACATACACCTAATTAATTAGGAATATAAATAAGTCTTTGTAGGACATAAAGGCTTATTACATTACTAGAGAACATATTAGATAAATTAAAAAATGTAATATCGCGACGTGTCTTTTTACTCGTGTTCAGAGCCCCATCGAAATACACGCAGCCTCTTCAAGTAAACACGCACAGGCAGGAACTATAACCCTTCGATGTCGCAATAAGTCAAAATGTCCAATAGATTGTACCAAAATGTACCTTTCTCGGCAGGAACGACTGTTGGTCGTAAAACCTGCGCACAGTGTAAAACAGTATCTAAGATTGTTTGAAACAATAGCCTCAACTCCTAACGCGATTTTTACGAATGATTATGAAACGGACAAGTAAGGAAAAATTCGATCAAAAAGCCAAACTTGAACCTAGGACCTCCGGAATGCCGTTCCATTGCTCTACTTCACCTCACCTCATACTCTGAATTTATCCTTCACTTATAAGCATCATGCAATAGAAAGCAAGGTTCTTGGTCCAGTTTTTTTTATTTCTAACGTACTTTTTAATATCACGTCTATCATACTCAACTGTTTAATGCATTTGGGTCAAAATGCAACTACATACTGTGTAAGAGCTTAATTTAAATCAGTGAATGGTAATGACAATGAGCGACTATATACCTAGAGTTGAATGTTTGAAAGTAAGTACAGTTCAACACACAATTCCGTAAAGTTCCACACACTGTTCCGTTTCCGTTAGTATTTCTACACTATTATATCATAAGGAAACAACCCTAGAATTGAAGTTTACTCATTGTTTGTATCTGAAGCCTTAACTCTACAATCTCCAATCGTACGACCAAAGCCTGATGTCTACAATTAACACTGTCACAGAATAAATACCATGCACTATTTGTGGATATTGGATTTCAGTTCAAGCTTAGGTACTCTCTTAATCGTACCTGCCGTGTCTACGTACCGACACAAGGTCACTCACGAATTTGTCTGACGGAATTGAAAAACGCATGTACCTGTGCCCACTTAGTTTATTTTGTTTCCTTTTTGCGAGGAACAACATGAAAATGTAGGGAATGTTTTAGTTGTGTTTTCATGCTTACACCTGAAGCAAAGCATTCTCTAGAAGATAATTTTCTCTCCAAAAAGACAAGTTTACACGTCTTCACTCATTCCATGACAAACGCTACACAACGCCTTTTTTAAACTATTGTACTACAAAATAATTACATGCTTAATTTATTATAAAACATTTCAAATTTTCATAATATGATTTAAAAAATCCAGAAATTTGTATAATTCCTTTTTTTTCGAAAATGTGTCCAACGCCTACTAAGTTTTCCTTCATATGCCAAAATTAAAAATAAATACATGGCAGTGCCTGTCACCTCGTAAGCTAGCGCGAATTTGAAGTTAAACATCCAATCTTCGTTTGTGCAGGTAATTATATGAATAATTTTATTTTTAAATTGTTTTATGAACCAACTTTAACGTGTAATTTTAATGTAATGCCTGTAACAGGAAACAGACAAAAGTTTATTTCATTTTAAGTCTATACAAAATGCATGAACCTGATTGTTATGAGTAAAGTAATAAATGAATTGTTAGCTTAATTACTAGCATGTTTTGTTCAATTATAGTGTTTAATGTCTCATTAACGTAAAAGTAAGTCCGTAACGTTACGGGTGTTACGCTTTGATATTTATGGGATTCGGACTAGTTTTACTATCCTTATTATGACCTGTCAGATCTAGAGTATTGTGAAGCTCATTCCTCACGTTTGATTGAAAAAGTTAACGCTGCAAATAAAAAAACTACGTTAGAGCGATGTTGACTCTGAGAATGAAGATAAATCACTAAAAGTACAGGATACCCAACGTATCAGTGTTGGTAAAAATTCTGCCTGATGGATCTCGCAAATCAAAAACAATTTACAAATATATTGGCGTCTGTCAAGGCTCTGTTCATGGTGATGACGGAGACGTACAAATTATTATTCTAAAAATTATAGTAGATAGTGCGTTTCAAATGTGTCTTTTGCGGACATTATGTGCAAGTTGCCTAACCCATTGTTAAAATCAAAAAGCAATCGCACGTATTACGAATTTGAGCAAAATGTAGATGTGTTTGAAAAAGGACAAAAATAATTGGTGATTTTTTGTGTATAATAAATAAATATTTTAAGGACAATTTTTAATTTGTATAGTTAATGTTAATATATAGTTTGTAATCTTGCAACTAAAAAAATATAGATATACAAACTTCTTAAAATTTTTACTCGTAACGGCCGTAACAAATTCATTCAAAGTAACGCTCGTAACTTTATCTTGTTTTTTTTGTTTGTTTTTAAAATAAATTACTAAAGTAACAGAACCCACATACATTCGTAAAGTACATAGTAAATATATCACACTTTCAGGATAAATATACAACAAACAGTTGCCTAAAAAATCATCGGATTAATTAATCAACGGCATTTAATCATCGGATTAAGATACCAAGTACCCCAGTTTTAACGTGAAAACCGCATCACAATCGCTTCAGTAGTTTTTACGTGAAGCGTGAATAAACATACAGACAAGCAGACAACCAGACAGACTCGATTTAAAAATAGGTTTTACTCTTGTTCAGTAGTCTATTTTAAATATCCTAGACTTCTTTTTTTATTATCTTCATTGTACAGATTTTTTAGAACATACTGCTTTATTATAAGTATAGATTTGTACTTTAAAACCTCTCTTGCGCGATTTGTATTACTTCGTATCTTAAATATTCCACCATCTAAAAATGCTGTTGCAGGGTTATACAGTTTACTTAAAAAAAAAGTATCTTCATTACACAGACTTTTTGTTACTGCTTTATTATAAGTAGGTATAGTTTGCTTTCCACAGAGTTGGTTAAGCAACAACAACTTACCTGGAAATAAACCAACTTTAGGTTTATTTCCAGGTAAGTTGTCTTTTGCCAAACATTTTATATTAAGCTATTATTAAGACCCACATGGAACATAAATCCACTAACTACGCAGATACTTAAAACTAATGCTATTCCCATGCGTACGCTTCCTTGATATCAACCCAGACGTCTCAGTCTGCGAAGTTATTTGGAAACGAGCTCAGTTCAACAGTCACGCATCTCTATCACCATCAAATCAAATCTAATGAACAGTATGGATGGCCTGTATTAGGGCATGCAAACCGGATACCCGATTAACCGAAAAACCCGAATAACCGACTGATGAACTCGGATTTCGAAGATTGAAAACCCGGGTTTTTCGGGTTTTTCGAGTTTTTTCATTCTTCATGGTTTATGTAAAATACTACCACCAGAACATTAATAAAGGATCAAACTTCTCAAAAACTTACTGTTTCCCTATTTCTACTCTATTGACCGAATAAATTGGACAGGCTGACTACAATCTATAATAATTGTTAGGTATTAGGGAGTAATATATTGTTACTTGTTAGGCTTTGGTCTGACGTTGAATGAGTGAGGCGCTGCGAACCAGCGCTACGAGACTACGAGAGTCATTTGATAACGGCGGATTTTATTGAACATTTTGTAACCCTAGTTAGTTTTTTACTGTCAAAGTAAAAACTTGACTAGGGTCACAAAATGTTAAATAAAATAGTAGAAATGGTGCAGATTTATTATAACGGTCCCTTTACAACTTGACAGAAGACCTTAATAATAAATTTGCACCATTTCTACTTTGATTTGATTAGGAATAGTATTAGTCTATATTTTTTTAAAGATTGTCCTTGATAATTTTTTTTTTTTTTTCAGTTATTATATAAACAATAAATAAGACTTATTTTATGTGATTTACAATACGAAACACTTTATTGTAATTACCAGTTAGAATACACTCACCTAATTATTTGAAAACATTTATTTTGTTGATTTTGTTTTTAAATGCTACTTATTAGTTAATTATAGATATGGCGTTGCTTAGATTATCTCGTGTGTGTGTGTGTGTGTGTGTGTGTGTGTGTGTGTGTGTGTGTGTGTGTGTGTGTGTATGTGTTTGTGTGTGTGTGTGTGTATGTGTTTGTGTGCGTGTATGAAATGTACCTTCTCTTTTCTAAATGTGTTATCTATGAAAAGGGAAGAAATTTGTTTTTTTATCATCGTCATAATCATGTCGGCCTTTAGAAATCCACTGCTGAACATAGGCCTCCCAAAGAGCGCCATGACTAGTGATCTTGTGCCACCTTCATCAACAACTTTCTGCGATGGGTACAATGTCGTCGGTCCATCGTATGGGGGGTCTCCCTAAACTTCGCTTGCTTGTTAGTGGTTGCCATTCGAAAAATGTTTTCCTCACCGGTTGTCGGTTCTGCGAACTATATGGCCTGCTCATTGCCACTTCAACTTGTAAACTCTGAGAGCTATGTCGGTAACCTTGGTAATTCTACGGATTTCCTCATTTTGGATTCTGTCACGTAGTGAAACTCCAAGCATAGCTCTTTTCATTGCACGATGCGCGACTTTGAGTTTATGTCTGAGACCAATAGTTAGCGACCACGTCTCAGTACCGTATGTTATCACTGACAACACGCACTGATTATAAACTTTTGTCTTGAGGCTCTGCGGTATCGACGAGAAGATATGGCGTAATTTCCCGAACGCTGCCCATCCAAGTTGGATTCGTCGTTTGACCTCTTTGTCGAAGTTGAATCTACCCAGTTGGATCCTCTGACCTAAGTAGATAGTGATCAACAGCTTCGATAATATTGCTCCAAACATAAACCGGCAAGAGTGCGACATGGGCGTTTGACATGATGTTCGTCTTACCCATGTTCATTTTAAGACCCACCTGTTGGGAAACAATATTGAGGTCACTGAGCATTGTGCTTAGGTCTTCCAGGGTTTCTGCCATGATGACTATATCATCAGCAAATCGAAGGTGAGTGAAGCATTCGCCATTGAAGTTAACACAATATCTGTTGCAGTTCAGAAACTTGAATACATCTTCCAGAGCAGAAGTGAATAGTTCGGAGAAATAAAGTCTCCCTGTCTCACCCCTTTTTGCAATTCGATAGAATTCGTGCTCCGATTTTGGAGACGAACAGTCAGTTTTTTATTATTTTTGTACCAAATGTTACTTTGATTATTTATACTCGTAGTTCATATACCAAATGTTACCTGATTGATCTCTTGGTAAAGATAAAAAATAAGAACACGAAAGTAAAACATATTTTAAATACAAATTTAGCCTTTTCTTTACTTACATATAATATTAATAGTTCTTTCAAGGCCTAAATAAAGAAAAACACGAAAAACCCGTAAAACTCGAAAAAAACGGTTTTAAAAATTGAAAACTCGAAAAACCCGGGGTTTTTAAACTACCCGAGTTTTGCATGCCCTAGCCTGTATGTTGTTCAAATACAACATTTGAACCACTAATTCAATTATTTAATCAACTGTTTTAAATACCATGTAAATATAAACAGTTGCCTGGAAGAGATTGCTGCTTAGCGATAAGGCCGATGATTTTACTATTTTTAAGTTTATTTTATAAGTAAGTCTTCTTTTGGTGCAATAAAGTGTTATCTATCTATCTATTTATATATCCTCACTTCAACATACCTTTTTTTTTTCATTTCATATAATGAAAAGGTGGGTCAGTTTTGTACGTGTTTTGAATAAGCAAAAAGGTTTAGTAAGTGGACTCTTACTCCACTCAGGGCGTGGAGTGAACGTTCACTAGACTCTTCCTGCCTTATAGCTACGTTCAGGCCTCGTGCGCTCGTTTTGCTCAGGAACTCCTTGTGAGCTTCTGGCTCCGCACTTTCAATTACACCTGGGAGTTGGACAGACCAAGATGCTCTAATTTCTGCCGGAATTTTCAACACAATTGTAGTTCTAGTGTTTTGATCAATCCCATTTTATGTGGTTTTTATGGGAAGTAGTAAAACTGTCCTTGGAGTCCTTACTGCTTTGTTTCATATACCCAGTCTCAATTACTACAGAACCCTGTGTTGGATCGTAGGCGTCGTGGTGCAAACAAATCACCTAGATAAATAGGGTTCCACAGAACAATGCACTGTCAACACAAGATGGAATATAAAAGCGCGCACGAAATGACGGCCCGTGCTTGAAGATCATTTATACTGCACGATTTGGTATAAAATTTCGTGGTACCAACATATAATTTAATTAAAATTGACTTGCCCTACGTTTACTTTTTATTAGTCAGTTAAACATGTCATTTTGTGTAGTAAAATTTAATTGTATGGTCTTTTTAATTGAATTAGTTTAGTTGTCAAAAGCTATCGATTGTCATCGGTATCTGTACTGACATTGATCATCATTGACATCGATATTTGGCAGAGCCTACCAAATATTGTAATAATCGGACTTTACGACTGATTTTGGTTGTAAAGCAATCACTATAGTTGTCCAGACTGCAGGCTGTAACGTAATGTAATCATTTTTATGATTTGTACTAACGTTTTGCCAATACATTGTTTACTTCTGACTTGTAGGTGAATGCACCAATTTGACGTGTTCGGAAAAGCCCTATTGAAGAAGAGGCACTTGGGCATTTCACACCGCAAACTGAAACACCCCAGTACCTAATAAAATAAACCTGTTTTGAGAATTTGACATAACATAAACTAAAACAAGCACAAATTAAAAATTTATATTAACCCGACCCTCCACCCCCATTCTAGATAAGAAGCATCTCGATCACATAAGTTTTCGAACATAAAAACTGCATCAAAATAGGTCCATTCGTTTGGGAGCTACGATTCTCACCCCCCCCTCCCCCCTTTTCTCACACCCTCTCACCCAATCCCCTATATATCTAAGAACCATCTCGATGACATCAGCTTTCAAACATTATAAACCTACGATTCTCACCCCCCCTTTTCTCACACCCTCCCCAATCCCTTATATATCTAAGAACCATCTCGATCACATCAGCTTTCAAACATTATAAACCGCAGGTAAATCGGTCCATTCGTTTGGAAGCTACGATTATCATATCTCTTTTCTCACCTACCCCCTCTCCTCTCCCCATCCCCCATATAATTAAGAACCATCTCAATCACATCAACTTTCAAACAGAAAAATCCGCATCAAAATCGGTCCATTCGTTTGGGAGCTACGATGCCACAGCCAGACACACCCACACACACACACACACACACACACACACACACACACACACACACCACATCACCCACATCATCACAGAAACTCTAATGTTAAACTAGCACCACAAATCGTGTCGTATAAACGGAACCATAGATCGTGTCCCAAATCCAATCAGCTATTGAATTAACCCGGCCCGTGTGACGGGCATACGGATTCGCTCCTCACGTCAAATGTTTATCTTTCATCAGGCACGGCGTTAATGTAGCTGTGATCCTGGTGTTATAGCCGCCGGGCCGGCGGAAAAGATCTGCTGAGTGTTCAATTGAGGGATACATAGACCCCAATGAGGTGGCGCGATGACAGTTTGTTAGGAAACGCTCGTTCTGTCGAGATAAGTGCTTATTAGGATTCAACAGGAAGCGACGAGTCTCGTTGTTTGAATTTGTCCCTTGAATAATATCATATTTTGTGATAAATAAACACTGGCCTATTTTTTTAAAGTAATTAGTGCCGCTTGTGACTTGTGGGTATGATTGCAAAATGTATATTTTTGCAAACTCATGCAAAGTCTTTTAAATCAGGTGATAGATATAATATCACTATCAGCTAATGATTGCAACTTTTATTGGTCTTTTTTCTTGATCAGAGCATATGTTTTTTGCTAATAACTAGGTGTTACTACTGGTTTTCTTCCTTTTTGGGTAATTAGAGTTTATGTAATAATAAGAATACCAAAAATAAATACTTACATAAATATTACTTGATGCCCGCAGCTTCGCACGCGTGGTAATTTCTCTAGTTTAAAAGTACTCTATGTGCTATTCCAGGACCTAAAATACCAATATACCAACAATTGTTCAAAATTCCATCAGCCGTCAAAAATATTTTTATCGGTTGCTCGCCTTCTACTCATCGGTTTGATAGACCAAGTACGCCAGTTTTTAAGTTAAACCCTGTTATCCAACAGTGAAAACCGCATCGCAATAAGTTTTAACGTGATGGGTGAACAAACATACAGACAAACAAATAGAGAGACATGATTTTTAAAATTTTATATTCTTTTTCAGAGGCTTATTTTAAGTACACTGAACCATTTTTTTTTAATTAACTTCTTTATACAGACTATTTCGTTCCTATTGCTTTATTATAAGTATAGATTTAGGTATGTACTTAAACTGAAGTTATCAATCACTACTCGTCGCCCGAGTGCTTTTTTGTTCTAAGTACCAATTTTTACGAAAATCACTTTTAAATTCAGAATTGCTAAGACTTATATTTCAGTCCTGTTGGTTAAGAAAAATTAAAAACTTTTTTCTCTAAAAAAACATTTAAATTTTATTAGTGACACGACACGGTAATCAAAATTTTGTGCTTAATTGTACTATGTTCAGTGTTTGTTGTAAGTCCTACATCGTAAAATACGTTGAGTGTTTGAGTGTTCTAAGTCTACTCAATCGACCAATCACAGCCCCGGACGTCATGTCTGCCATTTGGTTGGATTTGTCACTGTGGCTCGAGACATAAAAAAAAACACGTCATTGCTCCCTAAAAAGTTCTAAAATCATTTAAATTGTTGTGTTTTGATGCTTAAATTGTTTTAGACAAATGTCAAATTATGTAGAACATACTGTAAGTAAATATAAGCAGACGCAGCCACAAACTAAGCAGTAAGTTATTTTTAATTTACACTCGATTCCTGTATGTGTTTGAAACAGGGTATTGTTTTGTAATGACTGACCAACCTCTAAGCTAATCCCGAAAATGCGTTCATATAAATAGTGTAATGTGTCAACTTAGACGAAGGACAGGAGTGATTCTCAGTCTGTCAAGTTTAGAAAATTTCTTATTTCTTTAATTCGGGCGGTGTTACTGTAATACGACGCCAGTGATTCTGACTCTTTTATTCTGATACCAAATTATAGCGCAGTCAGGCCCGTTTTTATAATTAGATTTTGCTTTACATTAGATTTGCTTTTTTGATAGACATTTACCTACTTTTTACTCAATTTTATAACAATCGAGTAATTATATTAGTTTTTTAAGAGTATAATCATAAAAATAACTAGAAAATGTTGTGAAATTTGTCTATTTACATGTCTAAGGCTATTTGTTTTTGTTTCAAACTTCTAACAACCCCAGGAAAGAATTAAAATTACAAGTTATTTGGTATGTACACATAACGGCAGTGTTGGTTACCCATTTGCAGTATAAGCTGACAACAAAGCCATTGGTATTATTAATACAACGAGGTCCGTGTTTTTATTCTGGATGGGTAGTTTTGCCAGGAATTTCTTAGCCAACCCACTCGCGATATATTTTTTAGCGTTGGTACAAAATTTGGTATAAAATACTTTTCATCCATTAAATAGATGGGTCAAGGTCATTCTAATTCGGATCCTCTACTATATTGTATTCTTCATAAAAAATACTTCAACGATTAGTAAACCTATTTTAGTTAAAAAGTGTTTGTTTATTTCCTTCAAACTCAAATAATAAATTGAAAGAAATTGACAGTACACTTTTAAACTAAAATAGGGTTATATAGCGTTTGAGTTTTTTTATTAATAATACGATGAAATGTAACATATACATCTGGAACATATAACAAATAAGCATGCAACAATGAAACAGTCACTTTGGCCTATCTGTAATGAGGTAATGTTCTAAGTCCACACTAGTAATTATATGTATGCATCTTTGTTCTATCTACTTACAAAAACCTGTATAAGAAGGTATAATTAATTATTATGTTTTATGAAAATGATATCTATCAATTCATAGGTAACTCGTGTATTAAGAAAGAACTACAAATCTGGAAACCAAGGCTTTTTTTTTAAATTAGAGCAATTAACTCTTCTACTGTAAAATTAAACCAATGGCAGATAGGCCAAATAAACAATAAGGCAACGTACTGTTATACAAAAAAATAAGCAACAAAAATATTTACCCACTGTTCCGAAGCAGGTAAAACAAGTGCATCCAATTATTCATCCATAACACCGAGATAGGAGTTTTATGGGCGCAGATCCCGCTACATCTTGAATCTAATATCGCTGCTCCTTGGAGGCACACATATTTTCCGGGGTACGACTAAACAGCGACCTCTGGTGAACAATATTTTGCTCGGGGTTTGCTATCGGTACAGTATATTAGTGTCGCAGTATTGACACTTGAGCTGGTTGGATCGTTTTAGGTATCAGAAAATTAAATATAGAACTAGGGTAGACTGATTGTGTTTAAAAAAGTATTACAGTCGTCCTTACATAAATGCATGTCTAGCATCAATTGATTAAAATTGTTTGAGTTGTATTTAGATCATCATTTATTTAGGTATTAATGAAAAAAACACGTGAATGTGTTTAATACAAACATTTCATGTATTTTATACCAACATCGGATTTGTAGACCATATTCGTAAGCTGAAGTGGCAGTGGACTGGTCATATCTGTCGAAGGACTGATAACCGTTCAGGTAGACATGTTTTTGAGTGGAGACCGCTACTCGGTAAACGTAGTGTAGGGCGCCCTCCGGCTAGGTGGAGTAACGATATACGTAAAGTGGCTGACAGCGGTTGGAAAAGAGGAGTCGAAGATCGGGCCAGTGGCGTGCTTTTTGCTTTTTGTGGGAGAGGCCCATGTCCAGCAGTGGACTGACACGGGCTGATGATGATGATGTTGATGTTCTAACTGATGTTAGATCATCAACATCAATGTGTTGTTAATCATTTACATTATGTTTAATATAAATGATTATGTAATAAATAATTTCTTAAATAAATAAATAAAGTTTGTTTTAATTTCTCCGATCGGTGAAGTATTGACGTAATTAAAAAAAACTAGGTTTAGTTAATTGCACCTAGTATGCTCCTGATTGCTGATATTATGCTGTGTTACCTAAACGAAATATAAAGAATATAACTGTGGATGTAAACAATATAGACTGGGAAAAGACTGGAACAATACTGGGAAAAAACTGGGTCAAGACTGGGAAAAGACTGGGACAAGACTGGGAAATACACGGACAAGACTGAAAAATAGTGGTGAAAAACTGGGTAAAGACTAGAAACAAAACTGGGAACAGAAATAGAAAAGACTGGGAAAAGACTAGGACAAGACTGTGAAAAATCTGGGAAAACACTGGTTAAAACTGAGTCAAGACTGGGGAAAAACTTGAAAACAATGGGAAAAACTGGGTTAAGATTGGGAAAATACTGGGAAAAGACTGGAACAAGACTGAGATAAAAACTGAGAAAAGACAGGGACGAGACTGGGAAAAGCCTGGAAAAACTGGGAATAGACTGGGAATATATAATTGTGGATGTGTATAGATCAACTACTAGTTCCATGTGGACTGTAGCTCAACAAAAGACTTAGTTGCCAGTTTAAGCTCCAAATGTAGAATGGTCAGATCGCATAATTAATATCCAAACTTAACTTTAATGTATACAAATTGACACTCAATCAACTAGCGCATTTTGTACCAGACAGTAAAAACTGCGCTTTCGTCGTAGGCAGACTCGGCGTCCGCAACAATAATATAATACGAAGTATAACATTTTCCAAACTTATTACATTTTTCGATGGCGGTGTTTGCCAGCCCATGAATCGTCAATACCTTATACGAATTAAAAGGTAATCAACGCAACTTACATCGATTGAAGCTAAGTAAAAGCTTTTTGCCCTAAAATACACTGGCTTTCAAAACTTATTACAACACTTTTAAAATTACTAGTGTTTTGATTAAATTGCTTGGATCCTACTCAAACGGATTGAGATACGAAGTACACCAGTTTAAAAAAAAGCTAACCAATAGTGAAAATCGCATTGCAGTCGGTCCAGTTGTTTTAACATGATGCGCGAACAGGCAGACATACGTGTGGTACTAAGATTTGAAGGCCATTTTATTAATTAAACCATTTGTATAGAAATCATTCACTGCCTTGCGAATATACTGCACTATCGGTTTATTCAAATGCTCTGTGTCGGACCCGCGCTCAAAGAATCAACCTGCATAATATTATACATATTGAAATTCTTCCGGCCCCGAACTTGTATGGTATATTATTCTATGAATAAGTTATGTGAGAAGTGGTAGCTACGTTTATCAGCAAGTGATAATGTGTTAAAATCCAAACGGTCATAGTCTCTTTCATACCACTTTTCCCCTACATATATAGCTCGTAAGGGCTATATATGTAGGGGAAAAGTGGTATGAAAGAGCCATGTTTTGAAAGAGCAAATTACAATTTCTCCGATATTTATGACTGAAACCGGTTACAATATTTTTTTGGTGTGGCTACACTCATCTCATGTGACCTACAAACATTTGAAAGTTCACGGACTCATGGTGGCCACGCTGGGCATGATCAAAAATATCCTCATCGAAAACTAAGTTTTTTTGTTTGTATTCTTCGTTTCCTAATATTAATATATATTAACTTAGCACTGAGATTATTATGCAATGAAGTTATGCATATATTTAGCTAGTATATTTGTTATCAACCTGTTATTAATCCCTTTTCTTTGTAGTTTTATTTAAGGTTATAATTTATTTTAGCGACATGTTATGAAAGAGCCGGCTAGCAATGTGACGAAAAAGCCGGCTATATTGGCATTTCTTGGTATATTTTTTTACGGAAGCAGGAATCTGTTTCTACTGCTACGCCTAGCTCTCTAGCTGTGTCTGTTAATAATTATATTTTTTAATTATATTAAATCTCAAATCTGTAATTAGATACAAGTCTGATTATAATATTGTGTTAATATATATAATAATAACATAACATAAGATTTTACTATTGTTCTATGATATAATTTATTACTATTATTGATTTCTTAGCATAATGCAATAAACATTTAGTGTAATACCTGTATTTTTAGAAAAAAACATTTATTATCGACGTGGATTTATTTCCACATATTTTTATAAACGATACTTTGGCGGTCTTAATGATTGCTTTATTATATTTTGTATATGAATAAAGAAAATAAAAAATATGTATGATATCTTTTGTTTTATTGTTGTACTAGTAGGTATATGAACCGGTCCTTAAAACTGTCTCTTTCATGCCACTTTTCCCCTATTGTTACACAGATCAAGCTAAATACTTAATTAAGGAAGGGAGTTTAGAAGTCAAGTCCTATAAAAATGTAGTAACACTCTTGAAAAATTAAGATTAAGATAAAATCAAATTTGTATATCATAAGTTGTATGCATTTGTAAGACCAAAATGTGACAACTATAATATTTAACGATCATAAATTGACCTGGAACTGATTGCAGTCAATGGTATACCTCTTGAAATTGTCCAATAATATATTCTTGGGCAAATATTTATTTATTTATGTAATTGTTTTGCAGAAAAATTGTATAAAAGGAACGACTTAATGCTAAACAGCATTATCTACCAGTCATCCCGGACGTGAGAGAAATAATATTGTGGCTTAAAGTACTGAACAATAAATACAAAAGAAACAAAGTAAATAAAATACAAAATAATAATAAGAAATATTAAATAAAAATAATTATACATAAACCAGTACATACATAAATAACTAAATACTTTAATAAATATAATATACATACCTACCTACCATAACCGCTCACGTGTGTCGGTTAAATATAAAGCACAAATTAAAAAATTATATAACCCCGACCTCTTACCCCCCCCCCCCCATTATTAAGAAGCATCTCGATCACATCAATTATCAAACATAAAATGTTTCATCTGATTGAGAGCTACGGTCATCACCCCCCTCCCCCTCCTATTATAGATAAGAACCATCTCGTTTACTTCAGCTTTGAGCCATGAAAAACCGCAGCCAAATTGGTCCATTCGTTTGGAAAATACGATTCTCACCCCCCTTTTCTCGACTCCTCCCCCCTTTTCTCGACTCCTCCCCCTTTTCTCGACTCCTCCCCCTTTTCTCGACTCCTCCCCCTTTTCTCGACTCCCCCCCTTTTCTCGACTCCCCCATTTTCTCGACTCCTCCCCCTTTTCTCGACTCCTCCCCCCTTTTCTCGACCCCTCCCCCCTTTTCTCGACTCCTCCCCCCTTTTCTCGACTCCTCCCCCCCCCTCCATATAGCTAAGAACCATCTCGATCACAATAAACAACCGCATCAAAATCGGTCCATTCATTTGGGAGCTACGATCCTCTAACACATTCCCCCTCCTCTCCCCCCCTCCTATTATAGCTAAGAACCATCTTGTTTACCTCAGCTTTCAAATATAAAAAACAGCAGCTAAATCGGTCGATTCGTTTGAAAGATACGATCCTCAACCCCTTTTTCTAAAAAAATATAAACGACATAGTCAAGGTTTTTTTTTAATTATCGACTATAATCGAAATAAATTCTCGCAAAAATCATGCGATATTTAAAAAATAATCAGTTAATGAAAATAACACACTTACTACCCTAGGTGGATGATCTGGATAAATATTTTTGACAAAATATTTCTAAGTTGCTAGCTTAAAGTTATCTTTGGTGCTGATGCTTGTTATATTTAAAGGTAGTTTATTCCAGAGGCCAACTGCCATCGAAGAAAATGATTTGGATAGGAAGGATGTTTTGTGTTTGGGAGTCCAAAGCCAGGATATTAGATGATCTAAGTTCCCGGCTATGTGTGTCGGCAAGAAATTGAAAATTTTGCTGTAGGTAGTTTGGAGAATTCGGGTTATTTAACACTGAAAAAAGGAGACAGAGAATACGTACACGGATGCCTACACCCACGGATAGGTAGCCATTTTAACTTGGTTCGGTATTCGGAGACGTGGTCATATTTTCGAAGGTTAAAAATGAAACGGATTCAAGAGTCCGCGTAGAAAATAATAGGTAGAAGGAGAGTATTCAGTTTAGATTTTAGTTTTAACAGGAAGAAAATGTTTTAGTCTTAATATAAAGTGAAGAGAGGCATACAATTTGCGAGATATTTCACGAAAATGGGGGGTCCAGCTAAGATTGGAGTCGATAATAACCCCAAGATCTTTGACCGTAGGCATGAAAGGTATTGTACAGTTGTCGAAAGAGAGTGCTGACAATTTGGCAATATCAACCTTAACAAGCTGCCTTGAGCTGCCAATCAGAATGGCTTGACATTTATTTGGATTAACCTTGATTCCATAGCTATCGGACCAGATAAGAATACGCCAGAGATCAGCATTAGGAACATCGAAAGCATGGTTCAAATTATCTGTTTAACTGGAATAATACAACTGAAGGTCATTGGCATAAAAATGATAGTTACTTTTAAGGTTAGGAGAAAATAAATTAATGAAAATGGAAAATAGAAGAAGTGACAGGATTCCACCTTGTGGCACACCAGCATCCACGTGACACCAGTCGGAGAAATCCTGTCCATTTTGAAATTGTTGACTGCGATCTTTGAGATAAGAGGAAAACCAGTTAACGGTAGACAATGAAAAATTTAGGCGAGGTAACAAAGCGAGAAGCAAATCATGGTCGACAGCATTGAACGCATTGCTAAAATCGATAAGACCTAACACAGTGACTAAGGAGTTTTCCATATTTTGACGTATGCCTTCTGTCACTTTTAATAATGCAGTAGTAGTGCTGTGACCTACTCTGAAGCCTGATTGGAAGGGATTAAAGAGATTTTCATTGGATATCTGCGTCAATTGCCTATGCACAACGGATTCAATAACTTTGGAAAGTGAAGGTAAGCTTGAAACAGGTCGGAACTCATTAGGGAGGGTGGGGTTCGGATCTTTCAGGAGAGGAATGACAATATTTCAATTAGATAAGAACAATTTTAAAAAGGAAGCCACCAGAAGAATTTGGCTGAGTTGGGCAGCATTCGGCAAGGTTCGTCAAGTCTTCTCGTCGTCCATACCACAGAGTAAAGTCTTGAATTAGTGTATCCTACCAGTCATGATCTACCGAAACGTGGACGCTCACGGTCAAATTAGTCAACAAATTTAAGGTCGCTCAACGAGCTATGAAGAGAGCTATGTTTGGAGTTTCTCTGAAGGACAAGATTCCTTGAAGATTGTCTTCTATTTTTTTTTTTGTAATTAAAATATCCGACAGAACCAAGGTAACCGACATAGCTCACATCATTTATTATCGACGTGCTATGAAAGAGCTTTCATAGCAAACGTATCTTGAAAAAGCCAATTTCCTCATTTATAAATAACGATAATTTGACGGTCTTCATGATTGTATTATTATATTTTGTAGATGAATAAAGAAATTATGAATGTATGCATGATATCTTTTGTTTTATTGTTCAAAAACAACAAAGTTCTTCTTACTTATCCGTACCTTAAAAGGCAAAAACGAACCCGTACAGATTGGGCTGGTCACATTTCCAGAAGAATCGACAACCGTTGGGGTAGAAAAGTTCTCGAGTCGAGACCACGTTTAGGCAAACGTAGTGTAGGACGCCCTGCAAGTAGAGTGACGACCTGCGAAAAGTGGTTGGAAGAAAATGTCTGAGGAGAGCTGAAGACTGAGCTCAGTGGTGTGCATTAGAAGAGGCCTACGGCTAGCAGTGGACAAATATAGGCTGATGATATTGATGTGCGTATGTATTGTAACGATATAAAACGGTGTTTTAGTAAATTTCTGAGAATAAAGGTAATAAAAAATAAATTGGGGCGAGTCAGACCAAGAGTGGGGTGAGTCGGGATTCTTACCCCATTCGGTCGCTTTGAATGCGAGGACGCTATACCATTCTTCGGAATCACTCGAAACTAAAAATACTCGTTACTATTTTGAAATTAATAAAATTACTTGGATAAACTTAGACCGGAACGAGTTTCAAGAACTATTGGATCAAGACCGTTCGGTAATGTACTAGCTAGTGGGTACAATAGTGGAAGATAAAACATACAACTCTAATTCACCAAATCAATATTTATTATCCTTGGTTTAATTTTGCTTACTTACTTAAAATCTAAGGAACCGTGCCGTAGGTACGTTGGACGGCCATTCAAGCTAGCATGTAATAGTGGAAGACAAAACATGCAATTTAAATTCACCAATACAATATTTATTATCCTTGGTTTAATTTTGTTTACTTACTTAAAGTCTAAGGAACCGTGCCGTAGGTACGTTGGACGGCCATTCAAGCTAGCATGTAATAGTGGAAGACAAAACATGCAATTTAAATTCACCAATACAATATTTATTATCATTGGTTTAATTTTGTTTACTTACTTAAAGTCCAAAGAATCCTAGCCTGCAGATCCAACTCAGCAGCCAAGAAATACCAAGATCTAAGATTACCCTGTTATAACTAGGGTCGATATAGAACTGACAAAATTAAGTATTTACTCTAACAAAACATTGATGAATTGCCGGCCGGCAGTGTAGTCTACTTATTTACCTTTTTCTATAGGATTTAGCCGTTATGTTAGTGAAGGTAATTCTCCATCCGACGTCTCAGCAATGTCCGATTCGCGTGAGAGGTAGCCAGGCTAGACCCCTCAGGCGTTGCAGGTGTCCAGCAGGTCGGTGGGGAACCAAAGTTCAACACTTCGGTTTATGAAATATATGCATAAAATACGATACCGCATTCCAAGAACGTGGCAGGAATCGTTGAGTATAATGTCGGCGTGGCGTATCGCAACACGGCGCCTTTCTACTTAAATCCGGGGGGAGAGGAAGCCTCCTTCATGGGGTATTTCAGCCCGGGGGGAAAAACCCGCTGTGAATAGACACAAACACAAATAGACACAAGGTTTGTTTAGAATTCGGGACTTTGAAAACGCCACCGCTCTCAGTTCGCTAAAATGGTGTCTCGAAAAATGGATAAAAGTCATTTCACAATCGCAATCATTACTGTAGATAATGCAAAAATACCAACAAATGCTCTCACCTTTTTTTACGGGTTTTATAATATGCAGGGAAAAAACTTGTCAGTCCTACTGGGCTCTCCAGCACGAAAAGAAAGGACACGTCACTCATCTCCATTGTCTGTTTCTTTCTGTCGCTGGATCTAGTTGGCTTCCCAGTTAGCAAAATCTATCCGAATAACATTTCGTTTCACCAGGAAACCGATCAGCGCTTACACATGGGCTTTGGAAATGATAATATGGTTTTATTTTTATTTTTAAGATTTCTCACCCTCGAAATCGAATTTGTTTATTTACTGTTTCTTTAACTATTTTTGACAGCTAAACAACTGCCAAGAGACGTCTAAGAATTGTTATAAACTATAGTACATAAAACGTTCCGTACCAGAAACTATCCGTTCACTTCCAGACGAAAGGTACGGAACGCGGTTTCTTTGCTTCGCTACCGTTATATAATCATAAAACTATATACTGTAACTATTAAATTATGATATTGTATGGGTTTGCTTTGGAAAAAATGTACGTTCCTAAATTTGACATTCGTTGCATTTAATTGGTTTGTTTAATTTTATTTTCTATTTGCTGACATTGCGGGACCGTGCCGAACAACGGAACGCGCCCTTTTGCTTTGACAGCTAATCGATGCAAAGATAAGTAAAATCCACGGTAGAGGTCCTTACTTGTCTCCGTGTTTATCAATTGTACTTTATTAATTATTTATTTATTATATGATTCCCAGTTATTCCTTGTTCCCTTTTGTATTTATTTCAATCAATTGACCTAATGAGAGTTATAAAGTCGTGATCCGTAGTGCATGGACGTGTTGTATTTATCGAGGTGTTTATAACCTCTGAACATGACTATTGTTTATTTACTCCAAAAACGAAGATACATTCTAATATGTGAGTATATTGAATAATATGCAATTATAATTCTAGTTTTACTATTATAAAGATGCGTTTCTATTAGTTGTTTATGTGCTGTCTTGTTTATTCATACTTTTACTTGTCGAATTGTTGTTTTGTATTGCTAGTTATAGGTTTATTGTTTTTTTTATTTAAGTAGCGTTTTGTCAACGCTACAGTATAAAATATTGAATTCCTGTCACTGAACCAAATATCTGAACAATACGTAATATTTTTACAAATTCTTCTATTAACGCGATTAGTTGTCTGAAATGGAATTGCTGTCATACCATTCAATTATTGCTTAGAAAAAGTATCCTGAATTATTGCCACAAGTTATCGCGAGTTATCGTCCTTTCGTCAAAATGCCTATTTTTACCGGACTACAGCAAAGCAAGGGAAGGGTATCGAGTTTAACAAGTCTAGGTATGCATGTATCTGGTTGTGTAGATGTTCCACCATAGCGTCGCCCCTATTGGTTTGATTTTGACCTACGAGGTGTCAATCGATTTGTCTTCAGGCAAATTTTGTCTTGAGTGTCAGTAAGGTCATAGGCTATTTTTTTACCCGACTACGGTAAGGCAAAGGAAGTTTAATGTGTTCAAACTAAAAAAAATGGTCCGTTTTTGATAAGTGAGGTATCAATCGATTCGTCTTCATCGTAAGAGTGTCATAAGCTATTTTTCATACATATTCCACCATAGTCGGGTTTTAGTTTTGACTTATGTCATGTTAATTCTAACAACAAAGTTCTTCTTACTTTTCCGTACCTCAAAAGAAAAATAGGAACACTTACATGATCATTTCGTTATCCGTCCGTCTGTCTGTCCCTTGGAGATGCGAAAAAGACAAAATTCTAAACTTTACTTCAATGAAAACTTACGGCCGTTTATCTACATCTACACTTCTACACTATAATATAAGAGGAAAGATTTGATTTTTTGTATGTTTTTATTTTTGTATGTTTGTTTGTAATGGATAAACCCAAAAAACCTGGACTGATTTAAAAATGTATTTCCTTTATGGAAAGCTACATTATCAGCGAGTAACATGGGCACTATTTTATTATTCAAGATATTAGAAATCTCTACGTAGATTGCAATAATATAACCCAAGGTATCAAAAATACAGAACGGAATGACACGTTGCCATGCAAACGAAATAATAACAAGTCTGTCCAGTACGTGAGTAATAATGCATATGTCTATGGTTAAAAAACACCACAAATTGTTGCTGCTAACGATTTTGAATTACGCTTCCTGGCGTATTTTTTTAGAAGTTACGAGTACGACGGCTATGAACATGATACAATTATAAAAAATGCCGCGGTGTGAGCGCTACCCGTGCGAAGCCGGGACGAGTCACAAGTGCCCTATATTTTGACACTCTCAAGGGAATCAAACCTAAAGAGAGCCATTGACCTAGAATAATGAAATTTGGCTAGAAGCAATGTCTTAATAGTACAAATATAGGGGGAAATCCGGAAACCGTAAATATGCAGTAGTAAATATGCAGTACCCTAGAATAATTCAATGAAATTTATCATATACCGCCCGCTCCTTTGGGAAATTCTGTATATTATTATGATTTGGCCGATGTGAAGCCGCTGACAGACCGAAAAACAATCCTGATTATATGTACACATCAAAGGCTTCTTCAAAAGCAAAATTTTATTTGTGGTATTTACATTTTTATTGGCATGCTAGGACACCGCCTGCGAACGCCGTCCGCAGACGTAAGTGATTTTGAATTTTCTGATGTGTATTTTATTATCTGATTTTATGTGTACTCAATATGACTGCGTATTACCATAGGAAATACATTGCGGTCACATATCTGAAGGCATTTTCTATGTAAATGTGTTGTATATTGGGATACTAGTTTGTTTTCCTTTTTCCTGTAAAAGAATTAGACATAAATTTGTTTAAGCTTTTTTTATATTCATAATAAAATATCATAGAAACAGTATGATATTGGCAACCGCTATCTGAAGAACAAATAACGTTATAATAATAATAAAAACAATAATCATTTATTTACAGTTCTATTTAGCCGCTCAGTTATCGCAGCACCACTGAAGCTGCTAAAATTTTTGATCGGAATTGTCTTCATCCGACCATGGTTGCCAAAATTTATTAAAAAAAAATGTTTGCCAAAATGACTTTAAACTCTATTTCTATGAGATTAGAGTCGAAAGTCATGGCAGCAAACCGTAGTTAACTAATTCTTGACCCAAATAAAAGCGATTTTGCCAACATGATGGAACAAAATTTTTTGAGAAGCGACCAATTAGTGCGAGTGGGACAATTTTGCCGCCATTTTGTGCTGTTTTCATGTTTTATAATAATTAAAGTACAACTTTAAATTAATATATTTTTGTTTAAATGGGTGACTTGTTTATCGGACTATAGAATTAACGTAAAAAAATATACCCGTGTTGATCTTAATTTTTTAACAAACAGCTTTTTTGGCAGTCGTTCGCAAAAAAACATTCGCAAAATTTCAATTAATGCGTATATAAATATTATTACAACAGGACCTATTATAATAACACCCCAGTCTTTGCTCCTTCTTTGAAAAGCTACACAAAATAGTCAATTGCTAATATAACTAAAGGTATTATTATTTCCCACACCAGGATTACCTTTTTTCTTCTTTTTTTTCTCACAGGGAAATGCATTTACGCTTACCACTGAGCCCGTGGAAGGCCCAGCGGCTATGTGGGACTCACCGGGCGAATGGCCGTCCTACCCACTAAAACCCCATGGTGAGCACTCCTCCACCGAGGTGAGGCAAGATGGGGTCGCGGTAGCGTTCTACCATATTGCCCCAGTGGCAGGCCCAATCGGGCCTCTCCGCCTGTGGAGTGGCTACCTTGCTCACCAAAGTCACCCCTCATACCGACCTGTGGGGTCGTGCAAGCCGATGGAGAGTCCCCCGACTCTCCACCAGTGACCCCACAAACGCGTCTGAGCAAATAATGCCCAGACCTCCACCGTCTACAGATTGAGGACCCCTGCAAAGATAAAAGCTCTTTGCAGAGGTGCCTATCCTGCCGTCCAGGTAGCAACCCGGACCCCCTTACCTTCGTCCACTGTGCCCTCTACTCATCAGAGGGACACGCGGAGAGGCAGCTACCGCGGCGCCTGGTGGTTTCAGTTACGTCTATTTCTGAAGGAAATAGACAGAAAACAGGCGGCAACCACGAGAAGGAACACATCGTCAACAGAAGGTCAACAATGTGTATAACCACCAGACTTACCTTGGGGATCTACACGACCTGCGCTCTCCCCCAAGACCGACGCCTCCTTACCTGTCCGGGACAAGTAAGGAAGGCCTGGATTTATCCAAAACAAGCAACGCGAAGCATGCAATCTAGGAATATGCAACTATTAATGGATACACCCAGACCCGCTCACACCAGGATTACCTGCATTGAGAGTAGCCAGCCTGGGAGTTATAAATATTATAATTGTTTCAAGATTTTTATATCTTTTTTGGTGCAGATTTAGACTGGTCAATAATTTTTGCTTGTAATGCTTGTGAATACGAGTATTTTTTAACAGTGGCCATATATCCGACGTCGAATCGCACATCCTCTCTCACATACACACCCTCACAAATACCCTCACACATTATATGCATGAACTTAAATTCACTAGCACACAATTAAATTTAAGTTCTGATGCCTAACCGAATCACCTATTACCTCACTGGGCATCATAAACATATGCCTTGTACTTAATTTTATGTACCAGTTCACAATTTTGTATCGTTTATTCCCTTGCAAGTTTTCTACGTTACATATTGAGTATTAGCTGCAGCCCGCGGTTTCATCCGCGTGGATTATGAAGATGGATGATGATGATGATTATAAGCCCTTGTATTAATCCAGGATATAAGCTATCCTGGTTTTGGACCTCCAAGTCCGATCAGCCGTTTGAGCGTGAAGGAATAACAAACAAACACACACACACTGCTAAAGATAGATGGCGCTAATCGGTTTTTATGCATTTTATGACGCTTTGTTTGGACTGTCAGTTCTAATGTATGGAGTTTTGAATGGCGCATACAAAGTTTATCGCGAAAGAAAGCATCATAAGTTCTTCTAGGATAATAAAAACCAATGCAGAAATGCGTATAGCACCAACGCTTTTGATGTTTTTTTACAGAGTTGTTATTTCGTTTCTGTGACAACCATTCCTTACAGCGATTAATCAATATTTTCCAGTTTTCAGTGGAAACTTACAATTTTCCGGAATAAAAACTATCCCATGTTTTATTCCAGGGTATAAGCTATCTCCATTGCAAATTTCATCAAAATCCAACCAGGCATTATCGCGTGAAAGCTCCCCAAACAAACAAACAAACAGACGTTTCACTTTTATATATTGGTATGGATGGATTGTGTGATAGTTTTATGTCGGAGCAGGAGATGAATCTCTTGAAGGAGTCCTCCCGTCAGGTGGCATGTGATCTATTCGACGAAATAAAGGCACAGATATGTACTGAGTGTTCTCGGTATTTAATTAAGCAATCAATTAAATTACAAAATGAAAACTCTGGAGTTGGACTAGAACGGATATGGAAATGCGGTGGGAGTGACACGTGTTATCATCACCTCGTCTATATTCTGATGGACTAATGTACAAAGTCATTCCTTTCCGTTCCAGTTTTTTATATATATATATTTTGGATTCGCTCGTCTGGTAGGTACATTTAGCCAGTGTCAAATAAAAATAATATAACAAGTTGTATGTATTTTCAAGAAATAGTCAAAATGTCGAGTCCCCGTCAGTCAGTTAGTCAAAAGTCTAGTCTAGTCACGATTCAGTAAAGTGGTGGGGTTTTACTGAAACTTCCCAGGGAGTTGCGGAGAAAAAACGAAATGGTAAATTTTTCCGCCTTTGTATTATTTGCCCACACACTCGTGCACGTTAAAGAACACCTAATAGCTAATATTCCACCAATATTACACACTAATACTAGAAGAAACACAAGTTTGAGATAAAAAATCAAAGCAAAAGAACCGACTTCACTTCGTTTGCTGCTGAAAGCTTGCTAGCATGACAGTTCGTCTGACAACTAAAATCGAATATTTCACTGTCTTGTCATTTCACAAAATTGATTCAAATCATTGAAATCACAAATTATAAAGTATTATTTACAAGATTCTAATAGATGGTTAGGTAGATGCGAGCATGTAATTATTTCTACGGATGGTTACGATGACCATTCGTCACATTTGTACGTTAGAGACGGTTAGAGACATTTCTTACGTACTTTCTTACGCAACGTCGTATTAGGTATTCTGTGGTATTACGTACAAGTAGCTTGAAATTTCGATACCGACAGTAAAATTGCGCTTGGTCCTCGCTCATTGTACTTGATGGCGTTGCTTACATTGCGACAAGTTTAATATTTAATTTTATTAGTTTAATATAGAGTCGAGGTTCGGGATACACTCTGGCTACTCTTTGTCCCCATATACTGAAATACTAGTCTATGAACATAGCTTATTTGTGCTGGGCCTCTGTGTGTGAAACCCAAGATTTAAAAAAGTTGCGAGTCCACACCGCCAAACAAACGAGTGAAGCATAGTAAATGGCAGTTACTTATGTGTGCGTGAGTAGATAATTTGTGAGGATTACATTAGCCATGCCTCGCTACGTTAGTTCATGAATAATCTTACAAGTACATACCTACTAAAATTAAATTTATTTATTTATCATTCACTGAATTTACACTAAAACTCACTTGAAAACGCAACTAATTAAATCAATTTGAAAAAGTTTTACTAAAAGCCTAAAACCTCAAAATTGTTATTATTTTATTAGCTACTAGCTGATGCCCGCGGCTTCGCACGCGTTGTCATTTCTTTGTGCTATTCCAGGACATAAAATACCAATATACCAAGATTTGATAAAAATTCCTTCAGCCGTCAAAAATATTTTTATCCATTGCTCGGTCTGTACACATCGGATTGAGATATAAAGTACCTACCCCAGTTTTTAAGGCAAAATATAAGTTAACCAACAGTGAAAACTGCATCGCAATCGGTCCAGTAGTTTTACCGTGATGCGCAAACAAACATACAGACAGACAAACAGACAGATACGAATTTTTGAAATGTTATATTTTTGTTCAGTAGCTTATTTGATCTACCTTAGACCATTTATTTTTTTATTATCTTCTTTGTACAGACTTTTTCGTTCCTATTGCTTTATTATAAGTATTGATAGATAGATGAGCGCTTCTTAACTCTAGCAGGACAGAGCTCCATAATAATAATTTAACCATTTAAATATAACAAGCCGACTTTGGCCATAAAATTGTACTTTATCATTGGTATGCCGCTCAATGTCCACCTTCAGTAATCTCGGAATAAGAATGAGCGAACCCATTAAAACGTCCCAAGATCCAGTGCATAACAAGCAGCTACTTTCGAAGTATTCTCGGATTATTTCTGATCATATTTCGAAGTTCCGAATAAAATCGGTTTGAAATTGGAGCTCATAAAAACGGCGACGCTAAGTGATCGATCAGGGGTAAAAGTTGTTAATCTTGTCTCGCGTCGCTGAAGTTCCGCTCGGTAAATTCTGAATATTACTTAAAGAGAGGCGACACAACAAGCAATTAGTATGCAGCGAGGTCTCGTAACATTTTTTTACATTATGCTAAGTCCCAAAGAAAAACTGTAGGAAGTCCGAGGGTGGAAGCCTCTCCAGCGATTCCCAATAATTCATTAGAGCGGCGTCGTCACGGGGTACGAATTAAAATTAATGATTCGCGAGGATCGCAGCCGCCTTCGGAACATCTCATTGTATTATCTAGTCACTTTTTATCCTTAGAGATAATTTGAAGGTGCCGCTTCACAGGTGCCGAGGTGACTTTTCATAGTTAGCCATCTAACAGAGATTTCATTGTTGTTTTTTTAACGTCTTCCATATAAAATCAACCAAATAAAGATATGTAACTTACTTCCGCCAAAACTGTAAGTCAGACAAATGATAAATGGTAAATTTAAAAAATTACAATAGTAAAACCCCACGCTAAACAAACCCTACCCAAATTGAACTATTGTAAAATATAAATGAAATGAAAAGCAAGGCCTGGATGCCAGATAAAACACTTATATATTTATATACATATAATATTATATACACTATAAAAAACATGTTGTTGATGTTGTTCACGTGAAACATCTTAATAATCAAATCAATATATACTGGTACCAGGACTAAAAAGTGAATTGTAACGAAAAGGTCTACATCGTCTCGTTTTTATAACTCTGTAACCATAAGCTTAAGAGATCTAATTTTGGTGTAATTTCTTAGCTTATATAGTCAGTTCGATGATGATTTTGAAATGGCAGTGGGTGGATGCACAAAGCACAATCAGAAAACTGGCGACGGTCTCGTGGTCACACCGATTTGTCACACTATTGATGTTTTTGTGATCTTTAATTCGGTATAACTCGCGATTTGCACGTGGAGTAGACGTTTCATGATAAACAATGCCAGGCGCCCCGACACAGCCGCCCGTTTTTTTACTACTGCACTACATAAAAGAGGATAATCACCCGTGCTAATAAAATCCACCAAAACGTTTCAAGAATTTCCCTCGACGTCTACACTGCGTCAGTACGGATACATCTATACAATATGCAATTAGGTATCACCGCTACTTCACTTCAATTTGGCTCTAATATCTTTTGATCCCGTGTTGGGATTTGCAACGACATTGTCGCGGAATGATTTGATGAGAAATCCTGGCGAGAAGACGCGACGCGACACACAAGTCGAGTTTCCAGTTTCTTGTCACGCGCGGCTGGCTCAAATAAGGCTTACTACACCCTGTCGTCCTGCCTTACAGCATAAAGTAGACTGTAGAATACCTAATGTGTCTATCCGTTTTCTTTCTCGCACCGACCGCTAAAAATGAATTAACATCTTGATTACAAAAGTTTGTTGAGCTTTGACGACAAACTTTTATTTTTATTTAACCTCACCCCTAGAATTCGAGGCTTCATCAATAATGAATCAGGTCACAGTTAATTAGAACCTTTTTATAATAGAGTTCAGTCGTCAAAATGTTGTCATAATCAAACTGCGGTTTGAGCGCAGAATATGTAATTATTTGGGGTATTTTGAAAGTATTCAGGCTGTCATGTCGTTAATTTTTATTTATTCCTCGTACTTGTGGAATATTAATCATCAGGTGTTCGTTAACGTGCACGAGTGTAGACAAAGGATACAAATTCAAAAAAACGTGACTCTTTGTGACGTTTTCAAAACTCTCCATGTAGTTTCAGTAAAACGTCCACTATTTATTGATTCATCACTTGGTCAATAATTATTGTCTGTGACTTGACAATACTTATAATAAACTAAACTTTATATTGGAGAAATTTCTAGTAGGCCAGTGCCTCCGTAGAAGTTATTATAATAAACTAGCTTAAAAGCTAAAAAACACGGCTACCCTGCCAAAAATAAACTTATGCCAATAAGTTATACACTGTTGGAATATGCATAACAAGGCCTTCAATTTGATACCCATATTGTAAAACATGGTGCAGCAACATAGTTTAAAAAAAAAGAAGTTACTATGTAAGTCTAAATTTGTTCTGGCGATCAAAAGTTATGGTTAAGTTATAAAGAAACTCACATACATACATACAAACATACATACATACATACATACATACATACATACATACATACATACATACACACATACATACATACAAACATACATACATACAAACATACATGCAAACATACATACAAACATACATGAATCTTAAAAAACATTACACTCCTTTTTTGGGCAGTCATGTAAAAAGAAGAAGCAAATTATTTGGATCATAGACAACGAGATGATAACGTGGGTTGTGGCTAATCGTCTGACATCTCAACTTAGTTGTTCTTATTGCTGGTTCATAAGCCGGGGAGGCCGAACCGGACGCTCGCAGAATCCCAAGTAGCACACAGACTTTGCGAGATACGGTAACAAATTGGCGACAATATTTGTTGGCAGTTGGCTGTCAACTGACTGGTTATTAGTGCGGCCGCACGAGAGCGCTTCGAACGCGACTTTCTTCTAACGACTTGGGAACAACTTTTTTGGAAGCGTTTGGCGAGCGAAGAAGTCGTTGCGTAAATGATCGAAGTAGCCAGGATGGAAATCGTTTCTTGCGATTGTTTCTCGAGGTTTTCCCTTTCTTTATACATATAGATACACAGGTATGTAAGTACATTATTACTACTAATGTGATGTTATAAGGTCCAATTCTGCACATTGATTCAATTTTGTCTGTCTGAATGTATCATGGCCGCGCATCACGGCTAAACTACTGAATGAATTCAAATGAAACTTGGCATGATTTGAGACAATACTAATAAAATTAAAGGGTTCCTACAGGATAGGAGTTGAAAGTTATTTAAACGAAATTTATGTAATATTGAAGAAATAAATATATATATACTTATAATAAAGCAATAAGTACTAAAAAGTCTGCACAAAGAAGATACAAAATAAATTTGATCTAGCGTACTTAAAATAAACTACTGAACAAGAATATAACATTTATTTAAAATATGTCTGTATGTTTTTTTGTTGCACATCGCGTTAAAACTACTACCGATAGCTTAGGGTTTTACTTAAAAACTGGTATAATTGGTATCTCAATCCAATGACTAAAAGCCAATCAAAAGATAATAAATAAATTTGACGATAGAAGAAATTTTGATCAAATGTTGGTATATTGATATTTTTAGGTCTTAGAATAGCACATAGAGTACTTTTAACCTGGATGGAACCATGCGTGCGAAGCCGCGGGCACAGCTAGTAATTATAATAAAACTGTAACAGGTCCAAATCTGTACATTGACGATATTTAGTAAATATTTTTGGAGGCTGTTATATATTCGATACTGAAGCAAAAACAGTATTTTTTTTCATTTTTGTCGGTCTGTCTCTCTGAATGTCTGCCGCGCTTCACGCCGAAACTACTGAACGAATTCAAATGAAACTTGGCCTGATTTGAGTTCATACTACGAGGTAGGACATGGAATACTTTTCATTCCGAAAAATTAAAGGGTTCCCGTAGGATAGGGGCTGAAAGTTATTTAAATGAACACGTATCACGCTGTAACTACAGAATGGATTTTGATGCAACTTGTCACAGTCATAGTTTATATGATGGGTTAAATTAAGAATACATTTTAAACCGAAAAAATAAAGGATTGTGGGTTAGGGGTCCAAAGTTATGTTCATTAGGAAGTTTTAAATAATATTCTTGAGGGGTACTCTATATTTGTGCTGAAGCCAAAATTTATTTATTTTTCTTTTCTGTCTGTCAGTCTGTATCTTGACCATGCATCACGCCAAAACTACTGAATAAATTTAACTGAAATTTAGTATAGTTTGAGTTCATACTAGGAGGTAGGATATTGGATACTTTTCATTCCGAAACATTAAAGAGTTCCCGCAGGATATTGATTGAAAGTTATTTAAAAGAACACGTATCACTCTGAAACTACTGGACAGATTTTGATACAACTTGACAATCATAGTTTAAATGATGGATTAATATTAAGGATACATTTGATCCCGAAAAAATACAGGGTTCCTGCGGGACAGAGCGTAAGAGCAATGCTAAGTAATAATATCTACTCGTATAATAATTATAATAAAGCAATAAGTACGAAAAAGTCTGAAGATTAAAAAAGTTGTCTAGAGTACTTAAAATAAGCTATTGAACAAGAATATAACATTTATTTAAAACATGTCTGTCTGTCTGTATAATTGTTTGTCCGCACATCACGTAAAAACTACTAAACCGATTGCAATGCGGTTTGCGGTTCGTTGTTGAGTAGATTAGGGCTTACCTTAAAAACTGGTGTTATTAATATCTCAATCCAATGACTAGAAGCCTAGCAATAGATAAAAATATTTTTGACAGCTTAAGAATTTTGATCAAATGTTGGTATATTGATATTTTAGTTCTTGAGTAGTACATAGAGAACTTTTAACCTGGAGAAATGACCACGCTTCATACTTAATATGCATATAATGCTCACATAATAATAATAATTAAAAAATAGCACAGGAAAAAAAAATGAGTCCATCATCACAGTAAAGGGGTTTGTGTATACCCCGATACCCAAACCTGTTTACAATCATGGCATGTCTAAATTTAGGCAAGCTAAGTAAGAGCTGGAAAACGCTACGATCAATGCCTGTCATGTCATGCCATTTACATATTACTGAATCTCGAATCCATTCCGGGCGGAAGTACCTCATGTTTTAATTGGTCACCAGTCGTTATGCCTTTCAGTTATCGAGACACGTACTCGGATTGATTACTCAAAAAGAGTATTTACCTACGGTACCTGCTCAATTTGTATTGCAAATGAATGAACTCAGTACTGGACCCATGCATTGGTTGGTTTGGTAGGTAAGTGGAACGTCGATGTTATGTGGTCAGTCCTGTAAAGTATGTTCTTGTGTAACCTAACGGTTTATGTATTGCAATTTTTATAGTAGTACCAACCTTAAAACGCACTATCTACATAGGTTTGTATCACAAAATAAAAGAGAAGACTTCAACTGAAAATGTATGCCTACATAATAATGCATTCGACTCGAGAACACATTAAGTACATTATCTTAATAGATTTCCAATACCATTTATTAGGAAAGTACCATCAGCATAATAAATGGCAATAGACTTTTTAGGCTTTGAATAAATATGTTCGTGACTCGGCAGGCGCCGTGAGGTCGCCCGGCCGTACAATTGTGTAGCCCTAGAAAGATTACCATCACAACCTGACCTTTCTGTTTACCCTGTTTTCTCATCGTGGAAGGTC
The DNA here is from genome assembly GCA_946251855.1 of Alsophila aescularia. Lineage (NCBI taxonomy): Eukaryota > Metazoa > Arthropoda > Insecta > Lepidoptera > Geometridae > Alsophila > Alsophila aescularia. Next base: position 48,561,524 of record OX276375.1, read on the forward strand.
TTCTCACGCTGGTGTTTGTATGAAGTGGCTAATATGAGCAGATCACGCGTATGGAAATTACAGTGGAATCAATCACGAACCGCCCCAACATGCCTTGTAGACAGCACAAACAATACCGCCTCATGATGGTTTTCTATATATGGAATCTTCGTTCTTCTCAATAATAATAAGAATTTTCAGTTTTCAACTCTGGCTTATGTTTATTATAATTATTATTGATAATTTTATGTATTGATATTGAACAATTATTAATTAATTATTTTAATTTATTGAATTATTGAGGTATCCGAATGGTATATTGTTTTTGTCCTCTATATACTGTACTATTGACTCGCCCCGGCTTCGCATGGGTACCGCTCCGTAATTTTTCTCACTTTTAGCATTTCTATACCCGTCGTAAATTGGAAAAAAAAACGCCAGTAAGCGTAATTCAAAATGTTTTTCAGCAACGCTCGAAGTGTTTTTTGACAGACATGTTAATATTTTATATCCACGGCAACATGTCATTCCGTTCCTTAAAACGAGTAAGCGACATTTTTATTGGCAAATTTGATACTTTGGGTACGAATGAGTCATTGAATTTTCGTAGGGACCTCAAATTTTTAGAAACATAAATATTACTCGCCCATGTTACTCGCTGATAATGTTTTCTATAAATGAAAGAATTTTTAAAATCAGTACAGTTTTTTTTGAGTTTATCCATTACAAACAAACATACAAAAAACAAATCTCTCTTCTCTTTATAATATTAGATAGTGAAGAAGTGTAGATATGTAACTAGCAATCAGAATCATCCCATCTAGTTTCTTGCAATAATTAAATCAATTTATATATTCAGAAAAAAGTTTACAAATTGTATGTATAAGAACTGTCGAGCAAGGTTTAACCAAGAATGTTGCTTTCAAGTCGCTTTGTGAAAAGTCGATGTCAATGTGAAAGATTAAAAGTAGGCATAGTACCAAAGTCGCGAATAGTCCCAAAGCGTCGCGAATACGTGCGTCATGCGTTCAGCTCGTGGGGGCAAGAAAACTTGTATTTTTTAAACTTTGTCTTCCGTAAGTCGGAAGAAGAAAGTTACAATTGTATTCCCCTCCGCCCCCTTCAATATGTGACCTGCTTATTTATTGGAGGAGCGTTGGCGGAGTTCGCAGACAATATGTCGCGAGGCCCGGGCAAACGCACAACAAACAAAATTTAAGCAGACGGGAAAAGTGAAACTATTTGATTTATATCAACTCTTTACCGGCTTTGGGGCTCCTGTTATCAGTGCTTCCACACATTCCCGCTTGCTTGGAACAATATTTATAGCTGCAAGTGCAACACTTGGTACGATGAAAGATAATGTTGATGACGGTGGGAGGAGGGGAAGCCAGTGCATTGACGGTCGTGCTTTCCTTTTTTTAATCTAATACCTGCAGGTATGCTCTTATTACCCGAAACGCAAAACTCACTCCTACATCTGGCTCGTCCTACCAACGACTTTGAGATTATTAGCTTCGGCACCTAACTAGATCTTGACTATTGTTTATGACCATCCACGATGAATTCCCTGGTTCGCAAGAAAAGTCCTTCCTAATTTTGTGTAAGAGTTCTCGCTCTAGCTTCGCCTTTTCGAATAGAATTCACGTAGCTTACAAGAAAATACGTACTTGTGCTCATATGTGCTGTATTTATGTACAACACAAACACATATTATGTGCTTGTTCAGCGAGACAGTGGTCGGTGCAGGACTGTCCGTTCAGTATTCAGAACGTTGCCGTCATTAGCCGACCCAGACGTTGGATTCTCAGAAGCAGTACGAGCGTACCGCCAACAACATAAACATGTCAACGCTAGCACTATGTTGTAACAAGATGATTTTACATTTCTCAAGGGGGTAGTAACACTTAACTGAGGGTACTAAACTTTTATGATATTTGTGAACTTGGCGGTCCATTTACTCAGAAGATCAAAATATGGCATATGCATATTGGTTACGATTGGAGAATCTTAAGTTTTGACAGAAAAGGAAAATAGAAGTGTGAAGTGACTTTGTAATAGTACGAGAGCCCACGACCAAGATTTCTCGGTCATCGCTTCCCGGATGAAACCATATAGGGTCGATAGATTAGATCACCCTGAACTCAAAAAACCGATTTTCAGACATTTTAAGCGTCACGGCAGACATGAGCACATTTAAAAAAATGACAATAAAGACAACCTTGGTCATCGCTTCCCGTTTGATATACCGAATGTAGTTAAATGAGGTACCGTAAACACGGTTTTAAGACAAATATCGTGCAGCGGAGGCCCAGAAGACCATTTACAACAAAAAACGTAGAACAACACGGTCATCACTTCCTGTCTGAAAATTATTGCGTTACGTAAATTATGGTTAGTGAATGCGAAGTAACCCATTTTCAGACAAAAATCCCACAACCGACCATTTGGAGAGCTTTTCAAATATGTAAAAATATTTGCCGACCTCGGTCGTCTTTTCCCGTCTGAACTGTAGACATGATAAAATAAGTTCCCCAGATATAGAAAAAAAAGTTTTCAGACAAATCTTATTTATCTCTTGTATTTGATTTTCGTTTTGGCGGGGCAGTTGTGTTTTTATTTTATTCTTGTTATATTTCATACTTTTTAGTGACAAGTTTTGAGTTATGCCAATAAATTATAATTATATTGTGGTAATGTGCTCATCAAGGCCTTCAATTTGGTACCATATTGTTTACTTATTAGTTAATTTTTCTTTTTTTAAAATGGACTGTATTGAATTTAAAAAAATAGGCTATGATTAAAGATTCTAACGATACCCGAAACATCCAAATCTATTCAGGCATTTAAAAGTGATGGTGGAATAAAGAAACTCACATACATGCATACATACATACATTCATACATACATGAATCCTAAAAACATTACATACCTTTTTTTGGGCAGTTTTTATTTAGGCGATTTTATACGTATTAAGGTAGGCACAGTAGAAATTGCAAAAAAACGATTTGCTCTATTGGCTTGAGATCAGTAATGTGCAGTTGTTTATGCATGAGATGTTTTGAATCATGTTGAACAAGGGAAAAAATGGTACATATAAACAAATTTTAACGCGTTTTTACAAACTTTAAACGCGTTGAAACGCATATTGCTTTGGAACAAAAGATTTTAAAACGGCACGCATAACTCGAATTATTTTTATTCTATTCATTCCAAATTTTGAGAACATCCTTAGAATAAGATTTAGCGAGGTTGCTACAACGGCACGGTCATAGCAGCCAGTTGCGCATGCGCCGCAGTCAAGCACGTAAAAAGTAACGGCCGTACTCGACACAGGACCGTAATAAGTGGTGGGGCATATGTCGATACGTTTTTATTCTTTTTAACATAATAAGAGGTATAGAAAATGGCATTTCAGTAACATTGGTACCAATACGAAGGATTTAAAAAAGAAATGAACTGGGAAGCGATGACCGAGGTTGGCTTTTTTAGACATTTTTGAAAATGCGCCCATATCAAACGCTGCGCGCAAAATGTCTCAAAACAGCATTTTTAGTAATAAAATAACATAACCTATGTAAATTTAATTTTCAAGATCAGACGAGAAGTGACGACCGAGGTCAGCTTATTTTTTTTGCATAGCAGATATTGCCCAGCAACCCTGCTGATTTCTGGGGGTTGCTAGTCCGGTTCAGGGTGATCTAATCTATCGATTCTACATGGTTTTATCTGGGAAGCGATGACCGAGGCTTTTGGTCGTGGGCTCTGGTACTATAATATTTATTAAGCTGACTGTTCCCTTAGTCGTGCTGAATAACGATGACAGCGGAGAAACTCAATTTGAAGTCGATCGCTCCTGTTTTTCGATTTTACTGAAGTATATTAGGCACGTATTGTTAGGTCTGAGTTGAAGTCGGTTTATCGACCTACACGTCCTTCCTTGGAGTACAACTATTCTGAAAAATGTACGATTTTAAAACTCATCAACAAATCATTTAAAAAATCTTACCGTTCAGCCTCGAATAGTGATGTCGGGTTCTACACTGAAAAACAGACATGCTCTTTAACTTGGTTGTATATGTTTAATATCTTGGTATAAATATATCGGTGAGACTGTAGTTTGAAGTGTGCTTTAGTATTTAAGATTACAGTCTAGTCTGCCAAAAAAAAGAAGTTCAATAACTAAAACCTGACTACGGTCTTAGTGGACTAAAAAGTCACGAACAAGATGATTCAAATATTTTAGAAATTTAAAACTTTAGAGCCAAGGGAGTGCGATTTACCTACTTGGTTTATAATGATAAATTTATATCGCACTCCCTCTGCTCTAAAGTTTTATATTTCAAAATACGTTTGAATATTCTTGATTGTGACTTCTTAGTTCACTAAAACCTAGTCGGATTTTAGTTTTTGAACTTATATTTTAGTTTAAATTATTTTGGGGTTATAATATATATATATTTATTTGAAAGCAAACAAGGCAACAAAGAAAAAGTAAGTCTTTTAAAGTCTACTAGAGAGCACCATATTCAATTTAACGTGACGTCACAAAGCCCATAAGCAGTAAACAATGAAGACGCTTCCGACAATACCTCACTTGTCAAATTATGAAGAGTAGTTTAGAAGTTATGAGGGAACTGATGAACATACATAAATACCGGGTAAAAATAGGCAGTATGTTCGGCGAAAGTGCTACCGCTCCACGCAACTGCAACGGCTTCCGTAGTCTAACTCCATACTCTTTTTTATGACATTGTTAGACACAATCGCATAAGAGTAACATTAACCTAACGTCGAGTAAATTACCCATGAGCAGACAAAATGCCTTATGCATTTAACTTTCGCCGTTGTTTTACGGAATGCTGAAATTTAAATACAGAATCCATTTTGTGTTCAAATGAGTTTTCGGAATAGCCAATTAGTTGTTAGCGCCGAGCCTCCCTCGTTCTCTTTCATTAGGCTATATAGTTGCCGAATATCTCGCCCTTAAGAGATATATCTCTCGGTTGCTTTTCCATTTTCTTCCTACATTCAGCTATGCGAATGGTGGGAGGGAGCAACTCAGTTGTAAAATTTTAGTGGCGTTTCGCGGTTTGTCCACGCCTGTGGTACTTCGTGCTTGAAGAATTATATATTTATGTGGGTACTGAATTATAACTTATTTTTTAGTTTAATGTGTTAAGTTACAAGATACAAGTTATTTATATAAGAGCTTAAACTTATTCACCAGATTAACGTATGGCGCAAAATAAGAATGAATTTTAACCAGTAGTGGGATACAACGGGTTGGTTTGTGTGTTTGTTGTGTGAGGTAGTCCCGGCTGTAGCAGTCGTTAAGCCATGTCAGAGGCTCTCGGGCAGCCTGACAAACTCTGTCATCGGACAGACAGCTTTATGAGGCCTCCGAAGCATGGAGGAAAAACGCACATAACATAGAAAAGTCTTTGTTCCGGAGCCTATGACTGAACCCCGTATCGTTGGATTCTAAGTTGCACTATTGAACCGTTAGCTACCATCGCGATTAGAAAAAAAACTTCATAATTAACATTAATAGTAATATTCCCCCTTCGTAACGAATCAGCGATTATTGAGCCATTAAAGTTTTCCGCATAATCATTATCATAACCATCTGGCTATTACTGTCCCACTGCTGGGACACTGTCCTTTTCTCAGAGAAAAAGTGGATACAAGTATGTGATGCAAATTAAATATATATTCCAAACTCAATCATTTTGACACAGTTTCTGTAATAAATTGCAGTATTCATTTAATTTTTCAGTTATTATACTCATCGTTACTCAAATTCATCATTGTTCTCAGTTATTTACTTGTTAGTTCTTCTTTTATTCCACGAATATTCCGTATTTCACAAAGTAAATTGCATTCAACACATTCAATGTTACTATAAAAACAAACAAACAGTAAATGTGCGTGCATTTATCGCCAATAAACCCTTTATTAATTCAATCAACCACACTACAACCCCCACAAACTGAATCGCAATCAACCCGTAACCATTCACAGTACACTCTGCAATACGCCCTGTATATTTATCCGAAAGCAACTCTTCCATTCGTGCAATCCCTTTCTTATTTCATAACGCAATCTTCTCGGCTTCTTATCTAACAACGAACATATCTCGCGCCGCTCTCGAGGAAAATCGTCCAATATAAAATCGGTTTAATTTGCGCTTTTCGCACTCAATGGGATGGAATAATATCGGGCAATTTGGTTACCGCTGGCATAAATATGGCGGCGAGCCACGCTGTAATTGTAACGCTGGCAATTCGCGCCTCGTAACGACCGGGAGGAGAAAACTTCGCCCGTTACGGAGCTCTATGGCCTCTGAGAACGCACGAACGGCGTTTGGTGCGGGCGTAGCTTCGTAGACTAACTACGGTCGCCGTAGGCGCAAGCGCCGCGTAACATTAGATAATGCACAAATATTTGCAAACATTTGTAGATAATAGCCACCCTTTTTCTTAAATTACAGTGCTAAACCATTAATTACTTCACACACAGGTAAATTGCCTAAAGCTTCAGTATACTTTACGCGTTTTCCAACAAAAATAACAAGTTGACATCCTAAATCGCAGAAAGGTTCCTCGCGTGATTGCAGGAGCATGAACAACGAGACAAACAAAGTCTTGTCGTTATGCATGACGGGACCGGGGTACACCGAAGTTACAATAGCCGCCAGTGTTCAGTGCCCAGAGAGTACCGCACGCAAAACAGATCCTTATACTCGAAACAGTCGGAGCACAAAAGTAATTACTGACGAAGGGCGCTTCTTTGCTACTTTGCTTAACGTAATAGAATAACAAATGTCATTTTCTTTCATTCTGACCCTACCGCGGTTCACGCAGGGAATGCAAAATTCCCAAAATTAGAGTGAATAAACCTGCTTCTGTAATTAAAGTCGGGGGTACCGGCGCGAGCCAGGCCGCCCATCCTTCTTGGCTGGCCTACGAATTAAGCACCGAATAGCTTTAGTAATTCGAAGTATATATTCCTCGCTCACGGCTAAATGTAAATCACTTTTACTGTTCCGATTTTCGCCACTTTACTCCCTAATCTTCTATTATCTTTTTTCTTTAGTATGTTAATTCGATCTGTTAGCATTCGTTATTGCCCACTTTGAAAATAAAATTGGAGTTTAAATCTGAATTCTAATGATATTTGAGACTGGTTAAGCTGGTTTGTCGTCTGGCTGTTATTGTAAGGCTGCTCGTAGACGGTCGCTACTACAATCAAGTGACGCAACAGTTAAACTAGAAACAGCCCTCGACCACTTCCGCCCGCCCAATGCCGCAGCCGCCCAAACTTGAACAATCTTCAATTGCCGTAGTGGTGACCAATTTTAAGTTTAGTTTTTGTCGATGTTGTGAAAAACATTTAGTGACTGTACATGCCTAACATGTCTTGTTACATGTACAATTTTGGTATAATGTTTATGTATTTACACTTTGTATTAAAATTGCATTTATAAATAGTTATTTATAAGATAATTAAGTGGTATTGCTACTTTTCAAGAAGCTATAAAAGTTGCTTATGCCCAGTTTCGAAATTATTATCAAAATTTATCACCATATTATTCGTAGCTCATCACATTATATTATTTGAGTCAGCATAGTATAAATATTTACCACGTTTAAGTAAACGTAGTGTATAACTGGCCCTGTGGCCAGGTGGAGTGACGATCTGCGAAAAGCCGCTGGAAGAAATTGGATGAGGGGAGCTGAAGACGGAGCTCAGTTGCGTGCATTAGAAGATGCCTGCTTTCAGCAGTGAAAAAGTGTAGGCTAATGATGATGATGGTGAAATATTGGCACAACTTTATTGCAACAAAACTTGTTGATCGTGAAGGACAATAATAATTTATACATAAAATATGAAGTCTCGACCCTCGACACTACCACTTCTCGGTAGCAGTTCGGAGAGCGTCTGATTGCTTTGATAATCGCCACAGAAGCGATACAAATGACACAAGAACATTGTTGCCACAAGAACCGATGCGGCCAACTACGTAGGTATATACTACTAGGTTTTATAAAACTAGCTATTTTATTATGTATGAACATGTAAATATTTGTAATTGGGGTCTTGAAAACGACTATAATTAAATCATGGTTTTTGGGTTTTATGGAAATCACGCATCTAATGTACTGTTGGTAACTTCTGAGTTTGAATTATTTCGGAGAAGATGAAAGAAACAAGGTAGTGGAGATGAAAGGATCGCTATAAATATAATATAGTTATGTTTACCTGACTCGAAGTTCTTTACCGATATTCAATAATAAAGTTTGACGAAAACATAACAGAGTCGCGTAACGCAAAAATACGTACTTGAAAACAAACTCAGTTCCGAAGCGAAGCGACAATGTGAACCGTTCGCTAAACTACATTTTCCAAAGGCCAATCGAAAAATGGAAAGTTCTTCGGTCTAGGATAGGGGGTAACTGAGTAACTTGCATTCTTCACAAACTTTAGGTCAGACTCCGTTCTCCGGAAAATTTATTCACCTCGGTTTGTTTACTCAATCCTTTTGTTGTCCACAAATGTTATCTTCAGTGTTATTCGGTTCGGACGTAGTTTGTTGCGAGTAGAAGAAATGTATGGCCTTAGGATTTGTAACACATGCACATGTTCTGAAATAATTATAAAATCTATGCATTTCCAATCAAAACATATTGCAAAAAATAAAAAATAAATAAAAATTATCAAATGTTTTTTTCCCATGAGACCCGCGTGGTTTGTTTAGACGATATTTGGTTTATTGGATGATTTAATCTTACTTCTATTCTATTCTGTTATGACACCCGGATCACAAAAGCTTCTGAATAGAATTACAATACCTACTGCACAGGATAAACAGATGTAAATGAACTATAATTGCCTTTAATTTATTTCGCTCAGGCAAAGGTTGTTTTTCCTCCCGTACTGGCATCGGCAGGCATCGGCCGTTTTTCCACTAGTCGCACCGAAATGGCACCGATGACGATTCGGCACATTAGGCGTTTTTCCACTGGCCGGCACTTGCAAGGCACTGTACGGCACGGCAGCAAGCCAGTGGAAAATCCCGTTCCGTGTTTTCATTTCCCTTGTTACATTTAACTTTATGCCCCCCAGTGCCAAACTAGTGATGAACAAAAATAAAAAAATAAAAAATTAGGAATGCCAGGGGCAAATCGCTGTCGTATGATTTCATACGTGCCGCCAGCGCCGTTTTTTCACCGGTCAGTGCCCTACTGGTTCCCGCTAATTGCAAATTCACCTACTTGCTAGTGAAATAGTTGTTTATATAAAACCTCCAGCTTACATTACGGCAGTAAAACAGAATAAACTTGCCACGAAAACACGTAAACAGGGAAATTCCATCCGCTGGTGGTTTACACGCCTGAGGTCATTCAAGTTTCATTACCAATAGCTCGAGCCTCATAACTTATTCAGTTAAGGGCAGGTTACGCGTTTTAACATTCAATTTGCTACCTGAAGAAACGTTATGTTACTGTAAAGCGACGCTATTTATGCGATATTCGATCGTCATTCATACTAGCAGACTTAAAAGAAGGAGAATCTCAATTCAACTGTTTTATTTTCCATGACCTCATATTATCATATCCTGATTTCGAACCATTAAATTTTATGGAAATTGATACTGTAGTTTTTCTTAAATAATGTTTGTTGTCGGCTTTAATAATTATTTTTATATGATAAAAATAATTATTTCACGTATGACACGAATTTGGTAGTTGGTTGTGTGCTTTTATTTATGTACAAAAATACATGGAATATAAGGACTAACTAATTTTATTTTTATTGAAAATAAGCTTTCGACCGCGACTTCGTCCGCGCGGACTACTGTTTATCATGAAAAATGTATCCTATGTTCATCTAGGATATTTTTTTATATATTGGTGTGGATTCTTAAACTAATCGATGCCTAAAAATATTTGAAATCCAAACTCATAGTAATAGTTACGGTGGTAAGCAAAATGTTTGTACAACAGTAGTATTTCTATAAGTATCAAAAGGAATCGGGCGGCGGCCTGATAAAAATACACCAGAGCACAAATCACCTAATAATACTGCGTAACCAGAGGTCAGGGCGCTTGTTCGCTTGCCACACGAAATTCCTTGCAGAAAAAGTGAGTCATTACGCCAATTGCCTAACGAATCCACGAAGATATCGTAACGCGACGCGTTACGTGCGTGAATGGCCATAGCGAAGAATTGCCCGGCACTACCTCATATTACGAGCAAGCAACAAGACGAATCTTGCGGGATGGTGTGTGCTTAAAATAAGTAAGGATTTAAATTGCAGTTACTAGGTATGTACTTCTTATTTTACTTAACTGGTTGAACAGATTGAGGAGATTTAAAAAAAAATACAATTTGACTTCTCCCAAAACATGAAATATAAGGTACAAAGAGTTTACAAAATATATTCCTGAAAAAAATACCCTTCCGCCGGGTGCGGTAAAAGTGCGAATCATTTACCCCGAGCACTCACAGCAAACATTGTACTCCGTATAAACACACCTTCAAGAGCCGAGTTACGCCCACCCATAGCACTCAGGTAATAAAACCAAGAAAGTAGTTTTAAGGAAGCCCGCGACAGCCATTGCGACCCCATATTACCTTAAACCCTCCTTATTACGCGAGACAAACAAGTAATTCATTTCAAATTGAAAACTTTCTGCCCCACTAGTACGTAGGGGTTGTGGGTCATAAATTCCCGCCAATTTTGTTTTATTTCGCGATGCAGGCAGGGTAATAAAAGTAAGCTGGACGTGAGACAAAGCCTCCGGAAGGGATTACTCGGCCATCGCAATGGATCGCTGCAGCCTGTGATATGGTGTCTAAACAACGGCACCTTACTTGAAATGGCACTCTTTATTGCTTGACCGCATGCGTTTCATGGAATCATTTTTGTTTCGTTTTCTAGGCAACCCGGCGGCGGCGGTGTGCTGCCCTATGCAGTGTTTAAATAACTAATATGTGCACAATTTTACAATGGGATCTTAACCTATCTATTGGTACCTATCCATCAAACTGCAACAACCTTGCTTGCACAACCATACATGGTCAATATGGTCATGCACTGTCGTGCAAAAAAAAACCGAAATATGTAGATTTAAAAATTGGCAGGAAAAGAGAACTAAAGCAACCAACACAGCCTTCAGAATTAGAAAATTGAAGTAAGAACATGCAGATCAAAATAGCTCGTAGGACCAATAACCGTTGCAGATAATAGGTTCTTGTACGGCTCTATGACGTCCCGTATATAGGACCGACTACATAATCACGAGAGTCACGGGGAGCAGCTTAGTGTTTTTTACGCTTACTATCGGCAATCCCATCCTAACATTATACATATACCTCAATTATACTTCTCCTTATTCCTCTCCTTCCCGGAGACGCATAGACTTAGGATTCCATAGGCAGAATCCGATGCTATCCACTATGAAAACCGAATTGCAATAAGTCAGACGGTTGGAAGGACGGACGGACATGCGGACATAATGAAACTCTAAGAATGGTGACGGCGGAACCGTAATGAATACAAAAAGAACAAGTACGAATTCAAAATTAATATCCCATTATCCCTAAAAACCATCTCGATCAACGTCAGCGTTCAAACAGAAAAAAACACATCCGAATCGGTCCATTTGCTTGGGAGCTACGATGCCACAGACTGACACATGGATACATACAGTGATACACGCCCTAAACTTATAACACACCTCTCATTTGGAGTTTGAGGTTAAGCGTGTATAATGGTGGCCTTCAGTCAATAAATAAATACAATCTGCACAGTGATTCCTTTTCAAAATATATACTTGAAAAGATATGCAAAACTTTATAGCGGTACCCAAACGTCGTTTACCAACAGACACCTTGTTTTTCAGAAGAGGTAAATCCTTCAGAAACTCGACGCACTTTCGAAATCATGTCCATAAAACTATACTTCAAGTTTACGGCCGAATACATAAAAAATATGTGTTCCTTTCACCTCGCCTCACGAAATTTACTTTGAGCTTTTTCTAGACGTATAAAATCTGATATGCTCATTGCGCTACTTTAGGGATATTTTAGCGCGTATAAAATGTGTTTACCAGTAAATTGCTGGCAATAAATTTCAATCTTATGTGGTAATGCATTTATAGGATTTTTATCATTTATTTTGCGTTCGAATGGGGGACGAGGTGTTCAAACTGAAATATTTATAAACAATTTCTATTTGTTAAAATGACTTCTTATTTTAGTGAATCTTTTATATAAATCTACGTTTTATCCACAGACTGTTAAATTATTTATCTCTGTGTAGGGATCTCTGTGGTTTTATCATTACTGCAATAATACAATTTTTAAGACCATAATCGCTTGAGTAAAGTTTGTAATTTATTTGGGTTTTGATTCATTTTTCGCGTGCACTAATGTGGAAAGTTTATACTATCAGTGCACCTTTTGATTAATTATATCAATCTATTGATTAATATTTATTTACATAGGCTTTTTTATAGATAATAATGTTAGAAATACTTTAGACCACCATCTAGTCAGAGTCTAGATTCAGAATATAATTATGTACCTACCCGTTCACTCTAACTAATGTTCAAGATGCCCGCCGGTCATTTCAAGAAAGAAAGAAAAAGGCAGGGAAAGTTCCTAGCTGTATACATACTTACAATAAATGTGGAACGATAACGGTACGTTCGAATTGGTGGAATATCTACGATGTGATTCTTAGCAGATGCACGACTTGGCAATCGAGCTCAGATATTTAAGAGCGAAGACAGTTAAAAGATTCTCATCACTAAGCAGGCATCTCTGCTAAAAATCTAATGGTAGGTAAACGAGGGTTTTAGATGAAAAGTATATATTAAAAAATTAAATTTAAAAAGAAGAAACTTTTACGCGTTTTTTTAATGAACGTCGCTTTTTTGTTGCTTTGTAACTTTTTACGTTTTTAAGTTTTTTTCCCTTTTTATTTGTTTAATTTTAAGTGTTAATTTTTTTAATTATTATTTTTTATTTCTTTGTCATCAGTTTGTGAGCTACCCTGAAAGTTTTAGCCGGATAGCTAATCGGGAAGTGCTCGAAATTTGAAATGCAAGATTCCAGGACAGACAAAATACATAGATATAAACAAGTAAAGTTATACATAATTATAATTAAAAAAAAAAAAAGATTTAACGGGTTACTTTACATATTTGTTTTGTTGCTTTGTAATTCTTAACGTTTTTAAGCTATTTTTGTTTTTTTTTATTGCTTTGTCATCGGTTTGTGAGCTACCCTGAAAGTATCAGCCGGATAGCTAATTGGGAAGTGCGCGAAATTTGAATTGCAAGATTCCAGGACAGACAAAATACAAGGATACATCGATACATACATACATAGATACATACAAGTGAAGTTAAGTAAAAGCTATTGAATAGCTTTTAAAATCAATATTATACAAAATATACCAGGTGCATATCCTGGAGTAGCTCCAATCTCATCAGAATCAGCTCTCGTTGGCGATGCCAGAAGCGAGCCGCATCTGTGATTTTCGTTCTAGACTCATTGTTGTCGTTGCCATACCGAACGTGTTTCGTAAGCTTAAGCGTAGCCAAGACAAAGAAGGTTCGCTTTTATTTTGAATACATAATTCAGGAAGAATGTGGCAGGTGGCTTTCAGTCAAATGTAAAGACATTGTAAAGCATAGTTAGCATAGCATATTTTTATTTGTAAGTGTTTCATTTGGTGCAATAAAGTGTTATCTATATATCTATCTATCATAGAAAGAAATTATATTTATGTTTTTTATCGTTTTTTCTTATTAAGTTTATAGGGTTCCATACAGAAGGGTCTAAATGGAACTCTATTTCTGTGACATTGCTGTCTATCTGTCTGTCTGTCTTTATGTTTGTATGTCACAAGATAGGGACTTGAAGTTTACAAACAATATGTTATGTAAAAAGAATTAGACTTAAGCTCAAAAAGTAAAAACCGACTACTAAGGTCGCGTAAAAAAAGCCTATGATACTCTTTACTTGAAGACAAATCGATTAACACTTTGCTTCTCAAAATCGGACCAATAGGGGTGACGCTATGGTGTAACATTCACTTTCCCACATACATATATACATAAATATATACATACATACATACATACATACATACATACATACATACATACATACATACATACATACATACATACATACATACATACATAAATAATAATAAATAACCCAACTACGGTGAAGCAAGGGAAGGGTAACGAAAAGCAGTTTTTCATTACCCTTCCCTTGCTTCACCGTAGTTGGGTAAAAATATCATTCTAAATCATCATCACCATCATCATCAGCCTATGTCAGTCCACTATTGAACAAAAGCTTCTTCTAATGCACGCCACTGAGCTCAGTCTTGAGCTTCCCTCATCCATTCTCTTCCAGCCGCTTTTCGCAGGTCGTCTCTCTATCTGGCCAGAGGGCGTCCTACACTACGTTTACCTAAACGTGGTATCCACTCGAGAACTCGTCTACCCCAACAGTTATTGGGTCTTCTGGAAATATGGCCAGCCCACTACCACTACAACTTGCTTATCCTAAGAGTTATGTCGGTCAACTTGGTTCTCTTGGTTGGTTAGGATATCTTCATTACGAATTTTCAGAGAAACTCCAAGCATAGCTCTCTCCATAGTTCGCTGAGCGATCTTTTTGTAGACTAGTTTACTGTGAGTGTCCACATAAACATGTTCACGTGTGTTGTGTGTGTGTTCATTCGAAATCATAATATTAAAATATGTCCTTTTGTGGAAAGAGGAACAATAAATATTTTTTCTATGCCCTGGCTTATCATATTGTTTACAAGACATAAATTTAAAAACTAAAACCCGACTACAAAAAAGAAATAGCCAAAAGTAATCTCGAGATGAAGACGAATCGCTTGTCAAAATCGAACCAAGTTTTTAGTTTGAATACATAAACCTTACTTTGCCTTGCCGTATTCGGGTAAAAAATATAGCCTATGACACTCTATAACTGAAGACAAATCGATTGGCACCTCGCTTGTCAAAATCGAACTAATAGGGGCGACGCTATGGTGGAACATACACTAACCACTAAACATATACATACATAATACATAGACTGTTAAATTCATTACCCTTCCCTTGCTTTGCTGTAGTCGGGTAAAAAGAGCTTTTTATGTAGAGCATATTTTCTTATTTATTACAATTACATGAGCTACTACATGAGCTTTAAATTTTATCTTCTTAAATATCTCAAAAAAAAATTGACTTAAAATCGTGAAAGTTATTTTAAATACTGATCACACTCTATACCTATCTGCTCAACAAATATTAAACTTGTACTAATTAAGTAATATTGTTCTTAATATTCTCCTGTTATCAAATAACCAAATTTTCCAAACCAATCTTTCGGCTATAGAAATCATCTTCTTTGAAATACGGAACTTCATATACACGAGACACGAATCGTAATTGCAGTTATATACTATCTTTTTTTAATAAAAGATTTGCTTAGATGAAAGACAAATAGAAACAAAGTCAAACAAAAATAAGTTTATTCACTGAGAGTGCACATGAAAGTCAAACATCATCTCCACTGTCCACTGTTTCTCAAATGTTAATCACGATTTTTCTAAGAATAGATAAAGGTACAACGTCCTAAATCCCAGCTACAAAGTTTTATGACACAACAAACGCGGCAACCTAATGAAGTGTGTCCGCTCGTAGCCACAAGCTGCGCTTAAAGAAGTGCCAGGTGAAAGCTACTTCTTTTTTATGGCGACTAAAATAAAATCGCCACGCGTGTACAAAGAACAATACCGATGGATGCAACCACTACACAAATCCAACGCCAAAAATAACTCTATCACAAAATAAGAAGGTTCAAGTTTGATTTATGAGGTCCCCGTGAACAAGTTTAAAGATAGGATTGCAAACAGTTGCTGTGTCCGACGGTTATGATCTGTCGTTTCAGCAACACGCCAAATTTGGTCCCCTCATAAAATAAAAAGTAGTCTGGCGTACCATACTCTGGAGTTTGTTTATCTACATAGATTCCGAGCGCCTGGCTCGATGTTAAAGTAGATAAAGTTCTAGCAAACTTAAAACTATTGCGATATTATTACGACTATTTTTTATTGAACTTTTCCCAAAAAATACTAAAGCTCTCCACTAGTTATTACTCCACGCTCTTAACAGACTAGGACTCTGTTTTTCTAGTTTCCGTCATCAACAAGAAAAAAGTGTGAAAAGTGTGTCTTCTTCGATATGCCACAAAAAGAGCAAAACAATAAAACCCTCAAATACTAATGTGCAACAAGGGGAACCGTGGGAGCCAATTAATTTTTGCCGAGACCGCGGTTTATGTTTCCCAGATAAATAAGGAGATTTACCGGCTGTGCCGGCAGCCGCCTCATAAAATGGCTTGGAGTAACCCGGCGTGACCACTCGCCTTCTAACGATAGGGAGGTACCGTGCAGTACTGTGCAACATAGACTGCTTCTTTTTAGTTTGAACTGCCAACTAAAATGTTAGTTTCTTTATTAGTGTTAATTTATATGTGATCTGAAATTTCATATTTAACTAAACCATTCTTAATAATAGAGCAGCCACAATGATCTGAGGAAGAGCAGCTTTCCACCAAAATTGTCAAAATCTTTTTATTTTGTACATATTTTTATATAGGACTAGCTGTACCCGCGGCTTCGCACGCGTGGTCTTTTCTTTACGTTCAAAGTACCATAATGTGCTTTTCCAGTACCAATACACCAACATTTGATTAAAATTTCTTTAACCGTCGAAAATACTTTTATCAATTGCTCGGTTTCTAACTCACCGGATTGAAATACCAATTACACAAGTTTTCAAATTAAACCCTAAGCTATCTAACAATAAAAACCGCATTGCAATCGGTCCAATAGTTTTTACGCGATGCGTGATTAAACAAACATAAAGACAGAGCGAAACGATTAAAAAAAAAACGTGTTCAATATCCTTTTTAGGCAATCAAGAGTTTTTTTCTTCTTCTTTTTACAGCCTTTTCCGTACCTATTGCTATTATTATAAGTATACAGTCTGTCACACTGTGTCAATTTGCATCAAAAAATCCGTCCAGTAGTTTCAGCGTGAATTGTGTTCTTTTAAATAATTTTCAACCCCTATCCTGCAGGAACTCTTTAATTTTTCGAGATTAAAAGTATCCTATGTCCTACCTCATAGTATGAACTCAAATCATACCAAGTTTCATTTAAATTAATTCAGTAGTTGTGGCGTGATGCCTAGCCAAGATACAGACAGACTGACAGACAGACAGACAGAAATAAAAACACAGTTAAAATACAGTTTTGGCTTCAGTATCGAATATAGAGTACCCTCCAAAAGAAAATTTCAAAATATCTTCAATGTACAGAATTGGACCCATCATCATCATCATCATCATCATCATCATCATCATCATCATCATCATCAGCCTATATCTGTCCACTGCTGGACGTAGGACTCTCCAAATGCACGCTACTGAGCTCGGTCTTCAACTCTCCTCATCCATTTTCTGCCAGCCGCTTATCGCAGGTCGTCACTCCACCTGGCCACAGCGCGTCCTACACTACGTTTGCCTAAACGTGGTCTCCACTCGAGAACTGGTTATCGGTTCTTCGGGAAATGTGAGCAGCCCACTGCCACTTCAGCTTGCTTATCCTTTGAGCTATATCGATCACCTTGGTTCTCCGTCGGATATTTTCATTACGAAACATTACGTACATTATATTTACGTACTCGTAAATGCTGCTGTCTATTTTCTGAATTCCCATGTCTGGCATTCTCAGCACCCGTGAGATGAAACGGGTTGGTCTAATTATTATACGCCGCTGCCCGGCACGGCATACGGCTCATTTTTTTATTTCTTCACACTTAATGCGTTGTATAATGTATTTTAATAACTTTTATATGATAGTAATGTTACGCCGGTCAATTCTCAGAAAAACAGTAGGTAGGTTGGTTCTCTGTCGGATATTAGAGAATTATTGAAGGGAGAATTATACTTTTATTTTCGATATGTTACCTACGTATGATAAACAAGCAGTTTTTATTTGCAAAAACTTGTAAATGGTGTATAGTTTAAGTTTTAGGTTAATTTTTAGTTATAAAAATATCACTGTTTGTTTTCCGAATAAAATAAAATAAATAAATAAAATATCTTCATTACAAATCTTGTCCTTCAGAGAAACTCCAAGCATAGCTCGCTGAGTGACCTTAAATTTGTGGACTAGTTTGACCGTGAGTGTCCACGTTTCGGCACCGTAGGTCATGGCTGGTAAGACGCACTGATTGAAGACCTTTGTCTTCAGGCACTGTGGTATAGACGACGAGAAGACTTAACGGAGCTTGCCGAATGCTGCCCAACCCAGCTGAATTCTTCTGTTGGCTTCCTTCTCGTTCTTACCCAATTGCAATATTTGCCCAAGGTTAACATATTGTTGGACAACTTCAAGAAGCACACCATTAGCTGCAATCGGTTCCGGGTCAATAAGATTGATGAACATGATCTTGTTCTTATCTATGTTCATTCCGAGACCGATCCGTCCAGAAGCATCATCTAGGTTGGTTAGCATACTTTGCAAGTCTTGCAGCGACTTGTCTATTAGGACGATATCATCGACAAATCGTAAGTGTGAGAAGTTCTCGCCATCGATATTAATGCCCATTGTTTTCCAATCCAGCGTCTTAAACATATCTTCCAGGGCATTAGTGAACAGTTTAGGACATATAACATGCCCCTGTCTCACTCCCCTGCGCAGTTGGATATGTTTAGACTGCTGGTTTTGTACTTGGACACTCATAGTCGCGGCGTCATAGAGAAACCTCAGCACTTCGATGTATCGCCAGTCCACTTGACAACGCTGCAAAGTCTCCAGAACCGCCCAGGTTTCAACGGAGTCAAAAGCCTTCTCATAGTCCACAAAAACAAGACACAGGGGCTGGTTATACTCTTCAAACTTCTGTATAACCTGCCTCACTGTGTGTATGTGGTCTATGGTGCCAAATCCTCCGCAAAACCCGGCCTGTTGAGGAGGCTGGAATTCATCAAGTCTTCTTGCGAGACGATTTGAGATGATCCTCGAAAACAACTTATAGATGTGGCTCAAGAGTGAAATAGGTCGGTAGTTCTTTAAAAGGGTTTATCCTTTTTTTAAACAATAGTACTCCTGCTCCACGCCTCTGGAGTTCTCCCACTGTTAAAAACGGTGCTAAATATTCCCTGAAGCTCTCAAGCTCTGAAGTACGGGTCTCCCCCCTGCTTTCAAGAGCTCCGAAGTTATACCATCCTCACTGGGGGCCTTTCCATTCTTAAGTTGTTTGAGCGCCATCTCAATGTTCGTTCATCTCGTCTAGGTTGACGTCGGGCAGTTCGTCACTGTAGTGGCGGGTCAGTATTGTGCGGGAATCCTCTGTGCTAGGTTCGGGTCTAGAAGCATGCGAGTCATAAAAATCGGCCATAGAGGTCTTCAGTCTCAGAAAAGATCTCCGGCTTAGAGACGATGTTTCTGCCATTATTGGTCTTGAGCTTCGTTAGATGGGATCTACTCAATTGCTGAGCAAATACTTTTGACCCCCGATTTTTCTCAATTGCCTTTTTTATACGGCGTGTATTTGTGCATCGGAGGTCACGTCGCACCAGCTTGCTGATCTTTTGATTGAGCTCCCTTTTCTCTGACAGTGTGGCTTGCTGTTGCTGCCATCTCTCGTCCATAAGCCGAAGAGCCTCATCCAAGATTTTAGACTTCGTGCCCGTACGCTGCAGCTGACAAAATCTAGTGCCTTCCTCCCTAAGGATTCCCACAACTTTTTGGAGTTCCTCGTCTACGTCATTTGTGGTTTCCAAGGCAGCGAATCGATTTTCCAACTTGAGTTGAAACGGTTCTGATCTAACAGCGGAATTGGACCTGTTACAGTTTTATTATAAGTATAGATGTAAGGAAACTTTTTGACCCCCTTCGATTTCGTGGTGTGCCTTGGCTATTTGCGTATTAGTATATTTCGTAGATATTATAAGCCCGCGTGATAATAATGCTGCTAAAAATACCATAGATGCTCTGCTACTCTGTATGTCTGTAGCAGCTAGATTATGACGCTTAATTATTAGCTTGATTAGTGGGTTTTTAACTATCTCTTGCGCGTTGTAACATTCTGTTAAGACTATTGAAGTCTCTAATAGAGGCTATAAGTATTTTGTATATGCCGCTGAGAGAGGCGTCAGACAAGGTGATCCACTCTCACCGAAACATTTTACAGCAATGCTTGAAAATATATTTCGAAACATCGAATGGGAGAATTTTTGAATAAATATAAATGGAACAAATCTAAATCACCTAAGATTTGCAGATGATATTATGCTATTTGCTGATACACCAGAGACAAACTATGCTTCAAAAACTGGATCAAGAAATCAGGAAACCATGCTTATCAATAAACCCAATAATGACTAAATTAATGATAAATACAACTAAGGAAAATATAGAATTGAGATACGAGGTTAATATGCCGATGAATATTATATTACATCTGGGACTACATATTTCTGGAATATCTACAAAAGACCAAGATACAAAAGAAATCCATAGGAGGATAAGCAACACTTGGAAACGCTATTGCTTTCTAAAAGAAATAGTTAAGAATGAATCTGGCATAGATTCGTGTCATGTCAGTTAAAATTTAATTATACAACACTTGTATTCTCCCATGTCTTACCAATGGGTGTCAAACTTGGCCTGCTACGAACTAAAACAACCAAAAACTTGTAATTTGCCAACGTTACACGGAGCCAAGCATGCTAACTGTAAGGCTACGAGACCGATGGACCAATTCGAAAATAAGGGAAAAAACAAAACTAAGCGATGTACCTTATGGATACACAGACAAAAATGGACGGAAGACAATAAGGAATGGTACCCCAGAAACGGAAAAAGACCTAAAATATAGATGTACATAGAAAAGGGATGTAGAAGATGGCTCGAGATAGCAAAGTGTGAAAGAAACTAGGGGAGCCCTTTGTCGAAGGAAAACCTGTCAAACAAAGTTGTTGATGAAAAATAATATTTAATACCTATTATTTTACTGTAGTTTATATCTCTTTATTATATTATACTATTAATTTAAGATACTCATGGTCAGTGAATAAAGGCTTTATATGTCTATCTAACATACCGCTATTAGTTAATCCCAATTGCTTGCTATATTGCCACGTTTGAAGAAAATACTTACTGTACCTATGCCCAAAATAAAGGCCAGCATTTTGATCTCTTGTTTTTTCGGCCAAAAGTCCAGACAAAGCTAAAAAAATATAGGTATGGACTTCTGTCCCCACAATCTCAGCGTTCCAACCCCAAATTTTTTTCAAATATATAGCCGCGGGAGTACTAGTTATTTGCACTTGTTAAGGCTTTGTGATAATATAACTGCTGCACCAGCCTTAATTTGAGTTCCTGAAAGATGAGAAATGAATGAAATGAAGCAAAGGTATCTACGAAAACAACATTACACACCAAATTTCCAATAAAAAATATCATTCAGTCAGATCTTAGTTTTTTTTCTCTGTACTCAATATAATATTGAGTTTTATCTGTACTCAGTATAAAAAACACACTAAGCTCAATTTTGTAGACGTTAAATAGCTTGGCAAAGTTTTTCCATTTCGCAATAGATTTCTTAAAACACTTTTCTCCAGAATATATTCCGATGTGGGAAGAACTTTTTATTATTCTGTTTAGAGATAAGTTCACTTGTACCTGCATCCATACAATTTTAAAACTTTCAATAGAAATATCATAAACTAAGTTACGACTTATACAACGGAACTGCTGATTCACTTGGGTGCATAAAACTGCAGTGGCTGGAGCTCAGACTAAATATGGCGGGAGTAATTCGGTAGGTTTTATTGGTCGAGGTGGCGGTAGGCAGTCCAGCTGTCTATACAGTGTGATAACATTGAGATTTATATTTGTTATGTTGTGTCCCATTGCTATGCAAAGGCTTCCTCCCAATTTTTCCATTCATTGCGGTCCTGTGTTGTTGTGTGCCAGTTTTTGTCAAAGATGTCAAGCTCGTCCCGCCATCTGTTGCGTGGTCAGCTGCGTGCCCTTCTTTCCGTGCTGGGGCTCCATTTAATGGTTACTTTGGCTTATAGGTGCTGACGTGGCTGGCCCAGTTCTACTTCAGCTTGGCAGTTTTAAGAGCTCATCTGCAATACTGGTACAGGAGCGCAGTTTCAGTGTTTCAAACACGGTCTATAAATTTAACACCCAGAATATTGCACTCCGTTGCTCGCTGGCATACCTTGGGTTTGGATGGGTCGGTCAGAGACCAACATTGTGTGCCGCATTGGTACGGAGATTTATATTAGTATTGGAGTTCGCCTGGTGGTAAGCAGCACTCTTGCCTCAAGCAATTCTGGTACCCCACTGAACTTGTTGCAAAGTATTTTAGCAGCACTGTGTTGCACTGCGCTCAGAACTTTATAGTAACTTTACTGGCATTAGTGTCCTTCAAACCAATTGCAGTACAGTTTGCACTCTATTGCTTGGTTTTTGAATATATTTGCAAAGCAATTGTACATTTCTAGGGGTCTCCCTAAAAATTAGAATTCTTTTGCAAGTTTTTGTTTTTCAGCATAGTTGTGGTTATGCACAGAGATCTTCCAATATGCGACAGAGGTATCCAACCTAGATCCATTACAAGTTTTTGGATTTTTGACAACGTTTGCGATGTATTTCGAAGTGCAGTATTTTGTTTCTAAAACGATATAAAAAACTGAAGAGTCATGTACAAATGCAAGCCTCTTAGCAGCGTGGTCATAACTAGAGAATACGGAGAGCACCAAGCGTGCGGGCGATGACTAAATAATGACCAGGATAACGCAGTTTTACTGCCGCCTCCGTGTTGTGAATGTATAAATGAACCCTCAGGGGGGTGTTAAAGTCGGCGGCTAAGAACTCGTGTCTAACTCGGCCTCAGAGAAGCGCCGTAAATACTCCCTGACTCCACGGTGCGTCGCAATTTTGCTGTTTTTTTTGTCATCCCAATAAAACTATGAAGTAATTGATGTCGCTACGACACAGAGACCATGTCAATTAAACCGAACCATTTTCCAGTGAAAATATTTACTATATTTTCAGGATGATATTGTGAAATCATAGATATGTTTGCCAAAAAAACTGCTAAGCAATAAATTGAACCATGCAGAGGCACGAGGCATACGCGTATTTATTGTATCCAGTTACGTAGAAAGGTACTATATTCGCATATCTTAGCTCCACATGAAACTACTGTGATTCCGCCGCGTTGAATATTAAAAGTTTAATTGTTTTCGGTGCGGACTCCATCCATGGCAGTAAAGAAGCCCGCCGGCGCTCCGTTGATACACTATTAATGCAATTGTTCGAAAACAACTCCAGGCAATAAAATTTAGCCTTCAGGTAAAATATTCCGCCCAACTTCACAGCCGGGGCCATAATTTTTCGCATTGCGGATTTCAAGTAACAGTATTTCATTACTTCATTTTACGTTTTTACGACAAATGAGGAGGTTTTAAAACGAAAAACGAGATTGTCCGTGCGAAATTACGCGAATAAACCTCCCGGAATATGAAAAACGAGATTTGATGATATATTTTCCTGATGGCTTCGTGATTAAAACTTCTCTGTAATAAAAGTCTAGTTAAATCATATTTGTCGCTAGAATACAGAATACTACTTTATATTTTGCATTGGTATAACTTCCTTTTGACCTACGAGCTCACCTGATGAAAGCAACGATGTGGCCGATGTTGTAGCATGCTTGCCAATAGGTCACCATTTCATTGTCATCAGCCGACTTCAAGAGGAGGTTCTCAATTCAACCCCTATTTTCACATAAATCAGCGTCAGGATGATCAATGCTGTGTCAGGATCATCGATGTTGGTGTCCATAGTTGCGGGTGCTTTGTGTGTAGGTTCATTAAATCGTAGGCATACTGACGGCAGTTATGAAAACACTGGCTTGAATCACACGTTTAACGTAAACAATGAACAGGTACAAACAATAAGAACAGTCTTAGGTCCAAATCACATGGATTGTGATTTGGAATTAAAAGATTATTTGGATTAGGATTATTATATTACTAACCATACTAATATATAAAAGTGAAACTTGTCTGTTTGTTTGTTTGTTTGGAGAGCTTCCACACGATAACGGCTGGACGGATTTTGATGAAATTTAGAATGGAGATAGCTTAAACCCTGAATAATACAAAGAATAATTTTCATCCCGGAATATTGTAAGTTTCCACGGGAGAACTGAAAAATGTTGATAACTTACTGTAAGGAACGGTTGTTATAACAGAATGGTCTGTGGTTGCCATGGAAACGAAATAACAAGTCTGTCAAAAAACATCAAGAGCATTGCTGCTATAACCTACTTTTACATTGGTTTTTATTATCCTAGAAGAAAATAGGATGCTTTTTTCTCGATAAACAGTAGTCCGCGCGTACGAAGTTGCAGGCGGGAAAACTAGTAATTTATATTTTATTTATTTTCAGCTCGTGGTTTTGGATTCAATTGAGAGACTTGCTATAAAGCTCATTGGGGACGACACTCTGGTAAAGAGTAAACTTCAATGTCTGACGCGTCGACGTGAGGACCCAAGCCTGGCGGTATTCTACAGATTGCACTATGGAGAGTGTGTACAAGAACTGCACAATCTGACTCCCCCATCACCTTTCCATCACCGCACGACTAGATGATCGGAAAAGCGCCACGCTTTTATGGTTGAAATACCTCGCACAAGAACGAAGCGTTAGCTTCTTCATTTATTATAAGAAATGCAAAGGAGTGGAATGCCCTGCCCTCGTCAGTGTTTCAGGTAAAATATAACCCAGGTGTGTTCAAGTCAAGAGTGAAATAGGACTCTAATAGGCAAGCGTGCTTCACCTTCGACCACATCATCGCTTTCCATCAAGTGAGATCGTGGTCAAACGATTGCTTATTATTAATTTTTTTAAAAACTATGTGCTCCGAGTCGAGAAAACGCGGTGTTCCCGACGTGCGCGTGCGACACGACTGCTCTGCTCCATGGTTCTCGCTGAAGTTCCAATCGTCGCTGTCTTCGCACCGCCTTTGATTATACCCGAACTTGGACAAGACTATAACTTTTATTAGATCGTGTCTGTCTGTTTTTCATTACGTAAAAAAACAACTGGATCAGGTTCAATGCGGTTTTCACTGATAAATGACTTCGGTTTTGACTTAAAATCTGATGTACTTTTTATTTCAGTTTGATAAGAAGAAACAGACAAAAAAAAATATACGTCTGAACGAAATTTTATTAAATTTAGTATATTGGTACTCTTGGTTTTGGAATAACATATAGGATCCTTATATCCCCGAAAAATTACCACGCGAGCAAAGCCGCGGGTCCAGCTAGTATGAAATAAACAGGTTCACATAAGAATAAAACGTTGAGGCGCACCTTTGACGATGTTCTAGCCACAACCACGTGGTTGGTACCGTGGTTGTGGCTAGAACATCGTCATGGACTATATATGTACCGTGGTTGTGGCTAGAATATCGTCAAAGGTGCATTTTACATTTACCAAGCTGGAGACAAAAAATTACCACTGTCAAGTCCTAGTGACAGCTTGAACGCGTGATCCACCGTCTGAGGAATACCAGAGAGACATTCTAAGATAAGTCCATTGCAGTTATGTAAATCACACATTGTCCTAAAAGGGCTAGACAGATCTTGTCGAGATCGAGTCGTAATTATATTTTTATCCTCCGAACTTAAAAAGACAGGGGTGTTATAAGTGTATGTTGTGTATGTATGTATCCATGTGTCTGTCTGTGGCATCGTAGCTCCCAAACGAATGGACCTATTTTAATGTGCTTTTTTTGTTTGAGAGCTGATGTGATCGAGATGGTTCTTAGTTATAAAGGGGGGAGTTCGGGATTGTAGCTCCCAAACGAATTGACCAAGTTTTGAAGCGGTTTTTTATTTTTGAAAGCTGATGTGATCGAGATGCTTCTTAGGTAGAATGGGGGGCGCGGGAGTCGGAGGTCATATAGATTTTTAATTTGTGCTTGTTCAATGTTTGTTATCTTGTGACTCACATCATATTATTATTAGCAGTTATCCACTGCTGAACATCGGCCTCCCCAATAGAACGCCACAAAGAGCAGCCATTGCTTGTTGTTTGCCTATTATAAGGGGGAAGAGGGCGTCAGTGCGGGGGACAGGCGTCTTGCTGATTACAGTAGTTGGCGTTATTCTTATTTCATTTTACTTCATGGTACACGCACAGCATAATATATGTAACTTTTTTCAACAAGAACTATGGATTCGTGGACACGATTACACTAACCAGGTGATATTACGCACGTAAATCATCATCATCAGCCTATATTTGTCCACTGCTAGACGTAGGTCTCTCCTAATGCACGCCTCAGAGTTCGTTCTTCAGCTCCCGTCACCCATTCTCTTCCAGCCGCTTTTCACAGGTCGTCACTCCACCTGGCCACAGGGCGTCCTACACTACGTTTGCCTAAACGTGGTCTCTACTCGAGAACTCGTATATCCCAACGGTTATCGGTTCTTCGGGAAATGTTACCAGCCCACTGCCACTTTAGCTAGCTTATCCTAAGAGCTATGTCGGTCACCTTGGTTCTCCGTCGGATATTTTCATTACAAAACATTACGTACATTATACTTACGTACTCGTAAATGCTGCTGTCTATTTCCTGAATTCCCATGTCTGGTATTCTCAGCACCCGTGAGATGAAAAGGGTTGGTCTAATTATTATATGCCGGTGCCCGGCACGGCATACGGCTCATTTTTTTAATTATTCGCACTTAATGCGTTGTAGAATGTATTTTAATAACTTTTATATGATAATAATGTTACGCCGGTTAATTCTCAGAAAAACAGTAGGTACTAAAATGTTCGAGAATCGTGGTTGGATGACGCAATACCTATATTTAAAGGAACCTTCTGGAATACACCAGTGGCGCGTAGGTACCTACAGAAGTTCCCAGAGCGCGGAGAACATACGGGTGCGGCTCGGCAACATCAAAGGCGCCGCCGGCCTTAGGTACCTACAGACGCAGTGCGAAGCGGCAACATCAAAGGCACCGCCAACTTTAAAAGTTCAAGTACCTACCGACTACTGCTAGTACCACAGAAATAGTGGCTATTACGAGTACATACGAATACCTTCTGGAAATTTCCGTTGCGGTATAAATACGGCGCGCATCGGCTGCCAGGGTCTTTTGACTTGGCATTCGGAACGAAACGATCAAAGTGATTCGAAGTGAATATTCAGTGATAAATAATTAGTGTACAGTCGTGTTAACAAGTTTTTTAGTGTTACTTGTCGGTTTAATTTATTTTTGAGGTTTTTCGAACAAGGGTGCTAATTTTTGGTTCAATTGGCATTCATTTATTTTATCCGAACCATAGCTCGTAACAATAATAGTATTCGCCCTTGCTTTATTTAAATCTTTTATAGATCACTAGCTGCACCCCGTGGTTTCACCCGCGTGGATTATGATGATGGATGATGATGATGATTATGAAAAGGAGCCTTTGTGTTAATCCAGGATACAAGCTATGCTGGTACCAAATTTCATCCAAATCCGTTAAGCCGTTTGAGCGTGAAGGAGTAACATACATACACACACTTCTAAAGAGAAAAGATAAATGGCGCTTATCGGTTTTAATGCATTTAATGTCGTTTTGTATGGACTGTATTCATTTTTAAAGCTCTTTAGCTCTTTAACTCTTAGCTCTGATTGGCCTGTTAAGATAATGGCTACACTTCTTCGATTTATAATATTAGTGTGATGTGATGAAAGTTAGCTAGATTAAAAAAGACTACGAGATAATTAATTTACAAACAATTATACATTTTATTTTTAAAAGACTAACTGTTTTACATTAGATATCTTAGGATTATACAGGTAAGTATGTAAGTAGATGGTACTATAAATTGCAATTTTATACATACATAGTGTTACATTTTAATACAAAACATTTATAATAGGCTTAGAGCGTGAGGAACCTCTAAAAATGACCATCCTGTTTTTCTTTAAAATCTTCTTATCCAATAACACACGTTCGAAAAATAGCTTGCTTGAATACTTATTTACAAAATACTACTACTAAATAACATAGTAACAATAATACGTACCATAATGACTTAAATTGTTATTAAGTAGAATACCTAATTACAATATTTTTCTCAATACAATTTATCACGTAAGAAAATATAAGCATGCCGTTAAATCTAATATTTTAAGACTTGAAAATATTTATATAATACAACAAGAAATTACAGTAATATCTATTTCACCAAAGATTATTACTGCATGACAATTTTTCTGTGATCGAAGCTTACAGTCAATTTCAATAAACACTAAAATAAGAAAATAAACTGATGTTCTCATTTGATTTCAATATACGTGCTTTTTAATCTGTTTATTTTTTGTAAGTTGTTGTTGATAGGCTATAAGATATAAATTTGATGTAATTTATATGGATAATTGGCCAATTTTTATAGTTTTTGAACCCTAAAATAATAGAATCCTGTTAAAAAATACTGGCAGAGTAAACACGCATATTTAGTTTTCTTACACTATTGCAAATGATTATTAAATAGATAGATTAACTCTTGGACACTAAGAAAATGAGACAGACTTAGGAAATTATGTACAATGGGCGGTTTTATCGCTGAAAAGGATCTCTTGCAGACAGCCTTTATCTGGACAGAAATTATTGAAGTAAAAATGCCGGTGTGTATCAATATAGAAATATATTAAATGTGAAATAAAGAAATTGTTAAAATATTTGCTTATGACTTGGAGTTTAAATAAGAACAAAGAAAGATAAAAAAAGAATGAAATAAAGATGTTAAATATAGATTGGGGTGGGTTAAAGAGAGATGTTATGTTTTTAAAACAATGCTGCCGTTTATCTTCTTGTCTCAGATATCTAGTAAAATAGTCTTCATGTACCATCTTAACTCGGCCTTTGTTTTCTGTATCTACTAAAATAATCTTGAGGTCCTAATCTGTCATCGTTGCGGTCTTGTTATCATTTTCATTTTTCAATCTTTCATTTTCATTATATTCACACTTTCAATGAATTTGAATCTAAATTCTGAAAACCGACTGAAGGCATTCAATTACTCATACTTTAGATCCTTGTTCTTTACTTCTATCTTTCAGCAGATAGATACATTATTGATACCGATCGTCAGTCACAAAATGACACATACCTACCCACCGATTCAGAGTACATAACAAATGCAATATTTACTTACATTTTATAATTATTATTATTGTTAAGTGGTGAGCTGTTTTAACCCGACTGAGCGGAGGATATTGTATAATAATATATAATCCTATATGTGTATGTTTCTTTGTGGCACTATATAGACCAAATGCATGGACTGATTACAATGATTCTTACGTCAATCGGTTTATCTTAATCTTGCGAGTGCTACTAAAGACATGACAGTAACAAAATTTAATATGGCGAAAACCAGACGCCATATTGTAAAAAAGAAAAAAAAAGATGATGAAATATATGTTAAGTGAATTGAATAGCTATTTGAAAATCATGTAGGTTTCCATTATATTTTTTTCATTTTGAATAACCATTTAGGTTCATTGACGATTTAAAGTTAGTTAGTAACCATTCTCACTTAAATTTTTGCTGGTTTTAGTTATGTTTGCATTGGGTTTTTTTGTGAAGGTGCATTACCGTGCTTTATTTGTTTGCGACCGTGCGTTGTTCATGTTTTTTCAATATTGACGTGATTGATAGTAATGACATGACTTAATAACATACATTTGCATGTTTAAGTACCTAAATAGATGGATATAATATTCTCATTCGTTTATAAAATATCTTTGGAAGCATCTTAGATTATAGTTTATCTCGAATTTTTGAATTTTTACGAATCTAGCCAAATTAAATGTCAATTAAGCATGTTACAAAAAAAAATATTGAAAAGTTTTATAAGTATCCTGCCAATATGTTCAAGATCGTCAATATAACAAAAAATAAGTTACAACTATAAAAATATCGCGAGCGCTTAGAAATTGTATATCTTAGTGTAAGTGTAATAAGCCTAGTTTAAAGATAATTTTATTATATTGAGCAATAATTTATTCTTATCTGTGTATTAAGTATACCTTTCTAAAATAAAAAGATAGAGGTAAACATTGACTTGTGACTTAAGATACATACACCTTCTATTTATTTTCCTTCTTTTTTTCATATACCCGCTCATAGCACGCAAGTGTCTTTAATTCCGAAATGGCAACAACATTTCAACACCTTTGTAAAACAATTATATCCTTTTTAGGAATGTCAATTTACAAAATCAAGTAATGTTGAACAAGTTCGCGTCATTCGCAGTACCATGTTGTTCTTCGGAATTTCTTCTCTGATCTGCGGACCTCGCCTGGCACTCCCCGAAGAGAATTATCTGTAAAAATGAAATTAAATAGGTATTAATAGGATATAGCAAAAATAACAGGACCAGGACTTGAATCTCATGCGGAAGATCACCGACTTGTTTGAAGAGGTGAAAAGCAGACACAGATAGATGTAAAAAGGTAATAAGCCACTTTTAATAACTTACTCATAAGGCGAGCGACATGATAGTCTTGCACTAAATTGAATTTAATAAAAAAAAACCTACTAATATAGTAGTAAGCATAAGAGCGCTAAAGCGGTTTTTACCATTACAAAGCTAGTGTGTGCTTACTCCACAACCAATACCCTGATCTGATTAATTTTGACAAAAACCGTTCAATTATTTAGTTTAAAAAAATTATAATGTTGAAAATCAGGAGACCTCCAGATTTAAACATCAACAATTGGATGCAAACTGGCAAACAACTGATTATCAAAATCAATCATAATTTAAAAAAATACTTTTCTTTGTTTACTCGAACAGAGTGAACAGACTCGTGTCTATGTACTCGTATATATATATTATTTAAATTTTGATGTGGTGACATCAGTAATTTATCAATTTTCCCTAATTACCGGCAGAAAATAAAGGATACGGTAGGTGTGATTCACCTCTAGTTAAAAGTACACTTGTACAAAAATGCGTAGATAAAAGATAATTCAGATAGGTAATCGTTTGAGAAATCAAATAGCAAACAAATTTAAACGTTATCTAATAAAATATTGATGATAAAAAAAAAGATAAGATAGAGCGCAATTAAATTTAGGAAAGCTATAGCAAGGATTAGAGTAACAAGTAAGAATGGCAATTGAAATACTAATGATAGAAAAATCCAACTCTTTTACCTAAGAAATGTGTAGATAAACCCGTTTTTTTGTAGACAGCGCATAGCAATGGCCCGGTAATGTGTTGTCAGCCTATATATGTATGTATGTTCCTTTGTGACACTATATAGTCCAAACGCGTGAACTGGTTTTGAATAATCTTTCGTCAATCGTTCTATCTTAATCTTGCAGGTCCTACTAAAGACGTCACATTAGTAACAATTCAATTATGGCGACAACCAGACGCCATATTGAGGAAAATAAATAATTGAAAGTAGACGATCTATCAAGCGGGGTATCATTGAAAATCATCTTTAGGTTTCTTTATTTCTCATTTCAAATTACCATTTAAGATCTATAACGATTTAAAGTTGGTTAGCAACCATTCTCACTAAGTCTTATAAATATAAACTAAATAGATTATTATAAAAATCAAAAAACCCGGCCCAACAACTGTCGAAGGCATAAAGAGTTAGTTCGCTAGGTTCTAGCAGATCCTAGCAAGCTAACTCTTCAAACAAGAAATTAAATGCATGATGCTTCTTTTTAGTTATGATCGTAGTCGGGTTTATTGTTTTTCATCATAATTTATTTTTATTGGCAGTTCTAAAGTAAGATAAATATTCTAAAGTAAGATAAATAGTTGTAATACCATCATGCGGCTTCTATGTGTTACCACTGGTGGGGCCCGAGTCCTCTCAAAAAGAAATCGTGACAAAAAAGCATAGACATAAGTAAATTAGAAATGAAGTATCCAACCACCTCACCCATACCAAGAATAAAACGAAAGCAACAAACGTGTGTAGTTGCTAATAATATTACTGACCTACAAAGCAATTCATTGGTGCAATTTCACGAGTATGAAACCATCTAACAGACCTGAGGAAAGATGTAACAATTATGAAGCAACACATTTATTAGTCTACGTACAACATTTATGAATGAATATAAAAAGATCTTTCCGAATAAAAATGCATAATATCTATTGATGCTGGCTTTTCATAGTGCAAAATCCTATTAATTAGTTTTAGTGTGATGTTTAATCTCATTAAGCTAAGGGGTGATATATCAGATAAGCACAACATAATTAGATTTGCCTTCTATGGAAGTTGCTTTGTTTTAGAAATATGGCAACATTGAAAAAATTACCCTTGATACGAGTTAGGACACATTTGCAAGACAGTGCTAGGGTACGAATTTCTACAAATGAAGGTTTTTTTAAAAAAAAACATTCAGTTTAACAATCTTAAAACGTATAGCAAAACGTGTAATTATATTATAGTATAGTCATAAAAATTATGTTTAAATTTTATGGGAACAGATCCATTTATTGAGATATGTATGGGATCGATTCTAACTGTATTCTAAAAAAATGCGTATTTTTATTAATTTAACGAACGATGTGCTTAAAAATATTGATATAAACATGCGAGCAAAATCATTGTACTGTATCGAGATTATGTGCATAATATGATTGTGAATGCGTGGCGTGATAAGTGATTATGATTAGTGATTAGATAAGGCATATTCATAGATACTTACACTTGTCGTCGTTTCTTTCAGATTCCACGGAGTCTTGGCTAGTCATGGATACCATGGATATTCGCTTGTTTCTCTGCTGCAGGAGAAGCTCTGGAAACGAAAACATTGCAAATTAGATTGAGATTGGCAAAGAAGAAAACACCTATAAATATTTGGTACTTACAACACATTGAAATAAAACTTATTACATTTAACATGATTGTACACATAAATACTTTAAAGCTAAATTTTATGATCATTTGCAATGTATTTACTTGTTTCGGAAAATCTTAGTGAAACTTATATTGCTTTGTGTCTATTTTGGTTTAAATAATACCTTAAATGTGTGCGTTGTGAAAGAGGTTGAAATATGTTCTAGTCAAGGAGACGCCTGCACTTTAGATGTCAGGATTATAACTATGATAAACCTATATATGTGGTATATTATATATGCAACATAATACATTTCTTAGAAGATTGAGATGGTAGTGCTTATGTGCAAGATATATCCGTCTGGGTGTACCACTTTATTTTCGGTTATTCCACTTACTTTAATGTACCAGAATGACTGCATCCCAGTTTATAGGTACGGTTACCAGCAAAATTATTACGCATAATTATGAGAAATAAATATAATAAAAAAAGTTGTGGTGAATACTCAAAGACTTGGACCTTAAATGTGTGCGTTGTGAAATAGGTAGAAATATGTTCTAGCCAAGGAGACGACTGCACTTTCGATGTCTTGATTATAACTATGATAAACCTATATATGTTGCATATTATTTACGCAACACCATCTGGGCTGCATCCCAGTTTAAAAGTAAGGTTAATTACCGGCAAAATTATTATGCATAATTATCATCAATAATTCGGCATCACGCCGAAACTAGTCAATGAATTCAAATTAAAAAAATATGTTTTGAGTTCATACTACGAGTTAAGTCATAGAATACATTTTATCGCGAAAAATTAAAGGGTTCCCGTAGGATATTGCTTTAAGGTTATTTAAAAGAACACGTACCACGTTGAAACTACTGGAAGGATTTTGATGCAACTTAACACTGTCATAGTTTATATGATGTGTTAATATTAAGGATACTTTTTATCCCGAAAAAATAAATGGTTCCTGCGGGATAGGAGTCCAAAGTTATGTTAATTATGAAGTAATAAATAAATATATATATATATATATATATATTGAAGGTTACTACATTCGATACTGAAGTAAAACTGTTTTTTTTTTATGTCTATCTGTCTGTCTGTATCTTGACCGTGCATCATAGGGGTCCAAAGTTATGTTAATTTTGAAGTAATAAATATCTACGCACATAATAAAGTAATAAGAACGAAAAAGTCTGTACAAGGAAGATAATAAAAAAAATGTCTAGAGTACAAAAAATAAGCTACTGACAAGTTCTTTTTTAAATCTTGTCTTTCTGTCAGTATGTTTATTTGTTCACGCATCACGTAAAAAGTACTGGACCGATAGCAATGCAGTTTTCATATTCGGATAGTTTAGGGTTTAACTTAATACCTGGTGTAATTAGTATCTCAATCCGATGAGTAGATGCTGAGCAATCGATATAAATCTTTTTGACGGCTGAAGGAATTTTGATCTAATGTTGGTATATTGGTATTTTAGGTCTTGGAATAGCACATAGAGTACTTTTACCCTGGATAAATAACCAAGCGTGTGAAGCCGCGGGGACAGTTAGTTAGTAACATAATTCTTTGAAATAAAAATTAGACATCATATTATTTTAAAACAAACTATCGGAATAATTTTGATGACCACACTGGAGTAGACACCCTTTAAAATAAAAATGAAATTATATAAATTGGTTCAGAAATTCTGGAAGCGATATGAGTGAAAAGTCGATTAGAAGAAGGATTATCTGCTTCAATTCTTCCTTTGTTACTAATAGAACTAGTATGTTACTTTGGTACCCACCTACACCATAAACTTTTTTTATCCGAACGTTCAATTCTTACTTATCAGTTATACTGGCGCTAATCGCCAAGCGTACTTGACTAAACAGTTGATAACAAGCCGATAATATTCCTAGAAAATTATTTACATGAAATTGCTGCCTGATAATGATATTAACAGGAAAGCTCTGGGTAGGGGTTTGAGAACAGATTATCCCGGCTAGCAACAAGCTCAATAAATGTACTTGAAGTCGATTCGGAGTAAACAACTGTTGGCTACAATAATCCAAGTCCTAGAATATAAAAATGTGAACGGTCAGATATAATTATTGTTTCTAGAATAGTGAAAGAGAAAGGGTTATAATAATAAATAACCTGTAACGGTGCAAATGCATAATAAAGTCAAAAGATTGATATTATGTAGATAAAGCTTAACAATAACCTAATAATTATGATCCTTTGAACAAATAAAAAACAACAAATCTTCAAATTATTTTTGTTAAAAATATGTTATACTGATGGTCTTCAAAACTAAGTACCACATTTTTAATGTCTGCCTGTTTGCGCATCACGTTAAAACTACTGGACAGATTGCGATGCAACTTTCACTGTTGGATAACTTAGGTTTTGACTTAAAAACTGGCGTACTTAATATCTCAATCCGATGAGCCAAGCAATTTAATAAAAAAGCTATTAATTATAAAAATGTGGTTCTTAGTTTTTAATAAATCTACTAGACCGATTGCAATCCGATTTCCATTGTTGGTTAGCTTAGGTTTTGACTTAAAAACTTGTGTACTTGGAATCTCAATCCAATGAGTAGGAGCCAAGCAATTTAATAAAAACTCTACTAATTTTAAAAGTGTGGTACTAACTATTGAAGAAGAAGAATTAATTTATTCCAGAAGAAGAATTAATTCGCGAAACAAATTTCATGTAATTAATGTGGGACCACCTTTGAAAAAATAAAAATCTCCTCGTTTTTAAAATCAGTTAATAATGCCAGAGTAGATAATATCGAAGAAGCATTTACTCGAATCAGATGGAAGTAGGTACCTTTATTGAAGCTTATAATTTATCTGATAATTAAATTAAATAGATAATAAAATCACTTAGTCTCTTACACACTCATTACCCAGGCGTATTCTTTTATATATTGCGGGCTATCTAAAATACAAAAATAATGGAGAAACCGCATGACTAACTAAACTTTATATATAGTCTATCTTTATTAGTTGATTACCGAGTAAATAATGAAAAACCAATGAGAAGCCAGAATTAATTCGCTAAACAAATTTCATGTAATTAATGTGGAACCACCTTTGAAAAAATAAGAATCTCCTCGTTTTTAAAATCAGTTAATAATGCCAGAGTAGATAATATCGAAGAAGCATTTACTCGAATCAGATGGAAGTAGGTACCTTTATTGAAGCTTATAATTTATCTGATAATTAAATTAAATAGATAATAAAATCACTTAGTCTCTTACACACTCATTACCCAGGCGTATTCTTTTATATATTGCGGGCTATCTAAAATACAAAAATAATGGAGAAACGGCATGACTAACTAAACTTTATATATAGTCTATCTTTATTAGTTGATTACCGAGTAAATAATGGATAAGATTGATATAAGGTATAACCTGCTGTTAAATAAGGTTTACCTACTACTTTATATATAAGCTACTGAATAATCCGTCAACTGTATAAACACCAACCTCCCAAACAAGCTGGTTTCCGACGAAAGCTATCTACCACTGACCATTTACATTCCACCAATCAAGTAATAGAAAAGAACACAAAATTTAAATTACCCATATATCTGGCATTCGTAGATTACTCCAAGGCATTTGATAGTATCACACACTCATCCATCTTTCAAGCACTCCGTAACCAATAAAATAACCAAACCTAAATATACTTACTACAAAATTATCAAAATCGTTCAGCATCAATAAAACTAGCCAATACAGGACTTTCTTTCCACATTAAAAATGGAGTAGGTAAAGCAAGGAGATCCGCTATCTCTAAAATTGTTCACAGCCACTTAAAAATAAATCTTTCCGAAAATTGGAGCTAGCTGGGAAGGGAAAGGCATTCTCGTCGGAGAAAAGCGCTTGACGAACCTCCGATTTGCAGAAGATATCGTGCTTTTCTCCTCCTCAGCGCCCAATTTAGGTAACATGCTACAATACCCATGCAAGGCGAGCCTCGACGTTGGACTAACGATGAAGAATATGTCGAAGACCAAGCTAATGACTAACAGCACAAAACGTAGAATCTTCGTCGAGGGTGTGGAGGTTAAATATGCCCATGGGCACATGTATCGCCAACAAGAGGCTGAAAATATCTAACATGATTTAGTTCAATTCAATATTAATAAATAAAAAATAGTACAGTGCATTAAAGAGTGGAGAGCTCCCGAGAAAGCATCATGAAACATCAATATGATCAATATCAATATAATCAATACAAAGTATAAATTAAAGTCGCTTTCCGTGTGGCTGCTAACTCCTCATAAACCACGCAACGGATTTTGATGCGCTTTTCATTATCAGTTAGATATTTTTTCATGAAAGGTATATATATATATATATATACGGTTCGTTAGTATAATATATGACACAATACGAGTATAACACCAATATGACCACATCCTGACATAATATATGTATAGGTGAGTTAAGTAGCTATCTCTGAGGGATTATCATCACAGAAATACAATCCTTTTATCAATATCCTTTTTATCAATTAGATTCGACAATTAGAGAATTAGATCGATATAACTCTTATATTTATAAGAGTTATATCGCCCTAATTGTTAAAATATATTTTTATCACTAGCACAATTTAGAGACTCAACATTAAAAATTATAGTACGTATCCGTTTTCAAGAACAAATACTGTTCTTGCAGAGCTCCCTGAATCTATAAGCTATCTTTAAAATAAGTTAAATATGTTCCACTTTCAATATCTTGACACAACCAAACGACATCTAGAACAATTTACTGTGTATCTAGAACCGACCCGCGTCCGTCGTCGGTCGGTTTGTTGATAAACCAAAACAATGGCGGCCATCGGCCGGACTCTGGCGGAACTGGCGATTATTGCTATAAACTCCTCCGATCACGGACCCGCACTAACAATAATAGTTGGAACTTAGAACAGAGACCATCGTTTCGAAGTTAAGATAATGCCAACTTAACGACGCAAAGTGAACTCTAGCAAATCAACACTATCAAACCGTGATAACAACAGTTCATTGGTGCTAATGTCTCGGTCACGCTCGTATGATTCATTCATGCGCTGACAAATCTTTTTCGTATTTTCAAGAACATTGTGTTTTGGAAAAAGAAACTGCTAATGTCAATGTTTTAACTTAAGAACACTATTTTTTTTCTACTATGACTCACAACTATTATTTTTATTAACGACTAGCTCTTGCCCGCGACTTCGTCCGCGCGGTCTATAGTTTATCGCAATAAAAAGTTTCTTGTGTCATTTCCCAAAGTCAAAACTATTCCCACATCAAATTTCATCAAGATCGGTTCAGCCGTTTAGTCGTGAAAGGTAACAAATGGACAGACAGACCTTACTTACTTTTGCATTTACAATATTATTATACGCTTGTTTTTTTTTTAATTCGGTCTGGATAATGTTTCCGGCAGTCATTCGATGAGAAAAACAAGATCGGGCTCAGTGGCGCGCCTTCAGAGAGGCTTATGTCCAGCAGTAGATGAATACATGCAGATGATGGCGGTGATTTACTATTATCTTTATTATCTTATTTGTATTATTACAACTATTAATTATCTAATTCCACAAGGAGAAGATTTTTAATTGGAGTCGTAGTCCCACATAAATTTCAACAAAATTGCATGTGGAATTTTATTTAACTCATTTACTTTATTGGTATGATTCAAATAATTTTATGAGCAAACTTTAAATGCCTATCCCCTACTCAAGTGAATTCAAACCGGATAGTATACAATAAGTTTCTGGCATAGATCTGCTATCTAGGTAGCCATACTGTCATTTGACTCAATCATTATAGATCATCATCATCATCAACCCTACTGAAGGTGAATTCAAACCGGGTATTATACAATAAGTTTCTGGCATAGATCTGCTATCTAGGTAGCCATACTGTCATTTGACTCAATCATTATAGATCATCATCATCATCATCAAACCTACTAAAGGTGAGTTCAAACAGGGTAGTATACAATAAGTTTCTGGCATAGATCTGCTATCTAGGTAGCCATACTGTCATTTGACTCAATCATTATAGATCATCATCATCATCAACCCTACTGAAGGTGAGTTCAAACCGGGTACTATACGATAAGTTTCTGGCATAGATCTGCTATCTAGGTAGCCATACTGTCATTTAACTCAATCATTATAGATCATCATCATCATCAAACCTACTAAAGGTGAGTTCAAACAGGGTATTATACAATAAGTTTCTGGCATAAATCTGCTATCTAGGTAGCCATACTGTCATTTGACTCAATCATTATAGATCATCATCATCATCAAACCTACTAAAGGTGAGTTCAAACAGGGTATTATACAATAAGTTTCTGGCATAGATCTGCTATCTAGGTAGCCATACTGTCATTTGACTCAATCATTATAGATCATCATCATCATCATCAAACCTACTAAAGGTGAGTTCAAACAGGGTAGTATACAATAAGTTTCTGGCATAGATCTGCTATCTAGGCTACTGTCGTTTGACTCAATCATTATGGATCACTAGCGACCCGCCACGGCTTCGCACGTATACGCACTTTCTATATATCTACACGCCGTGTAGTTATATAGAAAGATAAAATTAGTAGGTGCTTTATTTGGACAAATAGAACAATTCTGTTAATTCCTTACATTAAATACTAAATTTGCACAAATATTTTGCAACAATTCCTCACACTAAGTACTTTATTTACACAAACTTAAATGTAACAACAATTCCTTACTATTATGTACCAATTATTTATTCTGTGCTATTACCTCCTATCCCGTATCTCCTATAATTAGTTTGTGCTTTCTCCATAAACTAAACAAAACATACCTAGCAAATGCATTAGCATTTGCTAGGTATGTTTTGTTTAAAGGCTTTATCTTGACGTACCATTTTGTCTATAGTATTATTCTGTTTAACGCAAAAAGGTTGAATTACGGTTACTGTTAAAAGGTTTAACGCAAGTAAGCGTAATTCAACCTCCTTTGGTTTTAAAAACCGGGTGGGAAGTAAGCGTAATTATGGAAGTTAGGAAGTTAGCTATTAGGTTTAAAAACTGGATGATTTTGTTGAGGCGCACGGCCATTTGTTTTTCGTGAAACGTCTACGCTACGTCTAGTATTTTTAAAATCGGTTGTTATTTTTTGAGTTCGGTAGCGCTCACTCCATGGCAATTCTCTTACTTTTAGCATTAGTATATACGTCGTAATTTCTAAAAAAAAAGCCAGTAAGCGTAATTCTAAATCATTCGCAGCAGTAGGTACTTTTGACCATAGATTATTACTCACGTACCTAGCAGACTTGTTATAATTTTGTGTAATACTATTGACCATAGACAACTGCTTTATTACTCACGTACTTAGACGTAAATAGACTTGTTATTATTTCGTGAATTATTAGTCTAGAGCCTTTCCTACGTCTATGATTATGAGATGTTCTGTGATTTCGTTTCCATGGCAACGTTCCGTAAACAAAGCCCGTATCTCCTTCTTAGTTTGTAATACAAAGTAATCAAGATTTTTGTAAAATTTGATACCTTGGGTTACATTATTGCAATTTTCGAAGAGAGCTCAAACTTTTGAAAAATAAAATACTGCTAGTGTTACTTGCTGAAAATTTATCTTTCTTTATGTGAAAGAATTTTTAAAATCGGTTCAGTATGTTTTGAGTTTATCCATAACAAACAAACAAACAAACAATCAAATCTTTTCTCTTTTTTTAGTGTAGAAGTGTAGAATGATCATCATCGAATCAAAGATATCAAAGTTGCAAGAATATCTACGAAAAATATGGAATCACTACGTCACATAATTATACAAAACTACGCTGGAAGAGCTGGGCAATTATTTGTCATTTTTGTAAGTAGCAGATGAATGACTCACTTTTAGTATCCATTTTTAATATTTTATCCCGATAATAAGTTACAATAATTAGAATATAGAGGTTAAGTCAGTAGTCAATGAAGGGTCAGTAGTCAGTGAGGTTCAATGTTTATCAGACATTACTGAGAGTTTCGAAAAGTAGTGTACTACAATAATAAATTTTATTTATTTTTGCGAATACTGAATTGTTATTGTGTTGATAATAAAATTTGGCACAGTGTAATGTATTAAATTATAT
Source organism: Alsophila aescularia (assembly GCA_946251855.1). Taxonomy (NCBI): domain Eukaryota; kingdom Metazoa; phylum Arthropoda; class Insecta; order Lepidoptera; family Geometridae; genus Alsophila; species Alsophila aescularia. The sequence goes on from OX276375.1 coordinate 48,602,680, forward strand.
TAAGAGTACACCAGTAATTTAGTTATCCAAAGTTTTTGCACTGGCCACTGCAGTTTTTATAGCCTGGTGTGACGTTTACCATCATGTGAACAAGCTGCACATCTCAGCACCAGTTGTACAAAAAAGCCTAACGCAGAATTTTCACCTAATTTCAGGTAAAGCGACAAAGACACATTGAAAAATAGTTAACACCATTCTCCTCTTATCGCACAATCTCGGAATGTAACAACGAGAGTTTAAAACGATCAGCCTTCCCCCGCACTCCTATCTAATTATCCGGAAGGTCGTTCAAACAGATAACTTTACACACAGAAAACGTTGAGGTAATATCTGGCTGCGTGTTATTCTGTATTATAATATTATAATGTGTCACGTAATATGCCTTGTTGTTAGTACTGTTGATGATGACTAAAAAGACACTGAAGATTTCCAATGTTTTTTTGATTTTCTGTGAATTTATCCATCTTTTGGGATTTATTGTCTTATTCCTTTCTTTGTGAATCCAAACACTACCAAAGGAAACTACACTGAAAATTTCAGAGTGGCAATGAGTATATCACGGTATTGTTTAATAAGAATAGATGTTTCTACCTGAACATACTAACTTCACGCATACTGTCTATAGCGTTGTATACTGTCTTTAACGTTGAACAAACGTCTAAAACTTAAGATAACAATAATAACAGACCGTGTGAAGTGTGAAATTTATTTTACGTAAAGTATCAAACAAAGCGTTGCATATGCGATTGCATTTACAAAACAACGGCGGGCGTTGTAAAAGAAATATGTGGAGTTCCTGCCGTTCCCACAGTGTAATGCACATGCAAGTTGCCAACGAGTGCCCAATAAAAACATGATAAACAGTAGGGGCGTGAGCGCTCTGAAATAGGCTTCGCACACGTAGGTACATACACGTCAACATGCGATTTGCCACCTCAACTAAGCGTGCGTTAGCTTAGTGTCATGAACAAAGTTACACGTAACTTTTGTTTACTAGAAAAACATTGTTATTTTTTTATTTGCATCATGCATGATATAAAAAGTGACGGGCAGAAATGGAGTAAATATTATTGTTACTGTTGGTCACATTACAAAAATAAGAAGGTACAAAAATACTCGTATATAATAGGAAGACCAGTTCAGTCATACGAACAAATACATAGAAGTTATTTAGTTTATGAAGAAACTCAAAACTACACTCCAACAAAGAAAACATGCCTACATTTCGTCATAATTAAAGAAACATCTTCAGAGTTCAAGACGAATTGCGTACAACACAGTCTCCTTACTGCTTGTCAATTGTAGTATAATGCACATTCAAGTTGCCAAGTATCCAATAAAAAGTAAGATCGTCGACCCCGAGTGCGTCAGCCATCAGCTCATGATAAAGGACCGGCAGCCGGCTCCTTCCGTCACGTATGTACAGGGGCGCAGATGACGATCAATTAAAAAGTTTGTCCGTATTAACTATGCGGGAATTAGTTCGGGTCGTACGCCAGATGCGGCCGCTTCTTTAGCCTAATGTTAATGAAGTCTTGGTTCAATATTCTAAGAGTATTTTCTTGGTGATATAAGCTAGATTTTCAGTTTATCCACAGTCCAGAGTTTGTATCAAGTTCGCAGATGACGATAAATTAAAAAGTATGTCCGTATTAACTCTGTGGGAATTAGTTCGGGTTGTAAACCAGAAGCGGCTGCTTCTTTAGCCTGATGTTAGTAAATTCTTGGTTCAATGTTCTACGAGAATGGACTTGGTAATATAAGCTAAATTTTCAGTCTATACACAGTCCAGAGTTTGTATGAAGTTCGCAGATGACGATCAATTAAAATTTTTGTCCGTATTAACTCTGCGGGAATTAGTTCGGTTTGTACGCCAGATGCAGCCGCTTCTTTAGCCTAATATTATTAAATTCTTGGTTCAATGACCAACGAATATGGTCTTCGTGATATAAGCTAGATTTTCAGTTGAATTCAGTTTCAATTTCATATAAACTCCAGAGTTCTAAAGACGTGGTAAAATATGTATCTGCTTAATAAAGTTTAAAGGCATATTTGCTCGTTAAACAAGTATTCGATGCTTTACTTCACAGCCTTCATTGATTATTCATGAACAGTGCACTGTTATGTTTAGGTACCTATGTAATATAATTACAAAACAATAAATTATTTGAATGTGGTTATTCGTCATCCACAACAAGAAGCGAGGAGGTAAAATTTGTTACTTGGCTTTATTCAAGGCATTGTTCAACTTTCGACGGTAAACCATATCGACAAGCCGATATTGATATGTCGTGTCATGTTACCAAGCGGAAAGACACATAAACTGGTCGTGTATGGCAATTTTGTCATTATTACGTAACAGTGTGCGATTTCATTATCAACTTCAATGAAATACGAAGGCATGCACCACTTTTGCAATTATTGCAGATATGGTATTTTACCAAAACCATTTATCGTTAATCAATAGGTACCTACTTAAGTGGGTACCTATTAGTTCACAGAATAAATAATAGTACTGCGCCTAAGTACTAAAATAAAGTACCTACTACAAAAAATGCTGCTATAAACTATAGATCTGGATGAAGAGGGAAGAGGGATACGGCACGCTCTAATATCACGTAAACAACAACTGGATTACATACAACTACAGTCAAACACACCCACACAAATGTCTCCGATGTCGTACATCATGAGCATCAACAACAAAGATAGACATACGCAGACATTAACGCAAATTTTAATGCTACTTAATAAATACTCTTCACTGCTTACGCGTGCCACATAAACGCCACTCCGATTGTGATTAAGTGCGCTGCACCTAATTTATGCAGTCCACGCCCGAGGAGCTATTATCTAATCATCCGACTTTTAATGAGATATACGAGTATGCAGAAAACAGTTCAAAAATGATGTCACAAAGTTTAAGCCTTACCTTTCTTCTGCATAGCCTGTTCCCACAGCAACGAGGTGATTTCTTCCACCCAGGCGTTCCTTATAGTCGGTTCGCTTGACTCCAACTTGTACGACTTGAGGTTCCTTTTCTTGTACCAAATGGTGAACTTGATCTGGTCCTGCTCTTTGGCCGTGATGCCGAGGTCATCCACGGGAATGTGATCCTTGTATATGAAATACTCCACGCGAGGTTGCTGGAAATAGTCATAATTTGGAGGTTATTGTCTTACTAGCTTTTTCCCGCGATATCTCGTCCGCACGAACTAGTTTATCGCATCGACAACTGCCACTTTAACATCTGTTACATTTGTCACCTTGACACCTGTCACTTTGACACCAGTCACTTTGATACCTGTCACTTTGACACTAGTCACTTTGACATCTGTCACTTTGACATCAATATGGCAATTCCCATACAAAATTAACAATTTGGGTTTTTTATGTTTGTTTTTTTACTGTTTCGGGATTAAATGTTACCATAGGTTATTTTGTGTACCCCTGACAAACTGTATACAAAATTTGATCATGATCGGTTGAGTAATTAAGGTTATTTTATTGGTGTCAATAAAGAGTTAATCTATCTGTCTATCTAAACAAACAAACTCACTTTCGCATTTATAATATTAGTAGGATTTAGAGCTAAAGCAGGCGAAGGCAGTTGTGAGCGATTATATTTTTAATTGTCGTTTATGAAAACATACGTATGTGGACAATAGTAGGTATTCTTCAATGAACAATCATATGACACACCTGCCAGCGCGCTTATTGTTATTAATAGTACTAGGTATATATAATATTACTAGCTGTGCCCGCGGCTTTACCCGCGTGTACATTATTCTGCCAGTGGAAGAAGTTTTCTCTATGTTATTATTCTAGGACCAAAAGTACAATATACGAAATTTTAATCAGGCATCAAATAATTTTGTATTGATTGCTCGGCTTCTTCACAACGGATTGAGATACAAATTACACCAGTTTTTACGTCAAACCCTAAGGTATGAAGCAAAGAAAACAAGAATCGGCCCAGTACTTCTTACGTTGGTTTACTAATCTACTGAACATGATTTTTTAAATAGTGTCTTTCTGTCTGTTTGTTTGTCTGTCTGTTTGTTCGCGCATCACGTAAATATTACAGGTCCGGTTGCGATGTGGGTTTCATGGTTGGATAGCTTAGGTTTTGTCTTCAAAACTGATGTACATGATATCTCAATCTGACGAGTAGAAGTCAAGCAATCGATAAAAAACCATTTGACGTCTGAACAAAGTTTGATTATGTCGGTACTTATGGTTCTGGAATAACACTGGATCCATATATCCCAGAAAATGAGCACGCTAGTATTTTATAAGAGAGGGAAAGTCGCCTGCCAACTGTGGTGGTGATGACTAACCCCCCATTTTATGGGGGAGGCCCATGTTTAGCAGTGGACTTCTTCGAGCTGACGATGGGTGATAAGAGAGGCCTGGTTCCAATTTTCAAAGACAGAGAGAGCATAGGGAAAGGTATAAATATGTTTTCGACCAAGAAATCGAGATTAAATCGATTTCCTAAAAATATTAAATTAATTTTGAAATGTATATGGAACCACACTGACAATCAAACGTGTTAAATTAAAAATAATCACCAAGTCAGACAAATCCCAGAGATATCAAGTCAACACACACAAACAAATAAGTAATGAAAAACGTTTAAAAAAAATGTTTTGATGCAGCAACAACGTCATGGTAAAACTTAAAACCGGATATCATAATAAAATGCGGCACATGTGATGTTGTCCGTTGAAGAGTTTCTTTAAGAAGTAATCCTGGATGTTGATTCAGGTCATGCTTACCATAAAAATGCATTGTCATTGCAACTGAACCAACATGTAAAAATTCAACTCCGTAAGATACAAATTATTAAAAAAACAAATACAAATTATTAAAAATTTAAATTGTTAATAAATAAAATTTCTCAGAGAAAGTGGTTCTAATTCAGCTTGAAAGATTTGACCTAAACAAACATACATACATACAATCATTTAAATTAAATAAAAGCTTAAAAAAATAAAATTATTAAGTCGAATGTCAAATGAGTCGAAGACCACTAAAATTAGGATGATCTCTAACTCAAGATCTGGCTCTTTGGCGTATATTAACTTATATCTAAGTAGTCCGGTTTGGATTTGGTCACGTTTTAGATTGTGTCGTTGTTTTGCCGTCGCTCAGGTTTGTTTACCTAAACTAGTTATTATTTTGCCTAAACACGAAAAAGAACTAACTGAGAGATCGTGGTCAAATTACTGCTGAGACCATTATAAAAAAAAACGTAGAAGATATGAAAGAGACAAAATATAAGTAGATAAGTCAGATTACAATCGAGCTACTATATCAATTTCTAGTGCTAATAATATTGATGAATGTTATCGAATTCCTTTGTGGCTAAAATAGTATATAAGTTCGATTAGATATCTTTATTATTGCCAACTTATATATGCCTAGATACTAACACAGAACAAAATATAGATACGAAGCTAGAAACTTATTTATAGGATCTTTATACAAGCTACCTAGAAAAGTATAGTAGGTACTTAACTTTTATTTATTGCCCGACTTCAGGAGTTCTCAGTCTGACTGGATTTTTTTGTTACCAAAAATCATACAAAATCCGGAGATAACAAAATTATGCTCCGGATTTCGGAACTGATTTGGATTAAGTTGAGCAGTATTTTTTGGTAAATTCTATTTAAGTTTATTTTTTGGTTCTAAGTGTCCTACCAGTTATTTATTACCTACGGAGCCGAAACGTGGACACTCACAGTGAGAATTGTTCACAAATTTAAAGTTGCTCAGCGAGCTATGCTCGCAGTTTCTCTAAAGTAAAAAGACACCCTAAGCACCTGGTGTAAAGATTTCAATGAAATATCTATCGTGTTTCTATTTTTAAGGTTTAGCTATTACTGCTTATTTGTTTGTCGTATGAGGTAGTGCTGTAATGTTCTCTGGTTTCAGAGTTTGTCTGGCCGCCCGAGGGCCACTGACATGGCTTAACGACTAATAATCAATAACAGCCGGGGCCGACAGCGTAACTTGCCATCCGAAGCACGGAGCGATGGAAAACCACACATAACTTAGAAAAGTCATTCGTGCGGAGCCTAGGGCCGAAACCAGTGTCGTTGGATTCTAAGCTGCACTATTGAACCGTTATAGGCTACCATCGCTAGTACTATAAACAAATATATAGTATAAGTGTATAGAAGCGTCTCCCATAACATTACATACTTCCTGCTGAACAGCTGAAGCCGAACGATGCGTGGTAATTACTAATTAGCCATTCAACTCCACCGCAAGGTCGTTTAACTCTCGGTCTATCTATCTATATATTCATTCACAGACTTTTAGGTACTACAGACAATGAACTATATAACAACTTTCTCTCTCTCTCATGCCGGTCCTCCTTAAATCTCATCCAGTCGCACTTCAAATAACTTATGGTTAAACTTCAAAAAAAATTGTCACGAATCATAAAAACTAACTTTTATGCATTGTCACCGGCTTGTTTTCTCTACAGAGCTAACTTTCTGGAAGCCCTAATAAATCTTTTTTAATGAAATTGGGGTTAAAGGTTCCAACTGGCGTCAGTGACGAGACGCCGCGATGTCGCGTCGGTGCTATAAACCATTGCGTAATATCCTTTATAGCAGGAGAGCTAGCTATTGTTTCAATTCATGTAGGTAAGTGTTGGAACCTACTTTTAAGAAAGTTCCAGGAAATTTATCCACTTGATCTTACTGTTACTCAAACAACCGGTGTCCGCGACCGTGGTAGGTCGAGTTTATGATTTTCTTTTCCAGTTATTAATTCGTACTGGCCGCACGAAAATAAACAAACGAAGAAATAAATAAGCTACAGTGATATCATTGTGTATCAGACGTATCACAAAATCCAAGCTTCTGTATATCGTATTGACCTACTCGTGCGAAGCCTGGGCAGGTCATAGTTACTCAAAAACTTCAATAGCTCTCCACACTTCAACACAATACGTCATTATGTGCAAACTGCCAGTTCACTGACAGCTCATTGCAGTTAAATTGGAATTGTTGATTTGTAGACGTTTACTGTAATGTTTTATTTGATCGGAGTTGGTATATTAAATTCAGAGACCGAGTCAGGTATGTAATAGCCCTGTGTGAAGTTTAGATCGCAATATTTAAAGTTCCTGCGCGACCTAACGTAGGTGTGTGCTTAATTAGTGTTAATTTGGTCAACTAACAATAAAATTAGCACTACATATCAATGAACGAGAGTAATTCCTCGAAAAAACGAAATAATCATTGACATAAGCCTAACAATTATTGCAACTTTCATAAAGTCTCTGTCATATTTTATAATAGTAGTTTATGAAACGGTTGCATAATGAAGGGAATTAAAATACGAGTAGTATCACTCGAGTTTTTTAATACCTAGTTATGTGCCGTTTCATACTACACTCATGAAATGGGAACTTACTTTTAATGAAAAAAATAAGTAGTAATCTTTTCTTGATTTTGCTGGTAAAAGCTCTTTTCTCACGTTCGTTGCTGTTCCGTGATGTCAGGTAGAGTCAAATTCTACGCACGAACACTGTTTTTACATTTTTGATCAGGATAAACATTTGATCAACATATAATAAATCACATAAAATTGGTTAGGTAATACTAATGTAAAGTAAATTATGGCGCCAAAATCCAGTCCACAGTCTAACACGCACCGCCATAGACAATAAATGACGAAAACCCTCATAGGTGCGGAGCGTTAATGGTGCTTTAATGGTAAAAAAATAATTATAACATCATTTAGTTCAAAAAACAGTGTTATATATTTATTTTTATTAGAGACCTGCCTTGCGTAATGTATATCATTATGCCAACATTTTTGAGTTCATAATCCGGGTTTCACGATATGAGTGTAGGTAAAAAAAATGCTATACCTATTATGTATGGTCATAAAGATAATAAACTGTAAGGTTTGTTAAAAAATAAGTTGTATTTATATCATCATGTGCATGAGATGCAATTTAGCATAAAAATGCTTTTACCGATTGGTCAATAAAGCTTCGCTTAGCAGGAATAACATTTTAAAGAAGTACCTATGAATAATTTATGGGTCAAACATGGACATAATAATATGCACTTTGATGACATAAAACAGTAACCATCACGGTTATACATAACAAAATCAAATTAAAAAAAAATGCGAAAGGCTTAGTAGACACAAACATGCAAATTTTACCAGAGTGCAAGCAGTACTGCAAGTATACTGTTCCAATTATTTCCAACCAAAACAAGGAATCCTAGCAGATTTGCTATCATTCAGGCAGAACTACCACCAACGCTTATCATATTCAGACGATTGTTTAATTTACAATAATTTTATTACTATTTTATTACAATTATGATAATGATTCATAGCAATGACTCATAGTAGCAACACCCCAACTTTTCTACTAATATTTGAAAGTGAAACGTTGTCTGTTTGTCTGTTTGGGGCATTTGCGTCAAATTGGCTCGAACGATTTTGATGAAAATTTGTATGTAGATATTGTGTACAACAGACATTAATATGGGCTACTTTTTGTCTTCGAACAGGGAAAAACTGATACGGGAAAACGGAAAATATACTGTATACACAATACAGAGATAAAACATAAAATACATTCATCCAGCAAAAAGGTAAGTGAAAGCGAAAAATCTGGAAAATGTAGGTAGATAGTTTGCACCTTATAACGCATCAAAACATATTGGAGTAACATATAGGATACCTTTTATCATTGAATACTCGAGCAAAGCCGTGGGACACAGCTAGTACATAATATTTGCGAATTGATATTTCACTGAACAATATAGGAATGTAGCTAAAACAGACCGCAATTGTCGATATTGTTTAATTATACTAATATGGACTATAATGGCTATGCGAGTATTAACAGGAGTACCCACTTGTCTAACTGCACAAAATTTGCGTTCTTATCGCGAAGTGGACTTACCACTTTAAATAATTAACTACGTAAAAATAAATTTGATTTGTGGTGGCCGAGCAGTCAATCGTACACACTACAATCCAAAAAACATGGCTTTATATAATGCGTTATGTCACAGTACAAAATCGACGCCGTGGCTCAAAAGCGGTGAAAGAAAAATTGTTAAGAGACGGGCATGTCCAAAAACCATGCATGAACATGGTAGTTCATGGGCATGTTCATGTCTGTCTGTTTCACTTCAAGCACATGAAATATCCATATGAAACCCACAACTTCAAAGACATGAAAAGTCCACAATTTCAAGCACATCAAACATCCACAACTTCAAGTATACGAAACAACCACAACTTCAATTAAATGTAACATCTACAACTTCAAGCACATGAAACATGCACCAGCGCGGAGGATTATATCCCATCCCTTTGTCCCAGCAGTCGAAATACTTCAATAGGCTGATGTGATAATGATACTAAATTGTATCAGTAGATTTTATAAGCAAGAGCGAGGGTATGTTATAGACATACCCTCTTTAGTATGATTATTTAGTATTATCTATACTTATACTACAGCATTATGAACGAAAAAGTCTGTGCAAAGAAGATAATTAAAAAATAAATGGTCTAGGGTACATAAAATAAGCTACTGAACAAGAATATAACATTTTAAAAATTCATGTCTGTCTGTTTGTCTGTATGTATGTTTGTACGCACATCACGTAAAAACTTAATCCGATGAGTACAAGCCGAAGCCGAGCAATCGATAAAAACTTTTTGACGGCTGAAGTAATTTTGATCAAATGTTGATACTCGTATATTTATATTTTAGGTCTTAGAATTGCACATAAAGTACTTTTAACCTAGAGAAAATACCACGCGTGCGAAGCCGCGGGTACAGCTAGTTTAGTATATACCTATAGTATAGTATTATTTAGTATGTATACATATATATATATTATTTAGTATGATTATAGAGCGGTGGTAGGCTAACGGTTCAATAGTGCAACTTAGAAACCAACGTAACCGCTTTTCTAAGTTATGTGCGGTTTTCTATCGCCCCGTGCTTCGGAGGGCACGGCGGTGATCCCGGCGTTGATCCCAGCTGTTATTGATTAATAGCAGTTGTTAAGCCGGCCAGAGGCCGACGGGAGGCCTGACGAACTCTGACACCTGAGGGCAGCACTACCTCATACGACAAACAAATAAACAATAAGCAAGAACTAACAAAACTCCTTAGCATTGATAGAGATTAGAGGCTGATCTTTAGCATTGTCCACTGTTTACCTGCTGATGATGAATTAAAATCGAATATTACGCAAATTAAGCCCATTTACGCAACTTAAATTACTAATTACCTTAACTTAATTAATTTAACTTAATTTTTTAATTTGTTATTTATTTATTTCCATGGAATGAAATTAGTAAAACTTACGCAACCACGCATAAATTACGTCTCTATTGATTATAAATTTAAAATAAAACATTGGGAACTTTTTCTTTCACAGTTAACCAAAGCTTTCCTCAATGGCAAAAATTTCTGCAGCAAATAAGTGATACAACTAGTGATAAGTTGCGGATGTTATGACTGTAGTGTCTATATTTTATAGTTAGTGGTAACTTTATCACTTTGCTGAGGTAAAGTCGGAAACAGTTCGTCGGTAAACAAAGTTGCCACATTTGTCACTTGATTTAGAATCTTCATATTTTTTTATTCCGATCTTGGCAATCGTTTGACCACGATCTCACCTGATGGAAAGCAATGATGTGGTCGAAGGTGTAGCACGCTTGCCTAGTGGATACCTATTCACCTATAACTGATGATGATGATGATGATATACGCTGCGGGTATATCATCATCATCATCATCAGTCTAAAGACTTCCACTGCAGCGTCTTCATTGGGTGTCTCTATGTCTAGTGAACAAAAATCTTTAATTCGATGTAAAATTAGTCTCTCTTTCTCAGATATTTCTCACGACAGCACGAAAAAGTAACTAACCTTTCTATAGACCGCTGTAATGAGCACCAGTTTGTCAAATAAGAATATCCTCATAAGCTGCCGCCGTCTTCTTGCTGTATCCATCGCGTAGAACTCGTTCTGCTTGAGGAGTCGGCCCTGGTTCAGAAGGTTCAGGTGATGCTGGAAATAAAAAAAAAACATCAGTATGGCCATCTAACCTTTTTGTATGGTACCTGACATACCTCAACATCCACCATTTTCAAAAAATCGGTTGATTTCTCGACCATCAATGCAACTAGTGTCAATGGAAAGGGAAAATTATAATAAACAATATGTATAAATCATATATAAATCGCATAAGTGATAGACTTTCCGAGATATTTGGACTCAAAAATCATTATATTTCGTCAAACTTCACGATAATATTAATTTGCCGTGCAACTATAGATGGCGTAGGTAAGAATAGTAGTATGTGACATTAATTTTATCAGACAGTTATTTTAAGGTGGTTCCCAGACCAAGACAGAAAAAATATACAGAATAGATTTTTAAGACGGAACCTTAACCGTTATAGTTACAGGTAAATGTTCCTAGGAGTCCATCCATAACTTTTTGAGATATTCTAAACTGCATTCACAAATTTTGGAATAAGTGTACAGTTAGCATGATAATGGTCATTTTACACAAAAACTTTTTGATGCCAATCTAAACCGTTATAAGTCTCTACTAGGTTTGAGTATTAGAAATGTCAGAAATTGCGAAAAACTTTTCCCATACTTATTGTACGAAATAACCTTAACCGTTGTAGCTACAGGAAAACGTTCTTATGAGACAGTTCTTAACTTTTATTTTGACATGCATTCACAGATTTTGGAAAAAACAGTCAAGAAAATAAGAATTTCACCAAAAAAATTGGTGCCATTCGATTCTGTTTCCTGTAAAGATAAAAAGTCTCTATCGGATCAACTGAGGATAGTTTGTATTCAAACGATGTTTGAATTTTATTTTATTCATGTCGTACTAAATGTATGTAATTATTTTTATGCAATTTCTAACTTTTTTAGTACTCTAACCTCAGTTGATCTTGTAGAAACTTTTGATCTCTTGAAACAGGTTCGATTGGCATCCGAAAAAAGTTTTTGTGTAAATTGCCTATATTCTCGATGACTGAATATTTTTCACAAAATCTGTGAATGCAGGTCAAAATATCTCTAAAAGTCTCTTAAAAACGTTTTCCTGTAGCTAATATGGTTAACCTGTCGGCTATCGGTATCCCGTACGAGATATTTGAGGTTATTTTTGCAAATTTTGCAAAAAAAATAAGTAAAAAGAAATATTTTTTCTATTTTTTGGTTCATTTACCTTCCTCAAATACAGACTTTTGTGTATGGAAAACCTTTTAATAATTACATATTAAAAAAATAGCCCAGTAACTCCAAAAACGGATTCGTCCACAGTTTAAGGTAATTTCCTACGAAATGTTGTTATCTTTTTTTCGCAATTTCTGACATTTCTAGTACTCAAACCTCAGTCGGTCCATTAGATACTTTAATCCTCTTATGAAACAAGATCGATTGGCATCAAATTTTGGGTAAAGTGACCATTATCTTGCTGCCTGTATTTTTTCCAAAATCTGTAAAAGCAGATTTAAATATCTCAATAAGAACGTTTTCCTGTAACTATAACGGTTAAGGTCTCAAAAATCCAGCCTGTATATTGATCCTAGCGCGTGTAAACAATGAAAAAATAATTTTCAATCGCAATTTTTTCGGACAGTTCTTATGCGATTGTTTTATGGAAAACTTTTTGTTTCTTATAATTTTGCCCTTTTGATTGACACTATAGGTTGGTGGTCGAGAAATCACTTTTTTTTCAAAATGCCGTATGTATAGGTATGCCAGTAAGGTTACATGCTCTTTGGTATATCAAACTAATATTATAAAGGCGAAAGTTTGTGATGTGTGTGTGTATGTTTGTTACTCCTTTACGCTTAAATCGATACCAGGATTTATTTATAGTTTATATCCTGATTTAGTTTATATACTCATAAGCTACATTTGGTACAAAGTTCGAAAAAAAAGTGTTTTTTTTAATGGGAATTGCCACTTCTATGCCAAAGTGACAGGTGTCAAAGTAACAGGAGTCAAAGAGACAAGTGTCTATGTGACAAGTGTCAAAGTGACAGGTTTCGAAGTTACAGGTGTCAAAGTAACAGCTGTCAAAGTTACAGGTGCCAAATTTAAAGGTGCATAAGGAGAGATGTTTTGAAATTAATTTCCTATAGTGGTGACGAGAGTGGCATATAAATTATAAATGAGTAAGTTTCTGTATGTTAGTATGTTGTTAGAGTGCTGTTTTATCATCATCATCATCATCAATCCACACGCGTTTTTTTTACATATAGCTCTTTATCGATCTTTTGTGTCTTTTATTTTAAGCATCGAGATTTTTAATAGCGAATGATATATGACTAAACGTTATGTGTCATTTATTTTTTGTTACCACGTGCCAGCCCCCAGCATTTGAGTTAGCTGTCAAATGTGACGTGGTGTCATTTAAAAAATATTTGATGGTGCCAAAACTGGTATAAATATCACAGAATACCTAATAATACTGCGTAATAAATATATAACTAGCACAAATTACATTACAAAATGCAATAAATGAATCGCCCTACTCCACCAATATAAAAACTTTTTCACAATAAGTTTATTTTGAATACATTATCTATGTACGTGATATAATCTTTACTGCGAACGGGTACTTATATAGTTTAATGTGTGTGTTATACTATCAAAACATGCATAACTTTTAAAGTTATCGCAATAGTACGCAATAAATCCGGGTTTACGGCCAGTATCGAAGTGTTAACATGACCACGGCTAAGTAAAAAGAAAGGCGAACGCAAAGTAGACACCATTTTATTACCATGATCACTGTAGACTTGTTTGATGTTATGCTTATGGTACAGGTGCGTTAGCATTATTAGTTATTCTATTAGGCCGTACACCGTAGACACAAAAGTCGCGTTAGATTATTGCGTTAGAATAATCTGAAAAGTCCTGCTTTTTGGGATGTTGTTAGGATAGATACCAATACTGTAAAACTAAATTTGCAGCTTTAAAATACCTGTGCTAACTGCGTGGTGCTCGAAAAACATCGAAATTTTCGACCTTTTTTTTTCAGTTTTTGGCTTATAACTTATAAAAGGTGCCACTTGTCCACCCTCAGTTGGTGGGCTATTTCTCTACCCCCAACTACTTCTGCACCTGGTGGTTGGTTTGTAGGAATGAAGGGCAGCAGCCTCTTTGGTTGGGGGCAGACTTATTTTCCCCCACCATACAGCGCCACGAGACATTTGTTGCCAGCAGAGGCTATCTCCTCATGAGTGTCTGTTAGGGTTGAGAAAAGTGGTACACCCGCGTCAAGAAAGTATGTCTGTTTTTAACAGACGCCCAACATCTTAGAAAATATATTATTAATAATCCAATTTTAATTTCTTGAAAAATCTTATTTCTTTAATTTTTGTTTTGTTTAGATTACGGAGGAACTATTGGTCCTACAAAGTTGACTTGAACTTAAATAAAAGCTAAATAACTATTCTACAACTTCTTTTCCTATAACTTTTCTCGTAGAATGAGTATTATAGCCGATATTCTGCTCAGAAGGCGGCTAAAACTACAATTTCAATAATTTTAAGGAAAATAGCCAATTAAGTTTTGCGTCTCGGCTTCTATTGGGCCTACAGAGCTGCGGTTGAGTTCAAATCGTTTCAAGCTAGTTATTTTTCGTAAAGCACCGATAACCTGCGACCTGCGCCCTGCAGTTTTTGATAATATATAAAGTCGTTATTAGGTATTTAAATATGTGTTATTCCAAGACCTAAAGTTTAAAATATACCAAGTATCATCAAAATCCGTAAAATGGATGTGGAGCTGAGTGACAAACATACTACCTACCCATAGACTTTCGCATTTACAATATTTATCAGTTGGATTACATAATCGAAAATTATGACGTTTCTATTTTGCACTGTTAATAAAATATAGCATTTTTTTTTATTATCCACATACCTTATACAACATATATTTTGAAGTAGCAGATAATTGTTTTGATAAGGAAAACTTAGTATTAATATACCATGTTTATTGCGTAGAAAATTCCTATTATTTTGTTTTGTCGTATGAGATAGAGCTGGACTTTGGTGTCAGAGTTTGTCAGGCAACCCGAGAGCCTCTGACATGGCTTAACGACTGCTATTAATCAAGAATAGCAGGAACAGACAGCTTAAACTGCCCACCGAAGCACGGAACGATGGAAAACCGCACATAACTTAGAAAAGTCATTGGTGCGGAGCCTAGAACCGAACCCGGTATCGTTGGAACTATTGAACCGTTAGGTCATCGCCATTCCTAATGCAGGAGGATGTTAGCCACTTAACAAATTATCAAACACACAAAATTTAAAATTTGGTATCTCGGTTAGATAAGGTAGCTGCGTATCACGTGGTCATATCTGTCGATGGACTGATAACCGTTGGGGTAGATGTGTTCTTGAGTGGAGACCGCGACTCGGTAAACGTAGTGTAGGGCGTCCTCCAGCTAGGTGGGGCGACGATATACGTAAAGTGGCTGGCAGTTGGAAGAGAAGAGCCGAAGATCGGACTCAGTGGTGTGCTTTGGGAGAGACTTTGTCCAGAAGTGGACCGACACGGGCTGATGATGATGATTAATACATATCACGTTTTCACCCATACCTTTATGATATGAATTGACGTAACTAGTTGGAGCTGAAAAGGCGTTAATTGGGTTTAATACGGGGAAACCGAAAAGTAAGAGCGATAACTGAACAAAATAATTGCTAATTTCAATGTAAGCTTTTCCACAATTTTTTTATACACAATATCAAAGTAAAGCATTTGGCATATGTTATTGAAGTGACAGACTATTCGATTCGCTGACGTAGAGAACTTTCCGCATACAACCACGAATCGACATGTCATGTTCAACGCTGTTTGCAAACCTTTCACTCACCGGACAGTCGGTAATGTTTTCCAATGCCATTATTTCGTCAACCGCTGTCAGCACGCACTCTATCATTGTTTTCGCCAGTTTTAAACTTTCCAATGGGGTTTCATCGTTCTCCGAGGACTCTCCGTTGCTCCCCCCCGTCTCGTCACTGTCCACACTAAGCTTAGATATTCTAGAGTCCGATTCGCATCTCTCGTTTTCGTAATTCGTGTAGGTCTTCACTAAGTCGGCCAGGAATAATTTGTACCTGGGTATCCTTTGTACCGGCTCTAATAAGTAGCTAGAAAGGTCTAATCTGTCCCCTAATTCTAATTGTCTCTCCTGAAAAGAAGGAAAAATGAATTAAAATCATAACTAAGAAGTTATTGTGCAAATGTGAAATAACTTGAACAGAATTATAGAAATAATCTAAATTTTATGATATCGTAACGGTACATCGCCTTTCACGCGCGTGGAGGACACGCAGGGGTTATACTAGTTTGTTCTATTTTTTTGCGATTGAACTGTGAATCCCTAGTACAGGCACGTGTTTTTTTTTCATAGTCGTACATTTCCGAAGGATACAAAAACCCAGGTTTTATTTAGAACTTTTATCACTTTATAAAAATATATATATGAGATTTTAATCTGTCAGGGTCACTGACTTCAATATTCAGTTTAGAAACGGGGTATTCAACATCAATCTATTTGTTTTGAATAACCTACAATGACATTAAAATCTCTTTTTTTTTGTGTCGTCGTAAAACCATAATTTAAAATTATAACGTTATGAAATAAATTCAGTTTTGACAATTTTTAATCGATAACGCATTGGCACAAACGATTTGAGTATTTTTTCAAATCATAATAATATGAGTAACTTTATCACCTTTCACCTGCTTCCATCCGTAATTTGGGTCGATATGTGATCTGTATCGAGGTTTAGATTACTGGAGCAGAATTATATGCATAGGTAGCTCAGACCAAATATTACTATGTATCCTCCTGCATAAGTACAATTAGCTGCAGTAAAAAATTACCTTACCTAGACGAGGGAGGAGGCGTACAAAACATCTAAACTTATTCGAGTATACTTTTATTTTAATGCACATCACTAATTTGCTGCAAACTGTGACAGACAACTAAATATTTTTGATACGTTATACTTATCCCAATAATTTTCTAAAGATTAAATTTGAATCACGGTCGGGATTCTAACCCGCATCATCCAAGCCTCTGCACAGCACATGCCTTAAACGAATTCGGCTACCGTGACCTTCAAATCATCATCCAAATTTTTCCCTCATTTTCTAAATCCGTCTAACGGGGAATTATTACATATGTTAGCGGTAAACAGGCGTTAATGCTAAATCATAAATACGTTACACTTGGATACATTATCTACGGCTTCCGGGATATATACTATCTTCTGACTGTACAACAAGTAGACTGAGAAGGTTCTCGCTAGGAAATAGTGCGCGACTATTAAAATAAATATTGAGTGCTTTCACACGGCGGAACTGATTCAATACACGGTGTTATTAATCGATGGACACCGTTAGCCACCGCAAAGTTATTCATTTGCTTCAGTTTTTATCGAAAGGTAGCTCAGTGTTTTTGGTGGCAATTCAATTTAAAAATGTTTACAGAAGTAACCGATTTCCTATCTACCTTCCGAAGAATTACATACCTACTTGGTGGGAAATTCAGAAACAAATATAGATAGTAATATGTAAAGTAGCATATCTTCACGGAACCAAAACTTAGCCACACGTATAGGTATGTGTATCTGCAATAGAATAGCTTCAAACAAGTCGTAAAAAGCTAGGCTAATGTAAATTTGTGACTTAATTAAGATTAAGTAACGGCGATGGGAGATTTAGAAATCCTGTTAATCATAATACAAACGAAAGCATGTGTAAAGGTAGAACAAACGGTTAGGTGGTTTAACTGCCAGTAAACTTACAATGAGGAAATACTACCGGTTGTCAGTCTTTATGTAATGATCATACATTATGATAGATACCCGACAATGGCCGACAATTCAGCACTTGTGGCGATTTATTTTATCGTTTTAGCAAACTCACTAGCAGCCACAAACAGCACTGTTCTTCCGTTATGTATATTTAATATAAAACTTTGTATAGAGATAATAACTGAGACAATGAACTCGATTATGATGTTAATGCCAACTATAGGAACTACCAACACTTGGAAGTTGTAAGGCCTCTTTGACTTTATTATTACAGAACTAAATTCACAATATTAAGTTTTTAGTTCAAGGTAAACATAAATGCTCCATATAAAAGACCATGCAAGAAAAAGTTAACGAAAAAAGTAAACAGAAATGAAATTTGTTTGTCCAGAAAAACTAACTACGAGGAATCTATAAGATTCTTTTAGTTTTAACAAGATGTTTGTCAACATGCTCCAGATATAACAATGGTTATTTACAAGTTCTTCATTGACTATAGTAGCATAGCAAGCATCTAAATAGCACTATCATAATAACACTGTTGTATTTTACCGACACCTACGATAAGCGTTTAACAAATGGGGATCCCCAGATAATGCGGCGGATGTACAGCGAATCTACCAGATTTTATGCAGGAAATGGAATTTCTGTAATTTTCCTCCGGACTTTACTGATAAAGCCTATGTGCGGCCGCAATATTCAAAATGAATTTCATTATGTTTTTAATAAAACGGGACTCACCTGAAAGAACGGTTTGTGCTCGAATACCAGTCTCGTAGCTCTCTTATTATTCCTAGAGTACATAACGTACATATTGAACCTTTTTTCCTGAAACAAAAATCGTGCTAATTTAGATAAACTGTTTTTTTTTAAGTATTATTGATATAATAATAAAAATCACGTATAACCACACCAGAGTCTATGTAAATATTAGTTATTATGCATTTAGTGCAATAATTATTTAATTTGAAATAAAGTACCTATGAAAATCGTATATTACTCAAAAACATATGCTAAGAAATAATTTCAGCCTATCGAGAATTAGCTGCATCTTGGTCATCAAACAGAAGTCCCACATAAAGAGAAACACTTGGCACAAAAGCAACATTTACAAATTCATACAGTTAATTGGCTCTTGCAACATATATTCTAATATCGGTATAAGCCGAATCTCTTACTACAAGAAACAAGCCGTCATCTCGTCAGTTTCTACTTTCACCGTGAAACTAGTGTAAAACTATTCATAAGCAAGGGCAATCTAGCGGTGACTAGTAGCACTGTAAAGAATCGTGCATCACTAACGTCTTTACCATAACTCGTCAAATTTAAAGAGAGCCGTAGGTATTTCACATCTATAAGATATTGACTTTTGGAAGAGTTACAACTGAAGATGAAAGGTGGTCTATTTATAGTGGTGATTTGAGATTGAGCATAGAATCACGCGCTCTGCTAGTCCGTGACACCAAAGTTTTTATACCGATCTTGTTTGTAATCGTTCATTACGTTTATTTATTTGCACTGTGCCATGATGTTTCTAGCCTTTAAGGTATTTCTTAGAAATCGTTTTTTTAGTCATTTAATAATATAGAACGAACACTGATGGAATTGTGTGACTTGACAGACATTGTTAAGCATCATTGCAGCGATGCCATCATACTTATAGAAAAAATCTTGTTCCGACAATTTTTCTCGACTGTTTCTCTATTAGAATGAGTGTGTCTCTAATCTGCTTATCAACTTGGTTTAACCAGTCACGTCTTTCATGTGTACAAGGAGTTCTCAACTTGGTCTGTATTCTTTTAACTATTTACTATCTACTGAGCTATCCCGGATGCTATTTTTTTTATAGATTTTCTTCCTTTTGTGTTCAGAAAAGGAACTAAGTCTTAGTACTAGAGAAAGTTATAGCTGACGTAATCGTATGTAGGCAGTTTTTAATTTCAACATCCAAAAATATACATAATCGTTACATGGTACATGTTGTTCGATTGATTCGTGGTTAACTGAATTTTTAATCACTTTCATGATAAAACTTAACTTAACTTTTAATGATTCTCAAATAAAGTGTTAATGCCATTAATAAATGAAATTGCATGTAGTTTCAAACACTTTTTTTGCAACCCCCTTTTTTATGGTTATCAATTTACCACGTCATAAATAACTTCTTTATATATATAGGCGTAGTGATGACAGGTAAATGAGATAATTCAAAACAAACCAAACAATACTTACAAATCTCCTAAAACACTGCCCTAACTTTCTGAGATCATTTTCGCAGTCTCTCAAAGCTGGCAGGAACTCCTCGGAATGAAATTTGAAGATCTTTTCAATATTCCCGAAGATGTCTGGCTTCAAGGCCTTAAAAGAAAACGGGAGACCCGACCGGTTCATTTCGGGGATGTAGTCCTCGACTACATGTCGTAACCTCTCTACGTAGACGTTTTCCGTGTGAAGAAGCTCGTTCACTCGTTCGGTCAGCCGTCTGAAAGAGATGTTCAGATAAGTAAGAGGCTTTTGGAGATACCTAGTGATAGATAAAGTTTTAACTTGGTGAGCATTTTCCTTTACATATTTTAACAAATTACATATTCTAGCAGAATAGCCTCGGTATAAAATAATGAGTATATAATACTTTAAGAAATAAATTAATTTTCATAGACATATTTTTAAGCTGTATTTTATATTACCTTAAAATGCACCTTAAAATGCTCTACATGCTGAGACAAATGAGCCAACAAAGTTTCTAAGACAATACGTAAGTGAACTGAAAATGGGTATTAGTCATCATGCGAAATTCGACAACAAACTATTAGGTGAAACCAAATAAATGCTTGTTAATCACAATGTCCAAAATCCAGAACTAATATTTGTATAATTTATATCTGTTTAAATAATCGTATATAATTTTATACTTATATACTAGCTGATGCCCGCGGATTCGCACGCCTGGTAATTTCTGTAGGGTAAAAGAACTCTTTGTGCTATTCCAGGACCTAAAATACCAATATACCAACATGTGATCAAAATTCCTTCAGCCGTAAAAAATATTTTTATCGATTGCTCGGCTTCTACTCATCGGAGTGAGGTATAAAGTACCCCAGTTTTTAAGTTAAAACATAAAGACAAACAGACAAACAGACAAACAGACAAACAGACAAACAGACAAACAGACAAACAGACAAACAGACAAACAGACAAACAGACAAACAGACAAACAGACAAACAGACAAACAGACAAACAGACAAACAGACAAACAGACAAACAGACAAACAGACAAACAGACAAACAGACAAACAGACAAACAGACAAACAGACAAACAGACAAACAGACAAACAGACAAACAGACAAACAGACAAACAGACAAACAGACAAACAGACAAACAGACAAACAGACAAACAGACAAACAGACAAACAGACAAACAGACAAACAGACAAACAGACAAACAGACAAACAGACAAACAGACAAACAGACAAACAGACAAACAGACAAACAGACAAACAGACAAACAGACAAACAGACAGACAGACAGACAGACAGACAGACAGACAGACAGACAGACAGACAGACAGACAGACAGACAGACAGACAGACAGACAGACAGACAGACAGACAGACAGACAGACAGACAGACAGACAGACAGACAGACAGACAGACAGACAGACAGACAGACAGACAGACAGACAGACAGACAGACAAACAGACAAACAGACACACAGACAAACAGACAAACAGACAAACAGACAAACAGCCAAACAGACAAGCAGACAAACACACAGACAGACATGAATTTTTAAAATGTTGTATTCTTGTTCAGTAGCTTATTTTATGTACCCTAGACCATTTTTTTTTAAATTATTTTCTTTGTACAGACTTTTTCATTCCTTTTGCTTTATTGTAAGTATAGATAGATGACAAAACAATGGGATGAAAATAGCAATATTTAATTATTGAAAACCAATATTTTTTCATTGTAAACTAAGTTAATGTTTAACATAGCAATAATTTTACGACATAGATATTGATAGAAGATATTATGTACAAATGAGTTCTAGTTTATTTTTGATTCAGCGTGATTTAGTTATTTATTTAATTTGGTAGGTACATATTTATAAATTACCTACTAACGGTGCTAGTAGGTAGGTATAGCATCTGTCATGACAGTCAAGATAGCAGATATAAAAATAATCAACTGGGTCAAGATTTTATGTTGATGCAGTCGTCCCTGTTTTAGCATTTACCTACTTTCGTCTCTATGTAAGTGTCCTATGCATTAGGTTTTTCTACAACACAATATAATGAAAGAGTTTTTTTTTGATTTCCTGTAGCTGAAAAAACTCCTATTATATAGAACCACTCTTTACCACTACGTGTCCGTCTATCACCTTTGATTTCTGCACTATAGTTAGCCAAATATATGTACATACTCTCATGTACTTATGAAGTTTCATAAAAAACTGATTCCTATGTGATTATTAGATATTTTTACTATGTATGATTTATTAGATATTTTTACTCACGCAGAGAAAATTTCATGTAAACTACTAATCTGTTAAACAATTTCGTAATTTATGTTAGTAATAGTCCATAAATAACTGACCTTGGCATTTTTCCGCAATTTACGCGGGTTTCGTAATACGATAGTGAGTGTTACACAAGTTTTACAATTGTTGATTCTCTGCGAGAGCTCACTATTAGAATAATGCATCGTGATCTGCCCCTTACGTTTACACTGCACTGGTGGAGTCAGGACTTTTCTTGTGCCAACCATTTGTTTATATATTACTAACTGTATCCGCGGCTTTGCACGCGTGGTCATATCTCTAGACTAAAAGTATTCATGTGCTATTCAAGGACCTAAATTACAATAAATTAATTATATACCAACATTTGATCGAAATTCCTTCGACCGTCAAATAGTTATTATCGATTGCTCAGCATCTAATCATTGGATTGAGATACCAAGTACCTACCCCAGTTTTTAAGTCAAACCCTAAGCTATCCAACGAAAACATCATAATCGGTCCCCTAGTACCCACTAGCCCAGTACCCCGGTAGTTTTTACGTGATACGCGAACAAACATACAGACAAACAAACTAACAAACAAAAAGACAGACACGATTTAAAAAAAGCTTATTTTAAGTACCCTAGATCACATTTTATAATTATCTTCTTTGTACTGACTATTTCGTTCCTATTGCTTTATTAAAACGTATAGATTTAGCATTTGTAGAAGGAGGACTTAATGCTAAATAGTATTTTCTACCAGTCAACCTGGCCATGCAAGAACCATTAACCACCATACCACCACAACCACTATTCACCAATCACGACCATTCAATATTAGTTGCACTGCGCACGTGGCTCAAGCAGTTTATACATAGGTTATCAACGGGAATTTTATATATTCCATGATGACTTGTCAATCAATTTAATGTGTGTATTCAGGACACTGACGCTGTATTCAGGACAGTAACACTTTACATACGACATTTTTTTCGAATCCGCTCAGCCATTTATAACTACCAAAATTCATGTACAAACATCCAAATATGAAAACGAAAATGTTTTATGTGCTTGAAACATGGTACAAATAGCTATGGTATAAAAGTAAAATAGACCAGCATGTCCCACCAAAACTTGGTATACAAAACATTGATAAGGATAGCGATTTTGACATATAAATTCTTCAGTTTTAGTAATTATCACATAAAAATATGCACAGATTCCGAAATGCTACTATGTAACCACAAGCATCAGAAAACTTGTGTTTATAAAAATTTCTCGACGGAAGGAAACACTTTACATTAAACAGCATTACTGCCATTATTTAACATTTAAAACAAGGTAAAGGAAAACAAACAACTTTATTTTTACTTTCACTGTAGTGTTTATATGTCAAGTGGTGTCACATAAAAAATGTATGTAACATTTATTTCAAGGTATATTTATGGAGTATTTTGTCTAATTAATTATATTTTTGTTTCTATAGCAAATAATTAACAATGCTGATTGATGCTCATCATTTAATAACATTTTTTTTCACCTCGTTGCTGATTTAGTAGATGCATAAACAATTTCCTTTAAACAATATTGCATAATCATTTATTTATAATAAAGCAATAAGAACGAAAAAGTCTGTACAATGAAGATACTTAAAATAATTATGGTCTAGGGCACTAAAAATAAGCTACTGAACAAGAATATAACATTTTTTTAAATTGTGTCTGTCTGTTTGTTCGTTTGTTATTTTGTCTGTATCACTGTTCACGCATCACGTAAAAACTACTGGACCGATTGCGATGCGGTTTTCACTGTTGACTCAGGGTTTGACTTAAAAACAGGGGTACTTGAAGGAATTTTGATCATTTGATCAAACCAACAACCACCACCAATATTTTATTGGTATTTTAGGCCCTGGAACAGCACAAAGAGTACTTTTAACCGAGAGAAATGACCACGCGCGCAAAGTCGCGGGTACAGCTAGTACTTATATTAAAGCACTAGGAACGAAAAAGTGTGTACAATGAAGATAATTAAGAAAATATGGTTTAGGGTACTTCAAATAAGCTACTGAACAAGAGTAGAACATTTTTAAAATTAGTGTCTATCTGTTTGTTTGTTAGTTTGTACAGACAAGCTAACAAACTAACAAACAAACAAACAGATGTTTGTTCGCGCATCACGAAAAAAATCTGGACTAATTGCGATCCAGTTTTCACAGTTGGATAGCTTAGGGTTTGACTTAAAAACTGGTGTACTTGGCATCTCAATCTGATCAGTAGAAGCCGAGAAATCGATAAAAACTTTTTGACGGCTGAAGGATCTTTGATGAAATGTTGGTATATTTATTTATTTATTTATTTATTTATTTATTCTAACATTCCTGTGGGTGGGCATTACAGTTTCCCAATTCACCCACCCAAGGATCAAGAGCAAGTACACCATAAAAATTTTGAACAAACAAATAACACTCACAATTAATACACATTTACACAAATAATTTAGGACAGAAACTCGGACAAAAATATTGATATTTTAGGTCTTGGAATAGTACATAGAGTACTTCTAATCTAGAAAAATGACCACGCGTGCGAAGCCCCGGGTAAAGCTAGTATATACACACACACACATATATATAAATATATATATATATATACATATATATATATATATATATATATATTTCTTTGCATCTATCTATCTATATATCTATACTTATAATAAAGCAAAAAGAACGAAAAAATCTGTACAAGGAAAATAATTTAACAAAATGGTTTAGTGTACTTAAAATAAGCTACTGAACAAGTTTTTTTTTAAAATCGTTTCTGTTGGTTTTTCTGTATGTTTGTGCGCGCATCACATAAAAACTACTGGTCTGATTGTGATGCGGTTTTCACTGTTGCATAGCTTAGGGGCTAACTAAAAAATTGAAATACCTCGTATCTTAATCCGAATAAATGCAGAGCAATCGATAAAAAACTCTTTGACGGCTAAACGAATATTAAACAAATGAAGATTTTGTTCCTGGAATAACATGTATGGGCTACTTTTAAATGGAATAACCATGCAGGCAAAGCCAAGGGCACAGCTAGTCATTAATATTAGAGTTTATTTCTTCATAAATCAAAAAATGCCTTTATTGGAGTAAATGAGTCGTATAGCCATAAACCGACCCGTCAAAATAAAACACAGTGGACGTAATAAGACAATCATCAAGACGTTGTCAAGCACACAAGCAATGATTTCTTTTCCCCTGTATCATCGTCCACACGAAGAAAGTATCACGAAAGTACCTACACATACATTCACACAGATTATAAGGAAAGCGTGAACACAAACAAATCTCTACTGTCATCAGTTTGTTGCGTCGCTACCGTAACCACGAATACCTAAAGTAAAGCGAAACGTAAATACAGTAACAACCTTGGATCGGACGCCCGCGCGTCTACATACAAATATAAAACTGTGACGTCACACAAACTATACTAAGAGATGAACTATTTGTATTAAAATTTTGTGGCAAAAACTTGGAAGATGTCATTCGTTATTTAAATGTATGTCATGTATTAGGTTAAAAAAGCTTGTCAATCAGCAATATTCGTTACGTCAAAGCTAATGAATGGGTTTGGAATATTGTAATAGCTGAAAGAATTGCGGCTGCTAATACATTGAGTTCGACGAACGCACTGAATAACAAAATCTTGAAGCCCTGACAAAAGAACCTCATGAATTAGTTCCTACCTTCTTCGATAATACCTACTTTATTTGGTCCAAGTGACATAAATGTTACGTTCTGTTGATGACAAAAATCTAACTTGATAGCAACTTTGTTAAACTAATCTGAGATGTCATTTTAGGCACGCACTAAAAGCGATGATCGCAACGATTCAATAATAATGTACTTTGTACTAAATAATCAACGTTATAAGTCAAGTATTACTTAATTAGGTATTTTATCATATCAACAAAAAACCTCATACCCGATGCGAATATTTCTTGACATTTTTTTAATAATTATTTTTGCTAATGGCACACATTAGCAAAAATAATATTCATATAGAAACATGATTAGAACTGTGTTTTCTGTGAATAGATATTACTAATTTCGACAATTCCATTAAATATTTAGATAATCACCTTCCACATTTAATAAGTTAGTTAAACTAACTAATATCCTTAATGATTGCACTAATGCATAGGTATTACCAATAATGATAATAGGTATTGAGAGTTCATTAACATATAATATCCTATGACGTGTTAGTAAATAAGTAATTAGTTTATGTTTTACAAGTGGCATAAAGAATCGAGTAACTTCTGTTACTTTATATACGTAGAAGGGATTTATAGGCTATTACTAAAAATACCTATGGGCAAATAGTTTACCTGCACAATATATACTACTCATTCTATACAATATAGAGCTGGCTAAAGCGATTCATTATAAAAGTAAACACTATCACTCAATTAGTTTAAAAAAAAATGCTTTATTTATATAGTTACTAGCTGCGCCCCGCGGTTTCACCCGCGTCCCGCAGGAACCCTGCATATACCCTAAATAAATAAAGCATTTTTTTAACTAATAAAGACTACGAACAAGTTATTGCTATATACAGTACATATATGTGATCCAAGACCTGATAATTTTATTTGTTTTGGTTGAAGAAGATGAAGTTAAGGCGCTTTACGCTCTTAATTTTTTGTCCGGCAGAAGTAATGCAGCTTGGGAGTCTATTTTAGATAAATGGAATGTTTTTCTATCGATATCTCAATATATACTCGTAACACTAAATTTAAAAGTGTTAGGTTATTTGTTTGTTTAAGTAGGGTAGATACATAATTATTAAAAAAAAAACCTTTCGCTGAAAATAACGAGAACAGTGATGCACAAGTTATTTTCAAGTGGTAATTTGTGGTTTTTTTTCAAAGGATACCAAGCCATTTCTGAAAGTTCTGTTTGGTTGTTTTTTGGTAATACCTATATTTTTCTATCCACAGTATTTTTTGGTTGTTGTTTCATTAGTTGTTTTTTGTAATTTTTTTTCGTCTTTTTGCTGATATAGGGAGCTGAGCCCACCTTAACTTGTTATGTACCCAGTATTTAGGTACAGTAAAAACATAGTACATATATAGTCCGGACTATATTTTATGTACTGTGGTATAAATGTTCCAATCATGACAAAGATGATTTATCATAACACCAATAATAATTATAGTCTATATAAGTTCATTTGAGGGCAGCGATTATAATTAAAAATGTGTCTACTTATAACAATAGCGATTTGCCCCGGCTTGGCATGTGGATTCTCTTTATTTGTACACGATTCTGATACCTGTGTTTTGAGGGAATTTCCTTTTCCAGTATAAGATTTAACTCTGTTGGCACATGAAAGGGAAATTTCCTTTTCAAACTCAAAGAATACTTAGTTTATCTAAATTTGGATTGATTTGATCTTTTTATAATATTTTATGTATTTCTCTTTGTTCAGGAGATGTTAATTTTGACTTGTAAAAGTGC
Source organism: Alsophila aescularia (assembly GCA_946251855.1). NCBI lineage: Eukaryota > Metazoa > Arthropoda > Insecta > Lepidoptera > Geometridae > Alsophila > Alsophila aescularia. Next base: position 48,630,591 of record OX276375.1, read on the forward strand.
TATTATTTTTGCCTATTTAGAATAAAATACTTTGACTTTGACTTTGATTGATTAATTTAAACCAAAAACGGTTATTGTGACTTAACTTTAATAGTTAGACATATAGCCTTACGAACTTTTTTGAGAGTAATGATGAGTACGATAAACATGTAGTACAATATTGTATGTATCAGCTGTAGTTTTCTCAGCGCACGCCAAATAACGAATTTTATAAAAAAAACATTGTGTTACATTATTGCAATTTCCATAAGGGCCTCTATTTTTTTGAAAAGTAAAATTTTGCCCATGTTACTTGATGGTTATGTAGCTGTCTTTATAGTGAAAGAATTTTAAAAATCGGTTATGTATTTTAGAGTTTATCTATTACAAACAAACAAATATACAAAAAAACAAATCTTTCCTCTTTAATATTAGTATAGATTTAATATAATACCTAATTAGTTCTACCGAAAAAGAATAAACGAACAGTTGGAGATGAAAATAAAACAAAACAATCCTATGCCTATTTTAGTCCTTTGGTTATTTGTATTTTCAGGAAAATCCCGTAGGGTAGGTATTTTTTGTACTTGGTCATTATCGTAATGTTGTTTTCGTAAATACCAGTTCATTGAGTGCAAAGCAACATTCAACGTCCTTACTGCCCACATGCGGCTTATTGATGAGTACAATAGATAGTCCCTAATATAAATTTGGCTATCTAAACTTTACAACAAGTAGAGTTACAATAATGTAAACTTTACATTATTGCTTGTACAATAGACACGTACCAAATGATACTGGTCAATTTACCTTAGTAAGAAGTCCTGTCAAGAATTATATAACCGTATATTTAGAAATAAAAAATGGAAAGTTTTTTTTAAATTAATTCTTCTTCATCGAGTTGTGAGCTATTCTGAAAGTTTAAGCCAGATAGCTAAGTGTGTCGAAATTTGAGTTGCTAGTGCTCGAAATTTGAGTTGCAAGATACCATGCGGAAAGACAGACAGATAGACAAGCAAGAAGTGACCTAATAAAAATGTGGTAAAATGCAGCATGGTGTGGTGGTGGTACACTGTTTACGAAAAGGAGCGGTATTGGAAAGCCCCCACTACTCATTTCTAGCTTCAGAGGAGCATAGTTATGCTGGGAATTTACTTCTTTATCATCAATTTGATTAATAATTTGTGACAAGTAGTGATGTATGATAAGTTACTCATGCCACTATGGCAAGTTGCGGGTACCATTTTTGTATCAATTGCTGCAATGCAATGGCTTATTTATTAATACCGTACCTACTAGCCAGACACTTAATTACCATTCTATCATTAATGAGCCCTGTGGTAACGTAGTGCACTGATGAAGTGATGAAGTAGATTATGTCCAAGGATCATAATTTTTGTTTTATCATAAATCATTAATTCTCTTTCTTAATTAAACGCACTGTTCTTTTTATTTTTCCAAAAAAAATTAATTAATCATTTTATTTTTGGTTAATTTTTTGCTTATGTATCTTAACTATTTTTTTAAGAAAAGCATTATACGTGGCTCGGTGAAAATGGCAATTAGTTTCTTGCTCGCACTGACTGTGTATTCAGAATCATTTTCCTTTTCCCGCCAAACGATACAGGTAACTAAATTATACCTACTTATTTTTCGCGGACGTAGCAAAGGATACTAAAGGGATATAAGTTTAGTTAATACAACAAAATATAGCTTTGTAGTCAAATTGGGGAATTATTACTTCTAAACTACAGATCTACCTACTTTCACAAACAATATATGTAAACACATTTATTGTTAGTGGAGTTTTTTTTATTACTTTCGCTCGCCTGATGGTAAGCGTCATGCCTGCCCATAATAGTTGCAGTGCCACCCAGAACCAATGGTTGCAAAATGTTGCGCGTCACTGCACTGCGCTCGTCACCCTGAGACATTGGTTTTTGAGTCTCATTGCCCAGTAATTAAGCTGAAAACATTGCCTTTTAAACCGAAACACATAAATGTTTACACACTAATGCTTGGCGGTTGAATATCTGACAAAGGTGTGGCCTCTTGCGTAAGACGCCTACCACTACAAAAAAAAAATTAGTTCATAGTTAAATAACCTCGTTTGTATATAAATCACCCAATAGATTTCGATCGCGTATTAGATACCTCAAATTCTAACCGTTAGCTCCAATTTGAAAGCTAATCAGTAAATACATAATATAGGTACATATATCTGATAAACACAAGCGGCCTACCTGCCCCGAACCATATGAATAAACATCAAGGTGAAACCTACACCGCGACAGACGTGTGCGATAATATACAATCATTATTTTGTTTCTATATCTTATAGACCTATAGATTTGATTTCATAATGATACTACTAATAGATTACTTGATTTTATAATGATTCTAGTTACTTTCTTGGTAAGACGTGTAAACTTAATTTAATTCGAACGATATGGAAAAGAACTTAGACTGACAGTGCGGACATTTTTGATATAAGAGGCATGCTTTGTTCCCGTCAAAATATATCAAGATAGGATTAACCACCAGGTACTAACTTTGTTATTCATTACAAACACCACATTTTATCAAGAATAGTCAATAAAGTACGGACAAAAGCAAACTAATCATATCTACACGCACTTGCAAAGCATAGATAATGTTATCGTTATGTGACAAAGCCAGGCGACGATATCGCAAATATTTTTCTCGATATCTAGAAAAAAACAAGTGACCTCACCTGCGATACTTCTCCTTTTTCGATTCCACCGGTATCAATACCGGTTCTGCGGACTTTGAGACACACCATTCGTTCACTGCACTCACTGTAAGGAATTCAGTATCGGGCGCATGACACACTTCGGAACCGAACTCATCTGAAGACACTGTAATACTGTCATATTTTTGGTAGGGAATCATGTCAAATGAAGATATCGACTTAATACTAACATTGTCATATTGATTACTACGAGGACCTGACCCTTCTGAGGTTTCAGACATATCGTCGTCACCTTCTCCGTCATCTTTTTCCTCGTCTATCAAGGTGTCCGTGGAATGATCTGTCGATATTGTATCAATTTTTCCGTCATCAACACTTAACACGTACTCCCGTCCATCACTCACATTATCATCACTGTCCGAATCATCACTACTGCTATCATTGTCAGACTCTTCAGCACTAGGTACCTTCGTTTCTTCTTCATTGTCTGATGGTTCAGACCTTTTCAGTCTCAGCAACTTTTCCAAATCACTTTGTTTCACACCGTACGACCAATGTTTCTCACCTTCCACTAAGTGCCTGTGTTCCCCTTCAATTCCTTTAAGCCAAGGCAGACCCTCGTTAAGGTTTTCTTGACTACCATCAAGTTTCACATTGTATGCCCAATATTCAGCCTTGGGTCGTGGTTGATTATCTTCTGTTTTCATTTCGTACGACCAAGGCGTTTCACCTTTAGACTGTCCTTGACTTCCAGCTGTGGATTTTTTTCGCATAACTGGCGGCTGCCGTGTTCTTCTAGCGAGAACAGGAGATGTATTTGGAGTTGTAAAGGAAAACCGTCTCTCCACAAACGTGGTATCCGCTGCAGGTAGAGGGGATTTACTTTCTGGAGATGTGTCATCATTAAAAGGCTCGGGAGGCGGTGGAGCGGGCCTATGCGGTACAGACTTCCTATCCGAAACAAATCCCGAAGAACTAGATTCACAACTGTTTTCCGAAGCGTTTGATAATATTGAATTCACCGAAATATTTGAATTCCTGTCTTGTGATTTTGTCACTGGGCACAGGTGTTGGAAATGGGATTGCATCGGGTTCACTACACTCGTCAAACTTCCCAACAGTGGGTCCTTAGATTTGGCCAAAGATTCACAAGAGTCACGTACATTGTCTGTGGTAGTCCTTTCGAAGCGCAGAATCATTTCTCGAACGCTTGCCCTGTCTTTCCTGATGACCACTTCCTCGTCACCGGAAGCCTCGCGGGAGGACAGCGAGGGTTCGGCGTCGTACCGCGAAAGGTCGATCTCCTGCGTCATGGCTCGATTTTGTCGAATAGATAGTAGAAGAGGCGCCTGCGAGGTCGAGCAGGCGAGCTCATAATATCTGCGCGCGCGATAATAGCTGTACGGACGCGCGCACTGCACGGTACCGGATCAAGACTGACGGCGCGCGCGCTACTGTACCGCGTCCGTACCACCACCGACCAACATACCTACACACAGAACATTATCACGAAACCTACTATGCCCATACGGAACGCTCGGTACAGAAAGTTCACTTTATACTGGTTACGCTAACAATACCGTAATAATTTATTAAGTACCTAACTACTTATTAATATAATTACATAAGAATTTTTACAATTGCCAATGACTTGCCAAATTATTTATGTAGTTGTCTCTTTATTATAAGTTGATTCATAAATATTTATCCTCCTTAATAAATTAACATCATGTATGTGCAATTCCTTCCAATGCAAATTGCCGTTCATTAGTATGGAGGGGCTTTATTATAACTAATCGTATTTTTGTATAATATATAAGTAATAAAACATCTTACAATGCTAAACGGACTCGATGTTATTACAGTACGGGGTAAAATTTTGGTATATTTTGTTTGGTTTTGGATAGTAATATTAGTACACGAGAGGACACGAGAACCTTGAAGGTGTTCAAAATCAATTAAGCGTATACGAAACATATACGAGTATTTTTAAGAAGAGGAACGTAAGAGTAGTAAGTACTGTTAATAAATGTATTTCTTATTATTTTAATGCGATGACTTTAAATCATTATAGATCCTAAATGGTAATTCGAAATGAAAAATGACATGAGAAAATTATAGATGATTTTCAAATACGTATTCAACTATCATAGTTTATCGTATCAAATTATTTTATAATTCTCAATATGGCGTCTGGTTGTCACCAATAATTTTGATTACCGTCATGTCTTTAGTGACACTTGCGAGATTAAGACAAATCGATTGACGTAATAGTCATCAAAATCAGCCCACGCTTTTGGTGTCTAGAGAGCAACACAAAGGAACATACATACATAGATAGATAAACACATTACTGTCCTTTGCGTTGCTCAGTCTGATAAAAACATATATACCTTTTTTAAATTTTCCATATATTTCTTTCTGAAAGCAATACTAAATTAGTATTATAAACAGGTCAGGTAGGTAGGTATACCTACTAAATATCTGTAGTTTTATTTACCTACCTACTGACGAATGTGAGTAGCAAGTAGGTATATGGTATATTTAAAGGTAATGGTAATAATTGTATCAAAAATAATCATCATCATCATCATCATCATAATCATTTCAGCTTTAAGCAGTCCACTGCTGAACATAGACCTCCCCAAAAGAGCGCCACGACGAACGGTCAAGACCGTTTTTTTGAGGGAGGCGGTGGATGGAGGCGGCACAAGTGCCTCTTCCATCCACTCCCTACAAATCAACAAACATCATACAACAATATTATATATATATTTATATATATATATATATATATATATATATATATATAACCTTGGTTCTGCTACGGATTTCCTCGTTACGGATCATATCACGTAGTGAAACTCCAAGCATTGCTATCTCCATTGCACGCTGCGTGACTTTGAGCTTATGTATGAGACCAATAGTTAGGGACCACGTCTCAGTGCCGTATGTCATCACTGGCAACATGCACTGATTATAAACTTTCGTTTTGAGGCACTGCGGTATCTGTGCCAAGAAGATGTGGCGTAATTTCTCGAACGCTGCCCATCCAAGTTGGATTCGTCGGTTGACCTCTTTGTCGAAGAAGACCTACCTGTTGAGAAACAATATTGAGGTCACTGAGCATTGTGCTTAGGTCTTCCAGGGTTTCTGCCATGATGACTATATCATCAGCAAATCGAAAGTGAGTGATGCATTCGCCATTGATGTTGATACCATATCCGTTCCAGTTCAGAAGCTTGAATATATCTTCCAGTGCAGAGGTGAACAGTTTCGGAGAAATAGCGTTTCCCTTTTTGCAAGTCGATAGAATTCGTGTTCCGATCCTGAAGACGGACTGTCATGGTGGCCTTGCTGCACAAACACTTCAACACTTCGATGTACCGGTAGTCAATCTGGCACCGCTGTAATGACTGTAGCACTGCCCAGGTCTCGTCTGAATCAAAGGCTTCCTCGTAGTCTACAAACGCTAGACGCCGATTCTACTCTCCGGTCTTCTGTATAATCTGCCGGAGCGTATGGATGTGGTCCACGGTGCTAAAGCCCTTCCGGTATCCAGCTTGTTCAGGAGGCTGAAAGTCGTCGAACCTACGAGCCAGATGGTTTGTAACTACTCTCGAAAACAGCTTATAGACGTGGCTCAGCAGTGAAATGGGCCTATAATTCTTCAGAGGGTGTTATCACCTTTCTTGAAGAACAACACCACTACGCTCCTGTGCCACGCTTCTGGAGTAGTACCCTCGAGGATTACTGAGTTAAACAGACTCTGAAGGACTTTAAGTACCGGTGTTCCACCCGCTTTCTGTAGCTCTGTCGTTATTCTGACCTCCCCTGGTGCCTTGTTACTCTTAAGCTGTTTGAGAGCCATTCTAATCTCGTGTAGGCTGACGTCTGGCATATCTTCAGTATAATGTCGGTTCAAACGGGCTCTTGCATCGCTAGTCGTGCTAGAAGGACTACGCAATAATTGCTAAAAAGAATACTGTTGGACAGTATTCTTGATAATATAAAATATTCTCCCAAATCAGATTTGATGGAAAATAAATACAAAAATAAATGGCTTTACTAATAAAAACTCAACCAATTTGCCGAAATTCATATTACAAAAATAAAAACTGGACAATTTATACCAATTACCTAGCCCCAAATCTGTTGTTTAGTACCCATAGTACAGGGTATCCCTGTACTATGGGTACTAAACAACGGATAAACAAACATAGATAAAAATATTATATCCATGACTCGGAAACAAACAATTCCGCTTATCTCACAAATGATTGCACCTTGCGGGATTCGAACTTGCGACCGTTGGTTGACTTCGCATCCAGGGTCACTAACCGCTCGGACAACCGGTCGCGTATTCCAAAACAATTGTTGAACCCAGCGCAGAGGTGCGCTGGAGCACGCTAGATTTTATTTCTTAGTAGTTTTCCCGCCCGCGACTTCGTCCGCGTGGACTACAGTTTATCGCGAAAAAAAGCATCCTATGTCCTATTAGGATATTACAAACCAATGCAAAAGTAGGTATAGCTCTTGGTGTTTTTTGGCAGACATGTTATTTCGTTCCCACGGCAACCGTTCCTTACAGCGAGTAATCATTATTTTCCAGTTTTCCGGTAGAAAATTACAATTTTCCGGGATAAAAAGTATCCTATGTTTTATTCCTACCTCCATTCCAAATTTCATCCAGCTGTTATTGCGTGAAAGCACACTAAACAAACAATCAAACAGACAGCGTTTCACTTTTATATATTGGTATGGATTTTAAGCTGAATCCATTGCGTGCTTCAGCGCTACTAGTACCCTCTAAGGTGTACAATGTTTTCAGAATGAAATCGCTGTGCATTTCACTTGAAATCATTGTGCAGCGTAGCGCCATTCATAGGAGTAACTCATAAATTCTCGTAAATACTCGTAAATTAAAACATAGTGAAAAAACTGTTCCTAAGTGTTTTATCATCACGTTTCTGTTTTCAATCATTTCACTTGAATTTGAAAACTAAGTGTCAGCCATACCAACAGAAATCATTTAGGTTTTCATGGCTAAAAAACACGAAGACGTCTACGCTTCGCTCCCGCTTTCGCCTTCTAACCTATCACGGCCATGTCTGCCTTCCGCCTAGCGCCTCTAACGGTGGATAATGTAACTAAAATAGCGCTGTGCTGTGCAACGATTTCCAGCGAAATGCGTGTGTTATTATAAAATTGTAGCAGGTCCAATTCTGCACATAGAAGATATTTTGTAAAAAAAATGAGGTTGTTTTATATTCGGCACTGAAACAAAAAATGATTATTTTTTCATTTTTTACTGTTTTTCTGTATCTTGGCCACGCATCCGAAAAACTTGGCTTGATTTGAGTTCATACAACGAGGTAGGACATAGAATACTTTTCATCCCGATAAATTAAAGGGATCCCGCCGGATAGGAGTTGAAAGTTATTTAAATGAACACGTATCACGCTGTAACTACTAGATTGATTTTGATGCAACTAGGAACAGTCATAGTTTATATTTCTATGATAGGGGAAAATTGAGGATACTTTTTATTCTGAAAAACTAAAGTGTTCCTGCAGGATAGGGCTCCAAAGTTATGTTAATTTCGAAGTAATAATATTTATACTTTTAATAAAGCAATAACTACGAAGAAGTCTGTACAATGAAGATAAAAAAAGAAGTGTTCTAGGGTACATAAAATAAGCTACTGAATAAGAATATAACATTTTTTTAAAACGTGTCTGTCTGTATGTTTGTTTATTCGCACATCAAGTAAAAACTACTGGAATAATTGCGATGCGGTTTTGGATACTGTTGGATAGCTTAGGGTTGAACTTAAAAACTGGTGTAATTGGTATCTCAATCCAATGACTAGAAGTCAAACAATATACAAAAATCTTTTTGACGGCTGAAGAAATTTTTATCAAATGTAGGTATATTGGTATTTTAGGTCTTGGAATAACACATAAAGTACTTTTAACCTGTAGAAATGACCACACGTGCGAAGCCGCGGGCATCAGCTAGTAATAAATAAAAAAAATGCGTGCTCCAGCGCGCCTTAGCGCTGGGTTAAACAATGTTTTCGGAATGCGTCAAACTGTCAATATAAAACCTCACATAAGATCTAAGAGTTCAATTTAAAAAAAGTCTTAATCGGCTCAGAAATCCTGTTTTTATTAAAAATAAAAAACTAAAGTTGCAAACAAGCGTTAGGTTCTTATTTTGAAATATGAGGTACACTCGGAGGCATGAGGTTCACTTATCAATCTGAGAAATGAAATGTATGATGCCTCCGACTGAACTTAACATTATTATTTTTAGTTTTGATTGCTGTCGTTTTTTTTTATTATTTTTTATTTTTAAAACTTTCCCTATAATATTGTTGGAATGGTGTTTTAAAGACTTTCATTTTTATTCGATTAAAAACATGAATAACATGCTTATGAAGCAGAAAACATGAGATTCTCAATATTTTTTAAAAAAAAATCCTTGTATAAGCCTAATTATTCTAAGGGTAAGTTACAAAAAAAAAAACATCTTCTATCCAAACTTATAATAAAACAGTATGTAACAAAAAGACAGAACATAGAAGATAATTAGAAAAATATATGTCTGCAAGGACTTTGTATGAGAAACCGAACAAGATTTTTTATATCATCTCTTTCTTTCTGTCTGTCTGTACGCGCATCCCGCAAAAACTACTCGACCGATTAAAATACAGTTTTCAGTTTAGGTTTTGACAATCTGGACGTCCAAAGTCGTTCACTATCTCGATAATCGCACTAATGATTCGAGCGTGTAAGTGAACACAGCCCGTGTGATCTTTGCTTACACCGCTGCAGCCCGATTACAGAACTTGGTTACAATCGGATTATCACTTTTTTCATAGCAATTTCGACTCTATCGCAAGGTATTAGTGATATCGATACTGACAATCCGATTGAAGCTAAGTTATGTAACTGGTGTACTTCATATCTCAATCCAATAGTAGACAAATAATCGTTACAAATATTTTTGAAGACTAAAGTATTTTTGATATAATTTGCTATGATGGTATTTTAGGTCCTGGAATAACACATAGGGTACTTTTAACCCAGAAAATGACAGCAATGCCGCGGGCACAGCTAATTAGTAGTTATATATCACATAATAATATGCTAAGAAATTAACATTTAACCAAAAGTTACATATTTTTCTAATCTACTTCAAGTTTTCTGAACGATCCTTCCACGCCGAAGACGATTGATGAGTTCATAGGAGTGTCCGTCCTTTTCGACTCGTCCGACCGCACGTTTTCTTGTTCCAGGAACCAGTTGCGGTAACTCTCTATCTTGGCTTTCCAGTACTCTGTAAAAAAGAATAACCCATTTTACATTACGCGTAAGGTTCAAATTTGGTGATTCAGTTAGAAGACGAAATATCCGTGAGAAAATGCCCAGTCATCACGAAGAGTTCATTTGGCAAAGAGTACATACCGGTAGATAAATACACATCACACATCCCAATGTAACTTCTCTTTAGAATCTTTAGATTATTGTAGGTACAGTTACACAGACCTAGCCGTTATAATTGTATAAAGGGTTTTTCAATAGGTATACGCTCGAACTTTGACAGTGTAAAGAGGCCAGCTTTAACCAAGCTGTGTGCTACAGCTGTGGAATTTGGCGGGAATACTTATTAAGTCTTGACATTTAATATTGCAACGCTAAGCGATTCAATAATGCGTTTAAATTGTTAAAATATACCTATTATAAAAATCAGTGCTCTGTTCGCCTAACGTTCCGTGCGCTGCGTCTAATTTAGGGTCTTTAGTGATGAGGCTCATTTCTGGTTAAGAGGCTTCGTAAACAAGCAAAATTGCCGAATTTGAAACTAAAATCCACGGGAAATTCATTAGGTGCCTCTACACTCCGAAAAAGTCACTGTTGTGTGTAGTGGATTTTGGTTCAGTGGGATCATCGCTTAACGCCGCTCGACTTTTATCTGGTATATGCAGACAAACCACAGACGACTGCCGTCCTGAAGGCTAACATAACTCACGTTCTTCATAAAATTGGACCTCATTTATACGAAGATGTCATCCAAAATTGGTCCACCAAGATGCGCCACCTACAGCGAAGCTGCGGTGGTCATTTAAACGAAATTACATTCCATAGATAATTTAATCACAGGCAAATTATAACTTATCTCATTGTTTTATATTTAATTTTAAAGTTCGAACGCTCTGAAGTTATTCATTTATGGCCGGTTCCTATATCTTGAAACGAACCGTTTTCGCTTACTGTCCGTCAGCTTTTGATATAAACGCCATACAAAATAAAGCGTATAAAAACGACAAAAAGTAACGAGACGTTTCATTTTTATAGGAATGGGGGGTTAAAAGCTGTCAGACAGTAGCTTAGCCACGTAAAATGTAATGATATTATGTGAGCTAAGCCATATCATGCGGGATGTGTCCATGTTTTAACGGAATTACTGCATGTTTCTACATATCAACGAAGAAATATGGAATATATAAGGAAAAAGGGTTTTTAATAAGGGTTTCCCAAAACCTCAATACACTGATTCGACCTGTTTCGATCATAAATTGTTGTACCTCAAATGTTATAAATTGGTAAAAAGAGCGTTCTTATAATATTGTTATTAGTATAAGAACCCACATTAGCCCATATCAAGCCATTTAATTAAACAGCTAGGCAAATGATTTGGAATGCTAACTTTTAACTAATTGTCTAGCCTTGCCATTTTAAATTTAGTTCCACTTTCTGCCACCTCGTGCTGCCCACACACTGTCAATAATTATGGCATTGGCAAGCAACAATATTGTTGGTGTTTCTTACAGTTTGATTGCGTTTATTAAGCACAGAATAAATAATAGTACTTCGGCAAAATATAATACAATGAAAGACTGTACGATAGAGACAAAAGTAATGTTAATTTTGCTGTGACTGACACGAGCAGTTTAAATTTTAAAGAAAATTTCGATCGAAAACTTGTTGAAAATGACGAACAGCATCAAAGTAGGTAGGTAAGTTTATCTGTTTGCAAACTACAATGTTTGATAGAATTGTGTTTTTTTTGTCACTTGGTTAATAATGTATGAATGGTCTAAGCAATCAGCCAGACAGTTCATTAAATGTTGTTCAGCTGAATACCATTCAGGTTAGCTGCTTAATAGAATGGCGGATTAAGCTATCTGCCTGGACATATTTACCACTAGTTTTTGCCCGCAACTTCGTCCAACTACAGTTTATTGCGATAAAAGGTATCCTATGTCCTTTCCCAGGGTTCAAACTATCTCCGTACCAAATTTCATCAAAATCAGTACAGACGTTTAGTCATGAAAAGAAAACAGACAGAGAGACAGAGTTACTTTCGCTTTTATTATATTTGTATAATGAGGAAGTATGGATAGTATGGATAGATATTGATAGATACAGATATAGTTTTCTAAACGGCTCAAGGCGATGATATAACACATCATAACTCATCCAATAACACATTATAACATACCCGCTAGTTCTTCTATGGATCCATCGGTGCCTCCATATTCGACTGGTAAAACCGACTTTGGTATGGACTTATACATTCCTTTGTAGTTCTTATTATGTACTTGAATCTAGAAACAAATGTACATCATTATGGAGATTAAATTCACTAGCATGAATTTCATAAAAGTGTATTTTAGAAAATATAGTATCGGCATTACTGCTGGGATTCCGACTTCTCAGAAAAATATACCTACCTACCTAATCTATAGATTGCGCTATAAGCCACCATCCTCTCAACAGTCCCATACTATACATAGGTACTTAATTTAATGAATATGGATAAGAAATTAGCAACCACGGTAATCTTTTAAAGTCTGATCAGTTAATGAGGTACTTAGCTAATTAAATTTTCAAGAAAACATTGTGTTAAAATGTTGTGTCAATATGAGTTTGTATGAGTAATTTTTACACTGAGCTACTAAATATTTTAGTAACGTTCATCATCAGCCTGAAAAAAGAGGCTCCCTATAAAAGGGGAGATCTTGTTTGTATCGCCACGCTAAGCAGGAGGTCTCCAGCATCTGAAGGGATGAGACAGGATGGACCACAAAGTAGTTATGTAGTTAACTATCATCATCAGATAAAAAAAATACAAACAATAAAACTTCCATCTCCATTTGTGGTAAACTGGTATGTTCTCGGATATTCAAAAGATACCAAGATAATAATCAAACCAATGGTATTATCACACTCGGGTAGCCTAACCGGTTCAATAGTGCAACTTAGAATCCAACCGGGTTCGGTCCCAGGCGCCACACCAATGACTTTCCATCGCTCCGTGCTTCGGAGGGCATGTTAAGCTTTTGGTCCCGACTATTATTCATTAATACCAGTTGTTAAGCCATGTCAGAGGCCCTCGAACGGCCTGTCAAACTCTGACACCAGAGGTCAGCACTACCTTATACGACTAACAAACACTCGCAGTAACAGAACAGCCGTCAGCAGATATCGGTCTTACCCTTTTCTTCATCTTCTCTCCCAAGAACATTTTCAAAATCGTGTATACAGTTTCAAATCCAGATGGCGTGTTGAGAATGTGGTTTTGCCTTACGCGGATCGGCATAGCTTTTTCAAAGCAGGATATGGTTTTCTTCGCTAACGTTGGGGTCCACTGACTGAGCATGTTCACTCCAATGTCTTGCATATCTACTACCACTTCCTGAAAGTATAAGACAAGCATTATGCTTTTTTTTATTTTGCAACCGTAATTCTAGGTGTCATGGGCAGTCATGACGCTTAAAATCAGTGACCGACTTTGTCGTGTAATAACTGCGTAAAAAATAAAGTATACGTACGCAATCTTATTTTGTGCTTTATATTTCTTGCAAAGTTGGGCAAAGCCCAGGCACTTTTGATAAGAGAACATCAAATTAAATTGACCGAGCAAGCACGAAGCGCGAGCGAAGCGTCTCCGTTTCAACTTGGGCAAAAATGCTTTCGTATGTCCAGTAGATTGTACGGCTGTTCTCCTCTACAGGTCGCATTTCTCAACCGAATCTCGAGAAATTTTCTGAGCAGGTTCAATAATTATATGTTTTTTTTTACAATTTAGTTTTCAAAAAAAAAAAACAAAATGACGGGGTTACGGGGCTCATATTAACAAATGTCTCTTAGCTTTTTGTGTCACGGTCACATTCAGTTTTAAGCTACGCAAAAACAGACTCGCGAGGTCTACAGCTCCCAGGGCCACTAGTTATTTTTGGTGTAATTTTAGTCAGTACTATGGGAATCCTTATTATTCTTATTTGTTGCGGTGTTTTTTTTTTTTAAAGTTTTTACGAATATGTTGCGTAAATAACGTAAGTAAACATTCAGAATGTGGACCTATCCTTTGCAAAAAATTGTAGTTTCTCGCTGCGGCTTTGCCCGTGTGTATTCCAAGGCCTAAAGCATCTATTAACAGGCTTCATTAAAATCCGTTCAGATTTTACCTACCTCTCCAGCGACTGTAAAATTGTCATCTTCCAGCAAAAGAATTTCTGTGGTCATTATAGCTACTTTGATCAAATCATACAAGTGATATTTCGCTGGATTGAAAATTCCCAACCTCATGATGCATGCCCTCGTAGAATCTTCTTTAACACATTTTCTTAGTGGTAGAAATGCCCTGAAAACCACAATATAAAAATGTTTCTTTTGCTAACAAAAATGATGAACAATAAAAACAATCTACTTACGTTCTTACCTATCTATAGACCTTAGAAAAAAAGGCATGGATAAACTCGTTTTAGAAAACATAGTAAGTGATGCTGATGATGATTTCACTGTTATGATCTGCATTTTTTGCAGGCTGTTTTTATTTAAAAAAAACTACCACTTATAGGAAGTGGGCAAAGCCGGGCCGGGCCAATTGTTAAAAAAAAACGCTGCTTGTAAAGCAATGGATAACGTCTTTGACTGGACTGACCTACTCCACAAAATTTTACCAAGCAATAATAGATAGGTAGGGTAGGTACATACATTACTTACCCAAGTTTGAGTATTTCTTGAATTTTGGGATCCATGGGGTCTCTGTTTGCAAAAATTTCGGGAACTATCGACTTCAAGGTGTAATACATGTCTAGTTTCTCTTTGCTTCTTTGTATACTAAATTTTCCTCCACGTAAAAACGCAAGCAGCCATTGGTCCGCTGTAACATTCAAATTAAGAAATTATTTTCATGAATTATCTGAATTTGTTATACAGTGACATCTAACCAAAAGCTTCCAAATCTTTTGCTGAAAGTTTTCAAGACAGCCACTGCATGTATTCGTACGATGTAGTGAGAGAAGTAATCGATAGATGGCGCTATCTTACAAACCCGTTGGAATTAAGTTGATCATCAATCAGCCTACTTCTAAAATATTTTGTTCACTGGTGGGCGCTGATAACCCAATCTCATCCTCCACCCACTATCATGCTGCCATATTTTACAAATTGTTTCGTTTGCATAATACCAGTACCTAGGTAGGTACATCTACTGCGTAGCTATACGAGTATTTCTCACATCAATCTTTATAAAAATTGTCTCGAACTTATTTTAGTACCAAAGAATGAACAACTTACTTGGTTTTACTAAGTGTAAATGAGGTTGCTTGCTAAGCCATTCTTTGAGTGCTTGTATATCGGCTGCTACTCTGTTAGGGTTTTCATTAATTTCCTTTTCTGCCTTCTTTTTTAGAGCCGGTGGTAGACCACGCATAGTCATTTTGGGTAAAATGTTCTGGAAAATTCAGCAAAGTATTTTAAGTAGGTACCTTTATTTAAAAAACAACACGACCTAATCGAAAATCCAAAAACCCTGACTGCGAAAGAAACTAAAATGAGGCAAAAATATACCTACGTAAGTGAGAATGGGTGCTAACCAACTTTAAATCGTTATAGATCCTAAATGTTCATTCGAAATGAAAAATTATTGGAGAAACCTAAAGATGATTTTCAATTACCTTTTCAATGATACCCCTTAATATAGTTCGAAGTCTTTCATTTTTTTCTTTTTCACGATATTGCTTCTGGTTGTCGCCATATTGAATACTGATTACAGTCTTAACAGCTTTAGTGACACTTGTAAGATGAAGATAAATTGATTGACGTAAGAACAATCAAAATAGGCCCTCACGTTTGGTCTCTAGAGCGCCACAAAGGAACAAACATACATGCATAGGCACATAATACCCTCCAGTCAGGTAGAAACATCTAAGCCTAGGGTTTTAACATGCATAAAGTAAGACTATGTAAGCTTACCTACTATTAATGTACGTCACGAAAAAGTACCTACATTTATTTAAAGTATTACAGATTCATGATAGTTACATAATGAATAGGTAGGTATAAGAAAATTCTGCATAATTCGTACTATTGGTTATTCTGTGGTAAGTATAGTTATTCATCACTTATTCTAATTAGCGAGAAGCTGAAGAAGCACTGTGTAGGTAGGTACGTACTGTGGCTGAGGAGTGATCTCACGTTTATAGATAAGGATAGAAACGATAAACGTTAAAGTGTACCAACTAGTATTTTAAGTTTTCACATCAGTAGGTACGAAGTTATTGAACGAGCGAGTCCGAAGCGCGAGCGAAGCGTCTCCGTTTCAGCTTGAGCAAAAATGCTTTCGTATGTCTGGATGTCCGTCTTTCCGGATGTCTGTCTGTCCAGTTGGATATCTGTTCTCCTCTACAGGTCGCATTTCTCAACGGATCTAGACAAAACTTGGTATACAGGTAAAAACGAATTTTAAGTTTTTTTTGTCGTCATTTATTTTCGATTGAAGGGGTACTTCCCCCAAACTGGGGCAAAAAGGGGGGGCTACTGAATATCTCCGCCTTATTAGATCCAATTTCAATGGTTCTTTTTTTATTTGAAAGGTAGTAACTTTAAATTGGTCTCATAAAAAGTATGGTAAAGATTTGATGAAAATCTTCGGCGTGATGAGCAGAATAACTCCTCAAAATGCTTTAAAATTCTCACTTTTAGGTTTCTACTAGTGGAATCATTCCTGTACCCACTAGGTAGGGATTGATGGAGCACCTTAGTTGTTAATTTTTGATGTACAATAAGATAACTAGATGGCGCTACTGTGCACCGCTAGATTGATTGCAAAAAAGTTTATAAGCTTGAGCACAGGTGCGAGGTTTTCAGCTCACAGAGCCACTAGTATTATTAATAGATAAATATAACAAAAATAATATCGTTTCTTAAATACAAATTCAAGTTTGTCAAGAAATAAATAAAAATAAGAAGAAATTAATAATAATTTAGAAAACATTAAAATAAAAAGATTTTATGCTACTTAGAACGAACGGGCTATCACAATTAAATGCTTATACAATATTTTGTCTGGGCAGTTAAAAAAAAACTGGAGGCCACAGAAAGCGCGATCGAAGTGGCAACTTTCTGGTCTTTCAGACTATATATATATATTGGTCCAACTGTATATATATATATATATATATACAGTTGGACCAGAAAGTTGCCACTTCGATCACGCTTTCTGTGGCGTGTGGGTGTGTGTATATATATATATATATATATATATATTTCAATTCTCGAATCACTGACTGGCTAGAAGAAGAAGACCGTCGAGGAGTTCCCTAGTCAGGACCCAACCCTGAGTGCAGCAACCATGTCATTAAAACTTAGAACCAGCTATCATAATAAAATGTGTACACAAAATTTCGTGTCTGTGCTGCTGACCGTTGAATAGTTAAATTAATTAATCCTGGTTCCAGGCCATAAAAATGCATTGTCATCGGAATTGAACCAATGTATAAAACTTCTACTCTGTAGGATAAGAAGATGTGGTTCTAATTCAGCTTGCAAGATTTTATCTAAACAAACATACATACATACAAATATAGCATGTTAAATAAAAGCTTAAAGGGACGACGGGGGAGTCCTCTTTATCACCGGGTTCCATAATAGATCTCAGACAGGCGTGGGTATTCGGGCGAGGAGATTAAAACACCACGTTGCGTTGCAGGATGTAATTTGTTCCACAATTATAATTCACGATGATTGCATAGGTAGGTACAAACTATGATGGGAATCGTATAGTCCAATAATCAACAACACTTAATAAAACGACACCACCAAACACGTAGCGCGATTCTTCGATGCAACCCGATTGCCGTTTTTTCTCGTACTGGCGACCATCGGTTCATCGCCGCACTAGCGCTCGGTGTTGCGTCAGAGTAAACGTCCGAGTAAAATGACAGCTGACGTCTGACAGTTCTAGTTAACGTTTACTCTAATCAAAACAAACGTGCCGTCAAGCTTTTAAAAAAACAGTAATTTGCAAGCAAAAAAGCGTATATTTTTTGCAATTAATCATTATCTTTAAAAGGTAATAAGACTATATTCGTAAGGAAATAATTGCTCAGGTTCCATCCTATGCTCAACGTTTGCATATTTTGTTGTAAAATTAAACTGCTTTTGCGGCTTTTGCGCTCACAACGCGACCATATTTCTTACTGTTAGTATTTTTATACCCATTATTATTTCGTTTCCTGACCATAGTCCAGAGTAACAAGAGTGGCTATATAAGGAATAAGCCATATATTTGTTGTGCTATGATGCAGCTAGCAACCATTTATTGTTTAAATTTGATTCATTTTTGAAAATAGTGTTGTGACAATTTGATACTTTGAAAATAAATAGATATTGTTTGAAGATTAATCTGTTATCGATTTAAACAGAATTGTCGAGTGTAAGCCTTATGTTAGTGTCATAAGTAGATCAGACATGTCTCTGAAACATTTTAGTGTGTATTTTATGTAATGACAAGGACATCAAATTAAACTTGGGTTTTAAGACTTTAGCTCGGAAACTATTTATCCTAGACTAGTAGTTTTTGTACATAAGAGATAGATCTCATCGAGATCTTCATTTCATATGACAGCTGTCAAACTTAAAAACGCTTTATTTTGGAAACTATTGATCCTAGACTAGTAGTTTATTTACAGAAGTGATAGATCTGATCGAGATCTTCATTTCATATAACAGCTGTCAAACTTAAAAGGGCTTTAGTTCGGAAACTATTGATCATAGAGTAGTAGTTACTTTACAATAATGATAGATCTCATCGAAATCTTCGGTTTGGATGACAGTTGTCAAATTAAAAATGGATGTAACTTGGAAACTATTGATCCTAGTTTAGTAGTTTATTTATAAAAATGATAGATCTCCTTGAGACTTTAATTTCATATGACAGGTGTCAAACTTAAAAGGACTTTATTCCGGACCTTATTGATCCTAGACTAGTAAATTCTTTACAAAAGTGAAAAGAAAGAAGTGAGAAAAGAGAGAAAGAAAAAAGAGAAAAAAAAGAAAAGAAGAAAGAAAAAAAAGAAAAGAAGAAAGAAAGAAAAAAAGAAGAAGAGAAAAGAGAGAAAGAAAAAAGAGAAAAAAAAAGAAAAGAAGAAAGAAAAAAAAAGAAGAAGAGAAAAGAGAGAAGTGAGTGAACGAGATCTATTACTTCTGTAAAAAAAAACTACTATTCTAGGATCGTTAGTTTAAGAATTATAGGGCATTTAAGTTTGACAGCTATCATCTAAAACGGATATATCGATGAGATCTATCACTTCTGTAAGAAAACTACTAGTCTAGGAACGCTAATTTAAGAGTTATAGCCCTTTTAAGTTTGACAGCTGTCATCCTAAACGGAGTAATCGATGAGATCAATCACTTCTGTAAGAAAACTACTAGTCTAGGAAAGCTAATTTAAGAGTTATAGCACTTTTAAGTTTGACAACTGTCATCCTAAACGGAGATATCGATGAGATCAATCACTTCTATAAAGAAACTACTAGTCCAGGATCAATAGTTTCCGAGTTATAGCCCTTTTAAGTTAGACAGATTTCACCCAAAACGGAGATATAGATGAGATCTGTTATTATTACGTTATTATTATCACGTTTACTATTATATTCAGTATCACGGACTGAATGCCTACTTCAGGTCTTTGCAGTAAATTGCTAGTCCTGTATAATTAAGTACGTGCTTTTTAAAATATACGAACTGACATTATACTTGTTTTTTTTTTAAGATACGCTCGTACTTTAGGGGGTGATTCTCGGGCGTATGAGATTAGTTTTATACGAGATGACGTCCCATCTATCGAACAAATTTTCAAAGTAAAGAAGACATGACTTCTTCTCGTATGAAAGCTAATCTCACGCGCCCGAGAATCACCCCCTAAAGTTCAAGCGTATCTTAAAAAATAATATCGGTATATACAAGTATAATGTCAGTTCGTATATTTTAAAAAGCACGTACTTAATTATACATGACTAGTTATTTATGTTACCTGTATATGTGTATAAAGTAGTTTTTTTTTATATGTGTAATATCTTTCTAATAATTTGAAATGTTCTGTTTAGAATACCAAGAAATGAATTCAAAAGGAAGAGGAAGACTACTACGAAGGCTACCTGTTGGCTGTAGGATCTTCGATGTTTCTCGCTCATTTAGATTCAGCCAGATTGGCATTGGAATAGGAATGATAAAATTGTGGCTCTTAGCAAAAGCTAACTTGAAAAAGTGTGTATTTTGGTTATTGGAAAGTGTCTGTTTTAACGTTGCTATTAGGAATTTCAATTTTAAATAAAAATCAAATAAATCAATCTACATATCATGGAAAATATACATATATGTGAAATTTACTGTTTTTTTAGTATTTCATAAATGCGCTTTGACGTCATAAAAGTATCACAGGACATACAGTTTTTATAAAATCTATACAAAGTAATAGTCTTTCGACCTGATGAATTGTTGTTTGTGCACATCACTATGAGGTTGGCCATTTTGAATTCATTGTTTGTTTCGTTGCTATGCGTCATGGACGTTGTGACATGACAAGTCCTGTCTATTAGACATTTCCTTTGACATTGCAATAGTCATTTTGTTCTGTATTTTTACGGTATTTTTGATACCTTGGGCACAGTACATATCCACACCAATTTATAAAAGTGAAACATTGTCTGTTTGTTGGTTTGGGGAGCTTTCACGCGATAACGTCGGGATGGATATTGATGAAATTTGGAATGGAGATAGCTTATATACCCTGGAATGAAATATAGGAAACTTTTTATCCCGGAAAATGGTAAGTTTCTATGGGAAAACTGGAAAATGTGGATTACTCGCTGTAAGGAAACTTGCCATGGAAACGGAATAATAATAAGTCTGTCAAAAATATCATGAGCATTGGTACTATACTTTTGCAATGGTTTTTAACATCCTAGAAGAACATAGGATGCTATTTTCCGCGATAACCTGTAGTCCGCTCGAAGTCGAGCTAGTATATTAGATATGTACATTTACTATGCCTTGGGCCACATTATTGCAATTTACGTAGGGATCTCTAATTTTTTAAACATAAAATATTGCTTTTGTTACTTGCTGATAATGTAGCTTTCTATAGGCACAGAAATAATAGTATAAGCTATAGGTGAAATATTTTTTTACATCGGTTCAGTATTTTAGGAGTTTATCCATTACAAACAAACTAATAAAACAAACAAACCAACCTACAAACAATCAAACGTTTCCTCTTTATAATATTATTGTAGATGTAGATAGTGTCGTCCATTGTCGTAGATTCCTCTTTATAATAGTAGTGTAGACAAACAATATAAGCAACATTTTTTTAATTAATTACGTAATTGGGGTCATCTTGGACGCCACAAGAAGGATAGACTCGCCCCACTTACTCAACTAAATAGCATTAGTAGTTTCATCACAATGGCAAAACATCATTACCCCGAGGGATCATCTCGTACACATTTCCCCTCCCCTACCTATCATTTTCTTGTTCATATACGTATTGTGTAGAAACGAGCCAACGAAATCAAAATATTTCGTTGGCATCATCATAGGGTACTTCACGTTGACCTAGAACCATGAAATTTGGCAAGAAGCAATGTCAAGTCAAGGAAAAAACCGGACACCTTTTTGTAGATAAATTAAAAAAAAAGCATATTTTTGTACCAGTTTATGCGGAACCCTCGCCTCGGTGCCCATGCAGACTCGCACTTTTTTATTATCCTTTTGTACAAACTTTTTGATACTTGCTATTTATTGCTATTAACGTTGCGTCCGGAAATGGGTTAAACCATTGATCTCTTTGAACCTACAAATAGAGGTACACGTTGTCCCGCACGAATGATACAATAATAATTGTTATAACGTTCGGACAATACAATAATTATTAAAAAACTATTCCGAAAATAAAAACGATTTTTCGGAACAATAAAAAATATTTGTTGTTTTTTTTGCTACCGTTATCTATAATTTTCAATGACTGCTCACTTTTCCCCAAATTCCTCCACCCACCCCACCCTGTCCCACCAACTGACACTTAGACATGTATGTTTTTTTTTAAATAGTGTTTGTAAACAAAACATTATTTTTATTATCTTCTTGAGTGAGTTTATTGCATACTAGCTGTTCCCGCGGCTTCGCAAGCGTGGTCATTTATCTAGGTTAAAAGTACCCTATGTGCTATTCCAAGACCTAAAATAACAATATCCCAAAATTTGATTGAAACACAGACCCATTTAAATTATCTAATTATGTCTACGAATTGCGAAAGTTTAAAAGTTAAAATTTTATCAAAATTCCTTCAGCCGTCATAAAGATTTTATCGATTGCTAGGCTGCTACTCATTGGATTGAGATACCAAGTACTCCAGTTTTTAAGTCAAACCTTAAGCTATCCAAAAGTGACACCCGAATCGCAATCGGTTCAGTAGATTTAGATACAGACAAACAGACAAACGTACAAACAGACAGAAACAATTTTTAAAAACGTTATATTCTTGTTCAGTAGCCTATTTTAAGTACACTAGTCCATTTTTTTAAATAGATAAAAAGAAATAGATAGATATAGATGACATCACAATAGAATAGGAGCATACGGATATATTAGTCCTCGTGTCCTCCTACCAGTAGGAAAACCCAGCATGCGGAAAGGTACTAAATTAAAAATATTTTTCAAGCATGTTGTTCATTTGTTATAGACAAGTATGACGTTTATACAAATACGTTTATACAAAACGTTTCGTTTAACATATCGTAGTGACATAATAAAGATCACCGCATTTAATTGTTATTTTAATCACATCTTAACATCTGGATGGTACTGCAATAATTGTAATAGGCAGGCATGAAGCTTACCATCAGGCAGCGACCTGCTCTGCCTTCGAGTGACGAAGGAATAAAGAATTTGTCTCCTGTTGAAATTAATTCAGATGAGCTCTTGATTTTCAAGTCTCCTATTGTGTAGCTATCTATCTATCTTCTATCTATCTATTTTCTATGTATCTTTCTATACATATAATAAAGCAATAGGAACGAAATAGTCTGTACAAAGAAGTTTTTTTTTTTTAAATGGTTTAGGGTACTTAAAATAAGCTACTGAACAATTTTTTTTTGAATCTGTCTGTTTGTTTGTTTGTTTATCTGTATGTTTGGTCGTGCATCACTTAAAAGCTACTGGACCGATTGCAATGCTGTTTTCACTGTTGGATAGCTTATATTTTGATTTAAAAACTGGTGTACTCGTATTTGATATCCAATCCGATCAGTAGAAGCCGAGCAATCGATAAAAACTTTTTGACGGCTGAAGGAATATTGATCAAATGTTGGTATATTGGTATTTTAAGTCTTGAAAAAGTACATAGATTAATTTTAACATAAAGAAATGACCACGTTTGCGAAGCCGCGGGTACAGCTAGTAAAGCAATAAGAACGAAAAAGTCTGTGCAATGAAGATAATTTAAAAAAATGGTCTAGGGTACTTAAAATAAGCTACTGAATAAGAATAACACAATTTTAAAAACTATATTTGTCTGTTTCTTTGTTTGTTTGTTTATTTGTTTGTTAGTTTGGTTGCCGGTATGATTGTTCGCGCAACACGTAAAAAGTACTTAACCGATTGCGATGCAGTTTTCACTGTTGGATAGCTTAGGGTTTGGCTTAAAAACTGGGGTACTTGGTATCTCAATCCGATGCGTAGAAACCGAGCAACCGATAAAAAAAATTTTGGCCTACCTAACTGAACTCATTCTGAACTTCCTCGAATGCCTATGCTTTTCATTTTTATACGCTTTTCTACATTCCTTTAAAAAAAAATTAGCCCAGTTATCAAAAATTACCGTATATAATTATAATCTAAAAAAATATGACTAAAAATACGTACGTACAATAAAAAATTGATTCCTTCCGTAAAGTATACTTCCCTCGCTGGTAAATTTTAACTTAAAAACAAATAATTATTGTAAATTTTCACGCATTTTTCTCACTTCACAATCGAGTAGCCGCCAAGTTTTCAAGGCACAAACTGAAGCTAAAATTCTGTAAACATTTATTTGAGGCGATATCAATGATTAGATAGCAAGATACTGGTGCCGGTTATCTACTATGATAATAGGCTAATAAGATTATCAACAAGAATTTAATTAGTTTGCATTTGGTCGCTTAGTATCGCATTAATGTCGTCTCCTAATAGGTAGGTGTACATCAGGAATGTTTTTAACCCTGACTGAAAAACCTAGGGGTGTTATACATATAGGTATTTCGAGTGTGTGTTTGTATTTGTCCTTCGCCACCGGTCGTCATATAATGGCGTGGTTGTTTGTATCACAAAAAACAATCCTGTATATTTTTCTTCATATTATTATGTGTTAGTTGTTGTTCGCATAGTAGTTATAGACATATTGTCTAACTGAGATTTTTATGATGACCAACAAGAACAGAGGAAAATATAGGGGTACGAAGTAAAACCTC
This sequence comes from Alsophila aescularia, assembly GCA_946251855.1. Lineage (NCBI taxonomy): Eukaryota > Metazoa > Arthropoda > Insecta > Lepidoptera > Geometridae > Alsophila > Alsophila aescularia. The sequence continues at coordinate 48,655,091 of OX276375.1, forward strand.
ACATTGGCACTGACGACTTATTATACTCCGAAGTATAAGTAGTACCTTTGCAGAGGCATGGGGGAAGTAAAGATATTATGACCACACCAAACCAGTGTAAGTAGCCAGTGTGAGACAGATGGGAAGCATCTCACGGAGTTTTATTTCTATGAATTGTTGCATGACTTCATCAGGTTAAAAAACGATATGAGAGTATTCAATTTGAAACGCTATTCCTACGCATAAAAATCGTACATTATTTGTAAAGAACGAAAATAGAACTTACTATTTTAAAATTAAAATACCTAGTAAATCAAACAATTCAGTAGGACACTCACCTGTGCATCAAAAATCCAAATTGTCATATCAAACACTTACTGTACAACACGAAATGTTTTCCAATATGTCACACAAACTTAACACTTTACATTTATTTGCAAAAGTGTTTTATTATCCAACTAATTATGTTTACGCTTCTCATTCCATACGTGCAATAGAACGACTGGTGTGAAATGAACATTCAATGGCATTCAGATTATAGATACATAATTCTTAACTGACATTGAACATCGTATAGTTCTATTTGCACTTGGTTTACTTTTGTATACCTACGGAAGGAAGAATATCGATTTTAACCACAAAACAATGTTTCAGTTTCATGAACATTAGCTATTTGATATTATTATGTGCCAGACACGAGGGCAGTTTCACAATTTATAAATATTTATATGTACCTTTAAAAAAACTTTATCCAATCTACCTACATATTAAGCATTTTAATACATGATTGATCAATTAAAACAATTTACGTGTAATGTACACAGCTGGTGCATAATAAAACAACGATAAATAGAACAGAATATTACAAAAATATTTTTTATTAAATACCTTTCTCCTTCTTTAAACAAATGTACTTCAGCAATTTAGCTTATTTTATGTAATACGACGCAACCTAACTTAGTAGAACTTATCTTATTTTGGGAATGAATACCTACTGTCTACATATTTTTCCAAGCATATCCATACCAATATACAAAAGAGAAACGTTGTCTGTTCGTTTGTTTGTTTGTTTGTTTGTTTGGGGAGCTTTCACGCGATAACGGCTAAACGGATTTAGATGAAATTTGGAATGGAGATAACATACCCTGGAATAACATAGGATACTTTTATCCCGGAAAATGCTAAGTTTCCACGGGAAAACTGGAAAATGTTGATTACTTGCTGCAAGGAACGGTTGCCATTGAAACGAAATAACAAGTCTATCAAAAAACATCAAGAGCGTTGGTGCTATACCTATTTTTGCATTGGTTTTTAATATCCTAGAAGAATATAGGAATCTTTTTTTCGCGATAAACTGTAGTCCGCGCGGACGAGGTTGCGGGCGGGAACGCTGGTAATAATATAATTATTATATATGTACATAGTTTCATTACTAATTATTACTTACAATTACTCCTTGTTCAATTTGTGTACTTTCTGATAGAACTAGTAGCTATTTTGTTGTTATTATTGCATTATTTGTGAAAACATCCCACATAAAAATAGATTTAGCAATACCTAATGAGTTCACAAGCTTAATACATTCAATTTCTATCAAATAACAGTAGGTTATCGAAAAAGGTGAGTAGTAAGAGGACAGACTGACTACTTTTAAAATAACAGCCTAATCTACTTCTAAAGATTGGAAGGGCCGCATTGCGCTCAATATACTAGCATTGCTTTTAGAGTTAGGTCTTTTAGATTCATCTGAACAGGCGTTTTCTTCAATGAACCACTCTCTTCGGCTCTCAATTTTGGCTTTCCAGAAATCTGTAACATTCAAGAAATTAACTTGTATTTTTGTTCTACAGCAATTTACAAGATATGTATAAAATAAACAATCGCTTCTGTTTCGTCCAGGCTCGTAACCAAAGGTACGTAATACGCGTCAGTACTATATGATTGCTAGATGTGGCCGCGACTTTGCCTACGTGGTCACTTTTCGGGGATCAATGTTAGATCTTAGGAATGAACCAGGACCAAAATCACCTGTTTGTTATCTATGAAGTAAAAAAAACAAATTTTCATCAAACTTCATACAACCGTCATATAGTTTTTAATCGATTGCTCGGCTTCTACTCATCGAATTAAGATGCAAAGTACCTAGACCTAGGTTCACTACATTTTAAGTCTTATTCTAAGCTATCGAACAGTGAAAACTGCATTTCAGTCAGTCTGTCCAGTGTTTTAAGTGATGCGAGAACAGACATACACACAGATAGACAATAGCAAAAAATATTATTATTCTTTTTCAAAATATAAGAATGTATAAAATATAGTAAGTCTAATATACTTATAAGCTACCTACACGACTTCCCAAGTACAGGAGTGTAAAGTTTTTAGGACTCTTGTATGTTTGTATGTATGTATGTATGTATGTGATTTTCTTAATTCCACCATAACTTATAAATGCCTCAACAGATTTAGACGTATGGGGTATCGTTAGAATCCTTAAATCCCCCTGAGTAGCATAGGCAATATTTCTTTTTGAAAAAATTCAATATGGCGACATTATGGCTCCATTTTCAAATGCGAAAAAACTATTTTTTCTTCTAATTTTACAATATGGATATCAAATTAAAGGCCTTGATAAGCACTTCCAACAGTATATAATTTATTGGCATATAAGTTCATTTTTGGCAGGGCAGGCGTGTTTTTGTTAGCTTTTCAGCTAGTTTATTTATGTTCAGATTACCGAGTTTTTGTTAACTGATTTATTTATAAGTATAATTTCTTTGCCAGAAGTATAATAAATAATAATTATATTTCAATATTCAAGATTATTTACCTATTAATTCCTGCACTGTCCCATCTGTCCCCCCGTATTCTTCAGGTAATACTGATTTGTGTATATGCTCGTACAACGTTTCCAAATCCTTTGAGTGCGAGTGAATCTGAAATTATATAAGATACCAAATAAATGCAGAAAAGTAGACAGACACTATTTAATTATCTGACTACGGCGAAGCAAGGAAAGGGTAGTGAAGTTGACAGTCTATGTAACTAAGTATGTGTGTATTTATGTGGATGTTCCACCAAAGCGTCGCCCCTTGGTCAGATTTTGACAAGCGAGGTGTTAATAGATTCGTCTTCAGTTATAGTGTCATATGTTTATTTTACCCGACTACGGGAAGGCAAAAGAAGGGTTATGTGTTCAAAATACAAATTTGGTCTGATTTTGACAAGCGAGTTAGCAGTCGATTCGTTTTCATCGCAAAGGTGTCATAGGCTATTTTTTACCCGACAGTAGTGGGTTTTAGTTTTAGAACTTCTCTTCTTCTTCTTCTTCTTCCTCTTCGCTTTATCCCGTTATACGGGGTCAGCTTTCGCAATCATGCAGCGCCACTTCTGCCGGTCTTTGGCATCCGCTTCTACGGCATCTAATGCCTTCATATCCTTCTGGACAGTTGACAGCCAGGTTGTGGGAGGCCTTCCTCTCCCCCTTTTGTCCGTATCCATGGAAAGGCACTTTTTCACGACATGATCGTCAGGTCGTCGAACTACGTGTCCGTACCATCGCAACCAGGATTCAGAAACTTTGTCAGTGATCGGTTTAACTTTGAAACTGCCTCTTACATGTTCATTTCTAATATGATCTTTGAGAGAGACCCCTCGGACCATCTTAGCATTCGCATTTCTGCTGTGTGTAGCTTTTACTCGTGTCTTTTCAATGACGCCCAAGTCTCTGTGCCGTATAATATAGCAGGTCTTACCGCTGTTTTATAAACTTTTCCCTATGTTCTGATGGGTATTTTGGTATCGCACAGGACTCCAGTGAGCGTGCGCCACTTGCACCAAGCACTTGCAACTCGATGGGTAACGTCTGCGGCTATTGAGCCATCATCCGAAATAACGGATCCAAGATATTTAAATTTGGTGATTCTTGGAAGTATAGTGCCATCTAAAGCAATATCGGGTGCCGACTGGTATGGCATAGGGTTAAACTGACACATAATATACTCAGTTTTTGTCCTGCTGATTCGTAACCCACCTTGCTCCAATGCTTCTCTCCATCGCTCCAGATCCTCCTGTGCTTCGGTTTGACTCCCAGACATGAGCACCACAACATCAGCGTAGAGAAGGTTCCATGGTGTTGTCCTCACAATATCGACAGTCAGGTAATTCATGACGACATTAAAAAGAAGTGGGCTTAGGGCACTTCCCTGATGGACGCCTACATTTACTGAAAAGCAATCTGATACTCCAGCTGGACTTCTAACACAAGTTTCCACATTCCTGTACATATTGATTTATTTATTTATTTATTTAGACGTACAAAACACATTACAATCAAAAGATAATATGAAATAACAAAAATACAGTTTTGATCCGGATTGTAACATAAATACATTGCGTACAGCTAATCAGAGCAACCATAACAAGCAAGACTGGTACACATACATATATGTTCAAAGCTAGGTTGAGGACAAAGACATTACATACAATTTACATGGAAAAGATGAATGTAGATATTCTATTTATAAAGTTAGGCAATACAAATTAGAAAACTGCAAAACTATCTACACGTCCAACACATAACACGTCATGTTACATCAAAACAATGACATGATATGCAGACATGCTACAAAAATAAAATTAAAAATATATTATGTTAATGATATGGTTGGATATCCAAGACGCCACTGTTAGCGACTGAAATAGCCAAATTATGAAAATGGAGGATCTCCTTAATATTATTTATAAAAATGCTTAATTTGGGACTAAAAATGTCAAGTTTAATATTGTTTTTTGCTAATTCGTTATACTGACGAGCCATCCTAGTCAATGGGTTGTAATAAGAAATATTGTTTTTAAATATTTGTATGACAAAAAGATTAGTTTCATTAGATTTACGTGCTCTGAATCTAATACTGAATGAGATTTCCGACAACAAATCTGGGGAATCAATTATATTATGAATTATTTTGTAAAGATAAACCAAATCAAAGTATATGCGACGTAACTCTAGTGATTGAACATTAAATTTAGAGAGCCTCTCTTCGTAAGTAAGACTTGAGCGACCCGGTTTCTGTCGATAACTCAACATTCTAAGGCATTTCTTCCGAATTCGTTCAACTTCATTGATATGAACCTTATAGTTTGGAGACCAAATTGGACTACCATATTCTAAAACACTTCTTACCAGAGCAAAGAAAAGGTACAACAAAGTACGAGGTTTTTTAAAACCCTTTGTTGACCTGAAGACGAAACCCAGAAGTTGGTTTGCTTTTGTTACAATGTATTGATAGTGCGCACGAAATGAAAGCTTATCGTCAAACAAAACGCCCAAATCTTTAGCAATGTATGAACGATTTAACATGTGGCCTTTGATGTTATAGTCATTAATGATTTTATGATGCTTATTTGTAAACGAAATGGTAAAACACTTATTAATATTTAAATTCATATGATTTGTTGTACACCACTCAGTTACAGTATTCAAATCATTTTGTAGAGCTTGACAATCATCAACCTTTGTAATTACGCTGAAGATCTTTAAATCATCAGCGTACAAAAGACAATTACAAGATAGGCGCTGAATTAAATCATTTATGAAAATAACAAAAAGAAGGGGCCCCAAATGGGATCCCTGTGGAACCCCTGAAGTTACAGTCACAGGTGAAGAAATAAAACCTTTCAATGCCACCAGCTGACTTCTGTTGCTAAGGTACGAACAAATCCAACGATACAAGCTCCCGTGAACACCATATGACCAAAGTTTATGGCACAGTAATTTGTGACTGACCTTATCAAAGGCCTTTGAAAAATCAATATAGATAGAGTCAACTTGGCCACCACTAGCAAAGGCCTGACAAAGGTAATGTTTGTACTGGAGCAAACTGCTAACTGTCGATCGATTTTTAACAAAACCATGTTGTTTGTCAGAGATAATTGCTTTGATGTGACTGTACAAGTGACTGTAGACCAAGGACTCAAATAATTTCGCAAAGCAAGACAGTATACTTATGGGTCGGTAATTTTCGCAATGAGATTTATCGCCGCTTTTATAAATAGGAATGATATGAGCGGTTTTCCATCGCTTTGGGAAAACGCCGCACCTCAGAGATTTATTGAATATAATGGACAGTGAAACAGATAATTCACTGCCACAATGCTTGACAAACGACGGGGGAATCAAATCCCGGTCCTGGTCCCTTATTTTTGTCCAATTGTTTTATTTTAAATTGAATATCATTTACTTCTAAAATAACATGAGACAATGAGTTCAAAATATATTGGTCAAAGTTATCTGTTAGGTTCTCGTTAACAGTGCCAGAATCCAGATTAGAACACACCTCAAAGACTGAACAAAAGTAAAGTGAAAAAAGTTCACAAATTCCATTTCCATTAGATGAAGAGGTATTTCCAAATGTCATGGTATGCGGAATAGAAGTATGGCCTTTTCTGCTACTGACAAATTTCCAGAAAAATTTAATATTCTCTATAATAATATCCTCAGTAGACGATAGATACTTATTGTAACAATCCTCAGTAAGAACCTTGCATCTATTACGAAGCAGCGAAAAGGTATCATAATCTCGGGGGTTTTGAATTTTTTTGTAAAATCTATGATATTAATTTTTTTCCTCATTACATTTAATTAAAGGTTTGCTATACCAAATAGGATAAGACAATGATTTTAAAAAGGTCAAAGGTGTGTGTCTTTTTATAATTTCAAAAAGATTATCATAGAAAATATCAATGCACAGGTCAACGTCAGGATAGGATAAAATATCATGCCAATTTATAGAGCTTAATTCAGATTTAATTTTTTCAAAATTACTTTTTGAGAAGTTGAGGTGTTTGGTATTTCGTTGCTTTAGCCCTTTAGATATGTTGAATAAAGATAATTTAATCATTATAGCGGGATGATGTTTGTCCAAGAGACTCAGTGCAAGCGTTTCACTAACCAAAATATTATCAAGACTAGAAAGAACCAAATCCAACAATCGACCATTAAAGTTTATGACATTATTATATTGTTTCAGATCACATAATGCAATTAGTTCATTTAAAAGATTAAGCTTTCTATTATGTATTGGGACTGCAGAAAGGTCAGAAGTTAAAGGAGAGCTAAGAGAATCAAAATGATAATCAGGAGTATTAAAATCACCAATTAACAGGAAGTTATCATCTGGAAAATCATTAAGTATTAACTTCTGACAACGAGCATAAAATTCATCTAACTTATCACAACCCATATCGGGAGGTAAATAACACACACATATATTTAAACGAGAAGAGTCATGTACATCAGATATAACTGTTACCCAGATATCGTCCATTTCACTGTCCCATGACGCCTGACGGATAACCTGATATTTCTTAAGAATAGCTATCAAGACGCCACCTCCTGATTATTAATGCTACGTAGTGTTCCGGGACTTTATGTGCTCGCAGCGCTTGCCAGATGAGTGATCTTGGCACTCTATCAAACGCCTTTTCCAGGTCAATGAATATGAGCCACAGGTTCTTTTTGTTGTTCCGAAATTTTTCTATGACTGTTCTGACAGCGTGTATGGCATCATATGTACTTTTTCCAGGAGTAAAACCAAACTGGTTTTCGGATGGTTTAATAATTTCCATAAGGCGTTGGCCTAGAACTCTTTCCCAAATTTTCAGGGTATGTTAATTTTATAGTCCTGAAGTTGCCACAATCTCGGACATCTCCTTCGTTTTTATAAAAAGACACGAGCACACTTTTTCTCCAGGAATCCGGCATGCAACCGGATGTCAAGATTTCGTTAAAGAGGTCTGTAAGCCATGCTTCTCCATCAGTTTTTAGACACTTCCATATTTCAGCAGGTATTTGATCCGGACCAGTACGTTTACTGTTTTTCATCTTTGATATTGCCCGTGCTACTTCTTCAGAGGTAATGATGGTTATGGGACCTTGTACCGGCGGTTCTTCTGTTTCCTGTTGTCTGGGAAACTCTTCATTCAGTAGCTGGTTACAGTACTCAAACCACCGTTTACATATGTCCTTGTCTGCTGCAAGGAGGATACCTTCTCCATCTTTGATGAATTTAGTAGTGTTAAAGTCTATTGTATTTTTGTGTCTAAATTTTGCTATCTTGTAAATTTCATTATCATCCCCTGCTTCTAATTTCTGGTAAAAGTCCAACTCCGCCTTATCCTTCTCTATGGCTACGGCTCTTCTTGCAGCTTTCTTTGCTTCCATGTAGTTTTTTTTACTTAAATATGTACCACATGTTTGCCATTCTTTAAATAGTGTCTTCTTAGTTGTTACTTTTTTCCTTCACATGATCATTCCACCAGCGTGCATCCTTGTCGTTGTTTAGTGCACCTTTACTTATACCCAGTAGCTGTTTGGCTTCTGTGACACAGAATTCTTCATATTTTAGAACTTATGTCTTGTTTTATATAATATTACTTATGTGTTCGCATTTATTTAAACCATGAAATCGAATACCATTTTATGACTTGCTTAGCGAACCGTAACTTTTTTTAACGGGCTGATCGGAGGGTATTTTGTTTATCAGTTATATATGTATGTCTGTTCCTTTGTGGCACTATATAGACAAACGCTTAGGCCGATTTTGATGACTCTTATGTCAATCTATTTGTCTTAATCTTGCGAGTGCCAACATGATAGTTATCAAAATTCAATATGCCGACTATCAGACGACACAGAGTAAAAAAGAAAAAATGAAAGTTGACAAACTATGTTATATGGGGTATCATTGAATAAGTATTTGATAATCATTTATGTATTTCACTTATCATTTTTTATTTCAACCGTATAAGATCCATAACAACTTAACGTCGGGTTTTTACATTGTGCGTAAATTTTCTTGTTCACTAGAAACAACTACTACAACTAACAACTACAACTAACAACAACAACAAAAACAATTATTAACAACTATTTTGTTGTTTTATTGTTTACTAGTAGTTTCGCAGCTTTGCCCGCTTGCTAACTTAACAACCCCTTAAAGATGGTTTCGCACTGTTGGGTATAGGCCTCCTCATGTGCATGTCATTCTTTTCGGTCCTGCGTAAAGCAAATGCACTGGCTTTCTGCCACCTTGATGACGTCGTCTAACCATCAAGCAGCTGGTCTGCCTCTTAATCTTGATCCTTCTTTTGGCCACTTTTTCGTTACTTTCCTTGTTCCTTGTTTCCATCTTCTCGTCTCGCCAAAAGCCCTGCCCACCCGCACTTTAGCTTTGTGCTTGAAAATTTTCGAATCTCTAAGTCCATACGTTTAGGCTATTCGTTGGCTGTCAGTCAGTATTTCACGATATAAAAGGTTACAAAGGAGTGGAATGCCCTGCCCTCGTCAGTGTTTCCGGTAAATTATAACCCCGGTGTGTTCAAGTCAAGAGTGAATAGGTATCTACTAGGCAAGCGTGTTACACCTTCGACCACATCATCGCTTTCCATCAGGTGAAATCGTGGTCAAACGATTGCCTAGTCCGTAATAAAAAAAAAACATTATGCTGAGTTGGGACCTTTTTGCTGCATTTATCTTTTAAGCTTTGTTATTTTATTTTTTCTTATATTAATTTCTGTTTGTAGTTGTAGCAAATAAACTTATCTCTTCTTCTTCTTCTACAATAACTGACCAAAAAATAATTAGCCTTAAGCTGAAAATGTCTATTTCACTAAACACGCTACACGGCCCCGGCGCGGGTGCTCCACCAGGCGCGCGATGACAAGTTTGTACCTTGTAACTACACATACTGTCGTTGAAGAGCAAGAAGTTAAGAAGCTAAGTGACGTTTGTAGGCAAAATGAGTTAATGATGTCTAAGTGTTTTTAAGCCCATTATCTACCATATGGAAAGATAATAAGAGTTGTTTTTTTTTAGTATTTGCGATAATACAACAATGTTAGAAGTACATAACTACTTGTCTAGCAAAAATAGGTCTGTCAAAATTAACTAAAGGTACTTGAGTAATTTATGACAATCGTTTTACTAACGTTTAATTAAATACTGAGGCAGCACTGCGCTATTAACTGCTCTTAATTATTTCTGGCAGAGGAAAAACTTTGTATAAAATGCAATTCTGAGGTTCGTTAAAAGTCACCAACAGATGCTAAGCAATTTATATCAAGGTAATAGCACGTTTTTCGGTCTCTACGTTCTTCTAAATCTAACTAAAGTTTATCAATTAAAGCAAAACCAAATCAAGTTTTTGTTTTTTGAAAATGCTAGATTTAACTATCATACTTTTTATTATATATCTCAGTAACGAAACAAATATTTAAATTATTTATTTATTATTAAGCTGCAAGGTAAAAATATCAATAATTTGTTCATAGAAACCATTTTTGTAACCATAAGCGTTGATCAGTTATGCCGATTCTATGGACATAAAACTATAAAACGCGATTATCTACAAACTAGCTTTTAGCACTTAATGACTTCTTGCTCGCCAAAGACGATCTGCCGCCCTGCTCCTGCGACGTCGCATTGTTAACAAGTTTGAATTTTGACTAATTTAGTAATGCCTAAATTTGTGTTTTTTTTTTACTTATTTACTTTTCCTATTTAGTGCTACAGATACATTCTGTTGCATCTGAGTACATTTAAGAAAAATATCGAGTTCAATGTCACGGTGTATAACAACATTCCATCCGTATAATCTGTTCAGCATATTATTTTAATTAACATTTCCCTATACTAAACCAATTTTTAGAGACAGAAAGAAACTAAACATTTCACCATGCTTGTTTAGTATTTTGTATAATATGTTTATTTAATGTTTATTGAATAGGATCCAATAAAACCGAGTTATTGTATTTTATGAATCGAAAACCATACCCTGCTTTTTAATTTATAGCTAGTAAGCATTTTGAAAATTTTCAACGCAGGACCGAAGAAAAACGGGCCATTCAAAATGTGCATGCTTTTTAAACGCACAGAGAGGGCTTTCTCTGAACATGAGATTAGTTTCTTGACAATTGAAGGAGTCCACTGCCAAGTCATGCCAAACGCTAGGTTCTGGGCATCGACCATTACATCCTGCAAGAAAAATAAATCAACTATATAATAAATTGGATGTACCCGCGGGTTTGCCCGCATGGTCATTACTCTGGTATAAAATAAATCCTATTCCTACTACTTTTTGGTCCTGGTTATTCCATGACCCAAAAAAAGTACCTATAAGGTACAATATACCAAATTTGGTTCAGTCGTCATATAGTTTATTGATTGCTCGATTTCTACTCATCGGATTGAAATACCAAGTCCTAGGCTATCCTACAGTGAAAGCCGCAACCCAATCTGTCCAGTAGTTTGTACGTGATGTGCAAACAGACAGACAGACAGACACGATAAAAAAAAGTTATATATTGTTATTCAGTAGCTTATTTTAAGTACCTACCCTAGTTATTTTTTTCGTTATCTTCTTTTTACCGACTTTTTGTTACTGCTTTAATATTATTATAGATACCTAAGAAGTACATATAACATAATAAGTATACTTAGATAGATTGTCATTATTATTATTATTATTTATTAAAATCTCAAATTCATCTACATTAATATTATAAAGAGGAAAGATTTGATTGTTTGTTTATTTGTTTGTTTGTTTGTTTATAATGGTTAAACTCAAAAAACACTGATCCAATTTTAAAAATTCACCTATAGAAAGCTACATTATCCGCGAGTAACATGGGCAATATTCATTCTTTTAAAAATGGCTTTTCTACAACAATTGCAATAATGTAACCCGAGGTATCAAAAATTTGCGAAAATTAGTATTACCTATTTTGTATAAGGAACGTTGCCATGGAAACGAAATAATAACAAGTGTCGAGTACGTGAGTAATGCATTTGTCTATGCTCAAAAAGTACTGCCACAGAACAACTAATAAGCACTGCTGACAATGATTTTGATTTACGCTTACTGTCGTTTTTTTTTAGAAGTTACGACGTGTATAAAAATGCTTAAATTAAGAAAATTACCGATAAACTCAATAAACGCAAGAGATACATACCTAACTGATTTTAATAATTCTAGATGTGGCCAGATTTTTAAACCAAAGGAGGTCAACCTCTAAATCAGCCAAATGTATGTTTTTGTGATCTTTAATTCGGTATAACTCGCTATTCGTACGTGGCGTAGACGTTTCACGTCAAACAAACGGCCGTGCGCCCTGAGAGAGCCCCATCCGGGTTTTTAAACCAAAGGAGGTGGAATTACACTTACTTCCTACCCGGTTTTTTAAGCCAAAGGAGGTACGCTTACTGGCGTTAAACCTGAAATAACAGTAATCGTAGGTAATTCAACCTCCTTGCGTTAAACAGAATAATACTAAAGCACGGGCACAGCCAATATCTAATAAAAAAAAACTGTCACGGATACAGAACCGAGCTTCCTGTATAACCTGCAGCCCGATTCCATAACTTGGCTTCAATCGAATTCTCAGTATCGCAGCCACTAATGCCTTGCGATAGAGTCGAATTTGCTATGAAAAAAGTGATAATCCGATTGTAGCCAAGTTATGGAATTGAGCCACTGTTCCATACGCCTACAAATCGTGCAATCCATAATTTGAGATAGATATTTGTTTTACTTATTTTGAAAGAATAATATGATGTTCTTGAATTATTGAATTGTTTTTAAGCTTTTAATTATGCATGATAGCCATTCTAAACAAATTTAGACGGAGCCAAAAAACTTTTCGTGCAATTATTTTTCTTAGACTGGGAACACTGCTAGGATTCGAAACATTTCGTGCAATCGCTACCATTTTGTTATTCGTGCTTCAATCCTCGAACTTTAATGTGATTCTCGCTCCGTGTGCTCATTGTTAAAACTATTTATCGCCCAAAGGAAATGCCTGCGCATAATTACAAATAATACGCCAGAGAGTAAGCTGCAAACCTCATTATATCAGAGAAAAAAAACCTCACTTTACCTTCCTTCCATACATCTTAGAAATAGCAAAACTCGTCAGAAAACACATATATCTCTTCAGATTCAATACAAATAAACGCTGCAATACAATATTAGTTCTACTTACACCTAGATTAGAAATGTTTAGATATAGTCCCCAATAAAGTTGTATCCAAATCTATAGTAAACTAGCAGACAGCCTCAAAAGTATACATAAGGCTATCCTTATATTCCAAAAAACCCTGAAATATATCCTTATAAAAAGGCCCTATATAATATCAACCAATTTATGGATGACCAATAGAAAATGATGATGATGATGATGATGAAGAAAGTTTATTAGACATAGAGAATTTATAATAACAGCTGCGATACCTAATAAGATTATAGAGAAAATAATTACCTAGTTACCATATTATAATTATAAGAATAACTAACCTTGAAATAATACCTTTATTTTCATCAATAGTTAATATGTAGTGAAGTCAGTAATAAGAATTGTTGCTTCTCCTTTATCTATTTGCGAAGCCCTAGCAGGGTCATTGTACTTACAATTAGTTTGTTGTTTAAGTTTTATTCATAAGTCTTAATATGAATGTGTGTACACTGTACAATATATAAATAAATAAAGTTTTTGTTTGTTTTTGTTAAAGTTTTATCATCGTTTTGTTAAGGTTGTTACATTTGTAATTATTCTTGTCAAATAGAGACACGAAAGCATAATTATTTGTCACCGGTAACAAAACGTGTTCATAAAAGTATGAGTGTATCGGATAAAGTAATGGTGATGAATGCCTATAAGCAGACATAAGTCGTGGTCTAAAGACAAATAATAATAATAAATAATAATGATAATAATATATTCGGGACATTTCCACACCAATTATCTAGCCCCAAACTAGGATAACCTGTGCTGTGGGCACTAGATAACGGATAAACATACATAGATAAGAATATTACATCCATGACTCGGAAACAAATATTTCTGCTCATCACACAAATGATTGCACCTTGCAGGATTCGAACCCGCGACCGTTCGATTTCGTACCTAGGATCTCTAACCACGAGACCAACCGGTCGTTTAATTAAATATTGGTCATTAGCAGACTGTGTCCAGAAAACAGCAACTATTTTGGGAATATCTACAGTAACTGTGAGAAAGATTGTTACTGAGAATAAAACCAGCGATGAATTCAGTATGCTTCTGAAGACTGGGCCGATAACAAAATTTTTGTGGAAAAATAGGGCGAATTTACCTTGACTGCTATATAACAGATTGTTCATGACTTTTTTAAAGACAATGAGGCTCCTACTATAGCAAAAGTGCAGCGCGAGAGCAAAGCCAAAGGAAATAGAAACAAATATATTTTATCACCAAAAGTGCAGCGCGAGAGCAAAGCCGAAGGAAATAGAAACAAATATATTTTATCACCAAAAGTGCAGCGCGAGAGCAAAGCCGAAAGAAATATATTTTATCACCAAAAAAAAGAACGTTTTTTTCTTTCTTGGCTGTCTATTCTATCTCTATTTCTTTTGCTGACTGCAACTGGCATGACACTTTGATTGTGACTTATCGTGACATTTCTCTGTTTACATAAAACATCTAAGATTATGGAACAGGGTATAGAGCATATTACGATATAAACGATATATTTTGTATCTTAAGTTAGTATGTTACGATGTATTTCGTATTTTAAGATGGCAACTTTAAAAAAATCCATATCGCTCGATATCTTAAATATATATGATCTTCGCCGTTTGTGATGGTTCATATAAATTGTATGGCGAGCGATATTTTTTCTTAAGATGAAATATTATAGTATCTTCGTCGTCTATGATGCCCTTTAATCTGTTACTAAAGACCATATCTCTACGATTAATTTCACGAAACTGGCTCGAATTCTAGAATCATAAAACTGTTACCTCTCCAGCAATAGCGAAGTTATCGTCTTCTAGCAACAAGACCTCAACAATCATGAGAGCCACTTTGATGAGGTCTGTCAGCTTTCCTGGTGTCTGGCTGAATAGCCCAACCCTCACCATAACTATCCGAGGCGAATCTTCGTACATGCACTTCTTTAGCGGTAGTAACCCTCTGAAAATTGTAAATACAATGCTATTATAGCTATTTAAAAAAAACATCGGACTCATAAAAAATATATCATAAAATATATATAAATTTCTCGTTTCTCGTTTTTTTTATACAATTAGGTCTTAAATATAAAACATGGAACCCCTGGCTTTCACAACATGCTATGTTGAAAAAACGTATAAAAATAGAAGTGATATTTCAAGACGCTGCAAGATTTATCACATAAAATTTCGCTATTGTTCTTTGTACATTTGTTTAGATAACTTATAACGCACGCACCTTGAGGACCGATGAGAAGTTGATAGAGCTGGAAGAAGTAGTAAGTAAGTTGCGCTGGGGTATTATCGGGTTATCAGAAGTCCGAAGAGAGGGAGAGGATACGATGACCCTTAATTCCGGCAACTTACTCTATTACCGGGAGGGCGACCAGCAGTCCCAACTTGGTGTCGGGTTTCTCGTCCACAAGTCCCTCGTCAACAACATTGTGAAGATCGAAAGCATTTCGAGCAGCGTGGTATACCTTATACTCAGAATTACCGAACGGTATTCGTTGAAGGTCATACAGGTGTACGCCCCACACTCGAAACGCCCGGACGATGTAGTGGAGGCTATGTATGATGACATTTCTATACCATACATGCCCCGAAAACACACTTCACAGTGGTGATGGGGGACTTCAACGCACGGCTGGGCATGAGGAATGGCGATGAACTGCGAGTGGAGCAGTTTGGATTTGGACAGTGGAACCAAAGGGGTCAGCGATTGGCCGAGTTCATGGAGAAGGAGGGACTCTTTATGATGAACTCCTTTTTCAAGAAGCGCCCCTCCAGGAAATGGACGTGACTGCACCCCGGCGGTCTCTGTGTTCAACAGAGTTAAGACCGGCAGTGATCACCGCATGGTAAGAGGCTCATTGAATATCAACGTGAAGATGGAGAGGTCTCATTTGATGAGATCTATTCTTCGCTCAAGTCCTGCCCAAATCCAAAACCCCGAGAGCTTTCAGTTGGAGCTCCAAAATCGCTTCCAAATCCTTACCGAATGCGATACAGTGGACGAAATAAATAACGGGCTGGTGGAAATTGTCCACGCGGTCGGTTCGAAACTCTCTGAGCATACACTCAAACTTATGGCAGAACGAGGCGAGATGAGGCTGCAGTCTTCAATGGATATGTCGAGTTACAGCTTGCTTAATAAACAGATCTCCAAGTCGATGCGACACAATTTGCGTTCTTGTAATACTACTTGTATTAAAAATGCAATAGAGCGGAACAAGGGCTCCAAAGTGTTCGCAAGAGATCTGTCTATTGGGCAAAGCCTGTTGACGAAGCTGAAAATTGACAGTGTCATCGTTTCGTCGAAGCCAGAGATTTTGAGTGAGCTCGTGAAGTTTTATGGACAATTATACACCTCATTGCGTAGTCCTCCTATCAGGACTAGCGATACAAGAGCCCGTTTGACCCGACATTATACCGAAGATATCCCGGACGTCAGCCTATACGAGATCAGAATGGCTCTCAAACAGCTTAAGAGCAACAAGGCACCAGGGGAGGACGGAATAACAACAGAACTACTGAAATCGGGTGGAACACCGGTACTTAAAGTCTTTCAGAAGCTGTTTAACTCCGTCATCCTCGAGGGTACTACGCTAGAGGCGTGGCACAGGAGCGTAGTGGTTTTGTTCTTTAAGAAAGGTGATAAAACCCTTTTTAAGAATTATAGGCCCATTTCGCTGCTGAGCCACGTCTATAAGCTGTTTTCGAGAGTAGTTACAAACCGTCTCGCTCGTAGGTTTGACGAATTTCAGCCTCCCGAACAAGCTGGATTCCGAAAAGGCTTTAGCACCATAGACCACATCCATACGCTCCGGCAGATTATACAGAAGACATAAGAGTATAATCGGCCACTATGTCTAGCGTTTGTGGACTACGAGAAAGCCTTTGATTCAGTCGAGACCTGGGCAGTGCTACAGTCATTACAGCGGTGCCAGATTGATTACCAGTACATCGAAGTGTTGAAGTGTTTGTACAGCAAGGCCACCATGACAGTTCGTCTTCAGGATCAGAGCACGAATTCTATCCAGCTGCAAAAAGGGGTGAGACGTTATTTCTCCGAAACTGTTCACCACTTTTACGTTGATATTTAATGAGCCTTTTACAATGTGGTGATCACTGCCGGTCTTAACCCTTTTGATCACAGAGAAAAACGCGGCGTTCTCCGAAACTGTTCACCTCTGCACTGGAAGATATATTCAAGCTTCTGAACTGGAACGGATTTGGTGTTAATATCAATGGCGAACACATCACTCACGTTCGATTTGCTGATGATATAGTCATCATGGCTGAAACCCTGGAAGACCTAAGCACAATGCTCAGTGACCTCAATATTATTTCCCAACAGGTCTTAAAATGAACATGGGCAAGACGAACATTATGTCAAATGCCCATGACGTACCCATGCCGGTTTATGTTGGGAACGATATTATCGAAGCTGTTGATCACTATGTCTACTTGGGTCAGACGATCCAACTGGGTAGATCCGACTTCGACAAAGAGGTCAACCGACGAATCCAACTCGGATGGGCAGCGTTCGGGAAATTACGCCTTATCTTCTCGTCGCAGATACCGCAGAGCCTCAAGACGAAAGTTTATAATCAGTGCGTGTTGCCAATGATGACATACGGCACTGAGACGTGGTCGCTAACTATTGGTCTCATACAAAATCTCAGAGCTGCGCAGCGTGCAATGGAGAGAGCTATGCTCGGTGTTTCACTACGTGATAGAATCAGAAATGAGGAAATCCGTAGAAGAACGAAGGTTACTGACATAGCTCTCAGAGTTTGCAAGTTGAAGTGGCAATGGGCAGACCATATAGTTCGCAGAACCAACAACCGCTGGGGAATAAAGGTTCTCGAATGGCGACCACGAACAAGCAAGCGAAGTGCGAAGACCCCCCACGCGATGGACCGACGACCTTGTAGCCATCGCAGGAAGTCGGTGGATGGAGGTGGCACAAGATCGCTCGTCATGGCGCTTTTTGGGGGAGGCCTATGTTCAGCAGTGGACTTCTAAAGGCTGACATGATGATGATGATGATGAAGATGAGTATTTTTCGGGAATCTCATTAATTTGTCCCGTAAAATTATTTTAATATGTTTGAGCAATTTCTTTTTATTAACCTCCGAACAAAGAGACGGGTGTTATAAGTGTGTGTGTGTGTGTGTGTGTCTGTCTGTGGTATCGTAGCTCCCAAACGAATGTACCGATTTTGATGCGTTTTTTTCTGTTTGAAAGCTGATGTGATCGAGATGATTCTTAGATATTTGGAGGATGGGGGGGGGTTTGTAGAAAAGGGGGGGTTTGAGAAAAGGGGGGAGGTGAGAAAAGGGGGGATCGTAGCTTCCAAACGAATGGACCGATTTAGCTGCGGATTTTTATGTTTGAATGCTAGGGTAAACGAGATGATTCTAAGCTATATGGCGCAAATGAGAAAAGGGGGGTGCGAAAACGAATGGACCGATTTAGCTGCGGTTTTTAATGTTTCAAAGCTGAGGTAAACGAGATGGTTCTTAGGTATAATGGGGGGGATTGGATTGGGGGTGAGGATCGTAGCTCCCAAACGAATCGAACGATTTTGATGTGGTTTTTATATTTGAAAACTGATGTGATCGAGATGCTTCTTAGCTAAAATGGGGGTTTGGGGCTCGGGGATTATATATTTCTTTAATTTGGGCTTGTTTATTTGATCCCCAATAATAATAAGACTTAGGTAGGTATATTTACGCTTACCCTAATTTGAGAATCTCCTGAATCGTAGGATCAAACGGGTCTCTGTTTTCATAAAACTCGGGAACGGTAGCCTTCAATGTGTAGTACATGTCAATCTTTCCTTTGGTCTTTTCCATGTTGTATTTGCATCCCCGCAAAAACGCCACGAGCCATTGGTCATCTGAAATCAGCAAAAGTTTGGGTTTAAAGTGTAAGGCGCCCGCTGGCTAGGTGGAGTGACGACTTGCGAAAAATGGTTGGCTGGAACAGGATGAGAAGAGCCGAAGATCGGGCTCAGTGGCGTTCACTAGGAAAGGCCTACGTCCAGCAGTGGACGAATATAGGCTGATGATGATGAAGATGATGTATGTTTAAATATTGTGTTTAATTCCCTTGTGCCGTTTTCATAACTATTTTTCATAAGTAACTACGAAAAGGGTCGTTATTTTCAATGTTTCATAACTGCCAGGCTTCAATAAGGAGATAACGTATTTAAACAGAGATCTCTATCATCATCATCATCATCATCAGCCCGTATTAATCCACTACTGGACATAGGCCTCTTCTGTATTGCGCCATTCACACCGGTCCTGAGCCAACTCAGCTTTGAAATATAAAAAACCGCAGCTAAATCGGTCCATTCGTTCGAAGCTACAATTTCCCTTTTCTCAACTCCCCCCCCCCCCTTCCATATGGCTAAGAACCATCTCCTTTAATTTGGAATGGAGATAGCTTATACCCTAGAATAAAACATAGAACACTTTTTCTGACGGAAAATTGAAAGTTTTCACGGGAAAACTAGAATATATTGATTACTCGCTGTAAGGGACGGTTGCCATGGAAACGAAATAACATGTCTGTCAAAAACTTCAAGAGCATTGGTGCTATACCTACATTTGCATTGGTTTTTAATATCTTAGAAGTCCGCGCGGACGCAGTCGCGGGCGGGAAAGCTAGTTTTAAGATAAGATTAAAATGTGTTTTTGATATTTTTTTTACTTGTAAAAGTGCTGTATCTATTATGTTGCCCAGTTACAATAAATGACTTTGACTCTGATAAATACATGTATAATCTCATTGCAATGTAAATTATCATTTTACTCAGGTGCTTATGCTTATCAGGACTCTTGATAAATTATTCGTGATTCAATCATTACCTACATACCTACGTAAATAAACTTACTCGGCTTAACCGAATGCAGGTGCGGCTGCTGACTGAGCCATTCTCTCAAAGCTTTTAAATCAGTGGTCATTTTTGATGGAGTTTCATGGAGTTCCTCTTCCGCTTTCTTAAGCAAGGCAGCTGAGAGCGGGCGAACTGGCTCCATAGTAGCAAGTAATTTATTTAAGAAACTGATATAAAAAAATAAAAGAATAAGAACAAAATCAACATGTCCAATAATATTAAACAACAAACACAAAGCAGTTAATTAAAGCTGCAGTTCTAGATAAATATGTAGAAACTTTATTTGGTAAAATCATGGAACAGTACAGTGGATTCCAGAGTCACAGCTTTGAGTCTATCCTTGGTCGTATATATTTTTTTCATTTCCAGAATATCAATTTAACAAGACATAACTTCAAAAACTAAAACCTTTGGTCTGGTAAAAATAGCCAAAAAAAATAACACACTGAAAATTAAGACGAATCGATTGATACCTCTTTTGCACTATTGAACCGTTAGGCTACCATCGCACTCACAAACACAAATGTTTTAAAACAATGAACAACACTGAATCTATACTTATTACTTATAATACAACTGTAACGGGTCAAATTCTGTACATTGAAGATATTTTGAAATTTTCTTTTGGAGAGTACTCTATATTCGACACTGAAGCCAAAACTGTACTTTTTTCATTTTGTCTGTCTGTCTGTCTGTCTGTCTTTCTGTCTGTATCTTGGCTAGGCATCACGCCGAAACTACTGAATGAATTTAAATGAAACTTGGTATGATTTTAGTTCATATTACGAGGTAGGACATAGGATACTTTTAATCCCGAAAAATGAAAGGGTTCCCGCAGGATAGGCGTTGAAAGTTTTTTACAACTTTGTTACAACTTGGCACAGTCTTATTCTATATAATGCGTAAAAATTGAGAATAATTTTTATCCCGAAAAATTAAAGAGTTTCTGCGGGATAATGTCCCAAATTCTGTAAATTGAAGATAATTTGTTTTTTTTTTTTTGGATGCTTTTCTATATTCAATACTTAAGCCAAAAGTGTATTTTTGTCTGTCCGTCTGTCTGTCTGTACCTTGGCAGCGCATCACGCCAAAAATACTTACTGAATTCAAATGAAATTTGGTATGATTTGAGTTCATACATCGAGGTAGGACACTGGATACTTTCATCCCGAAAAATTGAATAGTTCCTGCAGGATAGGCGTTGAAACTTATTTTAAAGAACACGTATCACGCTAAAACTACTGGACGGATTTTGTTGAAACTTGGCATAGTCATAGTTTATATAATGGGTCAAAAATTAGGATAATTTTTATCCCGGAAAAATAAAGAGTTCCTGCGGGATAATGTCCCAAATTCTGTAAATTGAAGACATTGTGTAAATTTTTTTGGAAGCCGTTCTATGTTCAGTACTGAAGCCAAAACTGTATTTTTTGTCTGTCTGTATGTCTTTTTGTCTGTCCGTCTGTCTGTCTGTACCTTGGCAGCGCATCACGCTGAAAATACTCACTGAATTCAAATGAAATTTGGTATGATTTGAGTTTATACATTGAGGTAGGACAATGGATACTTTTCATCCCGAAATATTAAAGAGTTCCGACAGGTTCATCATCATCATCATCATCATATCAGCCTTTTAGAAGTCCACTGCTGAACTTAGGCCTCCCCTAAAGAGCGCCATGACGAGCGATCCTGTGCCACATCCATCCACCGACTTCCTGCGATGGCTACAATGTCGTCGGTCCATCGTGTGGGGGTCTCTCCACACGTCGCTTGCTTGTTCGGTTGTCAGTTCTGCGAACTATATGGCCTGCCTATTGCCACTTTAACTTGCAAACTCTGAGAGCTATGTCAGTAACCTTCGTTCTTCTACGGATTTCCTCATTTCCGGCAGGTTAGGGTGGAAAATTATTTAAAAGAACACGTAGCACGCTGAAACTATTGGACGGATGTTGATGCAACTTGGCACAGACATAGTTTATAAGATTGGTGAAAATTATAAATACTTTTTGTCCCGAAAAAAATAAAGTTTCCTTCGGGATATGGGTTCAAATTCTGTTTATTAAAGATATTGTGATATATTTTTTGGAGGTTACTCTATATTCGATAATGAAGTCTAAACTGTTTTACTTTCTATTTTTGTCTGTCTGACTGTCTGTTTGTCCGTATTTTGACCGCACATCGCACAGAATCTACTGAATGAATTCAAACGAAACTTGATGATTTGAGTTCATACTACGAGATAGGGACATTGTATACTTTTCATCCCGAAAATTTAAAGGGTTTCCACAATATTGGGTTAGAAAGTTATTAAAAAGAACACGTAACACGCTGAAACTACTAGACGGGTTTTTTTATGCACATTGACACAGTCATATATTTATACTTATAATAAAGCAATAGGTAGGAAAAAGGCTGTAAAAATAAGATAAATAAAAAAATGCTCTGGGGTGCTTAAAAAGGGTATTGAACAAGAATATATAAAAAAAGTCGCTCTGTCTGTTTGTCTGCATGTTTGTTTGTTCACGCATCACGTAAAAAGTATTGGACCGATTGCAATGCGGTTTTCATTGTTAGATAGCTTAGGGTTTGATTTAAAAACTGGTGTAATTGGTATCTCAATCTGGCGAGTTAGAAGCCGAGCAATTGAAAAAAAGTATTTTAGACGGCTAAAGAAATTTTGATCAAATGTATAAAAAATGTATATTGGTCCTTGAATAGCACATTTTGGTACTTTGAACCTAAAGAAAAGACCACGCGTGCGAAGCCACGGGTACAGCTAATATTATATAAATTTAAGAAAAAATACTTACATACAAAAAGCTGCACAATATTAACATCTAGTGGTTTTAATTCAACTAGAAAGTATTACACAGAATAACACAACAACTGCGTGCGAGCACAGAAAACATAATACCTACATATCTGTTCTGTGAGACTCAGAAACGATAAGGGACGCTCGCTACTAGAGCTCATGCATTAATTATATAGAGTCGCTTGTCGGTTGTTGTAAAGTCATACCTAACTGGTATATTTTCCTTAAATAAATACAAAGGACGCGATTTAATGCTGTAAAATAAAATATTTTTTTGCAAAAATTGTCTTAGCAAGGTTATCAGCTGTACATAGCTGTATAACTTTAGTTGGTCTTGAATAAAAAAGGGCATAAACGTCGAATAATATACCTATAGGTAAATATAGTTATAAGTATGTTGTATCAAGTGATAATGGTTCATTGTGCATTTGAAATATCTGAAATAAAGACAATAATAGCTATCTATCGCTACTAGAACTCATGCATTAATTATGTAGAGTCGCTTGTCGGTTGTTGTAAAGTCATAACTGGTATATTTTCCTTAAATACATACAAACGACACGATTTAATGCTGTAAAATAAAATATATTTTTTTGCAAAAATTGTCTTAGCAAGGTTATCAGCTGTACATAGCTGTATAACTTTAGTTGGTCTTGAATAAAAAAGGGCATAAACGTCGAATAATATACCTATAAGTAAATATAGTTATAAGTATGTTGTGTCAAGTGATAATGGTTCATTGTGCATTTGAAATATCAGAAATAAAGACAATAATAGCTTAAGAGATTGATAAAAATAGAATACATGTACGTTTTGCAACGAAGTCATTAAAAAATATAGTCTATAAAGTTTTAAACTCATACCCATCTCCTTGAGCTCAAGGTCTGGTAAATCACATGGCCTCATCAGTAAACTGAGCTAGTTTTGTAACGAGGTCAAATCTCTTTCGTAATAATACTCATTTGATCTCTTAATTCTTTCATAATCCATTTCATTCCATTTGATAGTTTGTCATTATTCATTCTAAGTTCAAAATGACCTGTCATTGGGATATGGATTTTTAGCAAACCCGAAATTGTTATAAAATACCCATAATAAGATTATTAAAACTGGACTTTTTTAAAATACATAAGATAATACCTTCTTTGGTGGTTTTAATCCGTATCGTCGAAGTACGAAAAGTCTGTGATAATGAGCTCCTAATTGTTCCTGACCTTTCATATTGTCCACTAAGGCTTGGTCCCTGGGCTGTTGGAATAAACGCAAAACCTGGGACCGCCTCGTGACAGTTTTAGTTACATGAGCAAAACCTAGATGTCACTGTTATGCAAACTTTTTTCCTCAAAGAACATAGGCGGAATTTTATGCGATAAATCTTGCAGCGTCATGACATATCATTTCTACAGATCTTAAGTAATTATTTTTCTACGTTTTTTCAACATAGCCTGTAAGCTAGAAAAGGCATAGTTAACAAATCAATTTAAAAAAACATGAAATTGTTGAACATGAATTTAAAAAAACATGAAACTTCATTTCCTTCCTACAATGTTTAACCGGCCTTGTTGCCTGCCCAACGGGCGAAAAAATATAAATAATACTATGACTTTTCCGGTTTGGACGTCAAAATTGACAACACAGTATACGTCCCACCCGGTTTTTTAAACCAAAGGAGGTTGAATTAAGCTTACTGGCATTAAATATTTTAACAGTAAGCGTAATTCAACCTCCTTGCGATAAACAGAATAATAATATAGACTGTGCTATAGACAAAATGGTAAGTCAATATAAAAACTCTATACAAAACATTATACTCGTAGCAGACTCGTAGCAAACAAAGAGTATACAAATACTACGTGTAGCAAAGGGAATAAAATGAATGCATTATAGTTTATGGAGGAAGTGTAAAAAATTGTTGTTATAATAGGATATGTTAATTTATTTAATTGTTTTGCACAAAAATAGTGTAAGTACAAAGAAGAACTTAATGCTAAACAGCATTATCTACCAACTACTTATCAGTCATCCAGGTCGTGAAAGAAATAATAGTACAAAGGGCGTCTTGGTTAAAATATTGAACAATTAACACGAAAGAAACAAAGGTTTGTGTAAATAAAATGTTTTGTTTATGGAATTGTTGCAAAATATTTGTGCTAATAGAGGACAACTGTTTCCCTGCACAGTGAAACAGCAGCAACATATCTAAATACCTATATTGTTTTGTAATCTCGCTAGGCAGTAACAGATTGAAAATAATTCTTATTCAAAAGCCTAGTCTTTTACACTAGGTAGGTAATTGAATAGGTATGTACCTACAATATCTTAAAACATTATACTTATCACGCATAAGTACTTACTTGCTTACCTAATAAAGCGGATAAAATAATTAATATCTCTAAGACTGTTTCAAATGTATGTAATAAATAATAATAAATAACAGTTACATAACCTACAAAACTTTGAAGCCTAATAACAATTATACTTGGCCTCCCCAAAAAATATATCTAAGACTAACAATCTCAGGAAATGATGCTGAATTACTAGCGATATTTTTTGTCTAAAGACACCATGAATTTCACTGACAAAAGTATGTATGGGAGTTCGCCATTGATCTTTTTTTGAATTTAACACACTGGTTTAAAAAATATCTAAGCACTACTAAGTAACGAGACATACGTCAAATGGTATATATGTCGCAGGCAGATAGTTTAATCTGCCGTTCAATTAAAAGGCTAGCCTTATTACTAAACAGCGCCGTTCAATTAACTACCTGAATGAATTCAGCCGTAGCGTCTAATACAACATTTAATAAACTGGCTGGCTGATAGCTTAGGCCATTCATACAATAGAGTGACCATGTGACAAAAAATAAGTAATTCTTTCAATCTTATTAGTTTCGAAACAGTGAAATGTTTATCAACAGTTTTCATGTTCAACATAACTAGCCTACCCAGGCTAGTTTGTTTATAAACAGTTTTCATGTTCAACCTACTCGACAATGAGTAGCAGCCGATCAATCTATAAAAATCGATTTGACGTCTGAACGAAGATTGATGAAATTTGGTATATTGGTACCTTTTCTTCTGGGGTGCGATTTTTGAATGTCACCGGTGATTTCGAAATCAGCTTTTCGCAAAAGTGGTATTTTTGAGTATCATACCCTGTCTACCAACATAATATAAATACTGCTCAGCTTTGCTAGTAGACAATCGTATGATTACTTTATATCCTACGCAGCAAATATTTTATCGGTACTAAGTACCGGCTTTTATTTTTCATACGAATTGACAGTAATACGTAAAACGGAACGTATCTGCCAAATCCTACACCTACATATGGTCTAATCTGTGGTCTAAATCAGCTGTTCGGAGTCGAGTTTGTTTTCGTTTCTTCGAAAAATGATGTTCGTTTTACTTTTATTACGACGGATATAGAGAAGTGAATAATTAGTATAACAAAGAGATTTAAACGCTACATGATGGCTACAATACCATAAAGAAAGGTTGGGGCCCATATTCTGGCCAAAAATACATTGCTACATTACCTAGTTATTGTTGGATCTCAGTCAGAATAAATTATTGTAAGAAATGACAACTTTACTGCAACATTCACAACGAAGGAATTTGCCAGCCGTCTGAATGCCATTCTGTGCACCAAGAAATCATGTATACAAAGTCAAGGAACATATTATAAAGTACTCTGAAAGTACGAGAAAGATTAAAAGGAGAGGAGGTAATTATCATTTTTACTACCTACTTACCAATGTAACAATTATTTTACCATTATAATATTTATCTAGTGAGATAGTCCTTTGACTTAGCTAATCGTTGCTACCAAGCACATTATTTTGGACATGTATGTATATCTTCCAAAACATGTGGATATCAACACATCAAGCCACATTGGCTCGATCTGGTCTAACAACGGCTTAACACCTTCTGAAGCATGCATTGATGGCAAATGCACATTTAACCTAGATGAAACCCGGTGTTGTTGTGTTTCAAAGTGCACATATTACAACTTGACTACCACCGCTCTTCTGTAGTGACATAAATTCATTCTGTAGTGATTTTTGTTGTCTGAAATAAACATATTTTGAATTTGAATTTGAATAAATCTACTACATAATGTAACATTTAAAATTTGTTTTAGTTGAAGATGACCAAATCCAGCAACCAGCAACAATTCACCAATGCACCTGACTACAATCCACTGCAGAACAGGGGCCTCCCCGATAATAGGGGCGATTTACCTTAATCACCATATTTGGAGGCAGCGCGGTGACTGCAGTACATGTTGATACTTGCTGCTGCTTGCTGAAAAATGCTGCTGCCCATTTCCTGAATTCCCTATGCACTCACAGCACCGACGGGATTAGAATGAGTGCACCTATTATAAAGCTGCCCACATGGCTATTATTTTGTAAATTGTGACATAAATATGGTTCTACGTTTCTACAAAGTACCTACTAATTAAAATTAAAAATCAAATGATGTTTTATTTCTTTATTGTAATTTGAAACAATCAATGCTCAAAGAAATTGCAGATAGGTTAGTCACTGACTCTGGTCTTCCACACACAGGGACACATCATAGAGGCTAAAATCAACTGGTATAGAACATCAGTCCTCAGATTACCTATAGATTCTCAACAACCCCTTCTAAAACAACCACCACTGGATGTGGTATTCATTCTTATTAATATTATGAAGCACAACCACTTTTTTTTTAAGCCTTCTCCTCTATTAGAACACTCCGAAACTGTCCTTGACAATATTGTATTGCATGGGTACTTTTGAAGACATCATAGCTTTCTTCTGAATGACTTTTGGCACAGGAACTGGCAGTTGTTACCAGCTGTTTTATAATTATCCACTATCATCTGGAAAAAATATAAATGAATAGTTAAATAAGTAGGTACATGCGCTAGACCTTGAGCGCTAAACTAACAAAATAGGGTTACAGGCATACAGGCTACCCCTGTATTGTGGGTACCTACCTACTGATACCACCTGACCTAGTAAAAAAGAAGGCACCTACCTAGGTAAGTAGGTATTTATGGTAATTTGTGTCTACGCGTAAGAATCGACTGGGTGTTGGCTGCTAGTGCTAGCTAATAGGAGAAGACAATAAAACATTGACTTACCTTTGTTTCTATAGAGAAGGGAAGCCGCTTGTCCTATTAGCACTGAAAAAAAGCCTCACATCCTCGAAAGCCAGTGGCTTTGAGTGGCAATTTCTTATGGGACATTGATAATGCCTTTTCATAAATAGCATAACTTTAGTCCCATATCTTCATCTGACGAGTCATCTTTAGTATTGCTACTAGGCTTGCTGCTAGTATTAACTCATTCGTTGTTCGTATTTTAGGAAAAACAACACACGAAAAGTAGGTGAAACTATGAACAAAATTTCAAAAATATCACCGGGTGATTTCAAAACGAGTGGGGGGAGGCACTCGTAAACGAAATCATACGTATGATATTTTTTATCACCCAGTGAAATTCAAAAATACGACTTTTTGGAAATCGGTGACTTTTTATCATTTCGCTGATATTTAATCACTCGGCGATATTCAAAAATTGCACCCCTGGAATAACTCATAGGATCCTTATATAACAGACCAGCAACCCACCCCGGCTTCGCACGGGTAGATATATAGAAAGACAAAATAAGTACTTAGGAATGTACTTTATTTGA
Source organism: Alsophila aescularia (assembly GCA_946251855.1). Taxonomy (NCBI): domain Eukaryota; kingdom Metazoa; phylum Arthropoda; class Insecta; order Lepidoptera; family Geometridae; genus Alsophila; species Alsophila aescularia. The sequence goes on from OX276375.1 coordinate 48,683,534, forward strand.
ACATTTATTTTGCTACAATTCCTCACACTAAATTACTTTATGTAGGTATTTATACAAACATAACCTAACTATTAACAACAATTATTCCGTACACTTACTTCATCCTTATATTACTATGATGATGCATTGTATTTATTCTCTTTGCTACTAGAGCAACGCGGCCTCGTATCGACGGGGCCGCCTTGCTCTAAGCTTTGCTCAAGGAAGTTATACGTACTTACGTACAACATAGAACTTCCTTGGCTTTGCTATAATGTTTTGTCTAGGTTTTATATTGACGTATCATTACCTATTATTCTGTTTAACGCAAGGAGATTGAATTACGCTTACTGTTAAAAAGGTTTAACACCAGTAAGCTAATTCACCGCCTTTGGATTAAAACTTCGGATGGGGCTGTGTCGGGGCGCCCGGCCATTTGTTTTTCGTGAAATGCCTACGCCACGTACAAATCGCGAGTTATATCGAATTAAAGATCGCAAAAACATAAATTTGGCTTATTTTGCGGCGACGGACTCGTGGTCACACCATTTTTTCATACTGATGTGACCATGAAGAATTACTTTTACTTGTGGTCAAAGTGCTTGGTGTGACAATTAGTAAGCTATACAATATAAGACTCGTAGTCACGCCAGTGTGGGAAACCAAAAGACCAATTACATATCGACATAAAGAAGTCATAAGTAAGTTAGAGGAGGGAGAGGTGGTAAGTGAGGGGTGGGTTAGGTAGTGGGGAGAAGGGGAGGGGGTTATTCGGGGCAGGAATGGGAGGGGGGAAGGGAAGTGGAAGTGAGGGGAGGGGGATGGGGTAAATGAGAGGAGGAAGTTGGGCAATGATGGGAGTGGGGAAATGAAGGTAGGGGAAAGTGAATGGGGGAGCGGGTGATGAGAATGCGGGGAAGGGAAGTATGGGGGGAGGGGATTAGGAGAGGGGGAGGTAAAGTGACAGTTAGTTGGGAAAGGGTGGGGTGAGTAGGGGAATTTGTGGAAAGTAAGTGGAAGGTGGGTAGTGGGGGACAGTCAATTTTTTTATTTATTGACATGAGCTATCTCACCTGCTGGTACACCTGCTCGTGCCCTGCTAAACAAACGAGGCTCTGGCGACCGACAAATGGCAGTATATCCATTCATAAATCTGCGCAGATAAATGGCACAGACCGGTGACGGGTAGAAACGCCACCGGTGCGAGGAGCTGCGCTCTGCTTGGCGATTATGGGCATCTCCTCTTATGATAAGCCCCAGAAAGAAATTCGCTCTGCTATTCCTGACCAAGGTGGCAGTCATGGTAACGGCAGCGCAGGGGGTGCTAAGAATGCCCGGGTTACGGAAGGCCGACAACAAAGACTGAACTTGGCTACATTTAATGGACGCACTCTACGGCTGGACGAGCATTTGGCACAGCTGGAAGTAGAATTAGAAAACATCAGGTGACATATTTTGGGACTGTGTTAAGTTTGAAGAGAGGGAGAGGACACCATAACTCTTAAATCAGGTCAGCTGAAGAACTTCAGAGAGGGAGATCACCAATCCCAAGGCAGCGTTGGGTTCCTCGTGCACAAGGTCCTCGCTAACAACGTTGAAGAAATTTGCAGTGAGTCGACCAGGGTAGCTTACCTTATTATCAAGCTCACCGAGAGATATCCTCTTAAGGTGATACAGGTTTACGCACCGACTTCAAAACACTCTGATGACGATTTGGAGGACATGACAAGCCATATCCAAAGCCCTTCATACAACCAGAAGGGCCCACTTCAACATTCTTATGGGGGACTTTAACGCTAAAGTGAGTGTACAAGCTTACGGCGAGTCTAAAATTGGACCGCATGGTTTTGGCATCAGGAACGCGAGAGAGCAAATGCTAGTTATCTTTCTAGAGAAATAAGGTCTCTTCGTAATGAATTCTTTCTTTAAGAAGCAGCCCCAGAGAAAGTGGACTTGGCAAAGCCCGGATGGCGTTACAAAAAATGAGATTGACTTTGTCATGATGGATAGGAAGCAAAAATATTCAGAGATGTCTTGGTGATCAATAGGTTTAATACTGACAGTGATCACCGACTGGTCCAAGGCACTCTTAATATCGATTTTAAACTTGAATGCGGAGCCTCAGCATGATATAGTCCGAGCTCCGACCAAATCTGATTCAAATCATGGCAGGGTCTGAGAAATTCCAGGGAAAGCTGGATAATCGATTCGCTGTTGTGGAAACCACAAATGACGTTAATGAGGGACTTGACAACGTGGTGAGAATTCTCACGAAATAAGTCCAAAAATTTTGCAGATCGCAGTATAAAGGGCTAAAATCCAAGCTTTCAGACGAGCCTCTCAAGCTTATGACACAAAGGCGGGAAGACACACAAACCTCTTTGTCAGAGAAGATGACACTCAACAAAAAGATCACTAAATTGACCCGACGCGACCTTCGGTGCTCCAATACATGCCTCATACAAACGGCAATTGAGCAAAACCGAGAGTCCAAAGTTTTCATGCAACAACTTGGGAGGAGTCATCTGACAAAGTTAAAAACAGCTGATGGTACAACCGTTGTGTCAAAACCTAAGAATCACGCCGAGATTGAGGATTTCTATGGTAGACTATACGCTTCTCATGCTTCTCGACCGGAAATCCCTAGTGAGGATTCGAGGGCCACACTGACCCGTCACTTCACAGATGAGCTGCCAGATATCAGCCTGGATGAGTTGGAGATTGCCCTGAAACAACTAAATAATGGAAAGGCCACTGGTGAAGACGGCATTACCTCAGAGCTGTTAAAGGCAGCGGGTACTCCTGGCCTTGGACAGCTGCAGACACTTTTCAATGCCGTCGTTCATAGTGGGAGAACTCCAGAGGGGTGGAACAGGAGTATGGTGGTATTATTCTTCAAGAAAGGGGATAAAACCTTGTTGAAGAATTATAGGCCCATTTCCCTCCTGAGCCACGTCTACAAGTTGTTTTCAAGGGTCATCACCAAGCGTCTTGCACGTAGAGTTGATGAATTTCAGCCAGCCGAGCAGGCCGGATTTTGTTGAGGATATGGTACCGTAGCCCACAAACACTGTATAAAGCTGCTACGATGTCCGTTAAAATTCAGGACCGGCAAACAGAACCAATCCACTTGCTCAGGGGTGTAAGACAGGGGAATGTAATATCCTTGAAACTGTTTAACTGTTTACAAATGCAGTGGAGGATAAGTTCAAGACGCTGGAATGGAAAGAAATGGGCATCAACATAAACGGCGAATACATCACGCACTTCAGATTTGCTGATAATATCGTCTTAATGGTAGAATGGGTCCCGACGCATTGGTCTCTGCATAAATATTGACAAAACAAAATTGATGATCAGTCATAACATTATACCGGAATCAATAGCCGTCAGTGGCATGCCTCTTGAAGTTGTTCAGGAGTACGTCTACCTTAGACAAACTCTTTAGTTAGGCAGATACAATTTCGAGAAAGAAGCCGTTAGGCGAATTCGGTTGGGCTGGGCAGCATTTGGAAAATTCGTCAGGGCTTCTCTTCGCCCAACCCACAACACCTGAAGACAAAAGTGCATCCTACCCGTGATGACATACGGAGCCGAAACTTGGACACTGACTGTGAAGCTGGTCCACAAATTCAAGGTCGCTCAGCGTACTATGGAACGCGCTATGCTCAGGGTTTCTCTAAGGGATCGCATCCGAAATGATGTGATCCGGCAGATAACGAAAATCACCGACATAGCGTAAAGAATTAGCAGGCTGAAGTGGCAATGGGCCGGTCACATTGTCAAAGAACCGATAACCGATGGCGTAGGCGAGTTCTTGAGTGGAGACCACGTCTAGGCAAACGTAGTGTATGACGCCCTCCAGCAAGATTGAGCGACGACCTGCGTAAAGTAGCTGTCAACAATTACATGAGAAGACCCGAAGATCGGGCTCAATGGCCCACATTAGGAGAGGCCTATGTCCAGCAGTGGATGATTACAGGCTGATAATGATGATGATGATGGTGATGAGCTAAGAACATAGACATATATATTTACTTATTGAACCTACCAAGCACACAACCACGCGCATATTGCGCGTGCGCACGCGTAGCAAGGTAGTGGTTATCGTATTTTAACTAAATAAACGGATTATTCCCGCAAAACCTCACCAAACCATCCCCAGGAAAATCCTAAAATAGTTTTCCTTAAATCTCAACCAGGACCTGTAGTGGGGATTTCGGGAAAAAAACTGTTTCCCACCACGTGAACCACCAGTGTGAAGTCGGATGACAGCTGTCAAACTTTAAACAGTTATTACCCGAAATCTATTGATTGCTGATAAGTAATTTCTTTTCAGAAGTGATAAATCTCATCGATACCCTTATTTTTGAGGACAACTGTCGAACTTACAAGCATGGTAATCAAACTGAACGATCATACACCTGTTAACTACCGACCCAATCGTCTTTCTCACGCTGAGACGCTTCGCGTACGTGACAGCACTAAAGATTTGCTTGACAAGGGGATCATAGAAGAATCAGAGTCTGAGTATGCGAGCCCCATTTTTCTCGTCAAAAAGAAGGATGGGTCAGATAGAATGTCATGCACATTCTATTATCGGAAGTTGAATGAGGCAGTTGCCAGTTAGTTAGTTAGTTGGCAGTTTATAGTTATAAAAGATCGTTTTCCACTTCCGAAGATCGACCATCACATAGACCGGTTGGGACAGCATCAATATTTCACAAGTTTTATAAGCAGCGACGCGTCTCATTCGAATTTAGTCGTAATAGATAGATAACTCTGTATTGAACCACACAAATTAAAACTTACAACTAAAAAACAAAATGAATAATAAAGTGTCACAATGGGCGGACATGGGATGGTGTCGCTCAGAGCGATCTCTTCCAGACAACTGTGCACGGAAAGGAATAACGGAGGTAATAGGGTCGTGATGTGGCTCTCGATGATTCGAGTCCTACCAGAGAGGCTCTGCGCGAGATGAGCAGACAAAGAGCTTTAGACCGACTTAGGCAAAGTCAGAAAAAACAAGATGCCTATGTTAATCATCAGGAAAACTTTGTCAGGAAACAAGCACAATCCACTGGCAAACTCGACTCTGGCATGCGTGGGCCGTATCGTGTCACGAAGGTGCTATCCCACGGGCGGTACGAGCTTCAACTTCTGGCTGGCTCGTACGGGAAGTCGATACAAGCAGCGGCGGAGTACATCATCCCTTGGCACGGAAAGTGGACTCCTTAAGTTTGTGCTGTTTTCTTCAGTGGTGAGTGAGCAATTGTTGGAATATTGCTTCATGTCGTGCCTCTGCTCCAACAATTGCTGGAGCCCATGGAATACTCAGATATGCGATTCAGTGATGCCTCTATATTTGTATGGAATCCTCAGATATGCGATTCAGCGATGCCTCTATCTGAGGAGGACATGCGACTGCTCTTCTTAAACGCGATTCAGCGATGCCTCTAAGTGGAGCTGCTTCTGTCCTGTGGTTAAGATACGCTTCACGTCGTGCCATTTTCTTAACGGGCTGTTAAGAAAATGGCACGACGTAGTGCCTCTGTCTAGTCAAGTTTAGGGAGGCACTCGAAAGTTTTTTAAAACCTAAATATTGAAACGAAAATGTAGAGACGTCTGAGTTGGAAGACGACTGATTTAATAAATTAATTTTATAATAAGTTACATTGTGCCTTACGAATAAACCTTTTCGCTAAGCCTTAGTCTAAACATCGCCCACGCACAATTGGAGCGGTCAGGCCACCCGAAAGTGCTACGCTGCACTCTATGCATATACTCGCTATCTATGATGACTCGACCTGTGGCTGGAACATAACTCCTCCCTCATTAGACGCAAGATTATCCGATAAATTAGAATCAGGATGATTTTGCGTAGAACATTTTAGTTTTAATCTAAGCTTATATACTATGTGTTCAGAATTACTTTTTCGGAGGAGTGGACTGTATTACAATTTTAAATCACGTATTCACTTTTACGTTCATAGGTCGCTGGTTTATATTAACTAATAGCAATAACTTATTCGTGGTTCAGGAGCTTCGAGGATTCAATGAATGAAACTACTACGACGGGTATAACAAACTGACTGACTGCCTTTATTTACAAAAATGCTCTTGTATTTATACAATACAATATAGGTATCGGTACCTACCTGGTCACAGGGAGAGCTTGGGAGCATGGGCAATTACAACGGTTCTTGTATTTTTTGGCAACAACTAACTGGCATCGTTCGTTAATTGTTTTACTACTTACGGCCTTTACTTTGTCGGCGCATTGCGCGTGTTCTTATTCTAAAGATCGTGGGAATGTAGCTGTACCTACTTAGTCTAACGGCAACTGCACCTGCGCTACCTGTAACCGGCAACCTGCGCTAAGGGCTCCTGTAATAAACACATTGCGCATTGCATTATCTAACAAGCCTAAATCATAAACATATTGCGCTTTCATCTATTTCTAAATTAAGGAGGTTTTTCCCTAACGGTAACTTTATTTTTATCTTCCTTAAATTACACGTTAAATCTACCTACTTACTCGAGGTGTACTATTATTTAATCTTATTCTAGTTTTATACAAAATAACTGATCTGTGATTGTGGGATTACGCAGAATTTGGGAGGCAGACAGGCTCGCTGTCCTCAGCACTATGTATGCTACAATACTTAAGGATATGAAAGTATATGAAACTATCGTTGCTATGCTAACACTTCGTAGTTGGTTATCATTATTTTTCGAATTTTCACCATCACTTTCTAGATTTATCACACTAAGCACGTACGATAACCGTTTGAGTTCGTCAAAGTTGATCTCCTTCATGTTCATTGTATTATTTCCAACAGTATAAAAGGGTTCTATAACAGGTAATTCAGGAATCAGGTTACTCCTATGCTTAATATCATTTCCATAGATGCATCGATGTTTCAGGTGATATTTATTTAGGGAAATTCCGCAGTTTTCTTCAATATCAGCTATGAACGAACCATATAGGGATCGGCGAGTGACGTAATTTCCGCATTTTTCTGTTATTATGATGTCTTTCCTTATAGATAGATAGATAGATAGATAATACTTTATTGCACCTTAAAAGATATTATTACACATAAAACATTTCTTTAACATTAGTTCAATGTACGGTCTTATCGCTAAGAGCGATCTCTTCCAGACAATCTATGTATCTTATGTAGAGTATCCACGTGTTAAATTTAATACACTGGATTTTTCGTCTACGTCGTCTTTCGTATACGTCTTCTATATCAACATTGAAAGGGATGCATTCGCTAGGATTGTCACGAATTTGCATTAATAGCTCTACGCATGTTTCTTCTGATTTTAGGAGAATATTATCTTCAGTGCACAGGTACTGGTCGGCGTCGATTTGTTTGCAGGGATTATTCACTGACAGGTACTTCAGCCCATTCACCATTAGGTAAGGGTATTTAGGAATTATGGCAACTGTCTGATTCAGGGTTTTTTTTATTAAAGGTAACGAAAAAAGTTTCAAAAGAGTTATTATCACTTAAGGGAACCTCCAATATAAATGTTATCTGATTTATTTTAGTATACGCCTTAACCACTACAGTCCTTTCTATTTAACTAAATTATCTAGAGTAGATGGATTCATCAAATTATCGGTTTCATCTATAGCTTGTAACATTTTAACAATTCTGTAGAATTAACAATAGTTTGGAGTAGTACTCACACCTTACTAACAAATATAGTTAACAAATGGTTTGTAACAACAGATTTTAGTCCTTCTCCCGTCAATACATTAATAATATCTTCCATTGCCTGTAATCTTCTATCGACAATTTTAGAATTTTCATATAGGTTTTCCGTGCTATTAATTAAACCATTTAATATTTTAGAGGCAATAGTAATTTTACTATCGGTTAAAGTTTCTTTATTTTTCACTAGCGACCCGCCCCCTTCGCACTTGTAGATATATAGAAAGATAAAATTATTAGGTACTTTAATTGGACAAATAGAACAACAACAATTTCTTACACAAAATGTTTATGTTTATAGGTTTTATACTCACGTAACATTTCGCCTACAGTATTATTCTGTTTAACGCAAGGAGGTTGAATTACGGTTCCTATTTCGTGTGTTATTAGCATAGATCATTTCCTACGTCAATGATTATTAGATGTTGTGATTTCATTTCCATGGCAACGATCCATATACAAAGACCCGTGTCTCCTTCGTATTTATATACTCTTTGGTTTGTGATACAAAGTTATCAAGTTTTTTGCAAAATTGAATACCTCGGGTTTCATTATCGCAATAAAAAGAAAAAGGGAAAGGAAAAACTTACTAAGGGAAATCTAATTTTTTGAAAAATAAAATCCTGCTAGTGTTACTCGCTGATAGCTTTCTTTATGTGAAAGAATTTTTAAAATCAGGTCTGTCTTTTTTGATTTTATCCATTATAAACAAACAATCAAATCTTTCCTGTTTATAATATTAGTGTAGATGTAGATTCATTTGTGCAATCAAGGTATCATATCGGTTAGCATCTTCGTAGTCTAATAATTTTGATCAAGGAACCAAAAGTCCTCGTTTCACTCTTATGGTTGGTTACGGTATCCTCTCCCTCTCTTCGGACTTCACATAACCCCAGAATGTGCCAACTCATGTGCCCCAGCTCCTCTTCTAGTTGCGTCAGATGTTCGCTAAGCCGAAACGTGCGTCCAAGTAGTAAAAAGTTTCTTGAATTTAAATTATTCTTTTAGAGGAAAATAATTTGGCTATGTTGGCTATTTGACTTCGGACGTAACGCCGATTTCCGGTATGACGACTAGTTTTAATGAAACATTTTTGTCAATTTTCACAAATCCCTTAAAGATATTGCCACCGAGTAACCACACAAAGACCGAGTCAACAAACACACAAAGGTACATGCATAGAATCATAAAGTATTATATATTTTTATTTTTTTTTTGCACAAAGATTAATTTTACTAATTTCTTCATATATGTTCAGGAAGGTAAATAAAATCTAGAACCAGTTACTAAGTAACTTTCAGTATGTTATATATAACTGTCCATAGAACTTCTCGAGCTCAATCAAAATCTCTGCCTCTCTGCAAAACGATGCTGCCATTGTCGGTTTTCAAAACCTAGGCTCCGCGCCAATGACTTTTCTGAGTTATGTGCGGTTTTACATCGCTCCGTGCTTCGGAGGGCACGTTAAGCTGTCGGTCCCTGCTGTTATTGATTAATAGCAGTCGTTAAGCCATTTCAGATACGCACTTCACTTACCTGCTGAAGCATTTAATTTCTATCATAGTTATGCTGACATACATTTAGTAGGTACTTTTCCAGTTTAATTTTAATTATTTCTTTTAGATTTTTAGTAGTTTTTTTATTTTGTTATATGACTTTATTGTATATTTGTGCCAGGCTGTTAAGTTGTATTTTTCCATTAATATTAAATGTCGAAAAATTTCGAAAAAAAGATATTTTTCTGGCTCAATTGTAATTATTTTATTCTTTTTAGTTGTTTAAAATAGATTATTATTAATACGAAGGTTTTTATAAGTTTTTATTTTTTTATTTTTTGGTCTTAGCTAACATTGGAAGGATATATGCAAAAAAAAGGAAGTTAAACTCACTTTAGACTCAAGGCACAGTACCACAGAATAAATAATTGACAGTACATAATTATATAGTCCTTACGGACAGTAGTGTATCGAAGCATTGTTTTCGAATTTGACGTCTACTGTCAGTCGGAGACCGATGGTTGCCCCCTGTGGGTTTACCCAGCTACAAAAAAGGAAGGTTATGATTTTATCAGAATACCTATGTATGCATGAATGAATGTATGTATGTATGTATGTTCGTCTGTTTGTACATGACCACAATTTACAGCCAACCTTTTAAATTTGTAGGAATCTTCTATCAGTAAAACCAGAGTTTTTAAGCTACTTACAAAAACTTACTTACAAAATAGGAGGCTATCGATTTCACGCGTATTTCTACACTCATAATATACAGAGGAAATAATTGATATTTTGTATGTTTGTATTTTTGTATCTTTGTTTGTAATGGACAATCGAAAAAAATAATGAACCGATTTAAAAATATATTTCACATATTAGAAAGCCACATTATCAGCGAGCAAAATGGGCACTATTTTATTTTTCAAGAAAGTAGAGAGCTCTACCAAAATTGGAATAGTGTAACACAAGGAATCATTAAAAATTAGTTTCCTAAAAAAAAAAAGACTTCGTGTTCAAATGTTTTTTCTAAACAAACACTAAAAAGAATAAGATAATTACAATAGAACCAGAACACTATCATTTTACGAAAAGTAAAAATGTAATACCGATTCATAAATACAACTAACCACCCTTTTCTCAATTGACTCTCCAATGATACCTCATTTAACAAAATCCATTTAGCCGTTTAGTCTGTAGGACGTGCCATAGAAACGGGAAAACAAACAAACATACAACCCAAACACATAACCCTCCGCAGTCAGGTAATAAATTAAGTTTTTTTTTGTCGGATCCCAATAGTGGGTCGAAAAGATTGGACTAAAGAGTCCAATCTTGATATATACTTATATTACTATACTCTTTGCTCCAATCTATTTGTGGTACTTGCAGAAAACAATCCCCCCTTCTCGTATTTTACGTGAAGATACTTCATGCGCGAAAATCACTCGTAGCGTTCTTTTCCAAACCACGTTGATACCCCTGCCTCCCGGCCCCCGCAGCGCGTGCGTCAAATCGGCCGTTTACTCCTCGATACACTACTGTCTATAAAGACTACTAAATGTACTGTGCTCAAGGCATTGGTAAAGTAAAACCAAGGATGAATAACCTAATAATAAAACAACTGAATTAGTTTTGACGATAATGATCTATGATTTCACTGAAATGAAATGACACTCTATAAAAAAATGGTAAAACACATCTCGAAGATATAAGGAAACATAAATACAAAGCAAATGGATTTATAGGTTTAAAATATATAAATCCTTTATTAAAGTACTTAATCTTTTACGAGACACCACTAGTACCACTTAAGACCTGAGAACTCATCGAGACCATTCAAATAAGCCTTAACTCGAAGGGTGTCACGTAACGTTTTAAAAAAGAGATTAAATGAGAGAGAAAATCTCTCTAGAGGAGTGAGTGAAGAGGAGGTATCTATGCGTTACGTAGTTGTGTGACATAACGTTTTTAGGTAGATAGGAGGTTTTACCTCTTTACGTTATATTATGACGTAACGCTTGGACGTAAAATCAAAGGTTATCTAGAGTGAGATAGGAGGTCTCACCTCTTTGCTCTACGCCATGACGTAATTAATACTCAGAGGAAAGATCTAGAGCCGCAGAGGAACGTTTATGACATAACCCTCAATGAAGGACCGCAGAGGTAAGGTATTAACTTACAGTTCGAAAGATTGTGAATTACGCTTGCCTCCGCTTTTTAAGGCCCTTAGTCTATGAGTAGTATACTCTTTAGAGGGTATGATGTTTTTTATTGCTCTATATCTGTGCCAAGAGAATACAACCGCTACGCTAGATATCTGTGGTTCGCTACTCTAGGAGTAACCGTAAAATGATGGGGAATTATGCTTTTATTTTTTGGACATAAAACTCCATAGGCATGAGACGTTAATCTGGGCTATGGTACGTTACGAACAAAAAAAAAATAAAGAATAGAGATTACGCGTACCAAGATTACTAAAAATATTATTATTGAGTTTAAGGATCTGGGATAGCGTCAAAGCACGAGGGCTTCTTAAGAAATCTTGAGGATCTGTCCAGAGATGTTCAAGGGTTAATAGAATTACCTCAAGGTATCTTTAAAGAGTAAGATTATGGAAGGACAGGTGGGGACAGGAGACTCTATTGAGAAAATTACTGGTAAGTTTTTTCGTAATGTCACAACAAAAATTAAGTGAAAGAGGCGCACAAGATTTCATTAGTGGTTCGCCCCGAACTTTGTACTAATATTTTTTCTATGCCCGAACTCTTCTATAGTTTTTTAGACCTCGTGGTGTAAGTACCTAACATGTTTCTATTTTCACATTTTGGCTCGTATTCAAAACTAGGTTCAAAGTATCATACTGCGTCCGCGACTTTGCCTGCGTGGTCATTTTTTGGGGATAAATGTTAAATGGATAAATCTTAGGAGTTATTGCAGGATCATCTGTTGTTTTGTTATGTATGAAGTAAAATCCACAAATTTTCATCAAACTTCATTAAACCATAATATTGATTGTTTGGCTTCTACTCGTCGGATTAAGACGCAAAATTAGACTTATTCTAAGCTATCCAAAAGTGATAACTGCATTTCAGTCCAGTGTTTTAAGTGATCCGAGAACAGATGTTTTTTTCAAAATATAAAGATGTATATTTTTACATCAAAAAACAGTCGAGTAAGACTAGCCTTATATATTTATGTTCATTGTACAGTACGGCCGATAAGTCGTGGCCACTTTGAACTTCGTGCAAATGGCTGCAAAGTGAACATTTTTAGAAACCGAATGGCGAAATGAGGTGCATCTCTAGCCTGGACCACATCCCCGTGCACGTCGCCTCACTCCGCTATTCGGTTCTTAAAAATGTTCATTGCGCAGCCATTTGCACGAAGAACAGAGTGGCCATAACTCATCGGCCTTACTGTACAGATTATTTGTTTAGAGATTTACTGCTTTAAACGATTAGTAACAATAAATCTGTTGGGATGTTTCGCGAGCGAAATAACATCTTACTGCTCCAAGCCAACCTCTCCTGCACGCGGTCATCCTGCTGAATAGAGGCTCTGGCGACTGACAGATGGCAGTATAAACATCCCAAAAATAAGCGTAGCTAAATGACACAGGCCGGTGAAAGGCAGTAGCCAACCTGCATACCCAGCGTGGAGATTATGGGCAAAACCTCTATGCAAGACACAACCAAAAAATAGCCCCCCTTGCCCGGTCGCCCTGCTAGTCTTGACCAAGGTGGCGGTCATAGATATGGCATGGCAAGGGGTGGCATATTTTAGGGTTAAGTGAGGTCCAAAGAGAGGGGAAGATACAGTAACCCTGGAATCGGGCCACCTATTCTATTTCCGAGAGGGCGATCAGCGGTCTCAAAATGGCATGGGGTTCCTCGTCAATAAAGTCCTCATTGATAATGTTGTAGAAGTTGATGACATATCTTCAGCCCCACCAAGGGCTCGGTGCAACTTTATCATGGGAGACTTTAACGCCAAAATGGGTGTACAGACTTGCAGTGAATGAAAAGTAGGTCTATGGAGACCGGAATCATAGGGGGCAAATGCGATCAACTTTATCATGACGGACAATAAGCACATATTCAGGGATGTTGGAAAATCAATTCACTGCCTTGGAAACTACAAATGAACACAAGTTGGAAAATCAATTCACTGCCTTGGAAACTACAAATGACGTAGATGAGAAACTCCAAAAAATGGTGGGAATCTTTAGGGAAGAAGGCACTAAATTTCGTCAGCTGCAGCGTACAGGCAGGAAATCTAAAATATCGGTTGAGGCTGTTTGGCTTATGGACAAACAACGGGAGCAACAGCAAGCCACACCGTCAGAAAAAAGGGATCTCAATAAAAAAAACAAATAAATTGGTGTGACGTGACCTCCGATGCTCAAATACTCGCCGATTAAAAAAGGCAATTGAGCAGAATCTTGGGTTAAAAGGCTTCGCCCAGCAATTGAGTAGATCTCATCTGACTAAGCTCATGACCAATAATGGCACAACCGTCGTCTCTAAGACAGAGATCCTTTCTGAGATCGAAGACTTCTATGGCTGATTTCACGACTCTCATGCTATTAGACCCGAACCCAGCACAGGGGATTCACGTTCAATACTGACCCATCACTACACTGACCAACTGCCTGATGTCAGCCTAGACGAGATTGAGATGGCGACTTAAGAACAAGACTCAGAAACAACTTAAGAATGGAAAGGCCCCTGGAGAGGACGGAATAACTTCGAAGCTCTTGAAAGCAGGGAGAAAGTCCGTACTTTGGCTCTCAAAAAAGCTTCAGGGGTTATTTAACACCGTTCTTAACAATGGGAGAACTCCAGGGGCGTGGAGCAAGAGGTAGTATTCTTCTTTAAAAAAGGGGATTAAGCCCTTTATAAAAACTACCCACCTATTTCACTCTTGTCTTTAAGTTGTTTTCGAGGTTCATCTCAAGTCGTTTCACAAGATGACTTGACGAATTCCAGCTTCCTGAACAGGCCGGGTTTCGCGGAGGATTTAGCACCATTGCTGAAACCAGATGGATCACTGGCTCACACTGCAGGAGAGAAAGCAAATTAATTTGCTTTAATTTTTGCAGAATCTTCGCATCTAGACGCTACCGGCAAGATACCTTCCTGCCTTCTTCATTGCAGGGTTTTTATGCTCAAAATACGCATTTGCCAGAAGGAGGTTCTCAGAACGCTTCGAGCCCTAGATGTGAATAAGGCTTATAGTCCTGATAACATTCCAGCGATTGTGTTAAAAAACTGTGCGCCTGAATTGTCTCCCATCTTAACGTGATTGTACCGCCTCTCTCTTCACTCAGGTAAAGTTCCAAAGAGCTGGGCATGCAGTCAAAGAGAATATAAATACGGCTGCTGTCTCGACTTATAGATTGAGAGAGTAATAGAGAGTGATTGCTTTACAACCAAAATGGATACGTTCCGATAACAATCGTGAGCTTTGACAGTAATTGTCAAATGCTTTCAATTGTCATCGGTACCTATACTGATCGTAGGCACAGAATATGTACACTAACCGTAGGTACTGACATTGTTCATGATTGACATCGATATTTGGTGAGACTACCAAATATCGTTATAATCGGACTTTGTGACCGATTTCGGTTGTAAAGCTATCGCTGTTGATGTCGAGACTGCAGGCCCAGGCAGCTTGCCAATGTACAACCAGTACTTAAAAAGGGTAGTCGTGCTGATCCGGCTAATTATCGCCCCATCTCGATAATTTCCTTACTCAGTAAGTGTATGGAGCGTTTCATCAAAATAAGGCTCTTGGCATGCCTTGAGGACAATGACCTCCTCAGTGACTCCTCGGCGAAATCCGTATTACCATACGGATTTCGCCGAAACCAGTCTACTGGGGATCTTTTCGCGTATACCATTCACATACTGAGTGAAGCCATCGAGATGGTGAGAGCATGGTGATGCGCTTGCCCTCTCCCTTGATACATCGAAGGCTTTTGATCGGGTCTGGCATTACAGCCGTTTAAACAAGCTCCCTCATATGGATTACCTGTTGGCTTATGGTAATTATATTTCAACATTCAAGATTGTTTACCTATTAATTCCTGCACTGTCCCATCTGTCCCCCCATATTCTTCAGGTAAAACTGATTTGTGTATATGCTCGTACAATGTTTCCAAATCCTTTGTGTGCGAGTGAATCTGAAATTTTATAAGGTAAAAAATAAATGCAGAAAAACAGTATGTCTGTATTTATTCAAAACATGAATCTGTTTTTTTTATATATTTCCAAACTGGTTATTGTGGTTATCAGCTTAAATATTTATGTCTGTTCATTTGTGGCACTAATAGACAAACTTTGTTGATTCTTACGTCAAATCGATTTTCTTTAATCTTGCGAGTGTCTTAGATTATATCATAATATTTAACAATGTAATTAATATTCTCACTGAACAACCTTACCACTTACGGTATTATTACATGTTGCTTGTCAAGCCAAAAGTGACAACCGATTGAATCTATTTGTAAATATTTCTGTTCTTAGATCTATGGTGAGTTTGTAATCTGTGGTAATAAAAAAATATGTTTCTGAACGAAACCGATAATGTGGTTGAATCTTTTTAGATGTTATGGTAAACTTGTATAAGGCAAGGCTCCAAGGTTACATTTTCCCGCTCCCCACTCCCCTGCCACCTCACCTTAACTCTCCCACCCGCTACCCGAACAACTTATTATGCAAAAGCTTCGAATTTATGATTATGGAGTTATATAATGATGTTTAAAATGCTTAATAGAGTTATTCATTATTCTAAATAAAATTACCAAGTCTTTTGTGAAATGTTATGATCTACTGATTAATGATGGCCGATGGAAAAATATTGTGAGGTGGCATGATATTTTTTTGCTATTTTATGAAGGTGTCTTAGCAATGTTCTCTTTTACTGTGGCCGTCACACTAACAGGACCCTGGCAAGTTATGTACTATTGATATTACTTTATTGTTCTGCTACTATTTCCTTGTCTTATATTTACTGTGCGTAACTGAGTATTTTGCAATTAGGTACCAAAGAGTATACAAATACTAGTAGTAGTCTAGTGGGTTTAGTTCGGGTGATCGTGGTAGCTATAAAATAGGTTCCAAGTGGCCGATCCATCTCTAAGGACACCGCTCGTTCAGGTACCTCCGTACAAGCGTAGCATAATGTGCTAGGCACCCATCGTTTTGCAGCCACATTCTGCGACGGACTATCAAAGGTACATCTTGTAATAGAGTAGGTAAACAAATAACCCGGTCCATCTAGATTCGAATGGGCCTATAATTTGACCATTCAATATTCCAGTCCAATAATTAATTTTAAATTGATATTGGGATCTGTCTTCACTCATTAGGTGAGGATTGTCAAGTTGCCAGCTATGAAGATTGTGTAGATTTAGGTATCCATCTCTTTTGACCGATGATTCGTTGCTCCGCAATATCTTATCGAAAAACTCCGCATCTTCATTGATTATGCTCAGCATTTGGCGACAAAAGTTTAGTCTTGCAGCATAGTCCCTTGGTTCTAAAGTTTGCACACGGGTAACTTGGCATACTCCTGAGCTGAGAACTGTATGCGAAGCATTTCAGTTTCGTCTTGACACCAATAATCCAATCGTTGTGCACAAAACAATGAGTCCAGTAGAATGCCGAGTCGTTTTTTTTTTTTTATTACTGACTAGGTAATCGTTTGACCACGATCTCACCTGATGGAAAGCGATGATGTGGTCGAAGGTGTAGCACACTTGCCTAGTAGATACCTATTCACTCTTGACTTGAACAAAAAAAAAAAAAAAAACACCAAATAACAGTCCAATCGTAATGCAAACCACTAATAGTCCGATAGCAACGCCGAGTCGTCGTATATCAAAGATAAGCTATGAGAACCATGAGAACCGAAATAAGAGTATGCGTCTAGGGTATCGAAACACGCACTAAACCTGTACATATGTCCTTCGTACTCGAATACAGTTATTAATGTTTATCTCTCTCGCATAATAAGCGAACCCTTGAACGTGTGCCTACGCAACAGGTAGCAAACTATTCAAGGTCAGATTAGGCCTTGAGGCCTGCCCGGCTCGATCCGAGCTCCCATCAACATTTGAACACAATTAGTTAAAAATTAATTGAAAGTATTTTTGTAACTTAAATGAATACCTGTGGGGTTGTCTATTAATTACCGGACATCCTGTATAATATTTATTGGACAGCATTTAGTAAAACTATTTTATAGTAATCGATGAATCGAGAAACATACCCTGCTTTTTAATTTAGAGCTGCAAAACATTTTGAAAATTCTCAACGCAGGTCCGAGGAAAAACGGGCCATTCAAAATGTGCATGCTTTTTATACGCACAGAGAGGGCTTTCTCTGAACATGAGATAGCCTTATTTGCCATTGAAGGAGTCCACTGCAAAACCAAGCCGAACGCCAAGTTCTGGGCATCGACTATTAAATCCTGCAAAAAAATAAAACAACTATATATTAAACTAGCTGGACCCGTGGCTTTGCCCACATGGTCATTTCTCTGGGAGTAAAGTAATCCAATGTTATTCCACAACTAAATGTTACCAAATTTAGCTATGGAACAAGTTTTTTTTTAATCCTATTTGTCTGTTTATCTGTTTGAGCATCGTGTAAAAAATAATAGACAAATTGTGATTTAGTTTTCACTGTTGGGTAGCCTGGGATTTGACTTAAAAACGTGTGTACTTGGTATCTCAATCTGATGATTAGATGCCGAGCAATTAATAAAAAACTATTAGACGTCTAACGGATTTTGATGAATTGTAGTATATTGTACTTTATAATAGTAATAAGTATGTTCTGGAGTAATATGTATGGGCTACTTTTAAATGAAGTAACCACGCGAGCAATGCTAGTAAAATAATAAGTATAGTCAATGAAAGCAATAACATGCAAAACAAACACAATTAAATTATTGTAGTAATGTAGACATGGACGTTCATAAGGGAATGCCAAGAAAACGAAATTAAAAGGATTTTACCTATTTAAGAATGTTTTAACTGTTTTTACAGTCTGTATTTGATAAATTATATCATTACCTTGCTCTACTTCAACTATTGCTTCAAAATACTTATTAAACTGAGTTAGTGAAGCTGTGCAACTAAATATAAACAAATCACATATGCGTTTTTGAGGTTATTCCGGACTTAAACTAGGGTAAAGGTAAGAATAGCGCTAGTTAGAAGAGTTACGCCGACGTTATGCTAGGTATAAGTTATTCCAAGTTTATTTACTGTCAATTTGCTTATTCTTCGTTTATTCTCAATATATCTTTTTAAACTAGGTTCATTTGTAAGGCCCTTAAGCTGTGACAAAATACCATATCTCTAAGATTTATTTTACAAAATTGGTTCGAATTCTCGAAGTATAAAATTGTTACCTCTCCAGCAATAGTGAAGTTATCGTCTTCTAGTAACAAAACTTCAACAATCATGAGGACCACTTTAACGAGTTCTGTCAGCTGTCGTGATGTCTGGCTGAATGGCCCAATCCTCGCCATTATTATCCGAGGCGAATCTTCGTACATGCACTTCTTTAGCGGTAGTAACACTCTAAAAATTGTATACATATATGTCGTGGCAATATCGTCAAATTGTTTGTTTCATGAAAAGGTTGGCAACATAATGATAATGTTTTATATCATGAAGTTATCGTTGACGTCATGAAATGGTTTGGCCAGATCAATGAATGATTAGCGTTTGACGATATGAACAGCTAAACGCACGGCTATTTCATGATATGGTCAAAAATTTGTGATCATATCGTTAAATAGTTACATTATCCTCCGCTAGAGGCGCTAGGCGAAGCCCGACTTGGCCGCGATAGGTTAGAATACGAAGTTGTCTTACTTTTTGTCTTAGAGTTTTTTTTTTAGTCTTGAAAACCTATCTGTTTGGACACCTTTGGTGCCATGAAAACCCATCATTTATGATATTTATAGATATGGCCAAACGTGAGTGGAAATATCAAACGTTGATGTTTCAACGATATGGTCAGTTTAAGCTGGCCATTTCATGACATAGAATAATTTCATTAAATTATCGATCATTTAATGAAATTATCAATTCTACGAACAATTCAAACAATTCTTCTTCTAATTCGACATAAACAATGCTGTGATAGACGAAATAAAAACTAATTTAAAAAAATACATCAAACTCAAAAGAAATAAATAAGTAATTTAAAAACATGACGTCTTTGCTGGGTAAGTACTTAATCTGTCGCGGCTTCACAGAGTTTTTTTGGTATTATTTCTATCTTTCGAGTTCTATACTATTTGAAGTCTTTTTTTTATTAGTTTTTTTCTCACTTTTTGGTTACGTTCGGGTAAGAAAAATGAAGTACTATTTGTATACATAATGCACTTAAGTGAATTAACCCAGGTGAATTAAGTAAACGCCACCCGTAATTCCGATAAGAAGAAAACCTTCCTGGAAACAGTTAACAGTTTATTTCTCTCAAACTCCTGAACCGATTTTGATAAAACTTGAACTTTTCCCTAACTATTTCCAATTGAACTAAGGGAATAGAACACAAAAACTTCTTCTTTTTTTTTAAGGATATAGTTTTTGCAATCGACTTGTCAGTAGCCTTGTAGTTGTGTTGTTGTAGTTCAGGTCGATTGAACTAAAAGTCGATTGCAAAAAATGCTGTACCCACGACTTCGCACGCGTAGTCTTTTTTTAATGTTCAAAGTACCATAATGTCCTATTCCAGGACCAATATACCAACATTTGATCAAAATATCTTCAGCTGTAAAAATACTTTAATCATTTGCTCAGCTTCGAACTCACTGGATTGGGATACCAATTACACCAGATTTAAATCAAATGCTAAGCTATATAACAATAAAAACCGCATCGCAATCGGTCCAGTAGTTTTTACGTGATGCGTGAACAAACAAACATACAGACAAACAGACAGAAAGACAAGATTAAAAAATATATATTGTTTAATACCCTTTTTAAACACCCAAGAGCGTTTTTTTATTTAGATTTGTATATCCTTTTTCGTACCTATTGCTTTATTTATAAGTATAGATATATGACTGTCAATTTGCATAAAAAAAACATCCATTAGTTTCAGCGTAATAACTGAATGGTGTGGGTTACTTTAATTTAAACCTTTACCACCTAAAAAATAAAAAATATTTAAACCGCATTTATTCGAGGCTTATACTAGGAATAATTATGCTTAGAATATTCTAGGAATAAGTTTCTTACAAATAAATTTCGTCATAACTATTCCTCCGATTATACAAGCTTTATAAAAAGTAAAATTTTGTCTATGGCCGCGGTGTGTCTGTCATCACTCGCTCACTTTGACGTTTCTGCACGATAAAATTTAGTGGCAAGCGCTGAAGCATAGAATAACTTTACTCTACGAGTTGGTGAACGAGCTACCAAACAGTTAGTCTAAAAACATAACACCGCTCTTAGAAAATCGATATTTAACACGAAACTCTTCATTGAAATACAAATCAAAAGGATTTTTCCTATATTAGAATGTTAAAACTTTTTTTCAGTCTGTATTTGATTAATTATATCATTAACTTGCTCTACTTCAACTATTGTCATTGTAGGTATAGATTTCAAAATACTAATTAAACTGAGTTAATGAAGCTGTGCAAGTAAACATAAACAAATCATATAATTGCGTTTTTGAGGTTATTCTGGACTTAAGCTAGAGTAAAGGTACGAATAGCGCTAGTTAGAAGAGTTACGCCGATGTTATTCCAAGTCTTAGTTTCACGAAATTGGTTAAAATTCTCGAAGCATAAAATTGTTACCTCTCCAGCAATAGTGAAGTTATCGTCTTCTAGCAACAAGACTTCAACAATCATAAGGACCACTTTAATGAAGTCTGTAAGCTTTCCTGGTGTCTGGCTGAATAGCCCAACCCTCATCATTATTATCCGAGGCGAATCTTCGTTCATGCATTTCTTTAGCGGTAGTAACACTCTGAAAATTGTATATATATGTCGTGGCGATATCGTAAAATTGATTATTTCGTGAAATGGTTGGCAATATAATGTAAAAAAAATATTTCATGAAATTATTGTTGACATCATGAAATGGTTTGGCCAGATCAATCAATGATTAGCGTTTGACAATATGAACAGCTAAACGCACGGCTATTTCATGATATGGTTAAACATTAGTGATCATATCGTTAAATAGTTACATTATCCACCGCTACAGGCGCTAGGCGTAGCCCGACTTGGCCGTGATAGGTTAGAATACGAAGTTGTCTTACTTTTTGTCTTAGTGTTTTTTTTTAGTCTTGAAAACCTATCTGTTTGGACACCTTTGGTGCCATGAAAACCCAACATTAATAATATTTAATGATATGGCCAAACGTGAGTTGAAATATCAAACTTTGATGTTTCAACGATATGGTCAATTTAAGCTGGGCATTTCATGATATAGAATAATTTCATTAAATTATCAATCATTTAATGAAATTATCAATTCTACGATATCACCTCGACATATACAATGCTATGGTAGAAGAAATAAAAACTAATTTAAAAATATACATCAAACTCAAAATAAATAAATAAGTAATTTAAAAACATGAGGTCTTTGCTGGGTAAGTACTTAATCTGTCGCAGCTTCACAGAGTTTTTTGGTACTATTTCTATCTTTCGAGTTCTATACTATTTGAAGTCTTTTTTATTAGTTTTTTTCTCACTTTTTGGTTACGTTCGGGTAAGAAAAATGAAGTACTATTTGTATACATAATGCACTTAAGTGAATTAACCCAGGTGAATTAAGTAAACGCCACCCGTAATTCCGATAAGAAGAAAACCTTCCTGGAAACAGTTAACAGTTTATATCTCTCAAGCTCCTGAACCGATTTTGATAAAACTTGAACTTTTCCCTAACTATTTCCAATTGAACTAAGGGAATAGAACACAAAAACTTCTTCTTTTTTTTTAAGGATATAGTTTTTGCAATCGACTTGTCAGTAGCCTTGTAGTTGTGTTGTTGTAGTTCAGGTCGATTGAACTAAAAGTCGATTGCAAAAAATGCTGTACCCACGACTTCGCACGCGTAGTCTTTTTTTAATGTTCAAAGTACCATAATGTCCTATTCCAGGACCAATATACCAAATATTTTATATATATATATATATTTTGTTATATATATATTTGATCAAAATATCTTCAGCTGTAAAAATACTTTAATCATTTGCTCAGCTTCTAACTCACCGGATTGAGATACCAATTACACCAGATTTAAATCAAATGCTAAGCTATCTAACAATAAAAACCGCATCGCAATCGGTCCAGTAGTTTTTACGTGATGCGTGAACAAACAAACATACAGACAAACAGACAGTGTCGTGTAACGCAGGTTTAAAGGTAGTATCTACGCGTTACGCCGTTGGGTGACGTAACGATTAGGTAGATAGGAGGTTTTACCTCTTTGCGTTATATTATGACGTAACGCTTGGAGGCAAAATCAAAGCTTATCTAGAGTGAGATAGGTCTTACTTCTTTGCTCTACGCTATGACGTAATGCTCAGAGAAAAGATCTATAACCATAGAAGAACGTTATATCCTTCAAGGAAGAACTGGCTAGTGGGGTAAGGCATGATTATGAATTACCTTACTTTCAGTTAAACCTTAGTCTACGACTAATGGGCCGTAGAGGTAAGGCGCTATCTTACAGTTTGCAAGATTGTGAATTACGCTTACCTCTATGTTAAGCCCACTAGAGGGTATGAAGTCCTATCGTCATATCAAGTCAATGGTTTTGCCACTCTAGAGGAATAGCCGTAAAATGATGGATGGGGATTTATGCTTTTTAGGGCATAAAACCTCATGAACATGAGACATTAACCTGGCTATTGCATACGTTACGACGAACAAAAATTAAAATTAAAGAATAGATATTATGTATATCAATACTCTTTGATTTTAAATTTAATGACAAGACACGAGGGTCTTCAAGATATATTGAAGATCTGTTTATTAAAAATGACAGAATTACTCCAAGATATCTTTATAGATTAACCATAGGGAAAACGCGAGGTTTACCTCTAGGTACTCTACTATCTTGAATAAGCTATAGATAATTGAGGTAATCCATAGAATTATCCAAATCAGTCAAAGAAAATAAAGTTTAAAGACCAGACTCATAAAGGTTAAAGAATTTGGACTCTAAAGCCTTCCTATCAGATTTCCCTAAATTTATTAAGTTGAAGGTCTACCTATCCTTTAGGGGGAGGCTTCCTATATTTAATTACTTTAAATAGGCAAGTATTAATATGTTAGTGAAGTAAATTTTCTATCGTAGTAACAGGAACTGGAGGAAGGCGGCAACTCGGTGAGGAGGACGGCGACTCGGGGAGGAGATCAGCAACCCGGAGAGAAGTTCAGCAACCCGGAGAGAAGTTCAGCAACCCGGAGAGGAGATCAGCAACCCGGAGAGGAAGGCAGCAACTAGTTCTCAACTGCCTCAAAGTAGGCTCACAGTCCGATGAGGAGTTTCGGTCTCCAACTTCAATTTCGGCGATGTGGTAGAATTGGTCCTAGAGTCGTCTTAATTCTCGAAGATCTGTGGGATGAAGCAGGTGCCTAAAGGCAGTTTAACTCCCATACCAGATCAGACGAGCTCCCTTCGAACTGAATCCGTCTGGATATTCGGTAGACGTCTCTCCTTCGAAGATCTTCAGGGTACGGTGATGTTACCTCCCTGGCGAAGCCGTTGTAGCTGGTGGAGTGTGGTTGAGTCGCAGTCTGATAGCTCTTCTAAAATCTATGTGTTTAGGGAGAATAGTTCATTAACTGGAGAATTCTTCACTTTAATAACGAACACTTTTAAAATTTTGACTCGGTTTATTTAATTAAAACACTATAAACATGAATTTTAGAAAAGGTCAAAATATCTTAAATGGAATTTCTTTTATATATTATTTTATAACTTCTTTACTAGAAGTCTAGATCTACTCTGAACCCCAATCTGCTTTCATTTAAAAGGAAGACTTTCAAAGGCTTGAAAAAAGAACTTTGTAATAAAAGTCATATTTATCAATGAGCAGAATTAAATGAGGTCAGTTAAGATTTACATTCGAATTATAAAATTTAAGAGAACAAAGTTGACAACAGATGCCTATTTGACGACTTCTGTCAAAATGAAATAAACTAAAAATGCAATTTTGTCAGCCTGTAGCCGTCCCTCAACAATAATATTAAACTCCGAAGAATAAGAAAAATCAAGGCTACATTTATGATTAAAAATATCATTTTCAAGAATTTTAACAAATTAACTTAAGGTAAATCAGGATTTATGCAATAAACTAACAAGGTAAGATAAGAATTACAGACAATAATACCGCATATATCAAGTTATCTAAAATCTGACTCTGAACGTAACCAATTTTGGAAATTATTTTACCTACAAAAACTAATAGTATGAACAGATAACATGTTGTTCTATGAAAATACATAATACCGAGGTACGTAACGTGTTTTAAGAGTATATCTGGAGGTAGTTATATATAATTTCGATAATTCTGATTCAATATTCATACTATTTCTAGTTCAAAATACATTACTATTACTAAATATACATTACTTACATTATTATACATTACTAAAGTAGGTCAGACTATATTGTGGCAAAATACTTGAGGCCGATTATAGGACATTTACAAGAGTTATAAAGGATTATTCATCAGATAACTACTCCTATCATCTCACAATCGATTTTTTACTCTAAAATTATAATATTGTGTAAACATAAATGATATTTTTACAGAGTTGAAGAGAAACCTAAGATTAATCAATCATCGTACATAACAGATACAGCTTTAAAACACTACCATCCACTCAAAAGGTATAATTGGAGGTCAAGAAGAGTTAGATAAAAGGATAATTGATAAGATTATAGCTCCACAAAAGAATCGTAAGTACTTAAACATAAAACGAAATACTACAACACAAAGACAAGATTAAAAAATATATATTGTTTAATACCCTTTTTAAACACCCAAGAGCGTTTTTTTATTTAGATTTGTATATCCTTTTTCGTACCTATTGCTTTATTTATAAGTAATATGACTGTGTCAATTTGTATAAAAAAAAACATCCATTAGTTTCAGCGTGATAAATGTTCTTTGTAATAACTTTCAACCCTTATCTTGTGGAAACCCTTTCATTTTTCGGAATAAAAAGTATCCAATGCCCTACCTCGTAGTATGAAATCAAATCATACCAAGTTACATTTGAATTAATTCAGTAGTTTCGCTGCAATGTGCGGTCAAGATACGGACAAACAGACAGACAGTCAAAAATAAAAAGTAAAGCAGTTTTGGCTTCAGTATCGAATATAGAGAACCATCCAAAAAATATTATTTAATACTTCAATATTACCATAACTATGAACCCATATCCCGCAGCAACCTTTTACTTTTTCTGAATAAAACGTGTCCTCAATTTTCGCCCATCATATAACTTAAGACGGTTCCAAGTTGCATCAAAACCCGTCCATTAGTTTCAGCGTGGTACGTGTTCTTTTAAATAAGTTTCAACCCCTATCCTGCGAGAACCCATTAATTTTTCGTGAGTAAAGTATCCTATGTCCTACCTCGTAGTATGAACTCAAATCATACCAAGTTTCATTTGAATTCATCCAGTAGTTTTTTTGGCGTGATGCGCTGCCAAGGTACAGACAGACTGACGGGCAGCCAGAAAGACAGACAAAAATAAAAAATATAGTGTTGGCTTAAATATTGAAAATAGAAAATAACAGCCTCTAAAAAAAATTACAAAATATCTTCAATTTACAGAATTTGGGACTAATGTCAAATAATTAAATAATTCCCGCATAAACTCGTTATTTTTTCGGATTTAAAAGTATCCTCTATTTTTACCTATTATATAAACTATGACTGTGCCAAGTTGCAACAAAATACGTCCAGTAGTTTCAGCGTGATAGGTGTTCTTTTAAAATACTTTCAACGCCTATCCTGCGGGAACCCATTATTTTTTCGGGATTAAAAGTATCCTATGACCTACCTCGTAGTATGAGCTCAAATCATACCAATGTTCATTTAAATTAATTCAGTGGTTTCGGCATGATGCCTAGCTAAGATACAGACAGACAGACAGACAGACAAAAATGCAAAAAAAGAACAGTTTTGGCTTCTGTATCGAATTTAGAGTAACCTCAAAAAAAAAATTTATATATCGTCAATGTACAGAATTGGACCCGTTATAGTTTTATTATAAGTATAGATATATAGATCTTTGAAAATTTTCCTTTTATTTATTTATTTCCCAATTTTAATACCACTGTATATTTATTCTTACCCTAATTTGAGAATCTCCTGAATCGCAGGATCTAACGGGTCCCTGTTTTCATAAAACTCGGGAACGGTAGCCTTCAATGTGTAGTACATGTCAATCTTTTCTTTGGTCTTTTCCATGTTGTTTTTGCATCCCCGCAAAAACGCCACGAGCCATTGATCAGCTGAAATCGGCAAAAGTGTAATTTAAGATATTGTGTCTATTCCCCTTGTGCCGTTTTCATAACTATTTTTCATAACTGGCTACGAAAAGGGACGTTTTTCTGAAATCAGCAAAAGTGTAATTTAAGATATTGTGTTTATTCCCCTTGTGCCGTTTTCATAACTATTTTTCATAACTGGCTACGAAAAGGGACGTTTTTTTCACTGTTTCATAACTGCCAGGCTTCAAAAATTAGATATTTAAACAAAGATCCCTATATATCATCATCATCATCATTAGCCTGTCGCAATCCACTAGACATAGGGCTCTTCTTTATTACGCCATTGAAACCGGTCCTGAGCCAACCTACACCACGTTTTGCTTGCTATTCGGACGATGTCATCCATCCATCGCGCTGGTGGTCTGCCAACTGGTCTTGTATGGCCTCTAGGCCACCACTCCGTTATCGCTTTATACCTACATACCTTCTATATTTTAGTACTAGCTGTGCCCATGGTTTCACCCGCGTGGATGATGATGGGTTTTGATGATGAAAAGTATGATGTGTTAATCCAGGACCTAAAGTGTCTAATTACAGTCAAAATCCATATTCAAGCATGAAAAGTAACAGATATAAGAGACTTACATACTCACACAGCCATACACACACCCTCACAAACCTTCTTTTAACATAAACGTTGTCTGTTTGTTTGTTTGGGGAGCTTTCACGCGATAACGGCAGAACAGATTTTGATGAAATTTGGAATGGAGATAGCTTATACCTTGGAATAAAACAAAGGATACTTTTTATCCTGGAAAATAGTAATTTTTCACGGAAAAACTGGAAAGTGACAATTACTTTCTGTAAGGAAGATGCCATGGAAAGGAAGAAATAACAAACCTGTCAACAAACATCAAAATAAATATTATAGCCTATATTACTCGGGGGGATGTAAGGATTCTAACGATACCCCATACGTCTAAATCTGTTGAGGCATTTAAAAGTTATGGTGGAATAAAGAAACTCACATACATACAAACATACAAACATACATAAATGCTAAAAACATAACACTCCTTTTTTGGGCAGTCGTGTAAAAACGAGGTTCTAGGGGGTAAAGTTAGGTAAATGATAATACTGGCTGGTAACTTTAGTTCTTATAAAACACAGCAGATGGTTCTGTTGGTATACGAGTAGCTTCATTATTATTGGTATTACTAAATATCTATTACTATGCGCACTTTGATTATCTACATGTGGGCGCATTATTGACTTTTCAGCATATTGTCAGGCTATTTATTTATAAACAATTCCCATATTTTTTTCTATTTGTATATAGATTTGCTTTGATTAGATTTTATTTGTTCACGTTCTAGATAGTTTTCACATGTATCCTGATATATTATTTAGTCTACATATTTAAGATAATATCCATACCAATATATAAAAGTGAAATGTTTCGGTTTGTTTGTATTTTTTTTGGGAGCTTCCACGCGATAACGGCTGGATGGATTTTAATGAAATTTGGAAAGGAGATAACTTATACCCTAGAATAAAACATTATATTCCGGATATTTTATGCCGGAAAATTGAAAGTTTTCACGGGAAAACTGGAATAAAATGATAACTCGCTGTAAGGAATGGTTGCCATGGAAAGGAAATAATAAGTCTGTCAAAAAACTTCAAGATTGGTGCTATACATCGACCCTATTAAACAAAGTGCTATACCTACATTTGCATTGGTTTTTATATCAAGGAGAACAAAGGATGCATTTTTTCGCGATAAACAGTAGTCCGCACGGACGAAGTCGCGGGCGGGAAAGCTAGTTTTAAGCTAAGATTAAAATGTATCTTTGTTTTTATATTAGCTTCACTTGTATGTTTGTATGTTTGTAACCGACTCCTTTGGACGCTATTTTGACCCACTTTAAACGGTCAGATTTCATTCAAATTTTGCACACCTGTCAAAGACCGATGACAATGCAATAATAAAAAAAAAACGCTCTTATAAATAAACCAAACTAAAAAGTAGAAAATAATTAATAGTTTAAAAAAACTAAAAAACACGCTTTACATAGAAAACCAAACTAAAAAATAGAAAATAATTAATTGGTTTTCTATATAAAGCGTGTTTTTTAGTTTTTTAATCTATTAATTATATTACATGTAAAAGTGCTGTATCCATTATGTTGCCTAGTTACAATAAATTACATTGTCTTTGATAAATGCATATATAATCTCAATGCAATGTAAATTATCATTTTCCTCAGGTGCTTATGTTTATCAGGACTCTTGATAAATTATTCGTGATTCAATCATTACCAATATACCTACGTAAAAAACTTACTCGGTTTAACCGAATGTAGGTGCGGCTGCTGACTGAGCCATTCTCTCAAAGCTTTTAAATTCGTGATCATTTTTGATGGAGTTTCATGTAGTTCCTCTTCCGCTTTCTTAAGTAAGGCAGCTGAGAGCGGGCGAACTGGCACCATAGTAGCAAGTAATTTATTTAAGAAACTGAAATATAAAAATAAGAACAAAATCAACATGTTCAATTATATTTAATAACAAACACAGCACTTTTAATTATGTAACATAATTAAAAGTGCATTAAGTAGAAACCTTATTTGGTAAAATTATGGAACAGTAGAGTGGATTCCAGTCACAGCTTTGAGTCGTATCTTCTTGGTCGTATATATATTTTTTATTTCCAGAATATCAATTTAACAAGACATAAGTTCAGAAACTTAAACCTACGTTCGGGTAAAAAATAGCCAAAGAATACCAATAACACTCTAAAAATGAATACGAATCGATTGATACTTATTTTGTCAAAATCAGACTGAGTTTTTAGTTTGAACAATCCGAAGCACGGAGTGATAGAAATCCATACTTATCTTATTAGAAAAGTAATTGGTTCGGAGCCTAGGACCAAACCAGGGATGGGTTCGTGTTCTAAGTTGCACTATTGAACCGTTAGGCTACCATTGCACTCATACTCACAAATGTTTTAAAACAATAAACGACACTGAATATTATATAAAAATAACACAAAAACCATACTTACAAAAAGCTGCACAATATTAACCTCTTACGGTTTTATTTCAACTAAAAAATATTATACTGAATAACACAACAACTGCGTGCGAACACAGAAAACATAATACCTAAACATCTGTTCTGTGGGACTCAGAAACGATAAGGGACGCTCGCTACTAGAGCTCATGCATTAATTATGTAGAGTCGCTTGTCGATTGTTGTAAAGTCATAACTGGTATATTTTCCTTAAATAAATACAAAAGACACGATTTAAAGCTGTAAAATAAAAAATAATATTTTTGCAAAAATTATCTTCGCAAGATTAACAGCTATAGCTGTATAATTTTAGTTGGCCTTGAACAAAAAAAGGGCATAAGCGTCGGATAATATACCTATAAGTAAATATAGTCATAAGTATGTTGTGTCAAGTGATAATGGTTCATTGTGCATTGGAAATATCAGAAATAAAGACAATAATAGCTTACGAGATTGACAATAATAGAATACAACGAGCAACGAACTCTTTAAAAAATATGTTTTATGTAGTAAAGTTTAACTCATACCTATCTCACTGAACTGGTCTGGTACATCACTTGGCCTCATCAGTAAACTGGACTGGTTTTAGTTACATGGGCAAAACTTAGATGTGACTATTATACAAACTTTTTTTTCCTCAAAATTAGTTGAATTTACAACAAAGGTTTAAAAAAACTAAGCACTACTTAGTAAAGAGACATACGTCAAATGGTATATATGTCGCAGGCAGATAGTTTAATCCGCCGTTCAATTAAAAGGCTAGCCTTTTTACTAAACAGCGCCGTTCAATTAACTACCTGAATGATATTCAGCCGTAGCGTTTAATATAACATTTAATAAACTGGCTGGCTTACAGCTTAGGCCATTCATACAATAGGGTGACTATAAGCGGTTTCGTGACAAAAAAAAAGCAATTCCTTCAATCTTAGTAGTTTCGAAACAGTCAATTGTTTATAAACAGTTTTCATGTTCAACCTAACTAGCCTACCTAGTTTTTTAGGCGCAATTATATCAAACATAGTAGTTTGCAAATAGACAAATGTTTATAAATAGTTTTCATGTTCAACCTAGTTATATGTACCACAAACCCACCGTTGTTTACCGAAGTCCAATTGCGACATATTTAATCATACAAGTAGGTACTTCCTTAGATTGTGAAAGTACCAATTAAGCACTTTTTGTACTTATGTTGTTTTTCTATGAATAATGCGCAGTAGAGGTACTCTACATGTTGATTTCATTTAATTGCGTATAGCTGAATAAGCATTTATGTACTTAGATGTTTTTCTCGCTAAAGTATGAGAAAAGTAACAACTTAGTTGTTTATTACAATGAAGAATGAACTAGAAATCGCCTACGCATTTACAAACATTATATAAGGAAGTTACTAAGTACAAATTGTCATTATTTTATCTTCGCTTGAATTGTACGGTCAAAAGTAAGACCAATAAAATTAACTTCAAATTTAATTTGTTGTTTATTTTATTAAAATCTCGGCTCCGTCCAATTTGTCTGGCGCAGCCGGTAGGTTTTTTTTTTAAAGTCGTGGAAATTTAATTTGTCCGGCGCTTACTTCAAAAATTGTGAAATATAATTTGTCTGGCGCAACCTACATATTTGGTTTTAATATTTTGAATTTATTTTAAATAATAATTTAAAATGGAACCTATGAGGATTATAACGAATGAAATTGTGAAATTGATTCCTAAATTTGATGGGAATGAAAAATTATTAAATTTATTTATTTCAAAATGTGAATATGTGCGTAGCTTAAGTGGAACCGAAATTACTGCAGCACAAGAGTTATATTTATTTCATGTTATTTCAAGTAGACTTATAGGCAGAGCAGCCTCATTATTAAGTGAACGTAGCGATATTACAACATGGATACAATTGAAAAATCTTTTTACTCAACATTTTGGCGACCCAAGGTAAGAACAATGTATTGCTATTGAACTTGAAAGTCTTAAAATTAAAAATGACGAAGTTCTTTGATTGCATAAGTGAATTTAATTGAAGACTCGGGAGTTAGAGCAGCCAAGGCTATAATTTATAATAGCACTGCATTAAATGTATTTATGTACAATTTATCTGAAGATTTACTTCGATTTGTGCGCCTGAAAAGTTGCGTTACATTAGAACAAGCTCTAAGTGTTGTAATGGAAGAGGTGAATTTCCAAACACAATATAAAATGAAAAATAAAAAAATAATTACTCAAAAACCATTTGAGAATAAACCAGCTTTTATTCCTCAACAAAATCAATTTAAATTTGGCATCCCACAAAGGCAAACATTAAATAATAATCCTCCAAATAAATTTATACAACCTCAAGGTTATAAGCCTTTTCTAAATAGGCCAAATAATCATTTTGTGCCACAAAATAATTTTAAATTTGGTAATGCGAATAAACCGCAAGTAAATAATTACAAAGCTTCAGGGTTTTTCAAACGACAACCCTATCATAAATTTAATATTGGTATTCCTCAAAATAAAACAACTGATTTGAATGATAAAGATGTGACAATGAGAACGGCACCACAAAAGCCAAACCATCTTCACGTAATAAACGAAGAAAATAAAAATAAAATGACTATTCCAAATAAGGAAAATTTTTATATGAAGGCCTCAAAAGAGCATCCTCCGATATAGAAACTATAAATTTAAATTGTAACTCTTATTTAAAATTACCAAGTATAAATTTTAAAAATCTGAACTCCAAATTTTTAATTGACACAGGGAGTAATCGTTCTTTTATTAATCCAGAATTAGCAGAAAAATATTTTAAAGATTTCACATATCAAGAAACATTTCAAGTCGTAAGTACACATGGTACAAGTACTCATCATGAAGTAATTTTTATACCATTACCTGATGAATTTAAAAATGATAATTAGTACAAATTTTATATGTATAAAGTCGATGGAAGATACGACGGTTTAATAGGAACAGAATTATTATCTTTGTTAGGAGCTAGTATTGATATGAAAAATCAACTTCTTCTAACATCTGAAACTGCAATTCATATTAATTATATTCCACCATATGAGATAAAACTTATTCCTTGATGTGAAATGAAAGTTAAAGTTCCAGTAAATCTTATATCAGACTCAGGAATTTTAAACTTTCATGAATTTTATCCTGGCGTTAGAATGCCATCAGCTATAGTAAATTGTAAAAATTCATTTGCTGAAACTATAATACAAAATACTACAAATACTCTACATACGATTACTTTTAATGAACCTCTTAATGTTGAAAAATTTAATTTTGATGAAATACAAGTAAATAATATAGTTGAAAAAATGGAAACAGATTGTGAATTAGACGAAATATTGTCAGAAAATCTAACAAAACTGAGATTAAATCATATGAATAAAGAAGAAAGAAATGCAATTTTTAATTTATGCAATCAATATAAAGATATATTTTATTGTGAAAAATTACCCCTTTCATTTACAAATGATGTTAAACATAAAATAAGAACTACTAATGAGGATCCAATATATATTCGACCTTATAGGCAACCTCAAACAATTAATGATGAAATAAACAACCAAGTTGAAAAGTTATTAAGAGATAACATATTCAAGCAATTGAAGTAAATACAAAGTCTACCCCTGAAATAATAAGAGCATTAATAAAATATTTTTCATATTATGGAATACCAAGTAAAATTAGTTCAGACCCAGGTTCTGAATTTAATAATACTTTAATGAAAGAAATGTTATCTTTTTATAAAATAGATTTACATATAGGAACGCCACATAATCCAAATTCAATGGGATTAATTGAAAGGTTTCATTCAACAATTATAGAAATTTATAGACTTGCTAAATATGAGCAAAAATCTACTGATGCCGCATCTATAATGACATATGCAGTATTGTCATATAATCAAACGATACATTCGACAACAAATCTAACACCATTTGAAGTAGTATTTGGACATACGGATTCAAGTAGTATGTTTGCTGTAAACTTTGATAAATATTTTACTCAGCAATTAGTTAAAGAGCACGCACAAAGAACAAAATATCTTTATAAATATCTAACGGAAAAGTTAGTTGAAAAGAAAGAAAGAATTAAAGAAAAACGAGGCGGAGAAAATAAATTTAATATAAAAGTAGGCGATAAAGTTTTTATAAAAGGAGTTAATACTAGGCGAAGTAAAGATAGTCCTAGATATTAAAAAGCACAAGTGACAGGAGAAATAATGCGTAATACTGTCCCTGTAAAAATAAATGGTCGTAAAACTAAGGTTCCAATAAAAGATATTAAACGTCCACAGATTCGTCATCCTGCAACTGATGACCCAAGGACTAGCTATTCAGCTACAAAGGATTGAAAATAATCCTGGAATATTGCCTGTTAAAAAAAGAAAATGCAATTTTGGAATAAGATAAATGGAAGTTAATTAAGGTATTAGACTTAAGCTTAATTAAAGATGATTTATATTTAAACATAAATAAGTTGAAAGATTTAAACATATATTTAAAAGATAAAGTTAATTATACGATTAATTTTAATGATGATAAAATACAAACTGAATTTATTAAAAACTTAACTTTAGAAAGGTATGAGCAATTAGTCCCAACTTTACGTGTTAAAAGAGGACTTATAAATCCTTTAGGATCAATAATTAAATTGATAACTGGAAATATGGATAATGATGACGCAATGAAATATGATGAATTAATTAATCAAATTAAAACTAAGCAAGATGCTATTTCAAAGAAAGTTACTTTGGTTGCAGAAATGGTTGATGGTTTTGTAAATTTTACTAATACTTCTCATTATAATTTTATACAATTTGAGAATAATTTAATTGATATAGAGAAAGCATTGTATAGAAGTAAAATAAATGATTTTGAAAATAAAGTATCTCATGCTTATAGTTTGTTAACTCATAATTTTCAAATAATTCTTTCTAAGTTAGATGAGATTGATACAGCAATCGCATTAAGTAAAAATAAGATATTACATAGATCAATAATTGATACTAATGAATTATTTGAATTGTTAAAAAATATTGAGAAAACAGATAAGTTAATTTTCCCTGTCAATTATGAAAATTTAGTAAACATAGAGCAAAATATAGAGATAAAAGCTTATATTAAGGGTAGACAAATTACATATGTACTGGCAATTCCAATTGTACGCAAAAACACTTACAAATATTACCAGTTATTCCCCTTACCTATTCTTCATACTTTTAATAATATTACATCCTTGATACTTCCTAAATATCCTTTTATCCTCGTGAAGGATTTGAACTCTATTACATTGCTCTCCAAGCCATGCGACGAGATTGATGAGAAATTATTTCTTTGTAAAGAAAGTTGTGCAGTCGTATTAGAACAAGATAAATGTATAACTGATTTAATGAAATTTACGTTGAATATTACGTCGTGTTCTCCAATTTTAATCGAAACTTCATAGATAAAAGTTCAACAAATTGAAATGAACATATGGATAATATTTGCAAGTTACCAAACGTACTTAACAAAAACCTGTGAAAATGAGATTACTCGAGAAAAAATCCTTGGTACTTATATTTTAACCTTGGACGATAAATGTAAAATACAAGTTGAAGATATTACTTTATGGAAGAAATTGTTCAGAGGAATGAACTTACATATTCCTAAACTACCATTGATAAATTTACCAAGTGTTCCAGTTACAAATAATTTCAAAAGAAAACCTGTTAACTTAGATGGAGTAAACATGGAAAATCTACAAATGCTGAATTATATTTTGAAGAAAAGTGAAAACAGTGAATATAGTGAAATGAGTGAAATGGTCAATAAAGTGCATATAAAAAGTGTTAGTTTATGGACATTAATACTTTATATTATAATGATTTTTACTATTGTATACTGTACTATAAAATATAAAAATGAGATTTTGAAATTATGTAAAATTGAAAATAATCTGACTTCAAGAAATGAACTTTCAGATAATTTTCAATCTCAGGGTGGAGAAGTTATATGTACCACAAACCCACCGTTGTTTACCGAAGTCCAATTGCGACATATTTAATCATACAAGTAGGTACTTCCTTAGATTGTGAAAGTACCAATTAAGCACTTTTTGTACTTATGTTGTTTTTCTATGAATAATGCGCAGTAGAGGTACTCTACATGTTGATTTGATTTAATTGCGTATAGCTGAATAAGCATTTATGTACTTAGATGTTTTTCTCGCTAAAGTATGAGATAAGTAACAACTTAGTTGTTTATTACAATGAAGAATGAACTAGAAATACGCATTTATAAAAATTATATAAGGAAAAGTTACTAAGTACAAATTGTCATTATTTTATCTTCGCTTGAATTGTACGGTCAAAAGTAAGACCAATAAAATTAACTTCAAATTTAATTTGTTGTTTATGTTATTAAAATCTCGGCTCCGTCCAATTTGTCTACCTACTCAACAATGAGTAGCAGCCGATCAATCTATAAAAATCAATTTGACGTCTGAACGAAGTTTGATGAAATTTGGTATATTGGTACTTTTGGTTCTGGAATCACTCATAGGATCCTTATATAACAGACCAGCGACCCGCCCGGCTTCGCACGGGTAGATATATAGAAAGATAAAATGAGTACTTAGGTACTTTATTTGGACAAATAGATCAAAACAACAATTTCTTACAGTTTTTATTTGCACAAATATAAAAGAAAACAATTCCTTACACTAAATACTTTATTTTGACAAATATAACATATCAACCATTTCTGACCATACATATTATCTACTTAATTTGAACAAATATTTTGCTACAATTCCTCACACTAAATTACTTTATGTATTTACACAAACATAACCTAACTATTAACAACAATTATTCCTAACACATTCTTCATCCATATATTACTATGATGATGCATTGTATTCTCTTTGCTACAGCAACGCGAGCTCGCGTTGCTCTAAGCTTTGCTATGATGTTTTGTCTAGGTCGTAGAAAGATAATACCAATAGAATTGCTATGAGCGTATAGGTAAGGGATAGCATTAGTTTGTTACGTAGCGTAAAGAGTTGCTAGGAGAGATATTTTACCCATACCAATGGGTAAAAAAAGCAACCATCACCTGCCTTAGTTTGATAACCAATGTGACCTAATATAGTAAAAACAAGTACAAACATCGCCATCCTTCACCTTAGTTAAGTAAATAAAATAACTTTAATAACCTTAGTTAGCGATGTGCGTTTTAAAAATATAATATTGCATCCGTCTGTCACCACAGTCGGCCCCTCACTAGGGCATGCAAAATCGAACCAATATAAAAATGCCACGGACAACGCGTGGATTTTCTTCTTTTCATGAAAACTTACCTTCCGGTTTAATAAAAAATATACAAGTCGAAACGAAACTAAAGTTTTTAGATAGATTGAACTGGGCCATAATAATATCTTACTTAAAGATTGCAGCGTTTTATTTTATCGCAACAAGAAAATTTAACAAAATGGGTGTTTTTTTTTTAAGTTTACGTTTTTATATCCATGATTCAATTTAATGTGACGTCACATAAAACCAGTGGACGATGAAGACGCTTCCAACAAAACCTCATTTGTCAAATTATGATAAGTAGTTTTGAAATTATGACGGAACAGATGAACATACATACATACCCACATACATGCTGGTTTAAATCATAACCCTCCTTTTTGATTCACCGTAGTCAGGTAAAAATAAAATAATATACCGAAGAAGCTACAACCACTTCAATTTGGTGGTGACGGATATATTTGTAATATAAATAACTTGCTTAAAAGCTAAAAAAAACACTCCTGCCCTGCCAAAAAAGAGCTTTTGCCAATAAATTATATATTGTTGGAATGTGCTTATCAAGGCCTTCAATTTGATACCCATATTGTAAAATATGTGTTTTTTTTTTCCAATTTGAAAATTGAACCATACTGCCGCCACAATGAATGTTTTCAAAAAAATATAGCTTATGTTACTAAGAGATTTAAGGATTCTAACGATAACCCATACGTCTAAATCTGTTTAGGCATTTAAAAGTTATGGTATAATAAAGAAACTCACATACATACAAACATACATGAATGCTAAAAACAGTACACTCCTTTTTTGGGCAGTTTTGTAAAAATAAGGCGAGCTCATATCAAGACGTGTTTTTTCAACGTATTTTTTTTGCTGCCTTAGAAACGGTTATGTATACAAACGTCAAACTTGGTGTGATTATAAAGAAACGGGGCATGCCCCGTGCACCCACTGGCTTCACCCACTGGTGGGT
The DNA here is from genome assembly GCA_946251855.1 of Alsophila aescularia. Classification (NCBI taxonomy): domain Eukaryota; kingdom Metazoa; phylum Arthropoda; class Insecta; order Lepidoptera; family Geometridae; genus Alsophila; species Alsophila aescularia. The sequence continues at coordinate 48,721,583 of OX276375.1, forward strand.
GCACGGTAATTCTCATTTACCCGTCCACCCACTGCACTAGAGTTGGAAACTAATGAATAAATAATCGACATATATGAAGAAAAAAAAACAACATGTATTATAATTAGGTAAGAAGACATTTTAATGTGAAAGATGTCAGTGACAGATGTCAAAATAATCGTCATTTATGAAGAAAAATAAAACATATTATAATTAGGTAGACATTTAACCACCGACTTTAGCCAGCCGTTAATAATTAATATGCATATTCGTCTCGCTCAATCTTACTGTTTTTATGGCATGTTTGTCCTTCTCTCATTATTATTGCTATTCAATGACAAATCTATATTAGGTAGGTTTTATATTGACGTACCATTACCTATTATTCTGTTAAACGCAAGGAGGTTGAATTACGCTTGTCGCGAGGCGGTCCTCGGGTTTGGGTTGCTCCCACTATTCCAGGACACAAACCTAAGTGACACAGAAGTACAGGAACTTCCTTCCGCTTGATTCTAGCACACGGCGGGAGCAGACTCGGCAGGCCAGAGTCTGATATCGTCCGGCTCTTGCCTAAAAGAGTTCCGCGCGAAGTCGTTCATCGAGTGCAACGCGATCGGGCGCTGCAACTCAACGATGTTCCTCAAACCAGAGCAGCAGACTTTAGATTTTTTATATTAGTGTTAGCGAAGGAAGGACGAAAGGTATATTTTGCATATTAAATCAATGAAGACACTGAAGTGGAATGTTTTCCTATTTTGACCAGAAATCAATGTGTATGACAGGTTATTTGTATATAGAATGAATAATGAACTATCAAAATGAAAAGAAATGGATTATGAAAGAATTTAGATATCAAAAGAGTATTATTATTAAAGAGGTTTGGACCTCGTCACACGCTTACTGTTAAAAAGGTTTAACGCCAGTAAGCTAATTCACCTCCATTGTTTTAAAAAACGGGGTGGGAAGTAAGCGTAATTAAACCTCTTTTGGTTCAAAACCCTGGATGGGGCTGTGTCGGGCGCACGGCCTTTTGTTTGTTGTGCAACGTCAACGCCACGTACAAATCGCGAGTTATATCGAATTAAAGATCACAAAAACATAAATTTGGCTGATTTTGCGGCGACGGACTCGTAGTCACACCGTTTTGTCATACTTGTGTGACCATGCGGAATTTACTTTATTCGTGGTCAATTTGGTGTGACAACTAGTAAGCTATAAAATATAAGACTCGTAGTCATACCAGTGTGGGAAACCAAAAGACCAATTATATATCGACATAATTATTTGCAATAATTAATAAATTTGTCAATGTGACAAGTGTCAAAGTGACAGGTGCCAAAAAGTCAGGTGCCAAAGTGACAGGTGCCAAAGTGTCAGGTGCCAAAGTTACAGGTGCCAAAGTGACAGTAGTCAAAGTGACAGGTGCCAAAGTGACAGTAGTCAAAGTGTAATTTTGAGGAAAAGTTAGAGTAGGGGGGAAGGTGGATTATTAGATCGATTGCTATGCGGTTTTCAATGTTGGATAGCTTAGGGTTAAAAACTGGTGTAATTGGTATCTCAATTTGGCGATTAGAAGCCGAGCAATTAATAAAAATATTATTGACGACTGAAGAAATTTTGATCAAATATTGGTATATTTGTATTTAAGGTCCCGGAATAGCACATTATGGTACTTTTCATCTAAAGAAATTACCACGTGTTTGAAGCAGTGGGTACAGCTAGTGTAACATAAAATTTACTCATTTTTTTTCTTTAGCATTCGTAATGAAAAGCACAGTGTTAACCTCAGGTGAAAGTAACTTATTTAGTCCCTCGAATTATTGGCGGGGCCAGGGAGGGCTCGGTACGCTCGGGCGCCAAACCCCATCTCGGGACTATATAAGTTACTTTCACTCCTAGGGTAGCAATGTACTATTTAATTATCGAAATAATTAGTGTAGTCTATATATACTTATAATAAAATTGTAACGGGTCCAATTCTGTACATTGAAGTTTTTTCTTTTTTGGAGTGTACTCTTTATTCGAAAACTGTATATATATATATATATTTTTTTTTTTATTTTTTTTTGCCTGTCTGTCTGTCTGTCTGTATCTTGGCTAGGCATCACGCCAAAACTACTGAATTCATTTAAATGAAACTTGGTAAGATTTGAGTTCATACTACGAGGTAGGACATAGGATACTTTTAATCCCGAAAAATTAAAGGGTTCCCGCAGGATAGGCGTTGAAAGTTATTTATAAGAACACGTATCATGCTGAAACTACAGGACGGATTTTGATGCACAGTCATAGTATAAACGATGGGTTAAATCTGAGGATATCTTTTATCCAGAAAAATAAAGGGTTTCTGTGGGGTAAGAGTCCAAAGTAATGTTAATTTTGAAGTAATAAATGATAGATTTTTGGAGGGTATACATTAACAATAGTGAAGCCATAACAGTTTGTTCTTTCTCATTTTTGTCCGACTGTATGTCTGTATCTTGACCGGGCATCACGTCAAAACTACTGAATGAATTCAAATAAACTTGGTGTGGTTTGAGTTCATACATTGAGGGACATTGGATACTTTTCATCCTGAAAAATTAAAGGGTTCCTGCAGGATAGGCGTTGAAAGTTATTTAAAAAAAACATGTATCACGTTGAAACTACTGTACAGATTTTGTTACAACTTAACACAGTCATAATTTATGTATTGGGTAAAAATTGAAAATACTTTTTATCCCGAAAAAATTAAGAGTTCTTGCGGGATAATGTTCCAAATTCTGTAAATTGAAGATATTTTGTAATTTGTTTTGGAGGCCATTCTATGTTCAATACTAAAGCCAACATTATATTTTTTAAATTTTGGTCTGTCTGCCTGTCTATCTATCTGTCTGTCTGTACCTTGGAAGCGCATCACGCCAAAAATACTCAATGAATTAAAATGTAATTTGGTAGTACCATGTATCATGCTGTAACTACTGGACGGATTTTGATGCAATTTGGCACATTCATCTATCTATGGTGCTGCGGAAATTACAGCTATGCGTCGCTGTCATTTCAAAAATACATATGTAAAAATAACATGTTTTTAGGGGAAACAAAAATTTTTTTTCTGAGATTGTGCAAGAACTTTAAAGTATTTTAAAGGGAGAAGCTTCACTTTTAATGTACCTATTTATATTTAATATTCCTATAAACAGATGCAAGCCAGAACATAGGTTTTTGTAACTATACGTCAATTTTACCTGTATTTTTTTACATAACTAAGAATCATGACTTTTTGAGAGCATTTACGACTTATTGAAATATTTTTTTGGACATAGGATATTTAGACATAAAAAACAATAATTTAATTGCAAAGCCACTAAATTTCTTAAAAATAATCAAAAAAAATAAGTTCTTAAGTGACACATGGTATCAATTTGTCATTCACCCAATATTAAAGTTCTACAACATTATTTTTGATCAAAAAAACATTAAAGATTAGGTATACAATTATTATTAACGGTACTTTGGTACTATAAGTAACGAGGAGCTATCACAATTCAAATCAGCAATTAGTACTACTAAGAATAATCAGTCAAATGGAATGAATGAAACATAATTCTTACAATCTAGACTAATCAGATCCTAAACTGTGGTATGGCGTGTAAATAGCCTATACCGTGTGTACTCACGTACCGTTATGTCTGAAAAATCTATTTGAAAATTCCTATTGGAAAACACTCGTATCTCCACTATATGCAGTAAATTAATATGCCCACTCACCACTTCATTAATCCAGGCACACCTGCAGCTCCTCGAGGTACGAATTGCAGCAGATGTACGTCTCCGAAGACCGGCGGGTGGGTGCTCCAACAATGTTCGAAGATAAAAACAGCACTTCCAAGCGTGAAGGCACTGTACACTTATAGTTCTCCAAATCGTCAGACAATGCAGTGTTAATAGTAGTAGTTTTCACAAGAACTTCAAGTCTTTTCAATTAAATATGATTATGTTTCCGAGGGAAGTAATTTATCACAACGGAGATTGAGAAGCATCCATTGCGACTCAACTGTCGACCAATCACTCGCCAGCTTCGAATGCATAAACATGTATGCAAAATGACTGCTAACGCCATCTCTCAGAGTTTTGGATGAAACCAAAGATATAACATCCATGAGAGCGGGCGCCTGCACTATATACGAGTGTTTTCCCTAAGGTTATTAATTTATAATATACGTAAATAATCAATGAAAAATATTCTAACTAATTTTTAGGCATTGACGCTTCACCAAACTGAGCAATAAAGAAACTACAGTTAAATAATCAGCCTTGTGTCTACCGGCTCAAAGGGACTCCTTGCTCACAAGAATTTAATTGTACTTAGTAGGTGCAGAGGAAACTTAGTGTTGCGAGCCTTCCTTTTACCTTTGGATTGTAGATTCTCTCTCAAAGCAGATAATAGGCTCGCAGCTGAAGTGGCTTGAAGATCTTGCTATTTTTGAAGAAGTGAAGAAAGAATTCACAGATTACAGATAATTCGGTTTATTTTAACTCACATTTTTACTGGTTTCTACATCGATATGTTTAAGTATTAGTAGCAAACACGTTGCAATACTTAGTGAGATGCATATTAAACTTATAAATCGACAAGGAGAGATGAAACAAGTCAAGATATAATTAAATACCTGCAAACTTTTCTAGTCGCCATCAAGATGAGACAATCCCTGACAAATGTAGGAATGACAGGTTATTTGAATTTTGAATTAATATAGACAAACTGAGAAAGAAATGAAATTAAGAGATCAAATAAGTATTATTGATGTAAGAGGTTTGACATCGTCACAATACCCCGCCTCCTGTCCAAATATAATTAAACTCCTGCAAACTTTTCTAGTTGCCATCAAGATGAGACAACCCCTGACAAATGTAGGAATGACAGGTTATTTGAATTTAGAATTAATATAGACAAACTGAGAAAGAAATTAGATTAAGAGATCAAATGAGTATTATATTTCTCAGCTTAATTCTTAGCAATTCTAATTCTAATTCTACAGATTGCACTATGGAGAGTATGCACAAGAACTGCACAACCTGATTCCCTCATTAACTTTCTATCACCGTATGACTAGACAATCAGCAAAGCGCCACCCTTTCATGGTTGAAATACCTCATACTTCATTTATTATAAGAACTGCAAAGGAGTGGAATGCCCTGCCCTCGTCAGTGTTTCCGGTAAATTATAACCCCGGTGTGTTCAAGTCAAGATTGAATAGGTATCTACTAGGCAAGCGTGCTACACCTTCGACCACATCATCACTTTCCATCAGGTGAGATCGTGGTCAAACGATCCGTAATAAAAAAAATATAAAAAAAATTGTTTACATATTGTAGTCAGGTCCCCACGTCAAAGCCCTCGCACGGTTTGTTTAAAGGAGTATATCTCTTATGGCATAGCAACCCCTCCCTGCCAATCTCAGGTACCGCCATCTTGTTCTCATTCGTGTTTCCGTGTTCACAGCCTTCACCTGAATTGGTGGAACTAGATAGTTCCATGAAGATGTTTCCAAGAAACAGTAACAATCATTTAAGAAACATCTAGCTCTAGTCCATCTATATTGATTCCTAGTTCCAGTGCATGTTTCTTAGAAGAAACAACAGGTGAAAACCAAAACCATGGCTTGGTTGTGTCTGATACAACAAATTCATCTAACTCGATACCAAAAACAGTGCAGCAAGATTTGGACTTCAATTGCAGTGATAATGATTGAGATGCTACCTTTGAACCTGATGACGAAGGTTCAACGGACGACGTCTCCGATTATGAAAACATAAATTTATCTTCAACAAAAAAAGGCGTGGAATAAGTAGACAGAGGCATTGGGACAGAAACAAACTAAAGATGCGACGAATGCAAGGTAAAAAATATGCAAGGATTTATAAAACGTGATGGCAAGTGGACTCAAAGAAACTTGAGACAAGCTACGATAAATTAAAACTGCTTGCAACTGTTGTTCTGCTAAATTTGAATGTCAAAAGCTAACTGAAGAAGTCATCATCATCATCATCATCATCATCATCATCATGTCAGCCCTTAGAAGTCCACTGCTGAACATAGGCCTTCCTCAAGAAGAAGTAAGAAAAGAAAAAATGATTACTTTTGGAGACACCTAAACTGGGAACAACGTAAAGTTTACGTGGGAAGTTTAGTTATTCAGGTGGAACCAACTACTAGACGGCACAATGTTTAATCCTCTCGCAGAAACATTACTCTGCAGTATCACTTGCGGTTAAAAGAAGACAGAATCCGTGTCTGTAAATAACTGATTCTGAACACCCTTGATTTAGGAGAAAAGTGTGTAAGGACGTGCTTTACAAGGACTCGGAGTGGAATCCAAGACCCTACCATAAGAGATTCTTCTTAAACACAAATTAATCGCGATAATCATTATCAATCTTTCCTACATGACTTGGCAAAAATGGAATCTCATTATTGTCGTTTTAGTTCAACAAAGATTTATTTGGATCCTAATTGGGACTCATTAACAGAACTACACAAACTTTACAAAAGAGTAGCTGAACAAGACAAATTTAAACCATTTTTATGGACCCGCTTTGCACAAGAATTAAAGAGACAGAATATAACTTTGTTTCAACACCGTAATGGTCAATATGACATCTGTTTTGCTTTTAAAGAATCCAGGGATGATAAAACTATTTTACGATTTACATTTATTGAGAAAAACAGGGGGAGACAACAAAAATCTGAAAACAAAAATCTGAAGACAAAACACTCGCAGAAATAGATAGTACGATGAAAGTATTTTGTGTGGATGTTTAGAGTGCTTCGTTGGAACTAAAACTGAATGTATCTATGTATTGTTGGAACTAAAACTTGGGTATTTCTGCAAATAAATACTTCTTCGGTCATTTTCGTTACTGTCACATTGTCATAAGAACGCGCGAACGTAATGACAACTTCAGTCAAGACTTCGTATGTCAAACATAAGACAACTTGATATAGACGTTCGATAAAAGGGCTTTTTGACAATTACAATAGAGTTGAGAATGTCAAAGACACCTTACTATGGTATTTTGACACAGGAAAGATCACGTTCCAAAGTAAACATACAGCCAATAAAAAAAAAACGAAATTTTGACATACGACTTTTTTCAATGACAGCGACGTATGGTGGCACAATTAGGCTGTGAATTAAATCCAGCCAATGTAAGATCTACTTTTATAGTGGATGACTATCAAGATGCGATACTGTATGATCCCTGTCATAATATCGAATTAGTAAGAAATACATTGGGAGAAACACAAGCATTACTAGATGTTGATAACCAAGTGATATCATGACACTATTTAAGTATGGTTTAAAATTTGCAATTTAAAGAGGGGCTTCATGCTGCTAAAAAATGTTAACACGACATATTCAGTACGAAAAACCTAAAATGAAAATAAAACTTGCCACTCAACTATTAAGTAATCCTGTGGCAGACGCATTAAAGTTTTGCCGCGATATACCAATTCCGGGATTTGAAAACTGTGACGCAATCATAAATTTTATTAAACATTTTAATGATTTGTTTGACCTACTGAATTCCAGAATTTCATTAAATTTCTATAATATTTACAAAATAAAAGAAAAATTACAAGAAATCGATGGGTACATTTGTGTATTGAAATTGTCTGATGGTATTTTAAGTGCTTGCTTAAACAATAAATTCTGATCTATCGTTACACCTAGATATTTAGTGGAGTCTACTTTGTCAATGCTTTTGCAGGAACAATTATATTTAACTGTGTGAGAGTTCATAAAAGGGTAGTGATCATCATGGATCTTAAGTTGTGCTAGAATTGGGCCAGTGGCTCGAGTAATATGAAAAGCAATAAAAATTGTTTTCTTGACATTCAAGGTAAGCAAGGTTATATCGAGCCAACGGGCTAGCTCCGACACTCCTTTTTCCGCTGCTGCCACAGTATTCTGCCAATCATTTCCATGAAAAATTGCAACCGTATCATCAGTCAAAATAGAGACATTTAGATTACTTCGACCCACTAGGGCGATTGTATTTGTCTCTTTTTGGCTTATGACAGTTTGTTGGTGTTACAAATGATAACAATAGCTCGTATAATCTGACTTAATCCATCCACCCATCCATCTTTATCCATCTATGGTACTGTATTCTAGATCTTTGACATTTTGCCTGTAAAAAATATGAAACTTCATGCGCGTGGTCTCGATGGCAGCTCTCATGGCGATCAAGCTATAAAAATCAGAGTCTAGTGTGGTAATGTAAATTAAAAAACAGTAGTGAGAAATAAGCATAAATATGGACGTAAATGCGTTGCCATAAGAGTCACTTTACGAGCAAGTGTTTTGAAAAACAATGTATCTACACTCACTAAGATCCGAGATCTCTTTATATTATACTAATGAAATGAAAGTTTGAGGGTAGATTTAAAGGACACAAAATGAAAAAAATATGTATTAAACAATATTATGTTACTAGTTTTATTTCATTTTATAGGAGGCACTGGAACTTCAGGCCGCGCATCACGCCGAAACTACTAAATGAATTCTAATGAAACTTGGTATGATTTGAGTTCATATTACTAGGTAGGACATAGAATACTTTTCAAACCCGTATCCCGAAAAAATAAAGAGTTCCTGCGGGATACTGGTCCAAATTTATGTCAAGTATGAAGTATTTTTTTCGGAGGATACTCTATATTCGATTCTGAAGCTAAATATTTATTATTTTTCATTTTTGCCTCTCTGTCTGTCTGCCTGCCTATCTGTATCTTAACCGCGCATCACGCCGAAACTACTAAATGAATTCTAATGAAACTTGGTATGATTTGAGTTCATATTACTAGGTAGGACATAGAATACTTTTCAAACCCGAAAAAATAAAGGGTTCCCGCAGGATATGGGTTGAAAGTTATTAAAAAAACACGTATCACGCTAAAACCACTGGACAGATTTTGATGCCACGTGGCACAGTCATAGTTATATACATAGTTATTACGGGCTAAAATTGGGAATAATTTTTATTCCGGAAAATAAAGGGTTCCTGTAGGATAGGAGTCCAAAGTTATGTTAAGTTTGAAGTAATAAATAACATTTTTTTTGGGGGTACTTTTTATACGATACTGAAGCCAAAATTGTTTTTTTTTTAAACTGTCTGTCTGTCTGTCTGTTCGTCTTTCTGTATCTTGATCGCGCATAACACCGAGACTATTAAATGAATTCAAATGAAACTTGGTCTGATTTGAGTTCATACTACGAGGTATGACATTAAATAATTTTTATCCCGAAAAATTAAAGGGTATTTAAAAGAACATGTATCACGCCGAAACTACTGAACTGATTTTGATACATCTTGACATAGTAATAGACTATATGAGTAGTCCACTTTCAAACACCGCTATGTCAAAAAATATGTGATTTTTTGATTTTGGCAGTTAACGTTCGCAAATTTTAAATACTTTGAAACAGATTAACGATACTGCGCCAAAACTGGCTACACTCCGTACAAATCAACATCAAAGTTCGACTACTCCTGCAAAAGTTGCTACGTTTTTCATTTTGACACTTGCAGAAGTCGCCATCTTGTCATCAACTTGCAAACACCGCTCTGTTGCGCCTAAACGTGTGCAAAACCCGCCATCTTGTTTGTCATAAACGGTCATTACGCTTTTTGCTATTATCTCTGATGCACGTATTGTTTTGTGATACATAATTTAAGTGAAATAATAAGGTTTTTATCATGGAAATAGCGCAATAAAAAGTTATTTTAGCACAGGATCGGAAAGGTCGTAAAAAAGAAGCTGACAAAACGTCATAGAAGCGAGAACGATAGAAATTAGAACGGTTAGTAGTTTGAACATTTTGCATACTATTTTATTGTTTGTTGATGCTATTATGAGCTGCAAATTGCACGGGATTTTGTTTTACTACATATTTATTTGTTTTGTTTTTATGCTAAGCTTTCGTTTTTGCTACTTATTTACAGACATAAGGCAAAGAGACCGCCAGTGATCCCCACATGTGAACATGGAAGATCACACGGTTACAAATGTACAGAATTAACTACGCAGGATTACAGCAAATTTCACAGACATTTTAATGCAAATGCAAGTAAAGTTGACCAAGATACTTTCTTATTGAAATATTGCTCATCACAGACTCCAAAACAAGCAGGTAAAAAGAAAACACAAACTATTCGATATTTTATACCAATGCATGTCATGAGCAGCAAAGGAAAACGTACTATAATCTTGAAGAAAGTTTGCCAAAAAGCAATAACGACTGTTCTGGGAATATCTAGGGATAGAATACAAAGAATTTGCAAAAACCATCTTACAACCATGTCACTGCCAAAGGAGCGAAGGGGAGGAGACAGGAGGACAAATCAGTACGCAGAAAGAAAAGAATCTGTGATGTCATTCATAAAAGAACTTAAGTCTGTAGAATCGCATTATGTTAGAGGCAGATCAACTGTGCAATATTTAAGCAGCGATTTGAGCATTAAAAAATTGCATAAAACTTACAACGAGTCACACAGTGTACACGTTAAATATGAATTTTTCAGAAGAATATTCAACAAATATTTCAATCTGAGTTTTAAAACGCCGGCAACAGACGCATGCTCTAAGTGCATAGAGCTGAAAGAGAAAATTAAAATAGAACATGACCAAGGCAAAAAACAACTTTTGATGGGACAATATCGAATTCACAAACTGAGAGCTAAATGGTTTTACACTGCCTTGAGATGCGAAAATGTTGACGAAATTACTTTCTCGTTTGATTGTCAAAAAAAAATAGTTCTGCCAAAGGTACCAGACCAAAGTGCATACTTTAGTCGTCAACTGTATGCGTATAATTTTACGATTTGTCAGGGAACATCACGAGCGCAACAAAATTGTAAAAATACTTTTATATATACATGGTTAGAGACGGAGGCCGCAAAAGGATCAAATCAAATTGCTTCTGCAGTTTATCATCGGCTGACTAGCACGATTTTCGAAAGCACAAAAAAACATGTGAGATTATTTTGCGATGGTTGTGGAGGGCAAAATAAAAACAGAATAGTCTTAGGAATGTTGGCATATTGGCTGAGAACAAAAGCTCCGTATCATATCACGAAACCGTGATTTTCCCTGTTGTGGGACATTCATTTTTGCCCCCTGATCGTATTTTTGGCAACATAGAGAGAGAAATCCGACCAATAGAGGTGATAGTGCAGCCTCAAGAATATTACGATATTTTTGAGAAACATGGAACAGTTCTAAGACTTGGCAGAGATTTTAGTTTTCATGATTGGAAATCTGTTGTACAAGAGGTTCTCAAAGCACCTGGTTCCTGGCATTTCCAATTTAGTGCCACCAAAAGATTGTTTCTCAGAAAAGACAAAACCGGTAAGATAGCAATTAAAGGCGAACCTAATTATGTGTCAGAAATTGTCAACTACGGCAACATTTGCAAACGAGGGAAAACATTCCAAAATATACAACCAGCCATTATTGATATTGGAGTTCCTGTAAAACCCGCCAAACTGCAGGATGTAAAGAACTTACTTGCCAAACATTTTGGCGAAGATTGGCCTACATACCAAGCTCTGGAATTCTATGCTCACAACATTGGGCAAATTGAAGTCGATGTCACTGTAGAAGAAGAAGTGACAGATAAAGAAGAGTCGGCAATGGCTGACGACATAGATGTTAGAGTATAGGGTTAGAATTAGTATAAAGGGTTAGTATTTGACTATACAAGTCATCAAACTAGGTATGTTAATAGTATGCAAAGGCAAAATTTTCAAGCTGAAAATAAAATTGAATCAAGCAAGTTGTGACTTGCTTGATTCAATTTTCTTCTTACCAGCTTACTTTACTGCTTTGTATAGTTTCAAATCTTGCCATTTGAAATTGTCTTATTTCAAAACTGATAGAAATTGGTTTTACTTATTTTGAAAGAATAGTATGATATTTTTGAAATATTGATTTGTTTTTAAGCTTTTACTTTTGCATGATAGTCATTCTAAACAATTTTAGACTGAGCCAAAAAAATATTCGTGCAATTATTTTTCTTAGACTAGGACTGCAGTGTCCTAGTCTAAGAAAATTCAAAATATTTCGTGCAATCGCTACCATTTTGTTGATCGTGCTTCAATCCTCGAACTTCAATGTGTTTCTTGCTCCGTGTGCTCATTGTTGTTAAAACTATTCATCGCCCAAAGGAAATGCCTCTGCATAGTTACAAATATACGCCAGAGAGTAAGCTGCAAACATCATTTTATTAGAGAAAAATCCTCACTTTACCTTCCATTCCAGATACATCTTAGAAATAGTATGTATGTCTTTTCTGACGAATTTTGCTATTTCTAAGATGTATCTGGAATGGAAGGTAAAGTGAGGATTTTTCTCTGATAAAATGAAAAATCCTCACTTTACATAAGATATTAGATTTTTATATCAGATATATATCATCAGATATGCAGATATATATATATATATATCTCTTCAGATTCGATACAAATAAACGCCGCAATACAAAATTAGTTCTACTTTCACCTAGTTAAGAAATGTTTAGAAATAGTCTCCAATATAGTTGTTTCCAAATCTATAATAACCTACCAGACAGCTTCAGAAGTATACATAAGGATAGTATATTCCAAAAAACCCTGAAATCTATCCATCATCTATCCTTATAAAAAAGTCCTATTATAATAATATCAATGAATTTATGGAACACAAACGGAAAATGATGAGGCTGATGATGATGAAGAAAGTTTATTAGATTAACATAGATAATTTATAATAAAAGCTGTGATACCTAATAAGATATATATCTAACTTAGAATAGTGATAGCCTATCTATGCCCTGGAATAAAACATAGAAAACTTTTATCCCGGAAAATTTAAAGTTTCCACGGGAATACTGAAAAAACTGGAAAAATGATGATTAATCGCTGTAAGAAACGGTTGCCATGGAAACGATATTACAAGTATGTCAAAAAACATCACGAGTAGTGCTATATCTACTTTTGCATTGGTTTTTAATATCTTAGAAGAACAAAGGATGCTTTTTTTCGCGATAAACAGTAATCCACGCGGACGAAGTCGCGAGCGGAAAACTAGTTATAATTAGAAGAATAACTTACCTAGAAATAAGAATAATGACCTAGTTCAATAATTACCTTTACTAGCATTAAAATCTATCAATGCTCGCAAGTGTCTACAGACACAAAAAAAAAGTAACCCTTGATGCCCGAAAGTGTCTATAGACACACTCGACGGTAGCAGAATTAAACCCGTATTATATTGTGTTAGAGTTGATGTTTCTATAAGTGCTGCATATAAATTGAACTATAACCTCATTGTTGCCAAAATGTATAAGCCCGATTGCGTCTGGGAACTATAGTTACCAGGCAATTTTGTTTTCGATTTATTGAACAAATTATCGAATGTACCGAATGTATGTGTGTGTGTGTGTGTGTGTGTGAGGGCCCTTTATTTAATTTAAGGTACTAGAAATAACATTAGCATCACAAAAGTATCTTTATATTTCACCTCAATGCTCTAGATTATCCATAAATATTTTTTAAAGACCATGTAGTATTTTTGCGCGAATTTATTTCGATTTTAGTCGATTATAAAAAAAACCTTTACTATATCGTTCTTATTTTGTATCTGTTGGAAAGGTACATCTGTAGTGGTCCTTAATAAACACAAAAAAATCATAGGTCGTAGCTGAAGATATCGAATAAAAAATATTGAAAGTATCAAAGCCATACATTTCGACTTTTTTTCCACTTTCCGCGTATTTATATAAATATTTTATAATTAAATACTCGGGATTTACTAAACGTAAACAAATTCTAATACGTGTTTCTTATTCATATGTTCTCAGAACACAGTTATTTGTTTATATGAGACGGTTCTCAAGTGGTCATACAAACGGTTTGTTAACACAAGGGTGCCGGGACCAGATGGGCTCGCGAGACTTGGCGTATGTTTGGACGCTGATATATCAAATTATTATTATTAAGCATGTGTACTTTTTACCAGTTTTAGAAAGCAAATATTGTAGAAATACTAAGGATATAAAATAAATTTATTATCATTTCTTTTTTACAAAATTTTAGTTTTTCTAGGCTTCTTCGAAACGATGAGAGCGATGGTGGCAACGGTTCTATAGTGCAATTTAGAATCCAACGATACCGGGTTCAAAACGTAGGCTCCGCACAAATGACTTTTATGAGTTATGTGCGGTTTTCCATCGCTCCGTGCTTCGAAAGTCACGTTAAGCTGTCGGTCCCGGCTGTTATTGATTAATAACAGTCGTTAAGCCATGTCAGTAGCCCTCGGGCGGCTTGACAAACTCTGACATCAGAGGCCAGCACTACCTCATACGACAAACAAACAATCAACGAAACCAAGGGCTTTGTCACCGGTAAAAGACATCGACATTTTGATAAACTGTTAATTAATTTGAATTTTTATTGCATGAAATCAATTGTTCATATAATCTATACTTATAATAAAACTGTAACAGGTCCAATTCTGTACATTGAAGATATTTAGTAAAAAATTTTTGGGGGCAGTTGTATATTTGATGCTGAAGCCAAAACTGTATTTTTTTTTTGCCTGTCTGTCTGTCTGTCTGTCTGTCTGTCTGTCTGTCTGTCTGTCTGTATCTTGGCTAGGCATCACGCCGAAACTACTGAATGAATTCAAATGAAACTTGGCATAATTTGAGTTCATACTACGAGGTAGGACATAGGATACTTTTCATCCCGACAAGTTAAAGGGTTCCCGCAGGGCAGGGGTTGAAAGATTTTTATAAGAACACGTATCACGCGGACACTACTGGACGGATTTTGATGCAACTTGGCAAAGTTATAGTTTATATGATGATTAAAAATTAAGAGTACTTTTTATCCCGAAAATATAAAGAGTTCCTGTGGGATAAGAATCCAAATTAGCACACGCATGTATGCGCTCAGTACTGCGCAATGTTAGCTATTGCGCCACCCAATGATCATGTACTTAAGAAATAAATGCGTTTTTACATTTAAATGCGTTAATTTCCAAAAAAATAAATTAAAAACTTACTTTGGGCAGCCATTTTTCGCAGAAAATTTCAACCGCAAACTCTGAACTGCAATATTAGTATAGTACAGGTCCTTCCGTATGGATGTCGCTTTCTTTTTTTCACTAAGCAACATCTACACTGCAGGGGCAGTGCAGTACTAATATTATACGATGATACATCACGAAAAACGTATGAGGGCGACACTAGATATAAGGTATAGGGGACGCCAGGTCCAAGCAGGGTAATCTACTAAGTATTACATTAATTCAAATTAAAACGGCTCGCGCGAATAATACCGCCACGACTGTAATGACCAACATTAGTACACTTCTATTATAATCTAGTATTCTTTGAAATTTAACTTGAATAGTGAAGGAACAAGGATAAATAGAACAGAATAATTACAAAATATTTTTTATTAAATACCTTTCTCGCCCTTGAAGCAAATGCACGCACGCGCAATATGCGCGCAGTTGTGTGCAATAGTGAATTTATCGCCAAAAAGCAAGCAAATACTACTACTGTACTTTAGCTTTTATATAACATAAATTAGTTTTCCCGCCCGCAACTTCGTACGCGCAAACTACTGTTTATCGCGAAAAGTAGCATCCTATTTTCTTCTAGGACATTAAAAACCAATGCAAAAGAAGGTATAGCACCAATGCTCTTGATGTTTTTGACAGACTTGTTATTTCGTTTCCATGACAACCACATACCATTATGTGATGGCAACCATGCCTTATACTGAGTAATCAACTTTTCCCAGTTTTCCCGCGGTAACTTTCAATTTTCCAGGATAAAAAATCCTATGTTTTTGGGCTGTGTGTATGTTATTTTTGGGGTATGTTTTTTTTTTGTTTTTTTAATGTTTTAAGTGTCTCCATTCTAAATTTCATCAAAATCTCTCCCCAAACAAACAAACAGACAGACAATTTTTTTTCTTTTATATATTGTTATAGATTCACGACGTAACATAACTTTAGAAGAGATCAAAATATTAGTAATAAAATCATCGTGAAATCATCGTTAAACTTACTCTTATCTTATTTTGGGAATAAATACTCTCTACATTTTATTCCAAGCCTAGACTATAATTATTATGATATAATTAGTTTAATTACTAATTATAACTTAATTAAAATTACTCCTTGTTCAGTTTGTGTACTTTCTAATATAACTTGTAGTTATTTAATAGATTTTATTGAACTTCACTTGTATGTATGTATGTATGTATGTATTCATGGAATTTTGCAAACAATATTTCACCCACTTCTACTGAAGCTATCGGGCTGAAATTTGGCACACACGTTTGGTTCTCGTGACAATGCATTACTTCAATTACTTCGTTATTTCAATGCCGCAATTTTTAATCTATATGGCTGACGTTACAAAATGGCGATTTTTCAATTCCTTATTAAGTAACCGCTATGACATGAGTATCAAATGAAAGGGCTTGATGAGCAAAACACAAAAATTAACTACTGACGTTACATGGCTACTGTTTTTTTTATATTACACTTATTTTGTTGTTATTATTGCATTATTTGTGAATAGCTAAATAGATACCTAAATGATTAGGAATACCTGATGTGTTTACAAGCTTAAAACATTCAAATTCTATTTAGTAACTGTAATAACCTTGATATTAATATTGAGATAGGTGATTAGTAAGAGGACAGACTATTTAAAAAAATAAATTAGCCTAATCTACCTCTTAAGATTGGGAGGGCTGCACTGCGCCCAATTGCTTTTAGAGTTAGGACTTTTAAATTAATTTGAACAGGTGTTTTCTTCAATAAACCACTCTCTTCGGCTCTCAATTTTGGCTTTCCAGAAATCTGTAACATTGAAGAAATTGACACGTAAGTACCCGTATTTTGTTCTACAGCAATTTACCAGGTAAGTATATACAAAAAAACGCTTCTGTTTTGTCCAGACTCGTAACCAGGGGTACGCAATACACGTCAGTACGATTGCTAGCTGAGCCCGCGACTTTGCCTGCGTGGTAATTTTTTGGGAATAAATGTTAAATTGATAAATCTTAGGTGTTATTCCAGGACCAAAGCCACCTATTTCTTTGTTATATATGAAGTAAAAACTACAAATTTTCATCAAACTTCATTCAACCATCATATCGTTTTTAATCGATTGTGCGGCTTCTACTCATCCGATTAAGACGCAAATTACCTAGGTACACCAGATTTTACGTCTTATTCTAAGCTATTTTACAGTGATTACTGAATTTTGGTCTGTCCAGTGTTATAAGGGACGCGAGAACAGATAGACAGATGGCCACAATCAAAAAATATTATTACTCATTTTCAAAATATAAGTATGTATATTTTTACATCAAAAAACAGTCTAGTAAGCCTAGTAGTCTTATAAGCTACCTACCTATGGAGCTTATATACTACTTAAGTAGGTAGCCTAGCCTTAAATATTTATGTTCATTGTACAGATTTGTTGTTACTACCTAACTGCTATAGACAGTTAGTAACAATAAACTTGTTGGGATGTTTAGGGAGCGAAATAACATATTACTGCTCCAAGCCAACCCCACCTGCACGCGGTCATCCTACTAGATAACAAACGAAGCTCTGGCGACCGACAGATGGCGGTATAACCATCCCAAAAATAAGCGTAGCCAAATGACACAGGCCGGTGACAGGCAGTAGCGTCACCAGTGCGAGAAGCACCCTGCAAAGCTACTCTGTAAGCTACACCCTACGATCGCCAACCCGCTTACCCAGCGTGGTAATTATGGGCAAAATCTCTATGCAAGACAACCAAAAAATGGCCCACATTTCCCGGTCGCCCTGCTAGTCTTGACCAAGGTGGCGGTCATGGGAATGGCAAGGCAGGGGTGCGAAGGATCCCCGGGCTACCGTAGGCTAACCAAAATCCAAATAAATGACCCTGGCTACGTATAACGGATGAACGATTAGGCTTGACAATCACATGGCGCAACTCGAGACGGAACTTACGAAAACCAGGTGGCACATTTTAGGGTTAAGTGAGATCCGAAGAAAAGAGAGGATACAACTACCCTGGAATTGGGCCACCTATTCTATTTCCGAGAGGGCGATCAGCGGTCTCAAGGTGGCATGGGGTTCCTCGTCAATAAAGTCCTCATTGATAATGTTGTAGAAGTTGATGACATATATTCAGCACTAACAAGGGCCCACTACGACGTTATCATGGGAGAATTTAAGCTAAAATAGGAGTACAGACTTGCAGTGAATCGAAAATAGGTCCACTCGACTATGGAGACCGGAATCATAGAGGGAAATGCTAGTCAACTTGTTTGAAAATGAGTTAATCTCTTGTTTCTGATTAATTCATTCTTCAAGAAGCAGCCCTATAGAATGTGGACTTGGCGACGGACTCGTGGTCACACCGTTTTGTCATACTAGTGTGACCACGAGGAATTTTATTTACTCGTGGTCACACTGGTGTGACTACGAGTAATAACTATTCCTCGTGGTCACACCACGACACGAGGCTAATATCGAGCTATTATGACTTGGCAAAGCCCCGATTTTGTGACTAAAAATGAGGTCTACTTCATCATGACGGACAATTAACATGTTCAGGGATGTTTAGTGATCGCAAGGTTCAATACCGGTAGTGATCACCGGCTTGTCCAAGGCTCCTTAAATATCGACCACAAGCTTGAGAGATGCTATCTGGTAAAGTCTACGCTCCGACCCAACTTACTCCAAGCCTCTGTTAGATCAGAACAGTTTCAACACAAGTTGGAAAATCGATTCACTGCCTTGGAAACTACATATGACATAGATGAGGAACTCCAAAAAATGTGGGAATCTTTAGGAAAGAAGGCACTTAATTTCGTCAGCTGCAGCGTACGGGCAGGAAGTCTAATATCTCGGATGAGGCTATTCGGCTTATGAACAAACGACGGGAGCAACAGCAAGCCACACCGTCCGCAAAAAGAGATCTCAATAAAAAAACAATAAGCTGGTGCAAAGTGACCTCCGGTGCTCAAATAGTCGCCGAATATAAAAAGCAATTGAACAGAATCTTGGGATGGTCAAATGTCTTCGCCCAGCAAATCCAGCAATTGAGTAGATCCCATCTGACTAATCTCATGACCAATAATGGCACAACCGTCGTCTCTATAACTTCTATGGCTGATTATACGACTCGCACGTTATTAGACCCGAAACCAGCACAGGGGATTCACGCGCAATACTGACCAACCAGTACACTGACCAACTGCCTGACGTCAGCCTAGACGAGATTGAGATGGCGCTTAAACAACTTAAGATTGGAAAGGCCCCTGGAAGTGGAAAGGAAGGAATAACTTCGGAGCTCTTGGAATCAGGGAGAAAAGTCTTTTGAGAGCTTCAGGGATTATTTAGCACCGATCTTAACAATGGAAAAATCCAGAAGCGTGGAGCAGGAGTTTGGTGGTATTCTTCTTTAAAAATCATCATCATCATCATCATCATTTCAGCCTTTAGTAGTCCACTGCTGAACATAACCCTTCCCCAAAGAGCATCACGACGAGCGGTCTTGTGCCACCTCCATCCACCGATTCCCTGCGATGGATACAATGTCGTCCGTCCATCATGTGGGGAGTCTCCCCCTTCGCTTGCTTGTTCGTGGTTGCCATTCCAGAACCTTTATTCCCCAGCGGTTGTCGTCTCTGCGAACTTTATGGCCTGCCTATTGCCAGTTTAACTTGCAAATTCTGAGAGCTAAGTCGATAACTTTGGTTCTTCTACGAATTTCTTCGTTACGAATCTTATCAAGCAGTGAAACTCCAAGCATAGCTCTCTCCATTGCACGTTGTATGACTTTGAGCTAATGTATGAGACCTATAGTTAGCGACCACGTCTTAGTGCCGTATGTTATCACTGGCAACACGCAATGATTATTAACTTATGTCCTAAGGCACTGCAGTATCTGTGACGAGAAGATGTGCCGTAATTTCCCGAATGCTGCCCATCCGAGTTGGAGTCGTCGGTTGAGCTCTTTGTCGAAGTTAGATCTACCCAGTTGGGTCGTCAGACCCAAGTAGACATAGTGATCAACAGCTTCGATAATATCGTTCCCAACATAGACCGGCATGGTACGACATGGGAATTTGACATGATGTTCGTCTTACCCATTTTCATTTTAAGACCCACCTGTTGAGAAACAATATTGAGGTCACTAAGCATTGTGCTTAGATCTTCCATGGTTTCTGCCATGTTGACTATATCATCAGCAAATCGAAGGTGAGTGATGCATTCGCTATTGATGTTGGTACCAAATCCGTTCCAGTTCATAAGCTTAAATATATCTTCCAGTGCAGAGGTGAACAGTTTCGGAGAACGCCGCGTTTTTCTCTGTGATCAACAGGGTTAAGCCCGGCAGTGATCACCACATTGTAAAAGGCTCATTAAATATCAACGTAAAAGTGGAGAGGTCTCGTTTGATGAGATCCACTCTTCGCCCAAGTCCTTCCCAAATCCAAGAGCTTACAGTTTGAGCTCCAAAATCGCTTCCAAATCCTTACCGAATGCGATACAGTGGACGAACTAAAGAACAGGCTAGTGGAAATTGTTCACGCGGTCGGGTCGGAGTTTTCTTTAATTAAAACCCACCGCAATAATAGAACACAGAAACTCTCTGAGCATACACTCAAACTTATGGCAGAACGAGGCGAGATGAGGCTGCAGTCTTCAGTGGATATGTTGAGTTACAGCTTGCTTAATAAACAGATCTCCAAGTCGATGCGATACGATTTGCGTTCCTATAATACTACATGTATTAAGAACGCAATAGAGCGGAACAATAGCTCCAATGTATTTTCAAGAGATCTGTCTATTGAGCAAAACCTGTTGACGAAGCTGAAAACCAACAGTGGCAGTATCGTTTCGTCGAAACCAGAGATTCTGAGTGAGGTTGAGAAGTTCTATGGACAATTATACACCTCATCGCGTAATCCTCCTAGCACGACTAGCGATGCAAGAGCCCGTTTGACCCGACATTATACCGGAGATATCCTGGCCTATACCAGATCAGAATGGCTCTCGAACAGCTTAAGAGCAACAAGGCACTAGGGGAGGACGGAATAATGACAGAGCTACTGAATGCGGGTGGAATACCGGTACTTAAAGTTCTTCAGAAGCTGTTTAACTCGGTCATCCTCGAGGGTACTACACCATAGGCGTGGCATAGGAGCGTAGTGGTTTTGTTCATCAAGAAAGATGATAACACCCTCTTGAAGAATTATAGGCCCGTAGTAAATATATGCCAATTGTTCGTCAAAATGAAATCTATCTCGTGCTTATGACCGCTGGGGTGCAGCCACGTCCATTTCTTGGAGGGGCGCTTTTTGAAAAAGGATTTCATCATAAAGAGTCCCTCCTTCTCCATGAAGTTGGCCAACCGCTGACCCCTTTGGTACCGCTGTCCAAATCCAAACTGCCCCACTCTCAGTTCATCGTCATTTTTCATGCCCGCCGTGCGTTAAAGTCCCCCATCACCACTGTGAAGTGTGTTTTCGGGTGTGTTTTCGGACATTTCTAATGCCATACATGTATGAAATTAGAAATGTCGTCGTACATAGCCTCCACTTCATCGTCCGGGCTTTTTGAGCGTTTCGCAGGGGAAACAGGGGATAAAACCCTTTAAAATAACTACCCACCTATTTCACTCTTGAGCCACGTCTATAAGTTGTTTTAGAGGGTCATCTCAAATCGTCTCACAAGATGACTTGACGAATTCAGGCCTTCTCAACTCTTGAACGGGTTTCGCGGAGGATTTAGCACCATTGCTGAAACCAGATGGATCACTGGCTCACACCGCTGGAGAGAAAGAGAATTTATTTCCTTCTCCTTTTGCAGAATCTTTGCATCTGGACGCTACCGGCAAGATACCTTCGCGCCTTCCTCATTGCAGGGTTTTTATGCCCAAAATACGCATTTGCCAGAAGGAAGTACTCAGAACGCTTCAAGCCCTAGATGTGAATAAGGCTTATAGTCCTGATGGCATTACAGCGATTGTGTTGAAAAACTGCACCTTAATTGTCTCCCATCTTAACGCGTTTGTACCGCCTTTCTCTTCACTCAGGTAAAGTTCCGAAGACCTGGGCCTGCAGTCTTAACTTATAGATAGTGATTGCTTCACAACCGAAATCGGTACATACCGATGATAATCGTGAGCTTTGACAGTAATTGTCAAAAGCTATCCATTGTCATCGGTATCTGTACTGACATTATTCATGATTGACATCAATATTTGGCAGAGACTACCGAATATCGTTATAATCGGACTTTGCGACCGTTTTCGGTTGTAAAACAATCGCTATCGATGTCGAGATTGTGGGCCCGGAAGCTTGCCAGTACCTAAAAAGGGTAGTCGTGCTGATCCAGCCAATTATTGCCCCATCTTAATAACCTCCTTACTCAGTAAGTGAGCGTATCATTAAAATAAGGTTCTTGGCATATCTTGAGGACAATGACCTCTTCAGTGACCGGCAATACGGATTTCGCCGAAACCAGTCATCTGGGGATCTTCTCGTGTAAGCCACCCACATACAGAGCGAAGGCATCGAGATGCATGGTGAGGCGCTTGCCATCTCCCTTGATGCATCGAAGGCTTTTGATCGGGTCTGGCATGATGGCCTTTTAAACAAGCTCACTCATATGGATTACCTGTTGGCTAATGGTTATTATATTTAAACATTCAAGATTGTTTACCTATTAATTCCTGCACTGTCCCATCTGTCCCCCCATATTCTTCAGGTAAAACTGATTTGTGTATATGCTCGTACAATGTTTCCAAATCCTTTGTGTGCGAGTGAATCTGAAATTATATAAGGTAACAAATAAATGCAGCAAAGCAGATAGACGTAATATTTAATTTTATGTTTGAATTTATTCAAACATGAATCTGAATACTGATTTCAGATTTTAGTAATAACGCTTGCAGCGAACCGTATCATTTAATATTTTTTTATATTATTTCCTGACTGAACGGAGGTTATTGTGGCTATTAGCATAAATATGTAATTGTTAATTTTGTCTGTTAATTTGTGGCACTAATATATAAACGCGTGAACTGATTTTGTTAATTCTGACGTCAATCGATATTCCTTAACCTTGCGAGTGCTACTAAAGACATGACAGTAATCAATATTCAATATGCCAACAACCAGACACCACATTGTGAAAATGAAAGTCGACGAAGTATGTTAAATGGAGCATCATTAAATAGGTATATTTGAAATTCATCTTTAGGTTTCTGTTATAATTTTTGAATTCGAATGAACATTTAGGATCTATAACGATTTAAAGTTCGCAGTCGAGTTTTTTCGTTATGCGTAAATTTTGTTTACTATCCCGTACTTTTGTACGCGTGCTAACTTTACAACCCCTTAGAGATGGCTTCCCACTATTGGGTATAGGCCTCCTCATGTGCACGCCATTCTCTCCGGTCCTGCGTAAAGTGAATCCACTGCCTTCCTGCCACCTGACGACGTCGTCTAACCATCAAGCAGTCTTCTGTCTGCCTCTTAATCTCCATCTTTTTTTGGCCACCATTTCGTAAATGTCCTTGTTTCTTGTTTCCATCTTTCGTCTCGCCATATGCCCTGCCCACTCGCACTTCAGCTTTGTGTTGCAAATTTCGGGTACTCATGAAATATCTCCTCCAAATTTCAAACCTCTAAATCCATTCGTTAAGACTGTGCGTAGTCTGTCAATCAGTCAGTATTTCACGGTATAAACTGTGGTGGTTTATGGTTTCATAGTATATATAAGATAAATCTATATACTTACACCGTGATATTGAATTCGATATTTTTCTTAACTGCATGTATCGTTAAAAAGAGTTAAATAAAAAAATATTTGAAAAAACACAGACTAAAAAATAAACCTAAGCTGAAATATCTATTTCATTAGAAACGCAATACAGCCGCGGATGGGAAGTACCCCGCGGCGCGGGTGCTCCATCAGGCCACAGTACATATACGAGTATATAGACCTTACGGACCGTTTACGGACAGTAGTGTATAGAAGCATTGTTTTCGAGTTTGATGTCTACTGTCAATCGGAGACCGAGGGTTGCCACTAGCTGGTCTTTACACAGCTAAGAAAAAAGAGGGTTTTGATTTTATCAGAATACCTATGTAAGCATGAATGAATGTATGTATGTATGTTCATCTGTCATGTGCTACAATTTATAGCCAACCTTTTAAATTTGTAGGAATCTTCTATTAGTAACACCAGAGTTTTTAAGCGTCTTAGAAAAATAAATAATAAAAAAATTGTAGGGATTTAAAATAAGCTACAGAACAAGGTTTTTTTAAAATGGAGTCTGTCTGTATGTTTAAACATGACGTAAAACTACTGGACCAATTAAAACAACGCGGTCTTAACTATTAGTTAACTTAGGTTTTAACTTAAAAACTGGTTTATCTACTTTGTATCTCAATTCGATGATTATAAGCCGATCAACCGATAAAAAAATATTGACGGCTGAACGAAAAATAACTTAAATTATTTAATTTCGTAAATTGTACTTTATATTATGTCTTTTTGGCTCTGGAATACATGAGCTACTTTTTCCCCAGAAAAAAAACATGGGGCAAAGCCGCGGAGGATAATATAACCACTCTATACCTAGATTATTTAAGTTTATTCTTACCTTACCTTTCGGTGTCAGATGGAAGTAAAAAAGACGATATACTCGTATATTGTGTTATTGAAACATACATTACACTAAAATATGCAGGGGCCATTTTGGCAGGGCAGGAGTAGGTGACTTTGTCAGGTGGCCTGGTGATGAAGACAAGAACGCAACCACGACTGAAGACAAAAATCAGACCGGCAGATTCGCAAAAATGTTAAAATATTCAAAACGGAGTTGAATGCGTTGTCGAAGGTTTGACAGAACAATTAAGTTCATTTTTTTCGGATCCTAATGGCGGGCGAGTAAAAAAATTGAATTAAAGAGTAATATCCTGATATACCTATATTACTAGGTTACATAATATACCTACTCTTTGGTCCAATCTATTTGCAAATATTTTGAATTTCGCTTACTGGCGTTTGTAGTACTGCCATCCTACTTACATAGCATGCTGTCTCTTTCTCGCGTTTTTACGTGAAGATACTTCAGTCGTGGCACTTGCTCGTAGCTTTCGTTTCAAAACCACTCTGAAACACCCCTGCCTCCCGGCTCCCGCACCGCGTGCGTCAATTCGGCTGTTTACTCCTCGATACTCACAATGTCACTATATGTACTGTGGCCAGGCACGAGATGACAAGTTTGTTGTACCTACCCATATCTGAGATCCCACTCTCGTGATGTCGCAGGGATAACAATATTAAATTTAAACTAATTTATTAATGCCTAGTTTTATATTTTATACATACAATTAAGAAAAATATCGAATTCAATGACATGGTGCATAATTACATTCCATCCGTATAATCATTTCAGCGCCTTATTTTAATTAACATTGCCCTAGACTAGATCAATGTTAAGACTTTATAGAGACAGAGAAAGAAACTAAACATTTCACCATGCTTGTTTAGTATTCTGTATAATATGTTTATTTAATGTTTATTGGACAGCATTCAGTAAATATATCGAATTCAATGTCACGGTGCATAAAAACATTTCATCCGTATAATCAGTTCAGCATCTTATTTTAATTAACATTGCCCTAGATTAGACCAATGTTAAGCCTTTATAGAGACAGAGAAAGAAACTAAACATTTCGGATTATACGCAGAATGTCAAACACGCAGAAGGTCAAACACGCAGAAAGTCAAACACGCAGAAAGACAAACACGCAGAAAGTCAAACACGCAGAAAGTCAAATACGCAGAAAGTCAAACACGCAGAACGTCAAACACGCAGAAAGTCAAACACGCAGAAAGTCAAACACGCAGAAAGTCAAACACGCAGAAAGTCAATCCACACCAATATATAAAAGTGAAACATTGTCTGTTTGTTTGTTTAAGGAGATTTCACGCCAAAACGGTTGATCCGATTTTAATGAATCTTTGTAAATAGATACTTTACCATATACAGACCAACATAAGATACTTTTAATCCTTGAAAATTGAAACTTTCCGCGGGAAAACTAGAAAATGACGATTACTCTCTGTAAGGAACGGTTGCCGTGCTACTGAACTCGTATTATCGAATATTAACGTGAAAATTTATTTAAAAAAGTCTGTAAATTTATCGATCGATAAGATCCATGCTTGCACTGCTGAGTAGACTTGGACCGCGTTCTACTCGTACTTTTCCAAGCTAGCTCGTATCGTACGAGTAGTGAAAGAAAATGGCGGCTACTAATATTTTACAAGCGTATCGTCCGACATATTTTGAAATGAATACAAAATGACACTAGGTATGTATATGTACGAGGTCGCTTAGATACGTGTAAACAACTTTCCGTGTATACTCAAATCAGTCAAATGCGAACTAGCGCTCAAAATTTCGTAAAATTGGAATACACTATTTTGATAATATATCGTGTGGACTACTAACGGAACCTTCGCTGTCGTCAAGTCCGAATCGCAGTTGGCTGGTTTTTATGGGCCACATCACTGATGTCAGGCAATTTTAGTGCCCTGTCCTGTATTATTTCTGGTCGAAGATCTATCCCGAGTCCCGACTTATGACATATTGCGTATTTGACGTTTTGAGAGTTTGTCATTTTGTGTTTTTGACGTTTTGAGAGTTTGTCATATTGCTTTTTTGACGTTTTGAGAGTTTGACATTTTGCGTGTTTGACATTGTGCGTATTTGACATTTTGCAAAAACTTACAGTCCTTTGACATTTTGCGTGTTTGACTTTCTGCGTGTTTGACATTCTGCGTATAATCCAACATTTCACATGCTTGTTTAGTATTCTGTATAATATGTTTATATAATGTTTATTGGACATCATTCAGTAAAAACATTTTATAGTATTTGATGAATCGAAAATCATACCCTGCTTTTTAATTTAGAGTCGCTAAACATTTTGAAAATTCTCAACGCAGGACCGAGGAAAAACGGGCCATTCAAAATGTGCATGCTTTTTAAACGCACAGAGAGGGCTTTCTCTGAACATGAGATAGCCTTCTTTGCCATTGAAGGAGTCCACTGCCAAACCAAGCCGAACGCCAAGTTCTGGGCATCGACTATTAAATCCTGCAAAAAAATAAAACAACTATATATTAAACTAGCTGGATCCGTGGCTTTGCACACATGGTCATTTCTCTGGGAGTAAAGTAATCCTATGTTATTTCAGGACTAAAAGTTACCGAATTTCGTTCAGCTACAGAACAAGTATTTTTTTAAATCCTGTTTGTCTGTTTATCTGTTTGCGCATCGCGTAAATACTACTACACAGATTGTGATGCAATTTTCATTGTTAGGTAGCCTAGGATTTGACTTAAAAACGTGTGTACTTGGTATCTCAATCCATGATTAGATGCCAAGCAATCGATAAAAAACTTTGACGTATAACGGATTTTGCTGAAATGTAGTATATTGTACTTTATAGGTATGGGCTTCTTTTAAATTAAATGACCATGCGAGCAAAGCCGTGGGCACAGCTAGTAAGATAATAAGTATAGATAGATTGTCAATGAATGCAATAAAATGCAAAACAAACACAATCAAATTCTTTTAGTAATGTAGACATGGACGTTTATAGGAGAAAACCAAGAAAGCACAAACATTGTTGAAGCCACTGATAGGGCTTTTTAATTTTGAGATACATACATGATTTTCTTAATAACTTCGAAGTATTTTAATTTTTGAAAGCTTGTAATTTATCGGATAATCCATACCGAATTCAACACCTTCGTATCCATCCTTAACTAAATACATGGAATAATATGTAACCTAATAATTTAATGGTGTAGGTTACTTTAATTTAAACCTTTACCACCTAAGAAATAAAAAATATATAAACCGCATTTATTCGAGGCTTATACTAGGAATAATTATGCTTAGAATATTCTAGGAATAAGTTTCTTACAAATAAATTTCGTCATAACTATTCCTCCGATTAGCAATACAAGCTTTATAAAAAGTAAAATTTTGTCTATGGCCGCGGTGTGTCTGTCATCACTCTCTCACTTTGACGTTTCTGCTCGATAAAATTTAGTGGCAAGCGCTGAAGCATAGAATAACTTTACTCTATGAGTTGGTGAACGAGCTACCAAACAGTTAGTCTAAAAACATAACACCGCTCTTAGAAAATCGATATTTGACACGAAACTCTTCATTGAAATACAAATCAAAAGGATTTTCCCTATTTTAGAATGTTAAAACTTTTTTTTCAGTCTGTATTTGATTAATTATATCATTAACTTGCTCCACTTCAACTATTGCCATTGTAGGTATAGATTTTAAAATACTAACTGAGTTACTAATTACTAATTAAACTGAGTTACTGAAGCTGTGCAAGTAAATATAAACAAATCATATAATTGCGTTTTTGAGGTTATTCCGGCCTTAAACTAGAGTAAAGGTAAGAATAGCGCTAGTTAGAAGAGTTACGCCGATGTTATTCCAAGTCTTAGTTTCACGAAATTGGTTAAAATTCTCGAAGCATAAAATTGTTACCTCTCCAGCAATAGTGAAGTTATCGTCTTCTAGCAACAAGACTTCAACAATCATAAGGACCACTTTAATGAGGTCTGTAAGCTTTCCTGGTGTCTGGCTGAATAGCCCAACCCTCATCATTATTATCCGAGGCGAATCTTCGTTCACGCATTTCTTTAGCGGTAGAAGCACTCTGAAAATTGTAATATATGTCGTGGCGATATCGTAAAATTGATTATTTCATGAAATCGTTGGCAATATAATGAAAAAAAAATATTTCATGAAATTATTGTTGACATCATGAAATCGTTTGGCCAGATCAATCAATGATTAGCGTTTGACAATATGAACAGCTAAACGTACGGCTACTTCATGATATGGTCAAATATTAGTGATCATATCGTTAAATAGTTACATTATCCACCGCTAGAGGCTAGGCGGAGCCCGAATTGGCCGTGATAGGTTAGAATACGAAGTTGACTTACTTTTCGTCTTAGTTTTTGGTTTTAGTCTTGAATCCCACCTGTTTGAACACCTTTGGTGACATGAAAACCCAACATTAATGATATTTGATGATATTTATGGCCAAACGTGGATGGAAATTTCATTAAATTATTCAAGAAATTATCGACCATTTCGTGAAATGATCAATTCTACGATATCTCCACGGCATGTACAATGCTATAATAGAAGAAATAAAAACTAATAAATTTAAAAAAAGCGACATTAAACTCAAAGGGTAAGACTTTATCTGTCGCGGCTTCGCAGAGACTTATTTATTTTGTATTATATCTTTCTTTCGAATTCTATATTATTTGAAGTCGTTTTTTATAGTTTTTTTCTTACTTTTTGGTTACGTTCGGGTAAGAAAAATGATGTAACTACTTGTATACATAATGCACTTGGGTGAACTAACCCAGGTGAATGAAGTAAACGCCACCCTTAAATTCTGTTAGGAGGATAAACCTTACTGGAAACAGTTAACAGTTTATATCTCTTAAACTACTGAACCAATTTTGATAAAACTTAAACTATATCCTAACTATTTCCTATTGAACTTAGGGGAATAGAACACAAACATAATTGTTTTAAATGTTTTTTAAGGAAATAGTTTTTGCAATCGACTTGTAGTTCACTTGACCTGAACCTGAAAAACTATATCCTCTAAGTCGATTGCAAAAAACTATATCCTTAAAAAAGAGTTTAAAAGTAGGATATATTATAGGAAATAGTTCGGAAGTAGTTCAAGTTTTATCAAAATTGGTTCAGTAGTTTGAGACATATAAACTGTTAACTTTTTCCAGTAAGGTTTTCTTCTTAGCTTTAATTAATACTCCATTTTTCTTACCCGAACGTAATTTTCATATATTCACGAACATATTCATACATATACGAATATCACGCATTTTCAACAATATTACATACTTATGCGTGAAATTGATAACAATATATTATCAAGTTGTTTAAAAAATTTACCCATTGAGTCCAATTTTAACTTGTGCGCACTTTGCGCACTGCAGGTTCATTCCATGTTCATGATATTTGGTTTTACAGTAATTTTCATTAAAATTATTTAAATGTATCATCCAAGAATTACCTTTTATTTATTTGTTTCCCAATTCTAATACCACTGTATATTTATTCTTACCCTAATTTGAGAATCTCTTGAATCGTAGGATCTAACGGGTCTCTGTTTTCATAAAACTCGGGAACGGTAGCCTTCAATGTGTAGTACATGTCAATCTTTCCTTTGGTCTTTTCCATGTTGTATTTGCATCCCCGCAAAAACGCCACGAGCCATTGGTCAGCTGAAATTGGCAAAAGTGTAATTTTAATATTGTGTTTATTCCCCTTGTTTTCATAACTATTTTTATAACTGGCTACGAAAAGGGACGTTTTTTTCACTGTTTCATAACTGGCAGGCTTCAAAATTGAGATTTTAAACCAGTGATCTCTATCATCATCATCATCATCAGCCCGTCTCAATCCACTAGACAAGGCCTCTTCTTTATTCCGCCATTCACACCGGCCATTAACACCGGTCCGGACAATGTCATCCACCCATCGCACTGGTGGTCTGCCAACTGGTCTAGTATGGCCTCTAGGCCACCACTCCGTTACCGCTTTATACCTACATACCTACTATATTTTAGTACTAGCTGTGCCCGTGGTTTTACCCACG
Source organism: Alsophila aescularia (assembly GCA_946251855.1). Lineage (NCBI taxonomy): Eukaryota > Metazoa > Arthropoda > Insecta > Lepidoptera > Geometridae > Alsophila > Alsophila aescularia. The sequence goes on from OX276375.1 coordinate 48,752,387, forward strand.
TTGTTGATGATGGGTGATGATGATGAAGAGTATTCTGTGTTAATCCAGGACTAAAGCGCGTCACAGACGACTAAGATACTATAATTTTTTATCTTAAGATAAAATATCGCTCGCCATACAATTTATATGACCAATCACAAACGGCGAAGATAATATATATTTGCATCTTACAGTATCTTAAGATATCGATCGATATGGAATTTTTTAAACGATGTCATCTTAAGATACGAAATATATAGTAAAAGATACAAAATATATATTAATATATCTACTATCTTAAGATACAAAATATATCGTAATAAGCTCTACAGATTGCTCTGTTTTGTATTCGTGACGGTTTTTTTAACCCCTGAACAAAGAGACGGGTGTTATAAGTGTGTGTGTGTGTGTGTGTGTGTGGGTGTGTGTGTGTGTGTGTGTGTGTGTGTGTGTGTGTGTGTGTGTGTGTGTGTGTGTGGCATCGCAGCTCCCAAATGAATGGACCGATTTTGATGCGGTTTTTCTGTTCGAAAGCTGATATGATCTAGATGGTTCTTAGATATATGTGGAGAGGGAGGGCGGAGGTGAGAAACATAAGGGGGGTGAAAATCGTAGCTTCCAAACAAATTGACCTATTTGCTGTGTTTTTTTTATGTTAGAAAAATGGGGTAAAAACAAGATGATTCATAGCTATAATTTGAAGATGGAGGGCCGAGGGGGGAGGGGGGGGGAGCGTAGCTTTCGATCGAATGGACCAATTTAGCTTCGGTTTTTTATGTTTGAAAGCCGAGGTAAACGAGATGGTTCTTAGCATACTGCAAGTCGTTGTTCTGTACAAATGCTCACCGGCATGTTCGTATTTTGTTTCACTATAATTATCTTCCTTAATCAAATTATGAATTTCGATAAAAGTTTGTTTTGACTTATTAAATTATTTTTTTGTAGAAACAACTGCGTAAAGATTAAATTCACCGCGACTTTTTCTAAATTTAATGTGATTTTCTATCCAAATTGATCACCTTTTACAGTGCGCTAATGCAATTTGGATATCAAATTCAAAATCAGAATCGTCGTCTGATGAGATATCTAATAAATCTAATAGTGAATCCTCATCATCTTCATCATCATGTCAGTCTTTAGAAGTCCACTGCTGAACATAGGCCTCCCCCAAAGAGCGCCATGACGAGCGATCTTGTGCCACCGGGCGTATTATCAAGTAAAAAAATACGTTAAAAAACACACATCGGCACACGAAGAATGTATCTTTAAGTAAGTTGATCTTTGGCTATGATTTTGATTTTGATTTTCGTTGCTTTTTGGCGATATATCACTTATATACTTGGCGATATACTCGTATACCATTGCGCACTACAGGGTAAGTAACTGGTTAATAGATTTAGTATATAATATTTATACTATAATAAGATATGATTAGAATTTATCTTCTTTTTTTAATGTAAAAGTGCTTTATCTATTATGTTGCCTAGTTATAATAAATTACTTGAGTTTTGATGAATGCATATATAATCTCACTGCAATGTTAATTATCATTTTCCTCATGTGCTTATGTTTATCAGGACTTGATAAATTATTCGTGATTCAACCAGTACCTACCTACCTACATAAAACACTTACTCGGTTTATCCGAATGCAGGTGCGGTTGCTGACTGAGCCATTCTCTCAAAGCTATTAAATCAGTGGTCATTTTTGGTGAAGTTTCATGGAGTTCCTCTTCCGCTTTCTTAAGCAAGGCAGCTGAGAGCGGGCGTACTGACATCTTAATAGCAAGTAATATATTGATGCTACTGAAATATAAAATGTATAAAAAAGATTAGAGATGAATAGATTCTATTCGTTAATTATTCGTATTCGGCATGGTATAATATGTTCGGTATTCGGCCGAATATTCGGTTGATGTGCCGAATATTAACCGAATAATAATCTTATGTAATTTTAAGGCCTGCCTACAGCTTGTATTGACTTTAAAATATTTAGCATACATATCAAATATTAACCAATGAACTAATATTAAAGTACGAGCCGAAATAATTCGACTTAGTCATTATTATTTGGAAAATAAAACCTACTAGTAATATCACACAAACATGAAATTATTTAACATTGATGTCACTTTTTATGCTGACAATTAGAATAATAGTTAATGAGTATATCTTCATTCAATCTCAGATAACATAATGAAATAGAAAATAAATACCAATCAAATTGTAATTAATTATGCAAAATTGTTTTTATTAACTCCATCCCAGAAGCGTTTTGTTTTTGATAAGGTCGCAGGAGGTCGTACTTTGATCCCAGATCGAAGTTTGTGGCTTAGTTTCGAACGATTGATTGGTACTCTACAATACAATACAATACAACAACACTTTATTGCACACCAAGAAGAAGGTAATATATAGGGTAAAATCATGAAATGAAAGGTACAATGGGCGGCCTTATTGCTATATAGCAATCTCTTCCAGGCAACCTTTGGATGGAAAGGATTACTTAGATATCAAAGTCATCGGTCGGTGGTGTGTAATAAATAAAATAAAATACAAAACATTAATAAACAAGAAATTATACCTACTAAATAAAAATACATACCTACACACAAGAAATATACTATTTACACATAAATAAATATACATATATACAAGTTCAGTAATAATAAACATATAACTATAATACCACACTATAATGCTACACTACACACACAATAAGTTCTAATCAACAAGGCACGTCTTCAGATAAGTACAAGTTTTTAACCAACAGCTTGAAAGTTGTCAGAGACTGTGCTCGTCTTATTGGAAGTGGAAGGGCATTCCAAAGTCGTACAGCTTGCACTGTGAAAGAACCGTCCTAAAAATACTACGGTGCACAAGAGTTTTTAGTGTGAGATTTACTCTAATCATACGAAAAGAAATGATGATGCCTATCTTAAAAAGATATCGGTTTTAAAATGCTTAGTCGGCCGGGCGCCTCGCGGGCCTGTACTGTACAAACGTGTTTAGTGCGGCAAAGCGCTCCTAAATGGAACCGAATAGTTAGGCCGAACATTCGGTTTGGTAACTTTGAACCGAACAATACGAACATTGTTCGTTATTCGGTTCGGTTAAGAAATCCATGTTCGGCGCATCTTTAAAAATATGAATAATATTAAAATGTTCATTATAGTCAGTTAGTTAAAGCTGCAACTCTAGACGCAGAAACCTTATTTGGTAAAATTATAGAACAGTAGAGTGGATTTCAGAGTCACAGCTTTGAGTCTTTCTCCTTAGTCGTTTTTTTTTTAATTTCCAGAATATCAATTTAAGAAGACATATGTTCAAAAACTAAAACCCCATTACGGTTGGTTAAAATATAGCCTATGACACTCTATAAATGAAGACAAATCGACTGATACCTCTCTTGTCAAAATCGGACGAAGATTTTAGTTTGAACGCATAATGTGCCCTCTGAAGCACGGAGCGACGGAAATCCATTAATACATAATTTATTAGAAAAGTAATTGGTGCCTAGCCTAGGACCACACCAGGTATCGTTGGGTTCTAAGTTGCACTATTGAACCGTTGGGCTACCATCGCACTCACAAACACAAAGGTTTTAAAACAATAAACAACACTGAATATTATATAAATATAAGAAAAAACATACTCACAAAAAGCTGCACAATATTACCGTCTAATGGTTTTAATTCAACTAAAAGGTATTACGTTATAAGATAACACAGCAACTGCGTGCGAACACAAAACACATTATAATTATCCTTAGATATCTATTCAGTAGGACTCAGAAACGATAATGGACGCGTGTAGAGCTCATGCATTAATTATGTAGAGTTGGATGTCGATTGTCGTAAAGTCATAACCGGTATATTAACCTTAAATAAATACAAACGACGCGATTTAATTATTGCTTTAAATGTAAAAAAGCTTGTTTTAATAATGATCTTCGCAAGTTTATCAGCTGTACATAGCTGTATAATTTTTGTTGGCCTTGCACAAAAAAGGGCATCAACGTCAGATAATATACCTATAAATAGGTATAGTTATAAGTATGTTGTGTCAAGCGATAATGGTTCATTGTGCATTGGAAATAAAGAAAATAATAGCTTAGAGATTGATAATAATTGAATACCTACACACATGCTTTGCAACGTTTAAAAGAAGTCTTTAAAAATATATGTATTTTGTAGTGGTTTGTTTGTCTTTAAAGTTTTAAACTCAACCTGTCTCACTGAACTCAAGGTCTGGTAAATCAACATGGCCTCATCAGTAAACTGGACTGGTTTTAGTTATATGAGCAAAACCTAGTGGTCACTATTCTACAAAACTTTTTTTCTTCAAAGTTCGTTGAATTTAAGTCGCCAGTTTAAAAAAAAAAAACTCTAAGCACTACATTGTAACGAGACATACATCAAATGGTAGATATATAGATAGATAGATAACTCTTTATTGTACACCACATAGAACAAAAAATACAATAATAACTAAAACATTTATACAAAATAAATGGGACAGTGGGCGGTCTTATCGCTAAAAAGCGATCTCTTCCAGACAACCTTTGGATGGAAAGGAATTAATATACGGCAAAGACGGTGGTGCATTATAATCTAACAAATAAATAATAAAAACTGAATACAATGAATAAACATATATACACATATATTCCAACATACCTACACATAAATATGTAAATATATAGTACAGTATATATATATATATATATATACATATATAAATATATATCCATATACATAGTATATACATTATAATAAATTACATTTACTACATATACATTTACAAAATATATACAAACATAATAAAAATAATATACAGTGAAACCACAACAGAATAACAACAAAATAGCAAGAAGTGATATAAATTAGAGAGATAAAACTTCTTTACTTGAAGTTTAAAAACAGGGAGTGACTGGGCTCGCCTTATAGTAACTGGCAGAGCGTTTCATAGGCGAACTGCTTGGATGGTAAATGAACTGCCATAAAAAGAGCTTCTATGTAGAGGGATCAACAAAGCTAAATTTTCTGATGACCTGAGTGACAACTTGTTAGAATCAGACAGGAAATTAAAACGTTCCATAAGATATCGCGGTATATACTCGTATGTCGCAGGCAGATAGTTTAATCCGCTGTTCAATTAAAAGGCTAGCCTTTTTAGTAAACAGCGCCGTTCAATTAACTACCTTAATGATATTTAGCCGTAGCGTACTGGTTGATAGCTTAGGCCATTCATACAATAGGGTGACCATGTGACAAAAAAATCAATTCTTTCAATCTTAGTAGTTTCGAAACAGTCAAATGTTTATTAATAGTTTTCATGTTCAACCTAACTATAACCCACCTAGTTTTTTAGGCGCAATTGTATCAAACATCGTAGTTTGCAGACAGACAAATTTTTCAGTTTTCATGTTCAACCTACTCAACGATGAGTAGAAGCCGATCAATCTATAAAAATCGATTTGACGTCTGAACGAAGTTTGATGAAATTTGGTAAATTGGTACTTTTGTTTCTGGAATAACTCATAGGATCCTTATATAACAGACCAGCGACCTGCCCCGGCTTCGCACGGGTAGATATCTATATACTTATAATAAAACTGTAACAGGTTCAATTCTCTACATTGAAGATATTTTGTAAGTTGTTTTTTAGGCTGTTCTGTATTCCATACTGAAGCCAACACTGTTTTGTTTTCTTTTCTGTCTGTCTGTTTGTCTGTCTGCATCTTGGCTAGCCATCACGCCGAAACTACTGAATGAATTTAAATGAAACTTGGTATGATTTGGGTTCATACTACGAAGTTAGTACATAAGATACTTTTCATCTCGAAAAATTAAACAGTTCCCGCAGGATAGGGGTTGAAAGTTATTTAAACTAACTTTCAACCCCTATAAATACACTTACCACTCTGAAACTACTGGACGGATTTTGATGCACCTTGGCATAATTATCTTGGCATAGTAAAGGGTTCCTGTGGGATAGGGGTCCAAATTCTGTACATTAAAGATACTTTGTATTTTTTTGGAGGCTGTTCATTCTTCGTACTGAAGCCAAAACTTATTTTCCTGTTGACTGTCTGTCTGTCCTTCTGTACCTTAGACATGCATCACGCTGAAACTACTGAATGAATTCAAATGAAACTTGGCACGATTTTAGTTCATACTATGAGGTAGGACATGTGATACTTTGCATTGCGAAAAATTAAAGGATTCCCGCAGGATAGGGCTTGAAAGTTATTTCAACAAATACTTATTACGCTGAAACTAAAGGACGGATTTTGATACAACTTGACTCGGTAATAGTTTATATGATAGGTGAAAATTGAGAATACTTTTTGTACCGAAAAAATAAAGGGTCCCTGCGAGATATGGGTCCAAATTATTAATGTTTTAGTTTTACTTTTTGTCTTTTGACTGTTTGTCAAATTCAAATAGAACTAGGCACGATTTGAGTTCATACTACGAAGTAAGTTATAGGATAATTATCATACCGGTAAATTAAAGGGTCCCCGCAGGATAGGGGTATTTTATTTTGAGTTGGTGTCATGTTTTACGGTTTATAGTTACTTCCGTAGTACACCTCTAGGATACACATGGAATATTCCTCCAAATTTTAAATACTTAGGTCCACCGGTTTAGGCTGGGCGTTGTCTGTCAGTCAGTCAGTCGGCCAGGAGGTATGTCACGGTACTTTTTTTTTGGCATGACTAAAAAATGTAATAAAACACATATTTTTATTATTCTGCCAAAAAGTAAAAGGCATCTATACTTAAAATAAAGCAGTAAGTACCAAATAATCTGTAAAAGGAAGATATTTAAAAAAAATGATCTAGGGTACTAAAAATAAGCTACTGAAAAAGAATAAAACATTTTTTAAATTCGTGTCTGTCTGTAAATCTATTAGTCTATTCACGAATCACGTAAAACCTACTGGACCGTTTACAATGCGGTTTTCACTGTTGATAGTTTAGGATTTGACTTTAAAACTGTAGTACTTAATATCTCAATCTGGTGAGTAGAAGCCGAGTAATCGTTAAAAACTTTTTGATGGCTGATAGAATTTTGTTTAAATGTTGGTATATTGGTATTTTAGGTCTTGGAATAGTAATAGAGTTCTTATAACCTAGAGAAATGGTGACGCGTGCAAAGCCGCGGGTACAGCTAGTATAGAAATATAAAATAAGTACTTAAAAGGTACTTTATTTGAATAAATAGAACATAACAACTTTTTCTTACACAATGTTTATTTGCACAAATATAACTTGAAATCAGTTCCATAGACTAAATACTTTATTTTGACAAATAAAACATAACAACAATTTTGCTACAATTCCTCACACTAAATTACTCTATGTATTTACACAAACATAACCTAACTATTAACAACAATTATTCTTTACACTTACTTCATCCATATATTACTACGATCCATTGTATTCTCTTTGCTACAAGCAACGCCGCCTCGTATCGCTCACGCAAACACGGAGTAGCGCGAGCGATACAGGGCTGCGTTGCTCTAATCTTTGCTATAATGTTTTGTCTAGAGGTTTTATATTGACTTACCATTTCCTATTATACTGTTTAACGCAAGGAAGTTGAATTAATTTACTGTTAAAAAGGTTTAACGCCAGTAAGCTAATTCACCTCCTTTTGGTTTAAAAAACCGGGTAGGAAGTAAGCGTAATTAAACCTCCTTTGGTACAAAACCCCGGATGGGGCCGTGTCAGGGCACATGGCCGTTTGTTTGTCGTGAAACGTCTAAAGTGGGGGAAGGAGAGTGTAAGTTAGAAGAGGGGGAGGTGGTAAGTGAGGGGTGGGTTGGAGAGTGGAGAGAATGGGAGGGTGTTTTCGGGGATAGTGGGGTAGGGGGAAGGGAAGTGGAAGTGAGGGGAGGGGGATAGTGTAAGTGAGGGGAAGAAGTTGGGCAATGAAGAGAGTGGGGAAAAAAGGTAGGGGGAAGTGAGTGGAGGGTGGGGGAGGAAGTGGGTTGTGTGGGAAGTGAGTGGGAAGGGAAGTGTGGGGGGCAGGAGGTTAGGGGAGGGGGAGGTAATGTAACAGTTGGTGGGGAGAGGGTGGGGTGAGTGGGGGAATTTGTGGAAAGTAAGGGAAGAGTGGGTAGTGTGGGGAAAAGTGAGTGGGGAATGTGAGTGAAGGAGTGGAGGAGGGGCAGGGGAGCGGTAAGTAAGGGGAGGGGCAGGGGAAAGCGAGGGCAGGGAGTGGGGTAACAGACGATTTTTACTTTATTGACATGAGTTATCTCACCTGCTATCTCACCTGCTCGTGGTACACTCTGCCGAACAGCAAACGAGGTTCTGGCAACCGACAAATGGCGGTATATCCATTCATAAATCTGGGCAGCTAAATGGCACAGACCGGTGACGGGCAGCAGCGCCACCGGTGCGAGGAGCTGCGCTCTGCGATTGTCAACTCGCCTGCCCAGCTGGCGATTATGGGCATCTCCTCCTATGATAAGCCCCAGAAAGAAATGGCCCCCATTTCCCGGCCGCTCTGCTATTCCTGACCAAGGTGGCAGTCATGGTAATGGCAGGGCAGGGGGTGCTAAGAATCCCCGGGTTACGGAAGGCCAAAAACAAAGACTGAACTTGGCTACGTTTAATGGACGGATGGACGAGCACTTGGCACAACTGAAAGTAGAATTGGAAAACATCAGGTGCCATATTTTGGGACTGTGTAAAGTCCGCAGAGAGGGAGAGGACACCATAACCCTAAAATCAGGTCATCTGATGTACTTCAGAGAGGGAGATCTCCAACCCCAAGGCAGCGTTGGATTCCACAAGGTCCTCGTTAACAACGTTGACGAAATCAGCAGTGTGTCGACCAGGGTATCATACCTTATTATCAACCTCATCAAGACATATTATCTTAAGGTGATAAAAAAACTAAATATTTTCAATGTACAGAATTTGGACCCATATTCCGCTGGAACCCTTTATTTTTTCGGCATAAAAAGTATCCTCAATTTTGCTCATCGTATAAACTATGACTTTGCCAAGTTGCATCAAAATCCGTGCAGTAGTTTCACTTGATACGTGTTCTTTTAAATTAATCTCAATCCCTATCCTGCGGGAACCCTTTAATTTATCGGGATGAAAAATATCCAATGTCCTACCTCGTAGTATGAGCTTAAATCATGCCAAGTTTACCTGAACATTTATTAAGAAAAGATTATAACTACTACTGCTTACCACCTGTGTGCAAGAAAAAAAAAAAAGAAAAAAAGAATTTTATCATACTATGAATGTACCTTTGTGTGTTTATTTGTTGACTCCGTCTTTGTGTGTAAACTCAGTGGCAATATCTGTAAGGGATTTGTGGAAATTGCTAAAAATGTTTCATTAAAACTAGTCACTACACCGAAAATCGGCGTTACGTCCGAAGTCGACATAGCCAAATTATTCCTCTAAAAGAATAATTTAAATTCAAGAACTTTTTTACTGCTAGGACGCACGTTACGGCTTAGCGAACATCTCATGGAACTAGAAGAGGAGTTGTGGCACATGAGTTGGCACTTTCAGGGGTTATCTGAAGTCCGAAGAGAGGGAGAGGATACCGTAACCAACCATAAGGGTGAAACGAGGACTTCTGGTTCCTTTATCAAAATTATTACAGGAAATTTAGACTACGAAGATGCTAACCGATATAATAACTTGTTTGCACAGATGAAAAATAAAGGAACTTTAACCGAGAGTAAAATTACTATTGTCTCTAAAATGTTGAATGGTTTAATAAAATAATAAAAAAATTATTATGAACACAGTTTGTACATTTATCAAGTTTCGTAATTCGGGTCAGCCGTTCTCTATTTTTTAAATAGGAGCTGTACCATTATTGAAATGGTCCTAACTTCCGACTCCATCTGAACTCAACAACAGTTCAATAGTAAATATAAATAAAACGGCTAAAAACTCACGAAAAAGAAAATCGGAAATACTCCGACCAGTTTCAGACTATTTTGAAGTCCTTCATCTGGGAGTGTTATGTCTTTTTCGTGAGTTTTTAGCCGTTTTATTTATATTTAATATGAATATCACTCGCGTTAGTTTTCAAAATCAAATAGTTCAATAGTAGTATGGGAATACACACCGGAAGATGGACAGCAGTCCCCCAAGCACATATTTGTAAAACTGCGGTCACCAATTCGCCTGCCAAGCGTGGTGACTATGGCAACCTGCAAATTTGTAATGCCATACATGCCCCGAAAACACACTTCACAGTAATAAGTGGTGATGGGGGACTTCAACGCACGGCTGGGCATGAGGAATGGCAATGAACTGAGAGTGGGGCAGTTTAGATTTGGACAGCGGAAACAAAGGGGTTAGCGATTGGCCGACTTCATGGAAAAGGAGGGACTCTTTATGATAAACTCTTTTATAAAGAAGCGCCCCTCCAGGAAATGGACGTGGCTGCACCCCGGCGGTCATAAGCACGAGATAGATTTCATTTTTACGACCAATCGGCATATATTCAATTATGTATCTATGATCAACAGGGTTAAGACCGGCAGTGATCACCGCATGAGAACCGAGGCCGAGGCTCATTGAATATCAACGTAAAAATTGGAGAGGTCTCGTTTGATGAGATCTACTCTTCGCCCAAGTCTTGCCTAAATCCAAAACCCCGAGGGCTTTCAGTTGGAGCTCCAAAATCGCTTCCAAATCCTTACCGAATGCGATACAGTGGACGAACTAAACAACGGGCTGGTGGAAATTGTCCACGCGGTCGGGTCGGAGTTCTTTACGACCCCCCGCAAAAATAGAATACAGAAACTCTCTGAGCATACACTCAAACTTATGGCAGAACGAGGCGAAATGAGGCTGCAGTCTTCAGTGGATTTGTCGAGTAACAGCTTGCTTAATAAGCAGATCTCCAAGTCAATGCGGCACGATTTGCGTTTCTGTAATACTACTTGTATTAAGAACGCAATAGAGCGCAACAAGGGCTCTAAAGTGTTCGCAAGAGATTTGTCTATTGGGCAAAGCCTGTTGACGAAGCTGAAAACCCACAGTGGCAGCATCGTTTCGTCGAAGCCAGAAATTTAGAGTGAGCTCGAAAAGTTCCATGGACAATTATACACTTCATCACGTAGTCCTCCTAGCACGACTAGCGATGCAAGAGCCCGTTTGACCCGACATTATACCGAAGTTTGGTATGATTTGAGTTCATACTTCAAGGTAGAACATTGGATACTTTTCATCCCGAAAAGTTAAAGGGTTCCTGCAGGATAGGGGTGGAAAATTATTTAAAAGAACACGTAGCATGCTGAAACTATCGGACGAATGTTGATGCAACTTGGCACAGACATAGGTTAGATAATTTTTGTCCCGAAAAAATAAAAGGTTTCTCCGGGATATGGGTCCAAATTCTGTACATTAAAGATATTGTGATTTTTTTTAGGAGGTGTCTCCATATTCTATCATGAAACCTAAATGTTTTTTCATATTTGTCTGTTTGTCTGTCTGTCTGTATCTTAGTGGCGCATCACGCCGCCGAAACTACTGGATGAATTCAAATGAAACTTGGTATGATTTGAGTTCATACTACGAGGTAGGACATAGGATATCCCGAAAAAATAATGGGTTCTTGAAGGATAGGGGTTGAAACTTATTTAAAAGAATACGTACTGTTATATGGATTTTCAAAAAGGTCTTTTAAAAAAAACTGTTTTATACTTAAACTGTTTAATAGATTTGAAGAAATATATATATAATACAATATTTATTTTATAGTTTCTATTGGCAACCGCTCTGGATGATGGATCGAGTCAGACTGAATTTAATTATGATTAAAAGAAGCATTAACCAGCAAGATTGCTGATCAGGCTAAATAAAGCTGCAAGATAGCACTAGGGCTAACAAGGTTGGGGTGTAACACCTCCCCCTTTTAGAGGAGACTTTGGGGTTGAATCAAAACTAAAGTCTCTGTTAAATTAAACTTGTGTTCTAAGCGGGGCAAAGCGACTGATTTCTATGTCTGAGTCTTGCCCGTCTGTTGTTTCAATTATTTGTGGAGTAGATCGGGGCTGTATATTAAATGTTTTTAATTCGATGGAATGACGGTTGTTGCCAGACTTACAAAATTTCTTAAACATTAAAAAGCTATATATTGTGTAAAATCTGGATATGCTAAGGTTGGGGCAGAAACTAGTTTGTTTTTCAGGGACTCGAAAGCGAGTTGTTGCTCATTTTGCCACTTAAATGGGATGTCTTTCTTCAAAAGAGAAGTTAAAGGTTTGACCAATTTAGCAAAATCAGATATCAATCGCCTGTAATATGATACTAGACCCAGAAAAGATTTAATTGAAGCATTGTTTTTGAGTTTGATGTCTACTGTCAATCGAAAACCGAGGGTTGCCACTGGCTGGACTTTACACAGCTAAGAAAAAAGAGTGTTATGATTTTATCAGAATACCTATGTAAGTATGAATGAATGTATGTACCTATGTTTGTCAGTTTGTGCATGTGGCACAATTTATAGCCAACCTTTTAAATTTGTAGGAATCTTCTATTAGTAAAACTAGAGATTTTAAGCGTGTTAGAAAAATAAATAATAAAAAAATGGTCTAGGGTATTTAAAATAAGCTACAGAACAAGGTTTTTTTTTAAAATGGAGTCTGTATGTTTACGTATGACGTAAAAACTACTGGACCAATTAAAATGCGGTCTTCACTGTTGGTTAACTTAGGTTTTAACTTAAAAATCCGATGAGAATAAACCGATCAACCGATAAAAAAAACGGCTGAACGAAAAATAACTTATATTATATAATTACGTAAATTGTACTTTAGATTATGTCCTTTTGGTTCTGGAATACATGAGCTACATTTTCCCCAGAAAAAAAAAACACGCGGGCAAAGCCGCGAAGGATAATAATAACCACTCTATACCTAGATTATTTAAGTTTATTCTTACCTTACCTTTCAGTGTCAGATGGAAGTAAAAAAGACGATATACTCGTATATTGTATTTTTGGAGTTTTTGAAACATACATTACAGTAAAATATGCAAGGGCCACTTTGTCAGGTGGCCTGGTGATGGAGAGAAGAACGCAACCACGACCGAAGACAAAAAACAGACCGGCAGATTCGCAAAGATGTTAAAATATTCAAAACGGAGTTGGATGCGTTGCTTTTACTAGGTTACATAATATTATGTAACATAGTAATATAGGTACTTATGTAACCTAGTAATATAGGTATATCAGGATTGAACTCTTTAATTCAATTTTTTTACGCCTGACATCAGGATCCGAAATAAATGAACTTAATTGTTCTGTTAAACCTTCGACAATGCATCCAACATCCAATTATACTCTTTGGTCCAATCTATTTGCAAATATTTTGAATTTCGCTTACAGGCGTTTGTGGTACTGGCATCCTACTTACACAGCACGCTCTCTCTTTCTTGCGTTTTTACGTGAAGATACTTCAGTCACGGCACTTGTTTGTAGCTTTCGTTTCAAAACCAGTCTGAGACCCCTGCCTCACGGCCCCCGCACCACATGTGTCTATTTGGCATATACTCACAATGTTACTGTCCGTAAGGACTATGTACTGCGGCCAGGCACGAGATGACAAGATTGTTGTACCTACTCATATCTGCCGGCCCCATTCCCGTAATGTCGCAGGGATAACAAGATTGATTTTGGACTAATTTAATAATGCCTAGTTTTGTGTTTTATACAAAAACATCGAATTCAATGCCACGATGCATAATTACATTCTACCCGTATAATCATTTCAGCTTCTTATTTTAATTAACATTGCCCTAGACTAGACCAATGTTTTAAGACTGTATAAAGACAGAGAAAGAAACTAAATATTTCACATGCTTGTTTAGTATTCTGTATAATATTTTTATATAATGTTTATTGGCCAGCATTCAGTAAAACCATTTTATAGTATTTGATGAATCGAAAAACATACTCTGCCTTTTAATTTAGAGCCACTAAACGTTTTGAAAATTCTCAACGCAGGACCGAGGAAAAACGGACCATTCAAAATGTGCAAGCTTTTTAAACGCACAGAGGGGGCTTTCTCTGAACATGAAATAACATTCTTTGCCATTGAAGGAGTCCACTGCCAAACTAAGCCGAACGCCAAATTCTGGGCATCGAATATGAAATCCTGCAAAATATATAAAGCAACTATATTATAAACCACCCTGACCCGTGGTTTTGCCCGCGTGGTTATTTCTCTGGGAGTAAAGTAATCCTATGTTATTCCAGGACTAAAAGTTATCAAATTTCGTTCAGCTATAGAACAAGTTTTTTTTTTAATCCTCTTTATCTGTTTATCTGTTTGCGCATCGCGTAAAAACTACTAGACTGATTGTGATGCAGTTTTCACTGTTGGGTAGCCTAGAATTTTACTTAAAAACGTTTGTACTTGGTATCTCAATCCGATGATTAGATGCCAAGCAATCGATAAAAAACTATTTGTTATCTAACGGATTTTGCTGAAATGTAGTATATTGTACTTTATACTTACATACTTTTGGTCCTGGAATAATAGGTATGGGCTTCTTTTAAATGAAATGACTATGCGAGCAAAGCCGTGGGCACAGTTAGTAAGATAATAAGTATAGATAGATTGTCAATGAATGCAATAGAATGCAAAACAAACACAATCAAATTCTTTTAGTAATGTAGACATGGACGTTTATAGGGGAAAACCAAGAAAACACAAACATAGCTGAAGCCACACATTTTTAATTTCGAGGTACATACATGATTTTCATAATAACTTCGAGATATTTTAATTTTTCAAAGCTTATAATTTTAACGGATAATCCACACCGAATTCAACAGCTTCGTATCCATTCGCTTCGTAGCATCGTATTCGTAACTAAATACATGGAATAAAATGTTACTTAATAATTTAATGGTGTAGGTTACTTTAATTTAAAACAAGTGTTAATGTAAAAACACCCTAGAAAACCGACTTCAAAAAAACGCGCCCGAACATTACTTGGCGTTAATAGGAGATGCGCAGTTGAACCGTTACAGTTTAAATAATAAAAACGGTGAAACCAATTTTGATGAAACTTGCACTATTCCCTAAGGTTAAGTAAATGTAAGCCAGTAAAAACAAAATGGTCAAAATCCGATTAATAGTTTCGGTCGGAGAAATGTGTGGACAAACATACATACATACATACATACATACATACATACATACATACATACATACATACATACATACATACATACATACATACATACATACATACATACATACATACATACATACATACACAGTGTTACATACAGTTCAGTGATACATACATACATACATACATACATACAAATATACACCTATTAAATGTTGCATATTAAATGTTTGGAAGCCGTAATATATTATCATATGTGAATATTTTGTGGTTCGAATAATATTACATACATAAATGTCAAATTGATAACCTCCTTTTTTGTGATCGGTATTAAGATAAAATGAAAAACCTCAAAACTTCTGGACTTTATAAATGCAGAATACCAAATTGTAACTTATGCAACATATGTAGATATTAATATTAGCAGAAATAAATTCCGTTTTTAAGAATATATACCTATACTTTCTGATAAATAATAATCTTACACACATTTTATTATGCAGAATGTCAAATCTATATCATATTTTGTTAGTGTTATATTTATCTTATTATTCATTAAGTGGATAATTGGTACTATTTTATATCGCGTCGAATAGAATATCGACAATATGCACGGCGAACCCTTGTCAGGCCACATCTCTACTTCACGGAAGCGAGCAGCGGCTGCACTACGATCATATCGTTAATGTGACAGTATCGGTAGAAACCGGCACCTATTGCGCGTTTCCATAGCTTATTCGTTGATTGATTTGTACTAAGCATGCAATGGTTTTTGTTCGTAATGAAAATATTGACTTTGTGTTCGCAAAGTAATGAAGCAAAAATATTTGATTACCGCAGCTTTTGAAGAATTGATTTAAAAGAAAAAACTATAATATTGTAGTACTAACGTGTAAAATGATATGCCGTCCTTAGAATCATTCACTTTGGTGCTGGTATATTTACAGACACCCACCGAACAACCTGGCATTTTGACAAAATCGATGGTACAGGTACGACGCGTGGTGACATAATATGACTGACGGCCGAAATTCATAAAAAGCCAGTATGTGGCCAGATGCGTTCGCAAGTGCCACGCCTCCTTGCCAAATCTCCTTTTGTTTTGGTTATCTATGGTTTCTTCTTAGCGGAATTAATTAGTACTTCATTTTTCTTACCCGAACGTAATTTTCATACATTCACGAATATATTCATATATATACGAATGTCACGCATTTTCAACAATATTACATACTTATACGTGAAATTGATAACAATTTTTTTTCAAGTCGTTTAATAAATTACCCGTCAAGTCCAATTTGAAGTGCGCAAAGTCCGCAAAGTGCGCACTACAGGTTCATGCCATGTTCATGATATTTGGTACAGTAATTTTCATTAAAATTATTTAAATGTATCATTGAAGAATTTCGTTTTATTTATTTGTTACCCAATTCAAATACCACTGTATATATACGCTTACCCTAATTTGAGAATCTCTTGAATCGTAGGATCTAACGGGTCTCTGTTTTTATAAAACTCGGGTACGGTAGCCTTCAATGTGTAGTACATGTCAATCTTTCCTTTGGTCTTTTCCATGTTGTATTTGCATCCCCGCAAAAACGCCACAAGCCACTGATCAGCTGAAACAGCAAAAATGTATGTTTAGATCAATGATGTTATATATAAACTGAGGTAGATACGTTGTACCCCGCTCTGCATGGCAAAGTAAACACAAGCTAATCAGCCTGTGTCGACAGAACAACAGAGTGGCAACGACGCAGCACGTAAATACACGCGACTTCCGAAACATGAAAAATTAATAAAAAAAATCTTTAGAAAGCGCACTACATACACTGGGACGACTGTTAAAGGCAGGAAAGATGTGTCTTTTCATTTTTAAGTACTATTTACGGTATTGAAAATAGAAAATAATAAATTCATTTTACCCTAAATCAACTGTTGCTATGTTGCCGCTTCGCCACCTACACGAACGAGACAAGTAGCGGGTTACGTGTAAGAGCAACAGAGAGAACGCGATAATGGCGCGCAGCGTTTATAGTTAGTCGTATGATGCTAGGGGATGTTGGGGCTTACCAACGGCTGATGATCGTCAGTCTGCGCTTCGACCCGTAATGGCCACGGCTGACGATCTTCAGCCGGGGAGTCTAGCGGAGTTGCAACCCTATTTATATTGGATTAGATAGAGTATTGTATTTGTGTTACATAATTATTTGAAAACAGCTTGAAAAGAGCGATTTTATTGGATAATAAAGTGGTTCGGTTGCAGTCGTTTTTTTTTGTGAGTTCGGGTTGTCCTAGCGAGTTCATCGACCGCGTATTGTGATTTTTTATTTGAATTGTTTTTAGTGATTTATAGCTTATATTTTGTGTTATTACGTCTAATAATACTGTAAGGAGCATATTAAAATGATAATGATAAATGTTTCTTTATTGCCAAAAGGAGATTAATAAAAGTAAAAACAAATAGGAAAAAACAAACGGTGAAACATCAAACAAGATTGTCGGTGAACCCCAAACTAGCACGAGGCCTGTATCTTGGGGAAACTTTCAATTTTCCGGGATAAATAGTATCCTTTGTTTTATTTCAGGGTGTAAGCTATCTCCATTCCAAGTGTCATCAAAATCCGTCCAGCCGTAATCGCGTGAAAGCTCCCCAAACAAACAAACAAATAGACAACTTTTCACTTTTATATATTGGTATGGATTATTATGAAAGTATTTGTTTTTCAAAAAAAAACATTTCATTTTCATCTTGAATAAACCCTTCCATCCATTTTGCCCTACATTACTCTAGCTGCTAGCCGACGCACGTGACGTCACTGACATCGGCGGTGATTGGCGATCGGCCGCTTACTGCAACTCTCTGTAACTGAGAATATGTGTGTATCTCTTTATGACGACGCGGTTCTGTATATCTATGTGATCTTATAGCCTCTTCAGTGAACAAATATAGTTGCTCAAGTTCTATGTAAGTAGCTATAGTACAATTTCGCCGTGTTTCTTAGTGTTTTATAATGGGTATGACGTCTCTATTGGTAAAATCTCATTGGTTTAGATATTGTGTTTATTCCCCTTGCGCCGTTTATTTATGAACAATTTATTTTATCCATTAATTATTATTTTTCTATATACTTACATTTGCTTTGATTAGGTTTTGTTTGTTCACGTTTGAGATGGTTTTCACATGTATCCTGGGTTATTATTTAGCCTACAAATATCAAAAAGAATTCAACATATGACATCCCTGACTTTTTTGGTGCGCTCTCTTCGCTAACGGGCGTATTTTCAAGTCAAAAATTACGTTAAAAAAAGTCTGAGCATCGACACACGAAGAATGTAGTACTTATCTTGATATTTAGCCTTGATTTTGATTTTAATTTTCGTTGCTTTTTGGCGATATATCTCTTATATACTTGGCGATATACTCGTATACCATTGCGCACTACGCGGTAAGTAACTGGTTAATAGATTTAGTATATAAAATTTATACTATTTTAAGATATGATTAAATTTCTCTTTGTTTTTTAATGTAAAAGTGCCTTTTCTATTATGCTGCCTAGTTACAATAAATGACTTTGGGTTTGATGAATGCATATATAATCTCACTGCAACGTAAATTATTATTTTCCTGATGTGCTTATATTTATCAGGACTCTTTATAAATTATTCGTGATTCAATCAATACCTTCCTAACTACGTAAAACACTTACTCGGTTTAACCGAATGCAGGTGCGGTTGCTGACTGAGCCATTCTCTCAAAGCTATTAAATAAGTGGTCATTTTTGGTGAAGTTTCATGGAGTTCCTCTTCCGCTTTCTTAAGCAATGCAGCTGAGAGCGGGCGTACTGACATCTTAATAGCAAGTAATATATTGATGCTACTGAAATATAAAATGTATAAAAAACATAAATAATATTAAAATGTTCATTATAATCAGCGAATAAAAGCAGCAGCTCTAGACAAATACGTACCTTATTTGGTAAAATTATGGAACCGTAGACGCTTTGAGTCTTTCTCCTTAGTGGTATATTTTTTTTTTATTTCCAGAATATCAATTTAAGAAGACATATGTTCAAAAACCAAAACCCGACTACGGTCGGTTAAAAAATAGCACATGATAAATGAAGACGAATCGACTGAGACCTCTCTTGTCAAAATCGGACGAAGTTTTTTGTTTGAACGCATAATGTGCAACGGAAAGGAGCAAATACTAATGGATTTCCGAAGCAAGGAGCGACGGAAATCCATTAATACTTTTCCGTAATCCGTTTATTAAAAAAATCATTGGAGCCTAGCCTAGGACCAAACCACGTATCGTTGGGTTCTTAGTTGCACTATTGAACCGTTAGGCTACCATAGTAATCACAAACACAAATGTTTTAAAGCAATACACAACACTGAATATTATATAAATATAAGAAAAAAACATACGCACAAAAAGCTGCACAATATTACCGTCTAATGGTTTAAATTCAACTAAAAGGTATAACGTTATAAGATAACATAGCAACTGCGTGCGAGCACAAAACACATTATAATTATACCTAAATATCTGTTCAGTAGGACTCAGAAACGATAATGGACGCGTGTAGAGCACATGCATTAATTACGGGTATGTAGAGTTGCATGTCGATTTTCGTAAAGTCATAACCGGTATATTATCCTTAAATAAATACAAACGACGCGATTTAATGCTTTAAATGTAAAAAACCTTGTCACAAAAATTATCTTCGCAAATTTATCAGCTGTACATAGTTATATAATTTTAGTTGGCCTTGAACAAAAAAAGGACATCAACATCAGATAATATAAGTAAGGTTAGTAGGTATAGTTAGAAGGATGTTGTGTCAAGCGATAATGGTTCATTGTGCATTGGAAATAAAGACAATAATAGCTTACGAGATTGTTATTAATAGAATACCTACACATATTATATTTTGCAACGTTTAAAAGAAGTCTTTAAAAATATATGTATTTTGTAGTGGTTTGTTTGTCTTTAAAGTTTTAAACTCAAACCTATCTCACTGAACTCAAGGTCTGGTAAATCACATAGTAAACTGGACTGGTTTTAGTTACATGAGCAAAACCTAGATGTCACTATTATACAAACTTGTTTTCCTCAAAATTATTTGAATTTACAACACCGGTTTAAAAAAATACTCTAAGCACTACATTGTAACAAGACAAACGTCAAATGGTATATAATGTTGCGGGTAGATAGCTTAATCCGCCGTACAATTAAAAGGCTAGCCTTATTACTAAACAGCGTCGTTCAATTAACTACCTGAATGATATTCAGCCGTAGCGTACATTTAAAGAACTGACTGGCTGATAACGAAGATCAGCAGGGCAATTCTTGAATCCATTTTCAGCCAGACGGTTATCGGCTGGCATTCAAAAACGCAATTTGGCATTCTTCGACACGATTTACTAGCGCCACCCAGATGAGATTCGAACGGGAGCATTGGGAACTAAATGGAATCAAAATATGCCGTTATTTTGGCATTCTCGACACAATCGTATCACATGGAACTCGAGTAACGTTCAAAAAGTTCTGTCAAATCTTCGACCCCTAAGCGGTGCACGGAGAGGAACGTTTTTGCAATCGACTGGTTAATATTATTGTGCAAAAAAAAAAGAAGTATAATTTAATAAATTAAAAAAAAAAGCTTTAACCACATTTTTTTTTAATGAATGTCACTTTATTTTCTTCATATTGCATATTCACTTTTTTTAAGTTTAAATAATTTTTTATATTATTTTATGCACTTCCATTTCCAACCCCCCTTTTTTATTGCTTTGTCATCGGTTTGTGAGCTACCCTGAAAGTTTCAGCCGGATAATCGGCTAATCGGGAAGGGCTCGAAAGAACAAGGGTGAAATTTTATGCGATAAATCTTGCAGCGTCTTGAAATATCATTTCTGCAGAACAAAAGTAATTATTTTTCTACGTTTTTTCAACATAACACGTAAGCTAAGAAAAGCCTGGTTAAAAAATCAATTTAAAAAATCATGAAATTGAAACTTCATTTCCTTCCTAAAATGTTTTACTGGGCTACATTCACTTACTACGCTCGAATCATCCGTGCGATTATCGCTCGATCATCCGGAGTTAGTGAACGACTTTGGACGTCCACATAGAACTGACAACTGTCAAGTGTCAGTTTCATACTATTCCTCTCCTCCCCTACTATTTTTTGGATGACCCAGGCGAACGCCCGACGACGCAGTGAACGATTTCGAGTGATCGCGCGGATGATCCGTGCGTCCTCGAACGTAGTAAGTGAACGCGCTCCTGGCCTTGTTGCCTGCCCAACGGGTGAAAATATATATAATACAATGAAGTTTCCGATCCGGACGTCAAAATCATCAACACAGTTTACTTCCCACTTAAACTTCGGTTTTGTAAACCAAAAAAGGTTGAATTACCATTACTATCGTTAAACCTGTTAACAGTAAGCGTAATTAAACCTCCTTGCGATAAACAGAATAAGACTATATACAAAATGGTACGTCTATATAAAACCTTTATACAAAACATTATAGCAAAGAGAATACAACGCATTATAGTTTAGAGGAGGAAGTGTAAGGAATTGTTGTTAGGTTATGTCCTATGTTTATTTATTTATTACATTATTTTGCACAAAAATAGTGTAAAAGGTAGGACTTAATGTTAAGCAGTATTATCTACCAGTCATCCAGGTCGTCAGAAATACTAATACATAGGGCGAACGGTTTAAAGTATTGAACAATAAATACAAAAAAAAACACAGGTTTGTGTAAATAAAGTATTTAGGTAGTGGAAGGAATTGTTGTAAAATATTTGTGCTAATATTGGACAACTGTTTCCCTGCACAGTGAAATAGCAGCAACATATCTATCATATTGTTTTGTAATCTCGCCAGGCAGTAACAGGATTGAAAGTAATAATTATTCAAAAGCCTAGTCTGTTACACTAAGTTGGTAGTTGAATAGATACAATATCTGTAAACATTATATTTATCACGTATAAGTACTTAATTGTCTACTTAATTTAAGCACATAAAATAATTAAAATCTCTAAGACTTGTTTCAAGAGCCGTTAACAGTAACATAATCTACAAAACTTTGAAGTCTAATAACAATTATTCCTGGCTTCCCCAATAAAAAAATCTTAGACTAACAATCTCAGGAAATGATGCTGAATTACTAGCGATATTTTTTGTGTAAAGACGTCGTGAATTTTACTGACATATAGACATGTATGGGTGTTCGTCATTGTTCTTTGAATTGCAAGATTCCAGGACAAAATACATAGATACATCGATACATACTGTTAGACTAATTACCATATTGTATCAGTGCGATGTAACATTTGTTAATTAATGTATCTGTATATATTTTATTAATAGGGCAACATCAAAACTGATTTCAATAATGTCAATGTCAATGTCAAATGAACATGAGCTACATCTATATGGTCGCGAATAGATCGATACACACGTTTGTTTATACAAATATAATAAATAAATCCTTGAAAATAACGGTAATCATGCTATTTGTTGCAGACTCTCACGTAGGTGCAACAGGGACCCCCTGTTGCAGAGAAAATGAGACTTAGTTGAGCTCAGGATAGGAGGATGAAACGAAAACGCACTTGTTGACACTTTAGATGGTATATTCTTCACATATTTTGTAAGACAAGGATAGTAATAGAATACAACTTTTGTTATCCCGGTTTCAAATGTTGGCTATCGGAGCCTTAATATAATTTCGTGGTGCTACTAGTTAATATTGGTTACTTATAGGAGAGCTTCTTGTCTTCAACAGCTTCAACAAACGGGAACTTGACGAATGCAAGATGATTTTTGAAAGTATGGGTATTTATACTATACGCGGAACACGCAAAGCTCTCCTATTGGGTGATTTATTATATTTTATTCATGCGATACGTAAGCCCTAACATTCCCACGCTCGAAAACAGGCACAAAAATCGACCCAGATGTTTGCTACGGTCGTACCTCGAATCTCCAGCACAAATAAAGTCCAATCTTTATGGCTTTGCTACAGGTGCAAGCATAACTTCCAATCTTCTGATCTCCTCGCACTCGTACGAAGAAGGTACCCAAACTTTAGGCATGTTGCCAAAAGTTTGTCCCATTTCAAGACATTCCTGTGTGTGACACATCGTAAGTCAACACACTTGACTGATTTTAGAGAAGCTTCCCCCAGTGAGCCTCCTCTCGCTCTTAATATCTATATTTTACATTACCTTTACCAATACCT
Source organism: Alsophila aescularia (assembly GCA_946251855.1). Taxonomy (NCBI): domain Eukaryota; kingdom Metazoa; phylum Arthropoda; class Insecta; order Lepidoptera; family Geometridae; genus Alsophila; species Alsophila aescularia. The sequence goes on from OX276375.1 coordinate 48,775,775, forward strand.
TGTTCAAATTACCTTTAGACTGGCTCAGGATCGCCCCGCGTTGTAAACTCGTATCTTTTACAAAGCGTGGCTTTCCTTAGCCAACCTTTACCAATACCCATGCACCCACAGAGAGCTTCAGTCTCTGTGGCTGCATGTTCCCAGCTATTTACCTAAAGAGGTACGCGGCCATCTCGTATGCTATAGACGTCATACGTGATGGCACGTAGATTCTACACTACATTTTCCTGTTTCCTAAGCCCATACTAAATATTTTTTATCTCGGCTATGCGTTAACTTGCTTGCGTGCTGAATAGCTCAAAATGTTCACAATACTCAGGCCCATTTAAGTGTGTTCCTTTTTTCTACCTACCTATTTACATGTACTTGGAATTTACAGTTGCGCTCTTTTATAATCTTAATTTCTAAGATTCTATACATGTCTACTTAGTCTTATAGCTATAGTTTTATTGTTATTGCGCTCGTTAACACTATTATTTCTAAGATAAGGCTCCAATCCTATAATGCATACAAGATAAGTTAAATAAAAGCTTTTAAAATACTCTAAAAACTAATACATAGTGACGTGTTGAGTAAATACTTGTGCCAATTATCTATAATAAGATATTACGTGTGCATAAATCGATGACATTACACCTTGGCTTATGTTTTAGGTTATGGCGAGACTTGGTGCTATATTTAATGTGATTCTTGCCTGTAGTACAGTTGGGATTGTCCTGTTGAATGGACCATCGTTGAACTTTCATGCGGTAGTACAGTTGACCGGACTTCGGTAAAATAAATGTTACTTTGGTACAATTAACTGTACCACGGTTCAGTTGACTGAAACACGGAAAAACAATTTTAGTAATAAGTAAACAATAACAATAATTTAACAATAGCAATAATTGGATGTTTTTATCACTGGACGCGGTGCATGGGGCGTAAAGCAAAAAGTTTACATTATACTAAAACTGGAGAAGAGAAATAGCCCCATCGCACTAACAACATTGTAGAGGGCTGGAATTTAAAAATAATTGAGTATTAAATAAAAATGCGGTATTAAATAACAAGTACAAATTAAAAATTTATATAACCCCCGACGGGGGGTCGGATACTCCTCCATACAAACCGCATCTAAATATGGGTCCATCCATTTGGAAAATACGATTCTCACCACGTTTTTCTTGACCCCCCTTTACCCACATATAGCTAAGAACCATCTCAATCACATCAGTTTTCAAACATAAAAAACTGCATCAAAATCGGTCCAATCTTGATTAACTCAGCTTTGAAACATAAAAAAAACCACAGCTAAATTGGTCCATTCGTTTGAAAGATATGATTCTTACTCCCTTTTTCTCGACCCCACCCCCTCCCCATGTAGCTAAGAACCATAACGACCACATCAAAAAACTGAAAAAACCGCATCAAAATCGGTCCATTCGTTTGGGAGTTACGATGCCTCTGGCATCGTCAGACACACACTAATTCACACACACACACACACACACACGCACACGCATACACAGTGATACACACCCTAAACTTATAACACACGTCTCTTTGTTCGGGGGTTAAAAATACTCCTCAGCTTCTTCGAAAAGTTTGATAAAGAAACACAAATAAAACTTTTAAAATATCATGTCATAAAGATTTCTAACAAACGCAAAAGATCATCATTTATTAGCATCATTTATTATGAATTATCATAAATGATGACGTAATTAAGCATGCGCAATTACAAATCATCAACGATGAGATCTCAGTGGGCCATACTATAGAAAAACTGCACACTAACATCTTTTGATTTTCAGGGTTTTTTTACTCGTAGTCCCGTATCTTTCAGCGTAAACTGTTATTAAATTAATTTCAGTAGACGCATAATTTTAGTTCAGTCATCACAATTACTATGTTCTATGGACAATTATACACCTCATCGCGTAGTCCTCCTAGCACGACTAGCGATGCAAGAGCCCATTTGACCCGACATTATACCGAAGATATCCCGGACGTCAGCCTATACGAGATCAGGATGGCTCTCAAACAGCTTAAGCACAAGGCACCAGGAGAGGACGGAATAACGACAGAGCTACTGAAAGCGGGTGGAACACCGGTACTTAATTAAAGTTCTTCAGAAGCTGTTTAACTCCGTCATCCTCGAGGGTAATACGCCAGAAGCGTGGCACAGGAGCGTAGTGGTTTTGTTCTTTAAGAAAGGTGATAAAATCCTCTTGAAGAATTATAGGCCCATTTTGCTGCTGAGCCACGTGTATAAGCTGTTTTCGAGAGTAGTTACAAACCGTCTCGCTCGTAGGTTTGACGACTGTCAGCCTCCCAAACAAGCTGGATTCCGGAAAGGTTTTAGCAACGTAGACCACATCCATACGCTCCGGCAGATTATACAGAAGACCGAAGAGTATAATCGGTCACTATGTCTAGCGTTTGCGGATTACGAAAAAGCCTTTGATTACAGCGGTGCCAGATTGATTGCCGGTACATCGAAGTGTTGAAGTGTTTGAACAGCAAGGCCACCATGACAGTCCATCTTCAGGATCAGAGCACTAATTCTATCCACGTGCAAAAAGGGGTGAGACAGGGAGACATTATTTCTCCGAAACTGTTCACCTCTGCTTCTGAACTGGAACGGATATGGTGTTCACATCAATGGCGAATACATCACTCACCTTCGATTTGCTGATGATATATTCATCATGGCAGAAACTCTGGAAGACCTAAGCACAATGCTAAGTAACCTCAATATTGTTTCCCAACAGGTGGGTCTCAAAATGAACATGGGCAAGACGAACATCATGTCAAATGCCCATGTCGTACCCATGATGGTTTATGTTGGGAACGATCAACCGACGAATCCAACTCAGATGGGCAGCGTTCGGGAAATTACGCCATATCTTCTCGTCGCAGATACCGCAGAGCTTCAAGACGAAAGTTTATAATCAGTGCGTGTTGCCAGTGCTGACATACGGCACTGAGACGTAGTCGCTAACTAATGGTCTCATACACAAGCTCAGAGTTGCGCAGCGTGCAATGGAGAAAGCTATGCTATGCTTGGTGTTTCACTACGTGATAGAATCAGAAATGAGGAAATCCGTAGAAGAACGAAAGTTACCGACATAGCTCTCAGAGTTTGCAAGTTGAAGTGGCAATGGGCAAGCCATATAGTTCGCAGAACGACAACTGCTGGGGAATAAAGGCTCGAATGGCGACCACAAACAAGCAAGCGAAGTGTGGGGAGACCCCCCACACGATGGACCGACGACATTGTAGCCATCGCTGGAAGTCGGTGGATGGAGGTGGCACAAGATCGCTCGTCATGGCGCTCTTTGGGGGAGGCCTATGTTCAGCAGTGGACTTCTACAGGCTGACATGATGATTACAATTATTGGTGGATGTATTAGATATAAAAATTTAGATATATATATATATATATATCTCTATATACTATATAATAAATCTGTAACGGGTCCAATTCTGTACATTGAAGATATTTTGAATATTTTTTTTGGACCTTACTCTAGATTCGATACTTAAGCCAAAACTGTAACTTTTTTCATTTTTGTCTGTCTGTCTGTCTGTCTGTATCTTGGCTAGGCATCACGCCGAAACTACTGAATGAATTTAAATGAAACTTGGTATGATTTGAGTTCATACTACGAGGTAGGACATAGGCTACTTTTCATCCCGAAAAATGAAAGGGTTCCCGCAGGATTGGGGTTGAAAGTTATTTCAAAAAACACTTACCACTCTGAAACTACTGGACGGATTTTGATGCAACTTAGCACAGTCATAGTTTATATGATGGGTTAAAATTAAGAATACTTTTTATCCCGAAAAAATAAAGTTTTCCTGCGGGATAATGTCCCAAATTCTGTAAATTAAACATATTTTTTAATATTTTTTGGGGGCCATTCTATATTCAAAACTAAAGCCAAAACTGTATTTTTTAATTTTTGTCTTTCTGTCTGTCTGTCCATCTGTCTGTATGTACCTTGGAAGTGCATTACGCCGAAAATACTCAATGAATTCAAATGAAATTTGGTATGATTTCTTATAAATTACATTTTTGTAGCACTAGGTGTGCTATTTCAATTCAATATTATCTTTTTTGACATTGATTATTATTGGCATTGAACATTTATATAAATTTGACATTAATTAAAAAGGAACCTACTATTGAAGTTCACCACAGGGTGATTTTATTAGTCTAATAGTTTTTTAATTTGTGTCTTTTTAATTTTAAATAATTGCTAATTGTAAAATATTTGCACACCATAAATATCATGGTAGAATGTACTGGACCAATTGTATATAATTTACATCTATGTAAACACTATATTCTTGCAAATAAATGAAATTGAATTGAATTGAATTGAGTAGTTTTGTGTTTGGTAATGTTCAAAACCAACTGCAGACGCCACAATACATCGTACCATTGTTTTTGTTTCATGACTCTGATTGAATTTTCACAAAACAAGTGTATTTTTGATGTCCTATTTTCTTGCAAAACCCACACTTACCCGTATTTGTTTGGGTTTGTATCAAAGAACGATGACCAATTTGTATGGGCGCTTGCCCCAGCAAGGAATTGAAATGTCCAGGATTGTCCTATAGCCCATTATTAGCCTTAGGAGGCCTAGGTTTCGATATGCCAATTTTTTCAGCGAAAGTTCCTACTATTTCTGCACTTATATTGTCGGAGATTATTTGCTAAATTATTCTTGTCAGGCACTACTACTACTTTGTACTTATCATTTTATCTAGTCATTGATTGTTCCAGGATCCAAGAATTATACACTTGTTGTGTTTGCCTGCTTTTATCAATCTTACTAGTGTACTAGCTGTGCCCGCGGCTTTGCCCGCGTGGTCATTTCATTTAAAAGTATAGCCCATACGTGTTATTCCAGGACCAAAAGTCTACTACACTAGCTGGTGCCCGCGGCTTTGCACGCGTGGGCATTGCTCTAGGTTAAGAGTACTCTATGTGCTATTCCAGAACCTAAAATACCAATGTACCAACATTTGATCAAAATTCCCTCTGCCGTCAAAAGTATTGTATCGATTGCTCGGCTTCTACTTAACGGTTTGAGATATTAAGTACATCAGTTTTTACATCAAATCCTAAGCTATCCAACAAACCACATCGCAATCGGCCAAGTACTTTTTACGTGATGCGCGAACAAAAAGACAAACAGACAGACATGAATTTAAAAAATGTTATATTCTTGTTTAGTAGCTTATTTTAAGTACCCTTGACTTTTTTTTTTAATTATCTTCTCTGTACAGACTTTTTCATTCTTATTGCTTTATTATAAGTATAGATTTTTTCATAATTCGTTCAGCCAATCAATCGTGATGCGCGAACAAACAGACAGACACGAATTTTAAAAATGATAGGTTATAAGGTAATTATGGTCTTGGAATAACACGTATGGGCTACTTTTAAATGAAATTACCACGCGGGCAAAGCCGCGGGCACAGCTAGTCATAATATAATAATGTACGTACGGTAAATCCTGTAGTATGCTTTAACTAAATAGAGACTAATGAGGTGAGAATTTATTAAATTAAAACAACTAATAGACAACAAGCATTTTATTTAACATTTTAATTATCAATTTCAATTAAAATATTATCTAAAAATGCAGCTCGTGCCTGCCACATGATCCTGATGTCTGGCCCATCCCAAATACCAAACTATTGTCATCACGTGGCAGCAACACCCATCTTGGAAAAATATTCAGCAATGGGCTATTATCATCAAGAATGTGATTCCTCATTTCCAAACCAGAGCAACCACATCCAATACAAACATGTGCATGGCCAAGTCGTCTCATTGGGTTTGTATCATTAGTGCTATCATTTAGTGCTGTCAAGCAGGCGTGGCATATCACAGCATCAACCGGAAACTGAAAATAGCATGAAACTTATTATAACTGATCAGATAACAATTCAGGAGACTTTTCCAATTGTGATTAACACCAAAAAGCCCCAACAGCATGCCGCAGATATTGCGTCAAATATAGCTGTGTAGGTACACAATCAATGTAAATACACAGTATACCTAGGTAGGTACTATTTTCTTGCTGTTTGTGAAATGTTTATTAAGCATGCTTTAATAGCAACGAAAAATAGCGCGAAGCATAATATGTTAATAAGTAGGTAGGATGTGGAATTGGCAATATCTCAAGTAAGTATTTACTTGAGATATTGCCAATTCCAACCATTCCGTCAAGATATTTTGTACCTATTTGTAACGACAATACCCCGACAGTATGTCTCCGAATACGTTGCACACATAAACTACAGTTTATGCACCGCAACATGATGAACTAATTCAATAACAAAACCGTATGCTTATCGTAGTCCGTTAGAGAAGCTCGTGTCGTCAAGAAAATATCAAAAAGAAATTAATTACAATAAAAACAAAGATCGCACAATTCACAAATAGCGAAATCCTTCAATTTTGATAGCCGAAACGAAAAACGTGCCAGAAACACGTATCCAAAAAGTACACGTATCCTTGCAAGTCACGCGGACACTTATATGTCATGGAGACGCCATTGAAACCCGGAAATGCAGTTTTACGATTTTTTATATCACAATTATATTCCGCATCTTTGATCCATTCAAAACTATCACAATAAATCCTAGTTTTATAAAGGAAGTATAACTAAAAATAAGATTTTGCTGGTCATGTCAATCACAGGTGGGGCAGGAATGGTCATCATCCTTTGAACTTCCCTCTAACTAATCTTGAATTTAAATCGTTTACTAGGACAACGGGCTTGTCTATGACCTAATTGACCACATCAAAACACTTGCTTTCATCGAACTTACGTTTTTTCATAATAATATCACTTTTCATCAATATCATCATCAGCCTATATCTATCTACTGCTGGACGTAGGCCTCTGCCTAATGCACGCCACTGAGCTCGGTCTTCAGCTCTCCTCATCTATTTTCTTCCAGCCTTTTTTCGCAGGTCGTCACTCCACCTGGCCACAGGGTGTCCTACACTACGTTTGTCTAAACGTGGTCTCTACTTGAGAACTCGTCTACCCCAATGGTTATCGGTTCTTCGGGAAATGTGACCAGCCCATTGCCATTTCAGCTTGCTTATCCTTAGGGCTATGTCGGTTACCTTGGTTCTCCGAGAAACTCCAAGCATAGCTCTCTCCATAGCTCGCCGAGCGACCTTACATTTGTGGACTAGTTTGACCATGAGTGTCCACGTTTCGGCTCCGTAGATCATGACTGGTAGGACGCACTGATTGAAGACTTTTGTTTTCAGGCACTGTGGTATGGATGACGAGAAGACTAACTTGCCAAATGCTGCCCAACCTAGCTTAAGACAGTCACGTTTATAATTTACAAAATCGCGTTGATTTTGAGTCAAGGAACCAACTCGCGGAGTTTTATTAACACTAGCACGTGGTTTCACATAAATCTAAAAGAACTATACTAAATCAGACGGCATTAATTTTGCATGTGGCAGCTGCTCGATTTTGGGAGTCCGCAATGCCTCTAACAATGATTGCCGTAATAAGTTCATCGCTCAAACCCACAACCGGCTGACGACCGCTTGGTCTAGCGATTACCGGTTGGTCTATTGGATAGAGATCCTAGGTACGAAATCGAGCGGTCGCGGGTTCACAAGCAAGCGGGTCCTGCAAGGTGCAATCATTTGTGTGATGAGCTGAAATGTTTGTTTCCGAGTCATGGATGTTATATTCTTATCTACTTATGTATGTTTATCCGTTATCTAGTGCCCATAGTACAGGGTATCCTAGTTTGGGGCTGGGTAATTAATTGGTGTGGAATTGTCTTGAATATATTTATTATTTGCCAGCGAAGCAATGAGCAGCGTGCATAGTCGGCGTAATTTGGGTCGTGATCGGAGTTGATGCACATGACATCGAAATAAAATATCAATAAAAGAACATCGAATAAAATATTCCAGACAATTGGCTTCTTAGGACAGAGCGGCTTAAATTTGCTTTTAAAATTACTCGAACTACCTACGACATTTGTTACACTTGTTATACACTTGTACCGTTGAGCCACAATCGAGCATCTCCTAACTCTGGTGATAATGAAACTGACGTTCATTTACACCATTATGAACATGAATCTCCCAATTCGAATTGTCTAACTATCCACCGGTGATCTCCTCGGTGATCTTCACCGAGTCCCTACTATCAGCTGTTTTTAAACGAAATGAATGAACGAAACATCATATTTTGACATATATTGGTATTGTCTAAATTTTCATCGCCACCGAGACATGTCAAATGAAAAAGGTTGCTCTGTCCTAACCTTTCGTATTAACTGGCTTTGAGTTTGTGACGAAATTATAGTTTTATTGAATTAAATGTTGACTGTTTGCGTAAGTTCAAAGGGAAGGGGTAATCTAGGTATCATAATTAATTGCGGTTTATTAATTTCAGGCATTAATTCTCCGAAAATTTGCGAAAGTCAAACAGAAAATTCACTGTTTTTTTGTGATATATATAGTTCGACACAAAGAGAATATTTCGATATTTACTTCTACTACCACTTATTTCAGTTTAACATATCTAATTTATTCGATTACAGGCACTATAAGTACCTAACCTACAAAAACATAAAATGAAGAATATTTTGATGGGCGAATTTGAAGCCAACTGCAGAAAAACACATCTCCAAACTAATGGACAGGCTCTCAAGCCCCTAATATTGGTGCTGACCGTGTGGCTATTAAAATATCTATGGATGTTCAATGTTTAACAACAAATATCAACAAAATAGACCAATAAATTATTATCTCTATGCACTTCAAATCAGAAAACTTTTGATAACAAGGTGGACAGTGGAAACTAAATATTTCCCAAGTAACACCCAGGTGGACAAAGGTAAGCTATTGTAAAAAAAACTTTCCATGGTTCACCCAGGTGGTTGTAAGAGATGGATTGGCTAGTGCCCTGACTGAGAGTCAACAAATGGTTGCAAGTTCGAATCTCGCAAGGGTCATTGATGTAATATTGGTTTATATCTATGTATGGTTTATTTATAGAATATTTATGATGAGAGAATTTGTAGCCAGCTGCAGAAGAAAAACATCTCCAGAAGGTTTTGAGGAACAATCACAGGCCTATTTACACCCTATACCATTCATTATGAAAGAATTTGCAAAAATAACAGTCAAAATGTATTAAAAGTATCGACAAAAGATACCAAGTCATATTAACAATTAAAACAAAATAAGTAAATTTCATCGGGAACTGCCTACTTTCAACCCATATCTAATGCACCTATTTTTATTACGTTTTATGCAATTGTTTGACCATGATCTCACCTGATGGAAAGCGATGATGTGGTCGAAAGTGTAGCACCCTTGCCTAGTAGATACCTATTCACTCTTGACTTGAACACACCTGGATTCATTATATTTTGCCAGAAACTGACGAGGGCAGGGCATTCCACTCTTTTGCAGATCTTACAATGAATGAAGAAGTGTAACGCTTCGTGCTTGTGTGTGGTATTTCTATCATAAAAAGGTGCCGCATTGCCAATATTCTAGTTTGTACGGTGATAAGGGAATCCGATTGTGCAGTTCTTATGCTCACTCGTCATAGTGCAATCTGATAACTTGAATTTTGCACATTGTCATATTTGTCGTTCAAAAAGGAGGTGAAAAATTCATTTTGTCATTTACATTCAGTGCCACTACATTTGACAACCAGTTGGCCGAGTGGCTAGTGACCCTGACTGAAAGTCAACCAATGGATGCGGGTTCGAATCCCGCAAGGTGCAATCATTTGTGTGATGAGCAGAAGTATTTGTTTCCGAGTTATGAATGTAATATTCATATCTTTGTATATTATATATTTAGTGCATTCAGTATATTTATGTCAGCGTATAATACATACAAAGTTTTATAAATTTTTCTTATTTGTTTCAGATTCAGTGACATGAATACTACTGGCATTTACTCTGGTTTAGAGATTGCTGTAAACTATAAGACTGCCGATTGTGTTACCGCTACTTCTATTTTATATTATGTACAATGTACGATTTATTTCTAAGTATGTACAATAAAGAGTTATCTATCTATCTATGTTTTGTTGTTATTTTTTAACTACAAATTATTATGTAAGTAGAAACATACATTGATACCTATGAAATAGTATGTCACAAGCGACATACCTACCAACTGATTCACAGACAACACACAGCCTAAGCCGGTGGAGACCTAGAGATTTGCAATTTGGAGGAAATATTTCTTTAAATTTCAAACGAGGCTGGCAATGTTTGCACAAGAGCAAAGCCTCGGCATGCAGCTAGTTTTAGCATAAATACAGACTGAGTATAGATAAACAGAAAATTAAACAAATTTTATTAAATAGCATGTTTATTTTATTGTAAAAACCTTTCTAAAAAAAATATAACGGGCAAGTGTCTTTATTGAATAAGGACTATACATAAAACATTCTAAAAACTTACAAGCCATTACTGGCTTACTGGTAGCCCTCTAATTACAATGTAATTATATAGTAATTCACAACAACAAAGTAAATATTTCCAATACACCATTTTATTCAAATGGTATAAAAAAGTGCAGTAACTAGGTATATACCTACATATTATAATACAAATATAACAAGTAGATTTGAGAAGCAGCATCCTTTTGCATTTTATGGACATGCTATTAATCTCTTCTCGCTGCAATCCGACTTGAAATGATCCTGTTTACTGTGATAGACAGGTACTGAACTGAATCTGAAAATAAAGATATAGCTATGATCATTTGTCATTATCTACATAACAAGTACTATACAATATTGTAATATGCAGTATTACTTATGTAGAGTTAGATCAAATTTGTAAACAATTCAAAAGAGAGGTTAATTTGTTGTATGTCTACCTACAGCTACATCAGGCTTTGTGATAGCTGGAAATGTTCATACTGACACAGGTGCAAGCTGCAGCCCAGATGGGCCCGATGGATGGCCGGCTGGTGCTCAAAGCAAACAATCGGTTATGTTTTGTTGACACAAAACATAACCGATTATGTATGCATTGAAATGAGGTAAAAATCCATTAAAATATGTATGTTGTTGATGAGCATTTGTGAAAATGCATATACCTAGTATATGTCTATGTACCTAGTTGGTAAATTAAACTAGACTCGAATATTCATTAGTCCACCAAAATTCCTGTATAGCCAAGCCAAAGACTGTTAGAACTTGCGATATATTTGTTCAAAGTTTCGATCTAACTCGATGACCAATTGTAGGTCTACGCAAATACCACTTTATCAGATGACATTCTGAAATACAATATGGTACATAGGTACGTATTTGTTGCTAAATCAAGGCATATTTGTCAATTTTATATCCGAAAACGAACATAACCTCGACATACATTACATCTCACAAAGCAATTCCACTTTTAGTTTATCCACGTTTCGCACAAACTCACACAAATCTTGTGACTATAACCTACCTATTTAATATTTAGTTTTTTCCATTTGATTTTCATTTCATTATTATTCAATAAAGTAAACAAACAAACACATACTTTAGTAGTAGTTATGGTCCAGAATAAATAATAACTTGCAAACCAACGCTTCGTTCTACGCAACGTCAGGCTATAATATACTTGAATATTATTTTTTGAAGAATATCCATTTATTAAACAGCATAACTAATAAAAATTAGATTATAATAAACAAATAAAACACTACACATGTTTATATGGCTAAATTAACATTTTACAACCATTAGTTCAAAAAAGCACTAAAAAGTGCTCAAAGCTGTTCTTCATGAAATGGAACGCAAGAGCATATGTTTTTGGTGTTATGTAGTCTGTGGAAAGAGCGAAATGGCTTTCACTTTTTCAAGACGATTACCACCGAAAATATTAGACAATTCCCCTGGACGGCGAACTGGATCCGCCAATGGTTGGATTTGATTGCCATTACCACCAGAGTTAGACAATAAGGCTGCTGATTGCGTCGACAATCCTATCCATAGCGTTGAAATTCCCGTCAGTAACGCCACTCGCTGAATGCGCCGTGGGTGACGATGTGCGCGCTTTTTTTGGCACCGTAGCCAACCTGTTGTCAAAACTACACATCGCGGCCCACCGATCAAGGTGTACGCCCCGCCCCGGGTCGGGCGGAAGCAGCTGTGACCTTGGCAGCGATGGTGGTGGCGGCGTGCACCCTGGCGTTATACTCACACAATCCAAAGATTTCATCGGTGGCAGTGCTGACGGTTGCGCACTTTAACTATCTAATGTGTTTAATCTAGCCAAAATTATGCTTCAGTGTTTCGTTCTCGAGATTAGTTATATACTTGTAGTTCCACACACAGTGTCGCCATCAATGCAATTAGTACAGAGAAAAGAAATGTAGGTAGACCGACATCTTTACAAGTTCACAGCATTGGTTTCGTTATTCATACTTCAGTGCTCCGCCACTATGCACCTTGAATTATTTATTCAGTTTCATAGACATAACAAAAGTTCAATTAACTGAATAAATATATATTCAGTTTATTGAGCTTTTGTTTTTACTCACCCCAAAAAACACATCAGTTCTTTGATTTATTATATTCCTCAAAATTCCGAGATATCATGTAAATGATGTATTTGTATATTATCGTATAGACACAAAAGAGACAGTAGAATTAAGGAACCTCCTCATTTTGGGATTAAAAATAACAATAGACGATTATTAAAAATATTTATTTATGCCACTTTCAATTTCCAACAACGTCATTCATCAATCGATCTCGAGCTTCCTAAAGGATCCGTCTACTCCCATCATCTCTGGGTTGATGGGCGGTCCCGGCCGCTTGCTCTCGTCTGTTCCAAACTGCTCTTCCTGCTGCATCCAGGACTTGTAATCTTTGATTTTGGCAGCCCAGTATTCTGAAATTTAATTTTTTACCTTAAATTAGGTATCCACCCATCATGAAATTGTAGATTGTATGACGAGCGAACAAAATAATATTTTGACGGCGAGGGCGCTATTTTGAATCCAGAACGGAGAGCAGCGAGGGTTTCTTAAGTAGAATCCTGAACGTAGCAAGTAGAAGTAGAATCCTGAGAGATTCAATGTACGTCGCCCGAGGTAAAATAATTTTGCGTTCAAGTGATACACTCTACTTTTCATCCCCCTCTATGAGAAAAATAAATAAAAGGCGCTTTTAGATACTTTACAACTCATTTATTCACAGGATTTGCACACCGCATTGTAGGTAAACGCATAAACGTATAGGGTAGACAACGTGAAAATACAGTTTTAAGTTTTGGTAAAGGTACTATTTTAGGCCGTGGTCTCTTGTGTGGTTGCAAATCCAGCGTGTTGGTGTGGGTTTTAGCTACTGCTCGCAAAACAAAAAGCCGTCTAACACTTAACACCTCTGCTTCCAGGTAAAGCTTCTCAGTAGAATAACTGCGGGGCTTTCAGAGCATTAGTTTTATTACATCGCGCTGGGCGTGCTCAAGCTCAACCATGAATGATTTAGATTTATTTTGTTGTTTAGTTCCTGTGACTACCTTCCGGCTCCATCATCAGACTCTGGAAACCATATAAAACCAGAGAACTCATCAAGACAAACCAAATGAGCCTAAACTCGAAGGGATTCTCTCATCCGATTGTTTAGTTCCTTTGACTACGTTCCGGCTCCATCAGAAGACCTTGAATACCATATAAAACCAGAGAACTTATCACGACAAACCAAATGAGTCCAAACTCGAAAGGGTCCCATCATTTTGTTGTTGAGTTCCTATGATTACCTTCCGGCTCCATCATCAGACCCTGGATACCACATAACAATAGAGAACTCATCAAGACAAACCAAATGAGCCTAAACTCGAAGGGATTCTATCATCCATCAACCCAGTCAACAATTTAACCGCTGCAGTGCAAGTAACCGCATAACCGCTTAAAAGCGGTTCAAAGGTACTTTCACTGGCAAGGGAGTGGAGGGAGTGGCCCGGCACACAGAGCCGCTGCAAGTCAGTGTTTCCGGTAAATTGTAACCCAGGTGTGTTCAAGTCAAGAGTGAATAGGTACCTACTAGGCAAGCGTGCTACACCTTCGACCACATCATCGCTCTCCATCAGGTGAGATTGTGGTCAAACGATTGCCTAGTCAGTAAGGAAAAAATAATTAGTTTTGTTTTTTTTTATTTTATTGACCATGTTCATAAAAACTAGTTTCCCTGAACCCTTACGTTCTAACGACGTATGTAGTATGAAATAGTCATGAGACATCTCACAAAGCACTATGACAAAATTTAGTAAATTACAAAAAAAAAAATAGGTCTATGGAACCCTGGTTAGGGTCTATGTTATAATTGACCAAGCGAGCGTGAAGCACGAGCGAAACGTCTTCGTTTCAGCTTGGGCAAAAATGCTTTCGTATGTCCGGCGGATGTACGGCTGTTCTCCTCTCCAGATCGCATTTCTTAACCGATTCTCGTAAAATTTTGTGAGCAGGTTCGATAATTATATGTTTTTTTTTTGTTGATTTACTATTTCATATTTTTTTCAAAATAGTGGATTTATGAGGCCCATATTAACAAATGTCTGTCAGCTTTCTGTTTTAAGGTGCGCGGTGAACATTATTTCAGTTTTAAGCTATGCAAAGACAGACTCGCGTGGTCTACAGCTTACAGAGCCAGTAGTTATAGATGAACTTATTAACTTGAATAAGCGAAGCGAATCCTTTCAGTCAACTTGGATAAAGCGTCCCATTTGGATGTCCTTATGTTTCTTCAATAGTAATTTTCGAACCACTAATCGAATCTTTATGAGACAGGCATCAAAGCGTGAGAGAATTGAGCGTCGTAAGGAAGGTCTTTGTATATTGCTACACTTTTTTCAGTTGCTTCATAATTATGCATAAGAGCCAAAATGTGAAAAAAAAACATGGTAGGTACTTACACCACGAAGTCTAAAAAATAAAGAAGAGTTCGGGCATAGAAAATATATTAGTACAAGGTTCGGGGCGAACCACTAATGAAATCTTGTGCGCCTTTTTCACTTAATAATGGTTGACATTACGAAAAAACTCACCGGTAATTTTCTCAATAGAGTCACCTGTCCCTCCATAATCTTTAGGTAACGTTTCTCTAGGAATAAATTCAGATAATTCCTCGCAGCTCTTGTGAACTTTTAACTGAAAAATAAATAGTCAGGCGTTTTAACTTTTGTAACAAGTTTTGTTTAGCTTAACTAAGAAAGTAATTATTATTATTACCCTCTGTTTAGCCTTTTCATTGAGAAAACCTGATATAAGTATAAATATTTTTTCTACTCCGGACGGCAGATTTAAGTGATGACTGCCTTTTAATCGCAGTGGCATGGAATCCTGGAAATAAAAAAATAAGTGTATGTAATAGATAGCAATTGGATATAATTTCTATGAATCCACTGACACTAATCAAACTAGTTAAAAACCTATCGCCGTAATCTTTGATCATTATCATCAAAAACACAGACATATTGATATCGAACAACCGGTTGATTTGGTTCACTCAGGTCAGATTCCGCTTTCGTCAGAATAAAACTTTGCATTTTTTTCGGGTGTTCAAGCACAGATTTCTACACTAATATTGGGAGAGGAGTAGCGATCGAAAATTCTATCCTCTTACAGACTTACGTTTTACCTCTTCCGTATTTCTGGTCTTCTGGTATTATGATCAGTGCTCCTGACTGCGAAGTCAACTATCGGTTACGGGTTCGAATCCCGCAATGTGCATTCATTTGTGTGATGAGCAGAAATGTTTGTTTCCGAGTCACGCATGTAATATTTGTATATATGTATGTTTATCCGTTGTCTAGTATCCATAGTACAGGACTACAGGGTATTGTAGGTAATTTGGGGCTATAGGTAATTGGTGTGAATTGTCCCGAATATATTTATTACCTTTGATTAAAGATTTAAAATAAGATTTAAATAGTAATTATTGTACTAGTATAGAGAGTGGTTAATTTGATTTTTGGAAGCAGGGGTGCTGCTGCTTCCTGAAATATTATAGCTTCAGGAAACGTAGTTTAGGGTTGTTCTCGTTTACCGCCCTTTACTGCTTCATTTGGATCCCAGTAAGTAACGAAAGGTCTGTACAATCTATACTTTTAATAAAGCAATAAGTACGAAAAAGTCTGTACAAAGAAGAGTTATTTTATACTAGTGGTCTAGTCTAGGGTAATTAAAATAAGCAACTGAACAAGTATATAACATTTTTAGAAATCGTCTGTTTGTCTGTATGTTTGTTTGTTCGTGCATCACGTAAAAACTACTGCAGGGCGATCGCGGTTGAGCGATCGTAATGCAATTGCGTTTATGACGTCACTGCACTATCCGTCCTTGTCATATCGTAACACAGTGACAAGGACGGACAGTACATTGTTATCGCTATCGCTATACTTTAGAGTTAGGCGTTCACTGGCCTGGACCGATTGCGATGCGGTTTTCACTGCTGGATATCCTAGGGTTAGACTTAAAAACTGGTGTACTTGGTATCTTAATCCGAAGCCGAGCAATCAATAAAACTTTTTGACGGCTGCAGGAATTTTGATCAAAGTATTGATCAAATTATTGATCAAAATTCCTTGGTTTCATAATTTGATGGTATATTGGTATTTTAAGTCTTGGAATAGTACCTAATCTTGAGAAATGACCACACGTGCAAAGCCGTGGGTACCACTAGTGAAAACAAGCATATGGTACTTGAAGTAAAATACTGAACAAGGATATAACATTTTTTTACCTTTCCATGACCGCAAATTTTTCAAACGATAAGAAAACAATAACTCCGATTGTCTAACAGCACAGAATAAATAATAGTACAAGTATATCAGCACGACCGGTACTGGACTGATTATGTTTGACTGTTTGTTCACGCATCACGTAAAAACTTCTGGACCGATTGCGATACGGTTTCCATTTTTGGATAGCTTAGGTTTAGACTTAAAAACTGGTATAACTGGTATCTCTATCCAATGAGTAAAAGTAGAGTAGAACTGTACCACCAGGGGTCAGGGGTACGGTGGGTCTGAAGCGGAAATAACCACGCGTGCAAAGCCGAGCTAGTAATAGCATACATTATTATCTTACCTGACAAACAGCGACCATTTTCTTCAACATGGTAGGTGTGGCTTGAACAAAATGCGACATGGTCACATCTTGATAGTCTACCATTACTTTAATACCCAACACTGACGCTATGTCATCTTCCATGACTAAAATCTGCAATCGAAAATATAGGTACTGTTAGGTCTTCTAAGGGCTAAGAATTTATTCCTCAAAAGAATCCGTCTCCTCACCCTAATCTGTATACTTACATAATTATGCTTATTAATTATTATTATTATTATTGTATCAGTTTTGATGATTGTCGGACATCTTATTAGTCTTATAAAATCTTATATAAGCACTATCATGTAATTATGTCGCAGGCAATTTGTAAAACTCGTCATTTTACAAACGGAATCGTCTTATTATAAAATAACGTCTACTTGCACAGTACTGTTTGATAGAATTGTTCCTAATAACTAGGAAGGTTAGTCGGATGATAATTTTGGGTTAAAATGGCCATTTGAACCCGAAATCTCATCATAACTTACTCAATTTTACGACGCCGTTTGTAAACGGATGAGTTCTGCGAATTGCGTTTTGTAATTTGCCTTCGGAATTTTTTAAACAGATGAAATTGACGTGTACCATGTTCAAAATCACACCGATACAGGTACCAGGGCAGAAAAGTGATCCGTAACGAAAAGGTCTATCTCGTCTCGCTTTTATAACTCTGTAAAATTAGATGCCTGTCTCGAGACATCTAATTTTGATGTAATTTTTTACTTGTCAGCTCGATCAGTTAATGTTAAATTTTAGGAAGCACAGAGCAAAATCAGAAAAAAAAATGTTCTTGTGATCTTTATTTCGGTATAACTCGCGACTTAGACAGGGTAGCATAGCGATTCAGGTGTTGTTGTAAAGATCTCGTTGAGAAAATTCTATTCATAATGATAAAGTTGGCCGTGCACCCAGACACATTCCCTCCCGGTTTTTATAAACAGACCGTTTGTATACGGACGAGTTTTAGATTTTGCCTTAAAATTACCTTTTATAGAATGACGGGTTCGTAAAATTGCCTGTGAAATATAAATTACAACAATGTATTCCTTAAATGTGAGATTTAAAAATAATTACATAAATGAAAAATACCATATAGTTTATTTTTGCTATCTTCTCTAAGAGACATATTTCCGAAACACCGTTAGAGTCAGAAATTATTTCCTTTTCCTGTGCGTGATTCTCTGAATGTTATTGCAGGAATCGGCAACATAGAGTTTACAAATTTACTGACCTTATATAAAAAAAAAACTCATTGTTCGTAAGACTTTAAGTTTTAGACTTGTAAATAACTATATTATAAATACCTTCTAACAATAAATACTTTGAAGTTGAAGATAACTTAAATGCAAACTTACCTGTACTAAATAATATAACATGCACATGAGATCCGCAACACTGTGAGTGTTAGGGTCGAATGCTCCAGCCCGGATCAGGACCACCCTTGGAAACAACTTATCCTTTGGCTTAGGTAATACGATGCAAGTTCTGGAAAATAAAAAAAAGGTTAAGTGTGTAAGTCATTTAAAGTAGGTAGTATATTTGTATATTTTTTATTTATAATATGTATTTGTGAAATTTATGCCGCAACGCACACTGTATTTGTTACTAAAATTTTATCAAAATAGAAAAAAAAACAAGTAATATTAAGTTTCATGTTGTTGTTACAAGGATTGTTATTGTGATGGACTGTTTTGTATTTATGAAAAAATATAGATAAACTTTTGATATTTTGTCTGATAATATCTTTAGAGGGCCAAAAAATATGAGAATCCGATCGACTATTATAATGGACAATTAGGTATCAAATCCTTTTTCCGACTTATTAAAGTTTGTTTGTTATTTGTCGTATGAGGTAGTGCTGGCCTCTGATGATGGACAATTAGGTATCAAATCCTTTTTCCGACTTATTAAAGTTTGTTTATTATTTGTCGTATGAGGTAGTGCTGGCCTCTGATGTGAGAGTTTGTCAGGCCGCACGAGGGCCTCTGACATTATTAATCAATAACAGCCGGGACCGACAGCTTAACGTGCCCTCCGAAGCACGGAGCGAAAGAAAACCGCACATAACTTCGAAAAGTCATTGGTGCGGAGCCTTGGTTTTGAACCCGGTATCGTTGGATTCTAAATTGCACTATAGAACCGTTAGGCCACCATCGCACTTATTAAATTAAAAGGTAAAAAGATATCCTTACAATGAGAAATCAGTGAATTTCTCAATGCCCACATTTATGTTTTTTTTAGTATAGGTACATGCTAAATGTAATTACAAAAAATTTGGCACAGACTCCACACGTATAAAATAGAGATTTGACATACCTACATTTTTATTATTATAATAACTTTTATTATTATAATACTAAGACATTAGCTAAGTTTATCTACTTCTGATTCTGTGTATAATATGCTCATGCGTTGTAAAGAAAAGTTACATACAACATTCGTCACATTTGTCGATATGCCTTATCTTCATGTCATATGGCGATATTGATGATTCACAAAATTGATTCAACTGCTGTTATCAGTTCAACCGAAGAGACAATTGTTTTACTATTATTTGAGATTGCTGCTTAGTGCTAGGTGCTAGCGTGTTTCAAGTGTTTAGATATAGATAAAGTCCCTGAAAAAGGGAGTTACTATCAGTTTAGGATGAACACCGATGTTCAATAGTGAAAATTGCTTTTTTAAACGTATTAGATAAAAGTATTATTATAATATTAATGTTGAGGAACTCATGCTCGTGACATCATAGTGACTCAAACTAGAAGAGCAAATATGTTTTCCAAAACATTTACTAGCATGACTGAGGATCACACTATCACTATGGCACAACCTCTTGTAGCTACATTTTCGCATTGATCAAAATGTGTAACTGCCGGCAAAGAAAATATAAAAAAATAAAAAATAAATATATATTCGGGACAATTCCACACCTAACTGTATGTTTTCTTGTGTGTATGTTCACTCATATCCTCGATATTTCAGGACTGATTTGTTTCTTCTAATGGGAAGGGTAGCCCAATGTATTATAGTCCCATATAAAATATCATAATAATTGCTTACGTAGTTTTTGTAAATCTATTTGTAGAGCTTTTGATTCCAATAATGATTATTCTAAGTATATATATGTGTGTAATTGTATTGTTATCAATAAATAGTAAGAAACAAAGAAGCTTTCCGCGTATGTCTATCTGTCTGTCTCTCTGTCTGTTTTGCTGCTAACTCCTCCTAAACCACGCAACGGATTTTGACGCGGTTTTCATCATCAGTTAGATAATTTTTCACGGAAGGTTTATACGAGCATACGAGACTTGAACGTAGCGAAGTAAGCCACCGACCCCCAAGGGGAGTGAAGGTCGATTGTGTGAGAACTTTTCATTCTTCAATATATTTTTTCTAAATTACACCCGTGCAAATCCGGGGCGTGTCGCTAGTAACTTATTACCTACTAACCCTAGTCTAAAAAAGTCAATAAACTTGGGGTCTGTAGGCTTGATCCTCAAGGTGATGTCTGGCGCCGTTGTCCTCAGCGTGTAGTACAAGTCCAGCTTCTGTTTTACCTTTTCCAAGCTGAACTTGCATCCTCTCAGCATCGCCACTAACCATTGGTCATCTGAAAATGATAAATAACGGGAATCATTTATCATGATAGTTGTATAATGTAAATCATGTATAATATGTATGTATGTTTGTTTGTTCCTTTGAGGCACTCCATAGAGACCAAACGCGTATACCGATTTAAATGATTCTTACTTCAATCGATTGGTCGTAATCTTATAAGTGTCATTAAAGATTTGACAGTAATCAAAATTCAATATGGCTACAACCAGACGCCAAATTGCGAAAAAGAAAAAACTGAAAGTCGATGACGTAGAAACAGAGAGACTCTAAACTGGGGGAATGAACTGAACAACAAGTTTGACAAGTACGTGAGTAATTTTGAATCACGCTTATTGTTTTTTTTTTTAGAAGTTACTACGGGTATAAAAATGCTAAACTAAGAAGTTGGCGCTAGTCTTGCGAGGCCGGGTGAGTCACTAGTCTCAGTATAATTATAATATTAGCACAACTTCAACGTCACTTTGTTCGAAGTAACGTTTGTTTTCTTTCTGTATGAAAATCGAGCAATTTAAAGTAGGTTATTTTAAAATGCTGTATCCATACCAATATACAAAAGTGAAAACGTTTGTTCGTTTGTTTGTTTTTTTTTTATTTAAATGTACCAGGTGTGTATCATTGTATGTTTGTTACTTCTTCGGCTGAAACGGCTCAACGGACTTTGTTGAAATTTGGTATGGAGATAACTTATACATAGGATACTTTTGTTAATAATTATCATCCACGCGGGTGAAACCAGTCCACACCAATATATAAAAGTGAAAAGTTGTATGTTTGTTTGTTTGTCTGGGGAGCTATCACGCGTTAACGGCTTGACGGATTTTGATGAAAATTGGGACGGAGATAGCTTATACCCTGATACAATACAGGATACTTTTTATCCCGGAAAACGGTAAGTTTCCATGAGAAAACTGGAAAATGTTGATTACTCTCTGTAAGAAACGGTTGCCATGGAAAAGAACTAACAAGTCTGTCAAAAAACACTTTTGCATTTAATATCCTAGACGAACATAGGATGCTTTTTTTCGCGATAAACTGTAGTCCGCGCGGACGAAGCTCGGAAAGCTAGTTTATACACATATTTAAACAAATCTTTATCAACATTATATTATGTGGTGGCAACAAAATCATGACCTTATTATACCATTGAAATTATATTTGAGAACAAGGACGTCTGGACTTAAATTATTGCACCTTTGTTATACGTACGTTAAGTAGAGTAGGTACATAACTATAATTAATATATTTAGATATCAATCTTTTGCTACTAAATAAGTTAATTTTGATAAAGTGTTATTGAAATGTGTAATCTGTGTAATAGCTACTTTGAACACTAATAGGTATAAGTAGGTACAATACCGGATTATCATATTTTCGAACATACTTATCAAGCACATTATTAACTATTCAACGTTAAACAATTCTTAACACATACGTACCTACGTATAATAGCATTTTTCATGCAATGTTTGGCATTTGTCACGGGGCATGATATGAAAACATGACGACATATTTCCATTGGCGTTTTTTTAATGCTGTACCGTTCATCAGTGCCGTGAAGCGAGATAATATGACTAATACAATTTCAATGGCAATCACGCATTAGAATTTCTAGGTATCTAGAAATATACCTGTCAGGGTTATGTTTTAGTGATTCAATTAGGTTGTTTCACAAATGGAGTTCACAAAAACACAGAAGTGAAACGTGCACAGAGTACAAAATACTCTCAGTTATTACTTTGCATATATTTTTTCCACCGCAAGATTCATATAATTTATCTTTCGTACTGTTTCAAATAACCTCTATTCAACCGTCGTCATTTACGGTCAAGGTTTTAAAAAGCAAGGTAAGTACCCTTATATATTTACCTGTCCTTGCTTTCAAATACGGCTGTTTTGAAATCCACTCCTTTAAATGTTGGACGTCATCTTTGGTTTGGTTTGGTTTCTCGCCCAACTCTTCATTTGCGATCTTCGCCAATTCCGGTGGCAGCTCACGAATCATGGTTCACCTAGGACATTGAATCGTTAACATTATTAATGTTGTCATTAGCCAGTACTCTTTCATTCCAACTTCTTTTTCCCCTTTTCTATTATCAACTTCAAAAAAGAGATTCTGTTTTTTTTTCTATGTATGACTTTTACCCATCAATAGTTATTTGTTTAATTCTAAGCAGAACCAAGGCTAACTTTTCTTGTTTGTTCTCAATAATGTCAGTTTATGTGCATTATTTCTAGAAATAATTTAAGGTTTTCCAAATTATTATCGATAAGCATTAGATTATAGAACTGTAATAATGGTAACAGGATGAGGCCAATCGTAAAAGGAAATAAAAAAAAACGTTGCCAATTTAACGTTTAACCTTACTGTTCTCAAAAACATGCCCACGCGCAAATTTATTAAACAATGACACAAAATATCAAGCATTACCGTCATAAACCCACAGGTGACCCCAGCAAGTAGAAATTCCATCAAAAGCGTTAGAGAGTTTAAGTACGCTAGGAATGAAATATGTTCTACAAGTGGGATTTTCAAATACTATAATAACAATAAATTGTTTGAAAACAAACCACAGTGAAATAATAAGTGAGTGTACATACCAATAGGCCGTCTGCCACACCGCGCCGGTATCGACCAACTGATAAAATAGGTACGTTTGTTATCGTTATCAATACTGCACTAGCTTCTCTTGGCAACGTGTTTTGCCCTAATAAATATAATATACGGTAAGGGGTTCATAAAACATGGACTATTAGCAAGTACAGCAGCGTGCAGCTCCTTGTAAGTTTCATATTATTCCGGATAGGTAAGCATTCGAGCGCGATTATCATCACCACCAAACAGAATTTAAACACCCACATGCTTTCCTAGTTACAAGTAAACTCTGGAATTACACGTAATATGTAATTACAGTTTCCATAGATTAATTTTGGGTACCGCACCTAATTCTACCTAATCCAATTGTGTCAAATATAAATAAATAAAGTAAATATTATGTTGCATAATGTTTTGTTGATAAAAATGTATATAGGGCGTATAATCTAATATATAATTAAAGCATTATGTAACAAAAAGTATGTTAAAAATAGATAATTTAAAAAAATGGTCTAGGGTAATAAAAATAAGCTACAGAACAAGTTTTATTTTTTAATGGTTTCTGTCCTAACTATTTGTCTGTCGTGATGCGCGAACCACGCATCACGTAAAAACTTCTGGAGCGATTGCGATGTTTTTTCTCATATATATATATATATATATATATATATATATATATATATTATCAAAACTTATTCAGTGTGTTTATAAAGCTTTTTGAAATTGGCACCCGACTTAATATTTTTTTATTTATTTTATTTTATTGTTGTAGCCTTTAGTTTGTAGTTGATACTAGTGTAGTTGACTTTGTTTGCAGTAGCTCAAAAAAAAAATGAGGTCTTTGAATAAAACTCATCCCCAACTTTGGAAAATTGTTTTTTTTTTTAAATAATAATTATAAATAATTGACGACCGATTGGGCTCGTGGCTAGTGATCCTAGGCACGTAAACAAACGGTTGTGGGTTTGAATCCTGCCAGGTGCAGTCATTTGTGCGATGAGCAGATATGGTTGTTTCCGAGTCGTGGATGTAATATTCGTATCAATGTATGTTTATCCGTTATCTAGTACCCATAGTACAGGGTATCCTAGTTTGGGGCTAGGTAATTGGTGTGGAATTGTCCCGAATATATATATATATATTTAATTGTCAGTCATTGTAATAAAAAAAGGCAGCTACTTTATATTATCTCTACAATTTCACCTTTCACTTACCAGGTTTGCACTTAAAATTACCTAAAAACAAAACATGTAAACAACTCAGAGACGACAACAAGCAATCACTAACGCCCCTTTTTTGGCCTTGTTTTGCATTCCAAATCACTTAAGCGGATTGACTCATATTCCATGGAAGGTGGTGCGGCCTTTGGTGTGGGATACTTACTATGTGTGTGTGTATAGACACCATTGCGCCGTCTCATCTTCAAGGAACTCTAAATAAGACTGGAGTAGCGGCTGAATCAGCTGAGTGCCTCAAAAGGCACAAATATAGTACCCTCGACAGAGGACTAGGGCCTTGGGAACAAAAAATATATAAAGATCTATCGGGGCGTCTGGTCGAAGCAACACGTGACCAAAATGCTGGCCTTTACTTTGCCCACAGACTAAGCATTGCCACACCACGTGGAAATAAAAAGTACATAAGCTACTTTTCAATATCATCATCATCCATCATTATAATCCACGCGGGTGAAACCATGGGGTGCAGCTAGTTATATATATATATATATAATAATGATAGCCCGTTCTAAGTTTCATCATGATATGGCTACTGCATAAAACCTTTTTTTAAATGTTCTAAATTAACTTATTTTCGTTATCACCGCTGCACTCGCGATACGATTACCTACAATTATTGTTCCCTCACCCTGTCTAGCGCGCGTAGCCCCTCAAGTTTTCTGTGTGTAGATATACGGTGCCTTAATTCATTAGGCAGATACACATTGCACACTCGAATATAATTAGCTAGTTTAGAACCCACATTATTAAGTATATAAAAAAAGACTTCAATATTTCGGCATAAGATTTATATTTAGTTTACTGCATAAAATTTAAATATGATCATGTATTACAGTATCGCATTAAAATCAAGTGACTTCCTATACGTCTTTGCCGGAATTCTCACATACATTTTCTTCTTTATAACGTATCTGTTCAAAACGTCTCAAAAACATCCAAAAGCTAAATTATGTTTCTTACAACGACCCCTTACGCAAAAAAAAAATGTCAATAGCTCTAATAGCAGATTAAAACACTTCCGCATAATTCTTTTCAATAGACGACGGATCTCGAATCAAATTTTCTTCCATACATTTTTCAATATTACTATAATATTATACAAGCTTACTCAACAATCAGTCGCCAAATGTACCATGTTGACTACTAAGCTTTTCATTGTCCCAAAAGCTATTCACTCATTACTCAAATACTTTCATTATTTCTTAGTATATAATTCATTTATAGTTTTTAATTTGTTTTCAGATTAGTAAATTAACTCCGTTATGATTTTCGTGAATTCTATTTCCACATTATTGACTTCATGTAACTAAAATAATTACAGGTACCTAACTGTGTAGTAGTTTAGTCAAATCAGTTTTTGCATGATGTGGTCTCGCTAATGTTTCGGACGTCTTGAACGACACTTTATTAATAGCTAGATCAACTAGTCACATACCTTTGCGCATCACTGGTGATACATATATATTCATATTTATTTCTCTGTTTTCACATGTAATTTTAGGTCTTTTATCTAATAGTATCTTAAAAACATGGAACCCTGTTGGGCACTACAGAGTAATTTGTAAGAAGGTAGGAAGCGTTAAATGTTAAAATTATAACTGTGATTATAACATACAATAATGAAAGGAATGGCCGAATAAGACAAACATTTAAATTGTCTTTTTATCGCCAAAGAAGTCTTGTAGAGAATAGATGAGATGAGAGATAGATGCTTCATAAGTTTGTTAAAAAATATATAGATTATTTTTCTATTTCTTTTATATATTGAGGTATATATAATAGAACAGTTCCTTGCAGGTTTTACAGCTCCTATTTATTCGTTTCCGTGGAGTACCGCCATAATAGTCGCTTTAATATGATTGGAACCAATTTTTATTACCCGACTGAGGATGGTTATGTTTTTGGGTTGTATGTTTGTTTGTATGTTTGTACGATTCTTAGCCGCATCCTACAGCCTAAATCGCTTGATGGATTTTGATAAATGAGGTAACATTGGATCCGTCATAAACACAAGAGTGCTATAGGATATATTGTTTCAAAAAATTAAAGAATGTTGTATCAAAATACAGGTATTTAAAAGAACACTTCAAACATTTGTAATTCTTGCAACTAAACAGTAGCAATTTTGCTACTGTTTAGTTGACGATAATACTATAGTCTAATGTTGCTATTGCAACTATTAAAGTAAAGTAAAATATGTATATAAAAAAAAAACATTTTTATAAATAAAAGCTGTGCCCCGCGGCTTCACTGGATTCCCTCGGGAACCATGCATTTTTCCGGAATAAAAGTAACCTATGTATTAATCCAGATTATAAGCTACCCCAGAACTCTTATTTCATTCAAATCGGTTCAGCTGTTTTAGCGTTAAGATTTAACAAACGTACACACACACACACACACACACACACACACACACAAACACACACACACACACACACACACACACACACACACACGCACGCACGCACGCACCCTTACAGACATATAAACTTTCGTCTTTATAATGTTAGTGTTATTATTTTTGCAGGCAGGCGGTCAGCGCGTATTCAGTAATTTTGTTCGTAGTCGGGTTTTTGTATTTCTATAATAATTTTACTTGTTTCACAAAGTTCTCTAAACTAATCAAAATGTAGGTAGTCAGAAAAGGAAAGCACCCGACACAACGAATTTCAATTAGTAGTTACTCTTAATTAACATTATAGTATGCAACCTTTTCTTACTTTAAAAATGTAGCTAACAGTTTAAAAAATAAATTAGAAAAAAACAGTACTCGTAAGATTGTTTACAGTATTATAATATACTACACTTTTGTTCATTTCCTGGTTCACTCGAAGCAAATACCGATTATCGCAGTAATAAAAAATCACTGACCTCTAAAGTAATTATTGACATTAGGCGTTTCCTCCTGGCCTACCAAGCTTGCCTAACTGATTAGGCTACGAGGAATACTGTACTATGATGTTTCGTCCGGCCCGATTCTGATTGAAATAACGAAGGTATCAACAATGAGACAGACCTCAGATTATATATAACATCATTGGGTATCAAGGTATATTCGGGCGTTGTTCTACGTATCAATAACTATGAAACCAGTCCACCACCGATGGAGATATGTTAAGTGAGCAAAGAATTGCAAGGAGAATATCAAAGTTGACAGCATTAAATACATTACTAAAATCTAGCAATGTCAGCACAGTCAACAGACCGTTATCCATACTAAGACGAACGTCATCAGTAATCTTAACAAGCGTAGTCATAGTGCTGTGCCCAGGACGGAAACCAGACTGGAATGGATTGAGAAGATTTTGGCTGGACAGGAAATGGCTAACTTGTCCGTGAACAAGACGCTCAAGAACCTTGGATAGAAATGAAAGGATGGAAATGGGACGATACTCAGAAAATGACTTCGGGTTGAATTTCTTGGGTAAAGGTAAAATCTGTGCGTCTTTCCAGACGGCAGGAAAAACACCACTGAAAATAGAACTATTAAAAAGGAAACAGTGACCAGGTAGGATAATATCAAGGACGGGCACAAACATGTTTCGACTAATACTATCACCACCGACAGAGTTGGAGGAGATAGACAGTACCGCCTCCTTAACATCACATTCGGTGAATCGACTAAAGACAAAAAGAGGACGATCAGGAGTTGTAATGGCAGAAAGGTAGTTGATTGTTCTATTCTTTACCGAGGCTTGCAAGGCAGAGGCAGATGCAAAATGATGATTAAGATAATCAATATCTAAATTATTGGGAAAGGAGTCCTGTCGTGATTTGCCAATTCCCAGAGACCTGAGGAACTTCCACACTTTAGCTGGATCCTCATCTTCAACTGATGCATAGACATAGCGACGTAACGCATTCCTACACACCATATTGCAGCGATTTCAAGACAGAACGTATTTAGCTTTATTGTATTCAGTGGATCGCAACTTGTATCTAGTTTTAGCTATAGCCTTTTTGTGCATCAATGATTTAATATCGTCCGTAAGTAACGGAGCTGGGAGATGCTTCAGTTTGATTGCACGCAAAGGAGTATGGACATCATATAACTGCGTGATGATAGAGTTAAATATAGCAATCTGATCATCCACTGACGGTGCATTATTGACAGTACTCCAGTCAACCATTCTGACATCATTAACAAATGCCACACGATCCATACCACTAAAGCTACGCTGTAGAATGATTCGAGGTTTAGGTTTTGGAGGGCGAATTTTATACGAAAGGAAAATCAAGTCGTGGTATGAAAAATAATCAGCCGAGTACTGGCCATGCTTAGCAACATGTTGTGGGGATGACACGAACATGAAGTCCAAAAGTGAAGGTGTACAATTTGGAAAATGGTGAGTAGAGCTGAGAGGAAGAATTTTCATGTTGCTAGAACTTACGATGGTTTCCAATGAGGAAGAACGATGATCCTTTTTCAGTAAACACGTATTGAAATCGCCCATGATAATAGAGTGATTGTATGAGGGGGTAAGATCCTCTAGGATCTTTTCAAGAGAAGAGAAATAGTTAATACGCAGTGATGGGCTATAAAAGACTCCGAGAAGAATTTTAGTATGGGAAAGAAGAACTTCAATTATGAGATGCTCACCGGCATTAGGTGGTTGCGGTGATTTGCTAATTACAGAGTAGGGAATATTTGCACGAAGGTAAATTGCAACACTACCACCGCCACCACCTGTGCGATCATTGCGGATAAGAATAAAACCTGGAAGAGAATAGGAAGTAGTTGGAAGACAAGGTTTAAGCCAAGATTCGGAGACTAGTATAGCCTGGACATTTTTTTGGTCAAGGGACGCCAGCATGTCTGAATAATGAGCCGGAATGCTCTGCGCATTTATATGAATGACGTTGAAGTTTTTAGAAAAATCGGAAAAATTAGAGGCCAATAACTCTGAAAGCGAAGGAATACTAGCGAAACTATCGTCACTAGCAGAGGCATCGGAAGATGCAGAAAGATAATCATTATCACTGCTGCTAATATCTTTATCAAAAATATCTGTCATATTTATATAATAATAATATAACTAAATAAAATATATAAATAATAAATAATAAATAGGTACCGGTACCGGTGCCGGCTGTGTCTGTAAGAGATGAACATAATATAATTTTATTACACCTACACAGAAACAATAATTATAATAACTAAGGAATACAATAACAGCAGTAACTAAGAAAAATGTACTCAGACAAAACACTGAACAACCTACAAAACAATAATAATTGAGCGATGATAAAACAAAAGATCTTTTGAAAGTATGAAACTAAAAATGCTTAAAAACGATAGCAGATTGAAACAGAAATGGAACGCATAAAATAATTGAAAATTTTAAATAAAAAAACTTATCTGTGACTATGGGGCCGTTCGTTTTGGTGATAGGTGATCGAAAATAACAGTTAAAAACGCTAAATATGTTTCGTTCAGCGTTCCTCCCGGTCATGACAGTTAAATCCTACATCAAAAAAGCGACGTTATGTTTTAGGCTGTGGGCTTTAGTAGTCTTTCATTCGGCTTGGAAAGGATCATTAGTGTCAAAAATGGCAAAAATGGCAATCGAAACAGCCCAAAACGCCATTTCATCATCTCGAATGCAGGGTCTACTGACAGTGGCAACTGTCAAATACTGTCAATGCCATAATGACACCACATGACTGTCATGGTCTTGCACACACAAATACATTTTTGTTTTTCAAAATCAATAATAAACATTTACCTTCAAACAAAAATATTAGAAAAGTGAAAATTTGGGGTAAAACATCTGCAGATAGCCAGTGTTTTATGTTCCTTGTATAAAGGTACATGAATGAAACTACACTATACACATGAGGAATGCTCACTTATTGCTGGAAGTTGCGACTCGTTATCGTTTGGATCTAAGATTCCCTGCTGTTGCTTTGACTACTGCGGGTTTCAGGGGAGCCGGAGCATCAATTCTGTCCAACTCCACGACAAGATGACGAGCTCCATCCCGACCGAGCACTAGCACCATACCATCACGAGTCCAGCAATTTTTAACGCCAAACCGCTGACGGACCAGCATGAAAGTGTCGTGCCTGGGCTTCGTTAGAAACTCCGACAGCGTAATCACAGGCATTACGCTGTCAGAGTTTCTTTGAGAGAAGTTTTGGCATGCCAGAGCTTGTCACGGAGAGCCAAATCACGCACCTTAACAAGTATAGGCCTCGGTTTATCTAGTGAGGACGAACGGCCCATGCGATGACAGCGGCTGATGTCTGCAGCTTCAAACTCCAGCACTTTCAATTTCCCAACCACAGTCTTCACAATTGTGGCTGCAGTGTCTTCCTGTTTCTCCTCGGGAAGGCCATGTATCAGCAGAATTTTCTGGCGGGCCCTCATCTCTTGGTTGTCCAACTGATGTACAAGAATACTTATCTGGTCTTGGAGGCCTTTAAAAATGTCATGATAAAATCTCGAAAAGATGCAAACTCTGCTGCCAATGTTGAACTGCTGCCAGCTGGAGTTGGGGATTTTTGCAGATTCGACTAGAATGATTCCATTCTCTGGAGGAATAAAAGCTGCAATTGCACCTGAGACTCCAATATAGTTTCCATCCTGATTAGTGTAGTGGCAGTGACTTGCTTATGACTCAATATTAAAATAAGTGGTGAAGTTTGTGCTATAAAAAAGATAACACTCCCCGGCAGGTACTGTTTTCTACATTTTAATAAATCATAAATTTTAAACAATTATATAAAGATTATATATATTTTAATTAAATTTAAAAATGAGCTAGCTAAAAGTGATGTGTTACTTGCAACTACCCACCCAGAAAAAAAAATACCGATTCGACCTCTATTCGACCTATATGATCAAAATGAGCCTTCCTAAGAGTCTTCTTGCAGGTTTAGAGGCAACATTGAATTTTTGTTTCTTAACCCGAATATCAGAGGATTTGCGCTATCGAGCATCAGCCCAGTCCAGATATGCCTTATGTTTTAGAGCCACAGCACGACCACAGTCGGATCCAAACCGAAGCTGAGCTTTGCTGAGAAGAGTGAATGGAATATGATATTCCATTGCCTGATATATTACCTCTGTAACAGCAAATGCGCAAGTCAACGGGTCCTGGGAAGTGAAACATGTTTGCCGCCAAGGGGACGCATCTCGTCCCAATCTGCTGAGTTGTATCTCCACACGCGTCTATTACCTTTACGGCTAGAATCAGGTGGGGAATACATACAGACAGACTTAACCAGACAGTGATCAGAGCTACCAAGAGGTGGGGATACTGACACGGAGTATCGGTCTGGTTTAGTCGACATCAGCAGGTCAAAACAGTTCGCATTTAATTTCTTTACAGTACGTGGTACGCGAGTGTTTGAAACTTTGCTTGCGTTAATCACGCCAAAGAAAGCCAGTGATGTGAAATTTGTAGAAATTCAAATAATCCTTACAAAACATTTTAGTCCAAAACCAAACGAAATATCAGTGTCGTTTAAGTTTTACAAACGGGATCAAAAACTTGACGAACCCGCGTCAGAACATATTGCGCACCTTCGAAAACTAAGTTCAGGCTGCAATTTTACTGATTTAGAGCGAATGTTACGTGACAAAATGGTTTGCGGTGTGCGGGATAGTAAACTTCAGTACGAACTATTGAAACGTGCTAATTTAACATATCAGGACGTGGTGGACGCTTTGCTGTCGGCTGAGAGCGCAAGGCACGACGTCCGTATGATACAGGACGCGGGCGGCGTCTCGCCGGGCGTTTCACAGCCATTATTGTCGCCGCATGCCGTTGACGAGCCTATGGACATTAATGCGGTCCAATCGAAGAACATCATTCGTTTCTGCTACTGTTGCGGTGACCGCCACGGTGGGGAATGTCGTTTTGTGAACACAATATGTCGGTATTGTAAAAAAAAGGACACTTGGAAAACATATGCTTGAGCAAGAAAAAAACTCTAATCGAGATGTAAATTTCGCTTCAGAGCCGGAAGATCGTTTAAACGGAATTTACTGTGTACAGAGCACCAGCCGCGTACCACCCTACGAAGTGGTGGTGTCGCTTGCGGGGGTGCCGGTCCGCATGCAGGTGGACACGGGGGTTAGTTATAGTTCTATAGTCTCCTTGGACAGGTTTCATTGTCAGTGCAATACAAGGCGATCGTTCGAGACCTTTCATCTCATGGGTCGCGATTGGTTCACACCGCTCAACATAACCATGAATATTAACTTCTTTACGGACACTGGAAATCTCGAAATCGATCGACTGATGACTAAACGCAAAGATGTATTTAAAGACGGACTCGGTACCTACCGCGGACAGCCAGTGGCAATACATCTAAAAAAAGGGACAACACCAAAATTTCTGAAGGCCAGATATGTTCCTTATGCCATTAAGGAGAGAGTAGAAGAAGAGACAGACAGACAGACTAGAACGTGAAGGAGTATTACGACTGACTTCCTACTCGGAGTGGGCTACACCTGTTGTGCCAATAGTGAAAAAAGCAGGGGAAATCAGATTGTGTGGAGATTACCGCAGCACAGTCAATGAAGCGACCGAATCGGATACCTATCCAATGCCAACTGCAAAAGAAGTCTTCGCTACCATTGCTGGAGAGAAATTTTTCACAACTTTAGACCTGGACCGAGCGTACACCCAGGTGATTGTCAACGATGACACGTCAAAGCTATTAACCTTGAACACCTGCAAGGGTCTGTGCACTGTGCATCCATTGGCGTTTAGAGTCTAAGCATGTCCGGGGATTTTCCAGCGTTAATGTCATCTTTGCTTTGAGCGGCTGTACAATGCAGGAAATGCAGGAAAGACTAGGCACAGTACTGGGACGCATTAGTGGAGCTGGCCTTCGTTTTAATCAGAACAAATGTAAATTCGCTAAAGAGCAGGTTGAATTTCTTGGTTTTGTCATTGATGCGGAGGGCATTCACCCCGCACCAAGTAAAGTGGAAGCGATTGCGAAGACTCCTGAACCCAAGAACAAGCAGGAACTACAGGCATTTCTCGGCCTATACAACTTTTATGAAAGATTTGTACCACACAAGGCAACAATACTAGAGCCCCTACATAGGTTGTTGGAGACATCACAGACATGGAAGTGGACGGAGTGTGAACAAAATGCATTTGATACCGCAAAATGTCTCATTACGTTTGACTTAACATTGGTACACTACGACTTACATAAGCCACTGATACTTACATGTGACAGTTCGGAATACGGTGTTGGTGCAGTACTGTCTCACGAGTCTGATGATGGACAGGAACGTCCAATAGCCATGGCGTCAAGAACACTACATACACATGAACGACGTTATTCTCAATTGGACAAAGAGGCCGCATCTATTATGTTTGGGATCACAAAGTTCCATAATTATCTTATGGGAAGACATTTTCGGATTGTGACTGACCACAAACCTTTGCTTGGCATATTTGACCCAAAAAACCTATGCCCAATATGTTGTCACCACGATTAAATAGAATTGCCATCGCTTTGACATCTCACAGCTATGAAATATCGTATAAACCAGGAGCACAAATTGGTTTTGCAAGTCGCTGGCCACAACCAGTTCCAGACGAGCCTGAACAACAGTTTAACGAAATTTTGTTAATGGCTGAAACACCAGAAGACTTCTCATATGATATTGAACACATAGCATCTGAAACGAAACGTGACAAGACATTATCACAAGTCATCTACTACATACAACGCGGATGGCCCGCTAGAGTAACTGATAATGACTTAAGACCATTTTGGTTGAATCGTTTAGAACTATCATTGCAGGACGACTGTATATTGTTGGGCTGCCGTGTAGTGGTACCAAATTCACTTCGCCAGGCAGTGTTAAGAATGCTACATAGAACACATTCAGGAATAATACAAACAAAGGCGCTTGCCAGAAGCTATGTGTGGTGGCCTCGCCTCAATGAAGATATTTAATCACTGGTGAGCACTTGTACTAAATGTCTTGCACATCGACACATGCCTCCAAAGACGACTCATGAATGGATTACATCAACAAGACCCTGGTCAAGAATCCACATAGATTTCGCCGAACCATTCCACAATAAATATTTTTTGATTATTGTGGACGCATACTCCCGTTGGCCTGAATTATTTATGGTGAACAATACCACTTCAACCACGGTTATCAAAATCTTAAGAACAGTGTTTGCTACACATGGGCTTTGTGACGTGGTAGTATCTGACAATGGCACATGTTTTGTATCAAATGAGACAAGGCAGTTCTTCAATGCTAATAATATCCGTCATGTGACGACAGCACCGTACCACCCAGCTACAAATGGGTTGGCAGAAAGAATGGTACATCAAGGACAAACTGCGAAAAATTGATGATTTGGCATGGGACATTAGAATTCCAAATCTTCTGCTGGGTCTCCGTGTTACACCATGCACTACTACTAATAAGACACCAGCAGAATTACTGATGAACAGACGCCTACGTACATTGCTGGACACAATACACCCGGACAATCTGCAACACAAAAGGACTGAAAAGCAGATAAACAATAACAATATGAAAAAAGCTAGAGAGACAAGTGTTGGCCACAGTGTTATGTATCGGAATTATAGTACCGTGGGTCCAAGATGGTTACCAGGCCAAGTATTAGACAAAAGCGGTCCATCAAGCTACAGAATTAGAACAGAGGATGGTACTAACCGTTACATAGACCAACTAATAAAAAAGACATCTGTGAGTTCCAGGACAGAGGAAGGTGAGAGAATAGTTGCACAACCAGCGACAGATGAACTGGTACAGCCAGAGGATATGAATAGAAATGATGACACAGATGCACCAGACAGTCAAGAACCTGAAATAATCATAGAGATTCCAGATGCTGAAAAATGGGCGTATATGTTAGGGATACCGCCGTCTGAGACGCCCTTTTCCGCACCAGGAAACATGAAAAATAAGTTTGAATTGCATTCCAAAACTCCATATGAAAGACAGAAGGATAACCTCTATTTAATTTAGTGGCGAATTGACATGTATTTGTTTATATAAGTTACAATAAGATTTTTAGATTATTTTGTTACACAAATTATATTTATATACCTACGTTTATTTATTGTTATATCATACTTAGGGGGGAGGTATTTCATATGTTAATGAAGGTAGTTTGTTTCTCAGGATGGATTAAGTTAGTGTGGATTGGATTGATTGGATTGGATGGATTTACTTTACTACTTTATTGATTAATAATGTAGATAAATGTGGGTAGTAAGATAACACTATGACATACTCACTTTCTGCAATGGCTACCTAGCTCAATACACGGACATTAATGTGTTTTAATTAACTCACGGACTTAATAGGTACACAAAGGCATAAATAATTTTCTCTATGCCCGTGTCCAACAGCACCCAAATCACCGAGAAGTTACAAGTGCTCAAGATTTCAGAGACGCAGAGAGCATTTTGTCATCACGGTCGTAAACACAAACGACAGCGTTTGGGATAAAAAGGTGCTCCAAGACATAGCCTGGGTAATCCAAATATGCCGTATCAGCTGGACATCTTATCTGCATCTCCGACAAGAAGAACAAGTGGGGCTTAGAGGTCTCCAGATGATAGTGGACCGGTTGGAGATTGGAGTGAATCCCACGAATATTCGCAAGATTCACTTTGAGTGTGAGAACGTGCATCTGCCGTTTAAACTTATTTATTTTTTGGACTTTTTTCATTATTAGTATGCATAGGAGATGTCAGAATGGCTAACCCACGGAAGTCAAGGAATAACTACGACTTTGCAGAACTTGCGCGGAGACTGCGGGGACACCCAAACCCCCCTGAAATAATTCATCAGTTCCTCACATCTGGTCGCCAACCGGCCCAATGGATCATTTCAGGATTTTTCACAAGCGGTGGGGCAGCTTTTCGTAGCTGGCTAAACCACAACTTGGGCCACCTACAACTTGCGGTCGGCTAGCAGCAAACACCGTGCTTCGGATCCCACTACCCTCCGAAGCAAGGCCTCCGACGCAGAAAAAACATGATTCCGACCACGGTTCACCCTTCCAGCACAACTGTATCCTATACTCATCCAGACGGCTTCCCTGAATATAATGATGGAACACGACATTTTGTTTGGCACCAAGGCTTTGATTAGGGGTGGTAAAATAAAAAGCTGGCGGCCGAAGCCTACTACTAGATGATTTGGTTGCTCTTTTGGCACCACCCGAGGGTCACGTGTAGGACATCTAGGGCTTAATCCTACGGACGCGAGCAAACAATAAACCCTCAAAAATATGATATTTAGAGAGCCTCGTAGTAGTCGGTGATCACTACCAGTCTTAAACCTATTAATCACAGCGACGTCTCTGAATATATGCCTTTTATCCATCATGATGAAGGCTATCTCGTTTTTTGTCGCGCCATCGGGACTTTGCCACGTCCACTTTCTTTGGGGCTGCTTCTTATAGAACAAATTAATTAAGAAGAGCCCCTCTTTCTGCAAGAAATTGACGAGCATTTACCCCCTGTGATTCCAACTTCTGTAACCGTGTGGACCTATCTTCGATTCACCGCATGCCTATATATGCACTTTGGCGTTAAGGTCTCCCATGACCCTGGATACTACATAACACCAAAAAACTCATCAAAACAAACCAAATGAGCCCAAACTGCAAAGGATTTCATAATTTTGTCATTGAGTTCCTGTGAATACCTTCCGGCGCCATTATCAGACCCTGAAAACCACATAACACCAGAGAACTCATCAAGACAAACCAAATGAGCCCAATCTCGAAAGGGTTCCATGATTTTGTTGTTGAGTTCCTGTGACTACCTTCCGGCTCCATCATCAGACCCTGGATACCACATAAAACCAGAGATCTCATGAAGACAAACCAAATGAGCCCAAATTTGAAGGGATTCCATCATCCGATTGTGAAGTTCCTTTGACTACTACTACTATTACAGTAGTTTTTTTAATTACCATCAGATCTACACCCATGTGCAAAACTTCAGCATCTTTGGACGTCCTTAAATTGTTTAAAATTGACTTGCAATCCAGTCCTAAACATTATAACACAGTGAATTAAATTAAAGCTTGTTTAAACCTACTAAACTAATTTTGATGAAATTTATACAGTACCACACTAGAGTTTTTCTTACTCAAGTAAAAACAATCATCTAATTCAGTTCAGGAATCCCAAGATATTAGAGAACATAAACTATAAAACAAATTGTTTTTTTAATAAAACTACTGAACCAATTTTGATGAAATTTATATGGGACTACACAGAAAGTTTACCCTTTTGAATAAAAAAACAACCATCAAAATCGGTTTAGAAATCTTAGAGATAAACACAAAATCAAGGCATGTAAACACGAAATTGAATGGATTTACTCGAAAAAACTATTTATTCTCGAAAAACTGCTAAACCAATTTTAATACAATTTATATGGGTCTACCTGGAAAGTGTACCATTTAAAAAAAAAAAACGGTCCGCAATTGACGGAGACATCGAACGACATACGAATATTTACTCTGGGTGACATTAATCTTGTTAGATTAGCTTTCACGTTTAATAACCATAACACGCCACGATCACAATATATAGTACATACATAAATACACCCCCGTACTCCGTTCAATTCTTATGTATGGGTAATCGTGGAAGTGAAACGTGCGTTTATGATATGATAAAAAGGTTCATTCTTATACAGGTAGCGCATACCCGTTCACCTTATTTACTTAATCAGCAACAAACTGTACAAAAACAAGCAGTTTAAGAGGTACCTACTGAACCACGCAACTACTTTAGTTAGTATCTGCATGGTTGCGCTTGAACAAAACAGGTAGGCTGCAAGTACGAAGTAAATATATATGTATATGACTGCAAGATAGGTACGTACCTATCATGTTATAGGTACCTGTTTTGTTCAAGCGCAGTTCAAGTACTCAACTCGGAGATATGGAGCGTTTTGTCGCGTCACTACCTGTTTTTAGTAGCCAATAAAAAGTAAACAACATACATCACATTACTCATAATTCCCAAGGTATATTTTAATCACTAAAGACAAGGTTTACTTGGTATACAATGTAAGAAGTTAAAAATATCTAAATAAAATATAATGTGCTTCGAACCGCGATCGAAGATTATGTGAAAGAGGACCGTCTACGTTTTAATCAAAGTCTAGTTGCCTAAAAGATCCATCTGCTCCCAAAAACGACTCAGCGGTTCTTGGTTTTCCAGGTCTTTTGTTCTCATCAGTGCCGTACTGCAAGTCTTCTTTGAAATATGTGCCGTATTCAGCGACTTGGTTTACAGAGTAATCTGAAATTATTGTGGAAAAATATTAAAAGATAAAAATAAATTAAGGGAACGACGATTCACTCGGCTCGTTTGGTTTGCCAAATTTTAACTGCTTATAAAATGTTGTGTGGTATTTAACTGTGCTCAGCGAAGTTTGTGACGATGTCAAACCTCTTTCATAAATTCTTAATTTTTTTCATAATCATACCCATTTGATAGTTAGTCATTATTCATTCTAAATTCAAATAACCTGTCATTCCTACATTGTCATCCATGCATTGGCCCAACTCTATGGTGAGGAGTTGCGATTTTGTAAAACAAGATTTCGTGATAATATAATAATAATTGTGCACCTGCATATATACTATGTTTTTATTATTACCTCACACCGATTCCTGATGGTGAAATTACTTTAATTGGAAATACCACAGTACCAAAACTGTACCTCAAAGTTATGTCAGCTGTGAGCCTATTATCTTCCTTATGAGATAAATCTACTACCCATAGCCAAAAGGATGGGTCGCACTACGAAGTTTCCTCTACACATGTTACTTATTATTGTGAGCAAGGAGTCCCTTTGAGCTCACTCATCCAAAAGGATTCTTGCACGACGGCCCAAATCACCCCCAAATGCCTCTCTGGACGTATTTTATACTAACTGTCACGAGTTTTCGAAATACATAAGTACATACCAGTTATTTTTTCAAATGTGCCTCCATTACCTCCATACTCTTCAGGCAGTATATCTGTAGATATATACTTGTGTAGCTCTTCAAATCCTCCTTTGTGCACAAGTAGCTGAAATAAGCAGCGTAGTATATAAAAATAATACAGGCAACAGACTTGAAGGTCAAACATCAAATCGATGAGTTTTAGTTTCCTTACATAATTGATATTTGTCTTTAATTATAATTAGTTATTTATTTAATTGAGTACCCTAGTAAATATGACACGTGATGTAGGTTTTACCTTTTTTCTGTTCTTCTCATTAAGAAATTGTTTTACCATGTTGAAAACTACTTGAAAAATTGATGGCATTCCGACAAAATGTGCTGCTACTAGTCTGTGTGGTGAGGCATCCTAGAACAAATTGCAGTATTGTCAGACAAGGGCGTTTATTGGCTGGCATATGGAACCGGTGCGTGACGCGACGCAGCGATGGCACGACATATAATATGCGTAATGTGAACAAGCTCTCAGTACCTGTACTATTATTTATTCTGTGTCAGTAGTAACGCACTCCCTTTCCAAGTCCAGTAAGCTGATTCACGTAATCGGCCCTAGCAAGCAACATCGGTAACAAGCTTTCCAGTGCTATAATAGCAGAATGGCCTGCTTTAGAACCAGACTGAAACGCTGGCTCATCAACCTAACGTTTTCCTGCTTTGACGAATTCTTTAGGACTTAATTTATGTACTGACATATTACTATTATTTGTTATGATATTGTAATCCATGATGGATTACAATATCTATATTATATCCATCTATACATTCAAACAAAGAGGAAAAAACAACAAAGAGGTCAACCGACGAATCCAACTCGGATGGGCAGCGTTCGAGAAATTACGCCATATCTTCTCGTCGCAGATACCGCAGAGCCTCAAGACGAAAGTTTATAATCAGTGATGACATACGGCACTGAGACGTGGTCGCTAACTATTGGTCTCATACACAAGCTCAAAGTGGCGCAACGCAAAGGAGAGAGCTATGCTCGGTGTTTCACTACGTGATAGAATCCGAAATGAGGAAGTCCGTAGACGAACGAAGGTTACCGACATGGCTCTCAGAGTTTGCAAGTTGAAGTGGCAATGGGCAGGCCATATAGTTCGCAGAACCGACAACCGTTGGGGAATAAAGGTTCTCGAATAGCGACCACGAACAAGCAAGTGAAATGTGGGGAGACCCCCCACACGATGGACTGACGACATTGTAGCCATCGCAGGAAGTCGGTTTATGGAGGTGGCACAAGGTGGCTCGTCATGGCGCTCATTGGGGGAGGCCTATGTTCAGCAGTGGACTGCTAAAGGCTGACATGATAATGATGATGATGATGATGATGATATATACAAAATCAATTGCCGTGCATCAGTCTCGCAAAAACTCGAGAATGGCTCGACTCTTGATGAGGTTCCAAAAAAAATATGCTCATGTACAAACAAGGTACCAAAAATTTTTTTTTTTTTTTTTACTTTTATTTAAATGTACCAGGAGGAAGCAAAAAAGCATTGTTTTTATTAAAAAAAAAGAAGTAATTTAAGAAGCAAAACTAATAGGGTTAGTGACTGTGGCTTTGCAGAGCCACCATAGATAGAAAGATGTAAAGGATGCACCCGTGTATTAGTGTTCTGTGCCCGTGTCATAGTTTTGATGGGAATAGCCAAATAAATGAGTTTCGTGGCGGACCTATAATAGAAATAAATATGTTCGGGACAATTTACACCAATTACCTAACTAGCTATACTAGACAACGGATAAACATACATAGATACGAATATTACATCTATGACTCGGGAACAAACTTTTCTGCTCATCACACAAATGATTGCACTTTGCGGGATTCGAACCCACGACTGTTTGATTTCGTAGTAGGGTCTCTAGCCACTAGACCAACCGGTCGTCTATCGTTTGTATTAATTCTGTGCGGTTGTGTGAAATTACGTTTAAAATACATTTTCGTAAGAGAGGGTAGTAGATTTGGAGAATAGATTTGGTCAAAGCGAATATAATTATATCAGCCATTAATTATGATACAATATTCTATTGAGGCATTCTATTCATTTTATTCTATATGCAGCTAGTAATATATAATATTATGAAAGTCATAGATTTAAGTAATTAAATTATATGAGGAAAGTTATTTTTTGTATGTTTGTTTGTTTGTAATGGAGAAATTCTAAAAATACTGAATCGATTTAAAAAAATCTTTCACATAGGTGTTTTCTATAGAGAAAGCTACATTCTCAGCAAGTAACCATAGGCTATATAAAAAAAACGATATCCCTGCGTTAATTGCAATAATAATATAACAAGCTGTGCCCGCGGATTTGCCCGCGTAGGCACTTCATTTAAAAATAACATAATGTGTTATTCCAGGACCAAAAGTACCAATAATGTACAACATACTACATTTCCTCTAAAGTTTTTCAGCCGTCAAATACTTTTTTTACCGATTGCTCGGCTTCTTATCGGATTGAGATATAAAAGTACACGTCACAATCTAAGCTATCCAACAGTGAAAATTGCATTTCAATTGGTCCAATAGTGTTTATTTGATG
The DNA here is from genome assembly GCA_946251855.1 of Alsophila aescularia. Classification (NCBI taxonomy): domain Eukaryota; kingdom Metazoa; phylum Arthropoda; class Insecta; order Lepidoptera; family Geometridae; genus Alsophila; species Alsophila aescularia. The sequence goes on from OX276375.1 coordinate 48,817,914, forward strand.
CGCAAACATACAGATAGACAAACATACATCATTTTTATTTGTTATATTTTAGTAAATATCTTATTTTAAGTCCCCTAGAACATTTTTTTATTATTTATCTTTGTTGTAAACACTTTTGTTACGTACTGGTTTATTATAAACTAGCAACCTGCCCCGCGCTTCGAAAGGGTGTAAATTAGAAAATAAAATAAAAAATGAAAAGTTCTCGCACACTCAACTCGTATTCTCGTATTATAATATAAACCTTCCGTGAAAAATTATCTAACTGATGGTGAAAATTGCATCGAAATCCGTTGCGTGGTTTAAGTGGAGTTAGCAGACAAACAAACAGAGAGACAGACAGATAGACAGATGCGGAAAGCGGCTTTGTTTTATACTATGTATTTATATTGATAATAAAGAGTATAGATAGAAAATAGATAGTAGGATTAAGTATCTCCTAATAATCTTCAAAGAAAGTTATAGATTTGACAAATTATTATATGGCTGTCATAATTGTAATGATGGTGAAAATTATCCTATGTGTTATTCCAGGGTATAACTTATCTCCATTCCAAATTTAATCAAAATCCGTTATCGCATTAAAACTGCTCAAATAAACAAACAGACAAACAAATAGACAACGTTTCACTTATATATACTGGTGTGGATAGGACATAGAACATCATTATTTTGGCCGTAGAAATTGGTCTAGAATGTAGATGGAGCATCACACAAACTTCCCGTTTCTCTTAAAATTTAAGCCAATACTACCTGGATAAACATTATGGCTTTCTTCAAATTGGCGGCGGTCAAATGCGCAAAATGGTCCATTGTCACACCATGCACATCAAAAACTATGACAGTACCAGCAATTACGCAGGGATCATCTTCCATTAAAATTATCTGAAACAGAATTATAAATGTCTATTACCAGTGCTATTACTTAAAATACTATATAATGCCCGGCCTGAGTCGCATTGAAATACCTCTTTCAATTTTACTTTGTATACCTGTTACCTTTTTAATTTAATACCTCTTCCTTATTTTTTAGGGTTCCGAACGTCCGAACGAAAAACGGAACCCTTATAGGATTTCTGGTTCTTAAAGGACCCTTATAGGTGTAACATGAATATTGAATATAGGGAAAAATTAGAAACATAAATTTGAAAAGTTTTGTAAACTGCAAATATCAAATGAAAGAGCTTATTGTGAGTGTCAAAAAGTTTCCTTAATTATAAATTGTATTTAAATAATTTTACGAAATTTACCATATCCAAGAACAACACTTTTGAAAAAAATACAACTCTTCTCAGGTTTTTAAGTCAGAGACTTTCACGCAAGTACCAACAATAACTGTACAAAGTTTCAACTCAATCGAATGTACGATGCGCTCACGCATAGTACAAAGTTTCAACTCAATCGAATGTACGATGCGATCACGCATAGTACAAAGTTTCAACTCAATCGAATGTACGATGCGCTCACGCATAGTACAAAGTTTCAACTCAATCGAATGTACGATGCGCTCACGCTTAGAAGGTTGAACAAACAAACAGACGTCAAACTTTAATTTAACTAATAGATATTATGCTAAGGTACACAGAATATGTTAAGGTATATTTAAATTATAATAAGGTACCTACTTTTAAAATGTAAAGGACTTTTCCGCAGTATAATGTCACATCCTCGAAAATATAATATAAATTTTTGCATAAATGTATCTTCCTATTTGTAAATAAATTGCAAAACAACTACTACTGTCCCTATCTCGAGTGCACGCCTATAAAAATCTTTCTTGCACTACCAGGATGACTGGCAGAAAATGCTAGTCCTCCTCTGTACTCTGCTTTTGTGCTTAAAGTATTAAATATATAAATTAAAATAATAATTGAATTAAAAAACGTTTAAAAAAAGCTTTTATGCAGTAGCCATGTCATGGTGAAACTTTAACGAACGGACTCTCACAATTAAATGCGTATAAGTCAATTTGTGTCTGTGCTGTTGAGGAGTTCCCTAGTCAGGATTCAACCCTGAGTGCAGCAACCATGTCCTGGTGAAACTTAAAAGCGGCTATCATATTAATATGCGTACACAAAATTTCTTGTCTGTGCTTTTAACGGTAGAAAAGTTCCTTTAACTGGATGTTGGTTCAGGTCATGCTTACCATAAAAATGCATTATTATCGAAACTGAACCATGTAAAAGTTCAACTCTTTGCGATATGAAGAAGTGGTTCTAATTCAGCTTGCAAGATTTGACCTAAACAAACATACATACTTAGAGACATACAAACATTGCAAGTTATATAACAGCTTTTAAAAACGTGCGCTGTTACGCACGTTTTTAAAAGCTGTTATATAAAAAAAAATAGTGTTGTTACACTATTATTATTTTTTGCCTGTCTCTGTGGTCTCTTTGTTTTTTGATAATATTTTATGTAATTTTTTAATTAGAGGTTTTCTGACAGCTGGAGGAGGAACCTAGTTCTGAAACCATCGATAGGTGGCGCTGACGGGAAAAGGTTCTCATTTTTTCGCATTTAATCAATGAAAATGCAAAGTTTACTCTTATATACCTAGGTACTAATTTGTGTTATGTTGTGGATAAACAAAAGTACTTTGTTTGATATCAAACAATAGCCACAAAAACTGAAGAGAATATAATACGTAATAAAATAATAAGAAAAACAAGATAGCAGAGAGATATACGCTTGTCTATATTAGTAAGAAAGTTTTTTTATCGGCCTTGCTTCGTGTGGTTTTACAAAATCTCCAGATCCACGTCTCGTCAGCGCTATCTATCACATTTATATGAGCTATTTTATTTTTTTAATTTCCTTACGGAAAACTTCCCATCAAGCATTTATTATTATACTAGCTTACCCGCCCGCGACTTTGCCCACGCGGACTACAGTTTATCATGAAAAAAAGCATCCTATGTTCTTCTAGGATATTAAAAACCAATGCAAAAGTACGTATAGCACCAACGCTCTTGATGTTCTTTGACTTTGTTATTTTGTTTGCATGGCAACCGTTCCTTACAGCGAGTAATCAACATTTTCCCGTTTTCCCGTGGAAACTTACAATTTTCCGGTATAAAAAGTATCGTATGTTTTATTCCAGTATGTTTTATGTAAGCTATCTTCATTCCAAATTTCATCAAAATCCGTCCAGCTGCTATCGCGTGAAAGCTCCCCAAACAAAAAACAAACAAACAGACAGATAACGTTTCACTTTTATATACTGGTATAGACACCTACCCTCACTCTCAACAATATTGTAGTGCCAAAGGTTGAACGTAGTATGTTTATTTTAATATGCAAGCAATAAAATAATACGAATCTCTAATTCTTTGAATCTTTTACCTGTAATATAGCTTGAGCAACTGCAAAGAAATCCGGTGGTTGAAATCTTTCAGGATCATATGGCATGGCTCTCACAACCAACACTCTTGGGTCTGCTAGGTTTATCCTTTTGGGTAGGGCTAAACCTATTCTGTAACCATTGAGGAAGAGATAATTTAATTTAGCTTTATTTGGTACTTGCCTATCTCTATTACACTACATTTTTATATAATGGATGTCTGTTGATGTAGCTAGACTTAATAAACACTTAATTAAACACGAACGTCTTAATAACTACAAATTCACAATAAATCTGCATTCACAGAAATTATTTAAATTTATGAAATTCTAGGCGATTAAGCAAAATCGGGGCTCAAAAGTGTTCGCCCAGCAGTTGAAGCGCTCGCATATGACAAAGCTTAAGAGTTCCAGTAGCCAAACTGTAACCTCAAAGCCTGAGATCTTAGCTGAGATAGAAAACTTCTATGCCCAATTGTACGAATCGCGTGCTTCACAACCCGCCCCTATTACGGAGGATGCCAGAACCACTCTTGCTCGCCACTACTCATAATACCTGCCAGAAGTCAGCCAAGATGAGATTGGGATAGCACTCGGGCAGCTTAAAAATGAAAAAGCCCCAAGTGAGGAGTCTCTTCAGAGCTCTTGAAAGCAGGTGGTAAACCTGTAATTCGAGAGCTTCAGAAGTTTTTCAACTCTGTTCTGAATACTGGGAAAATTCCAAAGGCGTGGAAGAGGAGTATTGTAGAATTATTTTTCAAAAAGGGTGATAAAACCCTTCTGAAAAACTACCGCTCCATCTCAGTCTATACGTTGTTTTCGAGAGTCATCACAAATTGCCACGCAAGAAGACTTGACGATTTTCAGCCTCCAGAGCAGGCAGGTTTTCACGGAAGATTTGGTACCATATACCACATACACACAGTGAGGCAGATTATACAGAAGTCCGAAGAGTATAATCAGCTCCTGTATTTTGCTTTTGTGGACTATGAAAAGGCCTTTGATCCCGTTGAGACCTGGGCTGTTTTGGGGTCACTGCAGTGATGACAAGTGGACTGGCGGTTTATCAAAGTGCTGAGACTGAGATGTCTTTATGATGCCGCGACTATGACTGTCCAGGTACAGAACTAGCAGTTTAAACATAACCAGTTGGGCAGGGGAGTGAGACAGGGGAACGTCATATCCCCAAAACTGTTCACCAAAGTATTGGAAAAATTGTTTAAGACTGAAAAGGGAAGGGCATAAATATAAACGGCGAGAACATCTCACACTTACGATTTGCCAATGACCTTATGGCAGATTCGGTGCAAGAACTTGAGAAAATGTTAAACGGCCTGGCTGATGCTTCTAGACAGATCGGTCTTGGGATGAACTTAGATAAGACCAAGATCATGTATAACGATCTAATTACCCCAAGCCCTGTAACCCCTCAAAGTTGTTAATGAATATGTCTATCTCGGGCAAAGTTTGTAGTTGGGTAGACACGACTTTGACAGGGAACCCAACAGAAGGATTCAGTTGGGCTGGTCAGCGTTCGGGAAACTTCGTCAGGTCTTCTCGTTGTTCATTCCACAGTGCCTAAAGACGAAAGTCTTCAATGCGTACGTTCTACCAGTGCTGACATACGGAGCCGGAGACGTGAACACTCACGGTGGGACTACTCCACAAGTTTAAGGTCGCTCAGTGAGCTATGCAAAGAGCTATGCTTGGAGTTTCTTTGAAAGATACGATCCGGGACGAGTAAATCCGATGGAGAACAAAAATCACCGACATAGCTCAGAGAATTAGCAGACTGAAGTGGCAGTGGGCTGGTCACATTTGTCAAAAAACGGACCATCACTGGGGTAAACGGGTTCGTGAGTGTAGACCACGGCTTGGCAAACGTAGTGTAGGATGCCACCGGCCATGTGGAGTGACGAACTGCGAAAGGCAGCCGGCAGTAACTGGATGAGAAGAGCCGAAGACCAGGCTCTGTGGCGTTCATTGGGAGAGGCCTAGCTATGTCCAGCAGTGGACGGATACAGGATGATGATGATGATGATGATGATGATGAAATTATTTATTATTAATCGACTTTAAAAAAAAGAGGTTCTCAAATTCACGGTTTTGTGTAATATATCTCTGGGATTACTGAACCGAATTGGATGTTTTTTTTTATTGACAAGATGAACTTCCAGTAGTGGTACCACAGCTCATGATTGTTTAAAATTTGTTGAGTAACAAGTAGTATTATAGTAAAACTATTTGACGTCGGTTTCTTATTCCACTAGGTAATTTAAAATATTATTCTTTTATTTGCTTACATGTATTATTAGTACTATATATTTTTTGCCTGTTTAGTTTTGTGCTTTCAAAACAATATTCTAGGCTTTGAGTTTTTACTGATAATTTTCTAATTTTAAATACATGTCATGTTAACAACATATTTGATGGGCATGAAAATAGTAGTAGGTACCTCCTATGTCTAAATCTACATTAAGAAAAAGTACACTCCAATAAAAAAAAATAACCTTAAAAAACATGTTCATCCTTACCCACTTTTTAAAACTTCAACAAACTTGGGGTCCCAATATTTACTTTCATACAGTTCGGGTGCAATGCTTCTCATCGTGTAGTACAGATCCAATTTTTCCTTCGCTTTTTCTAAGCTATGTTTACAGCCACGTAAAAATGCTGCTAGCCATTGATCATCTGACGGTTTAAAAAATATTTGTATAGAATTGCATGTTTTTTATCATCTTCTCTGCCAGCTCCGCATATTTGTTATTAAGTTGAGTGTGAGTATCGTATTATTTTTTTGCGAAGATTACAAGGTATCAAACAGGTAAGCCTAAACGAAGAAAAAACATAGTGGTTTATAACATAAGTCATATTGATATTAAAAATCAGGTCTATGGAAACAACGGCAGTGATGATATCTTCCGTATTGAGGACTTGAGATTCTCGTCAGATGATGAACAAGAGCTCTTCGGAAGGCGGAGCTTATTATGGAAATTGCTGCTTTGGATGTTTTCAAGGCAGTTAGAAAAAAAGATCCTGTTCATATTTAGTCTTAATAAAACTATAAAACGTAAAAAAACCTCTTGCGGATTGGGTATGGGGGCTAAATTTTCCAATCGCCAGTTTTTTTTTTTGTGACTTTTTCTTAGTTAAACCTACTAAAAATAGAAAATACATTGCCTAAATTAGCAATTAGTATTTGTAACGTTCATCGTGCGTTATTTATTACAAAAACAATAGCGGATCTTCTCATGAATTATCACCATTATATCCCAGTTGACAGCGAAGCTGTTAATATACAACTCACTAACGAAAATAGTAGGTCGTTGCCTAAAAAAAAACCTAAACAGCCTAAACTTTAAATCGAGGCATTTTCAAACACTTTTATTTAGCTTATTCTGTTTATTTTTATCAATTGATGGTAATCGTCCCGTCTGCCCAATTACATTGCCCATTACACAATCTTGCGCATCCCTGCACTGCGCTCGTCACCCTGAGACTATGGTTGTTTAATCTCATATGACCATTAATTTCGCTGGAACCATTGCCCTTCAAACCGAAACTCACTGCTGCTTCTTGGTTGAACTCGGTGGAAAGGTGTGGTACTTCCCCAGGTGGACTCTTGCGTAAGAGGCCTACGACTACTAAAACTGTTTGTTATTTTAAACCGTTTTAAATAGCTAGCCCTGTTTGTTGTTTTTTGTTTGTTTGGGTCAAATTCAGTAATTGAAATTTTACCCCCTTCCTGTTGATCAATTGATCTGAAATTTGGTACACACCTTTAGTTCTGATGACAATACAATTATGAAATTATTCAGTATCATTTTAAATCCAAGATGGCTGCCGCTGCCACAAAATGGCAGATTACATTACTTTTTCACCCCCCTCAATATGGGTATCAAATGAAAGAGTTTATGTAGTAAAATACAGTTCGCAATGAAAATTCTAAATCCAAGATGGCCGCTACCACAAAATGACGTACTTATTACTTATTTTTTTTCAATCACCTCTATATGATTATCAAATGAATGGGCTTAACAGTACACAAATAAAAAACTAATAACATGAAAATAAAATATGTAAGTAATATTTTTTTGAAGTTACACGATTTTATTATAGAAGGTAATGTACAAAAGTTAAAAAAATAGTGAGGCGTAGCGTAACCCGTGTAATAGAAATTCAACTCGTTCCAAAATTTTATTTCATTTTTGAGGTTTTATCTTCTTTATAATAAAACAGCATATGTAATTTAAAAAAAAACAGGTTTCAGGATTTTGTTGAATACACAATAATAGTGTATTCAACAAAATCCTGAAGTAATAGTAAACACACAAAGGGAGTGGTTTGCTACACTCACAATCTGCATTGTGATAGATAGTCCAGAGACTAAGCGCCACAAAACAAACACCACAAACACAAGCCACAAGCTCCAATAACCACCAACATTTTGGTTTCAAAAATTTGCGCGGTACTTCACTATGTGTGTAAGAATGAGCAGTAATTTGTTGAAAAATTACTGCCCTTCTTACCGGATTGAAGTTATTTTATAATTCAATTGACATTATATAACTAGTTTTTCATACCACCTGCTCGACAATGTCCAATTACATATCAGGCAATCTCAACGTAAAGCAAGTCATTATATAAAGTTAAATAAAACTCTCAAGGGATATAATGTGATTTGAATTTGGAACGTTAAAATTCGTTTGACTCATAATATAAATACGGACTTTGTAAAGAGAGTATATTCGAAAATCTAACTGACCACCATAGCCCGAACACAAAAAAAACGCGATTGTAAAGAATGTGAAACAAGAGACACTTCAAATAACAATATAGCAGTTCCGTATTTTATCATTTTCAAGTTGACACAAAAATGTCATCGAGCGATAGTGATTTGACTCCGGAGTTTATGAAATCAGACGCTTCAGGGATTATTAATAATCTACTATCGGAAAAAACAAAAGATAAATACGAAAAAGCCAATAATGTTTTTAATCAATGGAGAACAACAGAGAGAGTTCTGTACTTCCGAATTCGTACTTTTAGTTTATTTCCAACACTGAGCATAAACTGGAAAGCCAAACAGCCTATGGTGCATGTATTGATTTTATTGTCTCGCAGAAGGTATGAAAAGTAGAGTAGTCACCTCGACGATATAGTCTGTTTTACGTCACTCAGGACTCGAACATTACGCTCAGGGTCCAATGTGCCACCCGTGATATAAGACAATGCTTTATCCTTTTGGTGCATAATCTACTATAATTTACCTGTTCTGGCCCGTAAATGTGGTTGTTTAGCATGGATCGCTAAAAAAACACTTTTATAGTAAATATTATTTTCTATTCAAACGTTTTCTTCCATGCAGTTGACTGTACCTACTTAGTCTATCTTTTTACCTGTTCTAGCCCGTAAATGTGGTTGTTTAGCGATCCATTCCTTCAAGTGTTGGATGCCTTCTTCTAACTTCTTCGGTGTTTCGTTGAGCTCCAGCCGAGCTATCGTCGCCAACTCGGGGCACAGGGGTCTCACTGATATTGCTGCCATCCTAATAACTGCTTTAAACAAGTCAACATTAAACAAAAAACAGAAATCAAAGGCAGCCGTTTTTTTATTGGAGACAAGGAACACACACTCTAAATTATTGAATGTTCTATGACCAGCAGTGTAGGCTTTTCGTAGACATATCAGAAGTTTGAACTTTATAAATATAAATGTAAATAAAACGGCTAAAAACTCACGAAATAGAAGATCGGAAATAATCCGACCAGTTGCGTGCTGCCGGTCGTATCGCTCGTCGCGGCTTGTCGGCAAACACATAACACTTCCAGATGAAGGACTTCAAAATAGTCCTAAACTGGTATATAGTATTTCTAATCTTTTATTTCGTGAATTTTTTGCCATTTTATTTATATTTAATATGAATTTCACTCGCGTTAGCTTTCACAATCTTATAGATATTATATTAATAAATAATAATATTAAATATTACAAAACATATATATAGGTGTATATTATGAGGTATTGTGTTTTTATATTTTATATTACTTGATGGATTTCATATTTATAGTGTTTAGATATATACACGGTGCAACTGGAAGGGTGGATCATCGGTAGAAAGGCGATGGTGAAAATCAATGCCTATCGGTTTAACCCTATATCTATTACGCGATTTTTGACATATTTACTTCTAAAAAATAGCTAGTCACAATTTTGCCAGACTTACGGTTACTGAAATATGTTAATTACAGAACTTTTACAATTTATTTTCAAGATGGCGGCCAAATGGGTGGATATGCGAACGGGAAAACATATTTTTAACACATGGCCACAAAATTGACCCCATTATATGGCCGCTACTATTAAAATAACGACCTTTCCTCATTTCAAGTCATGTTATGCTGTGTTGCCATAAGTTTAAGCCAATTAAGTACATCGGTATTTTATTGCCAGGGAATTGAAGAAGTTTTTAATAAAGGAACACCAAAAACGATTCCATTATTTTTTTGTTAGGGACCAACTTTGAAGAGATATTTTGCTTTGTGTAAAATTTTAAGTTATTCTTCTATTTTTTATTATTTATTGATAATTACAATATGATTTTGAAGTCTCTTGACAGGGTAATTACTGGACTACCAACATACAAAAAAATCAACCGAACACTTGTGTTAGTGAGGTCAAATTTACTAAGTTTGTGTTAAAAGGAGATGGCCAGAAGTGGTACTTTATTCCGAGAAAATTCCAGCAGCTATGATATATACCTCATTTAAAAGCTTATTTACTGGGCTACATGAATATATGTAATTTATATTTTATTGAGCCTCCATTTCATAAAAAAAGAAAAAATATTTTCCTATATAAATAAAGTTGAACAAAACTATTAATATTTTCCATTCTATTGAGTTAGTGCGTTTTTCATGCACTGGGAATAAAATAAAACAGATTTCTATATTTTATATGTTTTGCTATTTCAATTATTATATTATACCATGTGAATATAAATAATAATAAAATAACAAAACGATCCTAACGCAATGTCATCAAAAACAAACCCATGTGAAGCCTGTAGAAAAAAAAAACTTATGGTCCTGTCATCTGTCATCAATCAGCTATCAGTACTAGGGGCCCGACCACAGAACTTGGCTTCAATCAGATTGTCACTTTTTTCATAGCAAAATCGACTCTATCGCAAAGCATTATTGAATTTGACCGCTTGAAACCGATATGATCAACATTGCGTAATAGCACTGCAGGGGCCCGACCACAGAACTTGGCTTCAATCGGATTGTCAATATCGCTATCACTAATGCCTTGCGATAGAGACGAAATTGCTATGAAAAAAGTGATAATCCGATTATAACCAAGTTCTGTAATAGGGCCACAGATCTACAATCTACATTCATTGTGCCGTGTTGAATGTCACTGTCGTCAGTAGTGTCAAATCATAGTTGTCAGAGGTAAGGTACCACCTAGTGTGGCAAGTTTTTTCTTTCTACAAAAAGAAAAAGAAAATTCAAATAAAAAATGGAGGCTTTTTTTCCGTTTTCATTTGCTAGTCATTATCAGACTAATATTCCCTATTTTCATAAATATCTAATATCTTGTTTAGAATTTTAAATTATTTTAGTACCAGCTTTCATACATTTTCCGAACATCTCTTTTGGAGTATTGTGAAAATATAACAAAAATAGAATAACTCCGAAAATATCAATAACCACGGAACATACAAGTGGTTTAAATCGATAGTCATTGAGGTTTCCTATCGCTCTGCCACCGATGATCCACCCTTCCAGATACACCGTGTATAATGTAAGTAGGTATCTTAATATGGCTGAACGGATTTGGAAACAAAATTTGGTACGAGGATAGCTTATATCCTGGATTAACACAGAGGCATATTTCCAAAACAAATGTAGTCAGAAGTTTATTTCCTTTACGAGTGTGAAATTTAACTCTGTTGGCACATGTAAGGGAAATTTCCTTTTCAAACTCAAAGAATTAAAAAAAAAGTTGAAATTTACCAGTTTTTTTTATTGATTTGATCTTTTTATAATATTTGTATGTATTTCTCTTTGTTCATGAGATGTTAATTTTGCCTAAATAGGCAAAACAAAGTCAAATAATTTTATTTGACTTTGACTTTGAGCCTAAGTCAAAATCAAAGTCAAATAATTTTATTTGATCACAATGTACTTTTGATCACAATGTACGTGAAACCAAAACGTTTTTTTTTTGTATGGGAATTGCCACCATCATTGTTAGCCTTCCACCTCCCCCTGGAGGGTGCCCTGGCGGACACGCGCAGTGGCTTCAACCCCTGAGGCACGGGCAGGCCGCATGTAGCCACTTCTGCATGCAGGGTCTATACCGGCGGCACTCTGCGATGGGTTTGTTGGATGGTCTTGTATTCCCCATAGATGTCAAAGGTGGTGTCAAAGTGACAGGTGTTCACCCTAGAGGTGCAATAACGAGCGACTTTATGAAATTTCTTTCCTGAAGGGGCAGCAAAGTTTGGACGCGGGTGAAGCTGCGGGCGCAGCTAGTATTAGCTTTAAATTATTATGGATATTGATTTAGACACAAATTTCAGGTTACATTATTTGATTATGTATGAAATGTTTCTAATCATAGATAGGCCAAGCGGCTCAGATATGTATGCTTTGAAACTTTTGGTATAAGGAGTCCCGGTACGAAAAGCATTTTTTAACAAATTTCTCCCCCGCCTAATCGACGTCGCTGGTGACAATATGCAAGTCAAACATTTTGTGGATTATTAAAAAATACTGCTATGATTATTGCATACATAATAAGTATGTTGTTTGTATTGTATTTATGAAATAATGATAAAATTAAAATGCTGCTAGTAAGGGGTAGAATTGGCAAAAGTGGTCAATGGGTATTTATGGACAAAAATTCATATTTTGCCTATCGATGGGCCAATTCAATTAGGATTTATGGAATAACTCAGCGATAAGACCTCTCATATGTACAATACATTTTCATAAATACTATGAACTATATATAGGAAGCAGGCCGCTCTAGAGTCAGAGTTTGCCGAAGGCCTCTGACATGGCGTAACGACTGCTATTAATCAATAACAGCCGGGCCTAAAAGTTTCACGTGTCCTCTGAAACATGGAGCCATGGAAAACCACATAATTTCGTAAGTCATAGATGCGGAGCCCAGGACCTAACCCGGTATCGCTGTTTCTAGACTCCGCTAGACTCCATCGCTCTATGCGCCCTGCAAGCTTTTGCGAGTGGCCCGGAAAGCTAGTCAAAAAATTCACATACTCAGGAGATTAATTACCTACTAAGTTTCTTTTATACGTTCATAAAATTCTGATTGTAGAAGGCGGCTAAATGGATCTTTGCCCTGTTGACAAAAATGGCGAAATAGCATTCATGTGTATCTGGAGCCGCATGGCTCCAGATAACATGACATAAGTTCAAATAATAAGACCCGACTACGGCCGGGTAAAATAGCCTATGACACTCTTGCAATGAAGATTCGATTGATACCTTGCTTGTCAAAATAGGACCAAGTTTTTAGTTTAAACACATAACCCTTCCTCTAACTTGCCGTAGTAGGGTAAAAAAAATGCCTATGACACTCTATATATGAAGATGAATCGCTTGTCAAAATAGGACCAAGTTTTTAGTTTAAACACATAACCCTTCCTCTACCTTGCCGTAGTCGGGTAAAAAAATAATAGCCTATGACACTCTATATATGAAGACGAATCGATTGATACCTCGCTTGTCAAAATAGGACCTAGTATTTAGCGACACTATATCTGAAAGCAAATCAATTGACATCTGGTTTGTCAGAATCGGACCAATAGGGACGACGCTATGGTAGATCATCCACATTCCCACATACATAGATACATACATATATACATAAATATACTCATTACCCTTCCCTTGGTTTGCTATAGTCGGGTATAAAGAAAAGGGTAAGTATGGCTTTATTTGGGTAGAACTTTCACTAATCTAAGAAACAACTTGAACTCAAAATCACACACAAACAAAATATCCATGCGGCCTTACAAAAATTAAATTATTTTTTTTAGTTATTAATAATTAAGTTTTTATATAATTTAAATTTAATATTATTAAGTGAAATTTTAATTTTATTATATATTATTTAATTAACTACTTATTAGTATAAACGTAAAAGTTTACCTTAAAAAATTTAATAAACCAGCGAAACAATCTCCACAAAAATACAATGCAGTCCGAATAACTAGTACGCGTAAAAGTAACTAGTGTTTTATTTTCAGAGCAGACTTTATATTACGACGACCGGTTGGCCGAACGGTTAGTGACCTTGACCAGTCAACCAAGAGTTGCAGGTTCAAATCCCACTAGGTGCAATCATTTGTGTGATGAACAGAAATGTTTGTCTCCATGTCAAGGATGTAATATTCGTATCGATGTATGTTTATCCGTTGTCTAGTAGCCATAGTACAGGCTATCTAGGATAGCCTGTACTATGGGTATTTGGGACTAGGTAATTGGTGTAAATTATACCGAATATATTTATTAACTATGCGTCCAGTTTTATGCAGGCCCGTTCTATGCAGAGTCATTGTCTGGAACTGCTTACTTATCTTATTTGTATACCTGACTGCGGAGGGTTACTTTTACTTTGGCGCGTCCTACAGCCTAAACGGCTTGATGGATTTTGATTAATGTGGTATCATTGGCTTCGTTCTTATCACGAGAGTATTATAGGTTATATGAAGTGTTAAGAAAACTAATTTATCATATTTTATTTTAGACTAGCTGATGTGGTCATTTCTCTAGGTTAAAAGTTCTCTATGTGATATACCCGGACCTAAAATTACATCTATATATATATATATATATATATATATATAGATGTAATATATATATATATATATATATATATATATATATATATATATATATATATATACTTATAATAAAACTGTAACGGGTCCAATTCTGTACATCGAAGATATTTTGAATATTTTTTTTGGACTTTACTCTATATTCGATACTGAATCCAAAACTGTATTTTTTTCCATTTTTTTCTGTCTGTCTGTATGTCTGTCTGTATCTTGGCTAGGCATCACGCCGAAACTACTGAATGAATTTAAATGAAACTTGGTATGATTTGAGTTCATACTACGAGGTAGGACATACTTTTCATCCTGAAAAATGAAAGGGTTCCCGCAGGATTGGGGTTGAAAGTTATTTCAAAAAACACTTACCACTCTAAAACTACTGGACGGATTTTGATGTAACTTGGCATAATCATAGTTTATATGATGGGTTAAAATTGAGGATACTTTTTATCCCAAAAAAATAAAGAGTTCCTGCGGGATAATGTCCCAAATTCTGTACATTAAACATATTTTGTAAATTTTTTTGGGGGCCGTTCTATATCCAATACTAAAGCCAAAACTGTATTTTTTTAATTTTTGTCTTTCTGTCTGTCTGTCCGTCTGTCTGTCTGCACCTTGGAAGTGCATCACGCCGAAAATACTCAATGAATTCAATTGAAATTTGGTATGATTTGAGTTCATACTTTGAGGTAGGACATAAGATTCTTTTCATGCAGAATAGGCGTTGAAAGTTATTTAAAAGAACACGTATCACGCTGAAACTACTTGACGGATTTTGTTGAAACTTGGCTCAGTCATAGTTTATAAATAATGGGTAAAAATTGAGCATACTTTTTATCCCGAAAAATAAAGTGTTCCTTCGGGATAATGTGCAAAATTCTGTAAATTGAAGATATTATGTCATTTTTTTTGGAGGACGTTCTATGTTTAAATACTAAAGCCAACACTGTATTTTTTTATTTTTTGTCAGTCTGTCTGTCTGTCCGTCTGTCTGTCTGTACCTTGGCAGCGCACCACGCCGAAAATACTTATTAAATTAAAATTAAATTTGGTATGATTTGAGTTCACACTTCGAGGTAGGTTATTGGATACTTTTCTTCCCGAAAAAAATAAGTGTTCCTACAGGATAGGGGAGGAAAATTATTTAAAAGAACACTTAGCACGCTGAAACTATTGGACGGATGTTGATGCAACTTGGCATAGACATAGTTTATAAGATAGGTGAAAATTATGGATACAATTTGTTCCGAAAAATAAAGGGTTCTGTCTTAAGTTATATGATGGGTTAACATTTAGGACACGTTTTATCCCGAATAAGTAAAGGGTTTCTGCGGGATATGGGTCCAAAGTTATGTTAATATTTAAGTAACTAGCTGTACCTGCGGCTTTTCATGCGTGTTCTTTTCTTTAGTTTGTGCTATTCCAGAACCAATATTCCAACATTTGAACAAATTTCTTCAGCCATCAAAAATACTTTATCAATTGCTCGGCTTCTAACTCATCAGATTGAGATACAAATTACACCTGATTTAAATGAAACCCTAAGCTATCTAACAATGAAAAACACATAATACAAATTACTCTTTATCCCAAAAAAAGGGTTCCTGCGGGATAGAGGTCCAAAGTTATGTTAATGTTGCCTAATAAAATAAAATATAATAAAATCAAATGAAATAAAACTGCTTTAGCAGAAAAATTGTTATACAGTAGTTTTATTTCTCGTCATAACATCATTACTATTATCTGGGGGCGCCCGAGAAAGCGCGCGCGATGTACTGCGTGCCGTCACAGAACATATATACCTAGCGGCACGGCAACAGTCAAAGTTTATATAATGTGTTAAAATGTTGAATACTTTTTATCCCGAAAACTGACTGGGCCAAGATTCCCGCCACGTTTCGTTCACCGCTAGACTTACGTGCCGCTAGCTATAATAGCCAAGGCACAGAGCACAGGCCAGGGAGAACGTAAATTATAGAAAGTATTTTAGGTTTTTAATTAAATTCGTTTGTTGGTTTGGTTTAGACTTGTTTGTTTGTTTTGTATGAAGTTCGTAGGTATGTATTCATCATCATCATCATCATGTCAGCCCTTAGAAGTCCATTGCTGAATATAGGCCTCCTCCAAAGAGCGCCATGACGAGCGATCTTGTGCCACCTCCATCCACCGACTTCCTGCGATGGCTACAATGTCGTCGGTCCATCGTGTGGGGGGTCTCCCCACACTTCACTTGCTTGTTCGTGGCCGCCATTCGAGAACCTTTATTCCCCAGCGGTTGTCGGTTCTGCGAACTATATGGCCTGTCCATTACCACTTCAACTTGCAAACTCTGAGAGCTATGTCAGTAACCTTGGTTCTTCTACGGATTTCCTCATTTCGGATTCTATCACGTAATGAAACACCGAGCATAGCTCTCTCCATTGCACGCTGCGCAACTCTGAGCTTGTGTAGGAGACTAATAGTTAGCGACCACGTCTCAGTGCCATATGTCATCACTGGCAACACGCACTGATTATAAACTTTCGTCTTGAAGCTCTGCGGTATCTGCGACGAGAAGATATGGCGTAATTTCCCGAACGCTGCCCATCCGAGTTGGATTCGTCGGTTGACCTCTTTGTCAAAGTTGGATCTGCCCAGTTGGATCGTATGACTTAAGTAGACATAGTGATCAACAGCTTCGATAATATCGTTCCCAACATAAACCATCATGGGGACGACATGGGCATTTGACATGATGTTCGTCTTGCGCATGTTCATTTTGAGACCCACCTGTTGGGAAACAATATTGAAGTCACTGAGCATTGTGCTTAGGTCTTACAGGGTTTCTGCCATGATGACTATATCGGCAAATCGAAAGTGAGTGAGGTATTCACCATTGATGTGAATACCATATCCGTTCCAGTTCAGAAGCTTGAATATATCTTCCAGTGCAGAGGTGAACAGTTTCGGAAAAATAACGTCTCCCTGTCTCACCCCTTTTTGCACCTGGATAGAATTCGTGCTCTGATCCTGAAGACAGACTGTCATGGTGGCCTTGATGTACAAACACTTCAACACTTCGATGTACCGGTTGTCAATCTGGCACCGCTGTAATGACTGTAGCACTGCCCAGGTCTCGACTGAATCAAAGGCTTTCTTGTAATCCACAAACGCTAGACATAGTGGCCGATTATACTCTTCGGTCTTCTGTATAATCTGCCGAAGCGTATGGATGTGGTCTACAGTGCTGAAGCCTTTCTGGAATCCAGCTTATTCGGGAGGCTGAAAGTGGTCAAACCTACAAACGAGACGGTTTGTAACTACTTTCGAAAACAGCTTATAGACGTGGCTCAGCAGCGAAATTGCCTAGCCTATAATTATTCAAGAGGTTTTTATCACCTTTCTTAAAGAACAAAACCACTAAGCTCCTGTGCCACGCCTCTGGCGTAGTACTCTCGAAGATGACGGAGTTAAACAGCTTCTGAAGGACTTTAAGTACCGGTGTTCCACCCACTTTCAGTAGCTCTGTCGTTATTCCGTCCTCCTCTGGTGCCTTATTGCTCATAAGCTGTTTGAGAGCCATTCTGATCTCGTATAGGCTGACGTCCGGGAAATCTTCGGTATAATGTCGGGTCAAACGGGCTCTTGCATCGTTTGTCGTGCTGGAACTAGCGAGTTATGTATATGGTAGGTATTATGAGAGTTTTCTGATCGAGATAAAAATGCCTCCCTTTACCGACCACCTATATAACTGGCTACATACTTACCGAAAGTAATTTTAGGATCTTAGTTTAGAATGTTGTATGCGGATTAGTTACGTTTGTTTGTGAGGTATTTATTTGGAGTAGGTTTTCATGTTTTTCGGTTTATAGTTACTTCCGTAGTACCTTTAGGATACTCAAGGAATATTAATCCAAATTTCAAATCTCTAGATCTACCAGGTTAGGCTGTGCGTTGTCAGTCAGTCAGTCAGTCAGTAGGTATGTCATGGTTACTGTTTTATAGGCATGATTAAAATAATTTAATAGAACTTGTTTTAGTATTATTCTGCCCAATAGTGCAGGGCATTATTCTAGCTTGGTCAATATTTATTTTCAATATTTATTATTATATTGACCTTTCATATTGGGCATTTTCAAACTGTCCGGGCATCTATATATTTAAATACTTATAATCAAGCAGTAACAAAGAGTCTATACAAAGAAGATAATTTAAAAAATGGTCTAGGGTACCTAAAATAAGCTATGTACTAAACAACTTACTTTTTTAAATCGTGTTTGTTCGCGTATAGCGTAATAACTAGGTTATGTCTTCAAAACTGGAGTACTTAGTTTCTCAATCCGCTGAATAGAAGCCGATCAATCGATAAAAAACTATTTGAAGAATGAACAATTTTGATGTAATGTAGTAAGTACATTATATCGTACCTACCTTATATGCACTTTAGGTACGGAATAACACACAATTTTTGCACAGTTTAATGACCATGCGGGCAAAGCCACGGCACAGCTAGTTTACAATAAAATTATTTGACTTTGGTGTCTCCCTTGAAGTTTTTCAGGAATATGTTTAACACGGGCATACTATGATGCAATGGGGTAGGAACAACTTCGAAAGGAAAGCCGACAGAAGGATTCAGCTGGGATGGGCCGCATTTGGTAAACTACTTCAGGTATTTTTGTCGTCCATACCACAGTGCCTATAGACAAAAGTATTCAAAGCGTGCGTTTTACCAGTTGTGAAACGTGGACAATGACGGTGAGGCTGGTCCACAAATTTTAAATTGCTCAGTAAGCTATGGAGAGAGCTATGCTCGAAGTTTCTCTAAAGGACAGAATCCGAAATGAAGATATCCGCAAGATAACTAAGATAACCGACATAGCTCAAATAATTAGCAAGCTGAAGAGGCAATGGCCCCGTGGCCACTTCAGCTTGCTAATTCTTGCCACCGGCCAGCTGGAGTGATTACTTGCAAATGACAGCTGGCAGCGACTGGATAAGAAGAACCGAAGATCAGGCGATCATAAGAAAAGGCCTACGTCCAGCAGTGGAAGAATACGGGCTGATGATGATGATAATGATGATGTAGGTAAATGTAGCACTCGCAGTACTGAAGCAATAAAGTGCACTAAAAAATAGCTTACAGTAAGCAAGTGTAGAATTTCAATAATCAAACTGATTATAAGAAATTTGTAAGAATCTTTAAAAATTTGTTCTTTTTTCTTTATCATTGCAAAAATGTATCATAATTTTCAATTTCTACCTGTGCTAATTTCTGATAAACCTGAGCATTCATTTGTAACAAAACATTAAGCATTCGCCGTTTTTTTAATTTGTCAGATTGGTCATCAAATAGAGCCAATCGTCGGTACGATTATTTCGTCGATTATTCTAGCGAACGCTCAAATAAAGTCTCGGCAAAAAAATCTGTTCTTTGGTGGAGAGGGCCGGTGCGCTTCAGATAAATGAGAATTGCTCGGCTCGGTAAAAATCTCAAAGCTATTTTTTTCACGTTAAGCTTTAGTCCCGCCTGGTATTGATTAATAGCAGTCGTTAAGCTATGTCAGACGCCCTCAGACAGCCTCACAAACACTGACACCAGAGGCTAGCACTACCGCTTACGACAAACAAACTGGACATTTTATCAAAAACTTACAGTATTCACGAAGCGTCACAAATAAAAACATTATTTTCTTATCTTTATGTACTTTCTAATTACTTTTTACAAACAAAGTAGTTACTTTCCTAAAAAACTGGTGCTCGGTGGTACCGAGTTCCTACCGATGTGGCCTCATCTTCTAGCAAACAGGCAACTCCGTTGAAGTTGGTTGCTTGCTCGAAGGGCCTCACACAAATTGTCATATCAAGTTATTTAAATAAACTTACCTCGAAATCAAAATAAACCAGCAGAATAAACCCAAGGGTTAAATATAGCAGCACTTTATATTTTAAATACTATAATACAATGAAGTCCTTATAACATATGTGTTATAGTGACTAGTGTTTTATGTTTCAGACCATACTTATATATTAATATTTCGCGTTTCAGTGACGATCAACACATAAATTAATTGTTTTTGCAATTGTTACAAAAATTAGTGGAGCTTGAAAGTTTAACGTTTATGCAGGGTCGTTGTCTGAATATGGCTAGGTACGTTAACCTCTTATTATGTTGAATTATAAAAAAACAACGAACAACAAATACCAATCAATAATAACATCGTATACCTAAAAAAAACATCGGGGGACAGTGTGGTATAAATAAACATAATAAAACTTTTAGGTACTTATTTTTTTGGTGAAAATAATATAATGATTCAATTTAATAGTAGCAGAAAAATAAAGAAAAAATAATGTTAATAATATGTATATATAAATAAATAAAATTAAATAGCTAAATAGCTATACAAATAATAAATAATAAATAGCTATATAGTTATTTCTTCACTCGCTGGTGCGAATAGCTAATCATGCGATAGCCAATCTGTGTGCCCCTAGCGTGGTGATTATGGACGAAACTCAATATGCAACACGAACATGGCCCCCAGTCCATTCCCGGTCGCCCTGCTAGTCCACACCACGTTTTTATATTTCTTTAACAGCCAAGGTGGCAGTATTGGAAGTGGCAGGGCATTGGATACGAAGAATAGGAGTTCGATACCCGAGTAACGGTAGGCCATCAAAATATACTCAGACTTTGGAATTTGTTCAGAGTTGACGCCGGCATAAAATGTAACTAAAATGTAGCACACCTCTAGGGAGAGGTGGGATTGGGTAGGGGTAGTTGGGGATTGGTGACCCTGCACCCCCACAAATTCTACCCTCTTACAGACTTACTTTTTACCTCTTCCGTATTTCTGGTCTTCTGGTATTGCAAAGAAAAATTGTTGACAGCTGTCAAACGAAATGAAGATCTCGATGAGATCTATCCTGTATGGTGGAACGGCACCTGGACCAACTGCGCGTTTAGGTTTTACCGATTTAATGACATCGGCTTCTAGAATCTCTGCAATATACGCGCACTGTGACTTTCAAGTAGTTCTAGACATCTAAGTACATCTAAACGAGGTGGATATGGGATATATACGGAATGGAAAAAATAAGCAAAGTACTTAGCAGCTTCATCATCAGGGACCACTTTACCATCATGAAATATTTTTTGTTTTTTACACCTTTGACCGCTAAGACGCTACATAACCCCAAAAAGTCGCAGGGTCTCTCCTTCTATCCTTCTCCATTCGCTATTTGTAGCACTGAAAATGATCTCTTAAGTTAAGTTTTTCTATTCTTCTATATTGCATAAAGCTCTTTCAACTATCTGGCATAACTTTAGACTTAAATACGCGATGATAGTGACATTCATGCAAATATTTTTAATAGTACCCTAGTATACCACTCTGGGTATACGTATTTAGCAACACAATGTTTAGTAGGAACTTATTTGTTAATGCAGTTATTAAGTACCTCGTTGAATTCGTTGAAGTACCGCATCACCCGAGAGCAGTACACTGATTTCCCTAAGCTGGTACCCTAGTGCAGCAATTATAGCAACGCCACCGCGCGCCGCGTGCCAAGACTATCCGCCCAAACAATGGGGTACCCGCAAGGTATCACTTCTTCATCAACAATTACAGCAATACCACCACCACGCCGCGTGCCAGGATGATCCACCGAACAATGGAGTACCCACTAGGTATCACTTCTTCATCAGCAATTATAGCAATGCCACCGCCGTGCCGTGTCCCAGGATGATCCGCGCGAACAATGGAGTACCTGCTAGGTATCACTTCCTCATCAGCAATTATAGCAATTCCACCGCGCGCCGCATCCCAGGACGATCCGCCCGAACAATGGGGTACCCGTTAGGTATCACTTCCTCTTCAGCAATTATAGCAATGCCACTGCCGCGCCGCATCCCAGGACGATCCGCGCGAACAATGGAGTACCCGCTAGGTATCACTTCCTCATCAGGAATTCCATTTGTCAGTCAAATCTCAGTTATAAAAAATAAATTAGTAATAGATACAACCAGCGCAGTAGAGACCTCATGTAGTTTGGTAATTAGATTATTTAAATCAGTATAGATTGAAATTATCTAATTACTTAAATAATATAGATGACACGTGATGTAGGTTTTACATATTTGTTTGTTCTTCTCATTTAGAAACTGTTTTGTCATGTTGAAAACAACTTGTTAAATTGATGGCATTCCGAATAAATGTGCTGCTTCTAGCTACAACACAAAGACTACAACACCGCTGCTAGCTACCATGTGCTACACTGGCGTATACCGCATGCATACGCCAGTGCCTGGATACTACCTACGCCTCGTGTCTTCGTTGGTGAAGTACAGTGGAACGAAAATTTAAAGACAATAAGTGGTAACGTAGAACAAATTTATACTTAAAGCTCTCAGGTAAAAATTTAAACATAACGTGTACCTACTATTTAGGGAGCTACATCCCCTAACCCTAGGAGTATAATATTAACAATAACAAGTCGAACTCCGAGGAACCAGTGACGTAAGACGGGGTAAGTAAGGTGTCGGTTCGAGTACCTCCCTTCTGGCCTGAGCGCCCTAGTTTGTGCTTCGCGAACTTGGAAGCGCAATTTCATTTTCAGGGAATAACCCAAGAGCTCACCAAGTTCTACCATGTTGTATCCCATCTGGATAACCACAGTGCAGGTGAAGCTGAGGATATTATTGTAAATCCACCCGCTTGTAACCCGTACACAAAATTAAAAACAACTTTAAATAACAGGTTGTCCGCTTCATACGAAGAGAAACTTCGACAAGACCTCGAACGCGAAGATATCAGAGACAGGAAACCTGCTGCTTGCCTACGTCACCTGCAGGCGCTTTCCACTGTCTCTGTGCCGGAGCGTCTGTTGCAGTCCATTTGGATGGGCCGACTGCCAGTCCAAATACAAGGCATTCTGACTGCACAAAAAGGTAGCAGCATAGAAGAGCTGGGAGATTTAGCGGACCGCCTTCATGAGGTCACACGTTGGTGAAAGGTGAGGTGAAACGTTGTCTGTTGGTTGTTTGTTTGTTTGGGGAGCTTTCACGCGATAACGTCTTGACGGATTTTGAAGAAATTTAGAATGGAGATAGCTTAAGCCCTGGTTTTTTTTTAGTATCCCAAAAAATTGTTAGTTTCTACGGGAAAAATGGAAAATGTTGATTACTTAGTGTTAGGTACGGTTGCCATCACAGAATGGTCTGTGGTTGCCATGGAGACGAAATAACAAGTCTGTCAAAAAACATCAAGAGCATTGGTGCACCTACCTACTTTTGCATTAGTTTTTAATATCCTAGAAGAAAATAGGATACTTTTTCCGCGATAAACTGTAGTCCGCGCGTACGAAGTCACAGGCGGGAAACTAGTATATTTAAAAAAAACAATAAAGTATATTTAAATTCACAAAGTATATTTAAAAAAAACTGTATGCATCATTATTTATCCAAAAAAATATATTATTTTGTGTGAAAAAGAACAGCTCCACTTTTAATCAAAGTCTAGTTGCCTAAAAGATCCATCTGCTCCCAAAAATGACTCAGCGGTTCTTGGTTTTCCAGGTCTTTTGGTCTCATCAGTTCCGTACTGCAAGTCTTCTTTAAAATATGTGCTGTACTCAGCGACTTTGTTTACACAGAAATCTGAAATAATTGAGGAAAATATAAAACGGATTAAATTAAATTGTATTTATAATCGACTTTCAGATAGGGCTTATCAATTAGACTGTACTTTCAAATAGAGCTTATCAAGTAGACTCTACTTTTTTGGGTATTGTTGACACATATCTGCTGGGGTTTTTTTAATCGTTTTTTTTTTTGGATGATCTTTTGTGACCCTGATACAATTTCATCAAAATTTGGTTTGGGTTTAACTGTAATTCCATTTCACGTCAATTTTTTGTACCTAAGTAGGTACTAGATTACAATGGCGTAGCTTACATACCAATTAATTCTTGAAATGTGCCTCCTTTACCGCCATACTCTTCAGGCAGTATATCTGTAGAAATGTACTTATGTAGCTCTTCAAAACCTCCTTTATGCACATGGAGCTGAAATAAACAGCGCATAGTGTGAAATATATACAAGTATCGGAAGAGATAAAAAATGCAGAGTAGATCGAATCGTTCCAGTTACATGCATAATCGATTTTTGTTTATAATTTCAGTAATAAATCACATGTGGTGTATGTAGGTTTTACCTTCTGTCTGTTCTTCTCATTTAGAAATTGTTTTATGATATTGAACGTCACTTGAAAAATCGATGGCATTCCGATAAAATGCACAGCTCTTAGTCTGTTTGGCGAGGCATCCTAGAACAAATAGTAGTCTTGTAAGCATAGGGGTCAATTATTGTAAGGCATTATTATCTTGAGTTCCTACTAAAAAGGATGAGTAAAAAAAACATACATACAGTCGACCATATAACCGTCTCCTTTTCTGATCTCACTTAAAAATAGCGCTCATTGGAGGGAAAGTACCTACTTAACTATTGATTATTTTTGTCAGTTCGATTCAGTAACCAAATATAAAAATAAAAAATGCGCTTGTATTTATTTCCCAAAAACAAGTACATCATCAAAGTAAGAGAAAAAAACAAGACTACCCGTTAAAAAAGTTTTTTATATAGACTATGTTACTTGGGATGATGTAAGTATTCAAACAATACCCCAAAAGTATATCAAAATCTGTTCCGGCATTTAAAAGTTATGGTAGAACAAAAAACTCACATACATGTCATACAAACATACATACATAAGCCCTGAAAACAACGCACTGCTCGTTTGGGCAGTTGTGTAATAAAGGATGTATTCTTGAGTTAAATTTGCTATTATCGATATTTAGAGTACTTACGCTCTCTCCATCGACCGCCTTCTTTAACCGACTTAAAAAAATGAGGTTCTTAAGTTAATGTGTATGTAATTATGTATGTAATATTGTTGAAAATGCATAATATTCATATTGTATAGTCCGGTAATTCTAAGTAATCAATGTATGGGAATGACAAGCAAATTGATACAGTTTTGAAACTTGTGTGCCCTATATCGTGTTCAAAACTCACAACTTTCCCCTCCCCTCCACCTTACGCTACACCCCTCTGTATATATTGTTATCTGCATAATCATAAACATATTGTTATTCTGCAGTTCTGTGGATGCAATTCTTATAAGATTTTACCAAAAACGTAAATATATAAGGATATCCAAATATAACTCGATATCCTTGTATATTCTCCAGTTAAAACTTTACCTAAAGACTTCTCATAGTGTAAGCTTTCTATACAAAAAGTTGCAAAAATATTTATATTAAATCAAGCTTATCTCAGAGGGGGGAGAAGATCTAGCCCTCCCACCCTAAGGGGGGTTCTACTCCCTCCTCAGGGGACCCTAGAACCCACTCCCCCCTCCCCCCCCCCCTCCCACAAAAATCGTGGGAGGGGGGAGGGTGAAAAATCAAAATTCGTCCAGCCTTTATCGCGTTAAAACTTCTCCAGACAAACAAACATACAGTCAACTTTTTACTTTTATATATTGGTGTGTATTGTTAGTATAAATGAGTATCTGAACCAAATACCAAAATACCAAGTATACCAAATTTCGCGAATTTATGTTTATAGGTATGTCACGGTACTGTTTTATAGGTATCATCATCATCATCATCATCATCAGCCTATATCTGTCCACTGCTGGTCGTAGGCCTCTTCTAATGCACGCCAATGAGCTCGGTCTTCAGCTTTCCTCATCCATTTTCTGCCAGCCCGTTTCCGCAGATCGTCACTCCATCTGGCCACAGGGTATCCTACACTACGTTTGCCTAAACGTGACATTTTAATGATTCCTTACTTTGAGAATTGAATTGATTGTGACGTGATAATACTTATAATTAACTAAACTTGACTTTGGCGAAATTGCTAGTAGGCCAGTACCTCCGCAGAATCCATTATAACAAAAAAGAAGAAGCGTAACTCTCGTAAAAAATATTGTTGCCGAGTAAAACTTATTTTCCGTTCCTTCCTCAACGGTTCGGCGGATCCATTCAAAACTCGGTCTGTGATTGGCTGAATATATGTAGCCACTGACAAACCGAACCAAAGTTTTATGAAATTATTAAGTAAAGAGAGGGCACCGCAGAAAAATAATGAAGCCAAAAATGGGAGTAGTTTCAGAAAAAAAAAACGTATTTTGGAAGCGAAAGCAATTGTTTTATTTAAATACTAGATGAACCAACCTATCTGTTAATATTAAAACATCAACACAGTTTTACAAAAAGTGACCAGAATATTTTTGTGAAAACCAATAAAAATTGCAAAAAATTACGAATCGCGGAGAAAGGCCGTGGTTTTTTTTTTTAATACTTTTTTGGTGTTTTAACGTATAATACATGTATCCATTTGAAAAGAGAAACACACACATTCGATAATAAATGCGAGATTACATTTAAATCGATTTAAATCGGTCAAACGGTTAAAGTTAACTTCCATGTTTTTTTTGGTTGCTCTAGCGACCAGGGGGGATTTGCCGTTTTGGATTTTGGTCGCTACAGCGCCAAAGGGGATTCAGCGGGTACAAGACGTTGGTGGAGCCAAAGCCAACGCTAATGGCCGTCCTATATCTTAAAATGAACCGTTTTCGCTTACTGTCCGTCAGCTTTTGACATAAACGCCATACAAAAAACGTCAAAAAGTAACGAGAAGTTGGAAAAACGACTCGATTTATTTTTATAGGATTTTTTCTAGGTTAAGAGGCCATTTCGAGTAAAAAAACATACAAACACAAATACATGGATAAGGGCGGGAATACAAGCATAAGGGTAACTAAGAAATAAAACTATGGGCGTGATTATTTTGTTAATTTAAGCCGGTCGATGCGGTTAGAGGTGTGTTAAAGGCTGTTATGCCATTTAATACTTTCTTCCTATGAGCTTAGTGTTTTGCTTGTGCCAATAGCGGGAAAATTCCCAATAGATTTTATATGAAGCAACACACAAGCTTTCGTTTGCTTTCGTATAAAATAGAGCCTCAATCCTTACCTGAAGAAACATCATTAATTTCCTCACATGTGCGGTGGTTACTTGCGAAAAATGATTAATACTAAGACCGTTCAGATCACAAATGTGGATAATTCCAGCTACTATGAAGGGGTCATCTTCCATAAAGATTATCTGAAAAAGAATTATTATCATCGTCATCATTATCAACCCATATCAGTCGACTGCTGGACATAGGCCTCTTCTTTATTTCGAGTACGCTATTTTAATAGTATTGATTTCAGACGTTTGCTATTTGGATCGAGTTATATGTTTTTTCATTGTGTATATATATATATATAAATATATAAGTGTTTTTTTCTGGCCTCCAGGCCTTGTCTTTCATTTCATTTCTATTTTACGATAGTTGAATTTGGGTAGGGTTTGCTTAGAGTGTTTTTTTTTATTGTGTATATATATATATATATATATAAATATATAAGTGTTTTTTCTGGCCTCCAGCCATTATTTTTCATTTCATTTATATTTTACAATAGTCCAATTTGGGTAGGGTTGGGTAGGGTTTGTTTAGCGTGGGGTTTTACTTTTTTTGTTACAATTAAATTTTTCAATTTATCATTTGTCTGACTTACAGTTTTGGCGGAATTAAGCTACCATATTTTTATTTTGTTCATATATTTTTTTGCGCTACATAAACTGGTCTAGAGTCAACCTACACCATGCTCTACCTACAATTCGGACGATATCATCCAGACATCGCGTTGGTGGTCTAGTATGTCATCTAGGCCACCACTCTGTTACTGGTATTGACCACCTATTGTTTTTTTGCCGTGCCTGGTGTCCTGCCCACCTCTTTTCTAAAACTATATTGCAAAGTTTATGGTTTAGTGCGCATGTGAGAATTATCTATTTGAAAAAAAATAAGTTCTCAGTATCGGTAAGGTGAAGTGGCAGTGGACAGGCCACACGGCACGTGGAACAGATAACCTGGCGGAAGAACGGTTCTCGATTGGTGACCACGGACTAGAAGATGGAGCGTAGGACGCCCCTCCCCATTAGCTGGTCGCGGGACTGGTGAGTAGGCTTATAAGTTCAGCAGTGGAAGACTTCTGGCTGCTGATGATGATGAATTTTTAATTAGCAATAATGAGCATGTTATGGTATGTTAGATTAGATAGGTACGTGCGAAGTACTTACCTGTAATATGGCTTGAGCAAGCGATAAGAAATCCGGTGGTTGAAACCTGTCAGGATCATATAGTCTGACCCTCGTAATCAATACTGTTGGGTCTGCTGGGTTTTTTCTCTTAGGAAGGATTACATTCATTCTGTAACCAATAGGGAAGCATTCATTTAATTGGGTATTGAGATCATCGCCTATATTCGTCCACTGCTGGACGTAGGCCTCTCCAAAACGTAAACGCCACTGAGCCTGATCTTCATCTCTCCTCGTCCAGTTCTTGCCAGACGTTTTTCGCAAGTTGTTACTCCACCTGGCCGGCGGGCAACCTACACTACGTTTACCTAAATGCGGTCTCCACTCTAGAACTCGTTTACCGCAACGGTTATCGGTTCTTCGAGAGATGTTATCGGCTCATTGCCACTTCAGCTTGCTAATTCTTTGAGCTTTGTAACTTTGGTTTTCTGTCGGATCACTTCGTTACGAATTTTGTCCCTAAGAGAAACACCCAGCATAGCTATCTCTTGTATAATAGTTATTCACCCTGAGATATGGTTTTAGTGTTTACACACTACTACTAACTACTATCTTGTGCAAGTCTAACATTTATAAATAAATTAGACAAATCTTACATATATCTATCTTATAAAAGTTGTTCTTACAGTACAGTATTTGTAATTTGTTCAACCTTACCCAGATTTCAATATTTCGTCAAATTTGGGGTCCCAAATGTTAACTTCAAACATGTCTGGTGCAATGCTTCTCATCGTGTAGTACAGATCTAACTTTTCCTTGGCTTTTTCTAAGCTATGCTTACAGCCGCGCAAGAATGTTGCTAGCCATTGGTCATCTAGCAGAGTTTCAAAAATATTATAGGAACTGTCATAATGGACAAAAGTGTAAATACAAGTTTAAGGGCAAAATTGTAGGATTTTTGTTATTGCCACATGAAAAAAACGTTTTTTTTAGGGCTTGCACAAGATATGTACATGCCAGCCCTATGAAACTTAATCTAGGTACACCCGGCACCACACACTATGTTTGTCAAACATCGGTGACATGTGCTGGCCAGAAAATGGAATGAAAGCTGTTTGGATTTGCATACGTCAACGTACTTCTGCATGGACGGGAGGATGATGAAGCGTGAATCTTTATCAAAGATCACCACATGACACACATCATAGTTAGTAATTTTCATATTGCAAGTAATATGATTCAAGCAGGTATCTAGAGTGCCACCTTCACTTAATTACACGTATTAGGTACTGTAGGTGAGAATTATGATGGGTTTTGTCACAAGAGGTCACAAGTAAATATTATCTTCAGTACCTACCTGTTGATGGTCAGTGGATTTATTTAACCCTCAACGACCGACGTATGTGATACGTCGTACAAATGAATATTTGTCCATTACTTATAATTGCGCGGGATTTAGTAAGCGGCCATGTTGATACCTTACTAGCTCTCAGGGAAGCATAAGCGGGAAAAACTGACGCGTGCTGCGATCCTCAATAGGTCTAAAAAATGACTCCACCTTACACCTGATGATATTATCCGCGGCCTAAACAAGTTAAAGCCTGGTAGCTCACCAGGACCTGACAGCCTGCCCGGTTTTGTTCTAAAGTCAAATAAGAAGCACATGATTCTCCCCCTGTATCACATTTTTAATCTCTCTCTTAGAGATGGCATCTACCCCATTCAGTGGAAGACATCCAAGGTGACACCTATTCCTAAGAGTAGCAATAGGACAATGGTGGACACATATCGTCCCATAGCTATTCTGTGTTCGCCCGCTAAGGTATTTGAATACATACTGCATAAAGAAATATATAGGAAGTGAAACAGTACTTGGGTGATGAGCAACATGGTTTTAGACCTGGACGATCTGTTAATACTAACTTACTATGTTTAGTGGACTACATCTCAAAGGCTTTGGATCGGAGAGTACAGGTTGATGTAGTTTATTTTGATCAGAAGGCTTTTGACAAAATAGATAACGACATCCTACTACGTAAGCTATTTGCCATCGGTTTTACTCCCCATCTTCTCACTTTCTTCTCAGGCTATATGAGAGATCGTCGGCAATATGTGAGTCATGGCATGTATGTGTCTGAACCATATCATACTCGATCTGGAGTCAGTCAAGGATCAGTGCTCGGCCCGCTCCTCTTCTTGATTATGATCAATGACCTAGCCAAGGTAGTGAATATAGCTAAATGTCTCTTGTACGCTAACGATCTGAAGCTCATACTAGAGATAAAATCATACAATGACTGCCTTAATTTGCAAAAAGACATAAATTCTATCTTCGAATGGAGCGTTAGAAATAGAATGTTTTTCAATTCTGATAAATGCTATGTAATGACATTTGATCGCAAACATTATCCAATTGATTATAATTACAATTTAAACAATATTGACATTAACAGAGTAATTATTATTTAAGATTTAGGAGTTACTTTTGACGGACAACTCACTTTTCATGACCATATTTCTTATATTCTTATATTCTTTATTGTACACATAAATCACATAAACAGTAAATAAATTTTATAGAAGACGTACAAAGGCAAGCTTAACCCTAAAAAGAGTTTTCTTCCAGCAAACCCTTGAAGAAAGAGAACGTTCAAACAAACGTAGGTTTCTGTGTAAATGAACCTAAATCAGCAAGAAAATCGCAAAATTAATAAAGCCTTACCCGATATATATATTCAAATATATCGGGTAAGATAAGAATAGTTTATTTATAAAGAAAATGCTCTTTTATTTTCACTTTGAAGACTTCAATAGCACTAAACTATAGCACTGCACTATACTAGCACGAATAGAATGAGGAAGTGAATTCCATAACTTGACTGCTCGTACAGTGAACGACTTACTGTAAGAACTAGAAGAGTGAGTGGGTATTTTAAGTAGGAGGGATTTTGTGGTCCTGCATTGAATGTTGCGGGGCACAAGATAGTCAAAACGCACGCGAAGGTAAGGAGAACGTGGATTAAAAAGGATAGAGTAAAGAAAAAATAACACATGAGAGTCTCGACGCTTACGGGTAGGTAGCCATTTAAGTTGAGATCTGAATTCTGATACATGATCAAATTTACGCAGACCGAAAATAAAGCGGATGCATAAGTTTTGGAGGCGCTCTAATTTGTTCAGTTCCTCAGTAACGTCAAGAAAACAAACATCAGCGTAGTCAAGGAGAGGAAGTAGAAGGGCCTGAGCCAAAGTTACCTTGGTTTTAAAGGGTAAAAACATCTGGAGACGCTTGAGAGATTGAAAAGAGTAATTCACTTTCTTGCTGAGTGCGCTGATGTGCGTAGTCCACGACAAATGGTTGTCAAAGATAACACCCAAGTTCTTAGCAGTATTAGTATATGGGTTCAGAACTTTTTCATAAGTTACTACAGGAAGTCTAGAATAGTTTAAAAGGTTAAGCATAAAAGTACTGCCTATTATGATAACTTGAGATTTGGAGGGATTAACAAGAAGACCAAAGGATTTTGTCCAGTTACTAATACTACTCAAGTCAGTATTAAGCAGCTCAATGGCTCCGACTATATCATTAGGTTTAAAGTGGCGGTACAGCTGCAAATCGTCCGCATAAAGATGGAAGTGAGAAGAAAGAACAAGAGTCATAGCATTAATGAAGACAGAAAGAAGGAGAGGCGAGAGAACACCACCCTGAGGTACACCTGCAGTGAGATCGCACCAGTCAGAGATTCTCATTATGTCGGACACACTGTGGCCGTCCTCTTAGATAAGAGTCAAACCACAATATTACTGAAGGAGAGACATTAAGTGATGCAAGGATTCCAAGAAGGATGTCAAAATCGACATAGTTAAATGCACTGCTAAAATCCAGCAGGGCCAAGACTGTAAGAAGTCTGTTGTCAATGGCCCAGCGATGCTGTGTGCTGAATGCTGTGGCCAGGACAAAAGCCTGATTGATAGGAGTTCAGCAGATTATGGGAATTCAGAAAAAAATGTAAGTTGCCTGTGCACTACATTTTCAAGGATTTTTGGCAAGATTGGGAGGATATAAATTGGATGGAATTGCGATACAGATGTTAGGTTAGAAGTTTTTGGAAGAGGAATTACGAAGGCTTTTTTCCATTGAGCAGGAAAGAGGCTCGTTTTCAATGAATAATTGATGAGGTGAGTGATAATAGGAATAAGGTCAGAGGAGACAGTTTTTATCATTTGAATACACAGGTTATCAGAGCCAACAGCTTTAGTGGAGATGGATAAAAGGGATTTCTTAATGTCACTTTCAGTAACCTCTTTAGAGATGAAAGGAGTACACTGCGGCTTAGATATGTTAGAAAGAAGATTCAGAGTAGAATGTTTAATAGAGTCGTTAAGGATAATAGGAGGTTGTGAAAAATGTTTGTTCAGTATGTTTAAATCAAAAGATACATCAGAGCCACTAGAACAGCTGCCAACACCAAGAGATTTAAGAAATTTCCACATTTGAGCAGAATCAGAGTTTTCAATCGAGGTGTGTATATGACGTCTCTTTGCATCACGACACATCTTACTGCAACGGTTTCGACGTTTCTTGAACACATATAGGTTTTCTACTGTTGGATACTTTTCTATAACGTCTCTTAGCTTTGTCCCTTTTGGACATCAGTTTTTTAATAGAATCAGTAAGCCAGGGAGCCGGAATGTGTTTAACCTTAACTCATCTAAGAGGAGCATGTTTATCAAATAAGCCAATTATAATACTATTCAAAGCTGAAATCTTAACATCCATGTCATCAGAACAAAGAACAAGGGACCAGTGAATTTTACTCGCATCATCGCACAAACGTTCCAAATCGATATTCTTAAAACTACGTAGGAGAAGGAACTTAGGTTTGCGCTTGGTACGCTGAATTTTATAGGAGAGAAACACAAGGTCATGGTAAGAAAATGGTGCAGACAGCTGACCATGTGTAGCAACATGGTCAGGGTCAGAGACTATAATGAGATCAAGAAGAGAGGGAGTACAGTTAGAAGAATGGTGAGTAGCAGAAAGAGGAAGAATATTCATATTAAGAGATGAAACCAGAGACATAAGTCGGTTGCTACGCACATCCTGCTTTAATAGGCATGTGTTGAAATCACCGAGGATAAGAGAGTGATCAAATAGAGGATTCATATTTTGGAGCTTAGTTTCAAGAGACGTAAAAAGTCAATATTGCGAGAAGGAGGATAATAAACGCCAAGCAAAATGATAGACAACAATTTCAATAAAAAGGTGTTCAGCAAAATTAGGATACACACTGGGTGACTGATCCACTATTTTGTATGGGATATCAGCTCTCAAGTATATAGCCACCCCACCGTACCCCTTTCCAACCCTATCATTATGAATGAGAACAAAACCAGGTAGGGGGTATTGAGTAGAAGGCAGAGCTGGTTTAAGAAAAGTTACAGAAACAAGAATAGCATCAATGGATTTAAAATCAAAAGTAGATAGAAGGTCATAATGAGCAGCATAATGAGCATGGATACTTTGAGCATTAATATGAACTATGTTAATATTTTTACTAAAATTGGAAAACACTGCCTCAAGTTGATCATGCAGATGGATTGAGTCATCACTAAAAGCACTTGCATAATCCTTATCGGTCGTGCAAGATGAAGAGCAAGAAAAAAAGTATCATCTATTTGGATATCAGACGTGTATAAATATAGCTAAATATTGTTTCAATATATAAAATATAAATAAATACTAATAAGTTATAAATAAAATTATACCTAAGTTACAAAAGTTTAAATTATACTTTTATCCAAAAGTCCTCTTTGCACTCGCCGGCAAGCATTGAAAGAAAGAGCAGCTTTAATTTAATTTTTAACACCAGGGCCTATTTCACATAGCGACATATCATAATAAACCTACTAATGTCAGTCGAATACGCAAAACCTGCGTTTCATATAACAAAAATGTACTACATTTCTATAGTTTGACTGACAATTGTCGGTTTGATTGACATTTGTCAGTGTACCATAGTTTTATGATATAGGGTACAGGAATTCAATACATGTAACATCACTGAACAGTTTTACTGCATAATAATACTAAAATATTTCAAAAAAAAAACATAAACCATTACTGTATGATAAAATAAAAATATCTAAAATACAAGCGTAACTTAACCAAAGTTTGAATAGGTGGAAGTTTAGAAACACAACAATCATGAATGCTTTACAATAGTAACGTAGATTAAAATAACAGATTTCACTATTATACAATAAGAGTTTATTGTAACATAGTTTGTGTAGCTATAATTCAAAGATATATCTTTGAATTATATTTTTTATATATATCTTTGCCCCTTTTTTATATTTTTTTTATATATATATATATCTATCATGAGTTTTGAATCACAAAGAAAAGATTCACACTAACAAAATAGATTAAATTACAAATTTCATACCTGGCCTATATTTCTAACCTGGCCAAAGAGTATTTTCGTCGCTTGGGCTTTGTGTTGCGCAACGCAAAGGATTTTCAGGATCCGCAGGTCATACAAACCTTATTTAATACTCTTGTGAGGAGCAATTTAGAATCAAGCGCATGTGTTTGGAACCCGCATGTTGTTACCTACACAATGATGCTTGAAAAGGTGCAGAAAGCATTTTAAGATCTTTTTACAAGAGGCTTTATGGCTTCTATCCTTACCTCTATCCCACTAGGTTCTTACTTGGACAGCTTGGCTTCAATTCTCTGGAAGTGAGAAAGTTGCTAGACCAGCTCACTATCTGTTGTAAAATACTGAGAGGGTCCGTCGACTCTTCAGAATTACATGAACGACTGTGCAGGTTATTTGTACCGGACAACTATGTGCGGCACAGGCCCAACAGAAGACAACAGAAGTCCCCCTTGTGTCAGTCTCTGTACAACCTCAATGCACTCCTTGACGCTAACCCTGATATTGACCTATTTATTGACAACTGGAAAACCATTTTGTCCATTTGTTTGACATATTGTGAAGGTATTTAATTTGACATTGTTTTGTGATTGTTTCTGTGTATTATTTTATCTGGTTCTATGATTTATTTGACTTGACATGTATGTGGTATAGTTGACATTTTTAATTAATTAATTGACATTTGCTTTGCCATAAAATTTTGTTAATTATATTTTAATATTTTTTTTGTGTGTAATAAATAAATTGGTGTAATTAATGCCGTTTTTTATTACAATAAATTAAATTTGAATTTGAATGGAAAACATGAAATTCCCGTAGAGTTTTTTGGTGCTCTCTTCTATAACGGGCGTATTTCCGAAGCACCGATAGAGTCGGAAGGGTATTTTCTTTTCCAGTGCGAGATTTAACTCTGTTGGCACATGCAAGGAAAATTTCCTTTTCAAACTCAAAGCATACTTAGTTTACTTAAACTTTATTGATTTGATCTTTTTATAATATTTTTTGTATTTCTCCTTGTTCATAATTTTGACTTGTATAAGTGCTATTATTTTGCATATTTACAATAAATTCTTTGGCTTTGACTTTATAATCTATTTATTTAAAAATTAATGGGTGTATGTTTGTCTGTACTCTATGCGCTCCTTAACTATTAATTGAATTGTGACGAAACTTTGGCAGGGCCTTCTGATAGACGCCCGAGATAATATATGCCTAAAAAAATGTTTTATGCCTAAATAAATATTTATCATAAAATATTTGTTTATACTTACCAACATGATACATACATACTAATGATTCACCATTGAACTGCAGACGAATATAGCAAAAATTAATAAAGAAACGCTTGATTTTTAAATCGCCCAAAGGCACTCGTTCAGTGGTTTGACAAAATCTGACACCAGAGGCCAGCACTACCTCAAACGACAAATAAACAAACAACAAAATGGTAGACTAGAAGGTTATTTCATTTTCTTGTGCGAGGTACAACTCTGAGTCGGCACATGAAAACGGAATTTCCTTTTCAAACTCAAAGCATTAGTTATACTAATAGTATTGATTTGGTCTTTCTACTCAATATATTTTATGATATTGTCCTTGTTCAAGAGGTGTTATGCTTTTTATTTTGCAAATCTATCTATCTTCTATCAATCTATCTATCTATCTATACTTATTGCTTAATTATAAAGTTTATAATAAAGCAATAAAAATCAAAAAGTCTGTACAAAGATAATTAAAAAATAGGTCTATAGTACTTAAAATAAGCTACTGAACAATAATATAAAAAAAAGTGCCTGTCTGTTTGTTAGTTTGTTTGTCTGTATGTTTTTTCACGCATCACGTTAAAAATACTTGACCGATTGCGATGCGGTTTTCATTGTTGGATAGTTTAGGGTTTGGCTTAAAAACTTGGGTACTTGGTATATCAACCCGATGAGCAGAAGCTGAGCAATCGATAAAAATCTTTTGGCTGAAGGAATTTTGATCAAATGTTGGTATATTGGTATTTTAGATACTGGAAAAGCACATAGAGTACTTTTAACCCAGAGAAATGACCACACGTGTGAAGCCGCGGGCACAGCTAGCAAGTAATAAATTGTAATATTTAGGACAGTGAAAATATAATTTTCTATTCAAACGTTTTCTTCAATGCAGTTGACTGTACTTAGTCTATCTTTTTACCTGTTCTAGCCCGTAAATGTGGTTGTTTAGCGATCCATTCCTTCAAGTGTTGGATGCCGTCTTCTAACTTCTTTGGTGTTTCGTTGAGCTCCAGCCGAGCTATCGTCGCCAACTCAGGGCACAGGGGCCTCACTAATGTTGCTGCCATCCTGATAACCTGTAAAGACAATTCAAAATTAGGTAGGTATACAATAACTTATAGGCGGTCAAAGCCGTGGTGGTAGGTACGGTATCACATCAGACATCACATATTTTGACGAAATCTAAACACAGTAAAGTTTACATTAATATAATGTTTAATCTAAACGATATTTAGCTGATTAAAAATAACAATAAAAACATAAAAGAATAACTTCAAATTGTGTTCAGAGCAAAATATATCTTCAAAGTTTGGAGGTATAAGATACGATAAGAAAAGATGAACATTTATTTAACAAAATTATTACATAGAAAATAACCATTACATTTATAAATTGTAAAATAAAAACATGATAAACATATTAAAAAAAACAATCAATTATTTTAATAGAATTAAATAAATTATGCATTAAAATAAAATACGTCACCGGAAATATGAATTGATGTAAGGAACAAATTGACGAAAATGAGTTATAAATGCAGTTCGATTCAAAGTTGTCCGCTCTGTCGATTGCGTATATTTAACAAGCACAAATTAAAAATTAATATAACTGGGGTCATAAAAAGGGTTGGGCTTTTTATAACCCCACTATCATTATAGCTAAGAAGCATTTCGATCACAAACATTTTTCAAACATAAAAACCGCATTACTCAAAAGAGTCTCGGGCCTGATTTTGATGAAAACTAAAATTACATCTTTGGATTTTTGAAAAATCAATGTTTCTAGCCAGTAATCAAACACGTTGATTACGAAAAAAACACATTGTATTATTACACCATTCAATAGTGTCGCTAATACGAGTAAGGATCGAATTCTGGGAAGAAATTACATGTCCTGACATTCCTGTATATAAATATATACACACACCGGAAGATGGGCAGCTGCGTCCTCCGAGCACATATTTGTAATACTGCGGTCACCAATCCACCTGCCAAGCGTGGTGACTATAGCAACCTTCCCTTCCTGCCTTCCTCATTGCGGGGTTTTTATGCCCGATATACGCGTTCGCCAGAAGGAGGTTCTCAGAACGCTTCGAGCCCTAGATGTGAACAAGGCCAGTGGTCCTGATGGCATCCCAGCGATTGTGTTGAAAAACTGTGCGCCCGAGTTGTCTCCCATCTTAACGCGTTTGTACCGCCTCTCTCTTCACTCAGGTAAAGTTCCGAATAGCTGGACGCTTGCTAATGTATAACCATGTTGATCCGGCAAATTATCGCCCCATCTCGTTAACCTCCTTACTCTGTAAGTGTATGGAGCGTATCATAAACGTTAGGCTGTTGGCATACCTTGAGGACAATGATCTCACCGTCTTTCCGTAGTGTAACAATATCACTAGGTGACCGTCTGGAGCTATTGGGTGTAGAACTCACATCGAACCTAAATTTTGGCTCTTACATTGAATACAAAACCAAGGTAGCTGCAAAGAAACTTGGTATTTTGTCTAAGGTTAGGCGGTACTTCACACCGGGACAGCTTTTGAATTTTTATCAAGCACAGGTCCGATCTTGTATGGAGTACTGCCACCTCTGGGATGGTTCTGCCAAGTATCAGCTCGAGACTTTGGATTCAATTGAGAGACGTGCTATGAGGCTCATTGAAGATGACAATCTGGTAAAGAGTAAGCTTCAAAGTCTGGCGCATCGACGTGAGGTCGCAAGTTTGTCGGTATTCTACAGATTGCACTATGGAAAGTGTGCACAAGAACTGCAAAATCTGATTCCCCCATCACCTTTCCATTACCGTACGACTAGAAGATCGGCAAAGCGTCAACCTTTTATGGTTGAAATACCTCGCACAAGAACGAAGCGTTACGCTTCTTCATTTATTATAAGAACTTCTAAGGAGTGGAATGCCTTGCCCTCGTCAGTGTTTCAGGTAAAATATAACCCTGGTGTGTTCAAGTCAAGAGTGAATAGGTATCTACTAGGCAAACGTACTACACCTTCGACCACATCATCGCTTTCCATCAGGTGAGATCGTGATCAAACGATTGCCTAGACAGTGATAAAAAATATAAAACCTTAGCATATTTCAGAGCAAGAGGCGTAATGAACCGGGGTGATGTCACATTTAAGATCAAGAATAGTCCTGTAATTTCATTGCGGTCTTAAGGTGCGAAATAGAGAGAGTTTGAGCTTTTATAGTATACAATTTTCGTATTTTTTAGAATGTTATGTTTTTTTTTTTTTTTTTTTAGTATTATTTATTTATGTATCAAAAATTGCTTCAACTGAACTTTTTAATTATGTTTATCACGAGGTGGAATGTTACAAAATACATAAGTAGTGTTTTTTCTTTAATTGTCACCCAAAGTTTTTACGAGTTTCCGTGGCTTTCTGTTAGCCGTTTGTTGTCGTGATCTATCTTGAGCTTGTGTAATAAATTATTACAATAGTTATTGTAACGAATGTATGTCTGTTTTAAAAATGTATTATTTGGTATACGAGTATGCCGAAGCTGTGTATGTATTCTATCATGATTTCGCATGCATTTCATCAAACCGGGGGTCATCAAGGGCTTAAGATTGAATTTTGACCTACTCACTTGATTCTAGTTTGTGTTTTTTTGAATAGAATCAATTAAAATTTTGTTAAAAGCAAGAACCGTCTCATTTACATTTTCCGACCTTAAAATGTAGTGCCAGTCAGTGCTCATCAGTTCTTTCGATTTTTCGTGAAAATTAATTTTATTGATGAATTTATTCCTTTTACGGGACTTCTGCTTGTTGAAAGTAAAACCTACCACCAGCATATAATGGTGTGTTAAGGAGCTTTTACAAACTAGACGAGAGATTTACCGTTAACTGCGTTGGTTTTGTTATGGCAGCAAGAACTGTTCTGACATTAAGCACCGGTAAGACTCATTATCGTTGCTTGGAGACTCCTCTAATATATTTTTATTCGTATCATCAGTGTCCGGTGCATTGCCCGAACATCTGAGTCGGCATTACTCGCGTGACGCGTTCACCCAATTATAGGCTTTCTAGCCTCAGTGCACATTTGGTTACCGCGTCAACCGAGTGCCTCGAACATAAACATTAAACATCATTTATAATATAGAATTTTAATAATAAATTCACATTTCATATATCAACAATTTTTTATCTCAACAATCATCGTATTCTCGCCCCGCACCCGACAACCAGTAAATTGGACAGATTTCTGAACGTCAATGCTAAGGCAATTTCAAGGGAACTGAGAAATCTCAATACACACAATTTGGCAATTAGTTTCATCGAAAGCATGCTCTACAGCGTTTGCTAACCAACTTTTGTACCACTTTTGTATATAAAGTTCTTAGTGTGGAAAACTTTGTAGCCTGGTAGCTGTGTTATATGAGATGTCCCTTGCCACCAACACTTAGTGAGAACTAGGGCGTCAAAATGGAAATTAAAACGCTTCAGTGTCGTTAAAAGCGACAGGAAGTTGAGTTGAAGGCTTCTGATATTGCATGTTAAAGAAAGTTTCAAAGTTATAAGGTGTAATTAAATCTTCGCAGAGTTCCGGTATATCGATAGTGCGACAATTTATATCTAGTGTTTCGTCAATATCATCATATAAGTACAAATTACCCATTATTAAATAGCGTAAAGTATGTATGAGATGAGTAGCTGAACATGGGAATTGTCACACATTTATATTCAATAGTTAATATCAGGTATTTCAGTACAGAGCTTAGGATGTTACTACTAAGGATCGGTTTAAAGCTCCGTTAATTTTTGGAGAGCTATGCTGATGCCGATAAAAAGAAAAGGCAGTTTTTGCTTATTGATAGTATGCATTTTAAGTTTATGAACTCATATTGTAAGATGGATTCCATTTGTATAGTTACAAGCACAAATAAAAAATATATATAACCCCCGACCCTCCATCCCTCATTATAGCTAAGAACCATCTTGATCACATCAGCATTCAAACAAACAAAAAACGCATCAAAATAGGTCCATTCGTTTGGGAGCTACAATGCCACAGACAGACACACACACAGTGACACAGTGATACACGCCCTAAACTTATAACACCCGTCTCTTTGTTTGGGGTTAAAAAGAGACCGAGCGTGCACGAAGCGCGAGCGAAGCGTCTCTGTTTCAGTTTGGGTAAAAATGCTTTCGCATGTCCGGATCTACGGCTGTTCCTCTACCAGGTCGCATTTCTCAACCGATCTAGACGAAGCTTAGTATACAAGTTCAACAAATTTTAGAATTTTTTAGTCGTCGGGGATTTTGTAAGAGCTTAAAACTACGGTTACGTTAATGCGTAACACGGAAAACGTAAAACAGCACCCCCTGCAATCCGAGCAAGTTGAGGTACAAAAAAAACGTCATCGCGTAAAAAATGCAGAAACGAGACTGAACTAAATGACGTAATTTTGACATTATATAATCTTAGAATGGCTATCAAATGATATACAGGGTCGCTAGACTATCCTTTTATTAGTATAACCCAACAAAAAAGCTACAAAGGATAATAA
Organism: Alsophila aescularia; assembly: GCA_946251855.1. Lineage (NCBI taxonomy): Eukaryota > Metazoa > Arthropoda > Insecta > Lepidoptera > Geometridae > Alsophila > Alsophila aescularia. Next base: position 48,859,502 of record OX276375.1, read on the forward strand.
TCCATACCAATATATAAAAGTGAAACGTTTTTTGTTTGTTTGTTTGTTTGGGGTGCTTTCACGCGATAACGGCTGGACGGATTTTGATGAAATTTAGAATGGAGATAGCTTATACCCTAGAATAAAACAAAGGATACATTTTATCCCAGAAAATTGTAAGTTTCCACGAGAAAACTGGAAAATGTTGATTACTCACTGTAAAGAACGGTTGTCATCACAGAATGGTCTGTGGTTGCCATAGAAACGAAATAACAATCCTGTCAAAAAACTTTATATTATCTTTGTCAAAATAATAAAGCGCATTGGTGCTATACCTACCTTTGCATTGGTTTTTAATATCATAAAAGAGAATAGGATGCATTTTATCGCGATAAACAGTAGTCCGCGCGTACGAAGTCGCGGGCGAGAAAACTAGTATATAATAAAACCAAGAAAACGTTTTTGAACATTTTTGGTTTTTGTTATTCTTTATAGTTTTTTTGTTGTGTTATACTTATACAAAATATAAGTACAAAAACTAAAACCCGACTACGGTTGGGTAAAAAATACCCTATAACACTCTTGCGATGATGACGAATCTACTGACACTTCGCTTATCAAAATCAGACCAAGTTTTAAGTTTGAACACATAACCTTCCTTTGGTTCGCCGTAGTCGGGTAAAAAAAGAAGACGAAGCGATTGACATCTCTCTTGTTAAAATCGGACCAAAAGCAGCGACGCTATGGTGGAACATCCACATAACCACACACACATAGATACATACATACAAACACACATACATACATACATACATACATACATACATACATACATACATAGACTGATAAACTTATTACCCTTCCCTTGTTTTGCTATAGTGGATTAAAAAGGATAGTCTGGCGACCCTGTGAATATTATTTGATAGCCATTCTAAGATTTTGTCACACCAAGCAGTGTGATATGACCACGAGTAAAAATAGTTCCTAGTGGTCACACCAGTGTGACGAAACGGTGAGACCACGAGTCCTTCGCCCTTTTTTCAGGTTTGTTTGCCGTCGGGTTTTTGTTTTTTCATAATAATTTATTTTAATGTTGTCGAAATGAACATAGAATAGCAATTCGAACATTACGTCTATCATTTTAGCGAACGCACATGTATCTAAGGAGGTAAAAACATTTTTTTTTTTATGTTTAAGTACTTATTATTTTACAAACAAAGTAGATACTTTCCTAAAAAGAACTGCTGCTCTTTGGTACCTAGTACCTACCGACGTGGCCTCCTTCGGGCCAACAACCAACTTCATTTGAAGTTGGTTGCTTTCTCGAAGGGCCTCACACAAATTGTTATTTAAAGAAACTTACCTAGAAATCAAAATAAACCAGCAAAACAAACCCAGTGGTTTATATAACAGCACTTTTTATTTTATATACTGAAATTCAGTGAAGTCCGTATAATGAATGTGTGTTAAAGTGACTACAGTATGATATTTGAGCTCGGACTTATATATTAACGTTTATGGAGGGTCGCTGCCTAAATATGTTTAGGTAGGTTAACGTAATATTATGTTGAATTATAAACAAAACAATAATGAGCATACCGGAACGAGCAAAACAAACGTCGAGGGACAGTGTGGTACAAATAAACATCTTCTTTACCTAAAATAAAGCAATACGAACGAAAATATCTGTACTAAGATAATAATTAAAAAAGAAATGGTATACGGTACTTAAAATAAGCTAAGGAACAAGAATATAACATTTTTAAAATTCATGTCTGTCTGTTTGCCTGTATGTTTGTTCGCGCTTCAAGTGAAAACTACTGGACCCATTGTGATGGCGCTTTTCTTTGTTGGATAGCTTAGGGTTTGACTTAAAAACTGGTGTACTTGGTATCTCAATCCGATGAGTAGAGCCGAGCAATCAATGAAAACTTTTTAACGGCTGAAGGAATTTTGATGATTAAGAAATGTTGGTGTATTGGTATTTTAGGTCTTGGAATAGTTAATAGAGTAGTTTTAACCTAGAGAAATGTCAGCGCGTGCGAAGCCGCGGGTAATGCTTTTTTTTTGTTAAAAATTATGTTGTATCATAATTATTTTAATGTACTTATTTATCTACACTAACATTATAAAAAGGAAGTAGTGGTACTCTTCTTTAAAAGAAGGGATAAACTCTTTTAATATTTCACTCTTGAGCCACGTCTATAAGTTGTTTTCGAGGGTCATCTCAAATCGTCTCGCAAGACTACTTAACGAACGCCTCTTGACCAGGCTGGGTTTCGCGGAGGATTTAGCACCATTGACCACACACACAGTGAGGCAAGTTATACAGAAGTCTGAAGAGTATAACCAGCCCCTGTATCTTGCTTTTGTGGACTATAAGAAGGCCTCTGACTCCGTTGAAACCTTCTGGAGTCTTTGCTCTGGTGTCAAGTGGACTGGCGATACATCAAAGTCCTGAGGTTTCAAACATATCCAACCGCGAAGAGGAGTGAGACAGGGGATATCCCCGAAACTGTTCACTTATACCTTAGAAGGTATGTTTAAGACCCTGGATGGGAAAGGCATGGGCATTAATATCAATGGCGAGAACATCTCACACTTAAGATTTACCGATGATATCGTTCTAATGGCGGAGTCGCTGCAAGACTTGCAAAGTATGCTGACTAATCTAGATGATGCTTCTCGACGAATCGGTCTCGGAATGAACATAGATAAGACCCAGATCATGTTTTACGATCTTGTTGACCCGGAACTGATTGCAGTCAATGGTGTACCTCTTGAAGTACTCCAAAAGTATGTTTACCTTGGGCAAATATTGCAATTAGGTAAGAACAACTTTAAGAAGAAATCCAACAGAAGAACTCAGCTGGGTTGGCCAGCATACGGCGAGTTTCTTCAAAAATATAAAAACACAGATGACTTGAGAAGCTCTCCTCATTTTAGAAGTCAAAACGTGTAATATATAGTTTGATTTGAGTATGTAACAATACGTAGTATAGACCGTCCAGACTTTTTTAACAGTTATTATAATACTTTTTTAAAATTATGATTAATTTTTAATTTGCACATTATGGCAAAAATATGCTTGATTAAAAATTACTGAAAAAAAGCAATAAAATATATTAAATCAACTTTAAATCGTATCGTTAATATTTCTTTCTCTTAAGTTTTATACGATTTGAAGTTGTTTTTTTTTAATGAATTTTTAATTCTTCATTTTAAGTTTCGTTAAAGTAGGCCTAAATTAAACTGAATCTCACTGGTTCTCTCAGTCTCGAACCAGTGGACCGGAAAACTTCACATACTTGGGTTCCAATATAAGTTGTAGTAGATCTTGTGAAACCGAGATACGTTGACGCATTGGAATGGCCAAAAGTGCCATGTCTCAGCTTCATAGAAATTGGAATAACAGAAAGATCTCTTTGAAAACAAAAACCAAACTTGTGTGGACATTAGTGTTTTCTATTTTCCTATATGGGGCTGAGACATGGACCATAAAGGCATCAGATCACAAACGCATTGATGGTTTCGAAATGTGGTGTTGGAGAAAAATGCTGCGGATACCTTGGACAGCATATCGGACCAATACATCTATACTCACACAACTTAAAGTGTCAACAAGACTCTCCAGTGTCTGCCTCAAGAGAGAGTTGAGTACTTTAGTCACATAGCCAGGAAAAGCGGAGACAATCTGGAGAGACTCATGGTCACTGGTAAAATTCAAGGGAAAAGGTCACAAGGTCGCAGCCCGATGCGTTGGTCCGATCAGATCCGTGCCACGTCTACGATGCTCTGCAGGTCGCCAGAAATAGGAACAGATGGCGTGCTATAGTTAAGGATAGGATAGTGAGGTGGTCACGACCCTTAGTAATGAGGATAATGACTCAAGGAGGAGAGTAAAATCAAAACCGTACAGGAAACAGTCACCAGGGCGCTTATTCACTATGCCGCATGAAATTCCTTGCCGAAAACGTGTGACGTCAGTACGGCAATTGCCGTACGATTCCACGCAGATATCTTAACGCGGCGCGTAACGTGTCTTAATGGCAATAGAGAATAATGGCCCAGTCCATATCTTTTAAACTTGTTACGGCGTTTAATACCTTCGCAGATTCAAGTGCGCGTGCTATAATCTAGGCTGAATGATAGTTTTGGTTGTCAGCCATATTCCTTTATCCTAGCATTTTGCTTCATATTTCTCCCGTAACTGATTTAGAGCTCATAGAGTGAAAAAATGAAATAAATTTTACCTCATAGTTCAACTTTCACAGTGATCTAATTCCGGTAGGTTATTCATTAAAAATTCTAGGTAATTTTCCCCATTCAGTGTATCTGGGAGATATGGGGTCCTATGAGGTCTCTCCCAATAACACCTGCCCATACGTTGACCGAAAACTTATGTTGGTGTGAGGTCTCTCTAGTCGCGCGAGGATTTTGCGATTCCCATCTGTGGAGATAGTGTTGGTTAAAGATGCCCTCTCTCGTGAATTTAGATTCATCCGTCCAGAGAATGGTCTTCAGGAATTCGTCATTATCTACGTCCGTATGTAGAAGAAAACGGAAAGAACTGCAAACGCCGCTCTTGGTCCCCTTCTACTAAACCTGAAACCAAAACAAACCCGTTTGAGAACATGAGATGGGCAAATTGTACGGCAATTATTATTATTGTAGAGTTCGATACACCACCGAACAGTCATAATAATAAAAATTTAACAATCCACTACTCAAGAGAATTTGAGCAAAGCCCATTGTCCAGTAAACAAACAAAAAAGGTACAAACATTTGTAATTTCGTCATGTTTATGCAAGGTTCGTATTTTAAATGAGCAATCAGGAGCTCTAATATTCTGACGCGTGAGATATTATCTAGGTCATTGTCTTTCTCTCGTTTGAAAAGTCATAAGAGTGAGAGTGATCAAAATAATCTCAAGCGTCAGAATTTAGAACACAGTTTAGAGTTAATGTCATAAATTAAATTTACCTTGCACCGGGGTGTAGTGAAAAGGATGCCTTCCGTCTGCATTGACCACTGACCAAACTTTCCATGTCGAAACTCCCAAGTCTCGGGCCACTTTTCTAATGCTGGTGGTGGGGTCCGCATCGATCTCTTGTAGAATACTTTCATCTACAACAACACGATGCTGTCTAGCATTGAGTCGTGGTTCCCTAAAATGTAGGGTGCCGGTTACCCGCAGTCTCCGGAAAGTATTTGAGAATGTGGTGTGATGTGGTACATGTTTGTTGGTATACGACTCTCTGTACATTCTTTGGGCTGCACGTGAGTTCCCATCAGCTCGGCCATAGACAAAAACCATGTCGGCGTATTCTTCGTTACTAAACTCCGTCATGTCGGCGCAGAAAGAATCAGCAACAACTGTCAACGTCAACAACGGTAACAGTCAACAAAGGTAACAATTCAACAAATCAAAACAGAAAACAGATCACGATTATTCGTACACGCGTCAAACAGTGATAGCAGTCAAAGCTCGACTGATTACACTGATTTTATTGGTTAGACAACCGGTAGCTTAAGCCTTAGCACGCCGCCTCTGCATTCTTGGAGAGACGGAGAAAGAAGAACTAATAACAATGGTTTTATACCTGGGCCGTTATTCTCTATTGCCACTCGGCCACGTAACGCGCCGCGTTAAGATATTTGCGTGGAATTGTTCGTGCATGTTTGAGAATTGCCGTACTTTTCCTAACGATTCCACAGCCAGACGCGTTACGCGTGTGACTGTTCATAGAGAATAATGGCCCCGGGCCGTTATTCTCTATTGCCACTCAGCCACGTAACGCGCCGCGTTAAGATATCTGCGTGGAATTGTTCGTGCATGTTCGAGAATTGCCGTACTTTTCCGAACGATTGCACAGCAAGACGCGTTACTCGTGTGACTGTTCATAGTGAATAATGGCCCAGCTCGTCGTACTTGGTCCCTTACTTTACGTAGATACACATTTTTTTATTCCTAGAGTTGTTACTTTGAATCTTATTTTAACTCAATAAGCTGGTAAGTATTATACCAATTTAATATGTCGTTGTAATAAGTGATATATAGAGAAGTTTTTAAATGCATATTACCTCCAGAATTAATAGTGTTTTTTTTAGATCACTGTGAAAGTTGAAACTATGAGGTAAAATTTATTTCATTTGTTCACTCTATGAGCTCTAAATCAGTTAGTTAGCTCTGTTTTAACAGGGGGACTTTTTTTGGCCAACTTGTATTATCCAAGTGGGCCCCTGAACACGCTCATTTGGTTTGTCGGACCCTCTACCAAACACCCTACTAACATATACGAATACTACGCATTTTCAACAATATTACATACATGCACATCAACTAGAGAACCTCCTTTTTTTGAAGTCGGCTAATAATAATAAAATAAAAATTAAAACTCTATTATTCTGTGCTTATACTAATTATATATTTATGATAGCTTATTATTTGTCCTATCTAATGATACTCCTGATACTAATACAAGGAGTAGTTAATCTTATTTTAAGACGATCCTTGCGCATGCGTCAAAAGCAATAAAAACAAGCAGTTCTGCATGCAGGTAAAACCTCAACTTTAAACAATGCATACCATTAAAAAGGTAAAGATAAATAAAAAACATAACATTAACTTTATTTACGTTTTGTTTTTATTGTTCGTGACGCGTTTTTGCGTTCAAACGGTAATAATTATGTAAACAAATATTAACACTTATTTAAATACTACATATTCAATTTCAAAAATAAAAACCAGCAATTTCAAAAAGATTGTTCAAACATCCTCACATGCAGTTTTAATACGTTTGAAAATTGCTAGATGGATTTCGAAGAACAAATCTGTCTATCTTTAACGGTTTGCATAGCTGCCATAGAGATTCCTGTTAAAAACTCACATGTATACACTAGCTTACCCGCCCGCGACTTCGTCCGCGCGGACTACAGTTTATCGCGAAAAAAAGCATCCTATGTTCTAACCAATAAACTAACTAACTATGTTCTAAGATATGAAAAACCAATGCAAAAGTAGGTATAGCACCAACTCTCTTGATGTTTTTTGACAGACATTTTTCGTTTTTACTTTCTATTTTGTAGGCAATAAAAAGCATGATAAGAATTAAAAAAAAACTCTAATGTTTATGGGAAGCGTTTGTTTTTAGGGTTTCGTACCTCTAAAGGAAAAGTGGAACCCCTTTATTATCACTTTGTTGTCCGTCCGTCAGTCCATCTATCTGTCTGTCAAGACCCTTTTTCTCAGGAAAGTGTCAAGTTTAAATTAATATAATAAAATATTTAGGTATGTAAAAACCAAACTTCTAAGTCATAGCAATCAAAAGATACGGCCGCCGTTTATGCCGCATATTTTGTCATTTTCGAGACTCAAAAATGACAAAAAAAAGGAAATCAAAAGCTACAGGGTAGGTACTACCCGTTGACCTAGTATCATGAAATTTGGCAAGAAGCAAAGTCTTATAGCACAAGTAAAGGGGAAAATCCGAAATCCGTAAATTTGTAATTACACCACCACAAAAAAGCAAAAAAAAACATGGGAAGATGATAGAACTGCCACTGAAAAGGGACTACACTAAGTTGATATTTTAACGATATTTTAATTAAAAATAAATGCGTGTCCTTCTCACTGACCACTAGAACGAACCCAGACCCAGACTTTCAAATCAAAATACCTACACTCAGGCAAACACTTTTCAAATTTATCTGGAACTGTTCTAAGCTCATACCAATAGATAATTATATAATACTTAGAAGTATATTTGGATATACATATGAAATGGGACGTTCACAGTAACAACCAAACGAATAGAATAGGAAAACTTATAAACATTTTACCAGGTTTTTATTAAGTCACTGTCTTGTTTGTCTGTCTGGTGGAATCTTGCAACTCAAATTTTTAGCTCTTTCCGATTAGCTATCCGGCTGAAACTTTCAGGGTAGCTCAAACAACGATGACAATGCATCATAAAAAACTGTTTTTAGATTAGTTTTTTAATCTACAATGGTAGCTATTTTGACTTATACTAAACTAAACTTAATTTCTTAAAATATAATTTAAACATTGTTGGCTTCGTAACAAGGTATTTTTGCCCCTGGCATCTATCCCTCAATTACTAAACTATCACTAAAGCCTGTCAGCGTAAAATCAACTTTGTTTCCACGCGGTGAGAGTCCCGATTTGTCTAAAGACTGTCTCAGAACGTGTGAATTTTTCCAAACGCTGATAAACAGCGTGTTAAAAACTTGTTTTGATTACCTTATTTTAAGCGGCTGCAGCTTAAATTGACGTAGGTTTAGAGTAGATGCCAGGGGAAAAAATAGCGTATTACGATGTTTACAAGGTTTAAATTATATTTGAAGAAATTAAGTCTAGTTTAGTTTTCGGAGTGATATGATCAAATCACTGCCATTAGCTGTTTTTTTTTTAAATCTTCGACTTGTTGCTGAACAGTTACTTATTTTAATAAAAAACAGTAGTCGCGGGACGCCTAGCACATGTGTAAACATTAAAACAGGAAATAACTTAAACAAGGAGCAACGTTATGCACCACACGCTCTCATTGGTTAACTGTGAATTAGCAACCTGATCTATACCTATTTTTCGATCTAATACCATAAGTCTGGTTAGCGCAACAGGAGACCGTCCGGCCGTAAGTCTTTAATACCGGAGCCCAATTCCTTACTGGAGTGTTTACATTTTGCACAATAAAAACTTATGTGATGGCTTATAACTTGAATATGGCCGAACTGAGGTGGAAAGAGAAGACGAGCCACGAGTGAAGCGTCACCAGGGCCACTTGATCGCCACGCTGAGCTGTTACCCCCGTACTGCACTATTTGTTGTTATCATCAAAAAGTGTAGCCCTTAGTCCAGTCCCTACTAATTTATTGTCTTCCAATATGGGGTGGTACCCCAAACCGCTTATGAGCACATTACCTAAAAATAAAGATGAAATCATACCTATAACGCCATTTCTGTTGTTTTTCTGTTCTTTGTGCTGTTCCAGGACCATACCAATACACCTTATACATTTGATCAAAATTCCTTCAGCCGTCAAAAATATTTTTTCTGATTGCTCGGCTTCTACTCATCGGATTGAGATATAAAGTACCCCAGTTTTTAAGTCAAAACATAAGCTATCCAACAGTGAAAACAGCATTGCAATCAGTTCAGTATTTTTTACGTGATGCGCGAATAAACATACTGACAGACAAACAAACAAACAGACAGACACGAATTTTTAAAATGTTATATTCTTGTTCAGTAGCTTATTTTATGTACCCTAGACCATTTCTTTTTTAATTATCTTCTTTGTACAGACTTTTTCGTTCCTATTGCTTTATTATAAGTAATAGATAGATAGTGCTGTTTGTAACCCATAAGTTTAAAATATAAATCACTTTGTGTGACTTGAATAGTGTCGTGTGCAAACAATGACTCATACATAACGATCTTTTCTAGTTTTGAAACTGTGCAAGTTCTGACACTGGTTCATATTTTAAGTCTCTATATAGTCAGCGAGATGCAGTCGGGCGATGCTCTGACTTGCAAACCGGTGGGTGATGGTTCGAAATCTCATACATATTTATACTTTTTGCAGTGGAAAATTTGTTCCGAGTATACATAATGGCTCCAGTTATCGTTTGTATCAAGTGCAATAAGTCAATTGGACATCAAGAAAGAATGATCAAATGTTTGTCTTGTGCTCAACATTATGACGCATTCTGCGCGAGTATTACGACAAAGCACTTCGACCAAATGACTAGAGATGCAAAGAAAAGCTGGGTGTGCAGTCAATGCTTAGATAGCAAGCCAAAGCGATCATCTAAAGAGAAAAACAAATCTACAAGCACTCCCATTAACGTGATAGCTAAGAAAACGCCCTTATTACTCAGAACTAAATCAGCCTGCAAAGACTCAAATACAAGTGGAACGCCACTCAAAACCGAATATACTATGCAATGATTTTGATGCGTCGGTATCCGACAGAGAAGACAATACTTTTCTATCACTATACTTAGACTTGAGGGCAAGCTTTCAGGACGAAACACAGAAAAGGAGGAGGCTAACAGTGAAGTAGAATCTCTGAAAAATCAACTGCAGAGCGCTCATAAAGAAATTAAAAATCTGCTCCTTGAACAGCAAAATATTATTGGTCAATTTAAAAAAAAATGTGTTGGTTCACCTACTGGGCGCGAAAGTATAAACGCCACTCCAAAAATAATATCACAGCCTGTCCAGTCCAAGCACATCTTAGAATGTGTAAACGATATTCAGGATGCTTATGCTCCAAGAACACTTCTGGAGGTTGAGATGAAGTCAGATAGCGGTAGCGCAGTAACAACATACGTTACAAATGAACGCCTGCAAGAAAGTAACCAGCAACAAAAGTGTGCTCGCAGCAGTCACACTGCAGCAACAACCAACACGACTTAGAAAAGACGCCACAATCCTGTAGTTCAGGAGATCCTGAATCTACAAACGAAAGTCTCCACAACAATACACGCCAGCAAAAAGTAGGCAGAAGCAGAGCATTAAAGCTTCAATATATCTACAATTATTCGGATGCTGCTGTACCCAATAAGATATGGGTTATTGGCACTCAACAGTGCGTTGGTTTGGGATCGGCATTAATACCTATCGTCAAAACTTAATAACTTGGTAGATTGTATTGATTACGATAACACCTTTTTGAGACAGAGCAGATTGATTAAATCTTACAACAAATGCTTGCAGAGTAAGAATTTCACATATGACTATAATCATAGTAACATACTGCTGGATGTCCTGATAACAGATATCAGACCAAATCTCGCTACCGTGAATTATCAGAACACTCATACGAAGTCAAAACGCAATGCGAGACAATCTACTATATTACACTATTTTTCATCAGTTTCGAGCTTAGCTCCTAGTGTAAGTGTAAAACCTAATAAAAACACTATTAATCCAGAATAGTGTTTTATTCCAAAAGTCACCCCCATCTGCAACGACGGCACATAATGTTTTCGTCACAGGATGACTTTAATATACTACATCAAAATATAGCTGGCATTCTTAGCAAAAATGATGTTCTTGAAATCACCCTCAATCAATTGTCGGATGAAAATAAAGTAGTAGATGTATGATGTTTCCCGGAAACGTTTATAAAAGCTGGAGTTGAACTCAAAATTTTATTCTGGCCGATTGGTATTCCAGAGCTTGTTTCTGTGGTGTATGTATTCTTACTAAGGAGAATATAGAGTTTAAAAAATATCGTGTGTGTGCGTGTGTGTGTGTGTGAGAGAGAGAGAGAGAGAGAGAGAGAGAGAGAGAGATAATAATATATTTTGTTTTACAAATAACCTGTTAAAAATGGAACTTGATGCTTTATAAATTTGTGTTTATGCAATACGGCATTTGACAAACGTTATGTTTGAGTCTTTTGCGTAATTTATTTTTGTTCTTCAGCAAATTTAATTTTAGTATGTTGTTGTAAAAGCAAATTGAGTATGTGCAGTTGTCTAACTGTAAGTAATTTACAAACTACCTACAGTTTCTTGTTGGGATATCTATGTGGTTTAAATAGCATGACTTTTAGAGTATACCTTTGAGCTCTTTCAACATTAATCATATGTGTTCACACTGTTACTTGCATATATTTCATAACAATATACAGGGTCTTTCCAGCAAGGCATTAGAGTTAGAACTTTTTTCAGACTTCTCTAAGGTCGATGTTATGTATGTAACTGAGCATTGGATCACGATAGGTACTTTGATGCCATCCATTAGAAAACATGTGATTGGTAGTTCGTTCAATAGAAAAAAAGCTAAGTCTCATGGCGGGCCTTTAATTTATTTAGTGAATACATGTAAATTTAAGGAGAGGAAAGACATTGTGGCTTTGTCTGTTGAACGGACTATTGTGTTATTATGTGTAAAGCTGGGGAATCATATAATTATATGTGTATACAGACCCCCACTGCAATCTGTAGTGCTTCGGGGATATTCGCGGAAGCGCATGTAGATGATTTTTACGCTATCATGCGGAAGTGTGTTGCCTCCTTGATGCGAAGGGGAAGCTCCAACAGCCTCTTGGTGACGGTGGCGGAGAGGGTGGATGGCCCAATACTCCGCCACTGGACCAATTCGCAAGTACTGCCGTCAAGCAGAGCCGCTAAATAAAATGAATTTAATTGTTGTAATTTTAGACTGTTTTAATCATTTTTTTTTATTTATTGACATGTAAACATAAAAATAATAATAATTTTAACTAACATAATTTTAAGGAAACTACTAACAAAAATGGATGTTATATCTAAAATTAAATAAATACAATACAATACAATACAATACAAAACAAAACAATAGACAAATTGGACGGAGCCGAGATTTTAATAAAATAAACAACAAATTAAATTTGAAGTTAATTTTATTGGTCTTACTTTTGACCGTACAATTCAAGCGAAGATAAAATAATGACAATTTGTACTTAGTAACTTCCTTATATAACTTTTATAAATGCGTAGGCGATTTCTAGTACATTCTTCATTGTAATAAACAACTAAGTAGTTACATTTCTCATACTTTAGCGAGAAAAACATCTAAGTACATAATGCTTATTCAGCTATGCGCAATTAAATCAAATCAACATGTAGAGTACCTCTACTGCGCATTATTCGTAGAAAAACAACATAAGTACAAAAATGCTTAATTGGTACTTTCACAATCTAAGGAAGTACCTACTTGTATGATTAAATATGTCGCAATTGGACTTCGGTAAACAACGGTGGGTTTGTGGTACATATTACTTCTCCACCCTGAGATTGAAAATTATCTGAAAGTTCATTTCTTGAAGTCAGATTATTTTCAATTTTACATAATTTTAAAATCTCATTTTTATATTTTATAATAAAGTATACAATAGTAAAAATCATTATAATATAAAGTATTAATGTCCATAAACTAACACTTTTTATATGCACTTTATTGACCATTTCACTCATTTCACTATATTCACTGTTTTCACTTTTCTTCAAAATATAATTCAGCATTTGTAGATTTTCCATGTTTACTCCATCTAAGTTAATAGGTTTCCTTTTGAAATTATTTGTAACTGGAACACTTGGTAAATTTATCAATGGTAGTTTAGGAATATGTAAGTTCATTCCTCTGAACAATTTCTTCCGTAGAGTAATATCTTCAACTTGTATTTTACAATTATCCTCCAAGGTTAAAATATAAGTACCAAGGATTTTCTCTCGAGTAATCTCATTTTCACAGGTTTTTGTCAAGTACGTTTGGTAACTTGCAAAAATTATCCATATGTTCATTTCAATTTGTTGAACTTTTATCTCTGAAGTTTCGATTAAAATTGGAGAACACGACGTAATATTCAACGTAAATTTCATTAAATCAGTTATACATTTATCTTGTTCCAATACGACTGCACAACTTTCTTTACAAAGAAATAATTTCTCATCAATCTCGTCGCATGGCTTGGAGAGCAATGTGATAGAGTTCAAATCCTTCACGAGGATAAAAGGATATTTAGGAAGTATCAAGGATGTAATATTATTAAAAGTATCAAGGATAGGTAATAACTGGTAATATTTGTAAGTGTTTTTGCGTACAATTGGAATTGCCAGTACAAATGTAATTTGCCTACCCTTAATATAAGCTTTTATCTCTATATTTTGCTCTATATTAACTACATTTTCATAATAAACAGGGAAAATTAGCTTATCTGTTCTCTCAATATTTTTTAACAATTCAAATAATTCATTAGATTACGAGTTAACAAACTATAAACATGAGTAACTTTATTTTCAAGATCATTTATTTTATTTTTATTTTATGCTTTCTCAATATCAATTAAATTTATCTCAAATTTTATAAAATTATAATTAGAAGTATTAGTGAAATAGCATCTTAGTTTTAATATCAATAATTAATTCATCTTGATTGCATCAAATAAAAAAAATTTTTTTTTTTTTGCATAGCTTTGTTCTTGATGCATACGATTTAATCTAAGTTTCATTAGATTTTCAGACAATATATCATCTAAATCACAATCACAATCTGTTTCCATTTTCAATTATATTATTAACTTGAATAAAAAGATTTTCAATTGTAGCCATGTCGCTACTTTCATTTAATAGTGAGGCTGCTCTGCCTACAACTCTACTTGAAATTACATAAAATAAATATAATTATTGTGCTGCTGTTACTTCGGATCCGCTTTAGCTACGCACATATTCACATTTTGAAATAAATAAATTTAATAATTTTTCATTTCCATCAAATTTAGGAATCAATTTCACAATTTCATTCGTTATAATCCTCATAGGTTCCATTTTAAATTATTATTATTTAAAATAAATTCAAATTATTAAAATTGAGTATGCGTTTGTACAATACAACGCATAAAATACACAAATTCAAAAATAATTAAAGAAAAGCACATAAAAGTTCAATAAAAACACAAAAAATCAATAAAGACACATTAAAATCAATAAATTCACATAAAAATCAATTGTGACGCATAAAATCAATTATGACGCATAAAAATCAATAAATTCACATAAAAATCAATAAGTTCACATAAAAATCAATTATGACGCATAAAAATCAATAAATTCACATAAAAAAACAATTATGACGCATAATAATCAATAAATTCACATAAAATTCAAATAAAAACGCATAAAATATCAACACATTCACATAAAAATCGATAAAGACATATGAAATCAATAAATTCACATACAATTCAATAAAAACGCATAAAACCTCAAAAAATTCACATTAAAATCAATAAAAACACATAAAACGTCAAAAATTCACATAAAAATTCAAATAAAAACGCATAAAATAAATCAAAAATAACAAGTGTATTGGCAATGTTTGTCCAAAAACACTAAGGGTCGAATAGCAGGGCAAGAATACGGAAAGTGAATGATTTTCGACTCACTTAAAACCGCTCGATCCCATGCCTCGGTGATTATTCCACTCGCTGAATTGTTTCTCAACTCCTTTTTCCAATACAGTCGTATTTGTTTGGTTCGAGTATTTTTTTCGTGGATTTGTCAGGAACACACTGAAGTTATTCAGGACAGCTACACCAAATATGTAGGTTGCGCCAGACAAATTATATTTCACAATTTTTGAAGTAAGCGCCGGACAAATTAAATTTCCACGACTTTAAAAAAAAATACAACCGGCTGCGCCAGACAAATTGGACGGAGCCGAGATTTTAATAAAATAAACAACAAATTAAATTTGAAGTTAATTTTATTGGTCTTACTTTTGACCGTACAATTCAAGCGAAGATAAAATAATGACAATTTGTACTTAGTAACTTCCTTATATAACTTTTATAAATGCGTAGGCGATTTCTAGTACATTCTTCATTGTAATAAACAACTAAGTAGTTACATTTCTCATACTTTAGCGAGAAAAACATCTAAGTACATAAATGCTTATTCAGCTATGCGCAATTAAATCAAATCAACATGTAGAGTACCTCTACTGCGCATTATTCGTAGAAAAACAACATAAGTACAAAAATGCTTAATTGGTACTTTCACAATCTAAGGAAGTACCTACTTGTATGATTAAATATGTCGCAATTGGACTTCGGTAAACAACGGTGGGTTTGTGGTACATATAACTCAATACAATACAATAATAAAAAATATATTTTGTAAACAACCACTAAAAAAAATGAAATAATTTACAATTGAGTCAGAACAGTATCACTTTATCAAAATTACCAACGTAATAATAATGCATAAATACAACATAGGAAAAGAAAGAGTTTTTTGAAGGCGGTGCCAAAGGTAGGCATCATTTAAATCTAATATCTTTACACAATTAATGCATACCTATCTACGTACGAAGTAATATGCAGTTGTCTATGACGCACCCTCATACAAAACACGAAACGCAGAAGAGACAAAACAAGAGACTCACACGAGCAGATTTTGACTTTCACATGTTCACAAACCGATTGACACGAATACAGCAATCTAGTAAATGATAAAGTTTTTGTAGATAATTACTTTAAAAGCTTATTATTTTATATACCACGTCAAGCCGTTTAAGACATTAACTTTTTGAATAAGCTCAACCATATTAATAATTATGGCTCGGCTTGGCACCGCCTTCAAAAAACTCTTTCTTATCTTATGTTGTATTTGTGCATTATTATTACGTTGGTAATTTCGAAAAAGTGATACTGTTCTGGCTCATTTGTAAATAATTTCATTCTTTTTAGTGGTAGTTTACAAAATATCATTTTTATTATGAAGTCGTTTTTTTTTTTGGGAAAATATTTTATTTCGCGATAAACTGCAGTCCGCACGAACATAGCCACGGGCGAAAGCTAGTGTTTGTATATATGCGGATGTTCCACCATAGCGTCGCCCCTATTGGTCCGATTTTGACAAGCGAAGTATCAATCGATTCGCCTTTATTGCAAAACTGTCAAAGGCAATTGTTTACGGTCGGGTTTTAGTTCTTTGAACACGTTGCCCTAATGAACTTATGTGAGATATGTATATGATGTTGTGTCAAAAGACGCACGTGATAAACAACCAACTCATCCTCTTTGCGTTTTGAAGGCTAATTATTGTGTGCACTTTTTTGCACTAAATAGTACTAATATTTATTCTGTGACTAAACATTAGTAATAATAAAAATAAACATGCAATGCCTACCGGATCTATAGTCCAACTTAGAATCCAACGATACTGGGTTCGATATTAAGCTCCGCACCAGTGAATTTAAGTTATGTGCGGTTTTCCATCGCTCCTTGCTTTGGAGGGCACGTTAAGTTATCGGTCCCGGCTGTTATTCATTAATAGCAGTCTTTAAGCCATGTCAGAGGCCCTCGGGAGGCTTAATAAACTCTGACACCAGAGGCCAGCACGACCTCATACGACAAAAAAACAATAATAATTGATGTAGATTAATTTTATTTTAGCACTCAGTATTAAAGCAATACAGTACAGTAGAAAAAGCCAAATGTAAGTGTAGAGTTTCAATAATCAAACTTTGATATAGTTGATAGATTCAGGCGTTACTTTGCGAAAATCCATATTTAAAATAAACAAATGTAGCTTACTTCCGCCAAAACAAAAGCTACATATTTTGTTGGCGGAAGTAAGTTACATATTTTTATTATGTTCACTTTTTTTATTGTTTTGTTCATTTTTTAATCAAACTTTGTAAAATAAATAATGTAAAAATATATAAAAATTTCTTTATTTTTCTGTGTCATTGCAAAATGCATTTTAATTTACAAATGCTACAACTGTGTTACTTTCTGATAAACCTGAGCAATCACTTGTAACAAAACATTGAACATTCGTCGTTTTAACCCGACTAAGCGGAAGGTATTGTTTTTGATGATTTTTAATCACTTGTAACAAAACATTGAACATTCGCCGTTTTAGCCCGACTAAGCGGAAGGTATTGTTTTTGATGATTTTTAAGTCAATCGATTTGTCTTAATCTTGCAATTGCTACTAATAGATATGGCAGTCATCAAAATTCAATATGGCGACAACCAGATGCAATATTGTAGGAAAAAAAATGAAGTCGACGAACAATGTGAAATGGGGCATCATTGAATAGGTATTTAAAAATCATTTTTAAGTTTCTCATATCATTTTGCATTTCGAATGACCATTTAGGATCTATAACGATTTAAAGGTGTGTAGGTATGTCTGTTCTTTTGTGGCACTACCAAACGCATACACCGATTTTGATGATTCTTACGTTAAGGATTCGTTTTAATCTTGCGAGAGGTACTAAAGACATGACAGTAATCATGTTCAATACGATGACCACCAGACTGTCTGTCTGTTTGTGTGTTTGTCCGTTTGTCCGTTTCTCCGTTTGTCTGTTTGTCTGTTTGTCTGTCTGTATGTTTGTTCGCGCATCATTTAAAAACTGCTAGACCGATTGCGATGCGGTTTTCACTGTTGAATAGCTTATGTTTTGAATTAAAAAACTGGGATACTATATTATATCTCAATCCGATGAGTAAAAGCCGAGCAATCGATAAAAAAATTTTTGACGACTGAAGGAAATTTGATCAAATGTTGGTTTATTGGTATTTTACGTCCTGGAATAGCTCAAAGAGTACCTTTAACCTACAGAAATGACCAAGCGTACGAAGCCGCGGGCATTTAAATTTTTTTAGTTGTCATGTAAAGTTATTTAAATAAACTCACCTAGAAATCAAAATAAACAAGCGAAACAAACCCAGGGATTAAATATGCAGAACTTTTTATTTTAAATATTGAAATTCAATGAAGTCTGTATAACGAATGTGTGTTAACTATAGTATGATTTTTGAGATCAGACTTATATATTAACGTATAAGCAGGGTCGTTGTCTGCACATGTTTAAATACGTTACCATCATATTATGCTGAATTATAAACAAAACAATAATCCTATACCGGTACGAGAAAAATAAACATCGAGGGACAGTGTGGTACAAATAAACACAATAAATATATTTATTTTGTTAAAAATTATGTAATTAACTCATATTATAAATTATGTAATTAACTCATATTAAAGAGGAAATATTAGATATTTGTATATTTGAAATTTAATAGGTGTTTGTATGTTTGTTTTTTTGTTGGTAATGGATAAACTCAAAAAAAATAACCATCTTGCAGTCCGTTCACTATAAAAAGTCCCTTAGTTCAGGAATTGGTAGCCCTGAGTAGTGGGGCTGCCAGATTTTCCCCAACAGTGCGAGCCAAAAATTAAGGTAGATGAGATGGATTATAGAACAAGCACAAGTAAAAAAAATATATAACTCCCGACCCCCCCACCCCCATTATAGCTAAGAACCTTCTAGTTTACCTCAGCTTTCAAACATAAAAACCGCAGCTAAATCGATCCATTCGTTTGGAAGCTACGCTTCTCACCCCCTTTTCTCACCTCCCCTTCTCTCCTCGCCCTCCCCATATAGCTAAGAACCATCTCGATCACAAAAAAAAAACGCATTAAAATCGGTCCATTCGTTTGGGAGCTACGATGCCACAGACACACACGGTGTGTACATAACATACACATACACATAAGCTGTTTCTATTTTAAATTTCATCAAAATCCGCCAGCCGTTATCGCATGAAAGCTCCCCAAACAAACAAACAAACAGACAACGTTTCACTTTTATATATTGGTATGGATGTATCGGTAGAATATATGTGAATGGTAGAAACTGATAGGTGTTATCATACTAGTCAGATCAGGTTTGGTGACCCACACATGAACGGGCTCTTTGTGTTAACATTATACCCCTTAGTTTTTAGTTATGCCCAAAAACAAAAACAGTCATATTATTTATCATCATAATCATCCAATCAAATATAATATATTGGGGTACTTTACGTATCGATTTCGAGATATAGCATGGAACTGTCATTACATTGATAGTCAGTAGTAGGTACCAGCATTGTACGAAAGGGACAAGTTATAGTGAACGGTCAAAGAACGAATAACAAAAGCATTTTTTTTTAATTTTGTCCTTGCTAAAATTTGTAAAATGTAACCCTACTTGGGTCAAACAAACAGAACGGAATGACATTGTCAATTATTAGTTATAAACCAATTAAGAACTAGCGAGATTGTCTTGTTAACATTGTCAAACTTATTCAAGGTTCTATCAATCTTAAAAATAAGAAAAGTATCATCTGCAAACAAAACAATGTCACATAAGTTCTCTATGAAAAAGGGAAGAGCGTTAATGTAAACCAACAACAAGAATGGCCCAAGCATTGCACCCTGTGGGACTCCCATTGTAATGAGAGATCCAGGTGACCTCGCACAGTTTACATCCAATTTTTGAAATCTATTGCTAAGATACAACGATAAAAGTTCTAGAGCTTTCCCATGAACTCCGTAATACTTCAATTTAAAAATTATACAATAATATATATGTTTCATGGCAAACGCAGTCAAATGCTTTGGATAAATCACAGAAATCGCCAATTGCGTCCTGTGACTTCTCCCAAGCATCGAATATATGCTTTAAGAGACATGTGCCTGCGTCTGTAGTTGAAAGGCCTTTAGTGAAGCCATATTGTTCATTATGAAACAGACCGTTGATATTGAAGTGTGTTAATAACTGCATTAATATCACTTTCTCAAAAAAAAAAAACTTAGCGCGGGAAGTATAGAAATGGGTCTGTAGTTAGTCGCATCATTTTTACTGCCAGACTTGAATAAGGGAATAAGTTTACTATTTTTCATTATGTTGGGAAAAACTCCTTCATTAACACAATTATTAAAAATAATAACTTAATATGGAGCAATTATACTAATAATATAACTTAAAATTTTAGTAGATATTTAGTAGACAGAGATCCTCTATATTTTTTATGATAAGCAATTTAAATGTCTTAAGGATCGAATTAACATTAATGTGTTTAAATTTAAATATAACATCACACTTCTCAACGTTGCTTGAGAGCATACAAGAAGCCTCAACTGAGGATGATTTTAAGGACTGGGTAGTTACAATTGGTGTATTTGTAAATAAATCTTCGAATGCATTGGTAACTTCGTGATCTTTGGAAATTAATTTATTGCCGATGTTAAGGATAAAATTTCGGTCTTGAGGTTTAATTTTACTGGTTTCGGTATTTATTATTTTCCATATTGTTTTAATTTTATCTTCAGATTGTTTTATTTTCCTACTCAAATGAAGAGATTTCGCCGTATTATATACACACGGATTTAAATGTCTTAGAATATTATTTCAAGAATTCAACAAATTTCGTGTCATTAGCATTCTTTTTTTTTTGAGGATATATATCGTATATTTTTTTTCTACTTTTGTAAATACCTGTAGTAGTCCAGTCATCAAATCCCACCCTTATGTCCCCCTTACATTTTTTTAATTTAAATATATCGTTAAATTCTTTATCCATTATATAAAACAAGGAATTGCAAAGGTCATCAGAATTCCCATCAAACGGCAAGTGACTAAG
The DNA here is from genome assembly GCA_946251855.1 of Alsophila aescularia. Lineage (NCBI taxonomy): Eukaryota > Metazoa > Arthropoda > Insecta > Lepidoptera > Geometridae > Alsophila > Alsophila aescularia. The sequence continues at coordinate 48,880,486 of OX276375.1, forward strand.
TTCATTATCAATGATATCTGCAAACAGTTCCAGACCTTTGCCAGTAATGGGCCTGTAAGTAAACTCCTGATAGTTTTTACCTGGTTTACATGGAATCACAACGCTTTGCCCACTATGATCAGAGCTAAGCTTATCACTTATAGCCTTGCTATGATGTTCAAAGTTGCAAAAATCATTGTCTAAACAGATCGCAGACGTGCTAGTGATTCAGATTGGCTGATTAAAAAGATTTTTTAAGTTAAAGCACAAAAATAAATTCGAAATTTATCGCTTAGTGGACATTTAACAAGTATATCCACATTAAAATCACAGCATACAACAAGGAATTTTGAACAGTTAGAACGTTTCCTCAGAACATCTTCCATAACAGACTCAAACACTTTGAAATCAGCCAGTGGGGGTCTGTATACACATATAATTATATGATTCCCCAGCTTTACACATAATAACACAATAGTCCGTTCAACAGACAAAGCCACAATGTCTTTCCTCTCCTTAAATTTACATGTGTTCACTAAATAAATTAAAGGCCCACCATGAGACTTAGCTTTTTTTCTATTGAACGAACTACCAATCACATGTTTTCTAATGGATGGCATCAAAGTACCTATCGTGATCCAATGCTCAGTTACATACATAACATCGACCTTACAGAAGTCTGAAAAAAGTTCTAACTCTAATGCCTTGCTGGAAAGACCCTGTATATTGTTATGAAATATATGCAAATAACAGTGTGAACACATATGATTAATGTTGAAAGAGCTCAAAGGTATACTCTAAAAGTCATGCTATTTAAACCACATAGATATCCCAACAAGAAACTGTAGGTAGTTTGTAAATTACTTACAGTTAGCCAACTGCACATACTCAATTTGCTTTTACAACAACATACTAAAATTAAATTTGCTGAAGAACAAAAATAAATTACGCAAAAGACTCAAACATAACGTTTGTCAAATGCCGTATTGCATAAACACAAATTTATAAAGCATCAAGTTCCATTTTTAACAGGTTATTTGTAAAACAAAATATATTATTCTCTCTCTCTCTCTCTCTCTCTCTCTCACACACACACACACAAACAAACACACACACACACACGCGCGCGAACACACACACACACACACACACACACACACACACAAGATATTTCTTTAAACTCTATATTCTCCTTAGTAAGAATACATACACCACCGCGACGTTGCTTGTTTCTGGAATACCAATCGGCCAGAATAAAATTTTGAGTTCACCTCCAGCTTTTATAAACGTTTCCGGGAAACATCATACATCTACTACTTTATTTTCATCCGACAATTGATTGAGGGTGATTTCAAGAACATCTTTTTTGCTAAGAATGCCAGCTATATTTTGATGTAGTATATTAAAGTCATCCTGTGACGAAAACATTTTGTGCCGTCGTTGCAGATGGGGGTGACTTTTGGAATAAAACACTATTCTGGATTAATAGTGTTTTTATTAGGTTTTACACTTACACTTGGAGCTAAGCTCGAAACTGATGAAAAATAGTGTAATATAGTAGATTGTCTAGCATTGCGTTTTGACTTCGTATGAGTGTTCTGATAATTCACGGTAGCGAGATTTGGTCTGATATCTGTTATCAGGACATCCAGCAGTATGTTACTATGATTATAGTCATATGTGAAATTCTAACTCTGCAAGCATTTGTTGTAAGATTTAATCAATCTGCTCTGTCTCAAAAAGGTGTTATCGTAATCAATACAATCTACCAAGTTATTAAGTTTTGACGATAGGTATTAATGCCGATCCCAAACCAACGCACTGTTGAGTGCCAATAACCCATATCTTATTGGGTACAGCAGCATCCAAATAATTGTAGATATATTGAAGCTTTAATGCTCTGCTTCTGCCTACATTTTCCTGGCGTGTATTGTTGTGGAGACTTTCGTTTGTAGATTCAGGATCTCCTGAACTACAGGATTGTGGCGTCTTTTCTAAGTCGTGTTGGTTGTTGCTGCAGTGTGACTGCTTTGATGTACTGCTGCGAGCACGCTTTTGTTGCTGGTTACTTTCTTGCAGGCGTTCATTTGTAACGTATGTTGTTACTGCGCTGCCGCTATCTAACTTCATCTCAACCTCCAGAAGTGGTCTTGGAGCATAAGCATCCTGAATATCGTTTACACATTCTAAGATGTGCTTGGACTGGACAGGCTGTGATATTATTTTTGGAGTGGCGTTTGTACTTTCGCGCCCAGTAGGTGAACCAACACATTTTTTTTTAAATTGATCAATAATATTTTGCTGGTCGAGGGTTAGCTTTTCTAGCGAAGTTTTTTCAAGGAGCAGATTTTCAATTTCTTTATGAGCGCTCTGCAGTTGATATTTCAGAGATTGTACTTCACTGTTAGCCTCCTCCTTTTCTGTGTTTCGTCCTGAAAGCTTGCCCTCAAGTCTAAGTATAGTGATAGAAAAGTATTGTCTTCTCTGTCGGATACCGACGCATCAAAATCATTGCATAGTATATTCGGTTTTGAGTGGCGTTCCAGTTGTATTTGAATCTTTGCAGGCTGCTTAGTTCTGAGTAATAAGGGAGTTTTCTTAGCTATCACGTTAATGGGAGTGCTTGTAGATTTGTTTTTCTCTTTAGATGAACGCTTTGGCTTGCTATCTAAGCATTGACTGCACACCACGCTTTTCTTTGCATCTCTAGTCATTTGGTCGAAGTGCTTTGTCGTAATACTCGCGCAGAATGCGTCATAATGTTCAGCACAAGACAAACATTTGATCATTCTTTCTTGATGTCCAATTGACTTATTGCACTTGATACAAACGATAACTGGAGCCATTATGTATACTCGGAACAAATTTTCCACTGCAAAAAGTATAAATATGTATAAGATTTCGAACAAGTCAAGGTTTGCAAGTCAGAGCATCGCCCGACTGCATCTCGCTGACTATATAGAGACTTAAAATATGAACCAGTGTCAGAACTTGCACAGTTTCAAAACTAGAAAAGATCGTTATGTATGAGTCATTGTTTGCACACGACACTATTCAAGTCACACAAAGTGATTTATATTTTAAACTTATGGGTTACAAACAGCACTATCTATCTATTACTTATAATAAAGCAATAGGAACGAAAAAGTCTGTACAAAGAAGATAATTAAAAAAGAAATGGTCTAGGGTACATAAAATAAGCTACTGAACAAGAATATAACATTTTAAAAATTCGTGTCTGTCTGTTTGTTTGTTTGTCTTTCAGTATGTTTATTCGCGCATCACGTAAAAAATACTGAACCGATTGCAATGCTGTTTTCACTGTTGGATAGCTTATGTTTTGACTTAAAAACTGGGGTACTTTATATCTCAATCCGATGAGTAGAAGCCGAGCAATCAGAAAAAATATTTTTGACGGCTGAAGGAATTTTGATCAAATGTATAAGGTGTATTGGTTTGGTCCTGGAACAGCACAAAGAGTACTTTAAACAACAGAAATGAACACGCTTGCCAAGCCACAGGTATCAGCTAGTCTTGTTAGTTTTGGATTTGTTTTTGAAATTACATTTTTTCGGCACTGTGTTTGCAGTTTTAAGTTATTTTTGTCCGTAAATAAAGTTCTTAGGAGTCAAAGAGTTAATGTCTAATTACACTGTTATTATCAATAATATCCGTGAGATAACACTGTCACTTATGATTTACATTGATTAGTAAACTTTGGCATTAAAATAACCACTTATTCAATTTTAAAGTTTTTTTCTATGCGGCCTGCATGTTTTTGCGAGTGGCCTGGAAAGCTAGTCAAAAAATCGTATACTCAGGAGATTCATTACTTACTATGTTTCTTTTATACGTACCCTGCTACAAATTTAACAAAATTCTGATTGTAGAAGGCGGCTAATTGGATCTTTGCCCTGTTGACGAAAACATCACCTGTACAGTAGTCGCAGAGGAAGTATGTGTCTCGGAAGTTGTCTGGTAGTGGGGTAGGTGGGTCGTACAGCCTAAACGGCTTGATGAATTTTGATAAATAAGGTATCATTGGATTGTCTTGATCTCGAGAGTGCTATAGGATATATGAAGTGTCAAGAAAACTAATATGGTGGCTTACAGCTGCCATATTGTATTTCAGACGGAACAAAAAATTACCAAAACCTATCATCGAGTGAGGTATCACAATACAGGTCTTTAGAAGACCATTTATATTCAAAAATATATAATTTTTATGACCCTAAAACAGTAGCAATTTTCTTTTAAGCTTCTGACAAAAATTTCAATTGTTGATTATTTATTTTAATTTAAATACTGTTGCAATTGCAACTATTAAAGTAATGTAAAATATGTTAGTAAAAAAGAAACATTAAATTTATATAAATACTAGCTGCGCCCCACAGTTTCACCCGCGTCCCTCAGGAACCACACATTTTTCCGGGATAAAAAGTAGCATATGTGCTAGTCTAGGTTATAAACTACCTCCTTACCAAATTTCATCAAAAACCGTTCAGCCGTTTAAGCATGAAAAAGTAACGAACATACACACATACAAACCCCCTTACATATACAAAGTTTCGTCTATAGAATATTGGTGTGATTATTTTTATTTATAGCTCGTATTCAATCATTTTATTCGCAGACGGGTTTTTTGTATTTTATAATAATTTTACTCGTTAAATGTAAAATGCAGACGGAGGCATCATGCATTTCATTACTCCTTTGATGGGATCAGTTAGAATCTGGTGAGCTATTATAGCTATAATATAGGAGTATAATACTCCTCTTGCCTCCAAGTGCATCTTTATTTCACAATCAAGAATCTCAAGCTTGTTTGCCTCTTTTTAGTTTAGTTTGCAGTCGTTTTTAGTTTAGTTTGCAGTCGTTTTTTATAATCATTTATTTACCTCAATGGTCTGATGATTCTGATTTGAATTTTTAAAGAATCAATACAACGGTTTAAACAAATAAGTTAATATGAAAACATTTAAAATAAAACTTGTATGCAGTAGCCATGTCATGATGAAAATTAGAACGGTTTATCATAATTAAATGTGTAAACAACATTTCCTGTCTATGCTGCTAACCGTTGAAGAGTTCCCTGATCAGGATCCAACCTGAAAAGCAGCAACCATTTCATGGTAAAACTTCAGACCAGCTATCATAATATGTTGCATAGGTACACAAAAATTGGTGTCTGTGCTGTTAACCGTTGAGGAGTTCCCAAGTCAGGAGTCAACCCGGAGTGCTGCAGTCATGTCATGGTGTAATTTCAAACCGACTATCATAACAGAATACGTACACAACATTTCGCGACAGTGCTATGTACCGTCTGGAGCTGTTCCTGGATGTCGATTCAGGTCATGCTTACCATAAAAATTAATTGTCGCAACTGAACCAACATATACAAACAATCAACTCCGTAGGATAAAAGAAGGTGGTTCTAATTCATTTTTCAAGATTTGAACTAATCAAACATACATACATACATACATACATACATACATACATACATACATACATACAAACATTGGAAGTTAAATAAAAGCTTATAAAATAAGTAAATCTACGTGAAACATTTTATTACGAACTGTATAAGAACAGAAGTCTAGGTTCGTAACATTCATCATCATCATCATCATCCACAGCCCTTATCTTCCCACTGCTGGGTGTACGCCTCACTGTACTATGCCATTCGCCTCAGTCCTGTCACAGTATGGACTATATAGTCCTTACTAAGGACTATATATGTACTGTGGTCCTGTGCCAATCGGATCCAGGTTCGACCCGCGATCTTTACAATATCGTCGGCCCATCTTGCCGCCGGACGACCGATACTTCGCTTCCCCTGTCTCGGCCACCACTCAGTCACCGCCTTACTCCACCTATCGTCACTTCGGCTGGTCATGTGTCTTGCCCAGCTCTGTTTAAGTCTCATAATTGATTGAGCGAGTGAAGCGTGCTCAAGTCTCTGCTTCAAGTACAATCAATTTGCTTTCTTCTGTCAGTTTGTTGGTACTCCTCTACAGGTCGTATTTTACAATCGATCTGGACGAAACTTGAGATACAGGTTAAACTAACTTTTTTTTGATTGGGGGGGGGGGGGGTAACTTCCTCCAAATAGGGGCAAAAATATGTCAACTGAATATCTCCGCCTTATTAGATCCGGATTTGATGTTTTTTTTTATTTGATTATCTTAAAATTGGTCTCATTAAAACTTGGTGAAGATCTGATGAGGATCTTCGGCGTGATGAGCAGAATAGCTCCTCAAAATGCAGTAAATTGCTCACTTTTAGGTTTCTACCCATGTAATCATCCCTTTACATACTAGGCAGGGATTAATGGAGCACCTTGGATATTAATACAAGTGTTACAATAAGGTCACTAGATGGCGCTACTACGCACTGCTAGATTGTTGCTAAAAAGTTTGTGCTCGCTAGGTTTATTGTTCGCAGAACTACTAGTTGTAGTAGTTCCGACGTCTCGGCCTTTTGTTCTTCACCGGATTTAGATGTTACGGGCTTTATCTTGGAGTTTGATGCCGAGCATGGATCTGTGCTACTTTGATTCTGTGCATAGCCTCATGTGTTAGCGTCCATGTCTCGTTGGTGTCATGTTGTGTAGGATACATATTGATTAGCTAGCTTTCACTCTGATGTTCTTCGCCAAAAGACATTATATGACCAAGATACACGTAGGTAGTTGTCGGCCATCTCTAGGCTCTCATTACCAAGCAATATTAGATTTGAGATTCCTGACATGTTCGACATAACCTTGGTCTTGTTCATATTCATCTTTAGGCTTACCCTCAAAGAATCATCTTACAGGTCTTGTAGCATGCATTGGAGATCATCAAGGTTTTCAGCAAACAATATTAGGTTATCTGCAAACCTAAGGTGAGATAGATAAGTACCATTGAAGTTTATTCCACACATATCCCATGCAAACATATTATATTTACGACAGCTTCCAAGACAGCCGTAAAAAGCTAGGGAGAAATGGTGTCACCCCCTCTTGATGGCATTAGGGTTGGTTAAGGGTCACCGCGCATTAAACGCTTCAGCACCGGATCGGCTCCGTCTATGCCACGGTGACGTTGGGTAGCCGTCTAGACTTGGTGTATTCCCAGTAGTCCCGCTATGTTGTTCGGTATGTTTTTTCCCCACAGGTTACATTAACTGGACTACTAGAATTTTATTTCCGTGAAGTCCCCTTGGTCTCATAGATGATACACAAACGCAAATAAATAGTGAAATAGAGTAATTACATCCTCTTTTAATTATTTTCATTTCTTTTGAATGATTTTAGGCTATTTATTTGAGTAAAATCTTTTGGGCTTACGTTAACTAGGTCCTTACAAATTAAAAAAAACCCGAATTCAAAATAAATTATGTGTCTTTTTTAGAGTTAATATTTGTACAAAGCCCCAAAATCATGTGAAGCTAATTTTTGAAAAGTACATAGACCCAAAATCATCTGTCAAAAGGTGTCTGATTTCCAACCTTATTGACTTAAACTAAGTTCCTTGTTTTTTTAAAGTATTTTGACTGAATTAACACCGTTAATACCGAATCAGACTAAGGGCTAATTTCTCAATGCTCAGATAAACGGGCTAATAATTGTACGAGGAATAAATTTATTAGACTGTGCGGCTTTGTAATGTGGCCATTAAGCGTAATTCAACCTCCTTGTTACTGTAATGATATTTTACGAAATTAGTTTGTCGTGCTAGTGACATCAAAGTCTCAATGTCAAACAAACAGTCGAATAAGCAGTTATCTGGCCGTCGAATGGGCAGATAAAATTATTCTTCAGTTAAGCGAGTTGTTCTTCGAATAAAGCCTATCTGAAGATTGAAAAGTTCCGTTTTATGCTATTAGTCGAATAAACGCTAACAGATTGCTTATCTGAGCATTGAAAAATCGGCTCTAAATCTAATTAATGTAAATAAGGGTCAAAATAGTGTGATGCAAATTTTTGTAATGTATATAGCTCCAAAACCATTTAGAAGGTATCAGATGGTTTTCAATCTTATTGACATGAACCTTGATTTTAGATGCATTTTGATATAACCTTTCCATAATATTGCACTCTATATTAGGTAACAGAGTGCTAGATTGTAAAAAGTATGATTTGTTCTGATATTATTCCTACTGAAAATATGTTATAAAATTGATTGCTTGCAATGAAACATATTAAAGAACTAATAAACTTAGAAGAGGAGTAAATTTTGCCTTAACTGGTGTTGACTATGTTTAATTAAAAATAATAAAGCGTACAATTTATTTTTACTAATATTATTCATTGTTTTTTTTTTGTGTTATCGTTTTCAATGTACCTAATTCCAACACTAGGCGTGGGCGCGCGGTGGCGAGGAGCAAGTGGCACCCGCGAGTCGTCGTCGCGGAGACCGCCGTCATCGCGCTTACGTCTATAAGCGCGATGACGGCGGGTTGACCACCAGTCGTAAGCACAGATTACTAAATAGTAACACCGTAATGCCGAGTAGAGGCGATGTCGATCTGGTAATGAGGCGTTAAGTGTGCGAAGACCCTAAATCGTGCAGTTTCACTTGCATCGTTTCTGAAATATAGAGCTCTCGGAGCACATCCACGTATCGAGTGTCGACAAAACAACAATGAAGAGAGTTAAGCATGGCCCAGAGGTCGACACTGTCGAATGCCTTTTCATAATCGACGAAAGCCATAGGTACACCAAGGCCTCATCTGGACTCATCTCCATCAGCTGTTTTACCGTGTATCTGTGGTCCACAGTGGAAAATCTACTCCGGAAACCGGCCTGTTAAACAGGCTGGGTTTCGTGAACTAGGCGTGTAAATCGCTTGCAAATGACCTTAGACCTTAGCAAACCGTCTATTCGTAATATTAAGAACAGATATTGTAACTATTTTCTCTCTCTCCAAATAACTTCTGTCGCTTGGCCAATTGATCGTCTATACTACATTGTGAAAAAAAGTAAGCCGGAACTTTTAGAGTGCGTGACTGTACTGGGAAGGAATGAAAATTAATATGAAAGTACAAATACAGATATTATAATAAATATGTTAACTTAGCATCTGAGACTTGGTTATTAACATAGTGTCAACAAGAGCGTGTTCTTTGATAATATAAATGTGTTATTATAATATTCAAATAATTACTGAAGTCATATTATTCGCATCTCTGCATACATAAAATATAAAACAGGAACTCAGAAGACTTAATGTTTACTTATTATTTTGTTATGAGGAGGTGTTTGTTTGTTCTGCCTTTATTCTCCGACAATATGATCGGAGACTTTAAGGCATAACATGTTTATTCTCTTTTATTTTAGAGTTTGGTTATATAAAACCACTCATAGGATAGTAGAACTTTCATAGCCTACTTACCGGAGCGGTATAAGGATGGAGTAACGTAGGTATATTTTATGTGTATAGCAAAGCAAACCATTAAGTCTAACATAACTGTAGTTAGTTCAGGTTGACTTAAATGAACATAATCGATCTATGCCGTAGCTTGTCTTTTTACTGACTATGTCAGTTTAGTTTTATTTAAATAAAGTCTGGGTTTTACCAGTATATAGTTTTGTTGACATTAGGAATAAATCCTTTTAGTTTATCGGCCTTGCCGTAATTCGTAATTGAGGCTAAACCCTCTGATATTCAATATGTTTCCTTTTATAATATTTAAGGGTTTTATCTGGACTATGCCAGTGTGAATTATTTAGTATTCAGGAATAATCCTCAGTAAATTAATTATGAAATTATTACACTTTTGTAAGTATATTTCCATAATAATTGCTATTAATTCAAGGTTGTACCTTAATTAAAGATTTCGTAATCGATCAACAGTAAGCATGTCAATCCATCACTAGTGCCTGACAGAGCCAGATTTTACACGATAAGGGTCCCTTTGTTCAGCTTATAGCCTTTATCTTTTTTCGGAACATAAGATATTCTATCAGTGCTGGGTGCCAAAACAACAAAGTGAAAATTAACATCCTTTCCATATATTTCAACCAAGAAACCTATTAATTAGTTCGTGGTTGATTTTATAAATATAACAGTTCTGCTAGACTGAAATAGTATTAAATTCACCCTTAAGGCATAATTCATCTTTAATCTTACATAAAGAAATTGGTTTGAAGGATAGGAATATGACAGTTAGGAGGAAGCGATCGGAGTCAACCTCCGCTATCACCGATTACTAATCGAGCCATAATTTATCTGTATTTGATATTTATGTTTGAAGGTTGAGTCAGTAAGCAATGATCTGTTGGCCGAACAGAACAATACTCCACTTACTCTTTGTATAGTGTGCTTAAGAGTATCTCCTCTTTGTGAAGTCCTTTTGATAGCAGCAGATATTATTTACAAGTCAGCAATGCATAGAAAAGATCACGTATATAGTAAAGGTTGTGAGGCTTTAAAATCGCATCTATCCCCATACAATATCACTCACTTGGTAATAATTCATACAGTATGTAAATGAATAAGCTATCACTCAATTAGTATATAATGTAAAACAAAAGTCCGTTATTATTCTATGAGGATAAGGGTATATTATACTTATTTCTAACGCTGTTGTATTTAGTGGTCATTCACCTGCGCCAACCAGGGGAAAGGGGGATCCTGCTTCTATCAGAAACAGAAAGCCGTTCCGAGACCTAACAAACCAATGATCCTTAAATAAACGATTTCGCCTTATTAGCTCTAAAACTTATTTCTCTAAAACCCTCCACCAATTTATTCTAAGATCAGGAAATCTTGTACCGTTATCTAAAAGGAACATAATAATAAGATATAATGTGCAAGGTTAATAACTGGCATTGAAATTCAGGTAGCTGTAAATAATCATTATTATCATCCCTAATAACACTTCTCCAATCCATTATACAATCAGGAAATCTCGTACCATCATTAACTGAAAGGGACATGATATGAAATAATATGCAAGTTTACTAATTATAGTAAAAGGTCAGGTAGCTGTAAATAAACATCATTATAATTTTCTAATATCTCTCCATCAATACATGATACAATCAGGAAATCTCGAACCATCATTAACTGAAAGGGGCATGATATAAAATAATATGCAAGATTACTAATTATAGTAAAAAGTCAGGTAGCTGTAAATAAACATCATTATAAATTTCAATATCCCTCCACCAATACATGATACAATCAGGAAATCTCGTACCATCATTAACTGTCAGGGACATGATATAAAATAATATGCAAGATTATTACTTATAGTAAAAGTCAGGTAGCTGTAAATAAACATCATCATAATTTTCTGATGCTAAGTTAACATACAGCCGTTTGAGCGTAAAGGAGTAAGAACTGCGATGATGATGAAAAGTATTATATGTGCTAATCCAGCATATAAGCTTTCCTAATACCTAATTTCATCCAAATCGGTTCAGCTGTTTGAGCATAAAGGAGAAAAAAATGATGATGATGATGATGATGAAAATCATCCCATGTGCTAATCTAGTATAAAGCTATCCCAGTACCTAATTTCATAACAAATCAGTTCAGCCGTTTGAACGTACAGGAGTAAGAAATATACCTATATACTTCCGCCTTTACAATGTTAAACAGTGTAATCATTCAATAATCACCAGCATTATTCAATACACAAAACCCGCTAGTGGTAACCATCATCTGATAAAAGAGTTCCTTAAAGTAATTATCTGGACTTCAACTTAATGCCCATTTTAAGGTTCAGAAATCACTCGAAGATTTCTATTTATCTAGTATTTATATAGTAAATTCTCTATGAAATTTGCCGCTGAACATAAATGTCTTACTTAAACCGGTGAATTATTTTTATGGTAATTTTATGATATAACTAGTCGCACCCACGTCTTCACCCGCGTGTGGCAAATTTTATCAGTTAAAAATGTTTCCTAAAATATTTATCTAGACTTCAAATTAATGCTCCATTTTAAAGGTTCAGAAATCACTCGAAGATTACTATTTATCTAACGTTTGTATAGTCAATGGTCTATGAAATTTGCAGCTGAAAATAAATGTCTTACTTAAACCGGTGAAATCATTTTTATGGTAATTTTATGTTATAACTAGCCGCACCCAAATCTTCACCCGCGTGTGGATGATGATGAAAAGTGTAGCCTGTTTAATTCCAGGTCACAAGCCATCTCAACTCCAAACTCCAACCAAATCCGTTCAGTCGCTTGATCATATATCTAGTCATGAAGTACATCGCGTACCGTACCCAAACTAAGTACAAAGTACTTTACCAAATCATTGGAGCTGTGTGCAGACAAATAGATTACCTCCATTAGCGTGTTGCCAAACATCCACGACCGACTGCTCACATGCGGCAAGCGGCGAGCGAAAGTTCCGATTACGGGGAGTACTGTCTCGCTCACTCGATATACCTAGTTACCTCGCGATGTATGATTTCTTGTGGACTAAGTTGATATCTAAGAGTAGGTAGGTACCGTCCACTACTAAAGTACACGTGATCTCCGCACCTGTTCCAGTATGCTCCACTCGATGTGCGCGAACAAACATACAGACAAACAAGATTCCCAAACGTTATATCTCCGTTCAGCAGACATTCCAAGCATCCCAGACCAATCCTTCCCAAACCATCTTCATTGTACAGAGACCTCCCCCCCTCCATTATAAGTATAGATTAACAACGTGCTTACGTTTCTTTTGTATGTGTCGATTGTCACTCGCATCGCTGCACAGAATAAATAATAGTACAACACAGAACGTAGCCGAATATCCCTTTAAATGCTTTACGTTCACTACCATAATTATCGTATATTCTCTGCTTGTTAGCTACTATCTTCCCGCGTGCACACGTGCAGTATGCGCGCAATGACGCATGTTGGCGATATATCGCCACCCGATCACCGACTAGATAAAACATAACACAAAACTCCCTTTACGAGGGCGGCGTCCCTCCAGCAAGTCAGACGGAACGGCCGCCACGCACCGAACATAAACTCTACCCCAGTTCATTAAAACAAACCCCAAATAACTCTTCTCGAATCAGAAATAATTTTAGTACGCCTCTCATTCTGTTAGTACACTGAAATAAGTCACAATTTAGTAATTAATGCACTTATGTGAATGGTATTTAGCTGAAACTCCAAAGCATCTTCCAAGAGCGCCGCTCGGTGACTCCCCGGGCCCAGGCCGCCTAATCACTTTAGGTACACTACGATTTTATTGCACTCCGGAGCCGATCGGCGCGCGCACAGCACTTTTAATGTCTCTCCTTGACTGGCCTCTCAACACGTCTTAATTTCTCGAGGTCTCGCAACGACTGCCTCGGACGCTCGGCCTCGCTTAACTGTTACGTACGTGTGTTCGCGGAGCTGCTCTGCACGCGACCTACCCTTGGAACGATCCCGCACTGACTGCCCCTCTCCGGCCCTGGCTCTCGGGTTTTTTCCATGCGCATGATTCGACGGACTACGTTCGTTGTTCTGGGGAGAACCTTGGGCTGCAATGCTACAACGCCGAGCCAAAACTTTCCACTCATAATACTAAATAATTCCAGTACCTACGAACTTTATGATTAGAATAACAATGCAATGTTCACGTTAAGCAAAGGGTTAAACACATTGATGATCGAATTATGGTTAGGTACAATATGTCAGGCTAAAAATAAGTGATGTGAAAAGTATTACTTTCGTGTATTTTCTGGACAGCGTGTGTGCACGCACACTCAAACTGGCGCTCAAGAACGCACTTTTAACTCCATCTCCAGTCATAACTAGTCACTCGATTACCTATATGACGGACTTTTAGTGTCAGATATGGTAGACCTTTTTACCCGCCTCAATCTATCGATCTAAAATTTATCAGATGAGATAATAAAACTGTCGATTTTCCAGTATTAGCTAAAACGCCTCGGTTTCGAAGGATGATCATCGTCATTTCTGATTATTCATCAAATTTATTTTCAGTAGAATGTACCGGTAGCTCAGACCTAATATATATTACTAAAATTCGGTAAATATCCGTAGCAAGTAATTTTTTTATTCCGGCTAAGTAAGCACTTCGTAACTATGTGTATATATTGTTTACATTTTTACGTCCATTAAAAAGTAAACAACGTAGGTACGTAACATTAAGGGTTCTACACACTGAAGCCGCGCACGGTGTTTGGAAACTGAGAAAATAATAACAAGTATTTTTTCTTAAATTGGCCTTTATTTTTATGTCAATCGATAGAGCTCAATAACCTTACTTGAAACATTCAAATGCTATTTTCTTAATATGCTTCTAGTGGACTAACTCACCGAACCACGCCCGCCCGCCGGCTTCGGTGTGTAAAGCCCTTAAATCATACATTATAATTCACAAGGTACCTATATTAAAAAAAAACTGTATGCATCAAATATTGAGAAATTACTATACAAAAAAACATATTATTTTGTGAGAAAAAGAACAGCTCCACTTTTAATCAAAGTCTAGTTGCCTAAAAGATCCATCTGCTCCCAAAAACGACTCAGCGGTTCTTGGTTTTCCAGGTCTTTTGGTCTCATCAGTTCCGTACTGCAAGTCTTCTTTAAAATATGTGCTGTAGTCAGCGACTTTGTTTACACAGAAATCTGAAATAATTGTGGAAAATATTAAATTAAATTGTATTTATAATCGACTTTCAAATAGGGCTTATCGATTAGACTGCACTTTCAAATAGGGCTTATCAATTAGACAGTACTTTCAAGTAGGGTTTATCAATTAGACTGTACTTTACAAATAGGGCTTATCAAGTAGACTCTACTTTTTTGGGTATTGTTGACACATATCTGCTGGGGTTTTTTTAATCGTTTTTTTTGGATGATCTTTTGTGACCCTGATACAATTTCATCAAAACTTGGTTTGGGTTTAACTGTAATTCCATTTCACGTCAATTTTTTGTACCTAAGAAGGTACTAGATTACAATGGCGTAGCTTACGTACCAATTAATTCTTGAAATGTGCCTCCTTTACCGCCATACTCTTCAGGCAGTATATCTGTAGAAATGTACTTGTGTAGCTCTTCAAAACCTCCTTTATGGACATGGAGCTGAAATAAACAGCGCTTTGTTTATAATTTCAGTAATAAATCACATTTGGTGTATGTAGGTTTTACCTTCTGTCTGTTCTTCTCATTTAGAAATTGTTTTATGATATTGAACGTTACTTGAAAAATCGATGACATTCCGATAAAATGCACAGCTCTTAGTCTGTTTGGCGAGGCATCCTAGAACAAATAGTAGTCTTGTAAGCATAGGGGGGGGGGGGGGATCTTGTTAAATTCGGGGGCAAGCTTGTACAGTTTGAGCCCTCTTCTCATACATTACCTTTACTTTTATCGCATATATTCATACCAATATATAAAAGTGAAAAGTTGTATGTTTGTTTGTTTGTTTGTTTTGGGAGCATGCATGCTATGCACAGCATGCTTTGCAAGTCTTGCAACGACTTCGACATTAGGACTATCGTAATCGTAATTGATCGGCAAATCGTAAGTGTGAGATGTTCTTGCCATATGTTTAGAATTGAATCCACTCAATGTTAGATTTAAGAGGAGATAAAAATGTCCACGGATCCACATGTGGAGCTGAGTTGTGGATCCAAGTGGACGGAGGGCTCACCATTGATATTAATGATTATTAAATATGGGCATAAATTATACATTTTATCATTTAAAAAAACTCCTTATCAGCCTTTCCCAACATGGCTCTGGGAGACTGAGAATGTTCTAAAGGATCCGTAGGCACATCCCTAAATAAGTAGGTACTGTACACAAATCGACCGACATCTCGTATGAAAAACGAAGAAGAACAAATATAATAATAAGAAGAAGAAGATAGGTACACTTATACCTATCTTCTCATTAAAAATAATAACTACGTGTGGTTCGGATTAGAATAATAGATACATTATAATGAACGCACCGATTATCAGTGTGCATTTGTCAACTTCAATGTCCTTATGACAGACAGTAACAATCCGATTGTTACCATTTACGTACTTCCAGTGTTTAGTATTCAAGATTTCAAGCTGTCATGTTATGAATTACGAATATTATTTTGTCCTCATCCCTACTTGTGTTTTTTCGACTGTTAATAAGTAATATCGGGGAGATTTCTGAAAGTTTTCAAGTTGTTATGTTGTTAATTTTTATATTTTCCTCATACGTGTGTTTTTTCGAGTGTTAATGAGTAATATCGGAGTGTTTTTTAAAGAATTGAAGCTGTCATGTTGTAATTTTTTATTTTTCCTCATACTTGTGTTTTTTCGAGTGTTAATGAGTAATATCGGGGAGTTTTTTGAAAGAGTTCAAGCTGTAATTTTGTTAATTTTTATTTTTTCTCAAAATCTAATATTGGTGGAATTGTACTGCGCAGAATTACTAATCATTACTTAATCATTGCATAACTTTTATAAGTAAGGGGGTATTTGTTCTTTCACGTGCACGAATGTAGGCACAGAATAAAAAATAAAAAAACGTGAGACTCTTCGTGATGTTTTCAAAACTCTCCAAGAAGTTCCAGTAAAACGTCCAGTACCATTTTACTGATTCTTTACTTTGAGAATTTAATTGATTGTGATGTGATAATAGTTCTAATTAACTAAACTTGACTTATACTTGACGTGATAACAGTAATCACAATAATCACACTAATATTATAAATGCGAAAGTTTGTATGTTTGTGTGTGTGTGTGTGTGTGTGTGTGTGTGTGTGTGTGTGTGCGTGTGTGTGTGTGTGTGCGTGTGTGTGTGTGTGTGTGTGTGTGTGTGTGTTTGTTGCTCCTTCACGCTCAAACGGCTGGACGGATTTGGGTAAAATTTGGTACCAGGATAGCTTATATCCTAGATTAACACATAGGCTACTTTTTATCCCGAAATAGGAGAAAAAAATATTATCGTTTTCATTATGACTTAAAAAAAACGACATATTAAAATAAATATTTCTAAGTACCAGGAGAGCATAAGCACTTAAGAAGTTGGAGATACAAAATTGAAAAGTGAGTATACTTACCTCCTCATGAACATTAAATGGTGTGATTATATTAAACAAGTATTTCTGAGTACTAGGAGAACAGAAACACTTAAGAAGTTGGAGATATAATATTGACAAATAAAGTTATAAAAAGAGAGTGTACATAAACATTAAATAGAGAGACAAATTGGACGGAGCCGAGATTTTAATAAAATAAACAACAAATTAAATTTGAAGTTAATTTTATTGGTCTTACTTTTGACCGTACAATTCAAGCGAAGATAAAATAATGACAATTTGTACTTAGTAACTTCCTTAAATAACTTTTATAAATGCGTAGGCGATTTCTAGTACATTCTTCATTGTAATAAACAACTAAGTAGTTACATTTCTCATACTTTAGCGAGAAAAACATCTAAGTACATAAATGCTTATTCAGCTATGCGCAATTAAATCAAATCAACATGTAGAGTACCTCTACTGCGCATTATTCGTAGAAAAACAACATAAGTACAAAAATGCTTAATTGGTACTTTCACAATCTAAGGAAGTACCTACTTGTATGATTAAATATGTCGCAATTGGACTTCGGTAAACAACGGTGGGTTTGTGGTACATATAACTTCTCCACCCTGAGATTGAAAATTATCTGAAAGTTCATTTTCTGAAGTCAGATTATTTTCAATTTTACATAATTTCAAAATCTTATTTATATATTTCATTATAAAGTATACAATAGTAAAAATCATTATAATATAAAGTATTAATGTCCATAAACTAACACTTTTTATTTGCACTTTATTGACCATTTCACTATATTCACTGTTTTTACTTTTCTTCAAAATATAATTCAGCATTTGTAGATTTTCCATATTTACTCCATCTAAGTTAACAGGTTTCCTTTTGAAATTATTTGTAACTGGACCACTTGGTAAATTTATCAATGGTAGTTTAGGAATATGTAAGTTCATTCCTCTGAACAATTTCTTCCGTAGAGTAATATCTTCAACTTGTATTTTACAATTATCGTCCAAGGTTAAAATATAAGTACCAAGGATTTTCTCTCGAGTAATCTCATTTTCACAGGTTTTTGTCAAGTACGTTTGGTAACTTGCAAAAATTATCCATATGTTCATTTCAATTTGTTGAACTTTTATCTCTGAAGTTTCGATTAAAATTGGAGAACACGACGTAATATTCAACGTAAATTTCATTAAATCAGTTATACATTTATCTTGTTCCAATACGACTGCACAACTTTCTTTACAAAGAAATAATTTCTCATCAATCTCGTCGCATGGCTTGGAGAGCAATGTAATAGAGTTCAAATCCTTCACGAGGATAAAAGGATATTTAGGAAGTATCAAGGATGTAATATTATTAAAAGTATCAAGGATAGGTAAGGGGAATAACTGGTAATATTTGTAAGTGTTTTTGCGTACAATTGGAATTGCCAGTACATATGTAATTTGCCTACCCTTAATATAAGCTTTTATCTCTATATTTTGCTCTATGTTTACTAAATTTTCATAATTAACAGGGAAAATTAACTTATCTGTTCTCTCAATATTTTTTAACAATTCAAATAATTCATTAGTATCAATTATTGATCTATGTAATATCTTATTTTTACTTAATGCGATTGCTGTATCAATCTCATCTAACTTAGAAAGAATTATTTGAAAATTATGAGTTAACTAACTATAAGCATGAGATACTTTATTTTCAAAATCATTTATTTTACTTCTATTCAATGCTTTCTCTATATCAATTAAATTATTCTCAAATTGTATAAAATTATAATAAGAAATATTAGTAAAATTTACAAAACCATCAACCATTTCTGCAACCAAAGTAACTTTCATTGAAATAGCATCTTGCTTAGTTTTAATTTGATTAATTAATTCATCATATTTGATTGCGTCATCATTATCCATATTTCGAGTTATCAATTTAATTATTGATCCTAAAGGATTTATAAGTCCTCTTTTAACACGTAAAGTTGGGACTAATTGCTCATACCTTTCTAAAGTTAAGTTTTTAATAAATTCAGTTTGTATTTTTTCATCGTTAAAATTAATCGTATAATTAACTTTATCTTTCAAATATATGTTTAAATCTTTCAACTTATTTATGTTTAAATATAAATCATCTTTAATTAAACTTAAGTCTAATACCTTAATTAACTTCCATTTATCATATTCCAAAATTGCATTTCCTTTTTTAACAGGCATTATTCCAGGATTATTTTCAATCCTTTGTAGCTTAATAGCTAGTCCTTGGGTGGACGTTTAATATCTTTTATTGGAACCTTAGTTTTACGACCATTTATTTTTACAGGGACAGTATTATGTATTATTTCTCCTGTCACTTGTGCTTTTTGATATCTAGGACTATCTTTACTTCGCCTAGTATTAACTCCTTTTATAAAAACTTTATCGCCTACTTTTATATTAAATTTATTTTCTCCGCCTCGTTTTTCTTTAATTCTTTCTTTCTTTTCAACTAACTTTTCCGTTAGATATTTATAAAGATATTTTGTTCTTTGTGCGTGCTCTTTAACTAATTGCTGAGTAAAATATTTATCAAAGTTTACAGCAAACATACTACTTGAATCCGTATGTCCAAATACTACTTCAAATGGTGTTAGATTTGTTGTCGAATGTATCGTTTGATTATATGACAATACTGCATATGTCATTATAGATGCGGCATCAGTAGATTTTTGCTCATATTTAACAAGTCTATAAATTTCTATAATTGTTGAATGAAACCTTTCAATTAATCCCATTGAATTTGGATTATGTGGCGTTCCTATATGTAAATCTATTTTATAAAAAGATAACATTTCTTTCATTAAAGTATTATTAAATTCAGAACCTGGGTCTGAACTAATTTTACTTGGTATTCCATAATATGAAAAATATTTTATTAATGCTCTTATTATTTCAGGGGTAGACTTTGTATTTATTTCAATTGCTTGACCTAACTTGCTGAATGCATCAATTATGGTCAAAAATGATTTATTTTCAATAGTAAAAGTATCTATAAATATTTCTTGAAAGGGTTTTATTTGGGTTTGCGTTAATTGCAATTCAGGTTTAATTGGTTTACGATCATATTTCATACGTTTACATAATTGACAAGAATTTATAACGCTTGCAACTGTTTGATCCATATTATTCCAATAATATGTTCTTTTTAAATGTGCCAGTGTTTCTTTTATACCTCTATGACTTGTTTTTCCTTCATGATATTTTAAAATTATTTCACGTTGTTCGTTTTCATCTTCGACATATACTACTCTTAATGTGCATTCAAATAATTTTACTGAATCCTTTTTAAATAAAGTAGTGACAACTGAAGCAAAATCTTTTCTGTGTGCTTCTTCTTCAAAATATATAAAATATTTAATTTTAGGTCTTATGTAACCTTTTAAAAATTCTTTTACTAAATTTGTATTATTTACTGGCATATGTACTTCTAAAACTTTTTGTTTATTTCTTGAAATATCTTTTACAGACATTTTATTTAAATTCCACGAGTAAATTTATATTTGATTTGGTTTTGTATCAATTGCTTCATGTAAAATAGGTATGCTTTCCATATCCATATTTTCATGAGAATGTGCTGTTTCAGTACTAGAATTTTCAGGAATATCAGATGCCGTAATTGTACTACTATCAAATGAAGGTATTGAATAAGGTGACCTTCTAGAAATACTTAAAGTTTTTTCTGAATCAGAAGATATTGTAATTGGAGAAGTTGATCTTATTTGTTTTCCTTTTTTGGAAATTTTATTTGTTAATTTGTTTTCTTTTTTATCATTATTAACTTTCATTGAAAGATTATCATCATCTCCTAGTGCATTTACTTTTAATCTCGATAAAGCGTCCGCATTTTTATTTTGTTTCCCACTTTTATATGTTATTTCAAAATAAAATTCAGCTAATCGTAATTTCCATCGTGTCAATTTACTATTTGGTTCATTTATTGAATTCAACCATGCTAGTGGTCTATGATCTGTATAAATATAAAACTTTTTAACCATATAAATAAGGTCTAAAATGTTTTGTTGCCCATACAATGGCAAGGAGTTCTTTTTCTATAGTACTATAACGTATTTCTGCACTATTGAGTGTTCTACTTGCATATGCAATAGGTTTATCACTACCAACAGTTCCTTGAGAAAGTACTGCACCGATTGCATAATTAGAAGCGTCCGTAGTTAAAATAAAAGATTTTTCAAAATCAGGAAATTGTAAAAGTGGTGCATTTGTTAATAATTCTTTACATTTTTCAAATGACGATACATATTCTTCATTTATTATTACTTTTTGATTTTTCTTTAAACATTTAGTAAGAGGCTTTGTTAACTTCGCAAAGTCTTTTATAAATTTTCTGTAATATCCAACCAATCCTAAAAAGCTTTTAATTTCTGTTTGCGTTTTAGGCAAAGGAAAATTTAATACTGCTTTAATTTATCATTATTAGGTTTCAAACCATTTTTTGTAATTGAATGTCCAAGATATAAGACTTCTTTTCGCAAAAATTCTGATTTATCAAGTTGAACTTTTAAATTTGGGTTTCTCAACTGTTCAAAATTTTTTTTAAGTTTATTTATATGTTCTTGTAAACTGGATGAGTATATAATTATGTCAAATAAACAAGACAATGAATACCTTGTAGTCCACGCAGTACATTATCCATTGTTCTTTGGAATGTAGCTGGGGCTGTTTTTAAACCAAAAGGCATTCTTAAAAATTCATAATGTCCAGACTGAGTACTAAAAGCTGTTTTCTGTCTATCATTTTTATCCATTTCAATTTGATGATATCCACTTGCTAAATCTAAAGTTGAAAAATAAGTGGATTTTCCCAATTTATCAAATAAATCTGTTATATTTGGTAGAGGACATTTATCATCCGTAGTTATATCATTTAATCGTCTATAATCAATTACCATTCTATATTTCTTTTTACCAGATGCGTCATCTTTTTTTGGAACTATATGAACTGGAAAATTCCATGGTGAATATGATTCTTGAATTACGTTCTCTTTTAATAACTTTTCAACTTGGTTGTTTATTTCATCATTAATTGTTTGAGGTTGCCTATACGGTCGAATATATATTGGATCCTCATTAGTAGTTCTTATTTTATGTTTAACATCATTTGTAAATGAAAGGGGTAATTTTTCACAATAGAATATATCTTTATATTGATTGCATAAATTAAAAATTGCATTTATTTCTTCTTCATTACTATGATTTAATCTCAGTTTTGTTAGATTTTCTGACAATATTTCGTCTAATTCACAATCTGTTTCCATTTTTTCAACTATATTATTTACTTGTATTTCATCAAAATTAAATTTTTCAACATTAAGAGGTTCATTAAAAGTAATCGTATGTAGAGTATTTGTAGTATTTTGTATTATAGTTTCAGCAAATGAATTTTTACAATTTACTATAGCTGATGGCATTCTAACGCCAGGATAAAATTCATGAAAGTTTAAAATTCCTGAGTCTGATATAAGATTTACTGGAACTTTAACTTTCATTTCACATCGAGGAATAAGTTTTATCTCATATGGTGGATTATAATTAATAGGAATTGCAGTTTCAGGTGTTAGAAGAAGTTGATTTTTCATATCAATACTAGCTCCTAACAAAGATAATAATTCTGTTCCTATTAAACCGTCGTATCTTCCATCGACTTTATAAATATAAAATTTGTACCAATTATCATTTTTAAATTCATCAGGTAATGGTATAAAAATTACTTCATGATGAGTACTTGTGCCATGTGTACTTACGACTTGAAATGTTTCTTGATATTTGAAATCTTTAAAATATTTTTCTGCTAATTCTGGATTAATAAAAGAACGATTACTCCCTGTGTCAATAAAAAATTTGGAGTTCAGATTTTTGAAATGTATACTTGGTAATTTTAAATAAGAGTTACAATTTAAATTTATAGTTTCTATATCGGAGGAAGCTCTTTTGAGGCCCTCATATAAAAAAAATCCTTATTTGGAATAGTCATTTTATTTTTATTTTTATTATCTTCGTTTATTACGTGAAGATGGTTTGACTTTTGTGGTGCCGTTCTCATTGTCACATCTTTATCATTCAAATCAGTTGTTTTATTTTGAGGAATACCAAAATTAAATTTATGATAGGGTTGTCGTTTGAAAAACCCTGAAGCTTTTTAATTATTTACTTGCGGTTTATTCGCATTACCAAATTTAAAATTATTTTGTGGCACAAAATGATTATTTGGCCTATTTAGAAAAGGCTTATAACCTTGAGGTTGTATAAATTTATTTGGAGGATTATTATTAAATGTTGGCCTTTGTGGTATGCCAAATTTAAATTGATTTTGTTGAGGAATAAAAGCTACTTTATTCTCAAATGGTTTTTGAGTAATTATTTTTTTATTTTTCATTTGATATTGTGTTTGGAAATTCACCTCTTCCATCACAACACTTAGAGCTTGTTCTAAAGTAACGCAACTTTTCAGACGCACAAATCGAAGTAAATCTTCAGATAAATTGTACATAAATACATTTAATGCAGTGCTATTATATATTATAGCCTTGGCTGCTCTAACTCCCGAGTCTTCAATTAAATTCACTTTTGCAATTAAAGAACTTCTCATATTTTGAATACGGTGGCAGAAATCGATGTAGGATTCGTCATTTTTAATTTTAAGACTTTCAAGTTCAATAGCAATACATTGTTCTGACCTTGGGTCGCCAAAATGTTGAGTAAAAAGATTTTTCAATTGTATCCATGTTGTAATATCGCTACGTTCACTTAATAATTAGGCTGCTCTGCGTATAAGTCTACTTGAAATAACATGAAATAAATATAACTCTTGTGCTGCAGTAATTTCGGTTCCACTTAAGCTACGCACATATTCACATTTTGAAATAAATAAATTTAATAATTTTTCATTCCCATCAAATTTAGGAATCAATTTCACAATTTCATTCGTTATAATCCTCATAGGTTCCATTTTAAATTATTATTTAAAATCAATTCAAATTATTAAAATTGAGTATGCTTTTGTACAATATAACACGTATAACACACAAAAATTCAAAATATAATTAAATAAAGGCACATAAAAGTTCAATAAAAGCACAAAAAAATCAATAAAGACACATTAAAATCAATAAATTCACATAAAAATCAATTATGACGCATATAAATCAATAAATTCACATAAAAATCAATTATGACGCATAAAAATCAATAAATTCACATAAAATCAATTATGACGCATAAAAATCAATAAATTCACATAATAATCAATAAAGACACATAAGTTCACATAAAAATCAATAAAAACACATAAAACGTCAAAAATTCACATAAAAATCATAAATTCGCATACAATAAATTAAAAATAACAAGTGTATTGGCAATGTTTGTCCAAAAACACTAAGGGTCGAATAGCAGGGCAAGAATACGGAAAGTGAATGATTTTCGACTCACTTAAAACCGCTCGATCCCATGCCTCGGTGATTATTCCACTCGCTGAATTGTTTCTCAACTCCTTTTTCCAATACAGTCGTATTTGTTTGGTTCGAGTATTTTTTACGTGGATTTGTCAGGAACACACGAAGTTATTCAGGTCAGCTGCACCAAATATGTAGGTTGCGCCAGACAAATTATATTTCACAATTTTTGAAGTAAGCGCCGGACAAATTAAATTTCCACGACTTTAAAAAAAAATACAACCGGCTGCGCCAGACAAATTGGACGGAGCCGAGATTTTAATAAAATAAACAACAAATTAAATTTGAAGTTAATTTTATTGGTCTTACTTTTGACCGTACAATTCAAGCGAAGATAAAATAATGACAATTTGTACTTAGTAACTTCCTTATATAACTTTTATAAATGCGTAGGCGATTTCTAGTACATTCTTCATTGTAATAAACAACTAAGTAGTTACATTTCTCATACTTTAGCGAGAAAAACATCTAAGTACATAAATGCTTATTCAGCTATGCGCAATTAAATCAAATCAACATGTAGAGTACCTCTACTGCGCATTATTCGTAGAAAAACAACATAAGTACAAAAATGCTTAATTGGTACTTTCACAATCTAAGGAAGTACCTACTTGTATGATTAAATATGTCGCAATTGGACTTCGGTAAACAACGGTGGGTTTGTGGTACATATAACTAGAGTGATTCTATTTAAAAAAATATTTCTGAGTACCAGGAGAAAAGAAACACCTGAAGTTGGATATATGACATTGACAAATAAAGTTATTAAAAGTGAGTATACCTCCCCATCAACATTAAATAGTGTGTTTTTTTTTTTTTAAAGTATTTCAAAAATTGTATAATTATTTTTATAAATGTATTTCTAAGTACCAGGAGAGTAGAAAAACTTAAGTCACACTGTTGCTCCTTCACGCTCGAACAGCTGAACGGATTGAATGAAATTAGGTACCACAATAGCTTATATCCTGGATTAACTAAACTAACACATGGGCTATTTTTGATCCCGAAATAGGGGAACAAAGTAGTATCTTTTCTTTAAGATTTGAAAAAACAAAAACAAAACAAAAAATGAAATTCTAAGTACCAGGAGAGCATAACACTTAAGAAGTTGGACATATGACATTGACAAATAAAGTTATAAAAAGTGAGTATACTTACCTACCAATGAACATTAAATGGTGTGATTATATTTAAAAAAGTATTTCTAAGTACCAGGAGAAAATAAACACTTAAGAAGTTGGAGATATTAATATTGATTTTTTTTTCAAAACTCTCCAGGGCGTTTCAGTAAAACGTCCACCATTTTAAAATGAACGCACATAATGATGAATGATTTAAAATATAAGGTGCAGTAGTCTTGTTGCTGACTGAGTTCATACTAGGAAAGTCTATAAATCGAGATGACAACCGGTCCTTGACCTCTTTCTTCGCCACTACTACTGCATCCAGGCGAACTAATATCAGCTATTAGGTCAGGGTGAGTACAATCCAACAGCACAGCCAGCCATTTGTAATAGTGATTAACAAAAATTTATAAATAGACTGACTTGAGTGTAAATTATATGTTGTTATCGTAACGCAATATGTGTTAAATTGATCATATACCTATTTTATTTCATATCCCTAATAGGAATCCCAAGCATAGGAGATACGGGTGACCAGTCCTGTAACTCTATACTACGCGATAAGATGAGTTTACAAAAATTATCAGATTTTAGTGAATATATTTTTCTATATTATTATTATTCAAATAACATCATGGGTCGATGCCCCTTAGAAGGCGTTAGTAAAGCCAAAGCCAACGCTAATGGCCGATTCCTATATCTTAAAACGAACTATTTTCGCTTGCTGTCCGTCAGCTTTTGACATAAACGCCATACAAAAAACGTCACGAGACGTTGGAAAAACGACTCATTTATTTTTTATAGGGAAGAGGCCCTTTCGAGTAATATAGCATACAAATACATAAATATATGGACAGGGGCGGGAATACAAGAACAAGGGTAAGATTATTTTGTTAATTTATGCCGGTCGATGCGGTTTGAGGTGTGTTAAATTGAATACTTCCTTTCCTCCCTTTGAGCTTAGTGTCTTGCTTGTGCCAATAGTGGGAAAATGCCCAATAGGTTTTCTGTCAAGCAACATACAAGCTTCCGTTTTCTTTCGTATACAATGGAACCCCAATCCTTACCTGAAGAAACATCATTAATTTCCTCACATTTGCGGTGGTTACTTGCGTAAAATGATTCATACTCACACCCTTCAGATCGCAAATGTGGATAATTCCAGCTACTATGAAGGGGTCATCTTCCATAAAGATTATCTGAAAATAAATTATTATCATCGTCATTATCATCAACCCATATCAATCGACTGCTGGACTTAGGCCTCTTCTTTATTACGCTACTCATACCAGTTCAAAGCTAACTTACACCATGTTCCTACAATTCGGACGATATCATCCACAAATTGTGTTGGTGGTCTAACCGGTCTAGAATGTCATCTAGGCCACCACTCTGTTACACCTATTGTTTTTTTGCCTTGCCAAGTGTACTGCCTAGTGGCCACCTCTTTTCTAAAACTATATTGCAATTTTATAGTTTAGTGAGAATTAACTATTTGTAAAAAAATAACTATTACGGTGATTTGGCGTAATAATCGTAACAAAAACCTCATAGAATTGAGCTTCATTGAATAATTATCATTCATTTTTAAAAGCTTAAATCTTTAGCGCCATCTTTTTTTTTTTTTTTATTATACTTATTCTACATTATTTCAACAGGGCTCCATATCACCGATAAATTATAATCATGTCTAAATGTGGTAGTTGCGGGAAGTTCATTTCGTGGACAGGTGACGTTAGCTGTGTCCATTGCAAGAACTTGTTTCACAAGCAATGCGTCGAAAACGGCTCGTCACCTATTTCCAAAAATTGGATGTGCTCCCCTTCCCCCCGGACCTCCAAAGTGAGCAGACGTATTTACCGGAATTAAGTCAAAATTTATTTTCACTCAATTTAAAATTAAAAATCGTTTTAATTTGATATAGAAAAATAGGAGTGTATAAACTAGAAGGAGCTAACACGTGCGACATCACTCAGCGGCGCAAGCGACGCTTTCTACTAGCAGCTATCTCAGGAAGAGCGACGCTCCGCCCACATCACGCGTCATCGCCGTAGTGCAAGACGCCATATTGAAGGAATCGCCAATCACGGGTGACCTCCTCCTCCACCCCAGCAATAGCCCCACTGGTCAGTACCTACCGATCTTCTTACCGGTTATGATCGCCTGGTACATCAGGTGACAATTTTTGCATCAAAACAACATCAATAGTTAATTGCATACAGTTTGAAACCACCTAGTCTGCTTTTTACCAGATATGAACGCTTGGTACATCAGGTGACAACTTTTTCAACAAAACATATAAATATTTGATTGCAAACAGTTTGAAACCACTTATTCCGTTATAGTCTCCTAGTACATTATTTCATTTAAAACTTTGAGAATATGGAGACAACACCACCGAAACCATCTGCAGAGGGCACGATAAAGACGCCGCGTAGTAAACGTCCGCGTCCGCTGAAGTCACCTAAGTCAACTAATAGCTCCCCAATACAAAATCAGGATAAATTGGATGAACTAATGGCAAAGATGAACCACGTAATAAAAGATGTCTCTGACATTAAACTTGATATTACAGAGATCCGTAAAAGTAACTTAGAGATGGAAAAGTCATTTGAAAAATCCTTTGATTTCCACAGTAAAAATTATGAAGAAATTAAAGAAAGGGTGGTTTCGCTTGAAAGTGATAGAGTTGGACGTGATGAGCATATGCTGAAGTTGGATAATAGAATTGAAGAGCTAGAGAGACAACTTCGAAGCACTTGTATAGAGATAAGAGGTATTCCTTCAAAGGCCAGCGAGACTAAGGCGGAGCTTACTGCCGCAGTTAAAAAACTGCAGACAAAGCTGAAGATTGAGGTACAATCAAATTATATCAAAGATATTTACCGCCTTAAGGGCAAGCCAAATGGTGAGCGTCCAGTAGTAGTAGACTTGACCACTTCCTCCCAAAAATCCAATATTTTGCTAGCAGTCAGAAAGTACAATGCTTCTAATTCTACAGATAGACTGAACACACATGCCTTGGGCATTGAGGGTAATAAATCCTCTATATTTGTGTCTGAGTTTCTGACTCCTAAAGCCAAAAGGCTCTTCTTCCTTGCGCGTGAATTGGCGAAGACGGATAAATATGACTTTTGCTGGACCATGAACGGAAAGGTTTTCCTGAGGAAATACGAAGGCGCTCCACCGATTGTTGTCGTCAGTGAACAGCAGCTTATAGACCTGAAATCAAAAAACTAATAAGTAAATATGAGAACATTAGCCTATGTCTAAAAATAACACTTATGTTTAATCTCTACTATATACGTGTTTATAACTATATATATTTGGAAAAAACTATTTGTATCAGCCTAATATCATCATTTGTTATTCAATTACTTGCACTTATACTCAATCTCTCACACGATTTTTCACAATTATTCACACTCTTACTCTTTACATTGGACTTACATTTGGAAAGCTCTATTCATTGAACTTCCGTGTCTGTACTAAAATAATTAGTCACTTTATGTTATATAATAAACATATCTCCTTAACAATAAATTATGAGACACACACTCATTGTACCCAAATAACTGATAAAGATTATGGTTGATAAAGTCCAACAAAATGTTTTAAGTGCCTTAATAGATGACTTTACGATTGCTAAAGCAGTGACTTGTGATCCAGAATCATGTGGTTCTCATATTGTTGTCAATGATACTACTCTTAACATACTTACACTTAATATCAGAAGTATAATTAAGAACTTCAACTCTTTAGAATTACTCATTAATAGACTAGAATTTCAATGTGATTTGCTTATACTTACGGAGTGCTGGATTAAAAATAATAAGCCCTTTCCTCAATAAATTAATTATCATTCAGCCTTTACTAAAAATTGCATTAATCAAAATGGAGGCATAATAACCTTCTATCGAATTAATATGGAATTAAAAATAGAAGAACCAGAGTTCGCAGACTCGAACTGTATTTTATTAAGGATTGGTAACAACGTAGCAATAATAGCTTTGTATAGATCTCCTTCATTCACTTATACAGACTGTTTTATACATTCATTAGACAATATATTAAAAACTTTAAATAAATATAGCACAGTTACTGTTTTGGGCGATATTAACATAGATATTCATCCAGACAATACAGACCGTCATTCTGGTAACTACCTGGAATTATTGGCTAGCCATGGTCTTTTACCAGGTCACACAATGCCTACCAGAGGCAGCAAATGTCTGGATCATATTATGTTAAAAAGTAAATTTGAATGTACGAAAATTGTGGTAAAAACATTTATAACTGATCATAATCCAGTTCTTTTAAACATTAAAACCAAAATGAATAAATATTTTTTATCTAAGAAATTAGTTTTAAAATCAGACTGGATTAAAATTAACCAGCAAATAAAAAACTTAGATTTTTCAGATATTCTTACTGTACTAGATGCTAACTTAGCAGCGGAAATGCTTGTTAACAGACTTATGGATATAATCAGAGTTAATAATACCCGTACTTTTAAAATACCTCAAATAATTAAATATTTAGGTCTTCACATTGATTACAGAATGACCTGGAAGCCGCATATTGATATTTTAAGCAAGCGAGTACGTAAATTAATCTTTGTATTTAAAAACCTACGTGAAGTGGCAGATCGAGACTTACTTTTTAATGTCTACGATGCATTGTGTAAATCAATTCTAACTTACTGTAACACTACTTGGGGAGGTGCATGTAAAACTTACTTGTTGACACTCGAACGTGCTCAGCGTGCTGTTCTCAAAGTCGCCACTAAGAAACCCTTTAGGTATCCTACCCGTGCACTTTATATGGACTGTAAGGTGCTCACTGTTCGACAGCTGTACATCTACAACCTAGTATGTCAGAGACATCTTTTATTACGTGGTTCATCTTTGCCATTAGTTCATCCAATTTATCCTGATTTTGTATTGGGGAGCTATTAGTTGACTTAGGTGACTTCAGCGGACGCGGACGTTTACTACGCGGCGTCTTTATCGTGCCCTCTGCAGATGGTTTCGGTGGTGTTGTCTCCATATTCTCAAAGTTTTAAATGAAATAATGTACTAGGAGACTATAACGGAATAAGTGGTTTCAATCCAAAGCAAGGAGCGATGGAAAACCGCACATAACTTAAATTCACTGGTGCGGAGCTTAATATCGAACCCAGTATCGTTGGATTCTAAGTTGCACTATAGAACCGGTAGGCATTGCATGTTTATTTTTATTATTACTAATGTTTAGTCACAGAATAAATATTAGTACTATTTAGTGCAAAAAAGTGCACACAATAATTAGCCTTCAAAACGCAAAGAGGATGAGTTGGTTGTTTATCACGTGCGTCTTTTGACACAACATCATATACATATCTCACATAAGTTCATTAGGGCAACGTGTTCAAAGAACTAAAACCCGACCGTAAACAATTGCCTTTGACAGTTTTGCAATAATGGCGAATCGATTGATACTTCGCTTGTCAAAATCGGACCAATAGGGGCGACGCTATGGTGGAACATCCGCATATATACAAACACTAGCTATCGCCCGCGGCTATGTTCGTGCGGACTGCAGTTTATCGCGAAATAAAATATTTTCCCAAAAAAAAAAACGACTTCATAATAAAAATGATATTTTGTAAACAACCACTAAAAAGAATGAAATTATTTACAAATGAGCCAGAACAGTATCACTTTTTCGAAATTACCAACGTAATAATAATGCATAAATACAACATAAGATAAGAAAGAGTTTTTTGAAGGCGGTGCCAAGCCGAGCCATAATTATTAATATGGTTGAGCTTATTCAAAAAGTTAATGTCTTAAACGGCTTGACGTGGTATATAAAATAATAAGCTTTTAAAGTAATTATCTACAAAAACTTTATCATTTACTAGATTGCTGTATTCGTGTCAATCGGTTTGTGAACATGTGAAAGTCAAAATCTGCTCGTGTGAGTCTCTTGTTTTGTCTCTTCTGCGTTTCGTGTTTTGTATGAGGGTGCGTCATAGACAACTGCATATTACTTCGTACGTAGATAGGTATGCATTAATTGTGTAAAGATATTAGATTTAAATGATGCCTACCTTTGGCACCGCCTTCAAAAAACTCTTTCTTTTCCTATGTTGTATTTATGCATTATTATTACGTTGGTAATTTCGATAAAGTGATACTGTTCTGACTCAATTGTAAATTATTTCATTCTTTTTAGTGGTTGTTTACAAAATATATTTTTTATTATTGTATTGTATTGTTTTGTATTGTATTGTATTGTATTGTATTGTATTGTATTGTATTGTATTGTATTGTATTGTATTTATTTAATTTCAGATATAACATCCATTTTTGTTAGTAGTGTCCTTAAAATTATGTTAGTTAAAATTATTATTATTTTTATGTTTACATGTCAATAAATAAAAAAAAATGATTAAAACAGTCTAAAATTACAACAATTAAATTTATTTTATTTAGCGGCTCTGCTTGACGGCAGTACTTGAGAATTGGTCCAGTGGCGGAGTATTGGGCCATCCACCCTCTCCGCCACCGTCACCAAGAGGCTGTTGGAGCTTCCCCGCACCCTTCGCATCAGGGAGGCAACACACTTCCGCATGATAGCGTAAAAATCATCTACATGCGCTTCCGCGAACATCCCCGAAGCACTACAGTAGCGAGGCAGCCACAACAGCGCCATGAACGCATTATAGAACTGAATACGCAGGGCACTGTACGCTTTTTGAATATAGTCGATCCATAGGCTGCAAGTGTAAAAAGATTGGCAGTACGCCCGAAATAAAGTTATTTTTACATCTGTAGAACACTTTGCAAACCTACGGATCAACATGAAGTCATCATTAAGAAGTCTTTTTTTTTTTTGGAAAACATTTTTTTTTGATTTTTAGTTGACTTAAAATCCAGTCCTAAACATTATTACACAAAGAACACATTATTAAATTAAAGCTTGTTTATAGCTAATAAACCAATTTTGATGAAATTTATACAGTTCCACACTAGAGGTCTTCTTACTCAAGTAAAAACAATCATCTAATGCAGTTCAGAAATCCCAAGATATTAGAGAACATTAACTATAAAACAAATTGATTTTATAATAAAACTACTGATCCAATTTTGATGAAATTTGTATGGGAATTCACAGAAAGGTTACCCTTTTGAATAAAAAACAACTATCTAAACCGGTTGAGAAATCTCAGAGTTAAACACAAAATAAAGGCAATATAAACACAAAATCAAATGGATTTACTCAACATAACTATTTATTCTCGAAAACGGCTGAACCAATTTTGATACAATTTATATGGGACCATTTGGCAAGTATACCCTTTCAAACAAAAAAAAGATATAACCGTCTCCTTTTGTGAAGTCGATTAAAAAAAGCATCCTATGTTCATCCAGGACATTAAAAACCAATGGAAAAGTATATCACCAATGCTCTTGATGCTTTTTGCCAGACTTGTTGTTATTTCGTTTCTAGTTTTGAAAGTTTTTTTCACATTTTTTTTGTCGATTAAATATTATATTTAAGTTAACTTTACTGTCTAGATTTCCTCAAAGTCAAATAGTAGACAAATCTTACGTTAAAGTTTGTTCATTACAGTATTTGTAATTTGTTCAACCTTACCCAGATTTCAATATTTCATCAAATTTGCGGTTCCAAATGTTAACTTCAAACATGTCTGGTGCAATGCTTCTCATTGTGTAGTACAGATCTATCTTTTCCTTGGCTTTTTCTAAGCTATGTTTACAGCCGCGCAAAAATGCTGCCAACCATTGGTCATCTAGCAGTTTCAAAAATATTATAGGAGCTGTCATAATGGACAAAAGTGTAAATATAAGGACAAAAATGTAGGACTTTTGATATTTCCCCAAAAAAAACGTTAATTAATTTAATATTTTTTTAGGCCATGCAATGCCAGCCCTATGAAACTTAATCTAGGTACACCGGCACACAAGCTATGTTTGTGTCCTGATTACATTATTATTGAAAGTATCTTATGTATTATTCCAGTGTATGAGCTATCTCCATTCCAAATTTTATCAAAATCCGTTCAGCCGTTTGAGCGTGAAGGAGTAACAAACATACACACATACAAACTTTCGCCTTTATTTTATTAGTGTGATTATATATTTTTTGTTGATTTGTCTCTAAATTTATCAAAATTATTCTTCTTGATATTATTTCACCTTAAAAAATTAGGTGATTCTTGAATTGAACGAGCATACAGCCACGTGTAATTGTAGGCTGCATTATCGATCTATCTTTTTTACTTTTAATAAAGCAATAGGAACGAAATAGGCTGTACAAAGAAGTTAATTTTAAAATAATGGTCTAGGGTACTTAAAATAAGCTATTGAACTCTTGTTCGGTAAAATTTTATAAATGTTGTCTGTTGTCTGTCTGTATGTTTGTTCGCGCATCACGTAAAAACTACTGGACCGATTGCGATGCGGTTTTCACTGTTGGAATGCTTAGGTTTGACTTAAAAACTGGAGTACTTGGTATCCGATGAGTAGAAGCCGAGCAATCGATAAAAATATATTTGACGGCTGAAGGACTTTTGATCAAATGTTGGTATATTGATATTTTAGGTCTTGGACATAGAGCACACAGAGTAATTTTATCCTAGAGAAGTGCGAAGCCACGGGCACAGCTAGTAAACAATAAATGCTTTGATATTGAATTAATTATAATTAATAATTTAATTTAGATACTTTTTTACACACAAAGCCAAAGTGAAATCCGCGTTCCTGTTATTATTTTAAGTAATAAATTATATTCTTAGCGTCATTTAAAATATTTTATTGCATTCAAACGTTTTCCTGTGCAGTTTACTGTATACTTAATCTATCTTTTACCTGTTCTAGCCCGTAAATGTGGTTGTTTAGCGATCCATTCCTTCAAGTGTTGGATGCCGTCTTCTAACTTCTTCGGTGTTTCGTTGAGCTCCAGCCGAGCTATTGTCGCCAACTCGGGGCACAGGGGCCTCACTGATGTTGCTGCCATCCTGATAACTTATAAAGACATTTCAAAATTAGGTAGGTATACAAGAACTCATAGGCAGTCAAAGCCCCATTTTATTTAGAACTATCAGGTGGTAGGTATTGTATCACCTCAAACATCACATATTTTGAGGAAATCTAGACAGTAAAGTTAACTTAAATATAATATTTAATCGACAAAAAAAATGTGAAAAAAACTTTCAAAACTAGAAACGAAATAACAACAAGTCTGGCAAAAAGCATCAAGAGCATTGGTGATATACTTTTCCATTGGTTTTTAATGTCCTGGATGAACATAGGATGCTT
The DNA here is from genome assembly GCA_946251855.1 of Alsophila aescularia. Taxonomy (NCBI): domain Eukaryota; kingdom Metazoa; phylum Arthropoda; class Insecta; order Lepidoptera; family Geometridae; genus Alsophila; species Alsophila aescularia. The sequence goes on from OX276375.1 coordinate 48,915,420, forward strand.
TTTTTAATCGACTTCACAAAAGGAGACGGTTATATCTTTTTTTTGTTTGAAAGGGTATACTTGCCAAATGGTCCCATATAAATTGTATCAAAATTGGTTCAGCCGTTTTCGAGAATAAATAGTTATGTTGAGTAAATCCATTTGATTTTGTGTTTATATTGCCTTTATTTTGTGTTTAACTCTGAGATTTCTCAACCGGTTTAGATAGTTGTTTTTTATTCAAAAGGGTAACCTTTCTGTGAATTCCCATACAAATTTCATCAAAATTGGATCAGTAGTTTTATTATAAAATCAATTTGTTTTATAGTTAATGTTCTCTAATATCTTGGGATTTCTGAACTGCATTAGATGATTGTTTTTACTTGAGTAAGAAGACCTCTAGTGTGGAACTGTATAAATTTCATCAAAATTGGTTTATTAGCTATAAACAAGCTTTAATTTAATAATGTGTTCTTTGTGTAATAATGTTTAGGACTGGATTTTAAGTCAACTAAAAATCAAAAAAAAATGTTTTCCAAAAAAAAAAAAGACTTCTTAATGATGACTTCATGTTGATCCGTAGGTTTGCAAAGTGTTCTACAGATGTAAAAATAACTTTATTTCGGGCGTACTGCCAATCTTTTTACACTTGCAGCCTATGGATCGACTATATTCAAAAAGCGTACAGTGCCCTGCGTATTCAGTTCTATAATGCGTTCATGGCGCTGTTGTGGCTGCCTCGCTACTGTAGTGCTTCGGGGATGTTCGCGGAAGCGCATGTAGATGATTTTTACGCTATCATGCGGAAGTGTGTTGCCTCCCTGATGCGAAGGGTGCGGGGAAGCTCCAACAGCCTCTTGGTGACGGTGGCGGAGAGGGTGGATGGCCCAATACTCCGCCACTGGACCAATTCTCAAGTACTGCCGTCAAGCAGAGCCGCTAAATAAAATAAATTTAATTGTTGTAATTTTAGACTGTTTTAATCATTTTTTTTTATTTATTGACATGTAAACATAAAAATAATAATAATTTTAACTAACATAATTTTAAGGACACTACTAACAAAAATGGATGTTATATCTGAAATTAAATAAATACAATACAATACAATACAATACAATACAATACAATACAATACAATACAAAACAATACAATACAATAATAAAAAATATATTTTGTAAACAACCACTAAAAAGAATGAAATAATTTACAATTGAGTCAGAACAGTATCACTTTATCGAAATTACCAACGTAATAATAATGCATAAATACAACATAGGAAAAGAAAGAGTTTTTTGAAGGCGGTGCCAAAGGTAGGCATCATTTAAATCTAATATCTTTACACAATTAATGCATACCTATCTACGTACGAAGTAATATGCAGTTGTCTATGACGCACCCTCATACAAAACACGAAACGCAGAAGAGACAAAACAAGAGACTCACACGAGCAGATTTTGACTTTCACATGTTCACAAACCGATTGACACGAATACAGCAATCTAGTAAATGATAAAGTTTTTGTAGATAATTACTTTAAAAGCTTATTATTTTATATACCACGTCAAGCCGTTTAAGACATTAACTTTTTGAATAAGCTCAACCATATTAATAATTATGGCTCGGCTTGGCACCGCCTTCAAAAAACTCTTTCTTATCTTATGTTGTATTTATGCATTATTATTACGTTGGTAATTTCGAAAAAGTGATACTGTTCTGGCTCATTTGTAAATAATTTCATTCTTTTTAGTGGTTGTTTACAAAATATCATTTTTATTATGAAGTCGTTTTTTTTTTGGGAAAATATTTTATTTCGCGATAAACTGCAGTCCGCACGAACATAGCCGCGGGCGATAGCTAGTGTTTGTATATATGCGGATGTTCCACCATAGCGTCGCCCCTATTGGTCCGATTTTGACAAGCGAAGTATCAATCGATTCGCCATTATTGCAAAACTGTCAAAGGCAATTGTTTACGGTCGGGTTTTAGTTCTTTGAACACGTTGCCCTAATGAACTTATGTGAGATATGTATATGATGTTGTGTCAAAAGACGCACGTGATAAACAACCAACTCATCCTCTTTGCGTTTTGAAGGCTAATTATTGTGTGCACTTTTTTGCACTAAATAGTACTAATATTTATTCTGTGACTAAACATTAGTAATAATAAAAATAAACATGCAATGCCTACCGGTTCTATAGTGCAACTTAGAATCCAACGATACTGGGTTCGATATTAAGCTCCGCACCAGTGAATTTAAGTTATGTGCGGTTTTCCATCGCTCCTTGCTTTGGAGGGCACGTTAAGTTATCGGTCCCGGCTGTTATTCATTAATAGCAGTCGTTAAGCCATGTCAGAGGCCCTCGGGAGGCTTAATAAACTCTGACACCAGAGGCCAGCACGACCTCATACGACAAAAAAACAATAATAATTGATGTAGATTAATTTTATTTTAGCACTCAGTATTAAAGCAATACAGTACAGTAGAAAAAGCCAAATGTAAGTGTAGAGTTTCAATAATCAAACTTTGATATAGTTGATAGATTCAGGCGTTACTTTGCGAAAATCCATATTTAAAATAAACAAAATAAAAATATGTAGCTTACTTCCGCCAAAACAAAAGCTACATATTTTGTTGGCGGAAGTAAGTTACATATTTTTATTATGTTCACTTTTTTTATTGTTTTGTTCATTTTTTAATTAAACTTTGTAAAATAAATAATGTAAAAATATATAAAATTTTCTTTATTTTTCTGTGTCATTGCAAAATGCATTTTAATTTACAAATGCTACAACTGTGTTACTTTCTGATAAACCTGAGCAATCACTTGCAACAAAACATTGAACATTCGCCGTTTTAACCCGACTAAGCGGAAGGTATTGTTTTTGATGATTTTTAATCACTTGTAACAAAACATTGAACATTCGCCGTTTTAGCCCGACTAAGCGGAAGGTATTGTTTTTGATGATTTTTAAGTCAATCGATTTGTCTTAATCTTGCAATTGCTACTAATAGATATGGCAGTCATCAAAATTCAATATGGCGACAACCAGATGCAATATTGTAGGAAAAAAAATGAAGTCGACGAACAATGTGAAATGGGGCATCATTGAATAGGTATTTAAAAATCATTTTTAAGTTTCTCATATCATTTTGCATTTCGAATTACCATTTAGGATCTATAACGATTTAAAGGTGTGTAGGTATGTCTGTTCTTTTGTGGCACTACCAAACGCATACACCGATTTTGATGATTCTTACGTTAAGGATTCGTTTTAATCTTGCGAGAGGTACTAAAGACATGACAGTAATCATGTTCAATACGATGACCACCAGACTGTCTGTCTGTTTGTGTTTGTCCGTTTTTCCGTTTGTCCGTTTGTCCGTTTCTCTGTTTGTCTGTTTGTCTGTTTGTCTGTCTGTATGTTTGTTCGCGCATCATTTAAAAACTGCTAGACCGATTGCGATGCGGTTTTCACTGAATTGAATAGCTTATGTTTTGAATTAAAAAACTGGGATACTATATTATATCTCAATCCGATGAGTAAAAGCCGAGCAATCGATAAAAAAATTTTTGACGACTGAAGGAAATTTGATCAAATGTTGGTTTATTGGTATTTTACGTCCTGGAATAGCTCAAAGAGTACCTTTAACCTACAGAAATGACCAAGCGTACGAAGCCGCGGGCATTTAAATTTTTTTAGTTGTCATGTAAAGTTATTTAAATAAACTCACCTAGAAATCAAAATAAACAAGCGAAACAAACCCAGGGATTAAATATGCAGAACTTATTATTTTATATATCGAAATTCAATGAAGTCCGTATAACGAATGTGTGTTAACTATAGTATGATTTTTGAGATCAGACTTATATATTAACGTATAAGCAGGGTCGTTGTCTGCACATGTTTAAATACGTTACCCTCATATTATGCTGAATTATAAACAAAACAATAATCCTATACCGGTACGAGCAAAATAAACATCGAGGGACAGTGTGGTACAAATAAACACAATAAATATATTTATTTTGTTAAAAATTATGTAATTAACTCATATTATAAATTATGTAATTAACTCATATTAAAGAGGAAATATTAGATATTTGTATTTTTGAAATTTAATAGGTGTTTGTATGTTTGTTTTTTTGTTGGTAATGGATAAACTCAAAAAAAAATAACCATCTTGCAGTCCGTTCACTATAAAAAGTCCCTTAGTTCAGGAATTGGTAGCCCTGAGTAGTGGGGCTGCCAGATTTTCCCCAACAGTGCGAGCCAAAAATTAAGGTAGATGAGATGGATTATAGAACAAGCACAAGTAAAAAAAATATATAACTTCCGACCCCCCACCCCCATTATAGCTAAGAACCATCTAGTTTACCTCAGCTTTCAAACATAAAAACCGCAGCTAAATCGATCCATTCGTTTGGAAGCTACGCTTCTCACCCCCTTTTCTCACCTCCCCTTCTCTCCTCGCCCTCCCCATATAGCTAAGAACCATCTCGATCACAACAAAAAAAACGCATTAAAATCGATCCATTCGTTTGGGAGCTACGATGCCACAGACACACACAGTGTGTACATAACATACACATAAGCTGTTTCTATTTTAAATTTCATCAAAATCCGCCAGCCGTTATCGCATGAAAGCTCCCCAAACAAACAAACAAACAGACAACGTTTCACTTTTATATATTGGTATGGATGTATCGGTAGAATATATGTCAATGGTAGAAACTGATAGGCGTTATCATACCAGTCAGATCAGGTTTGGTGACCCACACATGAACGGGCTCTTTGTGTTAACATTATACCCCTTAGTTTTTAGTTATGCCCAAAAACAAAAACTATCATATTATTTATCATCATAATCATCCAATCAAATATAATATATTGGGGTACTTTACGTATCGATTTCGAGATATAGCATGGAACTGTCATTACATTGATAGTCAGTAGTAGGTACCAGCATTGTACGAAAGGGACAAGTTATAGTGAACGGTCAAAGAACGAATAACAAAAGCATATTTTTTTTATTTTCTCCTTGCTAAAATTTGTAAAATGTAACCCTACTTGGGTCAAACAAACAGAACGGAATGACATTGCCATAGAAACGAAATAATAACAAGTATGTCAAGTACATGAGTAATAATCATAGACAACTGCATATTACTCCGTGTAATAATGCCGTTGCCTGTGGTCAAAAAGCACTGCTGCCAATGATTTTGAATCGTTATTTTTTAAGTTATGACGAGTTTAAAAATTCTAAAAGTAAGAAAAATGACACGTTGTGAGCGTTACTCGTTCAAAGCCGTTCAGTCACTAATGCTTTATAGATAGCTATACAATTATTTTTTCACTCGCTGGTGCAAATAGCTAACCCTGTGTGGCCTCCTTAGTATTTTCTATAGACACACGACAAGTTTGTGGTTGTCTTAGCAATAAGGATTATTATTGTCAACTCGGTGAAAAATATTATATCAAAACCATTGACCCTGTTAAACAAAGGGGAGACTAAGGATTATTATTGTCAAGTCGGTGAAAAATATTATATCAAAAGCATTGACCCTATTAAACAAAGGGGAGACGGGGCAACCTAGAACATCATATAAACTACACCCGGACACAGAATAAATAATAGTACAAAACCCAGAATAGATACAACTACAAGCAAACACACCCACACAGCTAAATTTGCATTTTTATTGCATATATAATATTTTATTTGCAATATTCATTCTCGAACCAAATACGATTCAGGTATCGGGTAAGTCTGGCTAAGTCCATAAACAAAAAGTAATGTTGAAACCATTAGCAAATAAATTTCAATGAAATAAAATTATAATAGTTTCTACCGCGGTATTGATGATGCCCATATAAATAAATAGCCTTTACTCAAACAATACTAGTAATGTGGTCATTATTTCGACAACCTTCTTTGGGCAAAGTCGACCTTGCCGCGCTGCTTGAATAGGCGCCAGCAAAGTTGTATGGAATTTCATTACAGTCGTGTTTTGCGGCCAGCAATTTCCTTTGAAAATCCATTATTGTCGCCTTTTGTCGTAGCACTATTATTTATTCCGTGGGTTCGTTAACCCCGAACGCGAAAAGAGAGGCGTTGTAGCTCCCAGACGACGCTATTTTGATGTTTTTTTTCTGTTTGAAACTGATGTGATCGTGATTGTTGTTTCCGTTTCTGTTTCTGTTTCTGTTATAATAGTTTCTACCGCGGTATTGATGATGCCCATATAAATAAATAGCCTTTACTCAAACAATACTAGTAATGTGGTCATTATTTCGACAACCTTCTTTGGGCAAAGTCGACCTTGCCGCGCTGCTTGAATAGGCGCCAGCAAAGTTGTATGGAATTTCATTACTGTCGTATTTTGCGGCCAGCAATTTCCTTTGAAAATCCATTATTGTCGTCTTTTGTCACTATTATTTATTCCGTACCTTAGGTACTAAACTCTAAGATATTTTTTACAGCATTATTTTACTTTAATTTTTAATTTATAGACATTTTTATTGTTTGTATTTTATGTTTTCTCTCTTTACGCTCATAACTGTACCGCGTTGTACCTATATTAAAATAAATGAATTAAAATTGACAATCATACTCAAATATAAAAACAGAAACAAAATAATCAAACTAGAATGACATGATTGATTTTTAATACCCTAAAAAACATAGGATGCTTTTTTCGAGATAAATTGTAGACCGCGCAGACGAAATTGCGGGCAAAAGCTAGTTTAAAAAAATGCTGCCTTGTAAACTCCATATGACTTGGATGAGGAACTCCAAAAAGTTGTGGGAATCATTAGGGAAGAAGGCACAACATTTTGTCAGCTGCAGCGTACGGACAAGAAGTCTAAAATTTCGGATGAGGCTCTTCGACTTATGGAAAAACGGCGGGAGCCACACCGTCAGAAAATAAAGGAACTCAATCAGAAGATTAGTAAGCTGATGTGACGTGACCTCCAATGCTCAAATACACACCTGATAGAAAAGACAATTGAGCAAAATTGGTGGTCGAAAGCCTTCGCCCAGCAATTGAGTAGGTTCCATCTGACGAAGCTCAATACCAATAATGGTACAACCATCGTCTCTAAGACGGAGATTCCGTCTGAGAACGAAGACTTCTATGGCGGATTGTATGACTAGCATGCTTCTAGACCTGAACCCAGCAAAGTGGATTCCCACATAATGACCCGCCACTAAACTGACGAACTGCCCGACGTCAGCCTAGACGAGACTGAGATGGTGCTCAATTAATTTAAGAATAGAAAGGCCCCCGGTAAGGATGGTATAACTTCAGAGATCTTGCAAGCAGGGGGAAACCCGTACTTCGGGGGCTTCAGGGGTTATTAAGCACCGTTCTTAACAGTGGAAGAACTCCAGAGGCGTGGAGCAGGAATTTGGTAGTACGCTTCATTAAAAAAAAGGGGATAAAACCCTTTTAAGGAACTACCGACCTATTGTATTCTTTAGTCACGTCTATAAGTTGTTTTTGAGGGTCTCAAATTGTCTCGCAAGAAGACTTGACGAATTCCAGCGACCTGAACAGGCTGGGTTTCGCAGAGGATTTAGCACCATAGACCGCATACACACGGTTAGGCAGGTAACATAGAAGTCTGAAGAGTATAACCAGGCGCTTTGTCTTGCTTTTGTAGACTATGAGAAGGCCTTTGACTCCGTTGAAACCTGGGCGGTCCTGGAGTCTTTGCAGCGTTAACAAGTGGACTCACGATACACCGAAGTGATGAGATTTCTGTATTACGCTCCGACTATGAGTGTCCAAGTACAAAACCAGCAGTCTAAACATATCCAACTGCGCAGGGGAGTAAGACAGGGGATGTTATATCCCCGAAACTGTTCACTAATGCCTTGAAAGATATGTTTAAAGCGCTGGATTGGCAAGGAATTTGAATTAATATCAATGGCAAAAACATTTCACCCTAACGATTTGCCGATGACACAGTCCTAATAACGGAGTCGCTGCAAGACTTGTAAAGTTTTCTGACGAACCTAGATGAAGCTTCTTGACGCATCGGTCTCTAAATGAACATAGATGAGACCAAGATCATGTTGAATGATCTTTCTGAGCCGAAACCGATTGCAGTGAATGGTGTTTATTTTTGAAGTTTTCCGAAAATATGTTTATCATGGGCAAATATTGCAATTAGGTAAGAATAACTTTGAGAAAGAAGCCAACAGAAGAATTCAGCTGGGTTAGGCAGCATTCGGCAAGCTTTGTCAGGTCTTCTCGTCATCCATACCTCATTTCCTGAAGGCAAAAGAATTCAATCAGTGTGTTCTACCAGTCATGACCTACGGACCCGAAATGTGGACACTCATGGTCAAACTAGTCCACAAATTTAAGGTCGTTCAGAGGTCACATTTCAAGAAGAACCGATAACCGTTGGGGTAGATGAGTTCTCGAGTGCAGACCACGTTTATTCAAACGTAGTGTAGGAAGCTCTGTGGCCAGGTGGAATAACGACTTGTGAAAAGCTGCTGGAAAAAAATGAATGAGGAGAGCTGAAGACCGAACTCAGTGAAGCCTTAGAAGATGAAGTTTTTTCCTAAACGGCTAGACAGATAGGCTAGTAACGTGATAGATTTTGATACATGACGTATCATTGGATTCGTATTAATCATGAGAGTGCTATAGAATATATAATGCGTCAAGAAAACTAATATGACGGCATACAGCTGCCATATTGTATTTCCCACGGAACATACAATGATCCAAACCTATTGAGTGATGTATCAAAATTAAGGTCTTTAAAGGACCATTCCAAAAATACACAATTCTCTTTCCAAAATAGTAGCAAATATCTTTCAAGCTTGTTACAAAATTTTCAAGTTTAGATTATTCACGTTAGTACTATAGTCCAATATTGCGATTGCAACTATTAAAGTAAAATATATAAGTAAATATGAAACGTTAAAATGATAGTAATGTATACTATCATTTTTGCAGGTCCATCGCGAGTCTAGCGCGGCTGAAAAGCAAAAACACGAGCATATGTTTGCGTCGTGTGTTCCGCGCCCCATGCCAGTCGTTTTTTTTGTATTTTTATAACAATTTTTACTTGTTAATTACGTCTATCAAAAAATTGTTTCTACTTTATCCTTGATTTCAGTGATTGGTCGAAAACTAGTCAGCGGATAGACGAAACTGGATTTAGGGTCGAAAACTGCCGAAATGTGCATTTATGTGAATTTTATTTGATATATAACTGAAAAAAAAACACCTTTACTAGCAATTGGCCAAGAATTAGCGAACTTAAGGCGATTATAGCCTCGAATGTCCTTGAGCGTTTGGAAGGAGCATAGGCGAACATAGTGCCTCACCCAGCGCGCCCGCTAACCTCCCCGATGTCAACGAGTGTCGTAGCGCATGCATGCAGAAGCGGCGTGCGACGCATTTTGTCTTAGGCAGTTTTATGACGCTAACTACTGAGTGCAGATAGATCAAGAATACGTACAATATTTATGTTGTGAGTATGAATGCTATTGTACAGTTTTGCGATATTGTTCATTATTCTTTGCTTGAGATATATAGATATAATTACAGTTAAAACCGTTGACGTCGACATCGTTTAGAACAACAACGGTTATATTGACCAAAATCATAGGTCCCGGCTGAATTGAATATGATCGCCTTATAAAAAACACTGCTTTCTACGACATTGCTTCGTACCTCATCGAGCAACTTTATTTAACTCATATTTTCTGAGAATTGTATCTGTTAGAACGAACAGTTGTATAGTTAACAATTTGGTCAATGGCTATTATGATCGCAAAAGTAAACAAACACGTGTCTAGTTTAGGGTCTCTTGTAATTCTCAGAAACAATTAGATTTCGAGAAAGTAAAATCAAAGCCCGCTTTTTCATACCTATTCAGTCCGTTTGCTACTTATACCTACACAAGACGCACTTAAAAAATACTTTGTATTTTTTTTAACCTCAAAAATATAACCGGTTGCCACGTCTATTGGTTTTTACGACCTAATTAATATGAGTAGTCCATTCGATGTCATTTTAACAGATTTTGACTGTATTATTGTATGCTTTGTAGATAAGAAACTATAAAAATTGGATATCCTTTCTGGTATCAAATGAAGAAACATTGGTTTTGTTGATCTTAGAGACAAATAAAAAATAATAATATCAATAAAACACGTTTATTCAGTATACAGTTCGTTTATTCACGTATACAGATTATAAAAATACAATTACAAAAGAAAAAAACTAACTTATGACTATACCGCTCTTAACAGTGGCAGTTTTGTTATCCAACTGTCCTACCAAATTTTATTTTGTTTTTCAAAACTCGTTAAAATGCAATTCCCTGACCGTTCGTTGAATAGATGGTAACTCAATAGTTTCATCTGCTAATCATTCCTTATAGTGCGACTTCTGTTTATCTTCAAAATTTTCTTTATCCTCAGTTTTCTGTTTCTTTTGTGTCTTGCTCAGTTTATCTTGGTTCTCTAGATATTTCTGCTTTCCCTTATTTTGTTTTTTTTTATCGATCGCGTCTTGAATGAACTGAGGATCTCTTATTTTCTGATTTTGAGGGTGCCTGGGATCGACCAGTTCAGGAAGCAGACATTCTGTGTAAAATGTACATAATTTTTCCTCCATTTCGTTTGCCCAAAAGTTATCATCTTTGAAAATTAATTCTTTCCGTAGAGGTTGATCCTCTCCCGTCCAAATGGCAAACAAACAACAAGATCTTTTGGTGATATGTAATTGTCCCTGTATTTGAAAATACCAGATGCTGTTATGGGGCACTTGATTTCGACTATGGTGTCGTCTCTAATCAAGCCATCAGGTGTGGCTCCATGATATTGGATTACTTCATCTATAAAAGGCCCACAAGGTGTAATTTCGTCATTTTCTTGTTTTGCTAGCTGTTCAAAAAGCTTTTTTTTTTCGTTCTCTTTTCCATGCTTTATGAACGAACGTGAGATATAGCTTCTTTGTGCAGTATATCTTTTAAAAGATTAGAACCACTTATGCTCATTCGTCTTTTCACCACTCTCCCAAAATTTGAAGCAGTTAAAAGGCTTCCCCTAAGCTCTAACCACTCACAGCAAGAATTTTGTAAAACGGTGTCTTGCTCAATTTTCTGCCTTTCTTCTTTGCTCTTTTTCAAGTTCTGTACGAAAGTTTATTTTTGTTTTTTAAAGATTTCAGCATACATATCATGCTTTTCACAATTTTCACCATAATTGTTATCTCCTGCTTTCGCAAATAATATTGTGTTCTTTTTCCTCTGAAATCTTCTCAGTGCTGTATCCGTTTTATTCTTCTGTCTTCTAACTTTCTCACGCTGCCTCGAGGACTTTGCCTTGCTATGGATTTGTACACAGTTGTCAGTACTTTGTGTGTTAAAGACACTACAGCAGCATGGCACCTGGCTGGTCCTTACCAAGCCAGGTGCCATGCTGCTGTAGTAAAAAGAAACTAACAAACAACAGCAACTTAACTTAACTTCAGCAACAGTGGCCCTTGCCAGTTAAGTCTTTTGCCACCGACTAGGCGTGTGTAAATCAGGTCTGAACCGGTTCAAATATTCAGATCATAGTGACTTGATATGTTGAGCTGCAGCTCAAATGCAAAACAGACGGCTCACGGCTCGTGCTTTGAGGCAATGGTATTGTAAGTCAATTTGAGCTGTTTATGTGTGGTTATTCTGATTCATTTTGTTGTTCGCGGCTCGCGCAGCTCGCTCAGCTCGATAATCTTAGTTGAGGCAATGGTATTGTAGTACTAAATTTGAGCTGTTTATCTGTGGTTAGGCTGATTCGTTTTGTTTGTTGTGAGCTGGCGTATAGAGGTCCGCGCCACGAAATAAGTGCTGTTTGTAGGTTTTATTTATGAAAGTTTTTTTTTTTTTTTTTTTTTTTTTTTTTTTTTATCTTTCAAAGACTTATTTCGTGGTGCGAACCGGACTCTCTAATAAAAGAGAAATATAAAGTAAGTTCAATTAAGTTGGTGGCTTGGCTGGTTAAATAAATTACAATGCGTAAATAAATACTAAACAATACTTCTAATATTTTAATTTTATTGGTATGGGTAGGTAGGTAAGTTTCTTCATAACATAACATTGCATGAGACTATATTTTCGAGATCATATTTTCTTAAACTATATTATTAAGAAATAACATACAGTAAAAAAAGTAAAGAATTATTTACAATGCCTGGGTAAATACTAATAAGAATGAAAGAGTGAAAAAGATGAAGATAGCGGGAAAAAAACCTGTTTGAACTGTACGGTACGCAGATCGCGTGATCTAAGTCGCTAACCACAGTGAGTCACAGTATAGCGGATCACGGATGTACAATTGATCTGATCTGCGAGCCGGCTCGCAGCTCCAGCTCAAATACTTGAACTGTGATCTGATCTGCAGATCACGATTATCTCTTGAGTTACCCATGTCTATCACCGACAAACTTAGCCACAATGTTATTGTAGCGCTCCACACTGTTGTTGTCTAAAAATGTCTGTAAATATTTATAAATGTACAAATGTTCAATAAGACAATAATAGACGATAGACCATAAACAACACAATAATACAGCTTCCACTCCGGCTTTCACTTGGCCGGGTGGCTGCCGCCCGCGCCCGTATAGGTAAAAACATGGTGTTAATGATTTATTCCCACAAAAATAATTATTTAAAAAATAAAACTTAATTTTTATAAACCATTCAATTTGCTATAATTTGGCGAAAGAATCATTAAAATCGCTTCAGGCGTTTGGAAGTAGAAAGAAAATTCTTGCGTAAAATAAGAGGATGGATATGATTTTTTACTGTCAAAACTAACAGTAATAAAAAAAAACTTAAAATATATTTATAAACATATGTCACATATCACATAATTTTTTTTTTACATTTGGACTATCCTTTTGGGAGAAGTAGGCCTTCAAAGAGAGGTCTATTTTGTAGTTTGACGTAACCATTCGCCTTAACACACTACTTTTTCATTTCCCATCGTTTCAATTATACTGAATTACTGACCTAAGTATTAGTTTGGGGTAATTGAGCAAAGAATTTTAACTAAGTAACAATCTGTTCAGAAAATCTTACCTACTGTACTTTTTAATACTGTGGCATGCTTGCCTAAACAATGTAGGTTGTCAACGTAAATCATATACTGTAAATAAATGAGTTAGGTAATTTATTAAGTATCGGTAAGTATTTTTTGTTATTTTTTTATAACAAACTTTTTATCTGCATAATTAAAAATCAAAATACTTACCTACTAATTATTATTATAAAAAAAAATTACCTGCTTACAACTTTTCAAGTATTTGCATACCCGCCTATTTTAGATAGAGATAGGTAAGTATCTATTATATTTATTTAATATATAATTTTTATTTTCAGTTCCAATCTGAATTATTTTATTATTCTTACCCATTTTGGAAAATATAAATCAACATCAATGAATAAAAATACGTTCCTTACAATATTTACCTATACGATAACTTTACTACGCCAAACATTTATTTACGGCTCTACGCTACAATGATCATACATGTACTACGCGCGAGGGGTATTTTTGCGGAGACAAACAACACAGGTCCTTCCTCGGAGAAGCCTCAGCGGACACTGACCGACGACAACTAGTGCTCGAAATGCTAAATTTTGGTTGTTTTTCCTTCATGGAAAAAATAAGAAGGAAATTAGAATATTTTTGTCTTGCAGTTCCTAAAGAATAAAAAGCTACGTCTATTGGAATAACATTCACATGGCTTTATGATAGTATCACTTAACAGGACACTTTTTAAATACCGATTTAGAGTCATCTTTGGAATTATTTTTTATCGAGCCAACAATTCTCAATCACTTACAATTTCTAGAGTATTCAAATTTAATAAAATATTCAAATGTGCTAGAAGCCCGCCTTAAGTTTCGTATTTTTTAGTAGTTTTCGTAGTAGGTACTTTCTATATAGCCGCTTTTCAACGGTTAGTGTGTGCTTGAGCAACAACATTTTAACATTTTATTGTCCGTTAATACCCTTTACGAAAGTTTGTTTATATGTTACTTAATCACGCTCAGACCGCTGATCAGAAATCATGAAATTTTGACGAAAAAAAAAACTCGATTTCTTGGCTATAAATGAAACTAGTGTCAATCGATAGGGAAAAATAAAGGAAACAAAGTGTTCTGCAAAAAAAACCATGATATACTTTAAGACATATTTGGGTTAATTTTTCATCCAACTTCACGACAATATTTATTCGTCGTGCAATTATGGGAGGGCGCAAGTTAAATTAGTTGTCTGTAACATTACTTTCATCAGAACCCCTCATCCCTCTCTGACCAAGACAAAAAAAAAACAATATTGCAAATTTATATTCCTAACCCGAGTAAAAGAAGAAAAAATATGTTTTATACCTAAATATCTCAGCAAGTATGTCATATAGGCAGTTTTTTAATACACTTTATGTTTTTTTTCTGTCGATTGACACTCGTTTCATTGATGGCCTAAAAATCGTTTTTCTTCACATTCGCAGAAGTTTACGTATGCCAATAAGGTATTAGGCTCTTTAATATAGGTAAGTACATATCACCTACCCGAAAATATGGCACTGCGCTGTTTAAGATTCCGGCGGAAGATGAATTTTCCATATAAACGTCATACCAAAATCATTTGTAATTGGAGCATATTTCTAGAGTGTTATGATATTATTCTGATTCGGATAGTGTTTATCTAGGTTCTCAACTGTATGTAATTTTCAAAATGTTTACCTTAAATGAAATATAAGCAAATATTGCATTTTCCTTATTTTCATGACAAACATACAATTTGCGTAAATTTCGTTTCACGTAAGTATTTTGAAAACTAATTACAGTTGGGAACTTACATAATCACTATTCGAATCCGAATAATATCATAACACTGTGGAATTATGCTCCAATTGCAAATTATTTTGGTATTACGTTTGTATGTGCAATATCTCAGTTTGTTAATGTGACAAAAGCTGTTTTTCTCCTAAGACCTTCATATGTATAATATGATATGTCAAGAAAACTAATATGGCGGCTTACAGCTGCCATATTGTAATCCCGACGAAACAAAAATTTACCAAAACCTATGGAGTGAGGGAGGTATAATAATAAAGGTCATAAGATCATTCTAAATATATAATAATTTTATTCTTATAACTAAACAGTAGCAATTGTCTTTAAGCTTCTTACAAAATTTTCGATTTTCGATTATTCAATTTAATGTTAATACGTCGGTATTAAACATTAAATTATAGTCTAATGTTGCAATTGCAAGTATTAAAGTAGAGTTAAATATGTAAGAAAATAGGAAACATTAAATTTATATAAATACTAGGTGCACCCCGTGGTTTTACCCGCGACCCTCAGGAACCAAGGATTTTTTCGGAATTAAAAGAATCCTATGTGTTAATCCAGGGTATAAGCTACCTCCATACTAAATTTCATCCCAATCCGTTCAGGCATTTAAGCGTGAAGATGTTACAACACACACAGACATACTTTTACATACCCTTACATACATACATACAAATTTTCGCCAATATAATATTAGTGTCAATCATCACAGGCGAATGCATCACTCATTTTCGATTTGCTGATGATATAGTCATCATGGCTAAAACCCTGGAAGACCGAAGCACAATGCTCAGAGACCTCAATATTGTTTCACAACAGGTGGGTCTTAAAATGAACATGGGTAAGACGAACTTCATGTCAAACGCCCATGTCGCACTCATGCCGGTTTATGTTGGGAACGATATAATCGAAATTGTTGATCACTATGTCTACTTAGGTCAGACGATCCAACTGGGAAGATCCAACTTCGGACAAAATGGTCAACCGACGAATTCAACTCAGATGGGCATTACGCCATATCTTCCGTCGCAGATACTGCAGTGCCTAAAAATGAAAGTTTATAATCAGTGCGTGTTGCCAGTGATGACATATGACACTGAGACGTGGTTGCTAACTATTGATCTCATACACAAGCTCAAAGTCGCGCAGCGTGCAATGGAGAAAGCTATGCTCAGTGTTTGACAACGTGATAGAATCCGAAACGAGGAAATCCGTAGAAGAACCAAGGTTACCGACAGAGCTCTCAGAGTTTGCAAGTTAAAGTGGCAATGAGCAGGCCATATAGTTCGCAGAACCGACAACCACTTGGGAATAAATGTTCTCGAATGGCGACCACAAACAAGCAAGCGAAGTGTAGATAGACCCCCCACACAATGGACCGACGACATTGTAGCTATCGCAGGAAGTCGGTGGATGGAGGTGGCACAAGATCGCTCGTCATGGCGCTCTTTGGGGGAGTGCTATGTTCAGCAGTGGACTTTTAAAGGCTGGCATGATGATGATGATGAATATTAGTGTGATTATTGATAGTTGTTCGCTGTCAGGTTTTGTATTATTAATCGACTTCAGACAAAGAGACGGTTATAAAATATGTTCGACTGTATCTGTTTTTTTTTAATGTATTTATTCAGATTTCTTCGTCAATTGCAAACCAGGTAATTTCCAGGTGGTCCCATATAAATTGTTTCAAAATTAGTTCAGTATTGTTTAGATTAAAATATTTTTTTTGTATATCCAAATGTATTTACTAAAAAAAAATATGAATTGAATTATGTTTATATTGCCTCAAATCTCTAAGATTTCTAAACCAATTTGGAGATTATTGTTGTTTTGTACAAAAGTATACTTTCAAGGTGGTCCCATATAAATAGTATCAAAACTGGTTCAGTAGTTTTTCGATAATAAATTATTATTTTAGTAAATCCATTTGAATTGTGTTTATACTCGTATTGCCTCAAATCTCTTAGATTTCTAATCCGATTAGGATTGTTGTTTGTTCAAGTTTGTCCCATATAAACTTCATCAAAATTGGTTCAGTAGTTTTTATTAGAAAGTCTATTTGTTTAATATTGTATTTTCTCTAACGTCTTGGGATTTCGATGATCTAGTCAGGGTGGAGGGAAAGACATGGATGAGGTTATCATCCGATCAAAAGGCGTGGCAACAGCGTAAGGAGGCCTATACCTATCAGTGGGTAGCGTAGTATTTGTAAATGATGAATGATGATGATGATGTGGTATGCAAGGTCTGTGATAATCCGGAAGGTAGTCTAAGGAACTCAACAGCCAAATGATAGAACCCTTTCGAGTATGGGCTCATTTGGTTTGTCTTAATGAGATCTCTGGTGTTATGTGTGGTAGGTCTGATGATGGAGCCAGAAGGACGTGAAAGGAACTCAACAATCAGATGATGGAACCTCTTCGAGTTTGGGCTCATTTGGTTTGTCTTTATGAGATCTCTGGTCTTATGTGGTATCCAAGGTCTGATAATGGAGCCGGCAGGTAGTCATAGGAACACAACAATCGGAATCATCCAATCCATCAGGAAACCCTCCGAGTTTGGGCTTATTTGGTTTGTCTTGATGATATCTCTGGTATTATGTGGTATCCAAGGTCTGATTATGGTGGCAGAAGGTTTTCAAAAGAACTCAAGATTAGAAGATTACACTTTCTATATCTATCTCTTTCCCACCCGTCTTTCTCTTCCAGCGCTCGTCTAGGTAGCTCCATCGCCGCTGCAAGAATCAGAGGATGGAACCTCTTCGAATTTGGGTTAAGTAAAGTTTTATATTTATAATATATCCTCATACCAAATTTTATCCAAGTCCGTTCAGCCTTTTGAGCGTAAAGGAGTAAAAAACCCACACACACACACACACCTTTCTAAAGATAAAAGATAGATGGCACTAGAATGCACTAGTCGGTTTTCATGCATTTTATAACGTTTTGTATTGACGTTAGTTCTAAGTACTAATGTATGGAGTTCTGCATCGCGCTCACGAAGTTTTCCACTTGATAAGCGAATATTCATTTTTAAAACTCTAAACTCTGGTTTGTTTAGGGTAGTGGCTAAAGTTCGCTGCTTTGTAATATTAATGTGATTATATACTTAGGTTTACAAAACAAAATAATATATATTAATCTCATACATTGTATTACATATAATGTGTACCCACATTAGTGTGATTAAACTTTAAATTAGCTTTTATTATGCCATTTAAAACATATTTTTTTAAATAAGGTTATCTATAATTCTAAATGATGGCTCGGTTTGGCACTGACTTCAAAAACTTTTTCTTAGCTCATGTTATAGGTATTTTTGTATTGGTATTACATTTTTTAATTTAGAAATGTGTTTTTTTTTTTAGTCCAATTGTAATTGTTTTATTCTTTTTAGTGTTTGTTTCTAACATGTTAAAAATGAAGTCTGTTTTTTTTTTAATTTTTAACTTACTTGTTCTTGTTGAACTTATGTCTTGTTATTGCTCATGTAGTAGTGCGGGGCAAGTCCGCTTGGTGCATCTATTCGTAAACAGATACAGAATGTGTCTGGGGTTTATCATTATCAGCAAGTCGTGGCCTATGTATGTATGTAAGTCAGATAAGTATTGTTTTCGTATAGACGCTACTTATCTATACTGTATTATTGAGGTTTTTAACCCTAGATAGATAACCATATTTCATTGTCCTCTAAAGATTTGTGACGTGCGCATGTTTGGAAGGCATATTTTGGATTATGTTTAAATCAGGTTTATGAATGTGGTTATATATCTGAATATATGTATTTGTGTTGTGCGTAAATGAAAACATTACGTATTATTTATATGTTTATGGGGGGAAAAATATAAAAATAACAAGACACGATAATTTTCACTCCTTCAAACTTAAACATTTTTAAATTTCTCCGTCATGTTTATAATTTACTGTATATACTTTTTCAAATATTCTTTTTGTTATCTATATAATATGAATAACCTTAGTAAACATGACTTTATATTAATTTTGGCCTCAAAGGAAGTTAGAACAGGCGCTGGACTTGTGTTTTCAAGTGTTTTAAGATAATTTTCAGACATATTTTTATGCCCAATGGGTTTTCCACTGTGTACTTGGCTCAAAGTCACCGGCGTTACTCTTCTTCATCTTCTAATAAATTATCTTCAGTTACACTGTCAGACCCCTGAATCTCATCAAGGCTCGTGCATGCAATAACTGACTGATTTCTGCAAAATCTACACGAATTCGTAACGTCAAGTTGTTTGATCGTAGCCTAGAACAAATAAAAAAATCTAATAAAAATCAGTATATTTATAGTCACAACAAGCATATTCACTTAAGTTGACAAAACTGTCACTAAAGATAACCATACGTCACTTCGACGTACGGTAGGTAAATATTGACGAAAGTATTGCACTTACCTGAGTGATACGTGTGTGTACTGCAAGCGCCGCCCCGTAGGCTGACTGATCTGGCAGGAAGGGCCAGCTTAGTAACACGAAAAACGAACGATTTATTTAGATTTTTCAAAATCGATTACGTCGATTCGACATAGGTTATCTATCTAGGGTTAAAAACAATCTATACTAATATGTTAATAATGGTTCTTAAATAGTTCTTGTCTGTCAAGCCTTCGTTAACTCCGGTTACAAAACATATCAATCATTGGTCCCCAAACTAAGTTATCCTGTATATTGGGGACCTCCTACGTGGGGATTTCGTTTTTTTTTTTAGATTTTTCCCGAAATCCCCACTGGTGGGGACGGTCTGGTGGGGATTTCGGTAATAATCCTCCTATATGACACAATTCTTTAAGGAACCAAAATTACATTTCCAAAACCAAGATTCCTTCCACAGCTTTACAGACATCATTCGAGGGTAACATTTTCACTTCAGCCTATATACATTGTTCTCTGGAACGGGTATCCATTTTATAAACGAAGGTAACGGTATATCTAGGGAACGATATACTCACGGCAATTGTCTATTAGCTTATTGTTTTTGTTAGTTTAATAATGTTATTGAAATTGATAAAACCTTAATGTATTCGTAGAATATAGTAGTTAAGTATCATTTTAATAGTTTTAGGTGCTTATGAAATTTAATTAAAATAAAATGAACGATATGAGCATAACTGAGTGTCCAGGACCCTGTACTAAAGCAGTTCTGCCTCTATTCGTCCTGGTCGGCAGGTCGCACCGAGCGTTTCTGAAGAATTTAGTGTCTATAATGAATAACGGGAGACATACCAATGTCCTTCGAGTGGATCTCTGGAGTAGCAATATGAAAGCAGCCAATAAGCGAGCGTTCGCAAAATTTTTGAGCTTTTTCCACAAAGTGTACCTATAAGACTAAAAACATATAATTGTAGCCGGGCTCTAAACTAAACTAAACCTATAAAATGACACAAAACATTTAGTTTTCCAAACGGGTTAAAAATTCAAAAATATTGAGCCAAACCCGGCAAAATTTCGGAGGAAGGAGGCCCATCGCAGTTCCGACCTTATTTGTATGAGTTAGAGTAGAGGTTTCTATTCAAAACATTTAGCTACTACCGGCGAATAACCATTACTCTTATACATCAATCGTTTCCTACTGATTACTGGTTTCAGTACGGAAGACAGATGCATAATAATGGTGGCACTTCACAAATGGCGTTGCCTATTCGCGTGTTTGAAAACTAATAAGCTAATTTAAAAACATTTAAAAAAAGCTTTTCTTAACTTTAGCCTGCGTCAATTCTAAACAAATTACATTGTCTGAATAATAAGGTGGCCTACTGTCACTCTGGTACATAGGTATGCTTCGTACCCTGCCACTTACGAGCCCTCAGTGGCTGGTAAAGAAAATATACACACCGTAGTCCGGACTGGCAGGACGACCGGTACTGCACTGGGGGCCACGTTTTTGTTCGTGTTGTGCATATTGAGGTTATGCCCATAATCGCCACCCTCGGGGCATGCGGGTTGGCGATCGCAACGTTAGCTGTTCACACCAGCGAGTGAAGAAATAACTGTATAGCTATATATAATGCATAAGTACATAAAAAATAATAAATTGAATCACGACATTATTTTTGTCGCTCGATGTTATTTTGCTCGTTTTGGTATCGGATGTTAATATTATTGTCTGTTGTTTTATATAGAATTCAACATAGTATGAGGTTAACGTATCTAAACATGTTCATACAACGACCCTGCATAAACGTTAATATATAAGTCTTATCTCAAAAATCATACTGTAGTCATTTTAACACACATTCATTATACGGACTTCATTGAATTTTGATATTTAAAATAAAAAGTGCTGCTATATGTAACCCGTGGGTTCTTTTTGCTGCTTTATTTTGATTTCTAGGTAAGTCTATTTTTATAAATTGACTAGTTTACCCGCCCGCGACTTCGTACGCGCGGACTGTTTATCGCGAAAAAAAGCTTCCTATGTTCTTCTAGGATATTAAAAACTAATGCAAAAGTAGGTATAGCACCAATGCTCTTGATGTTTTTAACAGACTTTCGTTTCCATGGCAACCATTCCTTACAGCGAGTAATCAACATTTTTCAGTTTTCCCATGGAAACTTACAATTTTCGGGCATAAAAAGTATCCTATGTTTTATTCCAGGATAAAATCTATCTCTACTCCACATTTTATCAAAATCCGTTCTGTCGTTATCGCGTGAAAGCTCCCCAAACAAACAAACAAACAATAAAACAGACAACGTTTCACTTTTATATATTGGTATGGATGGATATGGATGGATAATTTGTGTGAGGCCCTTCGAGCAAGCAACCAACCACAGAGAACTATGTATATACAGAAATAGAGACCTATCTTCGCGCCCAATAAGGGTAAAGCTCAGTGGTGCATCTTTATTTAGCTAATTAATATATTGATCTATAAAAAGTTTTTGAGACTACTTGGATGCGAACCTGAGCATGACGGCACGTGATTTGAGTACTGACACCACTGCGCCACAAAGTTACAAACTACACTTTGTTTGTAAAACATCATAATAAAAAAAACTACCGTCGGCAATATTACGTAACAGCGACATCTCATAGAGACTAAAGACATTATAAATGCCTACTACGAGTATAATAATGGTGCCAGCAACCTAAGTGTATAAAATGAGACAACCACTACGTCCTGCAACCAACTTCAAACGGAGTTGGTTGTTTGCTCGAAGGCGGCCACGTCGGTAGGTACTAGGTACCAAAGAGCAGCTGTTTTTTTTGGGAAATTACCTACTTTGTTTGTAAAATAATAATTAGAAAGTAAGCATGAAGCATAAGCATGTTTAAATACTTTATTTGTGCGTTCGCTAGAATGATTGACGAAATGTTCATACCGACGATTGGTCCTATTCTATGTTAATTTCGACAACATTTAAATAAATTATTTAGAAAAACAAAATAATAAACGCGACTGCGAACAAAACTACAAAAAGAAGCAAAAATTTAAGCAAGAATGGTGTCTAACCAACTTTATATCTTCGAAATGAAAAATGTTAAGAGAAACTTAAAGATTATTTGCAAAAATTCAACGATACCCCACTTATTAGTACGTCGACATTCATATATTTTGTTCTTCACAATATGGCGTCTGGTTGTCGCCTTATACAATTTTGATTACTTTCATGTCTTTAATAACACGCGTACCGATTTTGATGATTCTTACGTCAATTGATTTGTCTTAATCTTGGGAGTGAGTGATATGTCTGTTCCTTTTTTAGAGGCACTATATTATATCAAAGGAACAGAAATACATACAAAGGCTGATAAGCACATTACCCTCCGCTCTGTCGGGTAAAAACAGCGAATGCTCAATGTTTTGTGAATGATCAGGTTTATCACCACCATAAGCTAATCCTACCTCCTCTAACAACCTGTCAGGGGATCACACTCAAACACAGAATAAATAATAGTACTCTGTACAGAAGACTTACTCCCTGAGAAAATGTACTGTTTTCCGGTGACCAAAAACTTACTAACTCATACATAAACATTAAGAGTGAGACCGGCCTGACTTAGCACAGACACCGACCTCGCCAGCGAGGTCCCGTTATAAGTAAATAATCAGATATGCGCCTTCGAGTTTCTTGCCAAGTTCTTGTCGAAGGTTGTATTCCGAAGCGGTGGTCAAGTTTAATAAATGAAAGGGCTCTTAGCCGTTTTATCAGGGCCCCCTGGATCACTACTAACACTAGCGATTCAGAGTTGTTTAGTCCGATCCCCTTAATATAGGCGTACGCCCAAGCCCAGGTTCGTACCCTCTGGGTGGCCTTGGGCCAGTCGCCAAAATTTGAACTATGGCGTTCGCCTTCTGCGTCTCGCGTTGCGACGGAGCGCTTTCGCAAACGAAATCTAAACTTTACTTTGTTTATATTTCGTCAAACTATATGATGTTTGATGTGATATCGTACCTATCACCTGATAGAACTAAATAAAATGGGGCTTTGACTGCCTATGAGTTCTTGTATACCTACCTAATTTTGAATTGTCTTTATAAGTTATCAGGATGGCAGCAACATCAGTGAGGCCCCTATGCCCCGAGTTGGCGACGATAGCTCGGCTGGAGCTCAACGAAACACCGAAGAAGTTAGAAGACGGCATCCAACACTTGAAGGAATGGATCGCTAAACAACCACATTTACGGGCTAGAACAGGTAAAAAGATAGACTGGGTACAGTCAACTGCACGGAAAAAACGTTTGAATGGAAAATAATATTTTTAATATTTTTTTGTCACAAAGAATACAATTTATTACTTACTAGTTTTCCCGCCTTCGCGACTACTTTCTGTCTTTTATGTATGTTTTTGTTATGTATGTTGTCGTACGCGCGGACTACTGTTTATCGCGATAAAAAGCATCCTATTTTCTTCTAGGATACTAATCCTAGAAACTAACTAAAAACTAATGCAAAAGTAGGTATGGCACCAATGCGCTTGATGTTTTTACAAAGAGTTTTTTTTGACAGGATTGTTATTTCGTTTCTATGGCAACCACAGACCATTTTGTGATGACAACCGTTCTTTACAGTGAGTAATCAACATTTTCCAGTTTTCCCGTGGAAACTTACAATTTTCTGTGATAAAAAGTATCCCATGTTTTATTCCAGGGTATAAGCTATCTCCAATCTAAATTTAATCAAAATCCGTTCAGCCGTCATCGCGTGAAAGCTCCCAAAACAAACAAACAAACAAACAGACAATATTTCACTTTTATATATTGGTATGAATTAAATAATAACAGGAACGCGAATTATGCTTTGCTTGTAATGTGTATAAAATAGTATCTTAATAAAATGAAAACATTTATCGTAAATAGGCTAAAACATTAAAAAAACAATTATAAACATAGAACAAATCAAAACAATTACATTTAACTAATGCTTTGAGTTTGAAAAGGAAATTTCGTTTTCATGTGCCGACTCAGAGTTGCATCTCGCACAGGAAAATAGAATACACTTCGACTCTACCGTTGTTTGTTTGTTTATTTGTCGTACTAGCTGCGGTTTCACCCGCGGTTTCACCCGCGTCCCTCAGGAACCCTGCATATTTTTTTTTCGAGATAAGAAGTAACCTATGTGTTAATCCAGGGTATAAGCTACCTCCATACCAAATTTCATGCAAATCCGTTCAGTAGTTTTTGCGTGGAAGAGTAACAAACATCCATCCATCCATCCATAGCTATATCCATATCTAGCTGCGCCCCGCAGCTTCGCCCGCGGTCAATCTTTGCCACACTCACCACATTAGAAAACACATTTAATAAAATCCCTCCTTTTTGCATCCCTAGGGTGTCACTTTGACACCTGCTACTTTGACGCTTATCAGTTTGAAAATTCCTTCAAAGCTTTCGTTTTCTTCCTTATTTTGGACCCATACTCCTCCCACTGATCCCGTCCCCTTTAAAACCTCTACCAACCCTCAACTTCCAACCCCGCCATATCACTTTGACAAAAAAATTGCAAAAATATATTAATGATGATAAAACTTTTGTTTCTGCTCTCTTGGTACTTTGAAATACTTTTTATACGCTTTATATTAGCTTCACTTGTATGTTTGTAACCGACTCCTTTGGACGCTATTTTGACCCACTTTAAACGGTCAGATTTCATTCAAATTTTGCACACCTGTCAAAGACCGATGACAATGCAATAATTCGAAAAAAAAACGCTCTTATAAATAAACTAAACTAAAAAGTAGAAAATTAATTTTAATAATTTTGAATTAAATAAGAAAAAAATGTTTTATTTAAAAAAAAGCGTGGGGTGCTTTTTAAGATATTATCGAAATGATAATCCTTCTTCTCATATCTGTCAATTAAATATTTATAACTATTGACCCATGCACCCGATAAATATCAATGACGATTTTTTTGAAATAAAACCTTACTTAGAAAAACATTTTATAAATATAATCACACTATTTAATGTTCATCCCCATGAGGTTATATTCACTTTCAATAACTTTATTTGTCAATTTTGTATCTCCAACTTCTTACGTGTTTCTGCTCTACTGGTACTTAGAAATACTTTTTTAATATAATCACCCGATATAATGTTCATGGGGAGGTATACTTACATTTAATAACTTTATTTGTCAACTTTGTATCTCCAACTTCTTAAATGTTTCTGCTCTCCTGGTACTTAGAAATAATTTTTGCTTCTTTTTTCCTTTTTTTTTTCAAGTCCCTATGAAAACATATTTTTTTCCCCCTATTTCTTGATCAAAGTAGCCTATGTGTTAATCCAGGATATAAGCTATCCTGGTACCAAATTTCGTCCAAATCCGCCTAGCAGTTCGAGCGTGAAGGAGCAACAAACACACACACACACACAAACATACAAACTTTCGCATTTATAATATTAGTGTGATGAGGTAGTGCTGGCCTATGGTGTCAGACTTTGTCAAGCCGCTGCCCGAGGGCCTCTAACTTTAACATCCCAACCAACACACTAGT
The DNA here is from genome assembly GCA_946251855.1 of Alsophila aescularia. Classification (NCBI taxonomy): domain Eukaryota; kingdom Metazoa; phylum Arthropoda; class Insecta; order Lepidoptera; family Geometridae; genus Alsophila; species Alsophila aescularia. The sequence goes on from OX276375.1 coordinate 48,941,252, forward strand.
GGAAATTGCAGCCTATATTGTATTGTAACTTTAAGATGTATAATAGTGTTAATAGTATAATAGTATAATAGTATAATAGTAATAGTATAATAGTAGTATAATAGTATAATAGTGTGAAGCAGTTTTAAGTTGCACTACCGTTTCTGCAAACGTCAGAAGGTACAAAATGTCCCAAAAGTGGCAGTATCGGAACCAAATACCACCCTTGTCTTTATAATAGTTTATTCTAGAACCAATTTACCACATACACCTTTTATAGAGAGTTACGAAGTGCATAAGTCACTGGAAGTTTTATAAGGGTTACTCTTGTTACTGTTATACGCCGTTAAACTGCATAAAAGAGTTAATTGTAGGCCATATAAAGCAGTTGTATAAGAGTTCAAATAACCACTCTTGTTCTACTAGAAGTTCCATATTAGGGGTAATAATATACTCTAATACAGATTCAAGATCCAAAAATACAATCAATGTTACTAAGACCTTGAAGTCTTTAAAATGGAACAGGAGCTACCTTGAGTAATACAATAGAGATTATTTGCACCGTTGTACAGACTTAGTCAATCCGCCATTTATCCGCCATTAAAAATATTGTCTTATTCACTTGCAAAATTTAGATGTTATAATGATGTGTTTCATGGAAATTAACTTTTCTTTTGTCAATATACAAACAACCAATTGCAGATAACAAACTGTCGATACTTAATAAAAATACGAAATAATTTTATTTGAATAAGTCAATACTATTTAGCAAATATTTCTTACACTTTTCATCTTATTTCGAAAGCGCTTAAAAATTACTGGAAAAAACATCATATATATGCACAGTAAACATGAAAGTGTTTTATCCGCTTGTGTTTAACAAAATAATAAGGCACATATGAATTATTTACTTAACAATAATATTTTAAAGATGGCCGATTACAATACTAATTACACTTCACCATTTTGACATACAATACATTCATTCATATTCGTTCACTCGTTCGCAAAAGTAGCATCACAAAAGCATTTGTGGCGTTAGTCATTCGTTGTAGCTCTTGAGGCACCGTTTTGCTACGGTTGTGCAGTTGTAATGTAACTAAAATGGCGCTGTAGCTGCTACATTAGGCCTCCGGAGCACGCTCTAGCACTTACATCTTAGCACCTTTGGGCATAATACGATTGGCTCTAAAGCCGTTATGCAACTAGTTTGTGTTGGTTGGGATATTATGTCATAACAAATATTGTTCTATTAATAAATAATTTCTCTGTCTTCTGTTGTTCAATGATTTATCAGGGCAGTGTTCTTAGAAAAATAATAAAAATTTAAAGATTTTAATCATATTCGTTTGCTTTACTCCTTGATGGTGATCTTTGATAAGTACGAGTATCAAAAATATTGTATTCGCAGATTTTATTATATGGATGAAACTAATAGCTTATCAGGTACTTTCAGTTTCAGGCCATTTGTTTCAAATTTGTGTTTTGCTTTGTTTGTGATAAATACTAATCCGTTAAATACAATAACGCCCGTTGGCTGTAGCGTTAGCACGGCAACTGGCACAAGTACCCTTGAACCAAGCAATCCGTTAATTTGCAGTTTATTAATTGCGCTGTCTGCAGTTGCTAAGAACTTCTAGAAATCGAGATATTCAAAGTTCTATACTTACGATGGAATCGGGCACTATTAAAGTTCTACGTCATTTAGCGAAAACGCTTTATAGTATATAATTATACCATATGTTATAACTCCACATATAACTTACGATGGAATCGGGTACAATTGTAAGTTCTACGTCATTTAGCAAAAACGCTTTTTTTGTTATAACTCAACATATAATTATGATATTTAAGTTCAGTAAATGAATAAATAGTTGACGTAAATTGTAACGTAAGTATTAGTTTAATACCACACAATTCAGCACTGCCCAGGATTAACCCTCGTATTATTAGGTGTTCTGTGCCTCAACCACGTGCGTGTAATTTTGTAACACTGACGTAAGTACGTATGGCATACCTACGTCAGTATTTAATAAGTTAATTTAAAAACATTAAAAAAAAAGCTTTTATGCAGTAGCTATGTTATGATGAAACTTAGAGCGGGCTCTCACAATTAAATGCGTGTACAATATTTCGTATCTAGTGTCCAGTTCCCTAATCAGGAGCCAACCCGGAGAGCAGCAACAATGTCATGGTAAAACTTCAAACCGCCATGCGTAGTACGTACTCAAAATTTCATGTATGTGCTGTTAACCGTTGAGGAATTCCAAATACAGGAGCCAACTTGGAGTGCTGCAGCCATGTCATAGTAAAACTTCAAATCGGCTATCATAAAATAATGCGTAGGTACTCAAAATTTCGTGTATGCGCTGTTAACCGTTGAGGATTTCCAAAGTCAGGAGCCAGCCTGGAGTGCTGCAGCCATGTCATGGTAAAACTTTAAACCGGCTATCATAATAGAATGTGTAGACAAATTTCCGTGACAGTGCTGTTGACCGTTGAAGAGTTCAATTATCTGGATCTGTTCCTGGATGTCGATTCAGATCATGCTTACCGTGAAAATGAATTATCATTGGAACTGAACCAACATGCAAAATTTAGGAAGTAGTTCTAATTCAGGTTGCAAGATTTGACCTAAACAAACATACATCATACGAGTACATACAAACATTGCAAATTAAATAAAAGCTTTTAAAAATGCTTTTAGTGTAAGTCTAATGCAATTATATGGAGTGTTCGGTTTTGTTTATTGCTATACGTTTTAATTAAGATGCGAATTTATGGAAAAAACACAATAATATGTATTCACCAGGATTTGTAGGTAGGTACTATGAAATATTAAATTATCTTTGAACAAAAATCAACAAATCACAAACAACATTTTATCAATAATTATATCTACTTATTATTATTTTTTGCCATAATTACTGCAGGTCGGTTTTGAGCACTGCAAACAGATTAGTTGTGTGCATGATTGACACCCGTAACGAGTTTTGCGTCGTTTTTGCTTGAAACAATTATGGCAGTTTTTATATGCTTCAAACTTGCCACTTCCACTTCTGATCGCTCCGGTTCAGCATCATTTTGTTTCAAGATACGCTCATTTTTACTGTACACATAAAATAAAAATACTCACACTAACACTGACCATACATATCATATACGTCGGGTATTGTTTTAACCTATTTAGGAGCGCAGAACGCGTCATTCAGTTCTCCCCGCTACGCTGAGACAGAGCTAGTAAGGTAACAAGATGGCCGCTAACTAAATACCGCGCAAAAAAGTTATGGACAAATATTCATTTGGGTGACGTATCACATACGTAAGTCATTGGTTGAGGGTTAAATAAATCCACTGACCATCAACAGGTACTGAAGAAATTATTTACTTGTAACATCTTGTGACAAAACTCATCGTCATTCATCATTCATCTAAGGTGTCAGCTCTAGGTACCTGCTTGAGTCATATTTCTTGTAACATGAAAATTACTAACTGTGATGTGTGTCGTGTGGAGATCTTTGATAAAGATTCACGTTTCATCATCCTCCCATGCAGGTGGTTTTCATTGTTAGATAGCTTAGGTATTGACTTAAAAACTGGGGTACTTGGTATCTCAATCCGATGAGTAGAAGCCGAGCAATCGATAAAAATATTTTTGACGACTGAGGAAATTTTGATCAAATGTTGGTATATTGGTATTTTACGTCTTGGAATAGCATATAGTACTTTTAACCTAGAGAAATGACCACGCGTGCAAAACCTCGGGTATAATTTGTACAGCTAGTGTAATAAATTAAACAAAACAACCCTACTGCGAACAAAACTAAAAAGAGGCAGACAAGCTTTGGATTTTTGATTTCAGTCAAACAAAATGGCATAAATATAAACTTTTTAGTTTATTCGAAATGAAAAATAATCAGATAAACATAAAGATGATTTCCAAATATCTATTCAATGATACCCCACTTGACATATTTCGACGACTTGTTTTTTTTTCTTTTTTTCAATATGGCGTCTGGTTGTCGCCATATTGAATTTTGATGAATGTCATATCTTTAGTAGCAATCGCGAAATTATGACAAAACGGTTGACGTAAGATTCATCAAAATCGGTCCACGCGTTTGGTGTGCATGTATGTTTTTTCGTGGTGGGGAAAATGTTAAAAATGTGTTTTTGCTTATTCCTGTAATCCCCACTGGTGGGGACGGTCTGGTGGGGACGGTCTGGTGGGGATTTCGGTAATAATCCCATGTACCTAGATTAAGTTTCGTAGGGCTGGCATGAACATTTTGTTCAGAAGCCCTTAAAAAACATTAAAATAAACACTTTTTTTATTTTGAAAACTAACGCGAATGATATTCATATTAAATATAAATAAAACGGCTGAAAACCATTTATTACCTATTTTTTTCATCATTCCTTATCGAAATTGACGTTCCCCAATTAACATTAGGTCGTGGAAAAAAAAACGTGGGGTACTTTTTATTACCATCATCATCATCAACTGGTTATCATCTTTGTACACGCGGATGAATCCGCGGGGCGCAACATTAAGAAAAATTCTACATTTTTGTTTGTCCATGGTGACAGCTTCTATAATATTTTTGAAACTCTGCTAGATGACCAATGGTTGGCAACATTTTTGCGTGGCTGTAAACATAGCTTAGAGAAAGCTAAGGAAAAGTTAGATCTGCACTACACGATGAGAAGCATTGCACCAGACATGTTTCAAGTTAACATTTGGGACCCAAAATTTGATGAAATTATGAAATCTGGGTAAGGGTGAACAAATTATTTTAAAGTAAGATTTAACAAATTTATTTCTTAAATTTAGAATTAATTCATAATGTAGATTTGATTACTTTGTAGGTAGTTATGAAGGAAAAGAAAAAAAAAAAGATGTTTATTGGCACAATGTAAACATTACTGTGTTTCGATTTGAAGGTCAATGTTTCAAGCGTATACTGGACAATGAGACAAGAATCAAGTGACACGCAAGATTTTGCAATCAAAGTTATCGTTTGCCACTGCAGCTATAATGGGCAGGCCTGACTCTTACTATTAGCTTGTCCAATCACCTGCTCGTCTCGTCTCTCAGGAATTAAAATTAACTTATACATTACATTACCACACTACATCAAGACTATATATGTACCATGACATTACTTACAACAAAAATAATAATTATACAAAACAAGAAAGCTATAAAACAGTAACACTATGGTACACTAAATTTGTTCTATTATTTATTCTGTGATGGTACTTAGTAAGCATTGCGTCTGTGCCTCTAAGGTATGTGCCAAAGGGGTATATGCTCATGACTTGTTTGTCATGTTTGTTTTATGAGCATTTTCTTTTCAAGCTGATTATTGACATATTTAGGTATTAATTCAATTCTCATGTCATTGTATTCATGGAATATTCAAGTTTTCATCAAAATATCCCGATTCTAATGTTTTTATTCTCATATATCAATGTTAAGAATAAAAACATATAGTTCCGTATCTAGAGGGTTCAAAGGGAACCTTATTGCTATAGGAAGGCCTTGGAGTATATATAATATACTCCTAGAGCAATGCTGTCTGTCCGTCTGTTCGTCTGTCTCGGGCTTGTAGCTTCTAAACTAGATAGGTAAGATAAGAACTCGTAATTCACACACATGATTTAAATTTAGGTACCAGGTTTTAATTTAGGTACTTTGTACCCAGGTGAGGCAAATGCTCATCAACTTCTTAGAGAAAGAGGAACTCTTCTTAATTAACTCGTACTTTAAGAATAAGCCCCAAAAAAAGTAGACGTAGCGTCACAAAAAAACAAGAAATAATGTTTCATAAAGAACATTAGGCACATATTCAGAGAAGTTCAATATATATTTGCTGCTCTGGAAGCCACAGAGTATGTTGATGAGGCCTTAGAATAAGTGGTGGAAATCTTAAGGCAAGAACCCTTCTGTCAGCTTCAGTGTACTAGTACAAAGTCCAAAATCTCAATCTCTCTCAACACAGAGAAGAAGGTCCTCAATTGTTACATTAGCAAGCATGTGCAACGAGATTTTCGATGCTTTGACAGCCGTATAGAAAAGGCAAGTGAGCAAAATCGGGATTCAAAAGTATTTGCCCTGCAATTGAAAAGACTCCATCTGACGGAAGTTGAAGACATCATCCGGCATTATCGTCACTTCAAGGCCGGAGATTTTCACCGAGTCAGAGGACTTCTATGACCGACCAACTCGCATAGCTCGGCAATCCTCAGTGCTGGATTACCGAGACACTTTGACTTGACACTAAACCGATGATCTGCCGGAATTCAGCCTAATGAGATTGAGATTGCCCTCAAACAGATTACGGAAAAGGAGAAGACGGAATTACTTCGGAGCTCTTGAAAATAGTAAAAGTTTCGTGACCTCCTGAAAAATGTTAAAATCTGTTCTTAAAAGGAGATAAAGCGCTCAATAAAAACTAGAGGCCCATCCCGCTTCTGAGCCACTTCTATAAGCAGTTTTCGAGGGTGGTCTAAAATCTTCTAGCGAGAAGACTTGATGAGATTCACCCAGGAGACTGAGTTTTGAAAGGGCAACGGGACTAAAGACCATATCCACACAATGTGGCTGTTTATACAGTAGAACTCTATAAGCCCTTGTGTATTGCTTTTGTGAACTATGAAAGCCTTTGACTCTATCATACCTGGTCTGTTCCTGAGTCCCTACAGCGCCAGGTGGACTGGCGATACATTAAGGTGATAAGATGATTGTATAATATCGCCACTATGTCCGTACCAGTAGAAAACAAGCCGAATATGCATATCCAGCTTCGCAGGGGGATGTTATATCCCAGAAACTGTTATATAACGCCCTGGAAGATACGTTTATGACGTGCGTACTAGCAGTCATGACCTAAGGAGCCGAAAGGACACTGACGCTTAGATTGGGTCATAAGTTTATGGTTGCTCAGCGAGCTATGGAGTAAGCTATGCTCGGTGTTTCTTTTAGGGGCAAAATTAGCAATGCCCGCCGGACAGATCAAGTAACGACTTGCGAAAAACGGCTGGCAAGAATTGGATGACGAGAGCTGAAGATCGGGCTCAGTGGAGTTTACTAGGAGAGGCCTACGTCCAGCAGTGGACGAATATAGGCTGATGATAATCTAATACCCAATTAAATTATTTCTTCTCTATTTGTTACAGAACTCATTTAGTCCTCCCCAAGGGAAAAAACCCTGCAGATCTAACAGTATACATTACAAGGATCAGTCTATTCGATCCTGAAAGATTTCAACCACAGGATTTATTTTCTCTTACTCGAACCTTATTAGAGGTAAGTACTTGACACGTACCTACATATTCTAACACATTATAACATGCTGTGTGTAAAATAATGCTAAATTAAAAATTCATCATCATTGGCAGCCAGAAGTTTTCCACTGCAGAACATATAGGCCTACCCATAGATTGCCACAACAATCTGTTGGTAGCTGCATTCATCCACCAGTTCCCACGACCAGATCGTTGGTCGTCCACCTCGTGGGGATTTCCTACGCTCCGTCTTCTAACCCGTGGTCACTACCGAGAACCTTTGTGGCCTGCCCATTGCCACTTCCACTTGAAAATTCTAACACCTAGGAAAAAATATAAAATTGATATTTCTCAAATATAAACTTTGCAATATGGGTTTAGAAAAGACGTGGGCAGGATACTTGACAAGGCAAAAATACTATAGATGGTCAAAAGAAGTGATATGGGTGTGGCCTAGATGACAATACTAGACCGGTTGGCAGATCACCAATGCGATGGGTGGCTGAATAGTCTGAATTGTAGGTAGAATATGGTGTTGGTTGGCTCTGGACTGGTATGAGTGGCGTAATAAATAGAAGAGGCCTATGTCCAGCAGTCGATTGATATGGGTTGATGATGATGATGATGATGATAATAATTCTTTTTCAGATAACCTTTATGGAAGATGATCATTTTGTAGTTGCCGGATTTGTCCAAATTTTAGATTTGAACGGTCTGAGTTTGAATCACTTAACGCTATTAACCGCCGCACATTTGAGGAAATTAATAATGTTTAACCAGGTAAGAATTGAGGCTCTATATTATAAAAAAAACGGGAACTTGTGTGTTGCTTTACAGAAAACCAATTGGGCGTTTTCCCACTATTGGGCACAGGCAAGATACTAAGCTCCAAGGCTGGAGGTGTTAAATGGCATAACACTCTTCTAACCGCATTGACTGCCTTAAATTCACAAAATAATAACTACCATAGCCCTCTAGTTCCTATTTACCCTTGTTCTTGTATTCCCACCCGCATCCATATAATCTATCTATATCTATCTATCTATCTATCTATCTATCTATCTATCTATCTATCTATCTATCTATCTATCTATCTATCTATCTATCTATCTATCTATCTATATATCTATCTATCTATCTATCTATCTATCTATCTGTCTATCTGTCTATCTGTCTATCTGTCTATCTATCTATCTATCTATATCTATCTATCCCTACTTATAATAAAACAATAAGAACGAAAAAGTCTGTAAAAACAAGGTAATTAAAAAAAAGGTTTAGTGTACTTAAATTAAGACTAAATACTTACTTAAATTCTTTATTGTACACACCACAAAGAAAATTAACAAAATAAAGGAACAATAGTAGCAGAAGTGTCACAATGGGTGGCCTTATCGATAAAAGCGATCTCTTCCAGGCAACCTTTGGATGGAGAGGATTTGTTATAATCGTGAGGGACGGGGTGCACTATGATATTAAATTACATAAATATATATATATATATATACTACATGAATACATAAATATCTAAATATAATTACGAGATGAAAAAAAAAACAAAAACAAAACTGTAATATAAGCAACATGACAAACGTAAGCTGCTGAACAAGAATATAAAAAGAACGTTTCTGTCTGTTTGTCTTTTGTTTGTCTGTATGTTTGTTCGCGCATCACGTAAAAACTACTGGACCGATTGCGATGCGATTTTTACTGTTGGAAAACTAAGAGAAAAATGAGGTATTTGGTATCTTAATCCGATGATTAGCCAAGCAATAAATAAAAAATGATTTGACGGCTGCACGAATTTTAAGAAATTTAACATAATGGGTACACCATTGATCATAACATCATGTACCTAATGGGTACTTTTGGTCCTGGATTAACACGCAGGGGTGTAGAATCAAAACTGGATACGTCCACAATTTCTTGAAATTGACTTTCAACAACAACAACATTTTTGTTTCAAAAATTCTTTTCACCCAAAAAAACGTTTGGCACCTAACTTCGCTCAGTTCACAAATATATTGAATGAAGAAATGGGTTTAGAATCAAGCTTGGTTACGTCCCTCAAAGTTCAGTATGAAAACTGGCTACGTCCGCGTCTGACAATAGGAGCGCAATATTTGAAGTACAACAGTAATGGCCACCCATACAATTTCTCTGTAATTAACTCGTTTGTTTACTGCACTTTAAATAAGAATTCCTAGAGTTTAATGTGATAACTATAGTTTTTTAGCAAGATAGATGTTTTTTCTTTGCCTGTCAATAAAAAAACAGGCAAGGAATCGGTAGCCACAGCCACATAAATGAAAGGCAAACAAGGCGAAAAATATGTAAGTCTTAGAGAATCGAGGGCAAGTTGCATTCACTTGACTGCGAAACATAGTTTTTGGTCTCAAACTTGGTTAAATCCTAAGAAATTGGAATGAAACATGGCTACGTCCAACGTTTGGGATCAAAACTGGTAACGTCCAACAGTTTTTATGAATGCATCGTATTTTTTTGCTTTAAGAAAAACGTTGTTTTCGTTGTGAACAAAAATGAGAACTTTTTTTCCTTTCTGTATAACTACTTTTGATGGACGTAGCCAGTATTGATTTTGCACCCCTGGTAAGGGGGCTACTTTTAAATGAAATGACCACGTGGGTATAGCCGGGGGCACAGCTAGTAATTATAATAAAACAATAAGTACAAAAAAGTCTGTACAAAAAATACGTAAAATAAGCAACTAAACTAAATAAAAAGGTGATAACATCCTCTTGAAGAATTATAGGCACATTTCGCTGCTGAGCTGTTTTCGAGAGTAGTTACAAACCGTCTCGCTCATAGGTTTGACGTCTTTCAACCTCCCGAACAATCTGGATTCCAGAAAGGCTTAAGCGTAGATCACATCTATACTCTCCAGCATATTATACAGAAGACCGAAGAGTATAATCGGCCACTATGTCTAGCATTTGTAGACTACGAGAAAGTCTTTGATTCAGTCGAGACCTGGGCAGTGCTACAGTTATTACAGCGGTGCCAGATTGACTACCGGTACATCGAAGTGTTGAAGTGTTTGTACAGCAATGCCACCATGACTGTCCGTCTCCAGAATGGAACACGAATTTATCGAATTGCAAAAAGGGGTGAGACAGGGAGACGTTATTTCTCCGAAACTGTTAACCTATGCACTTGAAGATATATTCAAGCTTCTGAACTGGAACGGATATGGAGTTAACATCAATGGTGAATGTATCACTCAACTTCGATTTGCTAATGATATAGTCATAATGGTAAAAACCCTGGAAGATCTAAGCACAATGCTCAGTGACCTCAATATTGTTTCTCAACAGGGTGGTCTTAAAATGAACATGGGTAAGACGAACATCATGTCAAATGCTCATGTCGCACCCATGCCGGTTATATTGGGAACGATATTATGGAAGCCCTTGATCACTATGTCTACTTAGGTCAGACGATCTAACTGGGTAGATCCAATTTCTACAAAGAGGTCAACCGAAGAATCCAACTCGGATGGGTAGCGTTCGGGAAATTATGCTATATCTTCTCGTTGGAGATACAGGTTTATAATCAGTGCGTGTTGCCAGTGATGACATACGGCACTGAGACGTGGTCGCTAACTGTTGGTCTTATAGTCAAGCTCAAAGTCGCGCAGCGTGCAATGGAGAGAGCTAGGCTCGGTGTTTCACTACGTGATACAATCCGAAACAAAGAAATCCAACATCCACTGGGGTATAAAGTTTCTCGAATGGCGACCACAAACAAGCAAGCGAAGTGTAGGGAGATCCCCCACACGATGGACCGAAGATATTGTAGCCATTGCAGGAAGTCGGTGGATGGAGGTGGTACAAGATCGCTCGTCAGCAGTCATCAGCTCGTCACTTGCTCGGCACAGCTTTGGGGAAGGCCTATGTTCAGCAGTAGACTTCTAAAGGCTGACATGATGATGATGATGATGTTTGTTCGATGCTGTTTTCACTGTTGGAGAGCTTACGATTTGACTTAAAAACTAGGGTACTTGGTATCTCAATCCGATGAGTAAAAGCCAAGCAATTAAAAAACTTTTTGATGGCGAAAGAATTTTAATGATATGTAGTATATTGTACTCTTTAGGCACGTTTGGTCCTGGAATAACACGTGTGGGCTACTTTTAAATGAAATGACCACGCGGGCATAGCTGCGGGCACAGCTAGTTTATAATGAATACATTTAATGTATAATAAACTACCTGTGCCCGTGGCTTCGCACGCGTGGTTATTTCTCTGGATTAAAAAAATATATGTGCCTAAAGTAAAATTCCAAGACCTAAAATACCAATATACCAATATTTGATCAAAATTCCTTCACCTGTCAAAAAGTTTTTTATTGACTACTCAGTTTCTACTCATTGGATTGAGATACCATGCACCCCAGTTTTATGTCAAACCCTAAGCTATCCAACAATGAAAACCGCACCGCAATGGGTCTATTACTTTTAGCGTGATGCACAAACAAACATACAGACACACAAACAAACAAACAGACAGACAGACAGACACAATTTTCATAAATGTTATATTCTTGTTCAGTAGCTTATTTTAAGTACCCCAGTTATGTTTTTAAATTATCTTCTTTGTACAGACTTTTTCGAGCTTATTGCTTTATTATAAGTATAGATATATATAGATACATTTAATGATAATAATAGAAATGCTGAAAAATTACTTTAGGAACTCACCTTTATGCGTTGTTATAATTTTCAGTGACAAGATTTATATTACAGTTATTGTTATTTTTGATCTTCTTTGTTTTTCATAGATGTCTGTCGATTTGTGTACAGTACCTAGTTATTTAGGGATGTGTCTGAGGACCCCTCACAGACCCCCAGAGCCATGTTTGAAAAGGCTGATCTAGGGAGGAAAACGTAGTAAGATAAATGTATAATCCAGAACTATAAAACAGTACCGTGACATATCTGTTTGTGTGAGAGCCCAAGATGTAGACTCGATGAGATAGAGAGCAGCGGACTGTATACGTTTATGACGACAGTCGTCGCTCGGGCTGACTCGTGCTAACTCGGGTCGTCAATTGGCTGGGATTGTCGTGCGAAGGGAGGTATATAATGAAAGTAAACGTAAAATGACTTCGATTTTGTATATATTACTATATCGACCTCTACAGCTTCACCAGATTGGGGGATGGGCGCAAAAGCACAGAAGGCGTACGCCAATGTTTAAATTTTGCCGACCAGCTCAAGGGCACCAAGGGGATACAAACCTCAGCTTCAGGCGGTCGTCTAGATTACGAGGATTGCACTTAACACCCCTGGATCGCAAGTGTTAGCAGTGATCCAGGGGGCCCTGTCGAAATAGCTAGGAGCTCTTTGATTAATTAAACTTGAGCACCAATTCAGAATACAATCTTCAAGAAGCCATCTCCGTATTTTGACTGCTATGTCATCGTCCGGATCGCTTAGGAATCGGGATGTCACGAGGGTGTCTACGGAGTGGCCTGGGGGCGTCCGTGTCTGTCGAGTAGCAGGGTATAAAGATTCAGGATCGTGACTTATCCGTTGGCATCTGAAACTGGAAGAGTTCGAATATGATATTTAATACAAAAAAAGGAAAATCAACACAAACGCCCTATCTCGATTTTCTGTCAATCCAATCCCCATATAGAGGGAAAATCCTGGCGTGGACAAGATAGGGACTTAATGGACTGGTATTACCACCATAATTTAACCCTGATGAAATAAACTTGCGTTCGCCAGACCTGAGCGATCCTAACGAAGATATCTGACCGTTACCTGAAATAGATTCACGCTCTCCAAATCTTGTCGATCCCATTGAAGACATTCTGCCGTCACCTGAAACAAACTTACATTTTATCGTTCCTGGCATCCTTATAGAAGAAATCAAAAACGAAGTGACTAACTTACATGACCGCGCTCCCGAACGGTTACCAACTGCCGACGCACAAGCTGTCCTCACTCTATTGTCATCCACGAGCGCTTGTCTAATCTTACCTTATGTTGACTATCCTACCTTACTGATAGCGATGAAGAATAAATATAAATATATCAATACAAATATCCAATAGCATAACGAAGATATAACCAAATCGATAAATAAAGTAGTTATTCTAACTAAATCTATTAATCTTGACGAATCCAATCCTTTTGTACAGAATATTCTTGACAATATGCCCAATTACTCGGAGATTATAGATAAAGAAAGGCCTCTCAATTTTTCTGTATATACCCACTATTTTTAAATTACCAAAAAAAAATGTGCTGTGCAGAAGTGGCAATGCAATCCAAATATGCAGTCAGAACTTTTGAATATTTAACAGTGTAGAATTTATTAAAACCTGAAGTTTTCGGAAATCCTACCTAAAATTATGCTAGCTACCATTTTATCAATAACAAAATAAAGTAGGTGTCTCCGGTGGGTTGGGAAGTAGGTACCTACATAAGAAATAAAATATGAAATGTAGCATAAAAATACTTTATTTGATTAATTCTAACTTTCCTTCATACTTTTACGGGCTTAGGACCGGCAAAATTACTTTATTTATTGGGTAGGTAGGTGTTGAATTGTTTTAGATTAAAATACCAACACTTAAGTATCACCATAGAAGTATTAGGATTATCCTAATACTTCTATGGGTATCACAATGAACCAAGCTAAATTTAAAAGTTATTAAGTTGGAAACAAAGGAATTTTGGCGTATTTAACAGTTTATAATCAGCTATTTACAACTATTGTTATTACTATTTACACTGCTTAGAAATTAACTTACAAGTATTTTAACAATTGTTCGAAGTGACCACCTTCATTATCAATACACAAGCGAGCACGTTTACACAGATTACTGCGTAATGACTTTAAAATGTTTAGGCTTCTCTTTTGTCAAAAGCGTCTATGGTGCGCTGTCTTAACACTTGCATAGTGTCCGGTTCACTCACATAAACAGGCCGGTTTATTTCGCTCCATAAAAAGAAGTCCATAGGTGTTAAATCCGGCGAACGCGCTGGCCACGGTATTGGTCTACCGCGACCAATCCAACGATCTCCGAATTGATCGTTTAGGTATTCGCTTACCATTCTATGATAATGCGGCGGGGTGCCGTCCTGTTGAAACAACACACCTTGCAGATATGCTAGCGGAACTTCATCCAGCATCGAAGACACCATCGTCCGGAGAAGGTTTAAATAAGTTTCTCCTATGAGGCGACCTTCAATGAAATACGGGCCGATTAGTCTGTCGTTCAAAATTCCCGCCCACACATTTACACTGAATCGATGTTGTAAAGAATGTTGACGCGTCAGTTTTGGATTTCGGACCGACCACCAATGTTCATTGTGTTGATTAAACAGTCCAATCCTTGTGAATAAACACTCGTCAGAAAATAACACATTAGCGTCGAGATTGTTCAAAATCCAATTGCAAAATGTAATTCTCGGAACTCGGTCGATTGTAGTCAGTTCTTGCGTTTTCCTGTATGGATGCATTTCTGTTGAATGCACTATTCTCCAAGCGCAGTACTGGCTAATTCCTAAATGGCGAGCGGCATCATTGGTGCTTCTGCGGGGATCTTCTTCGAATTAGCTCAGTACCTACATCATCGTACACGTTTTGAGGAAGCGCAGGTCTCCCTCGTCCTTGTGCATGTGACGGGGTAAAAACCGAGCCGTGGTCCAGCATACGTTGGTAGACACTCGACATTGTAGCGAAGTTCGGTTGTCGAGCGTCAGGATACAAATCACTGTACATTCTGAGTGCTTCGCTCGTATTTTCCCCAGACAGGAAATATGCACGTAACATTAACGTGTATTCACGAGGTGAAAATTGATAAGCCATCGCGACGGTTATCAAGTGGCGTAGGAACGGCGTGTGCGATGCGACGCGACTAATTAGTAATTAGGAAAAAAAGGAACCGCGCCAACCAATATGCCGATACGAAAGGGATAGACTCCGGCGGGGGTGGCGCGGGTGCGGGGCGGGCTGGAAGTTTGTGGCCAGCCGATTATATCCTTGAGCTTCCACGCGAGTGTACATGCACTATTATTTACTCTGTGGCGAGTGTTTATGAATCGCGCGCGCATGTAGGTACCTAGTATTTATAAATGAATTAGCAAGAACTTATTTTAGGTGTGCGATTCTATGTAAACGTGACCAATTATTGACTTTTTTGTAGGATAATATTTAGCTTTTTTTTGTTTTTTTTTTAGCCTAGATGTACTCAGTACCAGCAGTAGATACAGCTGTTTTTTTTTTGGTAATTTAAAAATAGTGGGTATTATTTCCGGATCTTCAAAGTTTACCACTTTGACAAATGTACCTACGGCGACATTTATAAAAGCCTTAAATCACTCAGAAATGAACTGGTCACTAATCTCGAGAAAGAAACTACCCCAGATATCGCAAATCCATTTGATACCCATCAATTTATCAAAATCTACAATATACTTCTTTACCTGTTATATAAAACGGGTATACATATATTCAATATACTCAGATCCACTTCATTTCTCTCGATGGTGGCCTAACGAGAGCGATGGTGGCCTAACGGTTCTATAGTGCAATTTAGAATCCAATGATACCGGGTTCAAAACCTAGGCTCCGCACCAATGACTTTTCTGAGTTATGTGCGGTTTTCCATCGCTCCGTGCTTCGGAGGGCACGTTATAAGCTGTCGGTTCCGGCTGTTATTGATTAATAGCAGTCGTTAAGTCATGTTAGAGGCCCTCGGGCGGCTTGACAAACTCTGACATCAGAGGTCAGCGCTACCTCATACGACAAACAAACAAAACACTACATTTCTATCTTCAGTATCCCCGAAATGATCCTCACGGATCAAGGAACCAACTTCACCCCTGATCTCTTTAAAAATCTTGCGAGTTCCTTAAAATAAAAAACCTTTGGGCTTTTCCTAGCCCAGGGTGCTCTTGAACGAAGCCACTCAACCCTCAAGGAGTACTGTAAGTAAACATAGCTGTATAGACAACCAAACTTTCCAATTTAAATTCATTATTAATAAACCACTTTCTTAATCTACTCAGAAAACAACAAACATCACAGACGGACAAAACAGTGAAATAGAACTAACCAGCCCCGTCGCCTCACTTAGAACTAGAGTTTAACAGAGACTTTGATTCAACCTCAAAGTCTTCTCCAAAAGGGGAAGGTGTTATACCCCAACCTTGTTAGCCCAAGTGCTTCCGCAAGTCCATGCCTGCTCAGCAATATTTTTAGTTAATCCTCCTTTTAATAATATTTTAAAGGCAGTCTGACAAAGGTAAAGGTAGGTTGCATAAGGAAATCTTAAAAAGCAATATCCTTACCAATATATAAAAGTGAAACGTTGTCTTTTTGTTTTTTTGTTTGTTTGGTGAGCTTTCACGCGATAACGGCAGGACGGATTTTGATAAAATTTGAAATAGAGATAGCTTTTACCCTGGAAAAAACATAGTTTTTATAATATGTTTATAAGTAGATGATAAGATGCCATGTAATTTGATAAGACACAATAGTTAGTATATAAATGTTATGTAAATATTTTAAGGACTAGATAGTTAATAAGTAGCCTTATTCTTTTATAGATAGATAAATAGATAGATAGATAACACTTTATTGCACCAAATGAAACACAAACTAAATAAACTTAAAAATATTGTACCATCGGCGACCTTATCGCTAAGCAGCGATCTCTTCCAGGCAACATAAAATTGATTAATTGTTTTTTTTTATTGATTTGTATAATGTGTAGTTTCAATGATATGAAATGTTTTGTTAGTAACGTTTTTAAGATTCGTCGTGTTATATGGATTTATGGAAACAGCTTTAATAAAAAACACTTTAAAGTATTTAATACTAGCTTTCCCGCCCGTGACTTCGTCCGCGCGTACTACCGTTTCTCTGCGAAAAAAAGCATCCTATGTTCTTTTAGGATATTAAAAATCAATGCAAAAGTAGGTATAGTTAGCACAAACCCTCGTGACGTTTATTGACAGACTTGTTATTTCGTTTCCATGGAAACCGTTCCTACAGCGAGTAATCAATATTTCCCAGTTTTCCCGTGGAAACTTACAATTTTCCGGAATAAAAAGTATTCTATGTTTTAGTCCAGGGTATAAGCTATCTCTATTCCAAAGTTCATCAAAATCCGTCCAGCCGTTATCGCGTGAAAGCTCTCCAAACAAACAAACAAACAACGTTGCACTTTTATATATTGGTATGGATTTATCTAGGTACTTAGTGCCTCTAAGCTTGGCCATCCTGCGCATATTGACTGACTGTCTGACAGATAACGCAAACCTAAACTGGTGGCTTTGAGATTTAAATTTGGAGGGAATAATCCTTGTTTACCCTTGTTGGCTGTTGGGTTGCACTAAGAAGGGATTTTATGAAATTCCATCCACAAGGGAACGTGTGGACGGCGTTGCAAAGTTTACTCGAAGGTAATGCAGCTAGTTATGTATATAGGGAGTCGGAAAAGGATAGTCAGTGGAGAGAGAGAGAGTACTCTAAATATCAATGATAGCAAATTTAACTCAAAAGAAACGACTTTTTATTTTAATTTAAATAAATATTCCTAAGTGCTTTCAAATATATTGTTGCTTTAGCCGAGAATCGAAAAGAACAAATAATCAATAGTTAAAAACTATCCCTCCACCGACCCCTATTTATACTCCGCCTTTATAGTAGGAAATCAAGCCAATAATGCCTTACAATAATTGACCACTGTGCTTACAAGACTACTATTTGTTCTAGGATGCCTCGCCAATCAGACTACGAGCTATGCATATAATCGGAATGCCATCATTTGGTCAAGTAACGTTCAATATCATGAAACAATTTCTTAGTGAGAAGAACCGACAGAAGGTAAAACCCACCACGTATGATTTATTACTGAAATTATAAAAAAAGATCGATTATGCATATAACAGGGACGATTTGATCTCTATCTCTTCCGATATTTGTATATTTTTCACACGCGCTGTTTATTTCAGATACATGTGCACAAAGGAGGTTTTGAAGAGCTACACAAGTACATTTCTACAGATATACTGCCTGAAGAGTATGGCGGTAAAGGAGGCACATTTCAAGATGTAACTGGTATGTAAGCTACGCCATTGAAATCTAGTAACTAAGTACGAAAAATCGTTTTTTTTATTACCGACTAGGCAATAGCTTGACCACGATCTCACCTGATGGAAAGTGATGATGCGGTCGAAGGTGTAGCACGCTTGCCTAGTAGATACCTATTCACTCTTGAGTTGAACACTCCTGGGTTATATTTTACCGGAAACACTGACGTGGGCGGAGCATTCCACTCCTTCCAGTTCTTATAATAAATGAAGAAGCGTAACGCTTCGTTCTTGTGCGAGGTATTCCAACTATAAAAGGGTGGTGCTTTGCCGATCGTCTAGTCGTACGATGATGGAAAGGTGTGAAGAAATCAGATTGTGCAGTTCTTGTGCACACTCACCATAGCATAGTGCAATCTGTAGAATACCGACAGGTTTGCGACCTCACGTCTATGCGCCAGACTTTGAAGCTTACTCTTTACCAGAGTGTCATCCCCAATGAGCCTCATAGCACGTCTCTCTATTGAATCCTAAGCCTCGAGCTGATATTTGGCAGAACCATCCCAGAGGTGGCAGCAGTACTCCATACAAGATCAGACCTGTGCTTGATAAAGCTTCAAAAGCTGTCCCGGTGTGAAGTACCGCCTAACCTTAGACAAAATACCTAGTTTCCTTGCAGCTAGCGTGGCTTTGAATTCAATGTAAGACCCAAAATTCAGGTTCGATGTGAGTTTGACACCCAAAAGCTCCAGATGGTCGCCTATTCGTATTGTTACACTACGGAAAGACGGAATTGAAATGGAATCTTACCCACAAACAAGACCTACGTTCAAAAACTAAAACCCAACTACGGTCAAAGCTACGGTCGGGTGAAAAATAGTCTATGGCACTCTATAAATGAAAACGAATCGATTGGCACCTCGCTTGTTAAAATCGGAACAATTTTGTAGTGTGAACACATAACCCTTCCATTTCTCGCTGTAATCGGCTAAAAAGCCTATGACTTCTGGTATAGAGTACCAGAAGACGAATCGATTGACAACACGCTTGTCAAAATCCACTAAAAATCGGACTAATAGGTGTGACGCTATGGTGGAACATCCACATACCCACTTAAATAGATACATACATACAAACACACACACATACAAAGACTGTTATGGTTATGGGTAATGCCCTTCCCTTGCTTCGCCGTAGTCGGGTAAAAAGTACAGTCTAATTGAGAAGCTCATTTTAAAAATGGAATCCATTTTAATCGGTTGATATTTTTCCACAATAATTTCAGATCACTTTGTAAACAAAGTCGCTGAGTACAACACATATTTTAAAGATGACTTGCAGTACGGGACTGATGAGACCAAAAGACCTGGAAAACCAAGAACCGTTGAGTCAGTTTTTGGAATAGATGGATCTTTTAGACAACTCGATATTGATTAAAAGTGGCTGTTCTTTTGTACATAAAATAAAATATTTTTTGGATGGTATCTTCTCAATCAAGTTTTTAATAATATATTATTTTGTTGATTCCGTGTATTTTTTTTAAACCTAGTGAATTATAAACAGCCACCGAAGCCGGCGGCCGCGTTGGCATCCGGCGGGTTAATCCGTCAGGCTATGCCGTTGCCTGATTAGGAGAGGCGTACGTCCTGCAGTGGACAAATATAGGCTGATGATGATGGTGATGATGATGCGATCTCTTCGCCTGTTGCCACCTTTCTGATGTTGATTATTATTTCTAGCTATCCATAAAATTGTGGATCTTCGCCTCCATTTTGAAATCTTCTACTTTTTATTAGTTCATCGGCCACTTTCGTTATTTGCCTCCTTTACATCAATAGATTTCAATAGAAAATAAATAATATATAAATAGAATCGATCAATAGATTTGTACCAAACAGTACAAAACTGGAACTCTTCACTATATATGTTGTATCTGTTTGTACACTATTTGTATAGTCAAATATATAATACTAAGTACCTATAGTTGCAACAGCATAGTGATAAAGTTTACATCCGTAGATAACAACAGCCTCTTTAGAAACACTAACTAGAATTATGCATAGCTAGACCAAACGGAATAAAACACGAATAACTAGCTTAAAAGCTAAATAAAACACGCCTGCCCTGCCAAAAAAGAACTTTTGCCAGTAAATTATATACTGTTGGAACGTGCTTATCAAGACCTTTTTTTGGGCAGTCGTGTCAGAAAAAGACAATGTCGCTTATCAACGCATCATCAAGGTCATTCGTTTACTTAATTTGGCTGTTTATTTAAATTAATTTGATTTGTTCGCAATATGGCCGCCAATTTTTTTATCCTGTTGTAGGTAATTTTTGTTTAATTTTTCAATTCGTTTGTTATACTATTTCAGTGCCCAATATGATATTGATGTATTCGTTTTATTTATTTTTTGTTTCTTTAATAAAATGTGATTTAACTTTATTTTTTTCGAACTAAAGATAATTTTCTTTACGACAGTACAGGATAGGGAAAATTTCTACCTTAGTTAAGAATATTCCAAAAAGAGGACATATTTTGATAAAGTATTACAAAGGTGAGAAAACTGTGCGATGAACTAATAATAAGTACAGGATTTCAAATAAGGGGCACAGATCCACAATTTCTATGGATAGCTAGAATAATAAATGAAATCAGAAAGGGGACAAGCAGCGAACAGACTGATGATGCTGTCGCCGCCCCCGGCCTTGCCGCGCCAGCTGCTGCCGGCTTCGGTGTGTTGAGTTCTAATGTTGCGTACGTTGTTTATATTTTAAATGACACAAAAATGTAAACAAGGTACATACACATAGTTCCTTTATGCTTACTTAGCCGGAATAAAAATAAAACTAAGTGTTTATACACTCTACTGAAAATAAGTGCGATAAAATAAGAAAAATAAGTAAGGAGAGCGATGGTGGCCTAACGGTTCTATAGTGCAAAATAATAAATAAACCTAGGCTCCGCACCAATGACCTTTATAAGTTATGTGCGGTTTTCCATCGCTCCGTGCTTCAGAGGGAACGGCTGTCGGTCCCGGCTGTTATTGATTAATAGCAGTCGTTAAGCCATGTCAGAGGCCCCCAGGCGGCCTGACAAACTCTGACATCAGAGGCCAGCACTACATCATACGACAAACAATCAAATAAACAATCTACAGCTTTATTACCAATGAGATTTTACCAATAGAGACGTCATACCCTTTATAAAACACTAAAAATACGGTGAAATTTTACTATAGCTACTTACATAGAACTTTAGCAACTATAATATTTGCATCACTGAAGAGGCTAAAAGATAACAGATATATACAGAACCGCGTCGTCAGAAAGAGATAAACATACTTATTCTGAGTTACAGTGGGTTGCAGTGTGCGGCCGATCGCCAATCACCGCCGATGACGGCCTGTGACGTCATTCCGGCTAGCTGCTAGAGTAATATGGGGCAAAATAGATGCAAGGGTTTATTCAAGATGAGAATAAAATGATTTTTTTGATAAAACATATACTTTCGTAATAATAGTTCTATATATCCCGGAGAACACCCGTATGTTCGCGCGAACACTTGAGAGCCGCGCGTAAAACTTTTTTTTTTTGTGAATTGCTTATAGAATAAATTACATTACCATTTTATAGCTAAAACAATAAACATCGAAAAAAATACTATTAAACTATCAAAAATATACTCATTACTCACGTTAACATTTTCCCGCCAAAGTGACAAAAGGCACTTTGTGACAATAGTCACTCGCGGAACACTAAACACAAAATTATTTTAATATTAGGAATTTTAACTGTAAGGAGCTTACAGTATTATTAGACGTAATAACACAAAATGACAAGCCATAAATCACTACAAACAACACAAAAAATGACTCAATACGCGGTCGATGAACTCGCTAGGACAAACTGAACTCACAAAAAAAAACGATTGGGACTGAACAACTTCATTATCCAATAAAATCGCTCGTTTCAAGCTGTTTTCAAATATATGTAACACAAATACTATACTCTATCATAATCCAATACAAATAGGGTTGCAACTCCGCTAGATTTCACGACTGAAGATCTTCAGTCGTGGCCTTTACGGGTCGGAACTCAGACTGAAGATCGCCAGCCGTTGGTAAGCCTCAACATCCCCTAGCATCATACGCTGCGCCACAGAATAAATAATAGTACAAGCATAGAAGGCTAACTGAGTAAAGTCATTTAAATAAATAGCGACTCTCGCTACAACGCTATAAAGTGCAATTTAACTCGCACAGCGCTGCGAGCTTTCAATTATATTTACCTAGAAGGCGCTCGCCCACCGCGTGCAGGCTAGAATGCACCGTATCACAACGCGCGACAACTTCCATTGCTCTAACCGTTTCAGAATCGCTCTGTCCCTTTTTCGCTCGGTAGGGTGGTATTAAGATATGACTAGGTACTTGTACTACTAATTATTCTGTGATATGTTATGACTTACAGTCCATTACAGTCAGTCCGGCGCAACCACAAAGAAATTCTCAAATTTGTCTCAAATGTATGGAATTTGGCAGAACAGTGAAGTTCATTTGTTTTTCAGATCCCAATGAACGGACCAAAAAGAACGAACTATAGAGTCCAAACATGATAAAATTACTATACTCTATGGTTAAGAAAAATCCAAAGTTGTTCTGCGAATTTTTAATTTTATTCATATTATTGTTATTAACGTACTGTTTTGTGTTTTCTTTGAAGAATCATCAGTGTATAGTGTTAAACCAGTTTATATGATAAATTTAAAATGCCACCAACTTTAGAAAGCTACAGCAGATGTGTTTTATGTGGAGTTCGCGCCAATCGCGAAAACCAGAACAAAAAGGAAATTTATGGCATGATTTCCTATTGATCAGCCCCGGTAAGCTTTAATATGATATTGCTTAGTGCTACCTCCCATCAACGTGACCATAAATGATAATTTACATGATTGTCATTTTGTATTTTCATATTATTTTAACACTAAGGTTATATTCTGGTTATATTCTGATTATATTCTCTTTGGCTACAATCACTATGTTTTAAAGAAAGATAAAAATCTGTACAGACAATCAAGCACCTACCACAGAATAAAAAATCATGACTTAGAAAACTCACTCAAACGAAACCTACTGAAATATACTTACAGTTGTAAAATCTAGTCAGTGCAAGACAATTTGTACCTTACGTGCATTGGAAAACGGTGATATTACACTGAACCGCTTGACTATTGAGTCAAGCCATTGGGCTGCGCGCTATCGCTAAGGTTGCTCGCTAAAGTCGGTCACATGGTCTCAGAACAACTAACAGTAGTACGACCAATGATGTTATATATAAACTGAGGTAGATAGGTTGTACCCCGCTCTGCGTGGCAAAGCAAACACAAGCTAATCAGCCTGTGTCGACTTAGTCCCAAACAGAGCGGCAACGACGCAACACGTAAATACACGCGACTTCCGAAACATGAAAAATTAATCAAAAATGCCATCTTGTGTGTTTAGAAAGCGCAATACATACACAGGGACGACTGTTAAATGCAGGAAGTATGTGTCTTTTAATTTTTAAGTACTGTTTACGGTATTGAAAATGGAAAATAATAAATTTAATTTTACCCTAAATCAACTGTTGCTATGTTGCCGCTTCGCCACCTACACGAACGAGACAAGTAGCGGGTTACGTGTAAGAGCGACAGAGAGAACGCTATAATGGCACGCAGCGTTTATTTATAGTTCGTATGATGCTAGGGGATGTTGGGGCTTACCAACGGCTGATGATCGTCAGTCTGCGCTCCGACCCGTAATAGCCACGGCTGACGATCTTCATCCGGGGAGTCTAGCGGAGTTGCGACCCTATTTGTATTGAGTTAGGACAGAGTATAGTATTTGTGATACATAATTATTTGACAAAAGCTTGAAAAGAGCGATTTTATTGGATAATAAAGGGGTTCGATATTCCAATCGTTTTTTTTTTGTGAGTTCCTGTTGTCCTAGCGAGTTCATCGACCGCATAGTCAGTGATTGTGATTTTTTATTTGTGTTGTTTTTAGTGATTTATAGCTTGTATTTTGTGTTATTACGTCTAATAATACCGTAAGGAACATATTAAAATAATAGTGATAAATTAATTTTTATTACCGAAAGGAGATTAATAAAAGTAAAAACAAATAGGAAAAAAAACAAACGGTCAAACATCAAACAAGATGGTCGGCGAACCCCAAACTAGCACGAGGCCTGTATCTTGGGGCTATTGTAATCTAACTTATTGTATTTATCTGTTTAATTAAATATATATACTTTTAGGATTCTACAGTCATACAAGAAACTCTTACACTTTTGTCCATGTGTCTGTACTTATTTCGCAGCTATTTTATGCTGTTAATACTAAAGGTTGAAGTTAAGATAATCATAACCGCTATAAAGTTGAATAAAAAAATGGTATGTTAATGACGCACATTTTGATACTCCACTCGGTTTTTACCGAGGTTTTGGTCATATTTTGTTGCGTCGGAAATACAATGTGGCAGCTGTAAGTCACCATATTCGTTTTCTTGACACTTCATATACCCTAGAACTCTAGTGATTAAGCCGTACAGGCGGTACGCGCTAATGAACGCGCCAAAGAAAAACACAAACATACATACAACTCAAAAACAACCCTCCGCAGTCGGGTAAAAACACACGGCTACTGCCAAACAAATAATGAAGGATTATTACGTTGCACCGACGTCCCCGCCACTATTTTTCGTTTTGTTAGTTATTAGTACCTATTGGTTACATAAGAAACTTCATGGTAAAGTGACTTCGAAGTCGTTTAGACATAAGTCTTAGTCAGACATTTAATTTTGGAGTGAAAAAAATAAAAGATTTTATTGTTTCATTTACACTCAATCACAGTTAGGTAAATATTACCTCAATATGTAAATTACAGGGCAAAAAATACTTTATAACAACGTTATAAAGTGGTTACGCTTACCAAATTAGTAATTGCAACCACACGACACGTCGTACACTATGTGGCGACTATGGGTAAAACCCTCCAAAATGATAGACACAATAAAAAAATGCCCCTTAGTTCCTGGCGGCCTTGCTATTTCTGAACAAGGTGGTGGTCATGGTAACGGCAGCGTGCGAAGAATCCCCGGGCTACGGTAGGCCACCACGCACAACCTTGTACTGTTATTTATTCTGTGGCACAACTGAAATTGGCAACGTACAACGGACGAATGCTCAGGCTGGACGAAAACATGGCACAGCTCGAAACGTAACTGGAAAGGTGAGGTGGCACATTCTGGGGTTGTGTAAAGTTCGAAGAGATGGGAGGACACAATAACTCAGTACTACCGGGAGGGTGACCAGCTATCCCAAGGTGGAGTAGGCTTCCTCGTCCATAAATTCCTCGCTGACAACGTTGTAGAGATATCCAGCGTGTCGACTAGGTTAGCGTACCTCATCATTTAGCTGACCGAGAGAAATAGCCTGAAAGTCATACAGGTATACGCACTGACGTCGAAGCACTCGGATGACACAGTAGAAGTAATGTATGAAGACGTTTCTTCAGCTCTTTATAACACCACGAAGACACACTATAACGTTGTCATGGGAGACTTCAACTCCAAAGTGGAATTTCAGAGTGGCAGTGAATCGAGTGTTGGTTTATACGGTTACAGAAGTAGGAATCACAAGGGGCAAATGCTCATCAATTTCGTGGAGAAATACGGGATCTTCTTAATGAATTCGTTCTTTAAGAAGCAGCTCCAAAGAATGTGGACGTAACAAAGTACTGATTGCGCGACAAAAATAACTTAATTATAATATCATACTTGCATAATATCATAATTATATCATCAGTCTTAATCATGACGGATAAAAGGCATATATTCAGATACGTCTCTATGATCGATAGGTTTAAGACTGATAGTGATCACTGACTACTACCATATGTGTAATTTTATATGCTACTACGAGAATCTCTGGATATCAATTTTAAGCTAGAAAAATCCCGTCTGATGAATTCTACACTCCAACCCAACCTGCTCCAAACCGTCGTGGGATCAGAACAGTTCCAAATTCATCTGTAAAACCGATTCGCTCTCTGGAAAACACAAATGACGTTGACGAGGCCCTGGACCAAGTGGTGGGAATCCTACGAAAGACAGGGTCTAAGTTTTGTCAGTTTCAGCGTACTGGTACGAACTCCAAACTTTCGACTGAGACTCTTCGGCTTATGGACGAGAGACATGATGATGTACTAGCGACATCGTCAGAGGTGGGGCCCTCAATCGGAACATCAGCAAACTGGTGCGACGAGACTTCGGATGTTCCAACACAGGCCGCATAGAAAAGGCTTTTGAGCAAAATCGGGGGTCTAAAGTCTTTGCCCAGCAATTGATCTGACCAAGCTAAGAACATTATCGGGAAATATCCTCACCTCAAAGCCTGCTGTAACTGTACGACTCGCATGCTCAACGACCTGAACCAAGTTATGAGGAATCCCGAGCTACTTTAACCCGCCACTAAAGCGATGATCTGCTGAAAGTCAGCCTAGACGAGATCGAGATTGAGAGCCCTCAAACAGCTTAAAAATGGAAAAGCCCCAGGAGAAGACAGAGTCACTTTGGAGCTCTTGAAAGCAGCAGGAAAACCTGTGCATCGTGCGCTCCAGAAGATATTCGACTGTGTTCTGAACGATGGGAGAACTCCCAAGGCGTGGAACAGAAGCATCGCAGTTTTATTTTTCAAAAAAAGAGATAATATTCTCCACAAACTACAGGCCCATTTCGCTTCTGGGCCACGTCTATAAGCTGTTTTCGAGGGTGGTCACGAATCGTCTAGCGAGAATATTTGATGAATTTCAGCCTCCTGAGCATTATGTTTAACTGAGCAGGCTGGGATTCAAGCGTTTACGGGACCATAGACCACATCCACACAGTGCGGCGGTTATACAAAAGACCGAAAAGTATAACCAGCCCCTGTGTCTTAGTTATGTGGACTATGCTAAAGTCCCTGCAGTGATGCCAAGTAGACTGGGGGCCGCGACTATATCCGTACAAGTACAGAACCAGCTGACTAAGCATATCCAGCTTCGCAAGGGATTGAGACAGGGGGATGTCATATCTGCAAAACTGTTCACTAACGCTCTTGAAGATATGTTTAAGTTGCTGGATTGGAAAAGTACGGGTATAAACATAAATAGCGAGTATTTCTCAAATCTATGATTCGCCGATGATATCGTCCTTATGGCTGAATCGCTGCTGGAACTTGAGCGAATGCTGACCGATCTAGCTGACGCCTCTCGACAAGCAAAATGTCGGTCTTGGCATGAATATAGACAAAACTAAGATTATGTTTAACGACCTCATCACCCCGAGACCTGCTGTCATTAACGGTGTACCTCTTGATGTTGTGCAGGAATATGACTAACTCGGGCATACTGTGCAGGTTAGGAACCATTTCGAGACGGAAATCGATAAGAGGATTCAGTTGGGATGGGCAGCAACTTCGTCAAGACTTCTCGGTATCCATACCACAGTGCTAAAAAAAGAAAGACTTTAATGCGTGTGATAGATTTAGGAACAAGTTGATATATATATATAGTTATCTTGGGATCATTATTACTGTATATAAATCAAACCTAAGTTTGGTTATGTCATCCTTAGGTTAGGATAGATTTGACAAGCCTACGGTTAGGCTAAACAACTTAACTTTTTTAACATATTAAATAACGTTTTAACGCTATGGTGTTGTTATTTAATACCTTTTAACCATAAAGCAAGTGAAACTAATCATAATCATAACCTGACAATATACAAGCAAGTTGCTATCTCATAAAAACTTGAAATTTACTCTGAAGTTAAGTACCTATCTAAAATATAATGAATAGAATAGCATAACCTAAGGAGTATTCATAGAAACAAAGAAATGGAATTGTTATATTTTTTATTGATTCTACCACCAGATTCGGAACACACTACATAGAAGAATTGGCAAGAAACTATGTAGCGAATATATTTTTTATCATCATTATTTACAATTATAATTAACACTATTATTATCATACTAACAACCTAACAATGACCATAGTTACACCTGGCACAATAATAGCATTTAAACAAAATGATCCTGACCTAATCATTTCGGACACAATCACATTGACCATATTGGTTATAATAACATCACATTGAACCGACAGTACCTAGTTATGATGCAGCTACCCAGTCGCCTCATAACAACAGTCAGCACCTAGCGGTAGATTACCGAGAATATGGCGTGGGTGGCCGTACCATCGTGCATCCGCTCTAATTGCAACTTAGCATTTTAAGTTCCTTTGTTCTAGTTAGTATTAAGACAGTCGATTCGTGAATCGAATTCTTTGCGGTCGCTTTAATTAAAAATTATATTAACATTTAAAATTTTATATTAAATAATTTAGTTTTTAAAAACTGTTTTTGTGCTTGTATCTGGCGCAGCCGGTAGGATTGCTGGTTGTTGCCATCGCGAAAGTACGCGTTTGTGTAAAAACGTCCAAACCATCAAGTGTGAAAACTTGGAGTTCGCGAGTGGCATCTGTTGGTGCGTTATCCCTTTGTTTTACATAAATCAGTGAATCGTACTACACGGCAATCCTCGAACCAAATAAATCGGACAATTTCCGGGACGACAATGGTGACTGGCTGGTGAGTACAATTTTTCACCATTCTTTCCCTCACCTTAGTTTTGGAATCGAACTTATTCTACCATAACGTATTTGGCTTATCTGTATGATTTTTGTGTTAACGTTTTGTTGTGTTTGTTTAAATATATCGCATAAATTCGAATCTTTATAGCGAAAATAGTTTTAAGTATACTGTGTATTATAGATAGAAGTGTTACTTAAAGAGTGCAAAATGGCGACTACAATACCGGCTGAGATGCTTAAACTAATCCCCTTGTTCGGTGGGGACAGGAGACAGTTAAAACTTATTTTTAAGATAAAGTGAATATATAATAAATAAATATAGAGGTACCGGTGAAACAGAACAGGATGTGTACGTTATGCACTCTATCACGAGTAGGCTAATAGATGAAGCTGCAGCTCTCGTTAGCGAGCGAGAGGATGTCAAAACCTGGAGTGAATCGAAGGGATTATTAGTACAGCATTTTGGGGATCCTTGAAGCGAGGAGTGTATCGCTATAGAATTAGAAACATTAAAAATCAAAACTAACGAAAACTTTTTGGATTTTTGTAACCGAATTCAAGTGAACCAATTGTCTGACGATGAAATTAAACGCAGTAAAGTAATAACATACAATAACACTTCCCTAAACGTGTTCTTATACAACCTACCCGAAAATTTAGTACGTATTGTGAGACTGAAAACTCCTAATACGCTTGAAAAAGCTCTGGAGATTGTTCTAGAAAAAGTAAATTTCTATGAACAATATACCTTGCGAAATAAAATGGGAGTTAACTCTAATAAGCCACAACCGCAAGTTATGCAACCCACGCCCAGCGCACCATTTAAGTTTGGTGTTACACAACCATCACCAACCTCCGCACTAGGTTTTAGGCCGTTACAGTTCCCACCTCCACGCCTAAATTTTGGCATACCAAATAACAACCAACAGAGCTTGCCCCAATTTAAAGGTTTCAGATTCAATAGCCCTCAACCACAACAGTTTGGTTATAGGCCCCAGCTAGGACCTCAGGGTGGCATGCGCCCCCAACAATTCGGGATGCAACCCTTTAGGCCATCCTATCAACCCCAACAGTTTGGCATGCGACCTCAACCCATAGGTTACTGCCCACAGTTCAACCAACCCCAGTTCGGTTACAAACCACCCCAAGCTATTGCTAAGCCCTTGCCTAACGAAAGTACGGATGTATCCATGCGAACTGCAGCCCCTGCGAAACTACAGCAACAGGGTTTTCGCCTCAATGAATTAGAGCTAGATGAAAATCAGCTCTATGATCCCTATGATCAATATCCACAGGAATATCAGGATAATTACTACTACAACTTCAATGATCCTGAAGGCTATTACCGGGCGGAAGTATGTGAAGTAGTAGACGAAAATCAGGGAAATAAGAATGAAAGTGACGAAGCTCAGTGTATCGAAAATTTTCACATATTGGCCTCCACAGTAGGGAACGTGAAGTAATTAACATAAATTGTAACTTAAAATTAAAACTGCCATATGTATATATACCGGAAATAGATGGGAAATTTATGATAGATACAGGTAGCACACGGTCGTTTATTAATCCCGAAAAGGAATATAGATACTTTGGATCGGAAATTTATCACGAACCATTTACTGCGACTAGTACACATGCGTCCAGTAATCATGATGAAGTTATCCAAATTCCTTTGCTACCCTCGTTCAATGATCACGATCACCATAAGTTTTACCTATATGACGTGGATAAACGATATGACGGACTTATTATAGGAAATGACCTGCTTGTACAATTACAAGCAATCCTGCTTGTACAATTACAAGCAATAATTGACTTGAAGAATTTAAAGCTCGTCACCAACAACGCGAGATTGCCTATCGTGTATACTACATACCATGTTATTGAGCTAGCACCCCGTACAGAACAACGTGTTAAAATTCCCACGGATTTGTATGCAGGTGAAGCTATTATGAATTTCACACGATTTTGTGAAGGCGTGCGAATGCAAGAATGGCAATACTTTCACGATTTTTACCGACCACCGACCCTTAGCCTGGCTTTACTCGCTAAAAGAACCTAATAGTAAGTTGACCCGATGGCGGTGACGCCTACAAGAATACGACTTTAAAATCATTTACAAAAATGGCAAACAAAATACCAACGCTGACGCATTATCTAGGATTAAATTAAACGCGATCGGTGACAGTGATGACGAATCCATGAAAGTGAATATTGACAAGGACGAGACGAATCTGCAAAAACATTGTCAAGACGTAATAGACGAATTGGTGAAATTGACTAACAAAGATAAATTGGTTAGAGACAGCTCAGATACCTTGACTATTAGCGACATATCTAGAACAACGTCCGACATGAGCATTGACCCTGATTTCACAACAGGACATATGCCCTTGCCCCGTCGTCAAGTGGTACAGAAACTGCTCACTCTGCTAATGACCTAGAATCTAAAGGCATTCCTACTCTGAACGAGGCCATTGACACCAAGCCAAATCAGATATTAATTTTTGAATAGTTTAAAAATGATATTCAAGTACGTGACTTATCCCGGGACAAACAAAAGGTTTTAGAAGTATTTATGCCGACTAACAATGATGAAATAATAAAAACGTTTTTGAAGGAATACATTAAACCAAAACTGAAATATTTCGTATTTTTTGAAACCGAGCAACACAGAAAGGATTTTAATAGGATAGTTATTCAGTTATTTAAGGAAGGCTCAGTGAAGTTCTTCGAATGCACTGAAAGAGTAGTTTACGTAGAAGATGAAAAAGAACAGAAAGCGATAGTTTTAAAACACCACGATGGGAAAACAGTTCACAGGGGGATCAAAGAAACAATGCTTAGAATCCAAAGAAACTATTATTGGAACAATATGCAGGAAATAATATCAGCTGTTATTAATAGTTGCGAAAGTTGTCAAAAGATGGAATATGACAGAAAACCTCTTAAACCCGCAATTCAATTAACTCAAACGCAAGATGCACCATTCCAGGAATTATTCATTGATCTTTTTACAATAGACAGCCGATACTATTTAACTATAGTATGAGCTTTCAGCAAACTAGCACAAGCAATTGAAATATCAAACAAATCCACAGGTGAAGTAGTGCGTGCGCTGATAAAATACTTTTCAATGTATGGTGTACCCAAAAAAATAGTAGTGATCCAGGAACCGAGTTTAATAATGAGCTTGTTAGAGAATTAACGTCCATGTACAAAATCCAATTACACATTTGCACCTCAAATAACCCAAAGTCGACAGGTATTGTAGAAAGATTCCATTCCACGTTAATTGAGATTTACAGACTAGCTAAATATAACCAAAAATGTACTGACGCCGCATCAGTGATGAGGTACTCTATAATGGCCTATAACAACACAATCCACTCAGCTACGGGATTAACTCCTTTTGAAATCGTATTTGGGCACACAGACGCTAATAAAGCATTTGATGGGGAATTTGAAAAGGCATACACTCAACAACATTTAAATGATCACGCCAAACGTACAAAAGTCTTGTATCAATTTATAGCTAGTAAAATGTTAGAGAAAAAGCAGAAACTTAGAGAAAAACAAAGGGGAAACGATGAAATCGAGTTAGAAGAGGGAAAAATTATATTCGTAAAAGATGTGAACAAAAGAAAAAGTAAAGACAAGCCCCGATACCATAAAGCAGTTAAGGGCTCAGTCGAAAGAAACGTAGCACAAGTACAGACACACTAAAACAGAGAGACTAAAATTGCCGTTAAAAATATTAAACGTCCTCCACAGGTGGTACGTGGTCGTGATGATCCTAATCATCCCAAACTAGGCCCTTCATCTGCAAAAGATTAAGGATAACCCTGGCATCTTACCTGTTAGACAAGGAAATGCCTATAATCAAGAGGATCAATGGATAGTTATTAAGGTATTAGACTTAAGCGGCATAGCCAATGACTTAGATTTTAATATTAAATAATATGATGTATTTACCAAAATAATAGATACGATAAAGGATTTTATAAACGATGGGCACATGGGAATTATTGGTAAAAGAACACAGTTTGAAAACTTACTTGGCAACACGATTTATAAATTCAGGCATTTGTTTCCCTCACACAAAATAAAAAGAGGCTTAGTAAACCCACTTGGTTCATTAATAAAATTAATATCCGGAAATCTAGACCACGCGGATGCTGTTCGCTATGATTCCCTCATTTCACAAATCCAAGCCAAGCCGTTATCGACCGATGGTAAAATTACCTTGGTTACAAAAGTATTCGATAGTTTTATGAATAGTACGGGCACCTTACAGGATAATATGCTTATTTTTAGTAAAAGACTAAAGAGAATCGAAGATTTTGCCACAGCCATTAGCAATAAGGAAAATTACTGCTTATATACATCATATGTTTTGAGCATGTTTGACTTGTTTATAAATGCTTTTACAACCATTTCTAATACATTAAACGAAATAGAAACCGCCTTGGCCTAAGGTATCAGTACTACACCAATCAATTATTAATTCTACAGAATTGTTATCTTTACTTAAATCCATAGAAATGGTCGATAATCTGATGTATGAAGCTTCCGATGAAAACTTGTTGAAGTTAGAACGAATAATTAATGTGAAAGCATACACAAAGAAAAGCCAAATAACATTTATATTAGAAATCCCACTAACAGAAAAGGAAGTTTACAATTACTTTAAATTATACCCTATTCCAATTTTCATTGATTCCATTAATAAGACTCTTGTTGTATTCTATGAAACCACTTACCTTATGGTGAAAGATTGGAAATTCCTACCGGTCACTAAACCATGTCAACGAGTAGCCTTTTCATTGATTCCATGAATAAGACTTGTAGCGTTGACAAAACGCTACTTGAATAAAAAAACAATAAACCTATAACTAGCAATACAAAACAACAATTCGACAAGTAAAAGTAGGAATAAACAAGACAGCACATAAACAACTAATAGAAACGCATCTTTATATTAGTAAAACTAGAATTATAATTGCATATTGTTCAATATACTCACATATTAGAATGTATCTTCGTTTTTGGAGTAAATAAACAACAGTAGTCATGTTCAGAGGTTATAAAAACTTCGATAAATATAACACGTCCATGCACTACGGATCACACCGAAAATAACTCTCATTAGGTCAATTGATTGAGATATGTACAAAGGGAACAAGGAATAACTGGGCATCAGATAATAAATAAATAATTAATAAAGTACAATTGATAAACACGGAGACAAGTAGTGACCTCTACCGTAGGTTCTACTTATCTTTGCATCGATTAGCTGTCAAAGCAAAAGGGCGCGTTCTGTTGTTCGGCACGGTCCCGCAATGTCAGCAAATAGAAGATAATATTAAACAAACCAATTAAATGCAACGAATGTCAAATTTAGGAACGTAGATTTTTCCAAAGCAAACCCATACAATATCATAATTTAATAGTGACAGTATATAGTTTTATGATAGTATAACGGTACCGAAGCAAAGAAACCGCGTACCGTACCTTTCGTCTGGAAGTGAACGGATCGTTACTAGTACGGAACGTTTTATGGACTATAGTTTATAACAATTCTTAGACGTCTCTTGACAGTTGTTTAGCTGTCAAAAATAGTTAAAGAAACAGTAAATAAACAAATTCCATTTCGATGGTGAGAAATCTTAAAAAATAAAAATAAAATCATATTATCATTTCCAAAGCCCATGTGTAAGCGCTGATCGGTTTCCTGGTGAAACGAAATGTTATTCGGATAGATTTTGCTAACTGAGGAGCAAACTAGATCCGGCTAGACAAAAGAAACAGGCAATGGAGGCGAGAGGCGTAAAAGCTTTTTTCGTGCTGGAGAGCTCGGTAGCAGGACTGACAAGTTTTTTCCCTGCATATTATAAAACCCGTAAAAAAAAGGTGAGAGCATTTTTCGGTATTTTGCATTGTCGGCAGTAATGATTGCGATTGTGAAATCACTTTTATCCATTTTTCGAGACGCCATTTTAGCGGACTGAGAGCGGTGGCGTTTTCGAAGTCTCGAATTCTAAAGAAACGTTGTGTCTATTCATCCACAGCGGGTTTTCCCCCCGGGATTGAGATACCACGACGGAGATTTCCCCCAACATTATACCCAACGATTCCTGCCACGTTCTTGGAATGCGGTATCGTATTGGCATGTTTATGCATATATTTAATTAACCGGAGTGTTGAACTTTGGTTCCCCACCGACCTGCTGGACACCTGCAACGCCTGAGGGGTCTAGCCTGGCTACCTCTCACGCAAATTGGACATTGCTGAAACGTCGGATGGAGAATTACCTTCACTAACATAACGGCAAAATCTTATAGAAAAAGGTAAATAAATAGACTGCACTGCCGGCCGGCAACTCATCACTTGTTTTGTTTGGGTAAATACTTAATTTTGTCAGTTCTATATCGACCCTAGTTACAACAGGGTAATCTTAGATCTTAGTACTTCTTAGCTGCTGAGTTGGATCTGCAGGCAAGGGTTCTTTAGACTTTAAGCAAACAGGCAAAGTTAAACCAAAAATAGTAAATATTGTATTGGTGAATTTAAATTGCATGTTTTGTCTTCCACTATTACATGCTAGCTTGAATGGCCGTCCAACGTACCTACGGCACAGTTCTTTAGATTTTAAGTAAACAGGCAAAATTAAATCAAAAATAGTAAATATTGTATTGGTGAATTTAAATCGCATGTTTTGTCTTCCACTATTACATGCTAGCTTGAATGGCCGTCCAACGTACGGCACGGTTCCTTAGATTTTAAGTACGTAGGCAAAGTTAAACCAAGAATAATAAAGATTGTATTGGTGAATTTGAGTTGTATGTTTTATCTTCCACTATTGTACCCACTACTAGCTAGTACATTACCGAACGGTCTTGATCCAATAGTTCTTGAAGCTCGTCCCGGTCTAAGTTTATCCAGGTAATTTTATTAATTTCAAAGTAGTAACGAGTATTTTAAGTTTTGAGTGATTCCGAAGAAAGATATAGCGTCCTCACGTTCAAAGCGACCGGATGGGGTAAGAATCCCGACTCACCCCACTCTTGGTGTGACTCACCCCGTTTTATTTTTATTCCCTTTATTCTCAAAATTACTTTTCATTGACTTAAGCGATCACCCTAACGGCGTTAGACACCGGACCAACTATCTCGGTGGTTAGCGAGTTTGGCCTAAAAACCAATTCATCGCATCTTTCATCGGAATCTGTTAGCACAGAGTAATTTACGATAAAACCGCATATATCGTGACAATACGATTAAAACGAATTAAAAATCGTTACAGACTCTTGTTGTATTCCATGAAACCCCTTACCTTATGGTGAAAGATTGGAAATTCCTACCGGTCACTAAACCATGTCAACGAGTAGCCGCTGGTGAAAATTTCCTGTGTACCGAGGAAAACGTAGTTCCACTTTCCGGGCCT
Organism: Alsophila aescularia; assembly: GCA_946251855.1. Lineage (NCBI taxonomy): Eukaryota > Metazoa > Arthropoda > Insecta > Lepidoptera > Geometridae > Alsophila > Alsophila aescularia. The sequence goes on from OX276375.1 coordinate 48,977,712, forward strand.
TCTTGTGAAGAACAGCTGATGACATTCCAGACAAAAATAGACCAATGTACGCCTTACTCAATTGAAATTGAGGACATTAAGGTACAACGCATAAGCCTTGACAGCTGGACTATATTTTGCCGAAACCCAACATTACTGACGGAAAAATGCGGAAACGAGGATACTCGACAGTCACTACAGGGAACGTACATTGCCACTATCAAACAAGAATGCAATATATACATTTCTAAGTACAGACTTAGCTACAGAAAAACCTTAGCCGACAATATCCAGTTCAAAATAACAGCTATAACTGCAATCCCGGAATTTAAAATAGAAAATGTCACAAATCTGAAACCCATCAACTTATAAGGAATCAACTTGGAGGAAACGCGTCAGCTCATCAAAATTCTGCGGGCTCACGCCAGCAGTGAAAGTGAAGTGCCAAAATTAATCAGTGTCGAAAGTGTTAGTTTTAGTGTATGCACAATTGTATTCTATGCCTTTATTGTGTTAATTATAATTAGTTTTATAGTTTTTAATCTTTATAAACGTTTGCGAAGTTATCGGAACCCGACATCAACTTCTACGGAACCCGATAATTTCGCACTTAGGGAGGGAGAAGTTATGATGCAGCTACCCAGTCGCCTCATAACAACAGTTAGCACCTAGCGGTAGATTACCGAGAATATGGCGTGGGTGGCCGTACCATCGTCCATTCGCTCTAATTGCAACTTAGCATTTTAAGTTCCTTTGTTCTAGTTAGTATTAAGACAGTCGATTCGTGAATCGAATTCTTTGCGGTCGCTTTAATTAAAAATTATATTAACATTTAAAATTTTATATTAAATAATTTAGTTTAAAAAACTGTTTTTGTGCTTGTATCTTGCGCAGCCGGTAGGATTGCTGGTTGTTGCCATCGCGAAAGTACGCGTTTGTGTAAAAACGTCCAAACCATCAAGTGTGAAAACTTGGAGTTCGCGAGTGGCATCTGTTGGTGCGTTATCCCTTTGTTTTACATAAATCAGTGAATCGTACTACACGGCAATCCTCGAACCAAATAAATCGGACAATTTCCGGGACGACAATGGTGACTGGCTGGTGAGTACAATTTTTCACCATCCTTTCCCTCACCTTAGTTTTCTTTGCGGTCGCTCTAATTAAAAATTATATTAACATTTACAATTTTATATTAAATAATTTAGTTTTTAAAAACTGTTTTTGTGCTCCCGCAAACTTATCTACCTATGTAGTATTTGTAAACTCTTTGGTACCTATTTGCAAAATACCCAGTTACACACAGTAAATATGAGACAAGGCAACAGTAGCAGAACAATAAAGTAATATCAATAGTTCTTAACTTACCAAAGTCCTGTTGGTGCGACGGCCAAAGTAGAAGTGAACATTGCTAATCCACCTTCATAAAATAGTAGAAAAATATGCCACCTCACAATATTTTTCCACCAGATCGACCAATCAGGAACCATCAATGGCGTCAGGCGTGACGGAAATGCACAATTCACTTCTACTTACATTTGTATATCCATAATAATCGTATTTTAAATATTGTAAGACAATTTTAAATCATTATAATTTTTATGGAATTATACTTACAGATATTTCAGAGTTATAACAATCTGCCATCATTAATTAGTAAATACACAACTTTTCACGAAAGACTTGGTAATTTTACTAAGAATAATGAATAACTCTATTAAGCATTTTAAACATCATTATATAACTCTAAAATCATAATTTCCAAGCTTTTGCATAATAAGTTGTTTTATAGATTCAACCACATTATCGGTTTCGTTCAGAAACATATATTTTTATTACCACAGATTACAAACTCACCATAAATCTAAGAAAAGACATATTTAAAAATAGATTCAATCGGTTGTCACTTTTGGCTTGACAAGCAATATGTTATGATACCGAGAGAACGAAACATATTCAAGCATGGTCGTTCAAGCCTGACACCTTACCTATACAAGTAAATACATTTCTGAACAATATCATCAGTGCTCAGTATAGTGTGGAGAAGCGGAGCATCAAATCGGAGACGCATGCCTCATTCGTTATCGGGATGTGTACGAGAAAGTGACTTCACCAAATGCCTGGCCCCCAGGGGTTCGCTTCGCAGACTGGTTTCCCTTTCGTCCCCGCGTGCAGCGGGGTAGCGAGCGTGCCAGCTTCAGCGCCGACGGCAGCACCCGCTGACGCTCCAGCGCCCGTGGGGACAGGTGACGCCACAGGGCACACGTCTGCTCAGCAATTACACAAGCCCATAGTTATATGTCATCAGAACATAGCGTCACTCGACAAGAAATCTCAGCGCCTGGAAGTTCTTCTTCGAGATGAACTACAGTGTGACGTGCTTGCCCTGACCGAACATTGGCTTAGTGAACCTAACTTAAAATGTGTTAGTCTAGACGGATACACCTTAGTATCAAATTTTAGTAGAACGACAGTAGCACACGGTGGTACTTGTATATTTATTAAAAATTGAATAAAAGCCATTGATTGTACACAATTGACCAAATTATCAACAGAGAGGTACTGCGAGGTATCAGCTGTTGAACTCATCGAATATAATATTTTAGTTGTATGTGTATATAGAACTAACTTGATTAGTTCCTCCAACTTTTTGACTCATCTGGAATGCCTTCTCAAACAAGCCTGCGAGACCGGTAAAAGTTTCATATTTGTCGGTGACTTTAATATCGATTGGCTTGGGAATCTATGCTCTGTGAAAAAGCAACTTACTGACTAACTGACCGTCCATAATGTCCGAAATGAGGTAAACTTTCCCACGAGAGTGGTCGGGTCATCGCCTACTTGCCTAGACCATGTGTACACTAACATGCCGCGAAGGACGGTAATTACGTCTCCAGTCGACACCCGGCTCAGCGATCACCGCGCGGTGAGGGCCGCTGTCGCCTGCATGCCCGTCGTGCCTCCGCCGCGGACCCAGCGCGTCAGGGAGTTCTCACTACCTAACCGTATGAATTTCTTGGCAGCTATTTTAAGTATAGACTGGGAGGTAACACTCGCCACGCACGCGAAGTCTGTGGAGAATCTAGCGAAATCAGTACTAGATATGGTGTCTAATAAATTTCACATTTGTTTCCCCTATAAACGTAAAAACATCAGGAAACAATCATGGGTCACTTATGATCTTGTAAACTTAAAAAATCTCCTCTTTGACACTTTGTTGAAAAACTTGCCGAGCAGTACGAATATGACGTGAGATCTCACACCACAATGATGGTGAAACTTCACCATTACGAAAAACAAATACGGATAAGTTCCAACGCACACAAGGCCATATGGCGTGTCATTAACACCGAAAGGGGTGCAACCACCTAATCCTCCGTGAGCTTTACAGATGTCGCTAAAAACTCCACCGGCACGAAATTTGCGTCTCGGAAAGCGGCGGCCGACGCGATGAATGCCAGGTTCGTGGACGCGGCCTCGGCGTGCAGTGCGCCGCGTGCTGCGCTACCGTGCGTCGAGGCTGTGCTCGCAGTCGCGCCCCCACCTTCGAACCGCTCCATGCGGCTGCCAAGATTTACCGCGTCTGAAGTGTATCGCATTATAACTTCACAGATTCCTCGTAAGCCTACTGGAGACATCTATGACATCTCCATGGAACTGCTGTTGACCGCGGCCGAACCGCTCGCTCCATGTCTAGCCGTCCTTTTTAATCGCTGTATAGCTGCCGGCGCGTACCCACGGTAATTTAAAGTCAGTAGGATTACACCTTTGTTTAAGGGAAAAGGTAAGCGTGAGGACATAGATGGCTATCGACCTGTGTACATAATCCCTGCCATTGCTAAAGTCCTCGAAAACGGAATAAGCACCCGACTCACTGAGTATCTGACGAAGACGGGTGCGCTTTCTGAGCGCCAATATGCGTACCGTGCAGCGAAGTCACCTACTTCGCTTACACGTGAGGTCATTCACCGCGTGCTAGGAGCTTGTGAGCAGAAACGGCAAGTTGCGGTCCTGCGCTGCGACCTATCAAAAGCATTTGATGTCGCTGACCACAGCGTCCTCTCTACCAAGCTTAGGTACTACGGCATTAACGGTCAGACCCACTCACTGCTGACATACCTTTTGCGGAACCGGTTTCAGATAGTGGTTGCTGATGGGGGCAAAACGAAGTCGGACTCATTGGGCACGGTAATAGGAGTACCGCAGGGATCGTCGGTGTCGAAATTCCTCTTCATATATTATGGAGAAAAACAACTAATGACGAACTGCGTATCATTAGTTTGAACACAGTCACATTTGGAACTAGATGTGCTCCATATCTAGCCTTTAGGACATTACTTGAACTTGCTAAACAAGATGGACATCATTATCCACTAGCTGCAAAATGCATCAAATACCAAACATTCATGGACGATGTTCACTGCGGTACAAATACCCTACCTGAAGCAATAGAACTTGCGATCAATTAATTTCATTGTTTAAAAGAGGTGGATTTCAACTACATAAATGGTCAGCTAACCATCCTGAAATCCTACAAAATGTGATAAAGAAAAAAGATGTTTTTTCACCTAACAGCATAGTAATCAGAATAATCAATTTATTGGAAAAAAAAATACAGGTCAATATTGTAAATTAAAAATAAACATAAAAAGTAAAAGAAATATCAAATTATAATAATAACATATTTTTTCATTAATAATAACAATAATAACATTGAATTATCGATATACCGGTATAAATTCCGTTACATCGTAGATGATACAACAGTTCTCATAACAGGGAAAAATAACGTGAAATTTGACATGGAAATAAAATTGACTATAAATAAAGTAATTAACTGGCTGGATAATAACAACTTAAAAGCAAACAACAAAAACTAAATTGATACAACTTCATACTAATAGAGCAACCCCATTGAACTTAAACTTTAATTATAAAAATGAAAAAATTGACCAAGTTTCATCAACAAATTTTCTTGGTATAGTATTAGATAGTCACTGCAGTTGGAAAGAGCATGTAGATGCAGTTTGCTCTAAACTGAGCAGATTCATATTTGCACTGCGACGACTTCGTCATGTATCTTCCTTGGAGACTTGTATGACAGCGTATTATGGATGCGTAGTATCGAACCTATAATACGGTCTAATACTGTGGGGGAACTCTGTAGATGCAGAACGGCCATTCATCCTGCAAAAAATATGTATACGAGCTATCTGTAACGCAGAATTCACTGACTCTTGCAAACCCCTTTTCAAAAAGCACAAACTGCTTACGTTACCTTTCCTTTACATAAAACAAATAGCTATATTTGTGAAACAAAATCCCGAATTCTTTAGTACACTAGGTAGCAATGACTAGCTCGAGAGAACATATAACAGTTCACGCAAATAAAATCCGTTTACCAAATTGCATACTGGCACTATACCGAAAAAACACTTATGTAATGGCTGTAAAGATATTTAACAAATTACCGATGGCAATTACGGATTTACCTTTGAATAAGTTTAAAACAATAATCCATAAATGGTTATTATCGTATAATTTCTATTCCGTTAATGAGTTTTTTAACATGAACACATAAAAAAACGCGATCAATTTTGAAAAATGTATCATAGTTATAACGACATCTAGTATTATTTTTCTTTGTGTGACATCTTTACTAATCAATTAACATTGACATAATATTTAATTAATCGATATGTATTTGAAATCTATAAATTTGTAGCAATATTTGCACACCAGCAATGGTAAAATATGTTGAAACTTTACTATACCTAACACCTTAATACTGTACACATATTTACAGCAAATAAATGACATTCATTCATTCATTCAATAGTAACGGGGCGTTATTTTCTAATTTTGTTCCGTGAGCCGACAACCAGCCACTGACTTCCAGAATTACCTTCAGGATTCTCATCCTCTGGCTTGCTGGCAGGCTTTGCTGTGGCCAAGAATTTTGGCTGTTCATCAGCTTTGGCCTGAGTAATGTTCTTCTTGTTACCGGTAACCGCTACTGCGTTACTAGCCCGGTCTCCGCTTTTCGCCGTTAAAGAAGTAGCTGCGCGTACATTGCCGCATTTGTTCCCCGCATTAGTTAGCTCTGCTATAGCGAGCGATGCATTTACACGCGCCTTGCGCCCATGGCCCCGATTCTGTAACCTATTGAACCGCGATAACGCAAGTGAAATTTTTTGAGAAATTTTCTTATTTACCACTTAAAGGTGCTAGAAGTGGTTTTTTTTTTGGAAATATTCAAAAAAAATTGAAAAAAAAAACAAAAAGCGAAAATTTTAGCAAAATTTCGCTTCCAGCACTTTTAAGTGGTAAATAAGAAAAATTCTCAAAAAAATTCAAGCGGTCGACTTGCGTTATCGCGGTTCAATAGCTTACAGAATCGGGGCCCTGGTCGCTGAGTCACCGCTGCCGGAGCTGCGATCGTGGTACACGGGACGGGTGTCGCTTGTATGAGGGTATTATCGTTAACACTTGGTGAATTCAACTTTGATATAATCACGGATTGCTCACTGATACGTGTTTCTAATACCGCAATTTTACTCACTAAGGTCACTATTGTTGTTTGCAACCCGAGCACTACACTTTCGAGCGAGATCTTCGACATTATACAATTAAAAATAAGTTCCGAACGCGGAGAAGTTGTTACGTGTTGCGCCTACCGCGCAACACAGCTTGATCGTCGGTGATGAAACAAGCACACTTGGTCTCAAATGGGACCCAGTGAAAGATGTTTTCAAAACTAACATTCCTAGTCCTCAAAAATGTACAAATTTCACAAAAAGAAATGTCCTATCAATAATTGCCAAGTTATTTGATCCTGTATGATATTTATCAGTGGTAATTATCACAGCAAAACTTTTCATACAATAGCTTTGGAAAGAGAAATTAGAATGGGACGCACCTTTACCTAATTACTTACTCACCCAATGGTTACCATTTTACAGCAGTCTCCAACTATTATGTAACTTAACAATACCTAGATACACCTTCTCAGACATACCACACAAGGTCCACTTGGTTGGATTTGGCGATTCTAGTTCTGTAGCGTATGGATCATGTATCTATATTGTAGGAGAGTATTTAAATCAAATTCCAACATCTCATTAGATAATTAGTAAAAGCAGGGTAGCTCCGTTGAAAAGGGTGACAATACCTCGCCTTGAACTTTTTGCATCAGTACTACTATCTATCCTGATAAATAAAATTTAAACCGCTTTGGAAGTTACAATTAATTCTGTGCATCTGTACACAGATTCTACCATTTTTTTACATTGGTTAAGGTCTCCTCACAAAAAATGGGAAATCTATGTAGCCAACAAGATATCACAAATATTACAAAACACTGACTCAGACTCCTGGAATGAGAAACCCGCAGATCTCATCACACGAGGTGTACATACCAAAGAGTTAAAAAACCTCACACTCTGGTGGCAAGGCCCTACCTTGTTATTATCACACCCAGATGAATGGCCCCACAATAATATTTTTTCAGAAATTGAAGTAGAATCCTTTCATACACACAACACTCTAGAAGTAAGTTCACATACGGCAAATATATTTACAGAAAATTACAACAATGAAGATGTAAAAGATTTTCAAGTTTTCAAAAGCTTCAAAACACTATGGCACTATGTTATAGATTTTGTCAAGCTCTAAAGAGCCCAAGCACAAAGATTACTGGTCCTCTCACACCTGAAGAGCTAAAAGCCAGTCATAATCTCATAATAAGAATTATTCAAGCCTTTCACTTCAAAAAAGAGTTGATAGAACTGAAGTTGAACAAAACAACATACACATACTCATCTAGTCCTCTTAAAAGGTTATCTCCTTTTATAGATAGCGACAATATTATCAGGGTTGGTGGCAGAATCAAACATGCTCACATTCAATACAACCAAAAATATCCAATTAAATTACCTAACAATAATCATATCACATCTCATACAAAAGTTTCACTTACAACTCTTTCATTCAGGCGTCCAGAACACCATTTCTAACCTGAGACTAGCCTACTGGCCTATTCACGCAAGAGTAGAAGTGAAGAAAGTAGTTTCCAAATGCATAGTGTGTACCAGGTATCGTGGTCAAGCCCGTAACCAAAAAATGTCTAACATACCGTTTCATAGAGTGAATCTAGAACGTGATTTTCTCCATGTAGGTTTGGATTTTGGTGGTCCTATCTCTATCAAATCTTCAACCCTTCGCAATGCAAAATATACAAAAAGCTAATTTGTTTATTCATATGTTTAGCCACAAGAGCTATACACCTCGAATTAGCTTCAGATTTATCAACAGATTTGTTATGTATTAGTTAATAGGTTTTGTGCAAGAAGGTATTATAGTATTGTTTGTCCAACCTCTTTAGTAATTTACTCTTCTTTCTTTTATAAGCATTTTCGACTGTCACTTGTTTCTCTGCTTGAATTCTGCTACACAGCTCATTACAATGTTTTAGTAATTTCTTCGTTTTATTTGGAAATATAATAGTGGCGACGCGGATTAAAGATAAAAATGGCGCGAAAATCGATCAAATTTAAAGAATTCGATGTTAAGTGCGATAATTGGGACAATTATATAGACAGATTAAAATATTGTTTTGAGGCAAACGGAATTGTCTCGGAAGAGGTTAGGAGGGCTAATTTCTATACAGTGTGGTATGTGGTGCACAAGTATTCGAGAATTTACTGGCGTTGATTACACCAAAGAAATCTAGTGAAGTGACATTCAATGAAATAGTGACAATCCTAACTAAACATTACAGTCCTAAATCTAATGAGATTTCTGTGTCATACAAATTTTATCAACGTGATCAAAAAAAAGGTGAAACCGCGGCAGAATATGTTGCAGAACTTCGGAAAATATGCTCAAGATGTAATTTTGTGGACATGGAACGAATGCTTCGTGACAGACTCGTTTGCGGTATGAATGATAAGAAGTTACAGTATGAACTGTTAAAAAGGGACAATTTACGTTATGGAGGATGGACGCGATGTTATCATCTGAAAGTGCGGGGAGGGACGCTCGCATGATGCAGAGCGCTGCCATCGCAGGTGCTATGGCCGGCTACGACGCGACGGCGACGAACGCCGCGATGAACACACCGCTGGCATGTGAACTGATGGACGTTAACGCTGTGCAATCAAAAGGCGTTCGACTTTGTTATCGGTGTGGAGACCGCTATGGAGGCGAATGTCGTTTCGTTAATGATGTATGTAATTACTGCAAGAAAAAAGGTCACATCGCAAAAATTTGTACTGCCAAAAAGAGAGATCATTCAAACAAAGTAAATTTTACCTATGATGAGGCTGATAATGTTGATATGAACATGAACGGTATATACAATGTTGAGAGCTCGAGTGCTCGTGTCCCAGCGTTCGAAGTGAAGCTGTTAGTGGACGACGTGTCGGTGACGATGGAAGTTGACTCTGGCGCCGCTTTCTCTCTTGTGAACCAACAGACGTGGGCGCGGGTGCGTTCTCGTAGCACGTTGCGCGCGGTGCCCAACAGGCTGTGCACGTGGAACAGCTCACCGGTGACAGTGATGGGCCAGGCCACAGTTCAAGTACAATATAAGGACATTAAGTGTGAATTGAATGTTATTGTAGCTAAAGGCTCGGGACCGAATTTGATAGGACGTAATTGGTTTGAGGCACTGGGCATTAAGTTGAACGTCAATGTAATATCTGAAATTGACATGATCGCGACTAATAGTATTGTAGAAAAGTACAGTGAGGTGTTCAGGGATGGACTCGGTACTTACAGAGGGGATCCTGTTGCTATACATTTGAAACAGGACGCGACTCCAAAATTTTTAAAAGCTCGTCCCGTACCTTACGCTATCAAAGACAGAGTAGAAAAAGAGATTGATCGTTTGGTCGATGAGGGGGTACTTCGCCCCGTGTCTTTTTCTGAATGGGCTACACCGGTTGTGCCTATACCAAAGCGAAATGGGGACATATGTTTATGCGGAGACTACCGCAGTACGGTGAATCAGGCTACCGAGTCGGATACTTATCCGATGCCTACTGCCAGTGAAGTTTTTGCTACAGTTGCTGGCGGGAAATTTTACACAACCCTCGATCTTGATAGAGCATACACTCAAGTGAGTGTGCCAGAAGCTACAGCACGACTTTTAACCTTAAATACGTGCAAAGATTTATTCTCTGTACACAGACTAGCTTTTGGTGTGAAGGCGTGCCCTGGAATTTTTCAGCGTTTGATGACGGCGTTGCTGGCTGGTGTGCCTGGCGTTGCGGTTCTGATTGATGACGTCATAATCAGTGGCCGGACGATGGTGGAGATGACGCAGCGTTTGGATACAGTGTTGGAACGCATCGAAAAGGCTGGATTGCGTCTTAACAAAAACAAATGTAAGTTTGCTAAACAGCGTGTAGAGTTCCTGGGGTTTATCATAGACTCTGAGGGTATTCATCCCGCACCTAGCAAGGTCGAATCGATTTTCAACACTCCTGAACCGAAGAATGTTCAACAGCTACAAGCATTTCTGGGGCTGTATAATTTTTATGAAACGTTCATACCTCACAAAGCCACCATACTCGAGCCTCTACATAGATTGCTTGACAAGTCTCAATCTTGGCAGTGGACTGACAGGGAGCAAATGAGTTTTGACACTGCTAAGCGTTTATTGTCGTCTGAGTTTACACTCGTTCATTACGATCTGAATAAGTCGTTGGTACTGACTTGCGATAGTTCAGAATATGGTGTTGGTGCTGTATTATCACATGTCATGAACGACGGACAGGAACGTCCAGTTGCGATGAGTTCCAGAACTTTACACAGTCACGAACGCCGGTACTCACAACTGGACAAAGAAGCGACTGCAATTTCTTTTGGGCTTGGTAAGTTTCATAATTATTTAATGGGAAGGTCTTTTACAATCGTAACGGATCACAAACCGTTGCGGTATTTTTGTTCCGAAGCGGCCGATGCCTGCGGTATTGTCATCTCGTTTGACGAGAATAGCTATCGTTCTCACCTCGCACAGTTACAATATTGTGTACAAACCAGGACATCAGATCGGTCACGCTGATGGGTTGAGCCGGTGGCCACAGCCTGTTCCAGACCAACCAGAACAGCAGCTGTGTGACGTTTTGCTGATGGCAGAGACCCCTACAGACTTTCCTGTTGATTCAGACCACATTGCACTGGCGACGAAGCGAGACAGAAATTTATCACGTGTCAGTCATTACATACTTAGTGGTTGGCCTGCTAAAGTGTCGGATGATGAACTGCGTCCGTACTGGTTACATCGATCCGAATTATCTATGCATGAAGATTGTATTCTACTTGGTTGTCGCGTGGTTGTACCGCCATCATTACGTGAAACAATTCTACGTGCTTTACATAAGACACACAGTGGTATTGTTCAAAAGAAAGCTTTGGCCAGAAGTTATGTTCGGTGGCCTCAATTGAATGACGATATCGAGGCATTAGTAAGTGGATGCAACAAATGTCTTGAAAATCGGCACATGCCGCCGAAAACTAAGTGCGAATGGATCACGGCTACGAAGCCGTGGTCACGTATAAATGTGGACTTTGCAGGGCCTTTTCAGGGCAAACATTTTTTGATTGTAGTCGACGCATATTCCAGATGGCCTGAGATGATTGTAATAAACAACATGACTTCTTCAACTGTCATTCAACACCTCAGAAATATATTTGCCATCCATGGTTTGTGTGAGACATTAGTTTCTGACAATGGAACATCATTGGTTTCTGAGGAAATTAATCAGTTTTTGGAGGCAAATAAAATTAAACATGTCACAACAGCACCATACCATCCAGCAACCAATGGTTTGGCCGAGAGAATGGTTCAAACTGTGAAAGACAAATTACGGAAAATGACAGATATTTCATGGGATGTTAAGATTCCGAGAATGTTATTAGGACTGCGAGCAACACCATGTACTGTCACTAACAAAAGTCCAGCTGAACTTTTGATGAACAGACGATTACGTACTCTGTTGGAAACAATACATCCTGATAATCGTTCGAACCATAGAATGCATCAACAAATTACTGATAATGCTAAAAAGATACACCGAGAAACTAATGTGGGTCAGAGTGTGATGTACAGGAACTACAGCAGCGGACCTCGATGGCTACCTGGTACAGTGGTGAACAGACAGGGTCCATCTAGCTATGGAGTGGCAACTGGTGACGGCAATGTGGTTAACCGACACATTGTCCAGTTGGTCAAGAAGAACTCCAATGCAGATCAAGAAATTGAGGGTGGAAAAAGATCTGAGGAACAAATCACTAGAGGGCCTAACGACTTTGATTTGGAACGTGAGGATATGGGACGCACAGATTCAAGTCAAGTGAGTCAAGAAATCATTGAAGTACCGAGTTCGGAAAAATGGGCTGAGATGTTAGGTATACCTTCGGAATATGAGTCTGGTTATTCTGGAGGCAAGATTAAAAACAAGTTAATGTCTCATAGTCAGAGTCCTTATGGAAGATCAGAAGAATTGTACATAGCATAAATATTTGTAAATAGAAAGCTATTAAGATTTAAGTTTTGTAATTTTGGTTGTGCCATGTTTTGTACTTGGGGGAAAGGTATGTTATGTATTAGTTAATAGGTTTTGTGCATGAAGGTATTATAGTATTGTTTGTCCAACCTCTTTAGTAATTTACTCTTCTTTCTTTTATAAGCATTTTCAACTGTCACTTGTTTCTCTGCTTGAATTCTGCTACACAGCTCATTACAATGTTTTAGTAATTTCTTCGTTTTATTTGGAAATATAATAAGATTCATTCGTAGCTTGTCTCAAAAGGTTCTGCGCTAGACGTGGAATTTACAGATCCATAAAGTCTGACAATGCGAGCAATTTTCACGGATCATGTAATTTATTACATGAACTTTACAGTCTTTTCAAAAATGAGACATCTTGCAGCAAAATAATTGACTATACAAATAGTTTCTGCATAGAATGTAAATTTACAGTTCCATCAGCTAGCCACATGGGTGGAATCTACGAGGCTGGCATTAAACAAGCAAAATTATTAAGAAATTAGGAAATTGTAGAATTACTTACGAACAATTGTATACTATCTTATGTCAAATTGAGTCTATTTTGAACTCCAGGCCAATATCAGCAATTTCAGATATTATTGATGACCTAAATTATCTAAGTCCCGGACATTTCATAATAGGATCTACCCTTTTAGATATTCCAGAACCAAACCTTATCAAAATTTCAGAAAATAAACTTAGTATTTGGCAAAGAATATCTTCAATTAAACAACAATTTTGGAAAGAATGGTATAACAAATACCTATCTGAATTTCAAAATAGACCAAAATGGTTAAATGTATCTCCTAATCTAGAAATAGGAAATTTAGTAATTCTCAAAGATGAAAACACTCCTCCGGCATGTTGGCCTATGGGGAGAATTATTCAAATTCATAAATCAAAAGACGACCAACTAACCCGGTCTGTCCTTATCAAAACTGCAAAGGGTGATTACATGCGCCCTATTCATAAATTAGTCTTACTACCTCTCAGTAATTCTGTGTAATTTTGCTACTTACTCATCTATGCCTTACTGTGTCCCACTGCAGGGCAGAGGCTATTATTCAAACATTACTAAATTACAAGCCTACTGTGGCCACTGCATGGCAAAGGCTACTATTTTAACTTACATAATAAATATTGACCTGCTAGTACTTATTTTCCTAAAATGTAACTTTGTAAAGTAAAACGAGATAAAAAACAACTTTGACAACTTGTTGTTGACTAGAATAATATTTAATTTATAAGTTTTACATCACATATTTATAAAACTGTTGCACCTAACATTATATAGGTTTATCGTAGGTACATAATTAAGATTTAGTTCATTTATATTATCACATTTTCACTGTAAAGACACACATGGTAATTTCACTGAAATATTGTCCAATTCATAACAGCATCACGTATCGACACTTGTTATTATATAGAAGCACTCAAGTCTTTTAGAATAGTCTAATTTTTAATATTTTACGTTTGTGTCGCTATGTTTATTTTATTTGTAATAACAAATTTAATCATTAATTTTTAATTTTATAACCTATCGACATAAAAAGACTGACTGACAGCAACAAACATGACAACTGACTTGACATGACGTTGACTGTATCTTTAGAGTTGCCATACTAAAATTTTGTTGTGTATACAGACCAAAGATGTAGAATAGACTCTTGATTCAGACTTTGTCAGCGCGGGGGTATATGTTTAAGATTATAAATATATTCTGTGCTTATTTTTATCTGTATCTAACATTCATTCTTATTACTTGTCACTCATTCTCAACAGCTTCCTATTGCCATCTTGCTATGTGTGTCGCCTATGTAAATCCTTTAATCATTAAAATCATAAATTAAACCAGCGCCAATCAGTTATTTTATTACCAATCGTCAACAATCACAATAAAAAATAACTAACCAATAAATAATTATCGTTTCTCTAATTTTGTCTATTTCATTAAAAACGCTACACGGCCGCTGCGCGGGTGCTCCGCCGGGCGCGTTTGGTCTCACGAACCGCGATGGCTATTTTATTTCATACTAGCTTTCCCACTTCGTAGAGTAGGAACCAATCTTTATGGCGGCTGAGAAGTTAGACGGAAAGCGCTGCGCAATAGCAATCTTTAGGTGTAAGCGGGCTTTGGAGAGGTGAGAGGCCGGGGCACACCCTCCCGCTAGCCCACCGCATCCCGCGCGCGCCCGCCTTATATGTGCTTGTGTGCACGTTACATCCGTACGCTGCACACATGCATGCGATTCTGTTCAAGTACTAGTCTAGTTAGTTATTTTAAAGCTGTTTGTTACCAACCAATACAATTCACCAACACGATATCAGCATATATTACGATGTTAATATTATTGTGTTGACGTATGTTAAATTGTTAACATAATTTCATGATTGGTTAAAAAATAATGAATAGGTTAAAGCTTTAAGTGTCGACGCTAATTTAACTACTAGAAACATAGCTATAAGTATAACTTTTTATCATTCCATTATTTGTATGTTTAAGTACATACAAATATATACTTATATATTTTTTCAATCATAACATTATTTGCATGTGACATGTAAGTAATTATGGATAATTTAGTTTATTAAATATGTTTGTAGGTATATTCATTTTTATTTTGCATTATTTATGTCATATTATTTCTGTCCATCCAAAGGTTGTCTGGAAGAGATCGCTTTTAGCGATAAGACCACCCGTTTTGCCTATTTTTAAATTATATTCTTGTATATTTGTCCCATAATTCTGGTGTAATAAAGTGTTTCTTATTATTAGCATGTTCTACAAGTAGGTAGTAAAAAAATTACTCTAATAATTGCGAACCTAACTGTACCGGCGCGAAGTCACACTCGCAGCGCGCTTCACAGCCGCCATAAAGATTGGTTCCTACATACGCGCGGACTACTGTTTATCGCGAAAAAATGCATCCCATTTTCTTCTAGGATATTAAAAAAAACAATGCTAAATAGGTATTGCACCAATGCTCTTGATGTTTTTTGACAGACTTGTTATTTCGTTTCCATGGCAACCACAAACCATTCTGCGATGGCAACCGTTCCTTACAGTGAGTAATTAACATTTTACAGTTTTCCCGTGGAAACTTAACATTTTCGGGGATAAAAAGTATTCTATGTTTTTTCTAGGGTATAAGTTATCTCCATTCCAAATTTCATCAAAATCTGTCCAGCCGTTATCGCGTGAAAGCTCCCCAAACAAACAAACAAACAAACAAACAGACAACGTTTCACTTTTATATATTGGCATATGGAGTGGAAGTATGGATTACTTATTTACTTTCATATTTAGTGCAACAGATACATTCTGTTGCATGGACTGAGTAGGTACATACATTATATAGAAAAATGTCGAATTCAATTTCACCGTGTTTACATACATACATAGGCTGATAAACACAAAACCCAGCCTTTGCGTTGCGCAGTCTGGTAAAAATAAGCACACACATATTACCAGTCGACCCTCTCATCGTCGGTAAACGTCCACTGGAACATCAGCCTCCCCCATGCGTAGAAAGTCACAACGAGCGGTTGTTCGGGGGGGTTTGTCATAATCACCGCGCTTGGCAGGCGACCTGATGATCGCAGCTGATAATAAGTATACAAGGAAATTATACTTCTATTTTCCTGAATTCCTTAGCTGGTTCTTACAGTGCCCGCGGGACGAGAAGGGCTGGTCCTTTAATTCCCTTAGCTGGTTCTCACAGCGCCCGCGGGACGAGAAGGGCTGGTTCTATAATTTCCATAGCCGGTTCTCACCGCGCCCGCGGGACGAGAAGGGCTGGTCCTATAATTCCCTTAGCCGGTTCTCACAGCGGCCGCGGGACGAGAAGGGCTGGTCCTATAATTACCTTAGCTGGTTCTCACAGCGCCCGCGGGACGAGAAGGGCTGGTCCTATAATTTCCTTAGCTGGTTCTCACAGCTCCCGTGGGACGAGAAGGGCTGGTCCTATAATTCCCTTAGCAGGTTCTCACAGCGCCCGCGGGACGAGAAGGGCTGGTCCTATAAATTTCTAAGCTGGTTCTCATAGCTCCCGCGGGACGAGAAGGGCTGGTCCTATAATTCTGTTTGGCACCACGTGGCATCCTCAACCCTAACATCTTATGGGTCTCGTGTTCATGTTCAGTCAATGCTTGCTTGTCGTATGCGGTAGTGTTGGCCCTCTGTGTAAGAGTAAACTCTTTAAACCGTAAAATATTTAAAGAAGACGCCTCCTGTCGGTAAGTTTTCATTGACAGCTCGATACTTTTCTAACATGGCGTCAGGAACAAGGAAGTGCCGTCTTTGAAAAAATGTAAGGTATGTGTTTAATCCGTTGTTATCGCTAAATTACAAATAGATATTTTCGTTGAGCTTTAATAATAAATTTTGCAAATTCACTTCTTTTTTGAAGATATAAACATTTACAAATAAACAAACTGAGGTTTTGTCCGACCACACCTTGTTGTTAATTTGGGATACCCGGAGTGATGGTAATTCGGAATATGCCAATTTATATTCAGGTTTTCTACGACGTTTTTGTGTGTTTTTGCCTTATATGAATAACTATGTGTGTATGTTAATATTTTTGCATGAATTTACCTAAGTGTGGTTTAAATGTTGCAAATTTAATTTGACAAAGCTGGTTTAAGATAAAATTAAATAAAAAGAAACTGATTACGACATGTCTATTAACTTTATTTTTGTAATACCTCACCCCAACAGTAACATAGGAATAGACAGACAGGTAATATGGAATACCCTAAATTAGGATAAAGACCGATTTTATAAAGTTGCTTTATAGCATTAAATGTGTTTTTTATGAGTCTTACATGAACTACTAAGAAAATTGTGTAATATACCTCGCATAACTAAGTTAAACATGGTGAATATAAATTGGAATAGTCCTTTTCCAAAATACCTGCATCACATCTAAAACGATGGTTTCTATGATTTCCTAGTCAAACTAAAAAAAAACTAGTAGTAATCTATATTTGTCGCTTAGAGTTTGAAGGTTGATAATAAATGAACATAGCTACAATTTAATGACGGTTTTATTTTCCTCACCCTAAAAAAAAAAGTTAAAAAGTAAAAAAAACAAAATATTACAGACCTAAAATGGTATTCTAAATATGCTTCCTTTCCTCTACTAAAATTATAATAAATTAAATAGTTGTTTTAGTTTGTCATCGAAAAGTCATTGATGCGAAGCCGAGGACCTGTCCATCTTTGGATTTTAATTCACACTAGTGTACCGCTCGGCTACCATCGCTCAGTGCCAGTAGTCAATATGGCCACTCCTAAAATTTATCAGATAGATTTCCAGTATTACTATAAAAATATAAGTTCAAAAACTGAAACACGACTATAATAGTCTTGTGGACTAAAAAGTCACAAACAAGAATATTCAGACGTTTTAGCAATTTAAAACTTTAGAGTCGGGGAAGTCCGGTTTGCCTACTTGGTTAAATACAAATAAATTTATATCGCACTTCTGCGGCCCCAAAGTTTTAATTTTCTATACTATGTGTATGTACCTTGTTTACATTTTTGTGACCATTAAAGTGTAAACAACGTACGTAACGTTAGAACTCCGATGCCGGCGGCAGTTGGCGCTGCACGGCAGCGGCGGCGACAGCATCATCATCAGCCTATATTTGTCCACTGCTGGACGTAGGCCTCTCCTAATAAGGAGCGGGCCGCCCTGGCTTCGGTGGCTTTTCATTACACACTAGTGACTCGCCCCGGCTTCGCACGGGTAGAGTTTCTCTTTATTTTTACACGATAAAACCCGTGTTTTGATTGACTGATTTGAACAATAGACGGTTATTGTGACTTAACTATAATAGTTAAAACCTACCATGGTTATAACTATTATAGTTAAGTCACAATAAACATGCTAGCCATTCCGTTCCTTACAGCGAGTTATCGATATTTTTGCAAATTTTTGATACCTTGGGTTATATTATTGCAATTTTCGTAAAAATATCTAATTTTTTGAAAAATAAAATACTGTACAAGATACTCGCTGATAATGTAGCTTGCTACAAATGAAAGAATTTTTTAAATCGGATCATATTTTTTTACATACAAACATACAAAAAATCAAATCTTTCCGCTTTATAATATTAGTGTAGATACGAGGTAGGTGTAGATGTAAACAAGGTTTAAAAACAAATCACGTATCCAATATAATTATAAACAATTTGATACATCATTGATTGAGAAGTGACCATCCAAAAAATATATTATTTTATGTGAAAAAGAACAGCTCCACTTTTAATCAAAGTCTAGTTGCCTAAAAGATCCATCCGCTCCCAAAAACGACTCAGCGGTTCTTGGTTTTCCAGGTCTTTTGGTCTCATCAGTTCCGTACTGCAAGTCTCCTTTAAAATATGTGCTGTACTCAGCGACTTTGTTTATACTGTAATCTGGAATTATTTTGAAAAAATATGAACGGATTATATTACATTGTATTTATAATCCAGTTTCAAAATGAACTTCTCAATTAAACTTGTACTATTTTGTGTATTGTTGACTTATAATTTAAAGGTTTTGTTTTAACTAATTTGGGTGATATCATTTGAATGAAATAACTAGCTTAAAATACACGCCTGCCCTGCCAAAAAGAACTTTTTATGAGATTGATCTGGGTACACTGGTGGTCTATTAAATCAATCTCTTCAAAATTGGTTTCGCCTTATCAGTAACTAGTGACTCGCCTTGGCT
The DNA here is from genome assembly GCA_946251855.1 of Alsophila aescularia. NCBI lineage: Eukaryota > Metazoa > Arthropoda > Insecta > Lepidoptera > Geometridae > Alsophila > Alsophila aescularia. The sequence continues at coordinate 48,996,971 of OX276375.1, forward strand.
TTGCATGGGTAGTGGATTTAGTAACTTATTATGTGTACACGATTAAATCCGTGTACAAATAATTTGAACAAAAAACAGTTATTGTGACTTATCTATAATAATTGACATATAGCCTAGCGGACTTTTTTGTGGGTAATGATTCCATTTCAATTCGATATTTCGTACAAGTACTAGATTTCAGTGGCGTAGCTTACATACCAGTTAAATCTTGAAATGTGCCTCCATTACCTCCATATTCTTTTGGCAGTATATCTGTAGAAATGTATTTGTGTAGCTCTTCAAATCCTCCTTTGTGCACATGAATCTGAAATAAACAGCGCATAATGTGAAAAATATACAAATATCGAAAGAGACAGAATGAAAAGTGGATCATATAGACCCAGTTACATGCATAATCGATCTATGTTTTTAATTTCAGTAATAAATCGTAAGTGGCGTAGGTTTTACCTTCTGTCTGTTCTTCTCATTAAAAAATTGTTTCACGGTATTGAATAAAACTTGATAAAATGATGGCATTCCGATAACATGTACAGCTCTTAGTCTGTTTGGCGAGGCATCCTAGAATAAACACTATTCTTATAGGCACAGTGGTCAATCATTGTTAGGTACCCACAAAGGGCGAGTTAAAATAGTGTTCGTTGAAGGGAAAGTACTTAACTATTGATTATTTGTTCAGTTCGAAAGAAACCAAGTGAAAGAAATATATTTGAAAGCCCTTAGGTATATTTATTTAACATAAATAAAGGGATTTTTCCTTAAAGTTAAATTTGCTATTATCGATATTAAGAGTACTTTCTCTCCACAGACTGTAATTTTCCTAATCCATAAAGATTACTAGCTTCACACCGTGGCATTACCCTTGTGCAAACTTTGCAACGCCGTCCACACGTTCCCTTGGGGATGGAATTTCATAAAATCCCTTCTAAGTGCAACCCTAAGGTACTCAAGGATCAGCCTTTCCCAACATGGCTCTGGGGGTCTGTGAGGATGTTCCAAGCTTTAGAGAATCTAAGGGATCCACAGGCACATCTATAATAAAACTGTAACGAGTCCAATTGAAGATATTTTGAAATATTTTTTGGAGTGTTCTCTATATTCGATACTGAAGCCAAAACTATTTTTTTTTTGTCGTTCTTTGTGTCTGTCTGTCTGTCTGTCTGTCTGTCTTGAAATTCGTACGATCATGCTACGAGGTAGGACATTGGATACTTTTGTTTGTTTGTTTGTCGTATGAGGTAGTGCTGGCCTCTGATATCAGAGTTTGTCAAGCCGCCCGATGGCCTCTGACATGGCCTAACGACTGCTATTAATCAATAACAGCCGGGACCGACAGCTTAACGTGCCATCCGAAGCACGAAGCGATGGAAAACTGCACATAACATAGAAATGTCATCTGTCTGTTTGTATGTATGTTTGTTCATAAACGCATCACGTAAAAACTACTGAATCGATTGCGATGCGGTTTACATTGTTAGATAGCTTAGGGTTTGATTAAAAACTGGTGTAATTGGTATGTCAATCCGGTGAGTTAGAAACCGAGCAATTGATAAAAGTATTTAAGTCCTGGAATAGCACATTATGGAACTTTGAACCTACAGAAAAGCAAGCGTGCGAAGCCGCGGGTACAGCTAGATCTTAAATACGTAGGTACTGTACACAAATCGACAGACATCTACAAAAAACAAACAAGGTCAAAAATAATAATAATTGTAATAGCTGTCTTCTCATTAAAAATTATAACTATGCAATAAGATGAGTTCCAGAAGTCCTATTTTAATTATTCATATTATTATAATTAAACATATTTATTATTATTATCACGGATCCAGAATGACTATATTTTTTCTTATAAAATGAAGCCACAATCCTTACCTGATAAAACATTGCTAATTTCTTTGCATTTGCGGCATTTACTTGCGTTAAATGATTCATAGTCATACCGTTCAAATCTAAAATTATGACAAATCCGACAATTGCGAAGGGGTCATCTTCCAAATAAATTATCTGAAAACGAATTATTATCTTCATCATCATCATCATCAACCTATATCAATGGACTGCAGGCATAGGCCTCTTCTTTATTACGCCACTCATACTGGTCCAGACCACGACCATCAACATTCACCATGTTCTACCTACAATTAATTCGGACGATTAATCCTCCCATCGCATTGTGGTCTGCCAACCAGACAAGTATGTCATCTAGGCCACACCCCTGCTACTGCTGTTGACCACCTATTGTCTTTTTGTCTGGCCAAGTGTCCTGCCCACCTCTTTACTAAAGCTATATTGCAAATTTTATGGTTTAGTGCGCATGTGAGAAATATCTTCTTTTTTTTGTAGTTTTCAGAATTAGCAAGTAGAAGTGGCAACGGGCAGGTCACACAGCACGCAGAACCTCGAGTGGTGACTACGGACTTGAAGACGGAGCGTAGGACAGCCCTCCCTACGAGGTGGACGACCAATGAGCTGGTTGCGGGAACTGGTGGATGCAGACAGCTACCAACACATCGTTGTTGATCGTATAGGCGAGCGGTAAGCAACAGGCGGACCGAGTTACGACCTACCGCGGTCCGTATCCGCGGAAGGTCGAAACTTGGACCGCCAAATAGTGTAAAATATACCTACTTACAAATAAATTCATATAATACTTTCATATAACTAACCCTATATTCATACATTTGAAAGCCACGTAGAATCTAACTTAGTAATTATTCTAGTTACTTAGTAGATACCAATTTTACAAGTATTTTACCTGACCTTTGTACCTATGACTGTTTTTTTTTATTAGTTGTGTGGTCTATACACACACGCTTTGATAAGACTTGAAAATATATTCACTTCAAATGGAGATAATTGACTTGCAAGAAGATATTTCCTTGCAAATTTATAAAACTGCATCCACTGAAGAATTTTGGGGTAAACATGTTTCAGACAAGTATGAAATTTGCAAGAAACTAGCTATCAATTTGGCCACTATGTTTAGTTCAACACATATATATATATATATATATATATGCGAATATCTCCCACAAAAACAAATTTTTTGAAGAATTAATTTAGTTTGAGATTAACGGGGGCGTCCGTGCATTTGCTGTTCCCCTCATGAACCAAACTATTATATACTGGCTCAAGACCGTCGGTGAAATTTATCTCATTAATTTTACGTACTCACCTATTATGTTTTATATAATAATTTAATTTGATAGCAAAATAAAATTAGTAACTATTTATTCATTATCAGTATTTTTTTGTTGAACCTCGATAAAAAAATTCAAAAGTATCCGGACCCCACTAAACACTACTTGCCGTGCTTGCGACACTACTTGACTTGTATTTGTAGGCCTTTATGTTCAGCAGTGGAAGTCTTCTGTCTGCTGATGATGTATTTTTTTTATTTAGCGTTATTCTACACAGAGCATGTTATGGTATGTTAGAATATGTAGGTACGCGTCAAGTACTTACCTGTGTTAAGGCTTGAGTAAGCGAAAATATATCCTGAGGTTGAAATCTGTCAGGATCGTTTTGACTGATCCTCGTAACGAATACTGTTGGATCTGCTGGGTTTATTCTCTTGGGAAGGACTAAATTATGTCTGTAACCAATAGGGAAGAAATAATTTAATTGGGTACTGAGAACATCAGCAGCATACACTGCTGGATGTAGGCCTCTCCTAGTGAACACCACTGAGCCCGATCTTTGGTCCTCGTCATCCAGGTCTTGCCAGCCGTTTTTGGAAAGTCGTCACTTCACCTGGCCAGCGGGCATCCTGCACTATGTTTGCCTTAACGCGGTCTCCACTCTAGAAATCGTTTATCCCAAAGGTCCTCGGTTCTTCTAGAGATGTTATCAGTCCATTGTCACTTCAGCTTGCTAATTCTTTGAGCTATGTCGGTAACTTTGTTCCTCTGTCGGATCACTTCGTTGCGAATTTTGTCCCTAAGAGAAACACCGAGTAGCTCTCTCCATAGCTCGCGGAGTGACCTTAAAATTATGAACCAATCTCACCGTGAGTGTCCATCTTTCATGACTGGTAGAACGCACGTCTTAAACATATCTTCCAGGGCGTTAATGAACAGTTTCAGGGATATAACATCCCCTTTTTTTCACTCCCCTGCTAAGCTGGATATGTAGTCTGCTGGTTCTCTACTTGTACGGACATAGTCGCGACAGTCCATCTGATGCTATAGGGACTCAAAAAAGACCAGGTATCCATAGAGTCAAAGGCTCACATAAGCAAGCAAGTTCACAAAAGCAAGACACATGGGCTGGTTATACTCTTCGGTCTACTGTATAAACTGCCACACTTTTTATACAGTAGTATGTGTGGCTGTGGTCTTTGGTCTCGTAGCTCCTTTAAAACCCAGCCTACTCAGGAGGGTGAAACTCATCAAGGTTTTTCGCTAGAAAATTTTTGACCACCCTCGAAAACTGCTTATGGAAGTGTCTCAGACGCGAGCCTCTAGTTTTTAAGGAGCGTTTTATCTTCAATTTCGAGTTCCTCTCTTACCTATCTAGTTTAGCAGGTACAAGCCCGAGACAGACGAACAGAGAGCATTGCTCTTGGAGTATATTACATACTAGCTGTACCCGCGGCTTCGCATGCGTGGTCTTTTCTTTAGGTTCAAAGTACCTTAATGTGCTATTCCAGGACCAATATACTAACATTTGATCAAATTTTTTTCAGCCGTCAAAAATACTTTATTCAATTGCTCGGCTTCTAACTCACTGGATAGAGATACTAATTACACCAGATTTAAATCAAACCTTAAGCTATCTAACTATGAAATCCGCATTGCAATCGGTCCAGTAGTTTTTACGTGATGCGTGAACAAACAAACATACAGACAAACAGAAAGAAACGTTAAAAAATACTTGTCTTTTAAGAATCCAAGAACATTTGTTTATTTATCTTCTTTGTACAACCTTTTTTGTGCCTATTGCTTTATTTATAAGTATAGATATATGACTGTGTCAATAGATATATGAACGTGTTTAAAAAATCCGTCCAGTAGTTTCAGCGTGATACGTGTTCTTTTTAATAACTTTCAACCCCTATCTTGTGGAAACCCTTTAATTTTTCGGGATGAAAAGTATCCAATGTAGTATGAACTCAAATCATACCAAGTTTCATTTGAAGTCATTCAGTAGTTTCAGTGCGATGCACAGTCAAGATACGGACAAACTGACAGACAAAAATAAAAAGTAAAGCAGTTTTGGCTTCAGTATCGAATATAGAGAACCATTCAAAAAATATTATTTATTACATCAATATTAACATAACTTTGGACCCATATCCCGCAGAACCCCTTTACTTTTTCGGGATAAAACGAGTCCTCAATTTTAACCTATTATATGAGTATAACTTAAGACGGTGCCAAGTTGCATGAAAACCCGTCCATTATTTTCAGCATGGTACGTGTTCTTTTAAATAAGTTTCAACCCCTATCCTGCGAGAACCCATTATTTTTTCGGGATGTTTACGAAGTTTTTTTACGAAGTAGGTGATGCCTAGCCAAGATACAGACAGACAGACAGACAGACAAAACTGAAAAAAATAAAGAAAGAAAATGAAAAGAAAAATAAAGAAAATAAAGAAAGAGTACAGAATTGGACCCGTTACAGTTTTATTTTAAGTATAGATAACATAAGGCCATCCAAGCAATGAAGTTCCGTTTGAACCACAGAAATCTTGCTATTATTATTACGATTTCTGTCGTTTGAACCCTCTGGCTACGGTTTTTGTTTAATACACAACTTAAGTATATAGGAATACCAATTGGTCTAGTGGCTAGTAACCCTGAGAACGAAATCAAACGGTCGCGGATTCGAATCCTGCAAGGTGCAATAATTTGTGTGATGAGCAGAAATGTTTCTCCCGAGTCATGGATGTTGATATTCGTATTATGTAAGTTTATCCGTTATCTAGTGCCCATATTACAGGGTATCCTAGTTTGGGGCTAGGTAATTGGTGTGGAATTGTCCCGAATATATTATTAATATATTATATTATATTTTATAACATTAATAACGGAATATTTTGATGAATAATTGATACATTGACATGAGAATTGAGTTAATAATTTAATCTGACAATAATGAGCTGGAAAATAAAATGGTCATAAAACAAACATAACAAACTAGTCATGAGCACAGACCCCTTTGGCACAGACGCATTGCTTACTAAGTACCATCTCATAATAATTAATATGACAAGTGTACCATGTCATATACTTGTAGGTACTGTTTTTATAGCTTTCCTGTTTTATATATTACTAGTTTTCCCGCCCGCGACTTCGTCCGCGCGGACTACTGTTTATCGCGAAAAATAACATCCTATTTTCTTCTAGGATATTAAAAACCAATGCAAAAGTAGGTATAGCACCAATGCTATTGTTTTTTTTTGAACGGTCTTGTTATTTCGTTTCTATGGCAACCACAGACCATTCTGTTGTGGCAACCGTTCCTTACAGTGAGTAATCAACATTTTCCAGTTTTCTCGTGGAAACTTACAACTTTCCAAGATAAAAAGTATAAACTATCTCCATTCTAAATTTCATCAAAATCCGTTCAGTCGTTATCGCGTGAAAGCACCCCAAACAAACAAACAGACAACGTTTCACTTTTATATATTGGTTTGGATGGACTATCTGCGCTCAGCTTCGCCCGCTTGCAAACGTTGCCACCCCCGTCACTGTTTTAGGAAATAAATTTCAAAAACTCCCTCCTTAATGCATCCTTAGAGTTGACATCTGTCACTTTGACATGTGCCACTTTGACACCTGAAACTTTGACATCTATCACTTAGACACCTGTCACTTTAAAATTTGACACTTTGACACCTGTCACTTTGACATCAAAGTGGCTTTTTGATTTCAAAAATAAAGTTTTTTTTTACCCTAATAAGGCTTCAAGTTGGCTTCAAGTTTTACCTATTATTTAATTTCAAATCGCAACACAGAAAGTTTTACACATTACTAATATAATCTTTATTTTCTTGTATACTACCTACAAATTAACCAAATCTATATTAAGGTTATAGACCAAAACTTAAAAATTGATTTGACAAAACTTACATTAAAATAATTTGTTCAAGCTTACCCAGATTTCATAATTTCATCAAATTTGGGGTCCCAAATTTTAAGTTCAAACAGGTCTGGTGCAATGCTTCTCATCGTGTAGTACAGATCTAACTTTTCCTTGGCTTTTTCTACGCTATGTTTACAGCCGCGCAAAAATGTTGCTAACCATTGGTCATCTAGCAGAGTTTCAAGGAATATTATTAGGAGCTGTCACTATGGACAAAACCGTAAATATGGGTACTGGTATCTCGAGATCAGAATCTGATCTCGCTCGGTGTTTCCATCGGATCTCGATATCCGTTGCAACCCAAATATATATTATTTTTTCTTCCCATCGGATCTCGAGATCCGTTGCAACTCAATTTTTTTTCTCCCCATTGGATCTCGAGATCCGTTGAAACTTAAATAAAAATCATTTTTGAGTTCTGAATGGATAATACGAACAAGAAGAAAAGGACAACAATGTAGAATTGTTGTTAATGTGGCGCCCCGCAGCTTCATCCGCTAGTACAAAGATGATAAGCAATTGATGATGATGGTGATAAAAAGTACCCCACGTGTTTTTTCACGACCTAAATTTTAATGGGAAACGTTAATTTCTATAAGGAATGTTGAAAATTTGTTGTTTATATTAATGTTTTTAAAGAGCTTCTGCACTAAATGTTCATACCAGCCCTATGAAACTTAATCTAGGTACATGCACACCGTCACCCACACACTATGTCTGCATCCTGATTATTATTTTTTACTAGACTGCGCAACGCAAAGGCCTGGTAATGTGATTATCAGCCTATGTATGTATGCATACATATATGTTCATTGTGGCACTATACAAGCTGAATTTTTCAAGTGGGCGTGGATGGCTAAATCAGAAACTATGTGGAATAGCGAGAAGTACTCAAAGGAGTCTCGGGCCCGATTTTGATGAAAACTAAAACTGCATCTTTGGATTTTAAAAAAAATTAATATTTCTAGGCGGGAATCGAACACGTTGATTTTGAAAAAAATAGCACGTACTGTATTATTACACCATTCGATAGTATCGCTAATAAGGATTGAATTCTGGGAAGAAATGACATACGGCAAACTTAAGGAAAATATTGTTTTTTTATAAACTGATTCATATTTTAAAGTACTGTTTTAATTCATACCTGCATTACCTGTACCATGTCCGAAATGATGCTCAATATTTTTCTAAACGCAGACCCGCAGCGCGGTCATCTTCACAACAATATGATCTAATGTCAAATTTTGATTATGTCTGTAAACATTTGAAATTAGAACGTAGAGTAAATTGGCGCCAATAAATTAGATTTTGTTCCACGTTCCGTTGATTATTACTAACTGTTTGCGTACTGTTTCGTATTAATAGTCGCGTTAAAGAGATGTTGATTCAGCAGTTTGGTGAACATTTTATTGCAATTTATGGTCCTGTGCCCGAGGATCTTACCCCCTTAGATTATTTTCTCTGGGGGTATGTAAAAAACGAAATCTACAAAGACACGTATAATAGATGACTTGAAACGAACTTTGGAAATTATTCTAAGGGAATCAATAATATTTTAATACTGAATGCAGTACAATCCTTGAGACGTCGAATCCAGCTATGTATTGAAAACAACGGTCATCATTTTGAACAATTAATCAGTTATGGTTTAACTGTTTTCGTTAAAAATTAGCTCATTCCTTAAGTTTGCCGTATGTCATTTCTTTCCAAAATTCAATCCTTATTAGCGACATTATCGAATGGTGTAATATTACAGTGTGTGTTTTATTTTCAAAATCAACGTGTTCGATTCCTGCCTAGGAATATTGTTTTTTTCAAAAATCCAAAGATGCAGTTTTAGTTTTCATCAAAATCGGGCTCGAGACTCCTTTAAGTACTTTTCGCTATTCCTCATAGTTTCTGATTTAGCCGTCCAGGCCCACTTGATAAATTCACTCTGTATATACCAAACGCCTGGACCGATTTTGATGAATCTTACGTCAACCGTTTTGTCTTAATCTCGCGAGTGCTACGAAAGACATTAATCAAAATTCAATATGGCAACAACCAAGCGCCATATTGTGAAAAAGAAAAAAGAATAAGTCTACGATCTATGTCAAGTGGGATAGTATTTAATAGTCATTTGAAAATCATCTTTAAGTTTCTCTTATTATTTTTTATTTCGAATACCATTTAGGATCTACATAATAATATTACGATTTAAATTTGTTTTTTTCGTATTTTCTCTTCTTAATTAAAAAGTATACCAATAAACAAAACTGAAAGCTCTATAACTGCATTGGACTAACACTTGAAGCATTTTGAAATAACGACGTATTCCAAAGTTAGTGATACAAAATTACATGTTAGTGGTTGAGGGTTAATCCTGGGCAGTGCTGAGCTGCTGTATTAAATTAATACTTACGTAACTCACGTTACAATTTACATCAACTATTTATTTACTGAACCTTAATATCATAATACACTGGCCTTCAAAACTTAGTACACAATTTTAATGTCTGTCTGTTCGCGCATCACGTTAAAACTACTGGACCGATTGCGATGCGATTTTCCCAGTTAGAAAGCTTAGGTTTTGACTTAAAACTGGTGTACTTGGTATTTCAATATAATGAGTAGGAGCCAAGCAGTTTAATAAAAAAAACTATTAATTTTAAAAGTGTAGTACTAAGTTTTGAATAAAACTACTGCTCTGACTGCGATGCGATTTTCACTGTTGGATAGCTTAAGTTTTGACTTCAAAACTGGAGTACTTGGTTGAGTACTTGGTATCTCAATCAGATGAGTTTAACTAACCAATTTAATAAAACTAATATTATTTTAAAAGGGTGGTACTAATTTTTGAAGGCCAGCGAAGTACGTTGAGTTGAAACATTTGGTAATCACACTAATCACACTAATCACACTAATATTATAAATGCGAAAGTTTGTATGTTTGTGTGTGTGTGTGTGTGTGTGTGTGGGTGTGTTTGTTGCTCCTTCACGCTCGAACGTCTGGATGGATTTGGATGAAATTTGGTACCGGGATAGCTTATATCCTAGATTAACACATAGGCTACATGTGTTAATCTAGGAATAGTATAATATTTTGATCAAGAAATAGGAGAAAAAAATATTATCGTTTTCTTAGGGACTTGGAAAAATAAAAAAGTATTTAAAAAAAAGTATTGCCAAGTACCAGGAGAGCAGAAACACTTAAGAAGTTGGAGATACAAAATTGACAAATAAAGTTATTAAAAGTGAGTATGAACCTCCCCATGAACATTAAATAGTGTGATTATATTTAAAAAGAAAAAACAAAGTACCAGGAGAGCAGAAAAACTTAAGAAGTTGGAGATATGACATTGAAAAATATCCCCATGAAAGTTAAATGGAATGATTATATTTAAAAAAAAAAAGTACCAGGAGAGCAGAAAGACTTAAGAAGTTGGAGATATTACATTGATAAATAAAGTTATTAAAAGTAAGTATACCTCCCCATGAACATTAAATAGTGTGATTATATTTTAAAAAAAAGCATTTTAAAGTACCAGGAGAGCAGAAACACTTTAGAAGTTAAAGGTATGACACTGAAAAATAAAGTTCATCGGGTTCAGTGGCGTGCTTTCGAAAAGGCGTATGTCCAGCAGACATACGCGTGACTGACACGGGCTAATGATGACGATGATGATGATACCTCCCCATGAACATTAAATAGTGTGATTATATTTAAAAAAAAAAGTATTTCAAAGTACCAGGAGAGCACAAACACCTAAGAAGTTTTATAATATATTTTTTTCGCAAATTCTTTGTCAAAGTGACATGGCGAGGGTGGGAGTTGAGGGTTGTTGGTAGAGGTTTTAAAGGGGACGGGGCCAGGGGGAGGAGGATGGGACCAAAATAAGGAAGAAAATGGAAGCTCTGAAGGAATTTTCAAAATGATAAGTGTCAAAGTCACAGGTGTCAAAGTGACAGGTGTCAAAGTAGCAGGTGTCAAAGTGACATCCTAGGGATTCAAAAAGGAGGGATTTAAAAATGTCTTTTCTAATACGGTGGGAGTGGCAAAGATTGACCGCGATTGTGTTTGCTTCTTCACGCTCGATCAGTTGAACGGATTTGGATGAAATTTGGTACCAGGATAGCCTAAGTTAGAGCACAGAAGAAATGATAGTACAAGGTTAGAGATACAAAATTGACAAATAAAGTTATTAGATTATACCCCCCCATGAATATTAAATGGTGTGATTATATTTTAAAAAAGTATGCACTATGATGCTGCGTGCATAATATAATGTTTTTAATAGAAATACAAATATAAATAAACACTATTAGTTTATCAAAACTTTGTCTTTAATTGATAACGATTGTGTGATTATTTTTAATATAAATACAAATATAAATAAACACATAGTTATTAAAACATAGTTTATCAAAACTTTTTCTTAAATTGATAACGTCTTGCAATTGGCAATACATTTGTATTTAGCAGAGCTTTTGTGTGTTTAAATAAACAAAATAGATAAATGAGATTATATTATTATTTCTCTTAAAAAAGTGTTTTTATTGAAAATTAATGATTCCTATCGAAGAGCACAAAGGAAGGTTTTATTGCAATTACTAAGCAAGGCGCAGGTATAAACACTATAAGTATATGGATTAAATTTGGAAAATAAATGCTCCTCACATGGATAATTGTTATGTGCCGTGTTCACGTGTTGGGAAACCGTCAGACCTATTCGTGTACCTACTCACAAGAAGGTTTTTTTTTTATTCAAAAATAATTTCAATGCAAAGAATATATACAACCAAAAACTCTTTTAAATTATGTGACATGATTGTAACGCTAACTGTAGAATTTTTAAATAGGATGCGGAAGAAGATTGCACGCGGGCAAAGCCGCGGGGCGCAGCTAGTATAATTATATACTGAAAGGCGTTTTGGCTAAATGACGTAGAACTTAAAATATCATCCGTTTCCATCGTACGGGACATGGAGTAGCTCGGTCTCTATCCAGAAGTTCTAAACGACCTGCAAATTCACTGATTGCTTGATTCAAGGGTACTTAAGTGATTAGTATTTATCACAAACAGCAAACCACAACTTGTAAACATATTGCCTGAAACTGAAGTACCTGAAAAGCTATTAGTTTCATCCATATGATAAAATCTGCAAATGTTGTTTGTTTGTCGTATGAGGTAGTGCTGACCTCTCATGTCAAAGTTTGTCAAGCCGCCCGAGGGCCTCTGACATGCAAATAAAATATCTGTATTGATATACTTTTCAACGATTGACATCAAGGATTAAAACAAACGAATTAAAGCAAATGAATATTATTGAAATGTGTGAATTTGTATTATTTTTCTAAGAGCAATGCCCTGATACATCATTGAACTCCAGACGACTATGGCAAAAAAATACAAAAAAAGGCGCTTGATTTTTAAATAGAACAATATTTGTTATGATATACGAGTATGTTAAAGTCAGAAGCCCTCGGACGGCCAGACAAACTCTGATACTAGAGGCCAGCACTACGAGAACTCACACGACAAATAAACAAACAAAGCAAGCAAAAAAAAACCTTTTAGGACACGGTAGAGTCGAAGGGTATTCCGTTTTTTGTGCGAGTTGCTAATCTGAGTCGGCACATGAAAACGAAATTTCTTTTTCAAACTCAAAGCATTAGTTATTGATTTGGTCTATCTACCCAATACATTTTAAGTTTTTCTCCTCGTTCAAGAGGTGTTTGTTATGTTTTGAAACGTTTTTTCTTTATTGCAGTCCAACTTACAATAGATGGTTTGATTTAAATTTGATTTAGATACTACCCAGCTAGCAAAAAGTAATCATATATAGCTGTATATCAGTGATACGAGTGGTCGTATATTCATGATAGTCACGTTACTATCACTGGAAAGTGGCCCTAGTTTTACAGCTATTTGATGATATATTGTGTGAAACACTTCCTATCACTTTATTGATACTTATCCGTGATATTTCAGTGTTCTTTGAATCTGTTTGGTGTTATATCAATGTTATCCTGATCACATATATCACTGAATATATAATTATCATATCATATAATTATCTAGTAGCTACCATGATGCTGATATGAAGCTATTTGTTGATATTTTGGTGATTATGATTCTGTTTTGTCACATTCCCTCAGTTCTCAACTATACTTTGTGCGTTTTGTGATTTTGTTAGTTTTACATTAGGTGTATTACTTATTTCATACATTTTTAAGGAATAACAAAACATTAGTAAATAAATAAGGTGTTCATATTTTAATCTCGCTGTATCATTATGAAGTATATTTTTGTAGCGCTTGAAATTGTATACCTAGTTAAAATAATACTGCATTATAAGTGTTTTTTCATGCCCTTCTTATTTATTTTAATATATGATAAAATAATCATTACTTAAATTAAAAAAATATGTTGAAGTCACCACGTTGTGTTACAGTTACTGATGTATCGCAGATTTTAAAGAACATTAAATCATCTTTCCAGAAAAGCATCATTTGACTAGCAGCTATGACGCGCCTTTTTAGAGTTATTATTAAGTAAAAAATGTTTATATGTAACTGGTGATTGGTGATCTTGCAAAAGTATATTTCCAACTGCTTAGTGTTATTGTAGATTTCTTATGATTTTTATAGCGCATGCATTAAGAAAACATTGATATACGATAAATTTGATGCATATCAGCTGCGATGTGTTCTCTTATATCACGGATTAGATCCATGCGCGCCAGATATATCACCAGCGCTAATACAGTGGATTGGAAAACACAAATACACAATAGATCAACTTTGCTGTATAAATGTACCGTCAAAACCTGTTGTGAGAACCGCTTTAGAGCTGTGTTATAAACACTGTACATGGTGGTCGAGTAAACGTCTATGACATCATTTATTATGACCCTTTGGCTATATAAGCTTAAACAGCTAAGTAATGTTACGAATCACCAATATACAGCAACTCTGTGACAAGCAGTCACGGCGTTACTTTTAAATCAGTTTTCTAACACTTTTTAGTGTTAAAATAATTTATTTTATCACTTGCTACCTGGGTATTTTACAAACATTACAAGTCAAAGTGTAATTCATGTTCCTGTTATTATTTAATAAGTAACAATATATTCTTTATGACAATAAAAATATTATTTTTCATTTAAACGTTTTTTCCATGCAGTTGACTGTACGTAGTTTATCTTTTACCTGTTCTGGCCCGTAAATGTGGTTGTTTAGCGATCCATTCCTTCAAGTGTTGGATGCCGTCTTCCAACTTCTTCGGTGTCTCGTTGAGCTCCAGTCGAGCTATCGTCGCCAACTCAGGGCACAGGGGCCTCACTGATGTTGCTGCCATCCTGATAACTTATACAGACAATTCAAAATTAGGTAGTTAAACAAGAGCTCATAGGCGGTCAAAGCCCCATTTTCTTTAGAACTATCAGGTGATAGGTATGGTATCACCTCGAACATCACATATTTTGACGAAATCTAAACACAGTAATGTTTACTTAAAAATAATGTATAATCGACGAAAAACTCTAGGTAAGCACTGCGTGATTTATTGCAGGTATTTATTCTATGGTGCAGTGGCACTTGAGATTTTATTTATGTGAGAAAACTTTCAGAAAGATTATATTGTTACATGGGCAAATTTTATATTGGTTGAATAATTTACTTATTATACTTATGTAACACGAGGCTCCCTTAGCATGATGATGTGTCAAGACGAGGCTCCCTTAGCATGATGATGTGTCAAGACGAGCACGCGATAAACAACCAAGATATCCTGTTTGGTTTGGAAGGGTAATTGTTGCATGCACCTTTTTGCACTAAACGCCACTATTATTTTCTAGCTTTCTGACTACAGTTTATCGCGAAAAAGTATCGTATGTTCATCTAGGATATCAAAAACCAATGCGAAACTATAGCACCAACGCTCCTGATGCTTTTTGAGAGACTATTATTATTTCATTTCCACGGCAACGTCATTCCTTTCCTTACAGCGAGTAATCGTCATTTTACGACAAAAGTATCCTTTGCTGGTCTATATTGTACAGTAGGTACCTATTTACAAAGTTTTATCAAAATCGGAACAATCGTTTTGGCGTGAAAGCTCCCCAAGCAAATAAACACACAACGTTTCAGTTTTATGTATTGGTGTGGATACTAAAATTCGTTTAATACATAAGTTAAATAATTGTAATGTAGTTAAATGTAATTATAGCACCCGGTAATAAAGCGGTACAGTACATTACTAAATAGTTAAATTTAAGGGTAGAGTTTCAATAATCAAACTGTGTAAAATAAATTTGTAAAAGTATTGAATATTTTCTTATTTTTCTTATGTCTCGTTGCAAATATGCATCTTAATTTTCAAATGCTCCAATTTTGTTACTTTCTTAAGGTGGTGATAGACCTGATCATTCACTTGTAACAAAACATTGAGCATTCGCCGTTTTAATCCGACTGAGCGGGAGGTATTGTTTTTACCAGCCTATGTATGTATGTCTGTTACTTTGAGGCCCTATATATAGACTAAACGCGTGGATCAATTTTGATGATTCTTAAATCAATAGTTTTTTAAATCTTGCGAGTGCTGCTAAAGACATGACAGAAATCAAAATTCAATATGGCGACAACCAGACGCAACATTACGAAAAATAAAAAAATGAAAGCCGACGAAAAATGTTTAATGGGGTATCATTGAATAGGTACCTATTTAAAAGTCATGTTTAGGTTTCTGTTATCATTTTTCATTTCAGATGACCATGTAGGATCTACAACGTTGTAAGTATTAATACTACTGAATTTGTTGAAACATTTACATAATACTTTTTTATCTTTTCTTTGTGTGCACTTGTATTTGTATTTTTTGAGAAATAAATATATATATTATTATTAATTATGAAAGTTGGTTAGCAAACATTCACACTTAAATTTTATGCTTCTATTTTTAGTTTTGTTCGGAGTCGTTTTTTTTTTCATAATAATTTATTTTAATTTTGTCGAAATGAACATAAAATAGAGCCAATCGTCGGGACGACCATTTCGTGGATGATTCTAGCGAACGCACAAATAAAGTATTTAGGCAGGTTAAAACTTGCTTATTTTATCTTTAAGTACTATCTAATTATTTTTATATAAAACAGGTACTTTCCTAAAAAACTGCTGCTCTTTGGTACCTAGTACCTACCGATGTGGCCTCATCTTCAAGCAAACGGGCAACTCCGTTTGAAGTTGCTAGCTTGCTCGAAGGACCTCACACAAATTGATATATAAAGTTATATAAATAAACTCACTTAGAAATCAAAATAAACCAGCGAAACAAACCCAGGGGTTAAATATACAGGACTTTTTTATTTTATATATTGAAATTAAATGAAGTCCGTATAACGAATGTGTGTTAACTACAGTATCATTTTTGAGATCAGACTTATATATTAACGTTTATGGAGGGTCGTTGTCTGAATATGTTTAGAAACGTTAACCTCATATTATGTTGAATTATAAATAAAACAACAAACAATAATCAATAATATTAACATCCTACACCGGAACGATCAAAAAAATACATCGAGGGACAGTGTGTGTTATTTGACAAATAAACTCCTTCTGTTTTGTATATACCTACTCGTATTATAATGTTGTGATTAAATTTATTCCTAATTATTAATCATTATTTTTGATGTAGGTCTTCTTCTATCTATCTATCTTCTATCTATATATATATAAATGAATGTGTGTTTGTATCACAGATTACGTTTGTATGTACTCGATGCGCTCTTAAACTTTGGCAGCGTTTTCTGATGATACCGGGGATAGATCACGGCTAAAAAACTCATCACAATTTAGAAAACAAAACGTTTGTCTTTTTTTAAATCTGTTTAGATTTTTTAGGATATGAAGCATAAAATGCTTCATATCCTAAAAAATCTAGCAAATCAAATTTGACCAAATTTTTTTTAAGGTTTTAAGCTTTTGAATCAAATTTTACCAAATAGGTATCCTAAGCTTTTGTCAAAATGAAAGGAGTCAAAGAAGTACTTCTGAAGACGATGACGAGGATTTATGGCCAAAAAATGTTTTTTTATTTTATTTTATTTTTTTAACTCGATGCTCTCCTAAGCCTTTGAACGGATTGTGACGAAACTTTGGCGTAGGCTCCTGATGACGACCGGGATGGTTTATAGATTAAAAAAACATTCAATCAATTTATTTATTTTAGATTTTGGATTAAATAAATAAATTTGATTCAAAAGCGTCAATATATCCATATTGACGCTTTTGAATCAAATTTGACCAAAAATCTTAAGATTTTGTCAAAATGAAAGGAGTCAAAGAGGTAGGAAGTCTGAAGACGCCCACGACGCCAAGGCAAAAAAAAGGCAAAAAAAAAAAAAAAACTTATAGGTAATAAGTATTATTTTGACATATTTGAAGATTGCACGCGGGCAAAGCCGCGGGAACAGCCAGTCTTCTATATATATATATTCAAAAATGAATGTTTGTATGTTCGTGTGGATTCTATGCGCTCCTAAACATTTGGTTGGATTGTGACGAAACTTTGGTAGGGTATTCTGATGACGCCCGGGATAGTTTATGGCTAAAAAATAATAACAATATTAAAAAAAAACATTAAATGCGACTTCGTTTTTTTAAATTCTTTTAGGATTTTGAAGGATTTTGAATGAAACCAATAGAAAAACTGGTAATTCTAATTTTAAAATACATGAACAAAAATATATTCATGTTGTTTTGTACTCGATGGAGTACAAAACAAGACATATTAGGTAAGTTCATAAACAAACCCGACTACGGTCGGGTAAAAAATATCCTATGTCACTCTTGCGATGAAGACGAATCGATTGATACCTCGTTTGTTAAAATCGGACCAAGTTTTTAGTTTGAACACATAACCCTACTTTGCCTTGCCGTAGTCGGGTAAAAATAGCCTAAGACACTCTGTACGTGAAGAGGAATCGACTAATATCTCGATTGTCATTATCGGACCAAGTTTTTAGTTTGAACACATAACCCTTATTTTGCCTTTCTGTAGCCGGGTACAAAAATAGCCTAAGTCACTATACATTATGACGAATTGATTGATACCTAAAAAAATAAGCTTGTCAAAATCTATCTATTTTTTTTTGTTGAACTCGTAGCCCTTACTTTACTTTGCCGTAGTTGGGTAAAAAATTGCCTATGTTGCCTGAAGACAAATCGATTGACACCTCGCTTGTCAAAATCGGGCCAATAGGGGCGACGCTATAGTGGGACATCCACATACCATACATGTATACATATATACATAGACTGTTAAACTCATTACCCTAAACCGAATGAAAAAAAAAACCTTTTAGGATTACTCATGTGCCTGTCTGTCTGTCTGTCTGTCTGTCACAGCCAATATTATGTCCGAATCTACTGGACCGATTAAGTTGAAATTTGGTACACATACGAGTATATGTATTTTTGTGACCCAAACACGAACGTGTATCGTATATAAATGAAATATGGGGGGCACTTATATCAACTAAGCAAATTAAAAAAAAGTTTTGCAAGCTGTACCATGTGACATCCATCCATACCGATATATAAAAGTGAAACGTTGTCTGTTTTTTTGTTTGTTTGTTTGGGGAGCTTTCACGCAATAACGGCTGGACGGATTTTGATGAAATTTAGAATGGAGATAGCTTATACCCTGGAATAAAACATAGGATACTTTATATTTCAGAAAATTGTAAGTTTACGCGGGAAAACTTTGGAAAATGTTGATTACTCACTGTAAAGAACGGTTGTCATCACAGAATGGTCTGTGGTTGCCATAGAAACGAAATAACAATCCTGTCAAAAAACTTTATTATTCTCTTTGTCAATCTTAGTTTTTAATATCCTAGAAGAAAATAGGATGCTTTTTATCGCGATAAACTGTAGTCCGCGCGTACGAAGTCGCGGGCGGGAATGAATAATGAAGTTGGAAGTTGGTTGGAAGGCTTGTTGTGAGCGTCTCAATCTGTTTTTTTATAATTTTAGAATATAGTCAGGCATCCGTCACTCTAACTACTTAGGCGAGTAAATAGCCTAAAGCTCGCGACACCGTGTGCGCTACAAATCAGTCGAGGCCACCACGCGCTTGCATTCAGACGCTTACCGTGTCGCTTGTTTGAAGTTTTGCTAGTAATGGCAAAACGTAACAATAAGAACAATTGTTGTGTGAAGACACAAAGTATTTTTGTTTTTTTATCATTATCACACTAACATTATAAAGTTATCACAGAACTATCTACTGAACGGATATAAAAAACTATTGGACATATTTATAGGTGTGCTGTTTTGTCCGCGACTTTGCATGCAGATTACGTTAGTTTGTACCAAGATAGGTACATAGCTTTTTTTTTATATGGCTTGTGATTGATTTATTACCATCTTCAAAAAAAAGTAGGTTTTCAAATTGATGTGCATGTAATATTGTAGAAAATACGTAATATTCATATATTAGCTAAGCCCGCGGCTATGCCAGCGTGGTCAAATCATTTAAAAGTAGCATATGCATGTTATTTTAGGACCAATAGTACCTTTATAGTTTAAAACACTACAATTCTTCAATATTCGTTTAACCGTCAAATAGTTTTTTATTGATTGCTCGGCACAATAATCAAATTAAGATTCTAAGTCACTCAATTTTTAAGCCAAATTTTAAGTGAAAACTGCATCGAAATCGGTCAATTAGTTTTTACGTGATGCGCGAACAAACAGACAGACACGATTTAAAAATATGTTATATTCTTGTTTTAAGTACACTAGATCATTTTTTTAAATTATCTTTTTTGTACAGACTTTGTCATTGTTATTGCTTTATTCTAAGTATTGAGTGTCTGAACAAATGTCCCAAATTTCGCGAATGTGTTTATGGTCCACAAATTTCTCAGAAACTCTTAGTCCGATGGCAATAATTCTTTTTATTATAGTTTCAGTATCTTTCAACTTAGGGAACAGTTTAAGTTTCATCAAAATCCGTTCAGTAGTTTAAAATATATGGCCTGACGTATGGCTTTTTCTTAGCGAACACAATAAGTACCTACTTCATTTTCTTTGGCCGACTTTAACGAAACTAAAAAGTAAGAAATAAAAACATTCCCCCTCTCTCTTATCTCCGAAACTGCTGTTCCTACAATTTTGAAAGAGACAGAAAGTACTAAAATAATTAATTAAACCTCTCAATATGGTGAAATTAAATTTAAATTGTACGGAATTCTCTCCGCGCGAGTTCTCGCACTCGCACTTTTCTGGGTTTTCATTTTTATCAAGACTTAAAAAAATATTTTGCTCATATTATTTTTAACCCCCAACGCGATAAGAGGGTGTGTGTACAGAGTGTGTACCAATTTTGTACGGTTTCTTCCGTTTGGAAGCTGTTGTGATCGAGGTGCTTTTTAGCTTTAATTGGTCGTAGGTTTTTTTTTATTTTACTTGATTTATTGGTTTAACATTTTTAATTGTGAACAGGTGATATTTTCTTGGTTCAATTATCATTATTTTATTATTTTGTTATTTTGTTTGTTTGCAAAAGCATCCTGAATATTTGTTACATATATTTTTCTTCTTTGATTTTGAGTGTCCTAAGCGCACATGGGAAGGTGTACACACCAACTAAATAGTTAAACTTACTTTAAGGAGACGTTAGCAAATTAAAACCAATGATGAATTACATAAAAAACTACTGAATCAGTTTTGATGAAAATTATCAGCGACTTCCCTGGAACCCTATCAAATTTAAAAAACATCCAAATCATTTGAAAAATCTCGAATACATGAGGAAACATTAAACAAAAAATCAAATAGATTTACATTTAAGATTTGGATTTATTTATTTACTACTAAAATAAACATAATAATATTTATTTAATACAAGCTTTAACAAGCCATTCCCAGTACACCTGAGAACTCATCAAGACCAATCAAATAAGCTTTAACTCGAAGGGGTTGCCTCATTTGATTGTTGAGTTCATTGGACTACCATCTACATGGCTCTGCAAAATACAATTGTTGAGTTACTATGGTTACCTTCTGGCTCCATCATCAGACTATCTCAATAATACCATAATATTGTATTGTTATCAGAACTACACTTCAGCTGTTCTTCAGTTTGTGCAAAACTTCAGGTTCATTGGATGTCTTGACATGGTTAAGACTTGCAAACTTGTCCCAAGTAAACTACACTGAGTGAATTAAAAAAAACTTGTAATAAGTGGTAATAAGCTTCTTAATCAATTTTGATAAAATTTGTATAGTTACATACTGGAAGTTATATTCATTCAAGTAAAAATAATCATCATATTCGGTTCAGAAAACATAAACACTAAAACAAGTAGATTTTCTAATAAAAACTACTGAACTAATTTGATGTAGTTTATATGGGATTACACTATAAGTGTACCCTTTTGAATAAAAAAGAATCTTCAAAAATCTGTTTACAAATCTTACTGATATGAGGCAATATAAAAACAAAACAAAAGGATTTACTAAAAAAAAACGGTATCAACCAACCAACCAATTTTGATTTAAAAAATCAATATTTAATCGAGGTTCTCACACTCAAATAAAAAAATATACGAATTAGTCCACAAGTTTTAGAGATCACCATGATCATCATCATCGTCATCAGCCCGTGTCAGCCCACTGCTGGACAAAGGCCTCTCCCAAAATACGCCACTGAGCCCGATCTTCAGCTCCTCTCTTCCAACCGCTGCCAGCCACTTTGCGTATATCGTTGCTCCACCTAGCCGGAGGGCTCCCTACCCTACGTAAAGCGCGTCACAGACGGCTAAGATACGATAATATTTTATCTTAAGATAAAATATCACTCGTTATACAATTTATATGAACCATCACAAACGGCGAAGATAATGTATATTTGCATCTTACAGTATCTTAAGATATCGAGCGATATGGAATTTATTAAAACATGTCATCTTAAGAAACGAAATATATCGTAAAAGATACAAAATATGTATTAATATACTATCTTAAGATACAAAATATATCGTAATATGCTCTACAGGTTGCTCTGTTTTGTATTCGTGACGTTTTTTTTTAACCCCTGAACAAAGAGATGGGTGTTATAAGTTTAGGGTGTGTATCAATGTGTGTGCGTGTGTGAGGGTGTGTTTGTGTGTGTGTGTGTGTGTGTGTGTGTGTGTGTGTGTGTGTGTGTGTGTGTGTGTGTGTGTGCGTGTGTGTGTGTGTATGTGGCATCGTAGCTCCCAAACGAATGGACCGATTTTGATGCGATTTTTTCTGTTAGAAAGCTGATATGATCGAGATGGTTCTTAGATTATGGGAAGAGGGAGGGGGGAGGTGAGAAAGAAAAGGGGGGTGAACATCGTAGCTTCCAAACAAATGGACCTATTAAGCTGTGGTTTTTTTATGTTTGAAAGCTGTGGTAAACAAGATGATTCATAGCTATAATTTGAGGATGGAGGGAGGGGGGAGGAGGGGTGCGAATCGTAGCTTTCGAACGAATGGACCGATTTAGCTGCGGTTTTTTTATGTTTGAAAGCAGAGGTAAACGAGATGGTTCTTAGCATACTACGAGTACAAGTCGTTGTTCTGTACAGATGCTCTCGCGCATGTTCGTATTTTGTTTCACTAAATCTTTCTTAATCAAATTATGAATTTCGAGAGAATTCCTTCGACTTATTAAAATAAGTTTGCTTTTTTTGTAGAAACATCTGCGTAAAGATTAAATTCACCGCGGCTTTTTCTAAATTTAATGTGATTTTCTATCCAATTGCATATCAAATTCAAAATCAGAATCGTCGTCTGATGAGCTATCTAATAAATCTAATAGTGAAACCGTACTACTCATATTTTATCATTCTGTATATAGAAAGCGGTGAAGAAATACGTGTGGCACCTAGGACGGCTTGCGAGCGAATGAATAATTTCAATATACTTATTATCATATCTTAGCCATGTGTGATACCCTAAGATGCTATAATATTTTATATGCAGATATCGTAACATCAAATATTATAGTATCTTAATCGTTTGTGACGCCCTTTAATCTATTCGCAGTCTCATTAAAAGAACAGGTCTACCCCAACGGTTATCAGTCCTTCGACAGATATGACTAGCCCACTGCCACTTCAGCTTACTGATCCTAAGGGCTATGTTGACAACTTTGGTTCTCTGCCGGATCACCTCATTCCGGATACGATCTTTTAGAGATACTCCGAGCATAACCTTTTCCCTTAGCCGGCTGAGCGACCTTAAATTGGTGGACTTTTCGTACGGTGAGTGTCCACGACTCGGCTCCGAATATTATAACAGGTAGGACACACTAGTTGAAGACTTTATTGACGAGAAGACTCGACGAAGTTTCGTAACTGCTGCCCAGCCCAGCTGTATTCTTCTTCGGGTCTCTTTTGGATATATGAGGTAACAAACATACACAAAAAGAACTAGAAAATACAGACGACTTAAGAACCTCCTGCTTTTAGATGTAAAAACGTTAGTAAGTAATCCACACCAATATATAAAAGTGAAACGTTGTCTTCTTGTTTGGTTGTTTGCTTGTCTGTTTGTTTGGGGAACTTTCACGCGATAACGGCTTGATGGATTTTGATGAAGTTTGGAATGGAGATAACTTATACCCTGGAATACTTTAGATACTTTTATCCCAAAACAAAAGATTACTCGCTGTAAGGAACGGTTGCCGTAGAAACGAAATAATAACCAGTCTGTCAAAAATATCAAGAGCTTTGGTGCTATTCACCATACTTTTGCATTGGTTTCATAATATCCTAGAAGAACATAGCATGTTTTTTTCGCGATAAACCGTTGTTTGCGTGGACGAAGTCATGGGCGTAAGTTAGTACATATATAATTCGTAGATATACTAATTGACTTTTTATAAGAGTGAAAATAATACTTTTTTAAAAATTATAGTAAATTTTTAATTTTTAATTTACATACCTTGGCAAAAATGTGCTTTATGTGAAAACTATTGTCAAATAAAATTTAAAAAAAAACGAGCGGGCCTTACAGTATACGCCTAGGATGTGTAATTTAATTTGACATCTCGCCTTGGTAGCAACATTATCATACTCAAGCACCGCGCGTGCTCATTGGTCAACTGTGAATGAGCAACTCATCATCATCATCATCATGTCAGCCCTTAGAAGTCCACTGCTGAACTTAGGCCTCCCCCAAAGAGCGCCATGACGAGCGATCTTGTGCCATCTCCATCCACCGACTTCCGAATGAGCAACTACTTCATCTGATCTGTCTGATCTTAGTTTTCGTCAGAACATCGTATGTCATGCTAGCTCAGCCGGGAACCGTCCGGTTGATATTCTGAAATACCTGAGTTCTATTCCCGACTGAGATGTATATTTTGCACATAAAATATATATGTGATAGCTTCTAGCTTGATAGCACCAACACCGCGCGCGCTCATTGGTCAAATCAAATTGCGCACGCTTCCCCGGCTTGCTATTACACATTTGTTTACACACTTCCGGTTTCGCATAAGCCACATTTGTGGTCACTTCCAAAATTTCTTATATGTGCAAGTCTTTACTTGTGCCAGCACATCGTTCGTGTGAGGAGGCCGGCTTATCACATTTTACGAAATCACTCCCATAGATTTCAGGAAAGCGAGTGGAAAGATTATTACACATAAAAATTAAACCTACTTTAAATCGTATAAAACTTCAAAGAAAGAAATAATGACTACAACCTTGGAATTGATTTCAGTCCGCTCAATCCTCCGACTCCTAGCCCATTGATTAATGATTCAGGATCATCAGTCAGTCTAATAAAAGGATCATGTATGCAAATTCGTCCCAAACTTACTAAAGAAGTTATCCACCTAAAAGGTATCGACTCTTTGGAAGAATCTGTTCAAACCTTAAGATATTTCCAATTAAATGTGTGTTTTCCAAAATTCAATGTTTCACACAAATTTCATGTGATCAACAAAATCCAACCTACCCTATGATGGAATCATAGGCACGAACTTTCTAAACGCTCATAATTGTAACATTGATTACAATGATAACTTACTTCGTCTGGGAAAGACGTCCCTGACACTATTTTTGCGACCCTTCTTATATAATTCCTCCTAGAACCGAAGCTGTAATTAAATGCTCAGTCCAAAATCCAAATATAAGAGAAGGGCTCGTACTCGATCAAAGTCCATGCGCTAATCTGTTGATTGCAAACTGCCTAGTTCGTGTGAAAGACAACAATAGGATAAACTATCCGTAGTCAATACTTCTGAGGAACCTATTACCTTGAAATCTACGCTGAATCTCAAACTTACCTCTGTTGATCTCTCTGAATTCAATAAAATTCCTCAGACTCTGCATCCTGTGAACAATGTAAATGCAACAATTCCAAAAAACACTTTCAAACGTACCGAAGAAGTACTAAATCAATTGCGTGTTTCTCATCTCAACAGTGAAGAGAAAGAAGCTCTCTACCAGGTGTGCTCTGACTTCTCTGATATCTTCCACTTACCTGGGGAGTATCTCACCTGTACCAATGCCCTGAAATACGATATAAAAACTACTACTGATATTCCTATCCATACAAAATCATATCGATTCCCTGAACTTCATAAGCAAGAAGTCAAAAAACAAATCCATCAAATGTTAGACCAAAACATTATAGAACCTTCTGATCTCCGTGGTCCTCTCCAATTTGGGTGGTCCCTAAAAAGCTCAATGCCTCAAATATTCAAAAGTGGCGAGTCGTTATAGACTATCGAAAACTAAACGACGTCACAATTGGCGATACTTACCCTATTCCTCAGATTGCAGAAATCCTAGACCAGCTGGGGAACAGTAAATACTTCTCAACCCTGGGCTTAGCTACTGGGTTCCATCAAATCCCTTTAAACGAAGCCGTCAAAACCAAAACAGCCTTCAATGTCCCTGAAAGACATTTCCAATTCACATGGATGCCATTCGGGCTAAATAATCTAAATAAATAATCTTCTACCTTTCCGAGGCTGATGAATTCAACTCTTTCTGGCCTCCAAGGCATCCGCTGCTATGTCTATTTAGATGACGTGGTCTGTTATGGTCATGATCTAAATTCCTCGATAGATAGCCTTAAGGCTATCTTCCAAAAACTTCGTAAATTTAGCTTAAAACTTCAGCCCGACAAGTGTGAATTTCTCCAACGAAAAGTCGGATATCTTGGCTACGTAATCACTGAAAAAGGCGTGAAGCCCAATCCTGAAAAGGTTCAAGCGGTAACCCAATTTCCAGTCTTAAAAACACCGAAAGACGTTAAAATCTTCCTTGGACTCGTTTCCTATTATCGACGTTTCATTCCCGATTACTCAAAAATCGCTAAACCTTTTACAAAATTTTTGAAGAAAAACATCCCCTTCGATTGGGAAAACCAACAGCAATTAGCATTCGACAATTTGAAACATAAATTGACCACTGCTCCTCTTCTCATTTACCCTGACTTTACCCAACCATTCGTGCTTACATTCGATGCCTCAAATCATGCCATAGGTGCTGTCCTTTCTCAAGGACCTGTCGGTAAAGACAATCCAATAGCCTACGCATCGCGTACCCTCAATAAGAGTGAAACCAATTACAGTACAACCAAAAGAGTTGTTAGCTGTCCTATTCGGATGTAAAGTCTTCCGTCCTTACCTTTATGGTAATAAATTCCAAATTATATCTGATCACCGACCATTAAAATGGTTATTCAACCATAAATACCATAGAAGTAAACTTCAAACAAGGCCAAATTATCACTCTCTCTTTAGTAAACATCGCTTTCATTTGATCATTTTATCGACTGGCCGACGACGAAGCGCAGCGGACGGTCGTTCGGCGTTGCTTACTAAACTTCGAGACAGGTTATCCACTTGAGGAGAAAACGCACCTCGAAAACCGTTAGATGGCGATTCTACCAATAGGTCTTGCTAACGCCGGCATTATATGCGATCTCGGAGAGAAGACGCCCCTCCTCGCTAGATGGCGTTGTACCCACTATATTCTATTTAATCGGGATTTATAACAAAACTCCCTAAAAATCATGACTCCAAAGTCATGATTTAACATGCTACATAACAACAATACAGTAAACTTACTAATAAATAGACGACATGTAACTCACTGTCACCTGGCAGTTTAGTTATAGAAAGAGTTATAGAATGATTAAGAAGCCTACCTACCTAGCAGTGGCGGTAGGTGTAGAAAAAAGATATAGTTAAAATAGTAAACTAACAGTGTAATCAGAGATAGAAAAAATACTCAGGGAGTGAGTTACAGGAGGTGGCGTAGGTTTGATATTGTCCTTCGGCTTGAGACTTAGCTTCAAGACACGCGTGCGAAGACGTTCCGCGGAGAGATGGTGCAGACGTTGTGCAGCAGCCAGTAGTATCGCCGTAGTGCGCCGAGCAGCTCCCGGGGGACAGGTGTCCAAAGACCCGTGGCAGCGTGCTGGTCGGCGATTGTACCTGTAGGTACCAGGAAGAAGGAAGTAAAAAACCCTGGAATGGCAGAATTAGACGCCTAGTCCAGTTTCATTAGGTCTGGCTGCCGCACATCACCAGGTCTTCGTTCCTTGGGGTCCACCATGCCGGACGAGGCCTCTTCCAGTTAAGCCCCAAGGAAGTAGATGTGGCAGCCAGTATGGTACATAAGGTTGACATTAAAGTAATAAATAAAAAGTTAAAAGTAAAGTACAAGTGTGAAAGACCAGAAGGGTCGGACATAAGTTTATAATTATAGAAATACAGCACGCAAGAAGCATAGTTTTAAAAGAATTTCACCAGTTGGGAGTAAATTATCAAGAAATACAGGGAATACAAAAACGGTATAAAACCGGTACATACTAAAAAGTCAAGTCATTGCGAAAGCGTTTGCTGGTATGACTAGATGCGACCAACAAGCATAGTTCGACCGTATTAACTTTCGCAATGACTTGCTAACAAAATAAACTAAAAGGAAAGTAAAAAAAAATATTGAACTAAATCAGTAAAATTTTCCGTTATTAAATTTAAAATGTGTAACGGGTGATATGCAATCCAGGTCTGCAATATGAAAAGCCTGGCACGTAAGATGCACAGTACAGTTATGGTCAAGATTACAGATTGGTATTTTGTCTAAGGTTAGGCGGTACTTCACACCGGGACAGCTTTTGAATCTTTATCAAGCACAGGTCCGATCTTGTATGGAGTACTGCTGCCACCTCTGGGACGGTTCTGCCAAGTATCAGCTCAAGTCTTTGGATTCAATTGAGAGACGTGCTATCAAGCTCATTGGGGATGACACTGGTAAAGAGTAAGCTTCAAAGTCTGGCGCATCGACGTGAGGTAGGAAGCCTGGCGGTATTCTACAGATTGCACTATGGAGAGTGTGCACAAGAACTGCACAACCTGATTCCCCCATCACCACCGTACCACTTTCCATCACCGTACGACTAGACGATCAGCAAAGCGCCACCCATTCATGGTTGAAATACCTCGCACAAGAACGAAGCGTTACGCTTCTTCATTTATTATAAGAACTGCAAAGGAGTGGAATGCCATGCCCTCGTCAGTGTTTCCGGTAAATTATAACCCCGATGTGTTCAAGTCAAGAGTGAATAGGTATCTACTAGGCAAGCGTGCTACACCTTCGACCACATCATCGCTTTCCATCAGGTCAGATCGTGGTCAAACGATTGCCTAGTCCGTAATAAAAAAAAGAAGAAAAAAAAGATAAATGTAAAACAATCAGTTCGTGGATTCCAAGCGTTACATACAATTTTATTAACCAAAATGTTCTGGCCGGATAGCCAGTAGTTTAGAGCAAGAAGCAATTTAGAGGTCACACGATATATGAAACACTTACCCAACATTGGGTTTTTTTTCACTATGTAAAACAGGTATTTAAAGACAAAAAATTGTCCACAATTATTTGCAAAATAAATTAGAAATACTTTCAGCCAGCATAAAATGACGAGGCTAAAAAGGAACCATTCGTCACCATAGGATAGTTATCTATCTTTTCTATTGGTGCGTCCTGTTAAGGTCGCGTTCGTAATCTTTGCGTCAACCACCCATTCTGTTTCAATCAGAACCTGTATTACGGTCATTCAATACGGTGCGTTGGAGTAGATATTGCGGTGAAAATTTGTTTGCAACAAGTCGTATTGGCTTAGTTAAACTTCTGTATACGATTGTAGATTACATAACGTGTAGAATGGTCATACTAATTCAAAGACAAGAAATACTTAAAATCTTGACAACACATAGACATTTTAAGGTAGGTAGGTTTTTTATTTGTATTTCTTTGTTTATTATCGACTGTTTATTTTATTGTGAAAGTTGACTTATTTTGTTGATACTATGTGAAAACTCGACTAAATGGAATAAAAACAACGTGAGATGAAGTGAGACGTTACATTACCACTTTGATGAGATTAAGCTTGCCAGCAATAATCCACCTTGAAAGATTCTGTTTTATCAAACATAATTTTAAATAATATAAATAACAAACAAACAATAAAACATTTTCAATTTTTATTTGTTTATTTCAGCGCCTATGCTGGAGTGAGCCCAAACTTTATTGAACCGATCCAGACTGGATCTGGACTATATTCTGAATATGTGGGAAAGATGTAGATTAGAAATGGGAACCTAAATATCATAGTCCCCATTGATATTTCTCATATTGAGACACATATTACTAATATTAATGTAGTTTTAGGTATTTTTAAGTTTCTTTGTAGGCAAATAGATATTATAGAACATTATGAATGTTATAATACGGTAGAACCTCTGTAATTCGATATCAGGGCGTAGTCAAGGAATTCGATTCAATTTCTCATTTGATTGACGATAGAACCAAACGGTCAGCCTGGATTGGAGCCGGCGGCTCCATTTAAAAAAAACTGTTTTTGGAACTTTAGATGAAGATGATGCCATAAAATATGACTCCGTTATGAATTCTTTGCAAAACAACGAGAAAAAACTAGCTTTACTCATCAAACAAAATATTTTATTGACTTCATCGACTTTATCAAATTATAACCAAACCATTTATAAAATTAGAATGAATGAAGCTAATTTAAATCTGGCTATCGACGAGCTCTCTGCTAATTTAAAAATGTTACTTTCATTTCAAATGAGTTACTTATAAAAAATAAACTGGACAGGATCCTTATCCGGCTTGAAATTGCATTACTTACAATTTCGTTTCAATTGGAAGACATAACAAATACTCTATTACTATTATTGTGATAACTCCCACGCAGCTATACCGAGAACTCGCCGATAATCACTTACATTTGTCTGCAGGTGTTAACCTACCGGTAAGTTTAGAGTTAAGTAAAATGTTATTGTTTTAAGTATGTCGCGAGTAGTTTGCTATTATTATAATAATAAGATAATATTTGTTCTTAAAGTACCACTCGTAAACTCAGAGGAATATTTCGTATACCGAAACTTACCTTTACCTATTCCACATAATATTGAAAAACCAAACACATATAGCCTCATTATACCTAGCAGTACATATATAGCAATTACCAAAGACAAAACCCGTTACTGTATGTTAAATGAAATATTTAAAAAAAAAAAATTATTAATATTACTAAATTTATTATTTATTATTATTATTATTCCGGCACATTTCCCCGATATGCTGGCATCATTTAACCATAAAAACATTCATGCTATATTAGTCTCTGAATCCTGGCTCAAACCATGTCTCCCTTCCATAACTTATTCTTTGCCTGGTTTTCGTCTCATACGAAATGATCGAACTGGTGGTGGTGGTGGCGGTGTGGCCATTTACTTACGTGCTCATATTCCTTTCTCGATAATTAGCTTGTCAGCACAGCCACCGCCGCTGAACGCTGGTGAACATCTTTTCATTGAAGTTATTCTTTCTCATAACAAAATTCTTCTCGGAGTCTATTATAGCCCTTCTTTACGTATCAACTTTTTCTCCTCATTTGAAAAGATCTTAGAAGATCTTATCCCTTCCTACAATCACTCCATTATCATGGGTGATTTTAACACATGCCTCCTTAAAAAAGATTCTCGGTCTGCATCATTGGAATCTATCATTACGTCAAGCAACATGCATATACTTCCAGTCAACGCGACTCACCACTTTCCAAATTCAACTCCATCTCTGCTTGACCTTATTTTCGTGTCATCTACTCAGCATGTTGCTAAGCATGGTCAGTTTCCCGCTGATGCATTTTCTTATCATGATTTGGTTTTCCTGTCATATAAAGTCCGTCCTCCTAAACCTAAACCTAAAATAATTCTTCAGCGTAATTTTAGTGGCATGAATCTGGAAAAAATTGTCAAAGATGCGCAGGCCATAGACTGGTCACCTATTACTGACGTGGAGTTGGTAGATGACCAGGTTGCTATTTTTAACTCACTTATCACCAAGCTTTATGATGTACATGCTCCTTTGAGAGCTGTTAAAATAAAACATCTTCCTGCACCGTGGCTCAATGATGAACTAAAAGCTCTTATGCATAAAAAAGCTGTAGCAAAAAATAGATTTAAATGTTGTCCTAATGATGCTAATAAGGCTAAATATGCTCGTGTTCGAAATCGGTGCAATACAGTCTTTAGAGATGCTCAACGTCGCCATATCCATCAATCTGTTGAAAACGAAGATCCAGCCAAAGTTTGGAAATTTCTACGGTCTTTAGGAGTTGGCAAATCAAGGGAGGCTTCAATTCCCAAGAATCTGGACATTCACTCGCTTAATATTCACTTCTCCTCTTCTTCTAACATTGACGATTCGACCAAAATTATGACTTTGCGGCGTCTTTCAACCATTCCAACTCCTGATTACGATCCTTTCAGTTTTAATCAATTCTCTGTGTGTGATGTTAAGAAGAGCGTATTGTCCGAAACATGTTGATACCTATCCTGGATTCGGTTATTCCTATACTTTGCCACATTTTAAACACTTGTATATCAAATAGTGTGTATCCTTCTCAATGGAAGGAAGCCCAAGTTATTCCGTTACCTAAGAAATCCAATCCTAAATCCTATTCTGAGTATCGTCCTATTTCTATAAAGTACTTAAAAGTACTTGAAGTACTTGAGCGCCTCGTCCTGAATCAGCTTTGTAGTTTCCTAAATAGAAATAGTTTACTTAATCCTATGCAATCCGGTTTCCGGGCTGGTCACAGTACGGTAACTGCACTCCTTAAAATAACAGATGACATACGTTTCGGCTTGGAAAAGGGTCAGCTGACTGTGCTGACATTATTAGATTTCAGCAATGCTTTTAATACTGTCAACTTCGATATTCTTCTCGCCATTCTACGCTCTATTAACTTATCTCCTGCAGTGGTTGATTGGTTTCGCAATTATTTGCATGGTCGCTGGCAGCGAGTACTCCTCGATGAACATTTTTCTTCGTGGTGTGATACAACTTCTGGTGTACCGCAAGGTGGCGTTCTTTCTCCTCTCTTGTTTGGAATTTTTATTAATTCTATATCAGAACATATAACCTCTCCTTATCACTTGTATGCTGATGATCTCCAAGTCTATTGCCAAGCCCCACTTAGCTCTCTCTCTCTCTTTTGCCATAGAAACTACTAATTCCAATTTACGCCATATTTCTGACTGGAGTAAAGCTTATGGGCTAAAAATAAATCCTACTAAAACACAGGTAATAATTCTTGGCAGCTCCAGAATGATATCAAAAGTTGATTGGTCAGTTCTACCCAAAGTTGTGTTTGGAGGGTCCACTATTCCATATAGTCAGAGTATCAAAAATTTAGGTCTAATTATAGACCAGAGCCTTACTTGGATTCCTCAGAGGGAAACCGTCAGTCGAAAGCTATTTGCTTCTGCAGGTTCCCTCAGAAGACTCCGAATTTTTTTTGCCCACTGCCACTAAAATTGCTCTTGCGCAGTCACTTCTGCTCCCAATCTTAGACTATGCCGATGCCTGCTATCTAGATCTTACTGAGGACCAGCTAAACAAACTTGAGCGTCTTCAAAACTTCTGCATTCGATTTATATTTGGTTTGCGCAAATATGATCATGTCTCTGAATTTCGCACTAAGCTCAAGTGGCTTCCAATACGCCTCCGCCGGAATGCTCATATACTCTCTGTTCTTTATACAGTTTTGTTTAATCCCTCCTCCCCGCGCTATCTTATGGAACGTTTTAATTTCCTGTCTGATTCTAACATGTTGTCACTCAGGTCATCAGAAAATTTAGCTTTGATGATCCCTCTACATAGAAGCTCTTTTTATGGCAGTTCATTTACCATCCAAGCAGTTCGCCTATGGAACGCTCTGCCAGTTACTATAAGGCGAGCCCAGTCACTCCCTGTTTTTAAACTTCAAGTAAAGAAGTTTTATCTCTCTAATTAATATCACTTCTTGCTATTTTGTTGTTATTCTGTTGTGGTTTCACTGTATATTATTTTTATTATGTTTGTATACATTTTGTAAATGTATATGTAGTAAATGTAATTTATTATAATGTATATACTATGTATATGGATATATATTTATATATATACACATATTATACTATATATTTACATATTTATGTGTAGGTATATTGGAATAAATGTGTATATATGTTTATTCATTGTATTCAGTTTTTATTATTTATTTGTTATATTATAATGCACCACCGTCTTTGCCGTATATTAATTCCTTTCCATCCAAAGGTTGTCTGGAAGAGATCGCTTTTTAGCGATAAGACCGCCCATTGTCCCATTTATTTTGTATAAATGTTTTAGTTATTATTGTATTTTTTGTTCTATGTGGTGTACAATAAAGAGTTATCTATCTATCTATCTATCTAAAGTGTGAAAGTTCCAACCCTGAAAACTATATCTGTGACATACCCAGCGTATTCTCGACTTCCGAGAATCCCACCTGTGAATCTGAACTGATAACGCGTGTGGTTACGTCCCTGCCAGGGCAGTGCGAAACTAAAGCGATATTTGGACATGTAAACATTTGGAATTCTATGCGCCATAATAAATGGATCTATGTGCAATCGGAACCTACAAAATTGACAATAGAATGCGAAGACTCTAAAGTTTATAATCTTAACATTTTGGGTACCGGAATACTTACTTTGCTCACTTATTGTTTAGGTTTTAGTACAAGTACTCGCTTAGTTCCTAAGTTCGATTATGCTAATGTCAGCTTCGCGGTTTTAAACACGGACTTTAACCTTATTAATGAGTCGTGCTGTAATCCTTATAAGATTAAAGCAAGACTCATTAATAAGAAAACTTACGTCTAGTGTGTCTCCTATTAAGTTACAAAATATAAATTTGGAAAGCTTAAGTTTGAACAAAAAATTGATAAATACTTTATAAAATGATAAAACCAGATGATATTCTGAACGAAGGGTCGTTTTTGAGTAAATATGGGACACATTACGCTATTAATACTGTAACTTTTGTTTTAATTTTGTTTTCTTTGTTTTTAGCTTATAAACTATATTATAAGTTTGTCAAGTCCGGCCGCAGTCTCGACATAAATATTAACAAACTAAATTCCCATAGACCTTCAGTTTATCAATCAGAAAACAGTGCTGCTATTCCTTTGCCTCGTCTTAGAGAGATTTCATGAGAAAATTATTATTTGAAAGCTTTTTCTATTTGTTAGTAAGTTTAGTCATCTTCGGGGGGTTGTTATATCTTCCCTCTGCATGTATTAGTGCAGTATAGGCATACAAACCTAATAGATCATCATTTATTGTTTGCAAGTATATTCAGTCATAGAAATGGTACTTCAGTCTCCCTCCACCCTCTGACGCGTAAAGGCTGCTTAAGGATAGTTTTTCATACTTTGTGACACATTTCCTATATTCAAAAATCAATTAATATTTTTTTTTTTTTTTTATACCCGTTTTCTACAAACCCGCGTAACAGTACGCATGCTGGAGTGAGCCACGTAGAACTTCTTCCCTTAAGAATACGTGGGTACATGTGGCGAGCTCCTTACACATAAATACTTTCTATTTGGAGTGGTGCTGTTTATCTTTAGTGTACAGAATTTGGACCCATATCCCACAGGAACCCTTTATTTTTTCGGGACAAAATGTATCCATAATTTTTATCTTATAAACTATGTCTGTGCCAAGTTGCATCAACATCCGTCTAATAGTTCCAGCGTGCTAAGTGTTCGTTTAAATAATTTTCCACTCCTATCCTGCAGGAACACTTAATTTTTTTGGGATGTAAAGTATCCAATGTCCTACTACGAAGTATGAACTCAAATCATACCAAATTTCATTCGAATTCATTGATTATTTTTGGCGTGGTGCGCTGCCAAGGTACAGACACACAGACGGAAAGACAGACAGACAGAAAGACAAAAATTAAAAAATAACAGTGTTGGCTTTAGTATTGAAAATAGAACGGCCTTCAAAAAAAATACATAGTATCTTCAATTTACAGAATTTTGGACATTATCCAGCAGGACCACTTTATTTTTCGCGATAAAAAGTCTCAATTTTTACCCAGTATATAAACTATGACTGTGCCAAGTTTCAACAAAATCCGTGTAATAGTTTCAGCGTGATGCGTGTTCTTTTAAATAACTTTCAACCCCTATCCTGCGGGAACCCTTTCATTTTTCGGGATAAGAAGTAGCCTATGTTTTACCTTGTAGTATGAACTCAAATCATACCAAGTTTCATTTAAATTCATTTAGTAGTTTCGGCGTGATGCCTAGCCAAGATACAGACAGACAGACAGACAGACAAAAATGAAAAAAAAACCGTTTTGGCTTCAGTATCGAATCTAGAGAACGGTCCAAAAAAAACATATCTTCAATGTACAGAATTGGACTCATTACAGTTTTATTATAAATATATATAGATTTATAAATAGCAAGTCAATTTACCTTTCTATTTACTCTTTTGAGCATTACACTGCATCATGACTTTCATTAACTTAAAGCAAATTTAGTTGTAGTCAGTATAATTAAATCCTCCAAGGAATAATCGGGAATATATGCAGTTTTTGTTTTTTTGGTTTTTAGATCTTTATTAGATATAGATCTTTATTTAACATACATTAGGTATAAATCACAATAATTATAAGTTACAGTTAAGTTATTATTTAGTTAAATTTCAATGACTCAATGGGCTAATAATGCCTTTACAAAGTCTTATAACAAAATTCATATTTATGATCATTTATACTCGTTGAAACATATTTTTAAACAAATGAAGGTAAGTAATTATTATGTGCCCGTACAGTGCACATTTTTAGCAACACTCACTCGTTCTATAACTAAGAATAACAATAATAATTACACACCACAGTTCTCTGTGTAATGTGTATCAACCGGACAGTAGGCAATTCAACAGACAACGTCTAGTCACAAGGGCCTGAGAGTGAGCCGAATCCGAAAAACTTTACAGATTTGAATTTAGGCACCCTTTGTTGCAGTGAATGAAATGCTTGCGTGTTTTATGGTCAATCAGCGCCATCTAGTTAAATCGGAGGGAGAACTTTGATGCCTTTGGTTTATTCGCTAGCAAAAATACGTAGAATATAGAAGTTACGTATATTCAGAATAGGTTGATCTATATATACATATCGATGTAATTCGATATCAACCATGTAAAAAGTACTCTGTGTAATGTGTATAAACCGGACGGTGGGCAATTCAACAGACAACTTCCAGTCGCAAGGGCCTGAGAGCTGGAGGTCGTGCTAGTGCTAGTGTGAGCCAAATCCGAAAAACTTTACAGATTTGAATTTAGTGGGATCCTTTGTTGCAGTGAATGAAATGCTTGCGTGTTTTAAGGTCAATTAGCGCCATCTAGTTAAATCGGAGGGAGAACTTTGATGCCTTTGGTTTATTCGCTATGAGGGATTGTAAATGATAAAATAATGATAATTTATTTCTTTTTACATGTGCTTCAGGTAAAACTAACAAATTTATAAATTAAAAAAAAACAAAGTACCTAAATTGACAGAACTCTTTTCTGTTTTTAAGTTTTTTCTAAATTATCTGAATTGGAATTATTGTGACCTTGAAACGAACTTGTTGAAACGATTTGACGGTTTACTTCAGGAAATGACGATGATGATCGAGGAAAATGTATAAAAAATGCATAAAATATGTAAATGCTTAAAAATATGGAGCAAAACATTTCAAGAAGCGGTTCGCAGGCCGGCATACTCCTGCTGTGCCACACAACATCGTGCCAAGAAGGTCGAAATTATGATACAGTTTTAATGTTTTATTTATATTACATTTAAACTATCATAACTTTGAATACCTATCCCACAGGAACCCTATATTTTTTGGGGATAAAAATAATTCATAATTTTAATACATACTTAATATTAACTTTGACTGTGCCAAGTTACATCAAACTCCGTCCAGTAGATTCAGCGTAATATGTGTTCGTTTAAATAACTTTCAACCACTATCCTGCGGGAACTCGGATTTTTTCGGGATAAAAAGTATTCTAAATGTTAATCCATAACATAAAAGCTATGATTGTGTCAAGTTGCATCAAAATCCATCCGGCAGTTTCAGCTTGATGCGTGTTCAAAGAGACAGACAGACAGACAGACAAAAATTAAAAAAAAACCTTTTTGCACTCCATATCGATTTTGAAGTTTATCTCAATTTTCAAAAACTATTTAATGTACAGATTTATGATTTATTTATGATGTACAAACTGTAACTGGGCTAACCCAGTTACAGTTTTATTATAGTACTAGCTGTACCCGCGGCTTCGCACACGTGGTCTTTTCTTTAGGTTCAAAGTACCATACTCAAAATGTGCCAAAATACCAACATTTGAACAAAATTTCTTCAGCCGTCACAAATACTTTTATCAATTGCTTGGCTTCTAACTCACCGAATTGAGATACCAATTACACCAGATTTAAATAAAACCCTAACCTATCTAACAATGAAAACCGCATTGCAATTGGTCCAGTAGTTTTTACGTGATGCCTAGCCAAGATACAGACAGACAGACAGACAGACAGACAAAAATGAAGAAAACAACAGTTTTGGCTTCAGTATCGAATCAAGAGTACGTTCCAAATAAAATTTTCAAAATATCTTCAATGTACAGAATTGGACCCGCTACAGTTTTATTATAAGTATAGATATAGATATATGTTTAAGTTAAGGCAATGGCAGGCTATACACAGACCTAGAATGTAGAATCGATAACCGTTGGGAAGAAGGGTTCTGCAGTGTAGTGGCCACGGACCGGAATATGGAGCGTAGGAAGAAACAAGGTGGACCGACGAGCTGGTGAGAGTTGTTTGGAACTGACAGAAATAGCTACCAACCGATCTTTGTGTTTCGATTTATAAGTATGATGATGTTCAGCAGTTCGTAGAACTTTTCGACAAAGTCATGTTTAATGCTAGAACCCCAACAACTTGAAAGAATGCCGCGGTGAAAATTAACATAAAAAGCGTGACGCGTCCATGTTGAATAATTACCGTCCGAGTACCTATCAAAAACAAGCTGCTTGCAAAGATTATAACAAATAGTTCTGCGAACAGTAGATCTCGCGAGCACAAACTTTTTTACAAAAATCTATGTACAGTAGTGCCATCTAGTGACCTTATTGTAGAACTAACATAAATAACCCAGGTGCTCCATCAATCTTTACATAAAAGTGAAAGGGCCGATTCCACAGGTAGAAATCTAAATGTGAGCAATTTACTGCAAATTGAGGACCTATTCTGCTTATCACGGCGTAGATCCTCATCATATCTACACCAAATTTTTCTAAGACCAATTTAAAGTTATTACCATTCAAATAAAAAAAGAACCATCGAAATCGGATCTCATAAGATGAAGATATTCAGAAGCCCCCATGTTGCCCCTTTTTGGAGGAAGTAGGGGGCTAATTAAAAACGACAAAAAGAAACGATTATATAGTAAAACTGTATAACAAGTTTCGTCCAGATTGGTTGTAAAATATGACCTGTAGAGGAGTACCAAACAAACTGACAGATAAAAGCAAATGGATTGAACTTAAAGCAGAGACGCTTCGCTTGCTCGTTCAATAATAATAACTGTCATTTTTATGGACTCACTGTGCGGGTTTCGCAGGAAATCGTCGGACTATTTTAATACAATTAATAGAAGTACGTCTTCTCCAGTCTTTTATGTGTTTATAATAAGCATGATGTGTTTGCCTATAAAGAACTGTGCACTTATTTTTAAAACTTAACCCTGTTCTATATTATTTTGTGAATGTATTAGTGTAATAGTTGTTGGTAAGCCATAAATAAATAAAAAAAAAAGAAGAAAAAAAAAATGTGTAAGGGGGCAATAAGGGTGTCCTGTTGTCCCACCTCTTAACACCCAAGCTCTGTAGTGTGGCTCTAGAAGACGTACCGTTGATGCTTACATTGGAAACCACAAGGATTCGCAGACGACCTTGTCATGTTTACAAAGACCTGGAGAGATCTCTAAGACATATTTCGTGCATGCGCACTCGTAACAAAATAGTAGCTATGGTAGACCTGAGGATAACAATGTCTAAAACGAAAGTTATGACCAACAGTCTGCATTGTCACGGATCTTGCCGTGTTTAAAGGATCCGGGAAGTTGGAGATGGTGAATTATTACACGTTACTTGGACATAATTAATTATCCTTTGGGAAAAATCACCAAAACAGGGAGATTCAGGAGATGGCTGGAGATGACAGCTCGAATTGGTGGCATTCGTAAACTGGATGATGTCTTCAAATCGCTGACCATTACACAATGACTGAAGACCCGCCTCTACAATTATTGTGTACTGCCCACCATGAAGTATGTGGCAGAGACATAGACACTATCAATGGAAGCTGTGTACAGACTAGGAGTTGCACAATGGACCATGAAGTGAGCCATCTTAGCATGAAATTACAAGACTGTACTCGTAATGTCAAAATTTGACGTCAAACGAAAGTTCGAGACATTAGGAAGAGGACCACTGAGCTTAAATTGAATTTTGGGCAGAACACATAGCTAGTCGAGGTGATAGCATATGGAGTAAGTATTCTAATATGTGGCAACCAAGAACTGGCATGAAGAAGATCGGATGTCCTAAGGCCTGATGTTCGATAATCTCGGTAAGGTGGAGAGAAAGAAATGAATGAGGTTAATATCCAATGGCAAGACGTGGCAACAAAGTAAGGAAGCCTATACCCAACAAATGTTCTGGTTTTGGTCAAACTGCTGACAAGTGTAATGAATCTAAGAACCAAGATGATTGGTTGACCAAGTGGCTATAGTGACCCTGACTGCGAAGTCAACCAACGGTTGCGGGTTCATGATAAACTGAAACGTTTGCTTTAGAGTCATGGATATAATATTCGTATGTATGTGTATGTTTAACCGTTCGCTAGTACCCATAGTTCAGGGTTTTCTAGGCTAAGTAATTGATGTGAACTGTCCCGAATATATTAAAACATAAAATATCTGATAGTACATACCACAGAACACATACAGTAGTACAAGTCAGTCAAAACCTGTCATGTTTGTGGCAGGTTTCCAAGTAAAACTAATAGTTAATGGTGTTTCAGAATACGTTTTATCGATTTTGGTAGCTCTACGACCCTTATCAAACTTTCAGAAATTGCAGACATTGGTATGGTATTAGGTGGAATGATGATGAAACGTTGCCAATTTTAAGAGATTTGGTATAGTTAGTTATTCTAAGATTCGGTAACTCTACAGTACAACCGTTATGCCAAGTGTTCTATTGAAACAAAGAAGGAAGAAAAAATATTTATTGGCACAAATCACATTAAAACAAAAAAAAAGGTGTCAT
Organism: Alsophila aescularia; assembly: GCA_946251855.1. Taxonomy (NCBI): domain Eukaryota; kingdom Metazoa; phylum Arthropoda; class Insecta; order Lepidoptera; family Geometridae; genus Alsophila; species Alsophila aescularia. Next base: position 49,037,845 of record OX276375.1, read on the forward strand.
GTTGTATCTGTGGGTGTACCAAAGGCATGGCTGTTGAGATTGAGATTGACGAAACAAAAGTGTTTTGGTTATTTTATGTATAGGAGACGGTGTTAGTTGGAAGTTCTTTTAATTGCTGGGCGAAGACGTTTGACGCTTGATTTTGCTCAATTGCCTTTTTATTTGGCGTGTATTTGAGCATCGGTAGTCACGTCGCACCAGCTTACTGATATTTTTATTAAGCTCCCTTTTCTCTGACGGTGTGGCTTGCTGTTTCTCCAGTCACTCGTCCATAAGCCGAAGAGTCTCATCCGAGATTTTAGACTTCGTGCCCGTACGCTGCAGCTGACAAAATTTTGTGCCTTCCTCTCTAAGGATTCCCACAACTTTTTGGAATTCCTCGTCTACGTAATTTGTGGTTTCCTAGGCAGCGAATCGATTTTCCTACTTAAGTTGGAACTGTTTTGACCCAACAGCGGCCTGGAGAAGGTTAGGTTGGAGCGTAGGCTTCATCATGATCGCAAGGTTCAAAACCGTTAGCGAACACAGACTTGTCCGAAGCTTAAAAGATGCCGTATGATGAAGCCTACGACATGAGACATCCCTTAATATGTGCTTATTGTCCGTCATCATGAAGTCAATCTCATTTTCAGTCACACCATCGGGGCTTTACCAGGCCAGTCGCACTCCGCAACAAGTACAAATATTATACCTATACTTTGCGACCGCAATATTGTGGTTAATTCAGTTCAGTAGAGTGTCAAGCGTGCGCTCGATGAGTCGCGAGCCGTATGCTTACGATATAGTTTATCGTACTTACGTAAAGTTTTGTCAAATTTTATTCTTTTCTTAATTATGAAAACCAATAAGATACCTAGAATGTACTGCATAGCATTCGGTCTGAAAAGTCTCGTAAAATACCTACATACTGTCATTTTATTACGTAGGCAGCCATTTCTTTTTCATTCATTAGAAAGCATGGTATTCAAACAGGCACCTTTTATTCATCAAAATGCAATACCTATTAAGTTATAATCAAATAATGAGGTACTGGGTCTATTCTGATAAGAATGTCATTATATGTAGTTAATAGAACAATCAACATTTATAATAATATGTAAAAAAACATTATTACATAATTGTTTATTCTGTTACAATATATAAGTCATATCATATCACAGAATAATTACTAGTACAAGTACCTAGTTATATCTTGATACAACACTGCCGAGCGAAAAAGTGACAGAGCGATTCACAAACGATTAGAGCAATGGAAGCTCTCGCGCGTTGTGACACGGTACATTCTAGCCTGCACGCAATGGGTGAGCGCCTTCTAGGTAAATATAATTGAAAGATCGCAGCGCTGTGCGAGTTAAATTGCACTTTATTGCTATGTATTTAAATGACTTTTCTCAGTTATCCTTCTGTACTTGTACTGTTATTTATTCTGTGGCTTTACCAAGTCCACTTCCTCTGGGGTTGCTTTTTGAAGAAAGAATTCATCAAAAATAAATACTCTTTTTCCAAAAAGTTAACTTGCGTTTGCCTCCTGTGATTCCTGTCCCCATAACCGTGTGAACCTATTCTCGATTACCTGCAAGACAATGTGGGAGCATTGACGTTAAAGTCTCCCATGATAAAGTTATAGTGGGCCCTTGTGGTGTTATGTAAGGCCGTAGATATGTCATCAAACATATCTTCTACCTCATCCGAGATCATCATCATCATCATCATCACGGGTAGAGTTTATCTTTATTTTTACACGATAAAACCCGTGTTTTGATTTACTGTGAACAATAAACGGTTATTGTGACTTAACTATAATAGTTATAACTATGGTAGCCATTTCGTTCCTTACAGCGAATGTTCGACATTTTTGCAATTTTTTGATTCCTTGGGTTATATTATTGCAATTTTCGGAAGCATACCTATTTTTTTGAAAAATAAAATACTGTACACGTTACTCGCTGATAATGAAGCTTTCTACAGGTGAAATAATTTTTAAAATGGGTTCAGTCTTTTTTGAGCTTATCCATAACAAACAAACATACAAAAATTATATCTTTCCGCTTTCTAACATTAATGTAGATAGTGTGTGTGTAGATGTAAACAAGGTTTAAAAACAAATCACGCATCCAATATATTATGAACAATTTGAAACATCGTTGATTGAGAAGTGACCATTCAAAAAATATATTATTTTATGTGAAAAAAACAGCACCACTTTTTTAATCAAATTCTAGTTTCCTAAAAGATCCATCTGCTCCGAAAAACGACTCGGGGGTTCTTGGTTTTCCAGGTCTTTTGGTCTCATCAGTACCGTACTGCAAGTCTTCTTTAAAATATGTGTTGTACTCAGCGACTTTGTTTATACTGTAATCTGGAATTATTTTAGAAAAATATCAACGAATTAAATTACATTGTACATATTTATAATCGAGTTTCAAAATGAGCTTCTCAATTAGACTGTACTATATTTTGTGTATTGTAGACTCATATTTTCAGGTTTTGTTTTAACTAATTTGGTTAATATCATTTGAATGAAATAACTAGCTTAAAAAACACGCCTGCCCTGCCAAAAAAGAACTTAATGCCTATAAATTATATACTGTCGGAATGTGTTTATCAAGGCCTTAATTTGATACCTATAGGTAAAAGTTTTTTTTTCGCATTTGTAATTGGAGCCATACTGCCGCCATACAGAACTTTTAAAAAAATATAGCCTATGTTACTCGGGGGTGATGTAAGGATTCTAACGATACCCCATGTCTAAATCTGTTCAGGCATATAAAAGTTATGGTGGTATAAAGAAACTCACATACATACAAACATACATGAATCCTAAAAACATTACACTCCTTTTTTTGGGCAGTCGTGTAAGAACAAATTTTGATGAGATTGATCTGGGTACACTAGTGGTCTACTAAATCAATCTCTTCAAAATTGGTTTGGCTTTATCAGTAACTAACTTCGTCCGCGCGGACTACTGTTTATCGTGAAAAAACATCCTATTTTCTTCTAGGATATTAAAAACCAATGCAAAAGTAGGTATAGCACCAATGCTATTGATGTTTTTTGAACGGTCTTGTTATTTCGTTTCCATGGCAACCACAGACCATTCTGTGGTGGCAACCGTTCCTTACAGTGAGTAATCAACATTTTCCAGTTTTCTCGTGGAAACTTACAATTTTCCGGGATAAAAAGTATTCTATGTTTTAATCCAGGGTACAAGCTATCTCCGTTCCAAATTTCATCAAAATCTGTCTAGCTGTTATCGCGTGAAAGCTCCCCAAACAAACACAACGTTTTAGTTTTATATATTGGTATGGACTAGTGACTCGCCTCGGCTTTGCACGGGTAGTGAATTTAGTTACTTATTATTTGTAAACGATTAAATCCGTGCACAAATAAAGACTAATTTGAACAAAAAACAGTTATTGTGACTTATCTATAATAGTTGACATATAGCCTCGCGGACTTTTTGTGGGTAATGATTCCATTTCAATTCAATGTTTCGTACAAGTACTAGATTTCAGTATCATAGCTTACATACCAGTTAAATCTTGAAATGTGCCTCCATTACCTCCATATTCTTTTGGCAGTATATCTGTAGAAATGTATTTGTGTAACTCTTCAAATCCTCCTTTGTGCACATGTATCTGAAATGAACAGCGCTTATTGTGAAAAATATACAAATATCGAAAGAGACAGAGAATGCAGAGTAGATCAAATCGTCTCAGTTACATGCATAATCGATCTTTGTTTTTAATTTCAGTAATGAATCATACGTGGTGTAGGTTTTACCTTCTGTCGGTTCTTCTCATTAAAAAATTGTTTCATGGTATTGAATAAAACTTGATAAAATGATGGCATTCCGATAACATGTACAGCTCTTAGTCTGTTTGGCGAGGCATCCTAGAATAAAGACTATTCTTATAAGCACAGTGGTCAATCATTGTTAGGTACCCACAAAGGTGAGTTAAAATAGTGGTCGTTTAAGGGAAAGTACTTAACTATTGATTATTTGTTCAGTTCGAAAGAAACCAAGTGAAAGAAATATATTTGAAAGCCCTTAGGTATATTTATTTTAGAAAAATAAAGTGATTTTTCCTTAGAGTTAAATTTGCTATTGTCGATATTTAGAGTACTTTCTCTCCGAAGACTGTCATTTTCCTAATCCTTAAAGATAACTAGCTCCCGCGGCATTACCCTTGTGCAAACTTTGCAACGCCGTCCACACGTTCCCTTGGGGATGAAATTTCATAAAATCCCTTCTAAGTGCAACCCTAAGGTACTCAAGGATCAGCCTTTCCCAACATTGCTCTGGGGGTCTGTGAGGATGTTCTAAGCTATAGAAAATCTAAGGAATCCACAGGCACATTCTTAAATAAGTAGGATAGCTATCTTCTCATTGAAAATTATAACTACGCAAAAGGATGAGTTCCAGAAGTCCTATTTCATTATTCATATAATATTTATTAAACTTATTTATTATTATTATCACGGATCCAGAATACCTATATTTTTTCTTATAAAATGAAGCCACAATCCTTACCTGGTAAAACATTGTTAATTTCTTCGCATTTGAGGCATTTATTTGCGTTAAATGATTCATAGTCATACCGTTCAAATCTAAAATTATGACAAATCCGACAATTGCGAAGGGGTCATCTTCCATATAGATTATCTGAAAACGAATTATTATCATCAGCAACCGATATCAATGGACTGCTGGCATAGGCCTCTTCTTTATTACGCCACTCATACTGGTCCAGACCACGACCATCAACCTTCACCATGTTCTACCTACAATTAATTCGGACGATTCATCCTCCCTTCGCATTGGTGGTCTGCCAACCAGACAAGTATGTCATCTAGGCCACACCCCTGCTACTGCTTTTGACCACCTATTGTCTTTTTGTCTGGCCAAGTGTCCTGCCCACCTCTTTACTAAAGCTATATTGCAAATTTTATTGTTTGTGAGAAATATCTTCTTTATTTTTGTAGTTTTCAGAATTAGCAAGTAGAAGTGGCAACGGGCAGGTCACACATCACGCAGAACCTCGAGTGGTGACTACGGACTTGAAGACGGAGCGTAGGACAGCCCTCCCTACGAGGTGGACGACCAATGAGCTGGTTGCGGGAACTGGTGGATGCAGACAGCTACCAACACATCGTTGTTGATCGTATAGGCGAGCGGTAAGCAACAGGCGGACCGAGTTACGACCTTCTGCGGTCCGTATCCGCGGAAGGTCGAAACTTGGACCGCCAAATAGTGTTAAATATACCTACTTACAAATTAATTCATATAATACTTTCATATAACTAACCCTATATTCATACATTTGAAAGCCACGTAGAATCTAACTTAGTAATTATTCTAGTTACTTAGTAGGTACCTATTTTACAAGTATTTTACCTGACCTTTGACCTATGACTGATGTATTTTTATTAGTTGTGTGGTCTATACACACACGCTTTGATAAGACTTGAAAATATATTCACTTCAAATGGAGATAATTGACGTGCAAGAAGATATTTCTTTGCAAATTTATAAAACTGCATCCACTGAAGAATTTTGGGATAAAAATTTTTCAGAAACATATGAAATTTGCAAGAAACTAGCTATCAATTTGGCCACTATGTTTAGTTCAACACATATATATATATATATATATATATATATATGCGAATATCTTCCTCAAAAAATAATTTTTTGAAGAATAAATTTAGTTCGAGATTAACGGACGCCCACCTTGCATTTGCTGTTCCCCTCATGAACTAAACTATTAAAAACTGGCTCAAGACCGTCGGTGTAATTTATCTCATTAATTTTACGTACTCACCTATTATGTTTTATATAATAATGTAATTTGATAGCAAAATAAAATTAGTAACAATTTAATCATTATCAGTTTTTTTTTGCTGAACCTCGATAAAAAAATTCAAAAGTATCCGGACCCCACTAAAAACTACTTGCCGACCCCTGGTATAGGCCTTTATGTTCAGCAGTGGAAGACTTCTGTCTGCTGATGATGTTTTTTTTTTATTTAGCATTATTCTACACAGAGCATGTTATGGTATGTTAGAATATGTAGGTACGTGTCAAGTACTTACCTGTGTTAAGGCTTGAGTAAGCGAAAATATATCCTGAGGTTGAAATCTGTCAGGATCGTTTTGACTGATCCTCGTAACGAATACTGTTGGATCTGCTGGGTTTATTCTCTTGGGAAGGACTAAATTATGTCTGTAACCAATAGGGAAGAAATGAAGAAATAATTTAATTGGGTACTGAGACCATCAGCAGCATACACTGCTGGACGTAGGCCTCTCCTAGTGAACACCACTGAGCCTGATCTTTGGTCCTCGTCATCCAGTTCTTGCCAGCCGTTTTTGGAAAGTCGTCACTTCACCTGGCCAGCGGGCATCCTGCACTATGTTTGCTTTAACGCGGTCTCCACTCTAGAAATCGTTTATCCCAACTATCCTCGGTTCTTCGAGAGATGTTATCAGTCCATTGCCACTTCAGCTTGCTAATTCTTTGAGCTATGTCGATAACTTTGTTCCTCTGTCGGATCACTTCGTTGCTCTAAGAGAAACACCGAGTAGCTCTCTCCATAGCTCGCTGAGTGACCTTAAAATTAGAACCAATCTCACCGTGAGTGTCCATCTTTCATGACTGGTGCGATGCTATTTAGTTTTTTTGAACGGTCTTGTTATTTTGTTTCCATGGCAACCACAGACCATTCTGTACCGGTACCGTTCCTTACCGTTTTGATTACTCACTTTAATCAACATTTTCCAGTTTTCTCGTGGAAACTTACAACTTTCCGAGATAATACATACTATACTTTATCGTATGTTTTATTCCAGGGTATAAGCTATCTCATCATTCTAAATTTCATCAAAATCAGTCCAGCCGTTATAGCGTGAAAGCACCCCAAACAAACAAACAGACAACGTTTCACTTTTATATACTGGTTTGGATGGACTATCTGCGCTCAGCTTCGCCCGATTGCAAACGTTGCCACCCCGTCACTCTTTTAGGAAATAAATTTCAAAAACTCCCTCCTTAATGCATCCTCAGAGTTGATATTTGTCACTTTGACATCTGCAACTTTGACACCTATCACTTTGACATATGTCACTTAGACACCTGTCACTTTGAAATTGGACATTTTGACACCTGTAAAAAAGACACTTTTAAATCAAAGTGGCTTTTTGAATTCAAAAATAAAGTTTTTTTTACCCTAATACGGCTTCAACTGTTACCTATTATTTAATTTCAAATCACAACACAGAAATGTTTACACATTACTAATATAATCTTTATTTTCTTGCATACTACCTACAAATTAACCAAATCTATATTAAGGTTATAGACCAAAACTTAAAAATTGATTTGACAAAACTTACATTAAAATAATTTGTTCAAGCTTACCCAGATTTCATAATTTCATCAAATTTGGGGTCCCAAATTTTAAGTTCAAACAGGTCTGGTGCAATGCTTCTCATCGTGTAGTACAGATCTAACTTTTCCTTGGCTTTTTCTACGCTATGTTTACAGCCGCGCAAAAATGTTGCTAACCATTGGTCATCTAGCAGAGTTTCAAGGAATATTATTAGGAGCTGTCACTATGGACAAAACCGTAAATATGGGTACTCCGCAACTGATCTCGAGATCAGAATCTGCATCTGAATGGCGACAACCAAGTGCCATATTGTGAAAAAGAAAAAAAAAAGTCGACGAACTATGTCAAGTGGGATAGTATTTAATAGTCATTTGAAAATCATCTTTAAGTTTCTCTTATTTTTTTTTTATTTCGAATACCATTTAGGATCTACATAATAATATAACGATTTAAATTTGTTTTTTTTCGTATTTTCTCTTCTTAATTAAAAAGTATAGCAATAAACAAAACTGAAAGCTCTATAATTGCATTGGACTAACACTTGAAGCATTTTGAAATAACGACGTATGTATTCCAAAGTTAGTGATACAAAATTTCATGTTAGTGGTTGAGGGTTAATCCTGGGCAGTGCTGAGCTGCTGTATTAAATTAATACAAAACTTACGTAACGTACGTTACAATTTACGTCAACTATTTATTTACTGAACTTTAATATCATAATACACTGGCCTTCAAAACTTAGCACACAATTTTAATGTCTGTCTGTTCGCGCATCACGTTAAAACTACTCGACCGATTGCGATGCGATTTTTCCAGTTGGAAAGCTTAGGTTTTGACTTTAAACTTGTGACGAGGTCAAAACCTCTTTCATAATGATACCCTTTTGATCTCTTAATTCTTTCATAATCCATTTCTTTTCATTTTGATAGTTGGTCATGATTCATTCTAAAGACAAATAACCTGTCATTGGGGGTTTTTTGCAAAAATTCAAAATGTTGTGTTGTAGAGTTTGATTTTATTCTCAATCTTGTGTTTCTTCGAGTTTTGATGTGTAATATTGGTGGAATATTAACCATTAGGTGTCCGTTAACGTGCACGAGTGTAGGCAAAATAATCAAACGCAGATATAAATGGCAATTTGTGATTTTTCCAAATCTCCTACGGAAGTTTTAGTAAATGTCCACCATTTTACTTATTCGTGACTTTGACTTGACAATGAATGACTGTGACGTGACACTAATATACACTATTAAGCTTGACATTGGCGAAATTGCTAGTAGGCTAGTGCCTCCGCAGAAGCCATTTATTAAAAAAAAAAAGAAGAAAAAAAAAAAGAACCTGTCATTGACATATTGATTTTTGGAAAAAGGGAAATATGATATAAAATACATAAATAAGTTTATAACCAGTTGAATTACACTTGTAAATATATAAACGATAATACCTACATAAGAGGTTATTTTAATCCGCATCGTCAAAGTACAAAAGTCTGATCATCTCCTCCTGTTCCTGTGCTTCCAATAGTTCCTGTAATTCTGTGTCACTGAGGTTTGGGTCCTGGGCTACTGGGAGCAACCCAAACCCTGGAACCGCCTCGCGACAAACTAATGTATCTAAATCCAATGAGTAGGAGCCAAGCAGTTTAATAAAAAAACTATTAATTTTAAAAGTGTAGTACTAAGTTTTGAATAAAAGTACTGCACCGACTGCGACGCGATTTTCACTGTTGGATAACTTAAGTTTTGACTTCAAAACTGGTGTACTTGGTATCTCAAGAGTTTAACTAAGCAATTTAATAAAAATAATATTAATTTTAAAAGTGTGGAACTAATTTTTGAAGGCCAGCGAAGTACGTTGAGTTGAAACATTTGGTAATATAATTGTATACCAAAAGGCGTTTTGGCTAAATGACGTAGAACTTATAATATCATCCGTTTCCATCGTATGGAACTTTGAGTATCTCGGTCTCTATCCAGAAGTTCTAAACGACAGCAGGCAGCGCAATTAAAAAGCTGCAAATTCACTGATTGCTTGATTCAAGGGTACTTGTGCCCGTTGCCGTGCTAACGCCGCAACCAACGGGCATTATTGTTATTGTATTTAAGTGATTAGTATTTATCACAAACAGCAAACCACAACTTGTAAACATATGGCCTGAAACTGAAAGTACCTGAAAAGCTATTAGTTTCATCATATTTTTTTTGGAAATAAAGTATCCTTAAAGATATACTTATCAACGATTCACATCAAGGATTAAAGCAATCGAATATTATTAAAATGTGTAAATTTGTATTATTTTTCTAAGCGCGATGCTCTGATACATCAGTGAACTGCAGATGACTATGGCTTAAAATTATTAAAAAACGCTTTATTTTTAAATAGAACAATATTTGTTATGATATACGAGTATGTTAAAGTCAGAGGCCCTCGGACGGCCAGACAAACTCTGACACTAGAGGACACTACGACCTCATACGACAAATAAACAAACAACAAACAAACAAGGCAAGCAAAAAAAAACGTTTTAGGACACGGTAGAGTCGAACAGTATTCCATTTTCCTGTGCGAGTTGCTAATCTGAGTCGGCACATGAAAACGAAATTTCTTTTTCAAACACAAAGCATTAGTTATTGATTTGGTCTATCTATCTACCCAATACATTTTATGCTTTTCTTCTCGTTCAAGAGGTGTTATGTTTTTGATATGTTTTTTTTATTTTTTTCCTACTTACAATAGATGCTTTGATTTTGATTTAGATACTACCCAGCTAGCAAAAAGTAATCATATATAGCTGTATATCAGTGATACGAGTGGTCGTATATCGATGATGTCACGTTACTATCACTGGAAAGTGGCCCTAGTTTTACAGGTATTTGATGATATATTGTGTGCACCACCTCCTATCACTTTATTGATACTTATCCGTGATATTTCAGTGTTCTTTGAATGTGTTTGGTGTTATATCAATGATATCCTGATCACATATATCACTTAATATATTATTATCATATAATATAATTATCTAGTAGCAACCACGATGCTGAAAAGCTATTTGTTGTTACTTTTGTGATTATGATTTTTTTTTGTAAATCTCTCTCAGTTCTCAACTATACTTTGTGCGTTTTGTGGTTTTGAAGGTTTTACATTAGTTTTATTACTTATTTCATACATTTTTAAGGAATTATTAAACATAAGTAAATAAATAAGGTGTTCATATTTTTATCTCACTGTATCATTAAGAAGTATATTTTTCTAGCGCTTGAAATTGTAAAGTTAAAATAGTAATGCATTATAAAAGTTTTTTCTTAAATATTTTAATATATGATAAAATAATCATTAATTTTATAACAAATATATTTTGAAGTCACCACGTTGTGTTTCAGTTACTGATAAATCGCAGATTTTAAAGAGCATTCAAACGAGATCATCTTTCCATAAAAGCATCATTTGCAGCTACTATGCGCCTTTTTAGAGTTATTATTAAGCAAAAAATGTTTATATGTAACTGGTGATTTATGGATCTTGCAAAAGTATATTATCAACTTCTTAGTGTTATTGTACATTTCTTATGATTTTTATAGCGAAGGCGTAAAGAAAACACTGATATACGATAAATTAGATGCATATCAGCTACGATGTATTCTATATTATTTGTATTATATCACGGATTAGATCCATGCGCGCCAGATATATCACCAGCACACAAATACACAATAGATCAACTTTGCTGTATAAATGTACCGTCAAAACTTGTTTACAACTTGCTCTAAATTGCTGTTGTGAGAACCGCTTTAGAGCTGTGTTATAAATATTGTACAAGGTGGTCGAGTAAACGTCTATGACATCATTTATTATCACCCTTTGGGTATGTAAGCTTATACAGCTAAGTAATGTTACGAATCACCAATATACAGCAACTCTGTGACAAGCAGTCACGGCGTTACTTTTCAATCAGTTTTATAACACTCTTTAGTGTTAAAATAATGTATTTTATCACTTGCTAGCGTGGTATTTTACAAACATTACAAGTCAAAGTGTAATTCACGTTCCTGATATTATTTAATAATTAACAATGTATTCTTTATGACAATAATTTTTTTACTTTTTATTAAACGTTTTTTCCGTGCAGTTGACTGTACGTAGTTTATCTTTTACCTGTTCTGGCCCGTAAATGTGGTTGTTTAGCGATCCATTCCTTTAAGTGTTGGATGCCGTCTTCCAACTTCTTCGGTGTTTCGTTGAGCTCCAGTCGAGCTATCGTCGCCAACTCAGGGCACAGGGGCCTCACTGATGTTGCTGCCATCCTGAAAACTTATAAAGACATTTCAATATTAGGTACTTAAACAAGAGCTCATAGGTGGTCAAAGCCCCATTTTCTTTAGAACTATATGCGTGATTTATTGCAGGTATTTATTCTATGGTGCAGTGGCACTTGAGATTTTATTTATGTGAGAAAACTTTCAGAAAGATTATATTGTTACATGGGCAAATTTTATATTGGTTGAATAATTTACTTATTATACTTATGTAACACGAGGCTCCCTTAGCATGATGATGTGTCAAGACGAGGCTCCCTTAGCATGATGATGTGTCAAGACGAGCACGCGATAAACAACCAAGATATCCTGTTTGGTTTTGAAGGGCAATTATTGCGAACACCTTTTTGCACTAAACGGTACTATTATTTACTAGCTTTTGCCCGCGACTTCGTCCGCGCGGACTACATTTTATCGCGAAAAAAGTATCCTATATTCATCTAGGATATTAAAAACCAACGTAAAACTATAGCACCAACGCTCTTGATGCTTTTGACAGACTGTTATTATTTCGCTTCCACGGCAACGTCATTCCTTTCCTTACAGCGAGTGATCGTCATTTTACGACAAAAGTATCCTTGTTGGTCTCTATATTGTACAGTACCTTTACAAAGTTTCATCAAAATCGGATCAGTCGTTTTGGCGTGAAAGTTCCCCAAACAAATAAACAAACAAACAAATACACAGTTTTATATATTGGTGTGGATTCTTGGACTAAACTCTATTTTTTTGAGAAATAAATATATATATTATTATTATTTATGAAAGTTGGTTAGCAACCATTCACACTTAAATTGTTGCTTCTATTTTTAGTTTTGTTCAGTTGGGTTTTTTATCATAACTTTTTTTTTTATGTTGTCATAATTAACATAGAATAGAGCCAATCGTCGGGACGACCATTTCGTGGATCATTCTAGCGAACGCACAAATAAAGTATTTAGGCAGGTTAAAACTTGCTTATCTTATCTTTCAGTACTCTCTAATTATTTTTATACAAAGTAGGTACTTTCCCAAAAAAAACTACTGCTCTTTGGTACCTAGTACCTACCGATATGGTCTGTTGGTTGCTTGCTCGAAGGGCCTCACACAAATTGATATATAAAGTTATATAAATAAACTCACCTAGAAATCAAAATAAACCAGCGAAACCAGGAAACCCAGGACTATATTAAATACAGGACTTTTTTATTTTATATATAGAAATTCAATGAAGTCCGTATAACGAATGTGTGTTAACTACAGTATCATTTTTGAGATCAGACTTATATATTAACGTTTATGGAGGGGCGTTGTCTGAATATGTTTAGAAACGTTAACCTCATATTATGTTGAATTATAAACAAAACAACAAACAATAATCAATAATATTAACATCCTACACCGGAACGATCAAAACATACATCGAGGGACAGTGTGTGTTATTTGACAAATAAACTCCTTCTGTTTTGTATATATTAAAATGCTGTGATTAATTTCATTCCTAATTATTAATCATTATTTTTATTTAAGTACTTATCTTCCATATATATATAAATTAATGTTTATATGTTTGTCTGTACTCTTTGCGCTCCTAAGCCATTAGTCGGATTGTGAAGAAACTTTGTCAGGGTATTCTTTAGTTGAAATTTGGTACACATATATGTATTTCTGTGACCCAAACATGAATGTGTAACATATATAAATGTTTTTTTTTTATGTTTTAAGATTTTGAAGGATTTTAAATGGAACCAAATAGAAAAAATACAGTTAATTCTAATATCAAAATACCTGTTCAACGAGCCCCTGTCGATGTAGTAAAAAATAGCCTTAGACACCTCGCATGTCAAAATCGGACCAATAGGGGCGACGTTATAGTGGAACATCCACATACCTACATTATACTCGTATACATGTATACATAGACTGTTAAACTCATTACCCTACGTTCGAATGAAAACCTTTTAGGATCACTCGTATATCTGTCTGTCCATTTGTCATAGCCAATATGTCCGAAACTACTGGACCGATTTACACGCTAACTCACTTCACTGCGCATGGTGTGCGGGTGCACCTAGCACAGCGCACAGTGAACGGCGCAATAGCGAGATCCGACGCCAGAGCGCTCTCAACGCTCTGCGCTGCTGAGTAAATAAATAATAGTTTAAAAAAACTAAAAAAACACGCTTTATATAGAAAATCGAACTAAAAAATAGAATATAAATTTTAAAAGTGTAAATAAGAAAAAAATGTTTAAAAAAACATACAAACATACAAACATACAAACATACAAACATACAAACATACAAACATACAAACATACAAACATACAAACATACAAACATACAAACATACAAACATACAAACATACAAACATACAAACATACAAACATACAAACATACAAACATACAAACATACAAACATACAAACATACAAACATACAAACATACAAACATACAAACATACAAACATACAAACATACAAACATACAAACATACAAACATACAAACATACAAACATACAAACATACAAACATACAAACATACAAACATACAAACATACAAACATACAAACATACAAACATACAAACATACAAACATACAAACATACAAACATACAAACATACAAACATACAAACATACAAGTGAAGCTAATATAAGGCGTATAATAAAAAGGAGTGCTTTCAGGTGCAGTGCGGTAGCCGCAGTTGGGTTGGGTGATTAGACCACAGAGCTAAGCCACAGAGACTACTCAGAGATGCTACGTATGGTTAGACTACGTGACGTGCGTATGCGTGCGTGTGTTGTTTGACAGCGCTGTGCTAATATATCAATGACTCAGGTTAAAACTGACCTTCCTTCTTCATTGGAATATTTTTACTATAAGTGCAAAATTGTGTATGCGTGTTTATAGACCGAGCAAGCGTGAAGCGCGAGCGAAGCGTCTCCGTTTCACCTTGGGAAAAAATGCTTTCGTTTTGTCTTAACCGATCTTGTCGAAACTTGGTATACAGGTTAAACAAAATTTTAGAATTGTTTACTAGTTGGGATTTTTTGATTGGTGGGTGGGGTACGTACTTCCCCCAAAAAAAGGAAAAAAGGGGGCTACTGAATATCTGTAACTTATTAGATCCAATTTCGATGTTCATTTTTTTATTTTACTTTCACTATTGTGAAGAAAAATAGCGTCCATGAAGTATTGTTTTTTTTCTATGGTTGCCTATCAATAATTATAGAACTTCATAGGCGTATGTTAGGAGTGACTTCTTCGTTTAGTGTTGTAGCTTGCGGCGGGTTTAACGCATAGACGGGAGTACGAGAACGTTTGAATTGTATGTAGGTATTTGATATTCCACACCACTATACATTGCGACAAATCACCTGTCAAATGCACACCTGCTACTCAAGATATCAAAATCTATTAAAACGCTAGGAAGGACGGTAGAATCTATGTGTGTACAGATGTACTTATGGGGAGGGGGGGAAGTTGGTTGGGGGGAGGATCCTCCCCCTGTAAGGAAGGGTGGCGGAAACCAATAATATTTGAAAAAAGCAAAAAATAATTGAGGTTAAGTATGAAAAACGTAAGGAAGACAAAGCTAAAAAAATACACGAAGACAAAGGCGGGAGCTCGCTACGCTTCATCTTCTAACCTATCACGGCCAAGTCGGGCTTCCGCCTAGCGCCTCCAGCGGTGTATAATGATTATTATAAGAACTGAAATTATACAAAGAAAAGATGCATTCAACTATGAATGATTTGCTAATTAAACTTGTAATAACTAAACGCCGTCAATAATTGGTTCGCCGCACGTAGCGAAGAGAAATTATCCCTACATTAAAGATTCATTTCGTACGTTTTTTCATACTGAACCTCATTTTTTTTTGTTTCCGCCACCCCTCCCCCCCCCCCTTTCAGGGGGAGGGTTTTCTCCTCTCCCTCTTAATTAATAATTAACCGCGCCAATCTATCAAAACACCACATAATTTCGTTGAGTAAAAATAAGAATGAACCTACACGTAGTTAGGTTTGATTATTTGAAATTATTTATAGTACTTATCAAGTTTATTGCACTTACCTTCTCTAATTTACCACAGAATAGCAGGTAGTAAAAATTTATGTTGCAACAGAATGAGAAAACATAGCCACATCAAAAATTATTGGTATCATGCTCCGCAGCAGCGCCACCATAATTTATAGGGATCAGTAGGCCAAGCACAATTTTTTCAAACATTCGTATCACATGTGATAGATTTAGGGACATAAATTAATGATCATTATTACTGTATATAAATCAAACCTAAGTTTTGTTATGTTATCCTTTGGTAATGATAGGTTTGGCAAGCCTACGGTTAGGCCAAACCTTTTTTAGCATATTAAATAAAGTTTCAACGCTATGGTGTTGTTATTATTTACCTTTTAACCATATAGCAAGTGAAACTAATTCATAACCTGACAATATACAAGCAAGTTGTTATCTCATAAAAGCTTGAAATTTACTCAGAAGTTGTTCCTATCTAAAATATACTGAATAGAATAGCATAACCTAAGGAGTATTCATAGAAACAAAGAAAAGTAATTGTTATATTTTTATTGATTCTACCACCAGATTCGGAATACACTACACAGAAGAACTGGCAAGAAACTATGCAGCGAATATTTTTTTTTATCATCATTATTTACAATTATAATTAACACATTATTATTATCATACTAACAACCTATATGTGATACTTGGTCATAGTGATATTTTATTATCATTTTACAATCACCATAGTTACACCTAGCACAATAATAGCATATAAATAAAATGATCCTGACCTAATCATTTCGAACACAATCACATTGACCATATTGGTTATAATAACATCACATTGAACTGACAGACTCAGTTACACCACAGTTACACACAGTAAATATGAGACAAGGAAACAGTAGCAGAACAATAAAGCAATATCAATAGTACTTAACTTGCCAAGGTCCTGTTGGTGCGACGGCCACAGTAAAAGTGAACATTGCTAAGCCACCTTTATAAAATAACCGAAAAATATCATACTACCTCACAATATTTTTTCACCAGATCGACCAATCAGGAATCATCAATGGCGTCTGGCGTGACGGAAATGTTCAATTCACTTCTACTTACATTTGGATATCCATAATAATCGTATTTTAATATTGTAAGACAATTTAATATCATTATAATTTTTGTGGAATTATACTTACAGATATTTCAGAGTTATAACAATCTGCCATCATTAATTAGTAAATACACAACTTTTTTCACAAAAGACTTGGTAATTTTACTTAAAATAATGAATAACTCTATTAAGCATTTAAACATCAATAAATAACTCCATAATCATAAATTCGAAGCTTTTGCATAACAAGTTGTTTTATAGATTCAACTACATTATCGGTTTCGTTCAGAAACATATTTTTTATTACCACAGATTACAAACTCACCATAGATTTAAGAAAAGACAAATTTACAAATAGATTCAATCGGTTGTCACTTTTGGCTTGACAAGCAATATGTTATGATACCGTAAGTGGTAAGGTTATTCAGTGAGAATATTAATTACATTGTTAAATATTATGTTATAATCTAACACATGCGTACCGAGTTTACCCTCTGGTAAACCTCAGAGGGTATGGCTTACTAGCTCAAGGGGGCGACTGTCAGCAAACAATAATACGGTACAGGAACACGGAGGAGTGTACCAAATAAACCAATAAACACCTAGTGGGCAAACAGCACCAAGTTCTGTGCCGGCTCTTCCTTCAATGGGCAGTGGAGGCTTCTCAGCTGTAAGTCTTCATACGAACACCTGCACAGGTACATGGCATAGCTTATGTCTATTGCATACTATTATATACACATTTCCTTCAACTACGTGCAGTAAACTTAGATTTTAAAATTAAATGTATTAAAAGCGGGTATTCATTTAGTTTAAATTTTGTTTTATTAAAGTTTGTACAAGGATAGGTAAAACATAGTTTTGCCAATTAAAGACAATGTCTGAATGACATAAAAGTATATGTGTGGGGTGATCAAAGAATATAGTTACTCTCTACCGAGACGGTGATAAAATATGAAAGAGGTTATAATTTTGATGAGGAAGACATTGTCACAAGCTGTAGATTTGTTGGCCCAGTAGTTTTGAATAGGTATCTCTTATTTATTCCTCCCTATGTAATGTTTCAGATCGGCACACCTGGGGACAAGCCAACCTATTGTGGTGGAGATCCCGGATGTACAATGAATGGAAGCCTTCTCAAACAATAGAAAGAAGAATGATGATGCACTTGTTTGTTGAAAGAAGTTTTAATAAATGTTGTTATTTATGTAATAGTTCTGATTAAATACATATACTGTTTATTAATTCAATGGTTTTATTGAAGTATCTGTAGCTCTAGTCAGTGTAGTGCTGTTCTAGTGCTGGTAGCGGGGGGGTGGGGGGGGGAGTCGACCATTGCAGGATTTCTCACATGGTAATGAGGAGGCAGATAATCCAAAGTGATAATAAAAAAACATGAATATGGTACAGAACAATGCAAAGTGCATGAGCCTTCTCGTATACCATGGTGTGCCGATATGAAGTTTAGTAGGAAACTAATTGTGATTATTCATAGATTGCACTTGACATATGCCTTTCATTTAACGAAGAAAAACAATAGCCCCAACTGTGATCTAAGTGGTATTTCGAAAGATGTCTACCATTTTCTGATGGAATGAATAAGTCCGGAGTGCACCTATGAGAGAGATTATTTAAGGTGGTAAATGTAAACCAACTTGATGTGGGTCTGTTCCAGAGCATCTTAGCTGCGCAAACAT
This sequence comes from Alsophila aescularia, assembly GCA_946251855.1. Classification (NCBI taxonomy): domain Eukaryota; kingdom Metazoa; phylum Arthropoda; class Insecta; order Lepidoptera; family Geometridae; genus Alsophila; species Alsophila aescularia. The sequence goes on from OX276375.1 coordinate 49,056,366, forward strand.
CTGGCACAGCAGGGATGCTCTATCAGTCCACATATAGTTTGGTCAAAAGCGGTTAGAAACTAGTGTGTATACTATGAGACTGACATATTCGTTGGACGACTAAAAATCCACTAAAATAAACGGACAAAAAACTGTACCCCTGGTGGTACGGTGGGTCTTTTAAAGTTAAACCATATCACTAATAAGTACCTAACCAGCTATTTCCCTACTTTTAGAGAAATTAGTCAAAGGGAGAAAGCCCATCCCTTTCTCCCTACTTACAAGCACCAATTATTATTAAATAGGTACGTACAACAAATTTACCAGTAACTAGATTTATTTGCCTTATTGTACCTAGAAAAAAGAATGAGAGATTGGAAGTTTCTTTTCAATAAATTTGTTTATTTAAATAATAATAATAATATAGCCTTTCATTCAGATCAATTATTTACATAGTATAAAGATTATAATACATGAGAATTAAGTATGTTGTTGTATATCTACTATTTGGTTCTTTTCTGTAGATCTGTTTGCCAATCGGCAAAGGCCTCCGCCAACCTTTTCCATTCATGTCTTTCCTGAGCCACTCTGTTCCACATCACTCCTGCCGCTTGTCTGATGTCGTCATGCACAGAAAAAGTGAGATGGGATTTCAATAATAGTTCTGATTTAATACATATATTCTTTATTAAATCAATGGTTTTATTTCTCTAGTGTTCTATAGTTATGTACAAGTGATAATTTAGGTAGCAGTGACCACAAGTAGGCGAAGCGAAGGCCCTGTCACTTGTAACAGTGCAGTGCAAAACTGATTTAGATTATTTCTCGTACCTCATTACATTTACATTTACATTTTAAAATGTTAGGAGGCGATGAGACTGATTAGTTTGCTTGTTCTTCTGATTCGGTTATGTTAAAATCCATGAATATGTTCAGACCTTTCTCCCTTTGACTAATATAACAGCTAACATCTCTGAAAGTAGATACATAAGTAGTTAGGCTAGGTACTATCGCAGTCAAAAAATCATATGAAGCACACTGTGTGCATTAACCCCTAAATTGCTATGTTTAGGTACTTGTTACTTTTTAATAGTGTAGCATTGATTCAACTAAAAGAGTGTTAATAACTTTTTGATGATAAAAACTCTTAAATTTAAACGCCCCGCATGCTGCAACATTTGACGGGTTAATTTTAAAGTTGACATATAATTTAATGACCTGCTCGGTCAGCAGATATGAACCCATAGAGGTAGTATAAAGCAGTAAGCATAATTCAATATCTTTGTATGAGGCTATAAGGTTTCCTATATTTATCGTAGACAACTATCTTGAGCATAGAGAAATGATTATGAGTACTGGCATATCTTGAGTGACCGTTTTTGTATTGATAAAAACACGATGCTCTACAGAAAGATTTTAAATTATATATTATACACAGCAGCCATTTGCTATGCTTCACTCGTTTGTTTAGCAGTGTGGAATCCGTCTTGTTTTAAACATTCTTGGTACCTAGAATTAAGATTAAAAAAAAAAAAATGTTTGCATTCTTTCACTTTCTTCTTCTTGTTTTCAATTTATCTTGTAGCAATTTAAATAATAATTCGCCCCCCGTTCCGTTTTCAGTACACAAGTTTATAGGCAATAACATAACCTCAACATATGATCAATAACTACTTAGTTGAAACATAGGGCTACACAAAATGTTATTTAACTTAGGTACCTACATAACAAACTATAAAATACTAGAATTAAACAATCTCTCTCTCTCTCTCTCTCTTGTCTTGTATTAAACATTCTTGGTACCTAGGTACTTACTAGAAATATGATAATTATCTTCACATTTTATCGCTTTCTTCTTCTTCTTTTCAATTTATCTTGTAGCAAATTAAATAATAAGAGACCTCCCATTCCATTTTGAGTTAGATACAGTTTTTATACGTTTAAAACACAAGTTTTCTAGTAGCATAACCTCGACTTTTGCTCAGTAACATGGTCATTAATATGTTCATATTAGAAATAGGATCACAAAAAATGTTATTTGACTTATGTACCCACATAAAAAACTATAAAATACTAGAATTAAATATTATAGTAATTCAATACCTTACGAAAGTATTTTCACTGACAAAATCTACGTGAATAAATTTGCGTACGTTCACCGTAGCATGACGTGAGCCAGCCTGCGTGCTCATGTCAAAAAAATATTCGTGATCGCTGTTTTGATACAAAATGTACTAGGTTACGCTAGGCATGCGATACGAAGGCGATACGAAGGCGATACGCAGGCGACACGATAGTATTTCTGCTGCCGAAATTAGGTCTATTTAACGCCCGGTAGAGGCGCTTATCAAATCTCATACAAAATGGTTACGCTAACGATACGAACACTTTCTCACAAATATTCGTGATTGGCCTACAGTCATAGCGGAAAGTAATGGACGTTGAACGTACATCAAGTACGTAAGTCGATATTTGCTGAGCATAGAACAGAAAACGAAATAAACATTTTATTGTGGCGCTGCTGGGGAGCTCCCCAGCAGCGCCACTTAGAATTCGTACGTAGCAATATTATTAGAAACTATTTAATATTGAAAACTAGTGTACGAACGCTTCTTATAGTGTACGTGCTGAAAATATTATGATTTAGTAGTATTTAATGCATTTAATTACGTTACGAAGATATCGGTGAGATCTATCATTTCTGAAAATAAACTACTAGTCAACGATCAATTGTTTCTAAGTAATAGCTGTTTTAAGTTTGATAGCTGTCATCCAAAACAAGTATATCGATGAGATCTATCACTTCTGTAAAGAAACTGCTAGTTAACGATCAATAGTTTCTGAGTAATAGCTGTTTTAAGTTTGATAGGTGTCATCCAAAACAAGTATATCGATCAGATCTATCACTTCTGTAAAAGAACTACTAGTAAACGATCTATAGTTTCCGAGTTATTGTAGCAGTTTTAAGTTTGACAGCTATCATTTAAAACAAATATATCGATGAGATCTATCACTTCTGTAAAGAAACTACTAGTTAACGATCAATAGTTTCTGAGTAATATAGCTGTTTTAAGTTTGACTGCTGTCGTCCAAAACAAATATATCGATGAGATCTATCACTTCTGTAAAGAAACTACTAGTTAACGATCAATAGTTTCTGAGTAATAGCTGTTTTAATTTTGATAGCTGTCATCCAAAACAAGTATATCGATGAGATCCATCACTTCTGTAAAGAAACTACTAGTTAACGATCAATAGTTTCTAAGTAATAGCTGTTTTATGTTTGACTGCTGTCATCCAAAACAAATATATCCATGAGATCTATCACTTCTGTAAAGAAACTACTAGTCAACGATCAATAGTTTCCAAGTTATTGTAGCAGTTTTAAGTTTGACAGCTGTCATCCTTCTTCAGACTACTAAAGTGAGATAAAAAGGAATCTGACGTACTGCGGAAAATGTAAATATTTTTTTTTGCTTTTTCCCTCAATCCCCACGGAAGATCCTGGTGAGGATTTAGGGAAAACTATTTAGCTTTTCCCCAAAATCCCTACAGGTGGTGACGGTCTGATCATTTATTTTAATTTTAACATATTTTGTCTAAATTAATACTTCCTTATTTACATGAGCTAAGTATCTTGTTTATTTTCACGTATTTTGACATAATGAACATAGTAAATTCCGAATCTGACTAAATCTGATTGATGTCATTAAGGGTCAAAATCGTGTGACGCTAATTTTTGTAATGTACTTGGCTCCAAAATCATTTTAATGCACATTATTTTCGTCACTAAAAACGTTAGTAATCCACACCAATATATAAAAGTGAAACGTTGTCTGTTTATTTGTTTGTTTGTTTGCTTGTCTGTTTGTTTGGGGAACTTTCACGTGATAACGGCTGGATGGATTTTGATGAAATTTGGAATCGAGTTAACTTATACCCTGGAATACATAGGATACTTTTTATCCCAAAAAAAAGATTACTCTCTGTAAGGAACGGTTGCCGTGGAAACGAAATAATAACAAGTCTGTCAAATATATCAATAGCGTTGGTGCTATTCGCCATACTTTTGCATTGGTTTCATAATATCCTATTAGAACATAGCATGTTTTTTTTTTTTTGCGATAAACTGTTCTCCGCTTGTACGAAGTCCGGGCGAAAGTTAGTACTTATATAATTAGTAGACATACTAATAGACTTTTTATAAGAGTTAAAATAATACTTTTTTAAAACCTACACTATCATCTACCCGAAAGATAATAGATTATTTACCGCAATAAAACAAATTATGTCACAACAAACAAACTTGGTTCTGGCACAGAATAAATAAAGTATTCTGGGCTACAAGCCCGTGACAGAAGGTCGAACTCGCAGACTGAGAACGTTGCTACATCAATAATGTCCTGTTTAGACTTCATAGTTACTTTACTCTAAAAATCATAAATATTAATATCTTAATTCTTTATTATTTAATTACAATAATAGACAGGTACATAACTTTGACTATAATCAACTCTAAAAGAAAATAGTCATAAGAAATAGGTAGTACGAGTATATCCATATACTCACAATAATCTAAAAATAAAATTTAGATTTTTAAAACTAACATTAATCTGTCTATCTAATCAGCTTGTAACCCACTGCGGAGTTCGAAAAAGGTGCGGCTTGAAAGAAGGAAGTTTCACTGCTAGCGTTACTATAGCTAGTGTATCAACAATTTTTGTGTGTGACTGACTGCTCATTATCCATGCTGCGTATTTGACTAAATGCGTATTGGACCAAGTGCTATTAGATCGTGTAATGAAGGAGCTATTTTTATCTCGTACTGCAGCACTAAATCTAGCGCGCTACATTTTGGATAATTTAATAAGGGTTTTAGCATTTGAGAACAAACAATGTTAACATTTTGATGACTAATAAAACGTAAACAACGTCTCATTACTCATATAATTATTATATTCCAAAGGCTTATTTAAAAAAACGAAGTCACGAAAAACATTATAAAAATGAACATTTGAAAAATGAACAGTTACCATTAAATTAACAAATAACATTATGTGAACACCACGGTTTAATCAAAGTCTAGTTGCCTAAAAGATCCATCTGCTCCGAAAAACGACTCCGCGGTTCTTGGTTTTCCAGGTCTTTTGGTCTCATCAGTTCCGTACTGTAAGTCTTCTTTCAAAAATGTTCTGTATTGCGCGACTTTGTTCACCCAGTGATCTAGAATTGTGGAATAATTTTACGGATTATAATATACGTATTAAATTAAAATAATATTCTCTTATTCTTTACAACCTGTGTGCTCTGCCTATCCTAACCTACGGTGCTCAGTCATGCTCGTTGACAGTCTCAAAAACCCAAGACCAAGGTTTGCCAGTAGTCCTATTACCGATCTTTGTTGCAAATTGATTTTCATATTTTCATAGCAATTTGGGCTCTAACGCGCTGCATTATGTGCACGTGATAGTGACAATCTGATTGAAAATCGGTAATAGCACTACAGATGGCAATGCAGCGCAGTTCTTTTTATAAAAAGAACTGAACGCGTCCGAAACACCACAAAACAGTCAAGAACAGAAATAGTCGATGTCAGTACTGAGACAGACAGATAAAAGTAGAACTGGGCTGGGCACGTGGTAATCAATCACTGTACGAAATGAGTGACTCTAGAATCAGTGGAAACTATCAGACGGTCAGCGACGTCGTGGCTGGTCTCAAAAGAAGTGGCGACCGTGTTGACCTAAATATTTGCCTTTAAGATGATTGGCCCCAAGTAGCCGAAGATAGTGAAATAACAGCAGAATAACTGGCACAGTGGACATAAATGATGGGTCTTAGCCCTTCTCTCTAATTTGTATTTTCATACTATGTTTCAATAACGCAGCTTGCATACCAGTTAATTCTTGAAATGTGCCTCCATTACCGCCATATTCTGCAGGTAGTATATCTGTAGAAATATACTTGTGTAGTTCTTCAAAACCTCCTTTGTGCACATGTAACTGAAATAAACAGCGCATAATGTGAAATATGTTAGAAAAAATTATATAAAAAAAAGGTTTTATTCAGTAGCCATGTCATGGTGAAACAAAGAACGGGCTATCACAATTAAAAGCGTATACAAGATTTATATTTCGTGTCTGTGCTCTTAATTGTTGAGGAACCTAGTTTCCTAGTCAGTGCAGCAGCCATGGTAAAACTTTAAACCGGCTATCATAATAAAATGAGTATACATAATTTCGTATCTGTGCTGATAGCCGTTGAAGAGTTCCTTTATCTTGGGCTAATCCTGGATGTCGAATTAGGTCATGCTTACCATAAAAATGCATTTTCATCGGAACTGTACCAATAAGTAAAAATTCAACTCGTAGAAACTCGAAGGATAAGAGGCAGTGCTTCTAATTCAGCTTGCAAGATTTGACCTAAGCATATGTTTGCTGAGGTCTTATCCATACATACAAACATACATACATACAAACATTGCAAATTAAATAAAAACTTTTAAAGATAAACCAAGCGAAAAGCCTTTCACCGCATAGTACCAGAAACGCATATTCCCATGCACACAAACAACCATATTTTCATCAGCAAATGACCTGATACGTAAAGTACCAGAATACCCTTTTGCAAATGACCAGTATGCTATTACGTAATACACATTTTACCTGAAAAATAGTGTACCTATAAACAAAGAGAATATAATCACTACTTATACTACGTTTTAAGAGGCGGGAACTCCCTACTAGCCAATAAAACCAATTAAGACTAAAGTTGGGTAAGTCCAAACTGTTCTACTATTTGTTCGACTATAGAACAGGTTGGACAAAAGAACAATCTGTTCTACTGAGCAGTATGACATATTGGATCTGAACAAAATGTGTATTGGCCGTCCATGCTGTTCTACTATAGAACAGATTGAACAACCAAAAAAACATTTGTTCTACTGAGTAGGTAGTAAGACATTTTAAAGTGACAGGTGTCAAAGTGATAGGTGCCAAAGTTTAAGGGGTCAAAGTGACAGGTGTCTAAGAGACATGAATCAAAGTGATAAGTGTCATAAAAGTGACAGGTGTCATCAAAGTGACAGGTGTAGTCAAAGTGACAGTTGTCAAACTTAAAACAGCTATTACCCGGAAACTATTGATCGTTGACTAGTACTTTCTTTTCAGAAGTGATAGATCTCATCGGTATCTTCGTTTTGGATGACAGCTGTCAAACTTAAAAGGGCTATAACTCTGAAACTGTTGATCCTGGACTAGTAGTTTCTTTACAGAAGTGATAGATCTCATCGTCATTTTTGTTTTGGATGCCAGCTGCTAAACTCAAAAGGGCTATAACTCTGAAATTAACGATCCTAGATTAGAAGTTTCTTTACAGAAGTGATAGATCTCATCGATATAGCCCTTTTAAGTTTGATAGCTGTCATGTGAAATGAAGATCTCGATGACATCTCTCACTTCTGTAAAAAAAACTATTAGTCTTGGATCAATAGTTTCCGATATAGAGCCCTTTTAAGTTTAAGAGAGATATATCACTTCTGTAAAAAAAACTACTAGTCTGGGAACAATAGTTTCCGAATTTATAGCCCTTTTAAGTTTGATAGAATGACGGAATGAGATGATCCGGCAGAGAACCAAAGTTGTAGATATAGCCCTTAGAATTAGTAAGCTGAAGTGGCGGTGGGCTGGTCATATTTGTCGAAGGACTGATAATCGTTGGGGTAGACGTGTTCTTGAGTAGAGACCGCGGCTCGGTAAACGTAGTGTAGGGCGCCCTCCAGCTAGGTGGAGCGACGATATACGCAAAATGGCTGGCAGCAGTTGGAAGAGAAGAGCCGAAGATTGAGCTCAGTGACGTGCTTTGGGAGAGGCTTATGTCCAGCAGTGGACTGACACGGGCTGATGATGATGATGATGATGAAGTTTGACAGCTGTCATCCAATCTGGTCAATTGCGTATTTGTTCTGGTTATTTGCGTATCTGGTAGAATGCGTATTCACTTCTGGTCACTTGCGCATCTTGGTAGATTGCAGATCTGGTATGTTGCGTATTTCGGGTATGGTCGTTTGCGTGCATGGGAATTTGCGTTTCTGGTACTATGCGCCGAAAAGTCGAAAAGACAGAAAATGTAGTATAGATACATGAAATCAACAGTTTACCAGTTACCTACATATTCAATCTTTGTTTTTAACATCAGTAATAGATCAATGATCGTGATGTAGGTTTTACCTTAGGTCTGTTCTTCTCTCTTACAATATGTTTTGCGATGTTGAACATTGCTTGAAAAAATGATGGCATTCCAATAAAATGTGCGGCTCTCAGTCTGTCTGGCGAGGCATCCTGGAATAAATTACAGTAATTTTTAAAATTAGGCTTCAGTTCCTAATATATGGTTGGGGAAATATGAACCATTATTGATTTTTCGAATATTAAACAAGTTTTCATAAATCTTTGAACGCAGTAATATTAAGCGATTTGACTGTAGTGAAAATATATACCGGCTTGCTGTCATCCTAAAAGTATGTCGAATTTAATATCATTTTATTATTACTTAATAAAAAATATTTTTAATTTTAATAAAAAGTTACTTTAACCTGTGGACGAGTGTGTTTTTGGAGTTCTTGGACTATTTTTTTAATTTAGAATGATTTAAAGGTTGCCCTACTCAAAATCTATATTTGAGGAAGGTAAATAAATAAAAAAAAAACAATGTTTTATTTTATTTTTAAAAAAGGTATTTTTTTTGCAAATTTTGCAAAATTAGTCTCATATATCCTGTACGGGATACCGATAGCGGATAGCCATGTAATCTATATTTTAGATTGCATGGTCACGTGACGCTCTATGATTGACTGTAGGCCTTGTGACGTAATTTTTCGTCACTTCCTGAAAACAGTATCAATTTTACAACAGTAACCCCTTGTTGTTTACTTGCATGTGACGTCATGACCGCGGCCATGACAGAAGAGTGTTTTGGCGGAAGTAGTAATTTATTTTTACTGAAAATATGACAGTATACGAGAAAATAAAAATAGAATGTGTGTGTTAGGTACTTGTAATAACTAAGCAATTGGTTTTCTGATGAGTCCAATAGCCTAAGGCGTGGGTTCCTTCGATACCATTGGGAGGAGAAACGCGGTCACAGGAAAAGTATCTTAACTATTGATTTTTTAATTAAATAAAAAAAACAAAAATCTTTGAATGCTGTTGTATTTCCTACAATAAATTGCAGTTTTTTTTAAACTATGGGGGGGGGGGTAAAACGCGGTAAAGAAAAAAAAAGGGAAAAAGTACCTTAATACCACATAATTTTCCTGAAAAAAAATAATAATAATAAAGATGGAAAATTTCCTGCTCTCGTTATATAATCGGTTTTCCATGTTTTGTTTCTACAGTATCTACAAGTATGTATAATATTTTTGCTCGTTTAATTAGAATTTGGTGCTTATGATAAACAAAAATCTGTATGAACATAATTTTCTAAAGTTGCTACAACTTCAACAACAACATTAACAAAATTAACATATTGACTTTCTCTTGACACGTCAAAGTTGTGGCCTATTATAACAAAAGTTGATTAAAAAAGTTTAAAATAAAGCTATAATGCCGTAGCCATGTCATAGTGAAACTTAGAACGGTCTATCACAATAAAATGCGTATACAACATTTCGTTACTGTGCTGTTAACCGTTGAGGAGGTTTCTAGTCAGGACCCAACCCTGAGTGCAGTAACCATGTCATGGTAAAACTTAAAACCAGCTATTATAATAAAATGCGTATGTCGTAGGTATATAGGTATACCTAGTTTGGGGCTAGGTAATTGGTGTAGAATTGTCCCGAATATATTTATTTATTTATTTATTTATATTGTCAAACCCGTGATATTATAATTTAACTAGCGTTGTAATTGCACGGTATAATGTAAATTGGCTCCATTTACGTGTCTGTTCATTTCTTAGTCAATATGGCGTCGGCAAGCAACAACATTGTTCCAAAAAATAGTACAATGGAAGAGTTTAGTGGCAAAAATAATGTGAATTTAGCTGTACCTCGTCTGTTTGCAAATTACTAAAAAAATAGCCTCAAAAAACAAGGTAGGTTATGTTGAACATGAAAACTATATTACGCGGTGGTCACTGTTTGGTCCGTTTTCCAATATCAATTTTGCAATCATAGAGTTAGAAATAAATAGACACGTAAATGGAGCCAATGAGCGGTTTTCCAAGTGTCAATTTAGCATTATTTATCTCTCGCTAGATGGCGTTGGCGACAGTTTTGGTAACAGTATTTTTGTTTGCTATGACTACTTGTACTATTATTTATTCTGTGGTATGACCAAAGAACTTCTATAAGTACATAGAACTTCCTTGGATATGACCAAAGATTTTGAATTACGTTTACTGGTGGGTATGACATTCTGCGTTCCCTTGTTTATGGCAAGTTGTGTGTCAGTTTTATAACAAATTCATTATTTATAGTATTTATTGGTAGTATTTTCTACTTTCTTGATATTCTATATTATAAATTACAGCTAATGATAAGAAGAAAATGGACCGTTATTATTTAGATTTAATTTATCTGCTTTATTTTAATAAAATCTTAATATGTCTAAACTGCCAGTGTCATAATAATAAAAAAACAAATAACAAGTTTCACTACACAAACAACTTGTCGTTCGTTTGATTTGCTCGTGGTTTGTGTATTTTTACGGAAAAACGCTGTTTTTACCTTCTTTCGATTAATTAGTTCAGTTGAGTAAATACCAAAAGTTACGTGATCGCCATCTCTTGACGATGAAAGAACTAAACTGACAATGCCTAATGGAAAACTCATTGACAATATACCGCGAAATTATAATTTCAATAGATAAATTATTATATCACGTCTTTGACCTGCGATACATTTCTTGTCTGTGCTGTTAACCGTTGAAGAGTTGCTTTATCTGGAGCTATTACTGGAGGTCGATTCAAGTCATGCTTACCATAAATATGCATTGACATCGGACTGAACCAACATGTAAACATTGGACTCTGTAGGATAAGGGGAAGTGGTTCTAAATCAGCTTGCAAGATTTGACCTAAACAAACATACAAACGTTCATTGCAAGTTAAATAAAAATATAACATTTTGAGATAGTTGAAGTTTGGATGAAATAAACCTTGAGTATCTTATGGGTGCACTAAGGAGAAAGAGAGAAAGTCCTGGGAGAAAGGACTTTTTAGAAATTATTTCCCTAATTGAGTGAAACCTAATTGGGTGAAAAGGTCTGATAAAGTTTGTGTGATGAAAAATGGCAGTATGTGTACCTACATAAAATACATTTAGAAAATTTTGTAGGATAGGTAGGCATATCAAAATCGTTCCTAGACAGCCTTTCACTATATGGGGTCCGCGGACCTCTGGGGATATGTGTATTATGGATATGTGGCCTATCACTACAAATTTTGTAGTGATAGGCCTCTTACGCGAGAGGCTGCCTGAAGTACCACACCTTTGTCAGATATTCAACCGCCAAGCATTTATGTGTGTAAACATTTATGTGTTTCGGTTTGAAGGGCAATGTTTCCAGCGAAATGACTGGCAACGAGACTTAACAACCGATGTCTCATGATGAAGAGCGCAGTGCAGTGGCGCTTACCATCAGGTGAGCGACCAACCCGTCTCGTCACTCAAAGTAATAAAAAAATATGTGGGATAGTACTGTACACAAATATTGTTATCTTCATACGAAGCTTCCTATATTATTACTACTTATATAAATATTATTTTTGTTACTAACCGGGCGAGCTTCAGAGGCATCCCCTCTGATCGAGTCTCGGTGCCATGCGGTGGTCTGGTGCCGCCCAATAGTAGAAAAACGACCAATAGGTTTTCTGTGAGGCAAAGCACGAGCTTCCGTTTCCTCTCTTATAAATTTGAAACAAGTTATCGGACGCGTCTGTCAGCCGCGGCTTACAGTCACAGCTTTGGGACGCGTCCGATAATTTGTTTAGTCCTTAAACAAATTATCGGACACGTAAGCCTCACCTGGGTTAACATTATGAATTTCTTCAGATTTGCAGGGGTTAATTGAGATAAATGATTTATATTGAAACCATTCATATCGAAAACTAAAACAGATCCGGCAACCGCAATGGGGTCATCTTCCATAAAGAGTATCTGAAATATAATTAACTCTTTGTATTTGTTTTTTTTAGGATGTTTAAGTGGTAATGGAAGGCTATGCACAGACCTAGAACGTAGAATAGATAACCGTTGGGAAGAAGGGGTCTGTATGTGTGTCCCTGGACCAGGATACGGAGCGTAGGAAGCAACGTGGTGGACCGACGGCGACGAGCTGGTGAAAGTTGTTTGAAACCGATAGAAACAGCTACCAAGTGGTATTTTCGTATCGATTTATGAATATGATGATGTGTAGCAGTACGTGGAACTTACAAAGTCATGCTTAATGCTAGAACCCCAACAACTTGGAAGAATGCCGCGGTGGCAATTAACTTAAAAAGCGTGACGCGCCCATATTCTGCGAACAGTTGACGTCGCAACTTTTTTGCAACAATCTAGCGATATACAGTAGTGCCATCTAGTGACCTTATTGTAAAACTAATATTAATAATCATCAATCCCTATGTATGGTAGTTAAAGGGCCGATTCCACTGGTAGAAATCTAAAAATGACCAATTTACTGCATTTTAAGGAGTACGCCCAAGATCCTCATCAGATCTTCACCAAATTTTGATGAGACCAACTTAAAGTTAGTACCATTCAAATAATAAAGGAACCATCGAAATCTGGTCTCATAAGGAGGAGATATTCAGTAGCCCCCTTTTTCCCCTTTTTGGAGGAAGTACTCCCCTAATCAAAAATCTCCGACGACAAAAAGCTATAGTCTTCAAACTGTTTTTCAAGTTTCATCTAGATCGGTTTTAAAATGATGAAAGCAAATTGATTGAACTTTAAGCAGAGACTATTCGCTCGCTCTTTCAATAATGTGTAAATGGGTGACAAGGGTGTCATCTTATTGTCGCACCTCTTAACACCTAAGATCTGTGTACGGCTCTAGAAGACGTGCCAAAGATTCTTGCATTGGAAATCACAGAGATTTGCAGATGACTTTGTCATATTTACCGAGAACCGGAAAGATCTCCAAGACATGTTTCCTATGGTAGACATGAGGATGAACATGTCTAAAAAGAAGATTATAACCAACAATCTCCACTGTCATAGATCCTGCTGTGATAAAAGGATCCGGGAAGTTGGAGATGGTGAATCATTACACGTACCTTGGATATAATTTATCCTTTGGCAATTATCACCAAAATAGGGAGATTTCCAGGCATATGCCTGCTGGGCGGGAGATGCCTGGAGATGATATGACCTATTTTACATGTGTAGCATATAAAATAGGTAATAATAATAGATCATAATTGGGCGAATTTGAACAGGATTTGACAAATAAATTTACCTGTAATAAGACTTGAGTCAGTGAAAATGCATCCGATGGTTGAAATCTGTCAGCATCATATGTACTGGCTCTTATAATAATTACTCTTGGGTCTTCTGGGTTTAGTCTCTTGGGAAGGGATACACCAATTCTGTAACCAGCAGGGAGTGATTATTTAATTGTCTGTTCAGCTACTTTTACATTATGTGGTTGCCTGTAACATAGCGATCCTTAAAACACAATTTTTTAAATTGAGCACTAGTGTAATGCTAGGTTTATTAATCCAGCATTTTATAAACATTTTAAATAAGTGGTTCCATAGTATGATTTATTCCTTACAGCCTACACTATCATCTACCCAACAGATGATAGATTATTTACCGCAATAAAACACCAAAATGCCCGAGTCAAGTATGAGTATTTTTATAGTATACTTAGGTAGTAATAGATAGGTACAAAACTTTGACTATAATCAACTGTAAAAGAAAATAGTCATAAAAACAGTAGTATATACAATAATCAAAAATTTTACATAGAAAAATAAATATTAATCTGTCTAACTAATCAGCTTATCCACTGCTGAGTACTGGGCCTCCTCTTGTTCACGCGTCTCCTTCTAGTCCTGTGCTAGGTACATCCATTGTCCTCCAGCGTACCTCAGAATGGCGTCTGACCTTCAGGCTGGTGGTCCGGTCAAGGTCTTACCCAATATTTTTGTACGATTATGCGAGGGATAACATTAAAAAAAACATTAAAAATATCGAACATAAATTCCCCATTCTTACCCAGTTTTTAGAATTTCATCAAATTTAGGGTCCCAAAAGTGAAGTTCAAGCATGTCTGGTGCAATGCTTCTCATCGTGTAGTACAGATCGATCTTTTCCTTGGCTTTTTCTAAGCTATGTTTACAGCCGCGCAAATATGTTGCTAGCCATTGGTCATCTGACAGAATTACAAATATATTAGAATGAATCGTAACTATGGACAAATATGTCAAGATTTTTTTCGGGATGAAAAGTATCCTATGTCCTACCTCGAAGTGTGAACTCAAATCATACCAAATTTCATTTGAATTCATTGAGTATTTTTGGCGTGATGTACTTCCAAGGTACAGACAGACAGACGGACAGAAAGACAGAAAGACAAAAATGGAAAAAATACAGTTTCGGCTTTAGTATTTAACATAGAACGGCCCCCAATAAAAATTACAAAATATCTTTAATTTACAGAATTTGGGACATTATCCCGCAGGAACTCTTTAACTTTTAGGGATAAAAAGTATCCTCAATTTTAACTTATCATATAAACTATGACTATGCCAAGTTGCATCAAAATCCATCAAGTGGTTTCTGAGTGGTGTTTTTTGAAATAACTTTCAACCCCAATCCTGCGGGAACCCTTTCATTTTTCGGGATGAGAAGTAGCCTATGTCCTACCTCGTAGTATGAACTCAAATCATACCAAGTTTCATTTAAATTCATTCAGTAGTTTCGGCGTGATGCCTAGCCAAGATACAGACAGACAGACAGACAGACAGACAGACAGACAGACAGACAGACAGACAGACAGACAGACAGACAGACAGACAGACAGACAGACAGACAGACAGACAGACAGACAGACAGACAGACAGACAGACAGACAGACAGACAGACAGACAGACAAAATGAAAAAAAAAACAGTTTTGGCTTCAGTATCGAATCTAGAGTAAGGTCCAAAAAAAAATTCTAAATATCTTCAATATACAGAATTGGACCCGTTACAATTTTATTATAAGTATTATTTATAGTTTTATTTTATAGCTGCACCTCGCTGCTTCGTCAACCTAGATAGTGATGATAAGCTGTGGCTGATGATGTAGATTAAAAGTACCCTATGTATGGCTCCAGCAGTACTATTTAACCACCGAACCAAGAGACGGGTGTTATAAGTTTAGGGTGTGTATGTGTCACTGTGTCATCGTAGTTCCCAAACGAATGGACCAATTTTGATGCGGTTTTTGTTTATATGCTGATGTGATTGAGATGGTTCTTAGCTATATGGGAAGGGGGGAGGGGGGGAGGAGTGGCGAGCTGAGAAAAGGGGGGTGAGAATCGTAGCTTCCAAACGAATGGACCGAATTAACTGCGGTTTTTTATGTTTAAAAGCTGGGATAAACGAGATAGTTTTTAGCTATAATGGGGAGAAGGAAGGAAGGAAGGAAGGAAGGTAGGAAGGAAGGAAGGAAGGAAGGGGGGGGGTGATAATCGTAGCTCCCAAACGAATGGAGCGATTTAGATGCGGTTTTGTTATGTTTCAAAACTGAGGTAATGGAGATGGTTCTTAACTGAAATGAGGGAAAGAAGGGAATGAGGGGCACCTCCATTCTCACCCCCACCCCCACCCCCTCCCCCCAGGGTGAGAATCGTAGCTTCCAAACGAATGAAGCGATTTTGAAGCGTTTTTTATGTTTGTAAGCTGATGTGAATAAGATGGTTCTTACCTATATGACGGGGGACGGGGGGACTGAGAAAAGGGGGGTGCGAATCGTACCTTCCAAACGAATGGACCAATTCAGCTGCGGTTTTTTATGTTTCAATGCTGAGGTGAACGAGATGGTTATTAGCTAGAATGCGGGGAGCGGGTGAGGATCGGGCTACGGGGTCTTGTCCCCTCATGTCACCCTTGAGGGAGACAAGGAGATTTTTAGTGGTCTTGTCTCCCCTAGATGGTGAGACAAAATAATCGTGAACTTGGCTGACCCGGTGTCCCCCCTGGGGGAGACAAGGAGAGCTTGCTTGTCGTCTTGGGAGGACAATCGTAGCTCCCAAACAAATGGACCGATTTTGTATGCGGTTTTTATGTTTGAAAACTGATGTGATGGAGATACTTCTTAGCTATAATGGGGGGTGGGGGTCGGGTTTTTTTTTTTAATTGTGCTTATTTTATTGTGTGCCCGTGTTTATAGTATAAGTAAGGATTATAGGCTAGCATTACATTTGTTATTATTTACCCGGGTTCACCTGGAATCACGGTCGCAGGTTGTAAATTCGCTAAACTGCCAGGTGGTTTTCAAGTACTACTGCCGAAACACCCCAAAAGGCATTATATACTGCTCGAGGGTGGACCTAGTGTCCACCCGCCCTACCCCCAAGAGTATCCTTCACCGAAAGCCAGTGTTCATATTGCACAGTAAATCGAAAATAAATATAAGAAAATAGCCTTATAATTTAATAAATATGTATACGAGTAATAAGTAATTTGTAGAAATAGTTTTATTTTTATTATGCTATTATGTATGCCAAAGCTATACATAATATAAAGCGTGTTCCTGTTATTAATGGTTAAACATTGTATTGTGTGTTTTTAGCGTCAATACAAATATTTTATCCCATTCAAACATTTTTCCATGTAGTTGACTGTACTTAGTTTATCTTTTACCTGTTCTAGCCCGTAAATGTGGTTGTTTAGCGATCCATTCCTTCAATTGTTGAATGCCATCTTCTAACTTCTTCGGTGTTTCGTTGAGCTCCAGCCGAGCTATCGTCGCCAGCTCAGGGCACAAGGGCCTCACTGATGTTACTGGCATCCTGATAACTTATAAAGACAATTCAAAATTAGGCAGGTAAATATGAATAAACAGTCAATACCCCATTTCATTTATAATTTATCAGATGGTACCTCAAAACTGACATATTTTGTCTAATTGTAAATATAAAACAATGCGTAAACATTAAGCCATGCGTGAATTTTTGCATTACTTATTCTGTGATAAGTAATATAATAGATAGTAAATTCACGCATGGCTACGTGATACTTGTTCTTTTAAATAAGTTTAAACCCCTATCCTTTATTTTTTCGGGATGAAAAGTATCTAATGTAGTATGAACTCAAGTCATATCAATTTTCTTTTGAATTCATTCAGTAGTTTTGGCGTGATGCGCGGTTAAGATACAGATAGGCAGGCAGACAGACAGATAGGCAAAAATGAAAAATAATAAATATTTAGCTTCAGAATCGAATATAGAGTATCCTCCGAAAAAAATACTTCATACTTGACATAAATTTGGACCAGTATCCCGCAGGAACTCTTTATTTTTTCGGGATAAAAGTATCCTCAATTTTAAACTATGATATAAATTATGCCTGTGCCAAGTTGCATCAAAATCATCAGTCCAGTAGTTTCAGCGTGATAAGTGTTCTTTTAAATAACTTTCAACCCCTATCCGGGATGAAAAGTGTGCGCTGTCCTACCTCGTAGTGTGAACTCAAATCATACCAAGTTTAATTTAAATTCATTCAGTAGTTTTGGCGTGATGCTTATGCAAGATACAGACAGACAGACAGACAAAAAAAAACAGTTTTGGCTTCAATATCAAATATAGTGTACACTCCATATAAAAAATTCAAAATTTATTATAAGTATAGATTTGACAAACGGTGCACGAGATTCACAAAATTATTACTCCAAGTATTCTGCTTGCGATTTAATAAACATTCTTCCAAAAATATATATCTTTAATTCGTGCAAATAATGTTTTTCCTTAAAACAAAGTATGTAATAAGGCACAGATAGCCTCTCACAAATTACGATTAAATGCGAAGAAACTTACCAAAAAAAAAAACAAAATAAACCTGTGAAAACAAAACAAGTATTTAATATTACAGTTTTTTTTATTTTAACTTTAAAATACAATGAAGTCCAAATAACGAGTATGTGCTTAAAAGACTAGTGTTTTATTTTTCAGAACAGACTTTTATATTAACAAAGGATCGAGTTATATGTTAACCGGTTCCACGCAGGGTCATTGTCTGATTTCGCTTTTAACCCTAGTATTATGTTGAATTACATTAAAATGTAACTTAATCTAAATAATATCATTAAATAGAAAATTCAGAAAAACCGGAAAGAATCAGTAAAAACAACATTGGGACAAAGTGTGGTACAAAAATAACAAACAGTATATTATTTCGAAATTTTAACAAAAATAAAGTTGGGATTCCATACATATAGCCACAGATACATTTTTTATTAAACATTGGCATTGAAATACTTAAAGGTGCATAAAGTTATACCTACAACCAATTTTTTTAGAAAGGAAACATTTGCTCAGGTATTCAAACTAAGGTTGTTTGTTTGTCGTATAAGGAAGTGCTGGCCTCTGGTGTTAGAGTTTACCAAACCGCCCGAGGGCCTCTGACGTGGCTTAACGACTGCTATTAATCAATAACAGCCGGACCGACAGCTTAACGTGTCCTCCGAAGCACGGAGCGATGGAAAACCGCACATAACTTAGAAAAGTAATTGGTGCGGAGTCTAGGATCGAACCCGGTATCGTTGGATTCTAAGTTGCACTATAGAACCGTTAGGCTACCATCGCTCAAACTAAGGTGTATTACTATTACTTCGAAAACAAGATATCCTTGAAGTTAATCGACTCCCTAAAAGTCAGTAAATAGTCCAATTTATAAACCGTGTGAATATAAAAATAGGTTGGGGCGGTGGCGGATGTATACGAGTGTGCTCCCACAAGAATATTTTCCAGTACTATAGAACAATATATTTTTTCTGAGTGATCACGCGCAGGTATTCGAGATATTGAAAAAACGTAACAATTTTGCTGCAGAGCCACCCAGAACTTGGATTACAAACCTTGATACCCTAATACATTGGTTTTTAAACCTGATACACAAACAAAAGTATAATAAAAACAACAGACGGTAATTTATATTATATTTTACATTAGATGCCTTGTTTACATTTTTGTGTGCATTTATTTATTTATCAACAACGTACGTCACACAAAACGTCACATTACTCATGGCTACTTAATATTATAAAAGTGCGAAGTAGTGTTTGTTTCTTGATTCGTTTTAAGCGATGGATTGAAGTGATTTTTGCATAGGTTATACTTCACGGATATGAGAGTGACATAGTCTACTTTTTATCATAGTCCACAATCATTGTAATTTTCCAGGCGATTAAAACCGCGTGGCGCAGATAGTTTAATATATATTCCGAAGATATGTTTAAAAAATTGCAGCAATATAATTCTGAAAGTACTACTTGCTATATAATTTCAGAAGTTACCATTGAAACAATAAATAATATTACGTGAACTCTACACAGTAAGCATGCTTTTAATCAACTAACTAAGCTATAACATAACATCATAATTATAAATGATGCCATTCCAATAAAATGTGCAGCTCTTAGTCTGGCGAGGCATCAAATAAATTACAGTAATTGTTAAGAATTGTAAAATCTTGGCTAACTAAACATGTTGGGGAAAAGAAGGTCGGTAGAGGTAAAGTACCTTAAGTACCTGCACATAAGTTTTGTTGATTCGATCACTGGCTGAGACAACCTTTTTTCTTAATATTTGGTTGTAGATGTGTTTGTTTTGAGTAAAATTAATATTATACAATATATTCGTGACAGTTCACACCAATTATCTAGCCCCAAACTAGGATACCCTGTACTATGGGTACTAGACAACGAATAAACATACATAGATACGATATATTATTACATCCATGACTCGGAAACAATCATTTCTGCTCATCACACAAATGATTGCACTTTGCGGGATTCGAACCCACGACTGTTTGATTTCGTAGTAGGGTCTCTAGCCACTAGACCAACCGGCCTTCTAAATTTGCTATCATCAAGAAAAGATTACGACTTATTTTTTTTCAATAAAAGTAAGTTCCTATTGCATAAGTGTAGATAAAGTAGTGTATGAAACGGTACATAACTAGGTATTAAAACACTCGAGTAATACTATTAAAAAACACGCCTACAGCTCGATTTTTAAAGTCACTTTCGTGTTTTAATTCCCTTTATCCCGCAACCGTTTCATAAACTACTAGGTACTATAATGACCTAATCGCGCTAAAAACGTTAATCTCTTGACCACGACCAATGCAACTTAAACGGTTCAATAAAAATAACGTTTTCAGCGCGATTAAGTCCTATTTAAATAATTAACTATGCATTTGAATCAAAAAAGTTTAATGGTACTTTACTTTCCCTCACTGACCGCCTTTTTTCCACGCTGTAAACATCAAGGTAGACATATACATTTATATCCCACGAAATATTCCTTCCTACAGATGAGAGGATTACAATATCTGTGAAAAGAAAAATACGTTTTTTATCGGCCACTGACATACTTTTACACCATAGAGTAATTTAAATATACGGCGATTTGGGCGATTTACACATATTTTTTTCTAGACTACACAAAACATAGATAAGAGAATAACCTTTTTTAACATCGTAGTTTAACGTCTACCCTTTTTGCGCAGTCTATGAAAATAAAAACTGTTTTATAGACATTGTAAACCTATTCGGTTCAATATTGAAATTATAGAGCCAAGAGGCTTTGTTAGAAAATCTGCACTTTGTAGATGGGCTCCTAAGTGCTTTACTTGGAACTTTCCATCTGCAACGAGTCCGCACTTCTATGTAAGGGATAAATAGAAGTGCCTTATTGCAATATGCTTGGTTTTTCGATGCAGTTCCGGATTTTGAGGCAATTTCATAGTGGCGTCATTATCTATTTTCAGTATAGGAACTTCTTTCAGGGCAGAAATTTCATTAAATAGTCTTTGCAGCCAGACAATCTCACGGGCAGTTTCGCTTGCTGCTATAATTTCCGTTTCAGTCATTGAGATAGCCACTGATGACTGTTGCCGACTTGCCCAGGCGATTTCTCCGCCAGCATATATGCAGAGGATGCCACTGGTCGAGCGACCATCCTTGACGTCGCCTCCATGATTAGAGTCACTGAAACCTTCCAATATTCCCGTATTAAAGCCCTTCTTATATGTAATTACACACAAAAAGGGCTTTAATACGGGAATACCATAACTTGACGTACCTTGTAGGTAGCGCATTATACTCTTTACTTTTAGCACATCCTCTTTGGACCGGTTTTCCAAGGTTCTGGATGCCACACCTATGGTGTGGACAATACTGGTCTTGTTCCTACAATAAGGTAAGCAAGAGCACCAACAACCTGTCTGTAGGGCTATGACTTCTCGTCTATTACCTCTTTAACAGACTGTCCTTGTTCACAATCTGTGATTATTGGTGTTGTCTTACAGCTAACAAACCGAGCTAAATTTTTTCAGTATAGTGTTTTTGCGTTTAGAGCTATCATCTGTGTATTGTAGTTGCAAAACAGATAGTAGTCGAATTTGAAGTTCTTTGAAACGTTCGTTTCAGTTCTGCCATAAACTTATCGGCTTCTTTCTGATTAGTCGCAGCTACCAATCCATCATCAACGTATAGTGCCAATATGATTTTATTCTGTGCTCGTTTTTGGATAAATTAGTTATCTTATGACATGACCGGCTACCTTGTTTTTTTCTAACATCAGTTGAAGCTTTGAATAAACCTCACAATTTTGTTTCATGAAAAACACGTATTTGCTGAAATCGTCTTTAAATAGAACAAAATAGCGAAATCTTTTGTAGGAAAACGGGAAGTGGTGGTGTGGGTGTTGGATAAAGATAAGTCCTGCTCTCGCTCACGCCAGTTTTTCTAGTACTGTTCTAGTCTCATCCCTAGTCCTCCAGCGTATCTTACGATAGGACTGATGATCTGCCTCGACCTCGAGACACGGAATAACTAAAAGTACAAGCTTGAGGTCTTTTGGTACAGAATAAATTTATAATAGTATACAAATCTTAGTTCCGTGGACGCTCACTACTGCCAAAATAATGATATCAGCGCCAAAATGGCGATAATCAAATGCGCTCATTGCGACGTTCGTCAACAGCCTGTCTAGAGTGAGAATTAATATGCAGTTGTCTATGACGCACCTCATACAAAACACGAAACGCAGAAGAGAAAAAACAAGAGACTCACACGAGCGGATTTTGACTTTCACACGTTCACAAACCGATTGACACGAATACAGCAATGTAGTAAATGATAAAGTTTTTGTAGATAATTATTTTAATAGTTTACTACCTATTTTATGTAGCACGTCAAGCCGTTTAAGACATCATCTTTTTTGAATAAGCTCAAACGTAATAATAATGATGTTTGGCACCGCCTTCAAAAAACTCTTTCTTATCTTATGTTGTATTTTGCATTATTATTATATTGGTAATTTCGAAAAAGTGATATTGATCTGGCTCAATTGTAATTATTTAATTATTTTTAGTGGTTGTTTACAAATAAACATTTTAATATGAAGTCTTTTTTTTTGGGAAAATATTTTTATTGATATTGCAATACAACTAAGTCCGGATAAGTGTGTAAAAGTGAATAGTGCAGCAATTAGCAGAAATTAGCATTAAAGCAGCAGACCAGACTTTTATATCAACTAAAGATCGAGTTGTGTGTTGACCGGTTCCATACAAGACCGCTGCTGGGTCGCTGATTATGTTTAAAATAAAATAAATTGCTTTATAATACCGTATATAATCAAAAACAACATTGGGACGCAGTGTAGTAAAAAAATATCGAATATATAATAAAATTATATGAAAATAACGTTGGATTTTAATTCGAATTAATTTCAGATATTAACAGAATCCATAACTATTTTTAGTACCTACGCATTGGCATTGAAAGACCTATACATACAGTTATTTAACAAATTTTTAGGGTTCCGTACATCTAATGAAAAAAAAAACAAAATGTAGTTTTTTACTTATAGATTAAAGGAAATCCTATATATGGTCTTTAAATAAGATGGTAAATCTCTCAATATTGTGAGAAAATAATATTAAATTCATCTTACGGAACCCACTCCACGCGAGTTCAACTCGCACTTGTCCGGTTTTTTAGAAAGGAATAATATTGTATCAAAAACAAGATATCCTTAAAGTTTATCGACTCCCTATGTACAGGAAATCCAAATAAAGTTTATCGACTCCCTATGTACAGGAAATCCAAATAAAGTTTATCGACTCCCTATGTACAGGAAATCCAAATAAAAAGTCAGTACTTAGTCCAATTTATAAATCGACTGGATATAAAATATTAAGGACAGGTAACCAGAAAGATTTTTTCTGTATGTTTTTCCGTGATATTACATTTGGACTGGATTTACGTAAGTAGGAATAACTCAGTCAACTTCAAGTTTCCGGAATGATCCTTCCGCTCCGAACATGTCTTCCGCAGTCCTTGGTCTTCCTGGACGTTTGGACTCGTCAGTTCCAAACTGGGGTTCTTCTGCCAGGAATGCGCTGTACTCCTCCACTTTGTTCTTCCATTGTTCTGTTAAATAACAACACGGAGTTCCAATGAGTTTAGAACAAGTACCAACTTAAATACGAGTTTTTATTTATATGGCACGTATGCAACGTCCGAGGTTTGACGTCTACTCGTGCATACGCAAACGTTTTTTTTATACCCATCCCATGTAGGCATACAATTTTATAATAGGTGTTTTGATGGTCTCTACAATATGAATAAATATAACATTGTATTGAAGGGCTTTAAAAAATCACTGTATTGACGTACAAAAAGTTGTTTTCGTCAAAGTTTCAACTCTTAATATTAATTTTACCAATAATTTGTTGTTCAGTTCCACCATTTCCTCCGTACTCAGCTGGCAAGATGTCCTGCGGAACATGTTTGTACAATTCTTCGTAATTTGTGTTATGCACGTACAACTGGAACAAACATATTACTGTTTACTTGCCTATTTTATATTAACCGACTTCCATAAAAAGGAAGTTATCAAGTTCACACGTATGTATGTAATATTGTTGAAAATGCGTTGTTTTGTTGTATTTCTCAGAAACTACAAGTCAGATTGCATTTATTATTTATGTAAAAGTTACATTATCTTGCAACTAATTTGGGAATAGATCAAGTGTTATCGTAATCGGTTCAGTAGTTTGAAAGATATCCATGGACCGTTAACTGTTTCTATTAGTGTTTTTTCGTTGCGAAAGGTACTTATTTTTTGTCAGGCGTATTCTAACGTAAGTAATAAATAAATACTTATTTAAGAAAAATAATTAACTTACAAATAGACAGGATTATAATTGACTTACAAATAGTATAATATAATATAGTGTAGTAGTAGTTTTTAGATCTTTGCCTGGTCTGTATTAGATCTTTGCCTGGTCTGTATTAGATCTTTGCCTGGTCTGTATTAGATCTTTGCCTGGTCTGTATTAGATCTTTGCCTGGTCTGTATTAGATCTTTGCCTGGTCTGTATTAGATCTTTGCCTGGTCTGTATTAGATCTTTGCCTGGTCTGTATTAGATCTTTGCCTGGTCTGTATTAGATCTTTGCCT
Source organism: Alsophila aescularia (assembly GCA_946251855.1). NCBI lineage: Eukaryota > Metazoa > Arthropoda > Insecta > Lepidoptera > Geometridae > Alsophila > Alsophila aescularia. Next base: position 49,081,035 of record OX276375.1, read on the forward strand.
GGTCTGTATTAGATCTTTGCCTGGTCTGTATTAGCTGTCGCGGCTTAAAACAGACATCAAACAAATTGTATTAATTATTTCTTTCAAATTTTATAGTAGTTGTAGTCGGCTTAATTTTTATTTACTTGATTTCTTGACGCTATCGACTTCTCAAACATTTATATTATGTGAAATTCAGCCTATTAAAGTATTCCCGTCGGTATTATAGCTACGCTTGGCTTTTGGTTGGAAGCACAGCTCTGCAGCCCGCCTACACTGCAGCACGCTAATCATCACTGACCACACTGAGCTAGTAGATACACAGTACAACGGTTCTGTCAAGTTTACCGGCTTCCGTTAACTCGCAGTTGTATGAGAGATCATAAGCATTACTCATGCAAATGTAAGAGAAATATTGCAATACCGCATTACGGCAGGACGCAATACGTCAGCCACAAAAATACTACGCAAAAACACATTGAGGAAAATCGGTATTTTCCATCAGTTTAGGATTAGGTACAAATCTTACTAATATTATGAATGCTAAAGCAATTCCTTCTCTCTCTCTTTCTTCACGTTTTTACCTTTTCACGGCTGAACCGATCTTTATGAAATTTGACAAGGAAATAGTGTGTAGTTTTTATTTTTACCCCGGAATGATGTCCGCGCGGGCAAATCTGCGGGCGCAGCCATTTAAAGTGTACCTAGGTATATAATCATATTTTTACCCCGGATTGATGTCCGCGCGGGCAAATCTGCGGGCGCAGCCATTTAAAGTGTACCTAGGTATATAATCATATTTTTACCCCGGAATGATGTCCGCGCGGGCAAATCTGCGGGCGCAGCCATTTAAAGTGTACGTAGGTATATAATAATATTTTTACCCCGGAATGATGTCCGCGCGGGCAAATCTGCGGGCGCAGCCATTTAAAGTGTACCTAGGTATATAATAATATTTTTACCCCGGAATGATGTCCGCGCGGGCAAATCTGCGGGCGCAGCCATTTAAAGTGTACCTAGGTATATAATAATATTTTTACCCCGAAATAAAGATGATCAGAAAGGACCCGGAATGATGTCCGCGCGGGCAAATCTGCGGGCGCAGCCATTTAAAGTATACCTAGGTATATAATAATATTTTTACCCTGCTCTTGTTCTTCTCGTTGAGAAAACTCTTCATTATATTGAATATCGTTTCAAACCCTGACGGAGTATTCAAATAATGAGTACCTTTCACCCTCATCGGGTTGGCATCCTGGAAACCAATAAATATAGGAATTAAAAAATGCGCGCCTAAAAATGATTATGAACTTCAACGATCGGCTTCGTGCCAATTTGTTTTCTAACGGAATAAAAACATGGCCACATTCATAACATTTGTTTTCTAACGGAATAAAAACATGGCCACATTCATAATGCCAATGTAGTATTATTGCTTTTTTTATGTCATTACTGTTTTATTCTTATTTTGTTATTCGAGATGGAGAACAAAAAGATTAGCGAAGTAGAGAAAAAAACCCTCGTTGATACCAAGTGTCACTGGTTAGGTATTTATTGCAAAATTCAGAAAATGGTTTCAATATCTACTGTGCTCACCAAAAATGCGCCAAGCTTGATGATTATATCAAAACCCCCTTTCGGGAGGCCTTTTTAGTAATCCATAATATAAAACAAAGTTGCTTCCCGCCGTCTGTCCCTCTGTAACGCTTAACAACGTACTTTAATGCGGTTTTTATCAATAGATAGAGTGATTCAAGAGGAAGGTTTATATGTATAGTTTGTATTTATTATGTTTTTGTGTTAATTTGTTGAAATATAACGGTAAATGTTCAATGTGTCGGAAGAAATCAATACATATTGATAAAAAAAAGTCGCTTCCCGCCGTCTGTTCCTTACATCTTTTAAACTACGCAACGGATTTTAATGCGGTTTTCACCATCAGTTTTCTTTTTTTAACCGGAGGTTTATAAATATATATAATACGAGTATACGTGACCTGAACGTAGCGAGAGGGAGGCGTGAGCGAAGCGAGCCGCCGTCCCCCGAAGCGGATTGAAGGTCGAGTACTACGCGAGTAGGTACTACATTTTTCAACTCTTTTTTTTCTTAATTAAACCGGTGCGGTGCCGGGGCGGATCGCTAGTTTTATTGTAAAGTGATGTGAACTAGATCTAGAATATTACATTATATCGCTTTGCGATTCATTATGAACATTTCCGTTGTAACGAATTCAAGTAAGATTAACTCAGTTAAATAAACAAAAATAAACATCTATTTTAGCTTCATTACATTTTTTATTTTACGTCATAAAAACCGTAACTACAATTTTTTTTCAACTTCTATACATAAAAAGCAAACAGGTGAATAATAGTTTTTCGGAATAGCTATAAGTATTTGTTTTGTGGATTTCTACAAGCTCTGTGAAACAAGATATCAAAATCTTTGTTATAGCCATGCCCTTCCTTATAAGGAAGGGATAAGGAAGGGCATGGCTATAAACGCGAGAGCAGTTGCCCGCGCAACCTTGCACACCTTTTATGCTTGTTGTTTGTGTGTTATGTTATGTTATGGTGGGTTGTGATGTGTGAGTTATACTTATTAAGGTTATTATTAAACAATACAACTTTAAAAAAATATATGATTTTAATATATTCTCTACTTTTCCTATCTATCTACACCTATCTATGTCAGCCTACATCAACCCACTGTTGATTAATAAGCCATGCTTTCCGGAACTGAATTCACTGCCTTCCTGTCACCTTGATGACGTCGGCGGACCATCGTGCAGGACTAGGTGGTCTGTCCCTTAATATACGTCCTTCTCTTGGCCACCTTTCCTTCACTGCCCTTGTCCATCTGCCATCGTCTCGTCTCACTAAATGCCCAAATATCTCAAAACTCCACCCACTCCACTTCAGCTTTGTTTTATATTCTGGAAAATTATTAATCACTAGATAGGTATAATATTACTTACCTGTCAGTGTTGCTACCTAATCTTTGTTACATATGTCGCTGACAGAAAGCTTAATCCACAGTTTAATTAACTGCCTAGCCTTTTCAATGAATGGTGCTATTCAACTAACGGCCTGAATGATATTCAGCCGTTTATTATTATTTTAATAATGTATGTGTCGCAGGCAAATAACCTGCGACATATACACTAACCTGACTGATTACTGTCATTTTCTTCATAGACGCCGGTGTCATTTGCAAGAAGTGTCCCATAGTCACTCCATGTAGATCCACGATACTCATAGTACCAGCCACTGTTGTATAGTCATCGTCCATTAAAAGTATCTGCAATCGAGTACAGCTATATCATTTTGAAACAAACAACTTTAATTGATTAGTGTGGTGCAGTCATGTTTATAAACAAAAGTGAAAATATTAGACGGCTCATAGTAGTGTCTTTGTTGACATACCTTGGATGGCGTGAGAATGTAGGCGAGAAATCAAAATCGAAATTCTCTTAGCCAACATATTCTTTCAGAAGTCAAAAAATAATGCATTGGAAAATGCATGGAAACAGTGAGCGTAATTCGACCTCTTTGTGGAAAATACCTTCGTTATAGAACCCAGGATGGACATGACTTCAATGATGTTATACTTGTCGGCATCATACCTCCCCGGCCTTACAATTGTCACCCTTGGAGAATCGGGCCCTGCTGTTTTCGGAAGAATGAGCACAACTCTGAAAACAAGCAGGAAATGTAGATAAAAAAACTAATCTAAAAACAGTTACTTTTAAAATGCAATTTCATGTTTTTATCTAGGTAACCTGAAAATTTCAGCCGGATAGCTAATCGGGAAGTGCTCGAAACTTGAGGTGCAAGATTCCACAGGGGACGACAGACAAACAAGAAAGTGACTTAATCCGAAATGGTATACAAATTTGACGATTCATCCTCACGAATATTTAAAACTAGACCTTTGAAAACGGTTAATTGACTTTATTTTTTTATGTGTAATAAATGTTCACAAAATACATTATCCGGCTGTGGTCACCGAAACACGATTATAAATTAAACTCGATAGAAAAAAATCCTATAGTTTCCTAAAAATCACCCGTTTTTACGGTCCCGTCGTTGGAATGTACCAACTTCATTCAGTTTCTATCGAAGATATTTTTACAAAAACCAAATGTGTGTAATCCCAACAAACATTCAAATACTTCAGTGGGATTAGTTTTTTTTTTTTAAAAGTTAAATTAAATTGATATCATGAATTAAAATCGGCTCCCGAGAAGCATTTCCTGCTTACCCTGCACCATAACGAGCAGGACAAAAATTTGGAGCCCATAGCGCCTTAACAAAACATGGTAATACACTTGATTTAGGTATTTATTACCATAAATAGTAAGTTAGGAAACCCTTTCGCATCTCTATTTTGCATCTCTTTTTTTGCTTCTCATTTTTTGCATCTCTTTTTTGCATCTCTCTTTTTGCATCTCTTTTTTCCCTTTTGCAACCCTTTTGTATCTCCTTACATTTTTTTATTTTTTTACATTGAGTTATAGTATTACCAAACTTATTTTATACGTTTTCCCAATAATAATTATTAAGTAATAAACATTATAATCAAATGATGAATGTTGAATGTTTATGCATATATATTTTTTAACGTCACTAATATCCGCTTCAATATTTTCCTGAGACTACCTACGCATGTAACAACTGGACCTTCGTAATTTGTCGTTTTCCGGATTAAAAAATAGATTATGAAAGCCTGAGAGAATGGTTTGTGGAATAAGGAATGCTTGCAGCTCGTTATCAAGTAGGTATTTCAAGATTTCAAAAATAACTAGTGGCGATAGCTGTAGACCTCGCGCGCACAAACTTTTTTGCAAACAATATAGTGGTGCACAGTAGCGCCATCTAGTTACCTTATTGTATAACCAACATTAATAACCAAGGTGCTCCATCAAACCCTATCTAGTAGGTAAAGGGATGATTCCACTGGTAGAAACCTTAAAGTGAGAAATTTACCTCATTTTTGGGAGCTATTCTGCTCATCACGCCGAAAATCTTCATCAGATCTTCACCAAATTTCTATGAGACTAACTTAACCTTTCAAATAAAAAAATACATGAAATCGGATTTAATAAGGCAGTACCTTTTTATCCTTTTTTGGGGGAAATACCCCCCCCCCCCCCCCCCCCCCCAATCAAAAATTCCCGACGACTAAAAATTAATTTAACCTATTTACCAAGTTTCGTCTAGATCGGTTGAGAAATGCGACTTGTAGAGGAGAACAGCCGGACAGACATCCGGACATACGAAAAATTTTTTTCCCAAGCTGAAACAGAGACGCTTCGCTTGCGCTTCGCGCTAGCTCAGTCAATAATTCAGTATTTCACAATTAAAATCCATACATTCTCACACGATGCAGATTTAAATAGTTTGTGAGAAAGGGATTCAATTAAATAATGTTTAAAGATTAGTTACACCTCACTCATATTATCTGATATGATCATATGATATGATTCACCTCACCTTCATTCACCTTCATTCACCTTCACTCATATGATCCACCTAACTCATATTATCTGATTCTTTAGATTATGGATGTCGAATAGATGTCACTGCTGACCTCTTTGGTGTCATTCAGTACCTACTTTTTGGAGCCCTTATAACAGGAGTAGTTAGTATCATCAACAGTCCGAAGACGTTCACTACTGAAAATAGGCCTTCCCATTAGTTCACACAAATTGATGCTCCCTGCACAAAAATGATGCATCTCATTTGAATTCCCTTTGCTGCACTCACATCACCTGCATGGTGAGAACTGTTGATCTCATAAAAGCCGGCTCACACGGAAAATTCGAATGTGAGTACTACGTTACCCCAAACTCAATATTTCGTCGAACATTGGGTCAGTATATTTGATTTTGAACAGTTCCGGTGCAACGGTGCGGACGGAGTAATACAGGTCTATTTTTTCCTTGGTTCTCTCCAAGCTGTACTTGCATCCACGTAGGAACGCCACCAGCCACTGGTCATCTGCAAATGATACAGCAAACTGTAGTTGTAGGAAGAAGTATTTAAAGTGATGAAAACTTATGAGGAAATTGAAAGATTTCACCTAAAAATAAGTGTCCAGATTGTTTATACGCGCGTTTGCGGCATTTTATTCTGTTACTAGCTGTACCCGCTGCTTCGCACGCATCGTCATTTCTTAAATTAAAAGTACCATTTAAGGTCCTGGAATGTGCTATTCCATGACCTAAAATACCAATATACGAACATTTGTACAAAATTTCTTCAGCCGTCAAGCTATTTTTATCAATTGCTCGGCTTCTAAAATTGAGATAACAATTACACCAGTTTTTAAGTCCAACCCTAAGCTATCCTACATTGAAAATTGCATAGCAATCGGTCCAGTAGTTTCTACGTCATGCACAAAAATGCAGACAAACAGACTGAAAGACATGAATTAAAACAAAAAAAAATACTTCTGTAGCTTATTTTAGGTTACCCTAAACCATTATTTAATTTGACTTCTTTGTACAGCCTTTCTCGTACCTATTGCTTTTATTATAAGCAATAGGTGCTACTCGTATTATTATAAGTATAGATAGATGACTGTGCCAAGTTGCATCAAAATCCATCCAGTAGTTACAGCGTGATACGTGTTCCTTCAAATAACTTTCATGTGTGTGTATGTATGTCTGTCCTCGTAGTATGAACTCATATCATACCAAGTTTATTTTAATTCATTTGCGAGTTTCGACGTAATGCGCGGTCAAGATACAGACAGACAGACAGACAGACAGACAATATGTTCTCATATTGTCTGTCTGTCTGTCTGTCTGTCTGTCTGTATCTTGACCCTCCAAAAATGTAGCATTTATTTCTTCAAAATTAACATAACTTTGGACCCCAATCCCGCAGGAACCCTTTACTTTTTCGGGATAAAATGTATCCTCAATTTTAACCCTTCATTTATACTATGACTGTGCATCAGGTATTTGTAGTGGTAGGCCTCTTACGCCAGAGTCCGCCTGGGGAAGTACCACACCTTTGTCAGATATTCAACTGCCAAGCAGTAGTGTGTAAACGTTTCTGTGTTTCGGTTTGAAGGGAAATAATTCCAGCGAAATTACTGGGCAAGGAGACTTAACCACCAATGTCTCAGGGTGACAAGCGCAGTGCAGTGACGCGCAAGACTTTGCAACCAAAGTTCTGGGTGGCACTGCAACTGTTATGGACAGGCGTGACGCTTACCATCAGGCGGGCGACCAGCCCGTCACGTCATACAAAGTTAAAAAAAACGTCCAGTATTTTCAGCGTGGTACATGTTCTTTTAAATAACTTTCAACCCCTATCCTGCGAGAACCCATTATTTTTTAGGGATGATAAGTATCCTATGTCCTACCTCGTAGTATCAACTCAAATCATACCAAGTTTCATTTAAATTCCATCAGTAGTTTTAGCAACATGATACGCGGTCAAGATACAGACAGAAAGAAAGACAAATATGAAGAAAAAAATTGGCTCAATATAGAATACAGAGAAACATAAAAAAAACAAAATGTCTTCTATGTACAGAATTTTAACCCATATCCCAAAGGAACCCCAATTTTCTTCGGAATAAATGTATCCTTAATTTTCACCCATCATATAAACTATGACTGTGCCAAGTTGCATCAAAATCCGTGCAGTAGTTTCAGCATGATACGTGTTCTTTTAAATAACTTACAACCCATATCCTGCGGGAACCTTTTAAATTTTCGGGACGAGAAGTATCCAATGTCCTACCTTAAAGTATAAACTCAAATCTTACCTAGTTTAATTTGAATTAATTAAGTAGTTTCGTCATGATGCGCTGCCAAGATACAGACAGACAGAATTTGAACCCCTATCCCACAGGAACTCTTTGTATTTTCGGGATAAAAAGTATCCTTAATTTTCAATCATCATATAACCTATAACTGTGTCAAGTTGCATCAAAATCCGTCCAGTAGTTTCAGCGTGATACGTGTTCTTATAAAAATCTTTCAACCCTTTTCCTGCGGGAACCCTTTCATTTTGCGGGATGAAAAGTATCCTATGTCTTACCTCGTAGTATGAACTCAAATGATGCCAAGTTTCATTTAAATTAATTCAGTAGTTTCGGCGTGATGCCTAGCCAAGATACAGACAGACAGACAGATAGTCAAAAATGAAAAAAATACCTTTTTGGCTTCAGTATCAAATATAAAACAGCTTTCAAAAAAATTTACTAAATATCTTCAATGTACAGAATTGGACCTTTTACAGTTTTATTATAAGTATAGATTCTGTATCGAAAGTAAGTAATATTATGTTTGTTAGTAGTAGTTAGTGTGTAATGAGCATAGACGTTTGTTCTCGGCTCTTGGATGTTTTAGCTTACGTCACAGGGAATCTTTATTTTTTTATTCAGTTGTGACAAGCCGAGCAGGTCGCTCGTCACGCCTGCCTATAACAGTTGCAGTGCCGATAAGAACTTTGCTAGGAAAATCTTGCGCGTCACTGTACTGCGCCCGTCACCCTGAGACATTGGTTTTTATGGCTAATTGCCCACTAATTTCGCTAGAAACATTGCCCTTCAAACCGAAACTGAATTACACACTACTGCTTGGCAGTTGAACATCCGAAACAGGTGTGGTAGTCCTCTTTCTTACGTAAGAGGACTACCACTACAAAATCCTAGTGTTGCGATTGTAGACCTACTTTTTATAAATAAGCATTGTAGGTAATATAAGTTTCCTTTGTTGTATTGCCTCTTAAACACTCATTACAATCATTTTGTATTGCAAACATATATACAAATAAAAATCACTCACTAAGGATCAACGGCTTACTATCGGTAGGTAACTATGTATTTTTCAACTATAATCATCCATAATCGATGATTCATATGAATTTAAGTTATCAATCTGGCCCTGGACAGCAAGCCAAGATGCCATTAAAGGTGGGTATTTATTAAATAAAAAATTACATACTTATCCGAATGCATGAAACCAAAAAATATATATTTTCTCAATTTAGTAAGTACCTATTATGTTTCGTAAGTTGAACGCTTAATTTTAAGCTCACGGAAGCCGGATGCAAGGTGACCTACTGGCCGACAAAATTACCTCCGCTCTACAATGCACTATTTCAATACTTACGCTTTCAATAATTATGTACATTATAAACTAAAGATAATACGAAGTAATTGTTTATGCCTCTGTTTATTTGTCTGTTAATTAACTGACTTTAGACATATATCCCTATTGAAATGTATTTATTTATTTATTCACGTAGAGGGTTGGATCCTTGTGCGTTCATCATCAGCCTATATCTTTCCACTGTTGGACGTAGGCCTCTCCTACGCACGCCACTGAGCTCGGTGTAAAGCTCTCCTCATGCATTTTCTTCCAGCTGCTTATCGCAGGTCGTCACTCCACCTGCAGGGCGTCCTACACTACGTTTGCCTAAACGTGGTCCTCACTCGAGAACTCGTCTACCCTAACGGTTACAGGTTCATCGGGAAATGTGACCAGCCCACTGCCACTTTAGCTTGCATATCCTTCGAGCTATGTCGGTTACCTTGGTGCTCCGTCGGATATATTCATTACGAATCTTGTCCTTCAGATAAACTCCAAGCATAGCTCTCTCCATAGCTCGCTGAGCGACCTTACATTTGTGGATTAGTTTGACCGTGAGTGTCCATAAGTTTCGGCTATAAAATATTTATCCTGTATGGAAGTTCAATCTTAAGTGAGGAAATATTCAAGGCCAGGCATAAAAAATGCATTCTAGTTAGTTACGTACCTGTGCGAGCCCGCAAATGTGGTTGCTTGGCTACCCAATCCTTGAGGTGTTGTAGATCATCCTTCAATCTGTTTGGATCTTCGTTCAATTCAATCCGAGCTTTTTCAGCCAAATGCGGTGGTAGAGCCCTAATCGACATTACTGTACGAAAGTACGTCCACCTGTCTTTGTGCCGAAGTACGGAATAAACGTAGAGATAAAAACAAATAAAATCGATTAGATATCTTGTAATTGCTTATAATCGTTGCACGTCGTAATCAGACAGTGTACAGTTGTTAAGCTATCAGTTTAGCTAACAAGGTGAGTAGCCAACTACAGTTCCCCATGCGGTCTTGCAAAAGAGTCCTATCTCTAAAAATACTAAAATTAGGAGAGAGAAAAAAACGCATGTGATCCCCGCACTAAGTCAAACCTGTGTCGCCAGTGTGTTTAGATGCAGATTATAAGAAAAAGATAGATGTCAAGCGCGGAACGCAAAAGTGAGGCCAGTCAAATCTAACAATAATAAAACAGTAACTGGGCTAAATCTGTACATTAAATATTTTTTGAACATTTTAATTGATATATAAACTTCAAAATCGATATCGAGTGCAAAAACACGCATCACGCTGAAACTGGATTTTGATGCAACTTGGCACAATCATAGCTTAACATAAGCTGGATTAACAGTTAGAATACTTTATATCCCGAAAAAATCTAGAGTTCCCACAGGATAGGGGTTGAATGTTATTTAAAAGAACACATATGACGCTGAAACTTCTGGACGGACTTTGATGTAACTTGGCACAGTCAAAGTTTATATTATGTGTTAAAATCAAGAATACTTGTTATCACGAAAAAATAAATGGTTTCTGCGGGATCTAAATCTATCTATGTCTTAAAGTTATGTTAATATGAAAGTAATAAAAATAGTACATCCGTTTATAAAACGGCACCGTAAATTCAGCGTTCCTATCACGAGGCAGTGTGGCACAGCGGAAGCGTGTCGGCTCTGTAACCCAGAGGCCTATAGATCGAATCCACGCGCCTACAAATGTTTGGCCTCAATATTTACAAGCATTTACATATTTTATGCGTTATTTTTACATTACTTACTTTACTTACTTATCACGGCCATGTCGGGTTGCTACTGAAGTTATGTATGTAGTTTGTTCGCGCATCAAGTAAAAACTGCTAGATCGATTGCTATGCAACTAATTGATAGCTTCACTATTGGATAGCTTAGGGTTTGAATTAAAAACTGGGATACTTGGTATCTTAATCCGATGATTAGATGCCGAGCAATCGATTAAAAACTATTTGACGGCTGAGCAAATTTTGAACAAATGTAGTATATTGTACTTTGTAGGTACTTTTGGTCCTGGAATAACACGTATGACTTACTTTTAAATGAAATGACCACGCGGGCCAAGCCTCGGGTACAGCTAGTCAAATATAAAGTTGAAAAGCTAATACACATCTGAGTCAGTGCGTCGTGTTTGCGGTACCTACGTGTTTGTAAGTACCTACCTGTCACGGCATATGACACGTGGTGTTCTATTTCTTCTAATCTTAGGGCTTCGACTTCAAAATGGAAAATTCAGACATTCATTAGCAGTGCCACTTATTTATATTACTAGTATTAGTTCTGCGAACAGTAAACCTCCAGAGCACTTCTTTTTTTTTGCAACAATCTTAGCGGTGCACAGTAGCGCCATCACTAGACTTTAATTTAAAAGTAACATTAATAACCAAGGTGCTTCTTCAATCCCTACCTAGCAGGTAAAGGGCTGATTCCTAATAAAACCTAAAAATCTATGGTAGAAACCTAAAAGTGAGCAATTTACAGCATTTTGAGGAGCTATTCTGCTCATCACGCCGAAGATCCTCATCAGATTTTCACCAAATTTTTATAAGACCAACTTAATGTTTACTATCTTTCAAAAAAAAAAGAAACATCGAAATCGGATCTAATAGGGCGGATATATTCAGTACCCAGGCCCATTCTTGCCTCTTTTTTTTACTTCCTAGTCCAAAACGAAAAATGCCAGAAGACAAATAAAAACAAAAAATTTGTTAAACCTGTATATATCAAGTTTCGTCCAGATGGGTTGTAAATTACGACCTGTACAGGAGTACCAACAAACTAACACACGAAAGCAAATTGTCTGTACTTGAAGCCAGAGACTCAATCAATAACTGACTTTATTCTTATTTCTTTTTCTTCATGTCGTTGTTTCAAACATCGCTGGGTTGTCTGGTTGAAACCACAATAATACAAATAAATAAATCTTAGTTAAATCATACTTCATTTTAATTTAATAATACTTCCACACATTTCACAGTTTTTCAGTCAACCTCAAGTTTCCTGAAGGATCCCTCGACGCCGAACATATCCTCAGCGGTCCTTGGCCGACCAGGCCGCTTAGACTCGTTGGTCCCGTACTGATAGTCTTCATCCAGGAACGCGCTGTACTCCTTCACCTTTTTCCTCCAGTAATCTGAAAGTGTACGTTTTAAATTTTATAAGCATAGGATGAAATTCGTTTTGGTCTCCGCTCAGACAGGCCGCAAATGGCGGCTAACAAACCGGTATTTCAGAGCAAAACTTTTTCAAAAATGGAACAGTGACACGCTCGTGTGGCCATCATCGTGTTTCTGTTCCATTTTAGGCTTCAAAGAAAATAGCAGTGACATCCCGTATCTCGTATATGGTCTGTATGTTAGTGACACGGCCGCGGGTGTTTGAGCTTGACCGTTCTCTCCCGCGGCCGAGAGTTGTTGAGAGTTCTAAACGACATAATAAAAATAATAGTACAACAATGATGTTCTATAATTTTTATTGTAGTAGATCGCGTTATAGAAAAAGAACGCTGGCGGTTAGGCTGCGCATTAGGCGTTTTATCGGTCTATTTGGTGGTATGAGATGCGGTGCGGGGCGGGCGGGGTATACGAAGTTGCCAGCGAAAGGCTAATTAATAATTATTTAAAACACTACTTTTGTGCGCGACCCTCCACTTTCTTCCAGCGTACTTTTTACATGACGCGACCTATTAGTGTAGTAGGTAAGTACACAACTTATACTAGAGGCATTTAGGCGGGGGCCACAGTCGTTGGATTCCATACGAGAGGTTGGACACGGGAAGTTAAAAAAAAAACTGAATATCAAAAAACTACGTACACCCGCATTCCTCTTTTATAAACATACATACATACAACCCAAACACATAACCGTCCTCTGTCGGGCAATGATAAGGAAATAGGTACATACCGACGATTTCATCTGTGGTGCCGCCGTTGCCACCGTACTCAGCGGGCAACACATCTTTGGAAATGTGCTTGTACATCTCTTCATAATTTTTATTGTGGACGTATAACTGCAAAAAAAGTATCTATTTGACTCTGGTAGACCTCCGAATTTTGGATTCACGTATTTTTATTGCGCTTGAATAGTAGGTACATGTGTAAAAAAGGAAATAAGATGATTATCATCACTGGCATAATAGGTTAAGTGAAATTACAAATCTTTAAAATGTAGCTTAGATAGGCTGTGGCCATGTGCAGGTGCACGGGATATTATCCATCACTGATAGCCGAAATATGATAAGCAAATCAATCACGAGCCTACAAAATGATCTATCATTACGGATTGCATATTTTTTTTCAAAAATCTCCGTTATATTTTCAAAATGCTCAATATTATAACTGCTATCATAGTAATAGTATACTATTTGACTGCTATGATCTTGATCACTTACCCTATTCCTATTCTTCTCAGTAAGCAGACTCTTCATAGCGTTGAAAACCGTTTCAAATCCTGTAGGAGTATTTATATAGTGCGTTCCTTTCAATCGCAATGGCGCTGCATCCTAAAAAACATTGGAGATCATTATCTCTAATTTGATTAAAGTATGATAATTATGTATTTTATGCTATATTTGAGTGAGAGATGACATGTGTAAGAAGGGAGTGAATACTGAGATGACGTCTGGTAGGGAGAAATGGATGAAATGTACATGTTGTAGCCAACATAATAGTAGGATAAGGGTAGGGAGATGATGATACTATACTATGACAACTTCAACTTCACTTGTTTGAAATAACATTTGTTTTCGTTCCATACGAAAATCAAGCTATTTAAACTTTAGTTTTTCTTAAAATGCTGTATATTATTCTTTGAGAGCAAAATATCCGTCGGCAAGGTTTCAGAAACTGTTTCTGGTAACGATATCATACGATTATCATATCACACATCATATAATTATCATACGAAGGAGCAATGTGCATACTTGGCCAGCAACAGTCATTTTCTTCATAGTCGATGGTGTCATCTGCAGGAAGTGTCCCATTCCGACCCCCTCCATGTCCATGAGACTGACGGAACCCGCGACTACAGTATTGTCATCCTCCATCAACACAATCTGAATATAAACAAAAAAATGTGCTTTTAACCTATTTTTTTAAAAATGCATTGCTTGTTTTTTAATTATTTGTTTTTTTATATTTTTTTCATTGTCATCGAGTTGTGAGCTACTCAGCCGGAAAGCTAATCAGGAAGTGTTCGTTTGAGTTGCCAGATTCCAGGACAGACAGAAATACATAGATAGATAAAAAACGTCTCCAGAAAAGGGAATTCTTCAACGGTTAACAGCAGAGACACGAAATTTTGTGTAAGTATTGATTTTATTATGATAGCTGGTTTTAAGTTTTACCATGACACGGTTGCTGCACTTGGGGTTGGGTCCTGACCTGACTGGATAACTCTTCAACGGTTAACAGCACAGACACGAAATGTTGTATACACATTTAATTGGGATAGCACATTCTAAGTTTCACCTTGACATGGCTACTGCATAAAAGCTTTTAACTACACTCATATCGTAAAATCCGGACTATGAACTCAAAAATGGTGGCATAATGATATACATGACGGGCGGCACGTCTCTAATAAGAAATAAAATAAAATTATAACACTATTTATTTAACTAAACGATGTTATAATTTTTTATTTAAGCGTTGGCTCCGCACAACGAGAGTTTTCGCCATTTATTATCTAAGGCGGCGCGTGTACCGTATGCGTGCCAATTCGCTATGGACTGGATTTTGGCGCCATAATTTACTTTACATTAGTACCTAACTAATTTAATGTTTTTTCTGGATAAAAAGAAAATCAATTACCAATGTGTTTATCTTGATTAAAACTGTCCGACAGCAGTGTTAGTGAGGAGAATTCGACTTCACCTGACATCACGGAAGCAGTAACGAACATTACGAACGAGCTTTTACCAGAAAATCAAGAAAATGTTATGACATATTTTTTTCTTCATTAAATGTATCCTATTGCATGAGTGTAGATAAAGTAGTGTATGAAACGGCACATAACTAGTTATTAAATAACTAGAGTAATACAATTAAAAAACGAGCCGTAGGCGAGTTCGAGAACTCACTCTCGAGTTTTAATGCCCCTTATTATGCAACCGTTCCATAAACTACTATTTTTAAACGTTTTCGAATCAACTTATTTTCATTTTACTTGAGTCAGAAACATTCACGTAAGTGCATAAAACAGCTGTACAAATGTTTAACTCAATAGGATGAACAATGCGCGAAAGCATAGACGATAATTTTATATGTGTGTCCAACACGTACTTAGCCAGTTTTTTTTTATATCTGAAACTTTCACGCAAGTGCCAACAAACAACTCTACTAAGTTTAAACTCATTCGGATAACCAATGCGCGAAATAATTTTCTATGCGTGTCCAACACACATTTGGCCGTATTTTTTATATATCAGAAACCTTCATGCAAGTGCCAAAAACAAGTGTACAAAATTTCAACACAATTAGATGAGCGATGCGCGAACGCATAAAAAATACCTTTCCTGTATTAGTTCCGACACGCACTTGGCTGAAAACTTCACTCAAATGCCAACATTAACATACAAAGTTGATAAAATAATTTATTAGTTTCATTTACTTTTTTCATCATCTTTTAGTTACCCGCTGCTGGACAAAGATCACTGTTTCTTTCCTCATTTCCCTATCTTTGGATAGGTACTTGGGGACCTTCAGATTGAAATCATTAGATCATCACGCCACCTAATACGCGGCTGGCCACAACTTCTTCGGCCGCCTTATATTCGATTTATATTCTTCGCCTACCTCATCATTGGCCTACCTCACAGCGCGCAATATGCTGCGAATAGGGTTACCATTTAGAAATTCGAAAAGTCCTGACAATAATCCTGACAATTCAATAAAAGTCCGGACATATTAGTTACAAAATGCAAACATTGCGCCAGTAATTACAGTGGTATGGTAGTAGACGATCGCGCGAGTCGCACGCGATGCTCAAATCGCAAGTGTGGAACGAGTATTTTCATTGAACATATAAAAATACTATAAAATACTCGTTAGTTGCACAATGAACTAAGATCGAAACAGATTGTCTGTACCTCGGTTAGATCACAGCGGAAGTTATAGAGGATTTAATGTTTGATTTTGTTAAGTTAAATGTTAAGAGAAGATTAATATTTTATTTTGAGATGAATGAGAGGTTGATAAAAGATTAAAGACTTATTTGATAGAATTTATGTAAGTTTTATTACTCGGGATACGAGTAATAAAACTTACAGGCCAAAAAAGACCGGACTTTTACGGACAAATCCGGACGGATAGCATTGAACCACCATGCTGTGAGATAGGCTAAAATGAAATAGTTCCTCTTCAATCCGGCGGTCTCAGTCATTGGTTGTGTCAGCCTGAGAAACTTCCTTTTATTACATTTTATTCAATAAGATGTGATTAATTTAATTCTTACATAAATGTTCTTAACCTTACCCTTTGTATAATTCCGACGACGCACATAACATCTAGTATTTCATATTTATTGGGGTCGTACCGCCCTGGCCTGATTAGGTTTACCCTCGGAGCATCAGGCGCTGTTGACTTGGGCAGGACCAGCATACATCTATACGACAATAATATTAATAAAAATTAAAACACATTAAGACATAATACGAGTACACCCGTGTAAACCGATTTTGATGCGATTCAAAAGCTAAAGAACTGAGTCTAAATGCTGATTGGAAAATCAATGTTAGTGCACTACGTTGGAGTGCTGAGATATTAGAAGACTTTAACCTGAGGCATATGATCCTACCCAGTGCTTAAGATCTCATCAAACAGCGGATCAGTGTGTTTAATTTTGAACACGTCGGGCGCTGTAGTGCGTAGAGTGTAGTATATGTCGAGCTTCTCCTTTGTCCTTTCCAAACTGAACTTGCAGCCGCGAAGGAACGCTACCAGCCATTGGTCGTCTGAAAATAGGTATTCATATACTTTATGGTTGAATTACAACATTGGTAATTGGCGATATGCCGGTCCGGTTCAACCTAGACCAGGCTGGAACATGACCGAAGCAAACCAACATCGTATCAATTAAATTGATGTTGAATTGCTAATTGATAGCCCGTCATACAACAGCTAGTTTTTTTAAACTATATTCAGTCAGACATCAAGTTAAAAACGTAGAATTATTTATATTCGTTTTAATTTATGGCATTTTGATACGGTATAAAAATATTATAATCAATCCCTATGATACCTATTACCAATTCAAAGGATAGATTAGAACAACAAAAACTAAGTAAAGAACCAAGTCTCTCAAAAGTTTAGTAATACATAGGAGTATTATGGAATATTCTATGGTAATAATAGTATATGATGTTTCCGTGTCATACCACAAAACTAAAAACTTATTTCTCTCGGTTGCATAACATATACATGAGTTACTCAGTAACATTTACCTGTTCTGGCCCGTATATGTGGCTGCTTGGCTAACCAATCCTTAAGGTGCTGGAGATCATCGTTCAATCTCTTCGGATCTTCATTTAACTCCACTCGAGCTTTCTCCGCTAGTGCTGCCGGTAGAGCCCTAACAGACATTTTCTAAAAAAATACGTCCACTATAGTAAGTATCGGCATGTCAATTAAAGTAATGGGAGATATGGTGCGCGTGATAGATAAACAGCAAATAAAATCGATTAGCTATCTGGTGTGTAATCTTGAGCCAACGGTACCTGAGCGAACACTTCATCGTTATGATAGAATGCATCATGTTAATGTCAGCCCTATTTCTCTTCTGTATGCATTCAATCACACCCATTAGGAGTCAATACTCCAATTTCTATACGATGATTTCCTTCTGCGAGCTTTGTCATTCAGTATTTTTAACACGTTTTTATTAAGTCACTTTTTTGTTTGTCTATCTTTCCGCGTGGAATCTTGCTAAATCACTTCCCGATTAGCTATCCGGCTGAAACTTTCAGGGTAGCTCACAACAAGATGAAGAAGGTTTTTTTTTATATATATTTTTTAGATTATCTAAATTTCTTAGTTTTTTGCTACTGGTTTACAAGCGAATTTTATCATTTAAATCGCTATTTCAAAGCTGGTGTTCTATGAATATCACTTTTAACATCTTGTCTAAGTCTATCTTCTATCTATATTATCTTCTTCTATACTTAGAAAAAAGAAATAAGAACGAAAGCGTCTGTACGAAAATAAGTAAAACAAATATGTATATAACATTTTTTAAAAATGACAGTTTTTATGTCTGTATTTTTGTTCGCGCATCACGTAAAAAATATTAAACCGATTGCAATGTTCTTTTCACTGTTACATAGCTTAGGTTTTGACTTACAAACTGGTGTACTTGGTATCTCAATCTGAAGAGTAGAAGCCGAGTAAGCGATAAAAACTTATTGACGGCAGAAGCAACTTTGATCAAATGTTGGTATGTTGGTATTTTAGGTCTTGGAATAGTACTTTTGACCTACAGAAATGACCACGCGTGCGAAGCCGCGGGTGCAGCTAGTAAAGCAATGAGAACGAAAAAACTGTACAAAGAAGATAATTTAATAAAAAAAATGGTATATGGCTACAAGTCCAACAAACAGAGTCATTCCACCTATAAAAAGGAAATTATACTGTGACGCACGACTCGGAAGTAAAAAGATGACTATGTTTTTTTGCAAATTCTGCAAATATGCCGTAAAATTATGTGATACGAGTAACAAGTGTTATATAATAAATTAATCGTTGTTTCGACCTCTATCGATCAACACATTCGTATGAATGAAGCCCCGATTGAAGCCTAAATTCATCACTTCTTTTGCCAGGCAAATATCTTTTCGATTTATTCAATTTTTATAGAATGTAGGGCCCTTTATTTAATCTACGGTACTAGTAGTAACATGTAGCAATACAATACTATGTTTATATTTCACCTATACGCTCTAGATTTTCCAAAAATAATTTTAAAGCATCACGCATGTTTTTTTCGCGAATTTATGTCGATTTTAGTCGTTTATTAATAAAAACCTTGACTATTTCGTTTTTATTTTTTTATCTGTTAAAAAAGGTACATCTCTAGCGGTCATAAATACAGATAAAAAACTATAGGTCGTCGCTGAAGATCATCGACAAAAAAATATTGAAAATGTCAACTCCATACATTTTGACTTATATTGAACTTCCCGCATGTTTTTATAAATATTTTGATTAGAGATGTACTAAAATAACACTGCAAATCTATTGTTTATTATTTTAGCTACACAGAAGTGTAGTTTTTTTATCATATGTTTCATTCTCATATAGGATTAATGGATATAGGCCCATATCGATTAATCCTATATTATGATAAAATGCGAAGGCAAGCTTAAAACGAGCCGTAGGTTCAAACGTTCCTGTACATTTCGAGTTCAAGTTAATTGGACATTATACTGAGGGTTGTGGTGTCAGTAATTTCTGTACTACAAAATCGATAATCTAGAACAATCTTAAAGTAACTCCTATCTAACAAAAAAATAATGAATGTAATCGAACTACGCGTTAATGAATTACAACTAAGAACTCATTTTGACTTTCATCCCCTCTCGCAAGTGAACCAATCGGGATAAAAAGTATCATATGTCCTACCTCGTAGTATAAACTCAAATCATACCAAGTTTCACTTGAATTTATTCAGTAGTTTCGACGTGCTGCGCGGCCAAGATAAAGACAGACAGAAAGACAGACAGACACACAAAAATGAAAAAAAAAAACAAGTTTTGGCTTCAGTATCGAATATAGAGTACCATCCAAAAAAATATTTAAAAATATCTTCAATTTATAGAATTGGACCTGTTACAGTTTTATTATATGTATGGATATACCATACATATAATAAAACTGTAACAGGTCCAATTCTATAAATTGAAGATATTTTTAATTTTTTTTATTTTTTTTTAAAATTGGACCTGTTACAGTTTTATTATATGTATGGATATACCATACATATAATAAAACTGTAACAGGTCCAATTCTATAAATTGAAGATATTTTTAAATTTTTTTTTTATATAGATAGGCAAACAAGTAAAATTAGTATAAAAATACAAAAACCCGACTGTGAACAAAATTATTGAATACGAGCTGACCGCCCGAAAAAGTAATCACACTAATATTACGAAGGCGAAAGTTTGTATGTACGAGTATACAAAAAAACGAATAGTATATGTGTGTGTATAGTTGTTACTTCTTCACGCTTAACCCTTAATAAGGCACAGGACAATTACTTACCACCTCAGTTTTTGACTACAGATAATATCACATTTAATGTATTTATAATTTTTTCTATTATTGAATATGTGTGGAAAACTTTAAAACTTTTTAGTACTGGCAATTTGGCTAGCTGGAACAGTTTTTGGACTATCATCATTTGTAAAGAAGAATATAAAAATCTTGAAAATCAACGGAGCTCCGCGCAATTAAGTTGTCATTTTGTTCTACGTACATTCTAGTAAAAGGTTTTCTGACATTTAATTATATTTTTATGCATTACTCGTAGTAAAAATGTTGAATGGGTTTTTGTTTTTTTTTTAACTAATGTAAACTTGGTGGTAAGGTTGGTAAACTTGCCATTCTTGCCTAAAAGGCAATGGTCACATATTTACCACCATGATTTCGCGCTGTTCTTTTCATTATTATTTAATTTTTCTTCATTAATATTATCATGGGTCCAACTTTATAGTTGCAATTGCAACATTAGACTATAGTATTTAAATAAACTTGAATAATCTATAATTGAACATATTGTAAGAAGCTTAAAAGAAAATTGCTTCTGTTTAGTTATAAGAACTATATATTTTTGAAATGTTCTTTTAAAGACATATTTTTATACCACTCTCGATAGGTTTTGGTCATTTTTTGTTCCGTTGGAAATACAATATGGCAGCTGTATGCCGCCTTCTTATATCCTATAGCACTCTTGTGATCAAGACAAATCCAATAATACCTTATTCCAATATTCAATCAATCGAATCCAATAAATACCTTATTCCAATATTCTACAAACAAACATACATATAACCCAAACACACAACCCTTCCTCAGTCGGGTAAAAAAATAGCACTTTTACAAGTCAAAACTAAACATCTCTCTCTCTCTCTCTCTCTCTCTCTCTCTCTCTCTCTCTCAAGGACTCCGCCGGTGCATCAGAAATACGTCACTGGTTAGAATACCAAGGAACTCCACGGGGATGTAATTTTGACAATTTTTGACAATTCCGTACAAAAATAACTTTAATACTTTTTATATGTCAGAAATTATAACTAATACATGTAAATGACAAATACAAAAGGTTAAAGTGCGAATGAGATGTCCCACAATTACCGCACCGATAATAAATAATTAAAATACAAATGACTAACAAGAAACCAGGCTGCACCCGTTCGATCCAGGACCACTAGTACCCCCTGCGAAGTACCCCCAGGGGTACTAGCGGGACAAATATGTACCTCCAGTACTCCTAGGGGTACTTTTGACGCCAAATTGTACCACAAATCATAATCTTAACAAAATGTTATTAAAAAATTATCCTAACTCCATTTGTTGGCACTATCATTACCAATTATTCGCACCTATTTATCTAATTATCAGCATGAGAAATACAATTTCCAGTTTAAATTAAGGTATTTATTGTATATTTCCTTCTTCACTACTTCGGCTTCAACACATTTTTACGACTTAATTCAAAATTTAACAAGAATTAAATAAAAATATTCCTGGAACTAGTGGTCCTGGATGAAGATTTTTAAGCAAATCCAGGAGTAAAACAGGGGCACAAGAGGTGCATAGTTGTCTCGCTAGTACCCCTGGGGGTACTTCGTTGGGGTAATAATGATCTGGTACACAACCATGCATTAAAAGTACCCCTAGGGGTATAAGAGGTGCATAGTTGTCCCGCTAGTGCCCCTGGGGGTACTTCGCGGGGAGTACTAGTGGTCCTGTATCCACCCGTTTACAAGTGTGACTTGTATCAGCCTCACCCCCTCAACCATTTTAGCACAGCTAGTTACAAATAAACCAAAAAGTAAGAGTTACTTTTTGGTTTTGTGACACTTCTGTTTGGAATAAATCTAGTTAGTGGTTTCTGTTCGCATATTCCTTGCTTCTTAATTATTACATAAAAGGTTGGCATATGTAGATACTTACCTAATTATTGCTTTCTCAGAGAGATAAAGTAGGTATAAGGTGATAATAAAACTGCAAAGGTGTTGTTCATTTCATAATTGTTCAAGTCCTTATGTAATTTTAGCTATTAGACATTAGTGTCATGTATAAAGATACATTATAATTAGGTGAGTCTCTCTACGGGTGCGCCACATACGAGTATACTATACATAGGTACACAATTATCATGTACTAGCTTTCGCCCGCGACTTCGTCCGCGCGGACTACAGTTTATCACGAAAAAAAGCATCCTATGTTCTTCTAGGATATTAAAAACCAATGCAAAAGTAGCTATAGCACCAACGCTCATGATGTTTTTTGGCAGACTTGTTATTTCGTTTGCATGGCTACCGCTCCTTAAAGCGATTAAGCAACATTATCCAGTTTTCCCGTGGAAACTAACCATTTTCCGGGATAAAAAGTATCCTATGTTTTATTTCATTTTATAAGCTCCATTCCAAATTTCATCAAAATCCGTCCAGCCGTTATCGCGTTAAAACTCCCATAACAGACAAACAAACGTTTTCACTTTTATATATTGGTGTGGATTTCTCGATATGACGCAGTAAATTATATATCAGGAATGTATATTAAGAATTATTCTATGAAGTAATTTTAATCAACTGCAAGTTGTCTGAAAGATCCTTCAATGCCCGAGGTGCCGTTCTCTGCTGGCTTTGCTCTCATCCGCCTTGACTCGTCAGTGCCGTACTTCTGATCTTCTTCTAAGAACGAGCTGGATTCTGTCACTTTCTTCTTCCAGTGCTCTGAAAATATATTTACAAGTTTCGTTTATTTGATGACGAAATTGATTATCTGTATTATATTGTTGTGCATAACAAGTCCTCATCTATACTGTCCTTCAAAACTTATTACCACACTTATATTGTCTGTCTGTTCGCGCATCACGTTAAAACTACTGGACCGATTGCGATGCGATTTTCACTGGTAGACAGCTTAGGTTTTGACTTAAAAACTGGCTACTTGGTAGCTCAATCCGATGAGAAGGAATCAAGCAATTTAATAAAAACTCTATTAATTTTCTCTCTATTAAGTTAAATTGACTATAAGTAATATCCATTATAATTAATTGTACAATTTCATATCACTAAGATTTAAAGCTTTCTTTTCAAGGCTTATCTTGTCCCTTATCTGCTTCTTACACATAAATCTTACCAATGATTCCATCTGTAGTGCCAGCATCACCTCCATACTCAGCTGGCAAGATCTCTTTTGGCACATACTTGTATAACTCTTTGTATTTGGTGTTGTGGACGTATAGCTAAAAAGTAAAAGATGGAAGTAGGCAATATTTATACAAAACTATCAACCGCCCATCCATGGCTTTGATTACATTTCTTCTGTTACTGGTTTACAATAAAGAACTTCGTATAGTAGTCGCAGCGAAAGTTTGTGTCTCGGAAGTTGTCTGCAAGTCGCTGCTATTTTTCAGGCGCAATCCCAATGTTGAATGTGAAGACAGCATTGTATAACTGCCTCCCTCACTCGCTTACGTTTTTCGCATATTCTACCTCGCTCTTACTTTCTGCTGTTTTATCCTTACAGGAGTACCTGCGCAATCGTTCACAGAGCCTAACTTCACAAACACAAACTTCCGCTGCGACTACTGTATCGTATTGTATGAAACAAGACATAAGTTCAAAAACTAAAAAATTGCCTATGACCCTCTATAAATGAAGACGAATCGATTGATCATCGCTTGTTAAAATCGGACCAATAGGGGCGAGGTGCTATCACAGTACATAATTATATAGTCCTAAGGACTATGTATACACTACTGTGACGCTAATATAACAGTACTTATATAGTCTTGGACTATATGTACTGTGCTAATATGGTGGAACATCCACAAACATACTTACATAGGATGTTACCCTTCCCTTGGTTCGCCGTACTCGGGTAAAAATACAATGGTATCAAAAAATATGGAACCTAATTAGTTTTATTGTACAGTTAGGTTCAAAATTATTTTTACTATTCTTATACCTACTTACTCTATTTTGATTTTTTTCATTCAGTAAACTCTTCATAGCATTGTAAATAGTTTCAAACCCAGGGGGAGTATTCAAACAGTGAATTCCTTTCATTCTAATTGGCGAAGCATCCTGTAAAATAGAAAATCAATATCATTATAACTAATCTATTGTATAGATGTATTTATGTAGTTTTTTTTTCGACATTCGTTTAAAATGCGACCCCAAGTTTTAATGGAATTTGTACCTATAATTTTGGATTCGCGAATATATTTCTAAGGTTTATTTACCGTCATTTCTCACTCACCTGAGCAGACACCACCAGTTTCTTTATAGTTGCAGGAGTCATTTGGAAGAAGTGTGTTAATGAGACTCCGTGCAGGTCCAAGATGATAATAGTGCCAGCGACTACGGCGTGGTCGTCTTCCATCAAAACTATCTGAAATCAACACATCTATACTTATAGGTACGAAATAGACTGCTCATAGAAGATACTTTTTAAAAAAAAGGTCTAAGTTACTTAAAGTAAGCTACTGAACAAGAATATAACATGTAAAAAAAGTGTTTTCGGTTTGTCTGTTTGTTTATTTGTTTGTTAGTTTGTTTGTCTGTATGTTTGTCTGTATGTTTGTTCTCGCATCACGTAAAAACTACGACCGATTGCGATACGGTTTTCACTGTTGGATATCTTAGGGCTCGACTTAAAAACTGGGATACTTGACATCTTAATCCGATGATTAGATGCCGAGCAATTAATAAAAAACTATTTGCCGGCTGAACGATTCTTGGCAAAATGTAGTAAGTACTTGTGGTCCTGGAATAACACGTGTGAGCTACTTTAAAATGAAATGACCACGCGGGCACATCTAGTCTAAAATATAATTTTAATATTACTTAGCACTAGTTACAGGTGCAAACGTAATACTTTACTTTACCTTATCTATGCAAAGGTCATCTACCGATTACTCCGTTTCGAACACAATCTATATTTTCCACCTTTAGCACTAGATAGTAAATACACAGCTAGAAATTAATAAAGGTAATTTTGCAAAGATAGGACATTCTTTAAATATAAAAATCACGATACCTTTTGTAGAACATTAGAGACGGCCAACATTTGAAGAACGTTGAATTTGTTAGCGTCAAACCTTCCCGGGCGAATCAATGTTACCCTTGGAGAATCTGGTCCTGCTGTTTTAGGAAGTAAAAGCATCGACCTGAAAATATAAATATACTCTAATAATGACATTTAATCAAATAATACACAAGTCTCCTTACAAAGTTTTGAATGAAATACTGATACAGAATTGCTAGCATCTTTTTAACAGGAGTTTACTCTCTTTACCACTCAATCAAATTTAGTAAGGCTAGTTTCAGAACATGCGGACCGTCCGCCCGTACGGAGCTCACGGTGGCACAAATGCGGTGCTGGTGTAGAACATCCTTTTACAGCGAAGTGGTTGGCTCTGTACGGAACACGCTCCACGTAGAGTGCTGCTGCGGACTACGGGTGCGGACGGCCCGCAGGGCACAGTCCGTACGGACCACATCCACATTACTCTAAAAGCAGCCTATGAGGTAGGAATGGCTGCGCAGCATTACATTTGTGTCATGATACATAATATCTACTACCTTAATTAATATTACTTTAAATACTTGATAGGCAAGCATTCAAACTTTCAAACGCTTATGATACAAGTGAAAATGCGGTCTAAGATACTTTCCTAGAATAGATTTAAAGACACCCAGGTGCGGCAGTGATGATCTTACAGTGAGACGCGGACAGTCTGAAGTGGATGACTCCCGTTGAGGATGTCTTGTCGTTCAGATTCTTTCTCTCCGGGTCCGTCACGCTCCGAATGCGATCTATAGGCTATATACATTTTACCGTCCACCGCGGACGGCCGCATATTAAAAAACAAACAAACAAACAAACTAATTTCGATGATGATTATCATTATGACGACCGGTTAGCCGAATGGTGAGTGACCCTGACTACGAAGTCAGCGAAAGGTCGCGGGATCGAATACCGCTAGGTGCAATCATTTGTGTGATGAGCAGAAATGATTGTTTCCGAGTCATGGATGTATTATATGTTTATCCGTTGTCTAGTACCCATAGTACAGGGTATCCTAATTTAGGTCTAGGTGTGAATTGTCCTGAATATATTTATTTATTGATATTTCTTGCTTGGTTGTCGTATGAAGTAGTGCTGGTTATGATGACCATATGATATTATTGGCAATAGTGTCGTTTATGTTGCGTGCAGGTGCTAAGCTACTGACCCTTGGTGCTAACCTTACAGAATAGTATTTATTTACCTACCCTAAACTGTAGAGCTCTTTGAATATTGGATCTGAGTGCTTAATGCTGTATAACTCTGGAAGCGTGGTTCGGACGGCATAGTACAGATCTAGCTTTTCTTTCGCCTTCTCCAGGCTAAACTTGCAGCCACGTAGAAACGACACCAGCCATTGGTCATCTATAAGTGGGAAACATTCAAGTAGAGTTTTCATTTTAATGATTTCCGTGCATTTGTTTGTAATACCCTCCCTGCGCAGCTTTTCTTTGTAAACACAAGATGTGCCCGAGACTATGCCCGCGTGGTAATTTATCTGCGTGGAAACCTACGTGTATTGTTATCCGTCATATAGGTATTTAACGATTGCTCGACTTCTACTCTTCAGATCGAAATACCAAGTAAAACAAAATAGGTTTAGATAAGAACAGTGAAAACCGTATCAAAGTCGGTCTAGTCGATTTTACGTGATGCGCGAATAGACATCAAACAGACTGACACGAGTTTTTAAATTGTTTTGTTCTTGTTCATTAGCTTATATTAAGTCCCACTTTTTTAATTATCTTCTTCACAGTCTTTTTGTAACTTACTGCTTTATTTTAAGTAGATATGAATAAATGGATTATAATTTTTTCATTGAACTAGACGAAGTTCTATCTAAAATAAGGTAATCAACCAAATAGGTCAAATATGTATAAGTATACATTTTGCATCGTCTTTTGTTGATAAAAGTGAAAACGAAATGGTACTTAGTGTCCAATACGAGCGGTAGCTATAATTACCGTTACACAATACAAAAAACTATTTCTGCATGAGCGCTACCTATATCTTTGATCATTTCTGGACAGCACGGAATTATTTTTGCAGAAGATAGAAATTTTTGTTATGATTGTATTATTGGCTCGAATAAAATCCGAAATGTGAATATCCGCCAAAGAAAAATGTAATTATAATCAACATCATATTTAGATACTTTCCGATTAACGTTTATTCAGTTAAGTATAAGATCATAATTATCGTAATTTTATAGCATGTTGTAAATTGATAATATAAATTCGTACTTTTGCAATCAATCGAAATGTATTATTTTATAAGTATACTGAAATTCGATGAATATTAAAAAGTGTTAGGCCCCAACTTAAATCATTCCATAATAATATTATTCCTCCATGGCAATATGAAACAAAATGCACAAGGAAAAAATAACTTAAGGAAAAAACTCATAGCGTTACTCTCTACCAACAGGTAAAACAAATGAAGGTATCAGTAATACTCGTATATTATTAATACATTTTATTTTCCCTATCTATTTAAAAGTTGTTAGCTGAACAACAGCTAATATTTTCTATATAAATCTAATAATAATCAGATAAAAATGCAAACAAAAAATCACAACGTTTATTTTGGCAAGCCACTCACCTGTCCTCGCTCTGAGATGTGGCTGCTTCTCTATCCAATCTTTGATTATCTGCAGATCAGCCTTCAAGGTACTTGGCTTCTCATTTAGCTCCACTCGTGCCTTTTCTGCTAAAGCTGATGGTAAAGGCCTTATAGACATTTTTGTAAGTAAAAAAAAAAAAAATTGCAATTTACTTCTAGAGAAATTTAGGTGCGTCCAGTCACTGACGGAACTCCCGATGAAAACAACGAAATGGAAGATAAACAAATATATTATCGATTTATCACTCATATCATAGTAGAAACAGAAAAGTATGTTATCTTCATGAAGTGGTTTCAAACGCGGCCTGTATGTGTGCGCCAATACACGCGGCGCAGTACGCACACAATGACAAATTTGCCGCGTCGCCCGGCGCGACGGTCGCATCATCTATTTATATACGACTACCTACGCCTATTTGATTTTAAAAAGTAACGCGAGTGAAATTAGAAAAAAATAGATAAAGGATTTCAAAATAGTCCGAAACTGGTCTTCTAGTATTTCCGATCTTCTATTTCGTATGTTTTTAGCCGTTTTATTTGTATATTTTTATATAAACCACACCTGCCCTGCCAAAAAAGAGAAATAAAATAAATTGTCTAGTGTTTGAATGTGCTTATCAAGATCTTCAATGTAAATATCGAAGTTTTTTTTCGAATTTGAAAATGGTGCCATTCTGCCGCCATATATAATGTTTTCAAAAATATATATAGAATGGATTTTTTTAACCACACCCGGGTGGAAAGTACTCTAAATACTGGAGATAGCAAATTTTACTCAAAGAAAACATTCCTTTATTTTTAAAAAGAAACCAATCTGCATTCAAAGATTAATGTAAACTCGCTTGCCACACTTGGTAATCGAACCTGCTAAAATCCGAAAAAATTACAGCCTGTACTTTTATGGCATCAATCATAGGGATCAAATCTCTTTAATAAATATGGTAAATTAAATAAAAGGAAAACCATGAAAATTAAACTTATAAATTCAATGGGAATAAAGCACTATTACTCAAAGGTTGATCAAATAAAAATTATCTTAAAATTATCTTAATTCCTTATTAAAAATTATCTTTGACGTAATTTATTTACTAAAATCTTTGAATGCAGATATGGGCAGGAATGTCCTTGCTATACCGTCGATTTTGGGGGGGCGAAGGAGTGGAGGGGGAGGGGATATAGGAACCCCCCCCCCCTTTGAAGGAAAAGTTGCGCAATTTTTTTTTCTTCAATTTTTTCCATCCTTACTTTCAAATTTACTTCTAATGCGATTGATTAGAGGTGGCGGTTAGAGGGAGGAGGTGAAGGGCCTGGTACCCACATACCCCATGGTACCTGTCTCCCCCCGCTGAGATACATAGTTTATGAGATATTTCAGTTTTAAGTTTATTAAAAATCGGCTGTTTGGTCGCCTTCGGCGACCACACACCCTTAAATTATCTTTGGCGCTTGCCGGCCGCTACCCTAGTCTTTTGGAAAGTGAAATATCTCATAAACTAAGGGACTCCGTGGGGGGGATAGCAGGGGGTAGCCATTCACCTCCCCCATCCACCTCTTACCTTAAATCAATGTCATCAAAAGTAAATTTGAAAGTAAGGAAAAAAAAACTCGGAAGTGGAGGGGCTGCGCAACTTTTCCTTCATAGGGGGGGGGTCCTACATCCCCCCCCCCCTTACCCCCTCCACCCCTCCCCACCCCCAAAATCGACGGTATAGCAACTACAGTTTAGCCCAGATTTGTTTCTTTTAAAAATAAAGGAATGTTTCCTTTGAGTAAAATTTGCTACCTCCTGTATATACAGGTACAGTACTCTATATGAGTACTTTCCCTCCGGGTGTGGTTAAAAAAATCTATCCTGTATAGCCTATGTTACTCGGGGGGATGTAACGATTCTATAGATACCCCATACGTCTAAATCTCAGGCATTTAAAAGTTATGATGGACTAAAGAAACTCCCATACATACAAACGTACATACATGAATGCTAAAAACATAACACTCCTTTTTTTGGGCAGTTGTGTAAAAATGTCTGCATCACGCAAACGAACAAATGTTAGTGTCTTTGAGTACGTCTTCAAATCCAGAAAGTAATTATCGTTAAAATATTTTTTGCAGGTTAAGGATATGGTTTTGACACAAAAACTGTTTTTACTTGCCGTTTAAGACGGAAAACATTTTATTTTTGATAAATCTGGAACCGTAAGAGAACTTCATTTTAGTCTCAAATACGAGAAACAAAAAAAAACACGTCGGAAGTGGAAATGTTACCATTTGTTCCTCATTTATTCCTCCATTTTTTATATATTATTTTCTTGTTCATTAGCTTTTTAGCGATGGTAGCGATGGTGGACGGATCAATAGTGCAACTTAGAATCCAACGATACCGAGTTAGGTCCTAGGCTCTGTACCAATAATTCTAAGTTATGTGCGATTTTTCATTGCTCCGTTCTTCGGAGGGCACGTTAAACTGTCGGTCCTGGCTGGTAATGGTTTTTTTATTGGCTGTCGTTAAGCCATGTCAGAGGTCCGCGGGCGGCCGACGCCAGAGACCAGCACTACCTCTTAGACCATTTTTTTAATTGTCTTCTTTGTTCAGACTTTTCGTTACTTACTGCTGCATTATAAGTATAGATGTATTAATTAACAATTATTAAAACCGTACCAACATATTAGTTTTTTATTATAACATACATAGCACATAGGAACAAACACTTATAGAAAGTATAAACTGGGAGAATAAAGCACCAATCATTTAAATCGCTCGCGGGCACAGATTACTAAGTAGTGCGGCCCTCGAGTTATCATACTTTTCTGTTTATACTGTGCACGTATACTAATGGCATCTGTACAAAGTGTTTTAACGCAACTGAACAGTGCAACATAAGGCTTTTTACCATCTGCGCAACGCAAAGGACGGGTAATGTGTTTATCAGCCTATATATGTATGTCTGTTCCTTTGTGGCACTACCTATATTGAATAGACAATAGACCTAACGTTTCTTACGTCAATCGATTTGACCTAATCTTGCGATACTAAAGACATGACAGTAATCAAAGTTCAGTATGGCGACAACAAGACTTTCAGGGTAGCTCACAAACCGGTGACAAAGATAAAAATATATTAAATAAATGTAGACAGAACAAGAAAATAACGTAAAAAGGGAATACGCAATTTAAAAAATGCTAGCATTTTTTTTAGATTAAGATTAGCAAAATAGTATAAAAATATACATAATAAGATACATACATTAAAAAAGGTCGTAAATGCTTTTTTTTTAATTTAAAGTTTTAAATTATACTTTTTTAGTTTTGTTCGCAGTCTGTTTTTTTTAGCACATTCGATTACAGAATATGTACAGTACTAAACAAAACAAGTGTGAGCGAAACTATGACAGCGGCGCGTGGGATAAGAATTATTCCACTTTGAGCTTCCAATTTTTGGGCATCTATGCATTGAACGGCTTGTTCAGCGACTCGTCCCACAAGACAGTCGTCCCAATGGGACGAGTTACTGAATTTAAGATATATTATTTTTTCGGTTCAGTAGCCCGTCCCATTGATTTTATCCTAAAAATCCGAATGGATTCAGTACAGTCGACAACATAATCTATAAATGATTAATCTTCTATAACTATAAAACAGTACCGTGACACACTGACTGACTGACTGATAGATAACGCACAGCCTTAACTAATTAACCTAGAGATTTGCAATTGAGTATTTCCTATATTGAGTATTTAAAGGTTTACTAAGGCCCTCCTTAGTAAATCTAGTAAAGTTTATTAAGTATTTTTTAATGTTACGGCGAAAATGAATCTAAGGCCCGGCGCCCATTATCGGCATCGGCAAGGAAAAGGATCCTTCGGCATCCTACATGCAAGCGCACACTGTCGGAAACTATGCTTTGGCATGCTGCAACGTTCTTAGGGATGACGAGGCGCCCTTAAGCATGCCGCACCGTCCTGTAGCTTGCCGAAGCGTCTCAATATCGTATTTCTCGTCATAACAGTCTCAGAGTTGTTACAAGCTAGTTGTCTGTAAGGGTTAAATGGGGAATCGGAGGTGGTTCTTGTACGAAGAAACATTAATGGATTGGATGAAATTTGATACATTTAGATCCTGAATAAACACATATTCGAGTGAATTCACGGGGCGCAGGATAAATATAAGTCTGAATATAGTTTTCCTCATTAAGCACCAGTCAATATTTTTGAGCTTGGTGCTTCATATGGATAGGAGTGAATATTAACTTAGGCCACATTGAGCGGGTTATGCTACTCCGCTCCACGGCTATTGTTTTCAAATAAATAAATGTACATATTTTGACTTCACTAAGCTCCACAGAACAAAAATTAATATATTTAATTATACATACTTTAGGATTCCATTTAGGAACTATTACAGTTTTGTCCATGTGTATTACTTATGTCGCCGCCATTTTATACTGTTAATACTAAACGTTGAAATTAAAATGACTAAAATAAATGTGTTTTAATTACCTACTTTTTGAAATACAATATGGTAGCTGTATGCCGCCATATTAGTTTTCTTGACACTTTATATATCCTATAGCACTCTCGTGATTAAGACAAATCCAATGATACCTCATTTATCAAAATCCATCAAGCCGTACGGCAAAACACGTTCATGGAGTTTAATTCCAACTTTATAACCAGAAAAAATAGATCTAGTTAAAGAGGGGGCAGATACGGCACGCTATAATATGAAGTGAACAAAAACTCAACTAGACAAAACAAAGATAGACGCAGGGTGTAGTGCGATTACTGCTAGCACGTGGTATACAAACGCCACTCCTTTTGTGACAAAGGCCAAAGGAGGTCAATTATATTCGTTGCACCTAATTTATGAATCCCACGCTCGGGGAGCTAGTACCCAATATTCCCACTTTTAATTAGGTCTATGCCAGAAAAGTAATAACTTTAGTAATAATGATAATCTTTTTAAAATATTAGTTCCTTCACTACCTCTGAAATATGATAATTATAAATATAAATATGATAACTATAAATCGTAGCTTCCTTAAATACCTGCGATTCATTATAGTAGATTATGCACAAAGGGTATAAAGCAGTGCCTTACGTCATGGGCGGCATATTGGTACCTGAGCGTAACCACACAATAAATAATAGTTGTCATAACGAGGGAATCTAGAGGTACCTCCCGAGTGTAGGGAGCGAGTTCGCTCGGGAGTTATGTAGAGTCCTGAGTGAAGCTGCCCAAGACGAAGACAGGTCTTATCCACGAGGTGAAAACTCTACTTTTGATACCTAGAAAATAAAACCCAAGGCTACATAAATAAAGCATGTTCATAACTCCCTCGCTTTGCTAGTTAAGTTTAGAGTCTTAGAGTCCCTGTAGTTAGTGTTGTAAGTCGTTACGCTCATGGTCCAATATGCCGCCAGTGACGTAAGACACTGCTTTATCCCTTTGATGCATAATCTACTATTATCTACACTCATATCGTAAAAGCCGGATTATGGACTCAAAAATGGTGGCATAATTAATATAATTTAAATAGTAGTTTTATTAAAATTTAATTAGTTATTCAAAA
The DNA here is from genome assembly GCA_946251855.1 of Alsophila aescularia. Taxonomy (NCBI): domain Eukaryota; kingdom Metazoa; phylum Arthropoda; class Insecta; order Lepidoptera; family Geometridae; genus Alsophila; species Alsophila aescularia. The sequence continues at coordinate 49,114,628 of OX276375.1, forward strand.
ACTCGTGTGATACTATATCCACACTCGTGTTCTAGTAACCCTCATTATATGACAGTTGCATACACTACTATTACGATGGTGCAACACTTTATTGATCTTCCACAAAAATTAGGTAATTTAATGTTATTTTTTGTTTTGTTGTTATTTTTATTTATATTTAATATAATGTTGTTAAAATTCGTTAGGAAAATAAAACTAAATATTCGTAAACCTTGTTTGAAAACATTTATTTCGGTGTATTTACAATATTATTCTTTCTAAAGTATCATACCTACAACCCTGTTATATCATATCATAGGCATAGATATTTATGAAGACACATTTATAGGCAAAATTCATTCTTGACTCACATCTATCGACACACGAATACAAATGCTTGACGTTCAAATCTGCTAGAAACAATAAATTGATTGCAGCCATAGCCATTGATTGCACGTTTCGGTAGATAAGCCAACGATAAAGGTTTCTTTGCTACTACCTAGTATGGTAAAATATTTTAAATTAGTATCAGCAAAATTCGTCTTAAAAATGCAAAAGAAATCGTACCGGATTTAGTCATTAATGTTCGAACAGATGACCAAATACGAGTATAAGCATTATCCAATGCTTTATTTAGTAAGTTATTAATTGTGTCAATTAAATTATTATATTTCATCACAATACGTATATATAATGATGGGTATAAATGAAACTTGCCTGCGAAAAGCGACTGGAAGAAAATGTATGAAGAGTGCTGAAGTCCGAGCTCAGTGGCGTGCATTAGGAGAGGCCAACGTTCAACTGTGGACAGATATAGGCTGATGATGATGAAGCTTGAACTTCATTTTTTTTAATACTTTTGTATGAAAAACTGAACTATATTGGACCGTATGTAGGTAAGTAACATATTTTAATACAATATCTTGTAAGTAATAAAATTCAAAGAGATTTATTTAACACTGTGTTTCTATTACATGAGATCTCAATACAATCATATCAACTAAACATCCATGAATTAAAATTAATATGAAACTAAAATTATGTCCTCATTCCTATAACGAAATAACTATCAATATATTTTAAATATTATCATTTCTATTACATTATTACATAACACATTACAATAAATATTATAAACGATATCTAATTTCTAATCCATTAATCTATTAAAATGTAAGTAGATAATACAAATATTAAAAGCCGTCGATGGCTACGAATTACGATTCTTAACTTTCAATAACTCTTTTCTTATCTTAATACGCTGATAAATTAACTTCGAACAAAACCAGACAGTATTTATGTAATATTTTATAATCACAAACATTTCTTACGCCGTTATGGTTTTGAATTTCGTCGACAACCGATTAATCAAAGGTATTCTATGTATGAAACTATTGTTTATTCTGTGATATGGAACCCGAAGCACAGCCCGAAGTTTACTCATAAGTTCACTTTAATGAAATTAGATGGCACATAGTAGATAGTTATACAATGCAACGGTTCATACATGAAAAATAAGAAGTTTTGATTTCAATAATTTATATTGTTTTCAAACAACGTCCATATTATGGTGAACTTTGGAAAGACATCATAATTAGTTATTTTTTATATGATCCAAATCTTCTTGTCCTTGATATACCATTGATTGCCGATGAACTTCATAGTTTCGCGTCCTATACTAAATACTTAATAATTAATATTTGCACTAGAAGCATTGGAATTTGTAATGCGTGATTAATAAATTATATACGAATTATTTACATTTTTGATTTACAGCCTCTTCTTAAAAGACTTAGGTTATATTAGTAAGTAGCCAATTATTTTAATATGGAGTAAACTTTCGCCTCTCTGATAAAATTTGAAATGTATGGTGGCAAAAATGTATTAATTATATGGTAGACAGACATATGGTACAATTGGTTCCCAAAATTTCTTCATATTTTTAAAGGGCAGTATTTCCGATAAATATATATATACTGATACTGATAGTTCCATGTCCGATTTCACCTCCGCTCTAGTCTTATCACTTTTTACTATCATTGACCAACAGAGAGAAATCCAATTGACCAACACAGAGAAATCCAATTCATTGACCAACAGAGAGAATTCCAATTCATTCCTCGCGAGGTTCTGGAAAGACAAGTGGTCGCACCAGACATTGGGTCTGTGGTTGGCACGATTTTGCCATCAGCCGGACATGGCCGCTGTCCGTCCAGTTATATGTGTAGATCACAGTTCTATCAAAAGCTTCATTCAAACTATGATGGAACTCTTACTTAAGCACATCCATCAATTTTATATTTTTTCTAATCACCTATAATATGATGTACTCGTAAAACACTGTGGGTATTTTAGGTGTCTATTTCTGTAAATCCAGAAATAAATTCTGCAACACAATTCTCCACAATAATTTTACATCTATTAGTAGGTATATTTAATCTGCCTCACAACAATATTTTCTACATTAAAATTAAATCCAAAGGAACTGGTGAAAGTGATCAGAAGTTGGCGAATAGTTTGAGCTCGTCGGGGTCCAGAGCGCGGACTGCCTTCCAGTCTGTCTCGGGGTACTCATCGAAGTTGGAAGTGTCACCCTCGTACGACACGGATGGTAGTATTGGAGGCTGGAAATATAAAGACTTGCTGTTAAATAGTTAATGTTTGTGCTTGTCAGAAGAACATGTCCTTCACTCGCGATGGAAGGGGATTTGGCTGCCTTTAAAGACTGATAATTTCAGCAAATGTTTTTGGAGCATTGCGCTGAGCTGGTCACTTTGTAACATTATTTTAAAGCCTTATGTCTGGATATTATTCTGGTCCTAGACCCACTAATCTTTAAGGATTTGCTCTGCCGTACTTTCATTTGTGCTGATTCAAAGCGCCCCCAAGGAAGGTCCATGGAAATAAAATTAACATCGTTTCATCTCCTGATGTTAGTCACAAAATAAAATAATAGTACAAGTACGTTAATTCCATGGTCCCTCACTGCTGCCAATCTACTGCTATCAGCGCCATAATGGTGATAATCAAATGTTCTCATTGCTACGTTCGTCAACAGCCTGTCTAGAGTAAAGAAGAAATATGCAGTTGTCTATGTCTAGACCAAACATCTCACTTGTTAATTAAAATTTGTTAATTAAAAGCATGCAGCTTTTAATTCCCAGACATTTCACTGACCAAGAACTACTTATTTATCCAAACAGGAACACAATATTGCTAAATGAATCACAATACATTTTTTTATATACTGGCAATTGCCTTAATAACTAACAACTACAAATAAAACTAGCTAAGTCTAGCAGTTTACTAGTGCGACTTAGAATCCAACGATACCGGGTTCGGTTCTAGACTCCGCACCAATGACTTTTCTAAATAATGTGCGGTTTTCCATCGCTCCGTGCTTCGGAGGGTACGTTAAGCTGTCGGTCCCGGCTGTTATTGATTAATAGCAGTCGTTAAGCCATGTCAGAGGCCTTCGGGCGGCCTGACAAACTCTGACACCAGAGGCCAGCACTACCTCATACGACAAACAAAACAAACAACTACATGAAACAGTTGGGCAACCCACCTGACGTTACAGTAGGCTTATAGGTAGTACAAATGTTCTAGCCCACTACCAGTTGGCAGCTTACCCAACATGCTGGCGACATTGCCCCGCTGAATCGCAACCACCCTTTTATGGTTGAAATACATCGCACAAGAACGAAGCGTTACGCTTCTTCATTTATTATAAGAACTGCAAAGGAGTGGAATGCTCTGCCCTCGTCAGTGTTTCCGGTAAAATATAACCCAGGTGTGTTCAAGTCAAGAGTGAATAGGTATCTACTAGGCAAGTGTGCTACACCTTCGACCACAGCATTGCTTTCCATCAGGTGAGATCGTGATCAAACGATTGCTTAGTCAGTAATAAAAAAGATAAGCCAAATAGATACTAGCATTTTGGTCACGCGTCGCATCAACTAGGCGCTCAGATAGGTTTTTGAAAACACGATGATCTCCAGGCCCCACGGTCCCAATGTTTCAACACCAAACGGCTCAAACATGTAACCACTACCGAGGTTAGAATATTTTCGCCGCTTGAGCTGCTCAGCCGAAGTAGCCAAGATGTCAGCCCCATTCTATGTCTCAGAAAGGTGTGACGTTGCCAGAGTGTTTATGCAAGTATCAAATTTTAATCTACCCATCCGATAATAAAGCATGCAGGCCGCTTTTGAAAATGTTACAATAAGAAGAAAGAACGATAAAATTTATGATTACATTAACAAGTCGGGTTGCCAAATTAGTTCCTTAAAAACTGGCACTGCACCAGCGTTACACGCGCTAAAAGTATCTAAAAGCAAAATACCTGAAGCTTCTTCAAAAAGACGTCGGCCCAGTCTAAGTGCTTGAACCATCTGTGTCGTTTGACGTCTTCCGAACCGCACTGTAACAAAAACAAATTAAATAAACATCAGAGACCGCGGTAGTGGGGGGCAGATACTCCCCTAAAATCAAACGGGGGGTGCCGCGCCCCCTCCAATTTTACTACCTAGTAAAGAAGGTTTCTCAGTGCTATCCTTCACAGAGCTTTGTTTTTTTCTTAAATGAAATAGCGCTTGTACGTAATAAAAATTGCCGGAGAGAGCAGAGCATAAGACTATATATTTTTTTCACGCTTTTATTAGTTCCACCTACATTATGTTAGTTAGTAACGGAATTTTGAACGTGATTTTCAACAACTTCAAAATTTCAGATTGAACTGAAACTTTGCACACTTATCAAGGACCGATGTGGAATAATTTGAATACAATACCACAATTTGATAAGAGGGGGCAAACTTCTGGTAACCAAAGAAGTTTGCGCCCTCGTCATGGAGTACCTCCGCGGTCCCTGATAAACATCACATCAAATATATTCACGACAGGCAATATCGATGTGGAACTAGAGGAGCTTGCCGCTTTCGACGATCGATCAGTCATAGGAGCATTATTGATGGGGCATAGTTCGGTAGGGCCAATATTTACGACAAGAAATGGGGACTTTGTTATTGTTGGCATCCGCGTCGAGTCTTCGGGATTCAAACATCGTAAATTGTAGCGTTTTAGAGACATGTATAATGTAATTAAGTAGGTTTATATAATTTCGTGGTTTATTTATTGTTTTGCTACGATGCCAAACTATCCACTAGCAACTTTTTCGTTTCGGATATGCTCCCTACACCGGTCGTGCATGCTACGAAGTCGTTGGTTGTTATACCGTTATACGCTCAATCTACATAATATATTATGTAATACACATTGCGTTTTAAATGCGTTAAAGCATTTTACTAAATCAGCAAATACGAATAGGTAATATCTAATTTTTCTATGTTATTATTATTATTGTGTTGTGTGATGCATAGTTGTGTTTGGTAAAGACCACGCGCGTGACTCAGCGTGGCCTTCCAAGTGTTAAAGAATTCAACTATCTATAATCTACCAATTCTAAGGCCTTCGCTCGCTACGTTACATTTCACGGAATCTAATAAACTTTCAACTAGAAAGTAACATTCGCATCTGAATAAGTTTAAAATGACCTTTCTCCCTCACGTTAAATTGTTGTTTTATTTACCAATCGAAGTCCATAAAACTGATGCGAGATAAAACCTTACAAGATTATGCAAATCGTTACCGCAGCATACATAATGAATCTAGAAATGTTTTGTATTTGCGAATGATTAACTACTTTCAACAGGCGCCGGCGCCGCGACGTGACTGCAAAGGGCCGAGGTCCCGGGTTCGATTCCCGCGTAGGGTAAATTGGTTTCCTGGTCTGGAGTATGGGTCACACATGGTCTACATATTTCACTATAATACAGGGAATTTTAGATACAATGGTCAGGATTCTCAGAATCAATGAACGTGATCGTGAAAGGTGACGCGGTATTGTTACAAACTGCTTGAAACTTGATATCCGCAGAATATAACCACAGACGTTAATATAACCATAACTGTTAAGAACATTGTAATTGCGGCAAATGAATATTGCCTGGATAAATTGCGATAGCCGATCGGGAGACCGCGTCCATCTTGCAAGTCACCGGACCTAACGAGCAGACCGTAGATCACGTAGACCGCACTCGAGTGCTGTACCGATGCGGTGCGGTGGTTGCGTATTTGCGTCGCGACACAAGCGCAGAATAAATAACAGTACAAAACATAAGTCAGCAGCCGTTTGAAGTCGCCGAACGGACACCTGACGGATGGCTTTCTAAACATCTCTGCGACATCGCGGCAAAATGCTCGGTGAAAACAACCGCTAACTACAGTTTAAAAATACATTTCCCCGCAGAGAATTTCTACTCTTTATCGGGCAGGTTGTATACCGATTTCTCGTGCAAGTAAACAAGCCAATATGACATACTCGCAGTGCAATATTGCAGCAACCGATAATTTTAAACTGGTAATTCACGATAGCGAATGCAAATTACGAATCGGTCAAATAAGTACCAGCAATGAAGTAGGTCGCCATTAAATGTAGGTGTGTCCCAATTATATTTCAATGTATTTCGGTATATTTAACACTACCCGGATGGATTATGCAATGCAACTTGTTCGAATAATGTTATCAAACTAATAAAACTACAAGGAGAACGTTAACTTGGAAGTAGGTATTAACGATAAGTTAATCTAAGTGAAACTCTAAACTATTTGCAACACACTTTTAGACGTATTGTATAACAATACGTAGTCGCTTTTTTTTACTGTATAGCGTAATGATTTTCTGTAATGATATTACAATCTAGATTTTCCAAAAAGGAACTTTATTTTAACACTAGCTGATGCCCGCGGCTTCGTACGCGTGGACATTTCTCTAGATTAAAGGTACTATTTATGCTATTCCAGGACCTAAAATACCAATACATAAAACATTTGATCAAGCTCCCTCAGCCGTCAAAAATATTTTGATCGATTGCTCGGCTTCTACTCAACGGATTGAGATACCAAATACCCCAGTTTTTAAGTCAAACCCTAAGATATCCAACTGTGAAAACTCCATCGGAATTGGTCCAGTAGTTTTTACGTGATGCGCGAACAAACATACAAACAAACAGACATACACGATTTAAAAAAATACTTGTTCAGTAGCTTATTTTAGGTCCTAGAATAGCACATAGAGTACTTTTAACCTAGAGTTATGACCACGCGAGCGAAACTGCGGGCAGAGCTAGATTTCTTGGCTTCTACGCATCATATTGAGAAACCAAGTACACCGGTATTTAAGGCAAACCCTACACTATCCAACAGTTAAAACCGCATCGCAAAGGGTTCAGCAATTTTTACGTAATGCGTGAACAAACATACTGACAAACTAACAGACAGACAATTTTAAAAATGTACTATTCTTGTTCAGTATCTTATTTTAAGTACCCTAGACATTCTTTTTCAATTATCTCCTTTGTACAGATTCATAGATACTGTATACTTATGCTAAAGCAATAAGAACGAAAAACTCTGTACCTACAATGAAGATAATTAAGAAAAAAATGGTCTAGGGTACTTAAAGAAGCTACTGAACAAGAAAAATCATTTTATAAAATTGGTGTCTGTCTGTTTGTTTGTCTGTTTGTCTGTCTGTTTCTCTGTTTATCTATTTGTCTGTATGTGTGTCCGCGCATCACGTAAAAATTACTGGACCATTTGCGTTCTGGTTTTCACTGTTGGATAGCTTGGGGTTTGACTTAAAAACTGGTGTACTTGGTATCTCAAACCAATGAGTAGAAGCCGAGCAATCTATAAAAACTTTTTGACGGCTGAGGGAATTTTGATCAAGTGTTAGTATATTGGTATTTCAGGCCTTGGAATAGTACATATAGTTATTTTAACCACGCGTGCGAAGCCTCGGGTACAGCTAGTAGATACATAACTTTTAAAATGTCTTAACTAAGAATGTGGCCAAAAATGACACTTTGCCCATGCGTCACCAATAATGCAAAATTAATTGCAGCATAACAACCACTTACAGCATAAATACGTATAGTTGGTACAAAAGTATCTTCATCCACAAAAACTAGATTAAATGAAAATAAACTAGAAAAGAGCTTTCCAAACAAAATCTAGGATACAAATTGTTCGATCAAACGATAACAGACGGTTGGAGGTCCGCCAACAATGAAAGTTGTATAGAACCAGACTACTAGATGCAGATCTACTTATATTTAACCGTTTCAAGCCAAACAATGCAAATAGGATTATGCTCAGAATAGTAAAATTTCACGCTTATTTACTTTTATACAGGTATTTTTTATATAATACTTTTACCTAGAATCTATTTAATTAAGTTTTGATTTAGACGTAATTAAAATAAACCGTTTTTTTTTTACAAAATCTGCGCTACATGCACCTGTTAATGCTGTTCATTAACAGGTGCATGTTTGTACGAAGTAAAATCAGAAGCAACATTTGGTAAGATACCATTTGAATATAATGTTTTGTAAATTAATAAACCGACGTGTCCTCTAAACAAAACGAATTCTACTTACTCACTAGACAATGAAAAACACGAGGTAATTAATAAAACAAGTAGGAAATAGCATCGAGATTAAATCGTGTTTTCCATCGAACACCCACTTCTTTATGACGATATCCAAAACATTGGCTACTGAACGTGACTGGGAACAAAAAATCATGTGGACAAAACACGTGAATCCAACATTAGGTGCAATTTATTGCCAATGAAACGTAAATTATCACGGCTTTAAGTACATTGAATATTAGCGCAACTATAATTTCCCCTGTAGCTGCTGGAAATATTCCTGTTATTATCAGGCCGGCTAATTGGCTTTCCTTTGTTAGTAAACAAATACTGTTCTGAGCAGATGCCTCAGCGCCGATTGCGCAACGAGCTATTGTGCGCTGTTTGTGTATCATAAGAGGGGTTGGGGGGCGAGGGAGATTTGTCTTAATCACCACACTTGGCAGGCGTCTTGATGATCGCAGTATCTCCTTATCTGGTACTCACAGCAGCCGCGGGATGGGCAGGGATGGTCCTGTTATTACCACCACATGGCTCCTCATTTATTTCTCACTAACTGTGCCCGCAGCTGTACCCACGTGGTCTTCTCTATGGGTTAAAAGTAACCTTTGTGTTTTTCCATGACCAAAAGAACTTATGAAGTACATTATACTACATTTCTTCAAAGTTCGTTTGGACGTCAATTCGCTTTTATCGATTGCTGGGTTTCTACTCTCAGATGAAACACCAATTACACGAGTTTTTAAGTCAGCCTAAGCTATCCAGCTGTAAAAACCACATCGCAAGTTTTTAAGTGATGCGCGAATAAACAAACAGACATAATTTAAAAAAAAACTTGTTCATTTGCATATTTTAAGTTCCCCAGACCTTTATTTTTAAATTTCTTCTTTGTGCAGACTTTTAGTTACTTACTTCTTTATTATAAGTATATATATAAAGAAGATAATATGTCTGTAATCTCCACTTAAGCAGAAATAGCATGTCGCTATGAACATCGACAATGTAGGTAGGTATTTGGAATATTTGTATGAATATTCACTACCTGACCTTCACCTTTGCTAAAAGCGCAATGAAGCACATGAAACGAAACATGACCCACTTGGTGTAATAGTCGGAGCAAAGTAAATAGCTATTTGATAACAAATTGCAGTTTCTCTGAGTACCTGGTCCAATAAAAAGCCTTTTCATCTACTGAAGCACTATCCGAGCTTTATAAGTCTCCTTGTAACAGATATCTATTGGTTACGATAACCATCAAGTGCCTAAGTAATTTGTCTTCGCAGATGTGTGGGTTGCAAATGATTAGCCTAGGTTTCTTACCTTCATATTCCCGAGGCGTTTGGTCCTGTCTTGTACGAGTAGCTTCTTAATGATGTCCTTGGCGACCGGGTCCAGGTGTCGAGGCCATTCTACTCTTCCGTTGAGGATCTTTTCATAGATGCCGAATGGGTTGTCATCGTAAAATGGCGGGTAGCCAACCAGCATCTCGTAAACGAGCACTCCTGGAAACAAAAAAGTGTCCAGCGTTTACTTTGTCCTAGTTGTTGTTTCTTGGAACGTATTCTATTACTCAATATAGGGCAACACTTTAGTTTTGACACAATGGCCGCAAAAGATTTCTACGAAATTGAAATACTTAGGTAAATCATCCATACTTCATCTATCGATTGCTCGGCTTCTACCTTTCGGATCGATAAACAAAGTACTCAAATTCAAAGTCAAAGTGATTTAAAGTAAAAACCGCATTTCAATGGGTTGTACGTGATGCGCGAACAGACAGACACTATTTTAAAATGTTATATTCTTGTACATAATTTTTGATACTTACTGCTTTTATTATAAATATAGATATTTATTAATAAAATTTATTAAATGGTGCTCATTATAATAGACTTGGATTGTTCAAAGTGTTGTACAAATTAGAAATGAGCTAAAATCTTCCATTGCCTATAAATGTGCGAGCAATATTCGTAGGAATGCATTATTAAGCACCATTGCAGGTGGCAAGCCAAATAGGCTAAATGAATGTTACAGTACCGTAGCCAATGCCTTTATTGCCCTTAACCTAATTTTAACGCTGGAAATGTATTATTAGATTATATACGTGTTCAGTAGGTACGCCAAATGTATTAGATTTGGCTTGGCAAAGTGAACCGTCTGAGCCTCTCGGTAATACGAGATGGAAAGAAGTCAAAGTGAATGTCAGATTTTTAAATCAGCTCAGATAAAATGCGATTTCTATTTAGATTTGGTTATTGCGTCGCGTAACTTTATATTGTCTGTTTGTACCTAAACTTGTCACGCATTCAAGTTGAGTAAGTCTGGTGCCAAGACTGCCAAGCACGAGTCCAGTCAGCCGACAAACAAAACAGGATAATGTAAACCTCAAGACATAACAAGTTTTTATGAAGGAAAAATTCGAGTCCCGACCATGAGTAATTGTTTTCGTTTAGTATGTTCTCGCTAAGCAGGCGTTAATGCTAAAATCATAAATACTCAAACCATAAATTCGAAAATTGCCGTTAAAATGTCTGGTGTCAAAAGGAGGTGTAAATCATATACTCTATCACACTAATATTAAAAAGGCGAAAGTTTGTATGAAAGTTTGTATATTCGTCTTTATGTGTGTGTGTATGTTCGTTACTCCTTCACGCTCAAACCACTGAACGGATTTGGATGAAATTTTGTACCAGCATAGCTCATATCTTGGATTAACACATAGGCCACTTTTGATCCCGACTTAGGAACAAATAATATTATGAGATTATTAAAAAAATGCGATTGAATTTTTGAATCAAATTTGACCAAAAATCCTAAGGTTTTAAAGGGTTTTGAAGCCTTTTGAAGCTTTTTAAGGAATAGACAAAATGACGCGTCAAAGTGACAAATGTCAAACTGGCAAAGTTTGTATGGAGAAATCTAAATTATACACAGAGACTTTTCATTAGCATCATTCCACGCGGGTGAAACCGCAGGGCGCCGCTAATACAATATAATTATAATGTTAACTATACAGATATCGAACGACGCCACGGTCAAGAATGAAGAAGACTGCGAGACTGATAGGTAGGTAAACATGATCCGAAGTATCGAGGACGGCATCTCGTCCGCGTCGTGACGCAAGGAGCAACCGGCATCGCTTTGATGATGCTGTATCAAAATTGATGCTGTCATTTGGACTTGTACAGGATTGCCATCGCGATCTATTGATACTGGAGATTCACTGAAGATAGTAATTGATTGAAAGAAATAATTTTTACGAGGATGGATGTAAAACAAGTTCCAAACATGAATTTCGCGAGCTAGGAATAATATATGTATGGAACTGACACCTTTTTATCCGACTACGGCGAAGCTAGGGAAGGGTAATGAGTTTAACAGGCTATGTATGTATATGCATGTATACATACATAGACAAAGAGATATGTGGGTATGTGGATGTTCCACCATAGCTTCGCCCCTATTGGTCCGATTTTGACAAGCGAAGTATCAATCAATTCGTCTTTATGTATGACTATTATTTATTCTGTGGTATAGAGTGTAATAGGCTATTTTTGTTACCCGACTACCGCGAAGCAAAGGAAGGGTTATGTGCTCAAACTAAAAACTTTGTCATATTTTGACAATCGAGGAGTCAATCGATTCGTCTTCATTTATAAAGTGTCATACGCAATTTTTTTTACCAGACTATAGCGAATCAATGGGTTCAAACTAAAAACTAGGTACAATTTCGACAACCGAGGTATCATTCGATTCATCTTCATCGCAAGAGTGTCATAGACTATTTTTTACCCGATCGTATTCGCGTTTTAGTTTTTGAACATGTCTTGTTTACAATAACATTCTGGCAAAGGAAGTGTACCAAATGCCATTTTTTTGTATAGAAAATAGAAAGAATTTCGAATTTTTGTTTATTAAAAAGCTTATATTGATAAGCTTTGACCCTGTTATGCGTTCACTATTCTGGCAATCAGAAAACAATGAGCACTTCTGGGGGGTGAACTACTCCACCCAGTGCGTCCCAACATTCTACCTGGGCCCCAATTCTACTAAAACAATTGTAATGACAATTGTCAACAATTTTGTCAAAATTTTCGCTTTTACCTCTTAAAAGTGGTAGAAAATTGTTGACAATTGTCATTACAATTGTTTTAGTAGAATTGGGGCCCTGAATACGAACCAACAAAAATTACGTTAGAGGTTCGGTGGCGTGCCTAACGTCCATCTAAGGCCTGCGTTATCGCTATGACATTGTTTCAAGCCCTTACCGTTTTTTAAAAATATTACTCAACCTAATTAAATTTAAAAAAAAACGATTTCTATCCACAGAATCACTTATATGTAAAGTGTTAATGAAAGTATCTGCGATGGAAATGGCTGTCTAGATGTACCTACTCGATGAAATATGGTCAGAAGCAGCGAAAGCTTAAATCTGTGTGAGTCAATATATCTTCTATCTATCTTATATATCTATCTATCTATATAAATAAAAAATAATTGCCGTTCATTAGTCTCACAAAAACTCGAGAATGTCTCGACCGATATCTTTTTTTTCTTTTTCTTTTTTTCGTATAATTGTACGGATGTACGGATAAGAATAAAATAAAAAACAAAAAAAAACACTCATTTTGTTTTTTTTATTGAAATGTACCAGGAGTTTGCAAAAATATATATCTAACAAGCTTTCGCCCGCGACTTCGTCCGCGCGGACAACAGTTTATTGCGAAAAAATGCGTCCTGTGTTCTTCTAGGATAATAAAAACCGATGAAAAAGTGTACCACCAACGCTCTGGATGTTTTCTGACAGACTTGTTATTATTTCGTTTCCATGGCAACCGTTCCTTACAGCGATTAATCAAGATTTTCCAGTTTTCCCGTGGAAACTTACAATTTTGTGGGATAAAAAGTATCCTATGTTTTATTCCAGTGTATAAGCTATGTCCATTCCAAATTTCATCAAAATCCGTCGAGCCGTTATCGCGTGAAAGGTCTTCAAACAAACAGACAACGTTTCACTTTTATATATTTGTGTGGAAGTTTTTTTAATAGAAATGTACCAGGAGATAGCGTGTGTTTGTGTACGTGCGTTTGTATGTGTGTGAGAGAGAGAGGGTGTGTGCGCGTGTGTGTGGGTATCATTGTATGTTTGTTACTTCTTCACGCTGAAACTGATTTTGATGAAATTTGGTATGGAGATAGCTGAACACAAGGGATACTTTTTGATAATCAGTATCACCCACGGAGGTGAAACCGCGCGGCGCAGCTAGTAAATAAATAACTAACATTATTATTTTTTAAAGTTGTTACCTAATGCCCACCAGTCGACGGCCTTGTTGTGGCCCTTGCTCTGGATGATCTCCGGCGCGAGGTACTCCGGCGTCCCGCAGAGGGTCCACGTCCTGTCGGTCAGTTTCTTGGCGAAGCCGAAGTCTGTGATCTTCATGTGCCCGTCCCTGGCGAGCAGCAGGTTCTCCGGCTTCAGGTCTCGGTACACGATGTTCCTGGCGTGGAGGTATTCCAGCGCAGATACTATTTCTGCTGCGTAGAAGTTTCCTGTAAAGTGACGCCAGTTTTGTAATACTACTTGTTATCTATACTCATAATAGAGCAATAAGAACGAAAAAGTTTTGTCTGCATGTTTATTCGCGCATCACGTAAAAACTGCTAAACCGATTTCGAGCAGTTTTCACTGTTGGATAGCTTAGGATTTGACTTAAAAGCTGGGGTACTTGGTATCTTAATCCGATGATTAGATGCCGAGCAATCGATAATAAACTATTTGACTTCCTAACGAATTATAAAGGAATGTAGTTTTTGGTCCTGGAATAACACGTATGGGCTACTTTTAAATGAAGGGCTCAGAAGAAAAACAGCTTTTGGCACATAATTAACAAACTGAGATACTGCTAATTAAAAGTTAAGATCATGAGAAAATTGTATTATTAAAAGCGAAATAAATAAGAAACACTTTTATACCGTGGTATTCATTGTTAATGGGTTTTTTTTGGTTTACTTCTGCATAGAGTTATAAGTTATATTCGGAATAATCAGGGTATTCATCTTATGTCCACCATTTCAGGAGAAAAACAATCAATGTCACTAATAATCAAACTAATGTATACTCTAATCAAAACTATTTGGTTAACCGGTTGGTCTAGTGGCTAGTGACCCTAGGAACGAAATCAAACGGCCACGGGTTCGAAACCTGCAAGGTGCAATTATTTGTGTGATAAGCAGAAATGTTTGTTTCCGAGCCATGCATGTGTAATTTGTATTTATGTATGTTGATCCGTTATCTAGTGTCCATAGTACAGGGTATCCTAGTTTGGGGCTAGGTAATTGGTGTGGAATTGTCCCGAATATATTATTATTGTTATTATTATTATTAATGTAGGTAATAGCATCTTGGCCAAAACTAAGTCATTGTTTGTTTAAAGATAAAGATAAAGATTATTTATTTGCATAAAACATGAGTATACATCACAATAATGCACAGATGATAGTAGTCTGTTAGTATAGTAGCTCACGTTTTGCCTTTCACAGGCGTACAAAATTAAAAAAATACTAATTATTCGTAAATAGCATGCAGATTAAAATAACATGCAATAATAAATAAAAACAAATCTGACTATACAATGCCATAAACTAGATAATATTTCACAATTTAATATTATCAGAGAGAAGTGACAAAAAGACAATTGGCAACAATTGGCACTTCTTGGTATTAAAATTCGTCATAATCAACAACAATAAAATATGTCAACAATACAAGAATAAAAATGAAATAATAATAACAAAAAACAATGTGAACACAGCCGATAATTGTAAAAAATAAATAAACAGCACACAAGTAAAAGAGTTTGAGTGTTAAACTGTAGTCAAAAAATATAGTTATAATTTATCAATTAAAAAGTCATTTATCGTATAATAGCATTTATCAGTCAGTACTTTTTTAGTAGTCAGTAGTCAGTAGTTTGTCGTATGAAGTAGTGCTGGCCTCTGGTGTCAGAGTTTGTCAGGCCGCCCGAGGGCCTCTGACATGGCTTAACGACTGCCACAGCCGGGGAAAAGCTTAACGTGCCCTCCAAAGCACGGAGCGATGGAAAACTGCACATAACTTAGAAAAGTAATTGGTGCGGAGCCTAGGAACGATCCCGGTATCGTTTTATCCTAATTTGCACTATTGAACCGTTAGGCTACCACCGTTTTTGCCTAAATAATGAACTGGATGTTTGAATATCTTGAAATTTTCCTTTTCTTTTTATAAAATGTCCTTGTAAGCTTGTTCAGGCAGAATTAATACTGCTGAATCAATCAATCTATCTTCACAGAGTTGAGTTTACTCTTCATTTTTGAATCCATAATAACCGAGGCAGTCCAGTGGTCATTATAGGAATCTCTGTGGAAAATGAGACGAGCTTGTGAAATCTCAACTCTGACTAATCTGACTAATCTGACGGATAGGTGAAGAAAAGAATGGGCATGACGATGAAGATCGGAAAGTAAATCCAAATATAATCTAACAAGTGTCACTGTTATCATAAACCATGGACATATGTTGTTTTTTCCCTGAACGTTTCGGACATGGGTTATTTTTACCCTGTACACATATATTAAAAACAGGATATCTCAGTGACTAGGAATGTTATTGTCCTGTTTGTTGGGGCAGAACATAGAGACGGGAATATTCATTCAGACTGCAATTCCAGTTGATAAAATATAAACATGTGACATAAGGTGTTTTTCCCCTGACCCCTTCAAATGAAATAACCACGCGGGCAAAGTCGTAGACACAGCTAGTGTGTAGTATAATACTTCTAAGTAATCAAAGGTATATCATATTCAAAAGCTAAGTCGAGTAGCGTCTACATTTTCTCTAAACTGGATGACCCAGACATTCGTTTTGCATTTATTTTCTAAGATTTTGTCCCCAGACAGTTTTTTTATTTGAAACTGTTTTTAAACCATACTAATTCCAAGCAATTTATAAAGTCTGAAAGTAGAAAAAGGCTTTTAAAATAATGGGCTTTCTTTTTTTATTTCATCAATATTTTACTTTATTAATTAGGTATACATAAATAGATGCTCGCGTGCATTGTATACATTAGCATGTTTTATTTGATTAAATAATTCTAATGGCATTTATGCAAATATCTTTTGCTAGATTTCTGTCACATTTTTTAGTTTCTTGCATAAACTGGGCTTAAATTTAATATTGAGAAATCTTTTCACAAATAAAATGTATGTAAACATTGACAAAGGCGCATAAATTGAACTCTTAATTGGCAAGACCCACATTTTACCACGTATTTATCAAGTCACTTTCTTGTCTGTCTGTCTGTCTGTCTGTCTGTCTGTCTGTCTGTCTGTCTGTCTGTCTGTCTGTCTGTCTGTCTGTCTGTCTGTCGTTCCCATCAAATTTCGAGCACTTCTCGATTAACTATCTGGCTGAAACTTTCAGAGTAGCTCACAACTCGATGACAAAGCAAATAAAAAAAACGTGTTTTTTAGATTAGTTTTTGCTGCTTTTTATCACACTTAATCCCAGACCAGCATAAGTAGGTAGGTACTTAAAATAATAGTTATTCCTCCCCCCCCCACTTCCCCTCCTCTCCCTCCCCTTCATCATCTACACCCCCTTCCCATCACTCTTCCTTTCCCCTGGGCCCTAGCGGTCAATGGGTAAACCAAACAACAACGTCAACCGCGGGGCGCAATATAGTTATGTATGTACGAACCAAAATGAATGCAAAATGAACAAATGAATAATTTATTCATAATATACAAACCTGAAGTTTCTCTACTATCGAAACAATATCAATAAAACGATAAATATTTCCTTCTCCATGCATAAACTGCGAAAGTTAAAGAAACATGGAGCAAATTTTGTATTGGTCGTAAAGTCGTTTTATTACAACCGCAACTCTGTAAAATAATGATAGATCTAGTTTTCATACACGTTTACGGATTTTACGATCATCTGGCGCGTGGAGGTTCACCCTCCAACGAAACTAAACATTTATAGTGTACCTATAGGTATTATACCACTTATGAACTAAGTAACACTATTCTAAAAGTCCAGATAAATTTCATTACAATTTGGTACCTGTTTTGGTATTTGGTATGTTACAATATGTTATCTTTTGTTTTTTGAATGAACAATGGGCCTTTATGAACGAATAAATATAATTTAAAAAAAATACGAAGTTTTTACGGGTTCTTCTTTTTTGTTGCTTTGTAACCTTTATGTTTTTAAGTTTTTTTTTTCTTTTTTCCTTTTTTTTCTTTTCTCTTTTAACAATTTTTTTTTTTTAAAGGTTTTTTTATTCCTTGTATTATCTATTTTTTTTATTTTTTTTTCATTTATATTCATTTTTTCTTTTTGGCTTTTCACTTTAAACTTTTTTTTGGCTTTTTTTTTCGTTTGTTTTTTTTAATTGCATTGTCATCTGTTTGTGAGCTACCCTGAAAGTTTCAGTCAGATAGCTAATCGGGAAGTGCTCGAAATTTGAATTGCAAGATTCCAGGACAGACAAAATACATACATAGATATATACATACATAGATAGATACAAGTGAAGTTAAATAAAAGCTTTTAAAAATAGGAACTTCAAAATATAACCAACTAACTACCTACAACATAAAAAAACTGACAACTTACAAAACTTACAAGCTATTTCTGGCTTACAGGTTGTCCAAATGTTCTAGCCCACTAACAGTTGGCAGCGTGCATTTATTATAAGTATCATCATTTATCAACCATCATCAACTTTCAGTCGTTTTACGAGTTTGCACAGAAACAATAGTATCAAGGCAGTATTTTCGTCACACACTATCTCACTAATCCCAGCACTCTCACTCTGTCTCTCTGCCTGTTTGTTACCTTTTCACGACTGAACGGCTAAACCGATCTTGATGTAATTTGGTATAGAGATAGTTTGAACCCTGGAGAAGGACATAAGATAATTTTTAACGTGATAAATTAAATTAATAAAAATGGACGAAGTCACGTGCAAAAGGTAGTATCAATACCAATATATAAACGTGAAACGTTGTCAGTTTGTTTGTTTGTTTGGGGAGCTTTCACGCGATAACGGCTGGACAGATTTTGATGAAATTTAGAATGGACACAGCTTTTACCATAGAATAAAAAATAGAATACTTTTTATCCCGTAAAATTTAAAGTTTCCTCGGGAAAACTGGAAAATGTATGTATGTAGGATTCTTTTTTTCGCGATAAACAGTAGTCTGCGCGTACGAAGTCGCGGGCGGGAAAACTAGTATCTTATAATTTTGAAAGTCAACATTATGTATATCAACACTGTGGTATGTTTGTTTGATACCATTCACGACTAAGCAGCTGAACCGATCTTGATGAAATTTAGCAAGGTAGACTGAAAAAAATTGCAAAACCGCGGAATGAAGCTAGTAAGAAAATAAAAAGTTTGGAAGATAGTGTGTGAGGTTTATCACTTTTATTTCATGCCATGTGTAGTGCATCGATATACTTACGAGTAAACGTGGTTGTGCCTGCGTATTTGGTGAAACTCTTCGAAGTACCTACCAACTTATATGTACTCGTATAACTAGCTCGCCCGCAATTTCATCCGCGTGGATGATGTTGATGATGATGAAAAGTATTATATGTTATTCCAGGGTATAAGCTACCTCCATTCCAAATTTAATCAAAAACCGTTCAGCCGTTTCAGCGTGAAGAAATAACAAACACACACACGCTCACAAAGTTTCGCATTTATAATATTAGTAGGCTACGAATATTTTTATTAGTAGCATATGCACGTATGGTAACTAATATTTAACCTGTGGTTCTAGACACTGAACTTGGTCGGGATTTACGTGTCAGACAGTGTGAAGCCTTGAGAGATGCTCATCGTATGATTTATTGTGGAGTTTCATGGCTTACTCTAGAACAAATCTGTAGTTTATTTTCTAACCTAAGCGTTCTTCAGCTCATAAAACGATGGGTCGTAAAGTTACAGTATCCAACGGCCAGTATAAAACGATATCAATACTTAGCAGCAGTTTACGTCATAATCCAGCAAAAAATACTAGCACTTGGTACAGGATTAGAGAAATCACGTTTATTTTTGTATTCGTAAAGTCAATGCCAGCGCGGGATAGGCCCGGCCGTCACTTGTAGTATTATTAGGCCAGGTCCGTGCGCAATCTCTGTCGTCCGCTTCTAATCTAACATTGGACCCGACTCTTCAAACACGCTTACCCTCCACAACTCAGCAACTATTCAAAACAAATAACAGTTGAGAAATGTAAACGTTAGCGCCCAAGAATTATGGAATTAGAATGGCTTAGTAACGGCATTTCACATTTGGAGCCGTACGCCTTGTTGAGATTAGTCAGAATGGTACAAACTGAATTAAACTAAATTATTCTGGGTTCTCACTATGTTGCTCGCGAAATCATTTCATTCTTACCACGTTCTTTGTTATCGTATAGCAATCTTGTGGAAATGATTCGCGAAATTCCCTCATCTCGTCCATCGTATTGAGTGAATAGCTTGTTAGAACTATATTTGGCTTTCAAAGCCGTTTTAAGGTCGACGGCTCTTGAGGATTCGTGGGCGAGGAGATGTATGGCGCCGCGCAGTACCGCCTGTTCCCGGCACGGGGTGACATCACACCTTGACAAGTCACTAAAGACGCGGCGAACCACGCAAATCAAACAAGGACATCAGCTTATTATACAGTGTCGTCACCGCTATAAGAATCCATTGTTCTAGATTTCTTCATTTCAAGTATTTTTATAATCCGGGACGCTGTTAGACGATCTAGTATGTCCGTGAGATATCTAACCGAATACGCAAGACTTTGCAAAAGTAGAGGAAAAATCCGCCTAAGGTAACAAGATTTTCTGCGATTTATATAACCCTATTTGTTCCAAGCTAATCAACTAATCATTAGTAGATACCTGTTGACTATTTCGTTCCCACCTTCCACATGTTCTAGATCATCATACGACAAAACCAGTAAAGAGTTAGAAGGTACCCTAAGCTACAAAGTATAGTTCTACTAGAGAACAGGAATAAATTTATAAAATAAACTAAAACACGAAGTATCAAGTCTATAGTTAACTGGTTTACTATGGAGAGAGTTTGTATCAAGGAAGTTTTATGTACTACCTATGTACAACGTAGTTCTTACGTTGAAGCTGACATATAACATTTTCTAATAAAACAGTCTCTACTTTTGCTGGCCAGACTCTAGTTTAGGTACCTACGTCGTACCCAAAATCTTGCTATTGTTCTAGATTTTACTAAAAGCATTTAATCTTAACCGGAACGCACTTAGGGACCCAATTGAAAAATTCTCAAGAACGTCTTTTCAGTGAAGTGTAATTTGCAACGTAGGTATCTACTCTACTAATTTCGTGTGTCGGCAGATATATAGCATAGATTTTTCTGGTTTATTATGTTGGGTATTGTTTAAATGTGCACGTATATCACTAGCCCGATAATTTCTGCACAAGATACGTGACAAATGTGCACGTATATCACTAGCCCGATAATTTCTGCACAAGATACGTGACAAATGTGCACGTATATCACTAGCCCGATAATTTCTGCACAAGATACGTGACAACTGAACAATAATAATAATTTTGCTAATGGTTTGTTTTATTAGCACAACCATATTTCTCGTATCAGGAGACTCTTTATAACGGTACATTCAATGGAAGTTTCCTTTCCTTGTCAGTTTGTAAGCCTCATTTCCATAAATGGAAGTCCATCATAAAATTGATTGATTTGACCGCTGCTATGAGATTTCTATAGAGCGCCGAAAATAAACGGGCTGATGTTTCTGGCAGTGTTAGTGTAAATTTTCCAATCATAAAATGAAAGGTTCATTTCGCGCTTCATGGAGTCATTTATTGTTTGTTTAATAGTTTGCTTAAAATATGTTTGGTTTCGATGCAAACAATGTAGCGTAGGAAGAGCGTGCGATGGGGCGTCACGACGTCTGCGGCTCGCGGCGCCGATCGCGCAGACACATTTTTATCGTCGCGATATCATCCCGACGTCAGCACCTCCACCGGACACCTTGAGACACACACGAGCACACATTCGAACAATCTGCCACAAGTACCGATGTTGGACAGCTCACGGTGGACACCCACCGCGTCACTGAACCCGCGCGCGCCCTATTTCTGTCCAGCGTTTTCTTCAGAATTACGATGCGGTCGGTTCCACTTTAATATTTTTGCACGTCTGATTTACTTTTTATATCTCATATTTCTGCGTATACCTCTGTCATTTTCCATTCCCCAAACCTTGAGATATTTTAGATTTTGATGAGAGCTACTGGAGCTGAACGTCAGTATAACGTAGTTGTAACGACAGGAACACCTAAATATCAGCCGGTACTAACTGTTCATCATTTATCACTACATACGTATTTACGTGCTACTTTTTAGCAGTACCTACCGTAGCGTATTCTCTATTTTTGGATGCGGAGTTATTCTAGTTCATGACCTTTATTACATGAGTTTTAATTAAACACGATATTCTGGTTAAAGTGTACCTAATTAATAGCATGGTCTTGAAAAGATCCCACTGGATTTGGCACAGTATTGCCAGATCATCATCTTTGTCATAACAAGAATATTTATATGCACATGCATTACTCGTATATGTCATAAACTGATTATTAGTTACAATAAATTGCCAGACACCTCCATAAATTTTGTTTTCCTGCACTTGTGGGCCGCAATATAAACCTCAATTAGGTTATATAAAATAAGCAGATGAATAATGAATTGATAATAAACATCCTACGTTTCTTTACTCCGCAATTCGGTTGTTCAACTTTTTATTTGAAACAGTGGTCTGGCCCATAAATCGTTGACAAACCGGGTAAAACTCGCTTGCTGAATAGGTTTTGTAATTGTTAGAAAAATTATGTTTACCATCTGTTCCTCAGTCTGATAAAAACCAGAAAGGAACCAGTGGACAGTTTAGACACGCTGGGGCGGCATAGTGCGCACGACTGCTGCGCCTGCGACGGTTTGGCGTCTATCCAACGCCTATTTATTTATTCCCTTCCAGATTATTTATTTACGCGTATTTATTCACTAAATACTTACATAATCGCAATTTAAATCTTCTACATGAATCATTTATTATACAGTTATTTTCAACTAAATTAGGTAGGAAATTGTCTATATTTGTAACATTTTTAAAGAAATCAGAAAGTGATAAATTATGTAAAATTTGTGATGGAACCGTGTTTTCTTTATTTGTATTTGCATCTTGCTTTAAGGGTGATTAATTAGATCAATGAAGTAAATGTTTTTCTTACCAATACTGTTACTGAATCTGCCGGCGTTCCTCAGGTACGAAAAGAGCTCTCCACCGCAGACATAGTCAAACAGCATGTAGATACAAGAGTCGTCGTGCGTCCACCACCGCCTGCCAAACAAGTAGAACATCAGAACCACCATTCACTAAAATCTACCCATGAAAATTATTTTTCAGACAGAAGGCATAATATTATACTCGTATGGCAAACTCTACAAGGCTCCTGCTTAAAGTGCTAATGATGAATGGCTAGTTCAGCAACTCGTCCCACAACACAGTCGTCCCAAAGGGACGAGCTACTGAAATAAAAATAAAAAAGAACGTTTCAGTAATTTGTCACATTGATTTTTTGTTCAACAAAATCTATACTAAATAATGTCGGCAAGAAAAATGTCTGATAGTTATTTATTAAAAAAATATTAGTTAGGTTTCATATAATTGATTTCAACAGGCAAATGACTTAATTAATGGAAATAGAATATAATTACTAAAAGAAAGAGACAGCACTACTTTTCCTCGCACCGCAAGGTTAGTGTCGCCCTTTTAGACAAAGGATTTAAGGACAAGTAAATTAGAGCTATACAATATAAATCTCATTGTACAGCAGTGTGCAGTCGTCATTTATCTGTATATTTGAGCAAAAATCTGCCTCCGTTTGAAAAACAGTGCAGCGTTGTAAGATTTAATTATTATAAGATAATAACACCTAAGTGTTAATCTTATTTCTAGCTAATACTCGTATACATCTACTTGAGATTGTTTTTTTTTTTTTATATTGTTAAGGTAAGCCTTAAAATGTAAAATATTTGGCTGTTGTTTGTGAAAAATACAGGCATTTTTGAAGTTTGAAATATACACTTAAAATGCTAAAGACTCAAATTATTACAAGGCTACTATGAACTATATTTAAACTAGTCGTGTTACATAAATAGTATGTTCATTGTAGAAGTTATTTTATTTTCATACAAGTATCATGTTCATTCATATCACAGATATAAATTATTTGTTTTATCTTGCTAGGAGAAATGGGTTGGTTTAAACTGTTTAAAATTATAGTTGTCCATATCTACACTAATATTATAAAGAGGTAAAGTTAGTAGTAAATTTGTTTGTTACAGCTAATCTCTGAAAATGCTTATACGAATCTGAAAAGTCTTTCACTTCTACTTTTGCATCGCTAAATTTCCGTGGGATAACGGAAAATCTACAGGCAGAGACGTAGGGCATGGCAACAAGTTATTAATAAATTGGAATGAATTACTTTATAGGTTGAGAAATGTCACAACCAGAACCCTTGACTTCACATAAACGAGATAAATTTAATTTGTTTTTTTATCTTCTTCTACGCAAAGGCTACCATTATGAAGAAAAATAAAAAAGCAAAAGACGATTCAACAGTTTGGCTACAATTATTATTGTTATCCTTTATTTATTCTTGTTTTAAGACTTTTAAAATAATTTTATTATATTGTTGATTTTGTGATCATAGAGTATGTAAATAGTGTGCAAAATAAATTAAATATGATTTTATTTTTAATACACATAATGTTATACAAAACGATATTCAGACTTTTATTAATCCTGTGCCCCGCGGTTTCACTCAAATTTGTGTTTTTCGAGGGCCTGAGTAACAAATTTTCATCCAAATCCGTTAATGTTTCTTCATACAGGAACAACCCTCCATGTTTCATTCAACCCTGATAGTCATTTTCGGCGTAACTTTAAAAAACAAACTTTTTCTACCTTTCCCTTCTAAGAAAACCTTTAAATTACTTAATATTTCCTTTCAATTTCAAATCTCTAGGTTCATTAGTTTAGGTTTTGCGTTATCTGTCAGTCAGTCAGTCAGTCAGTTTGACACGATACTGTTTTATAGGTTAGGAGATTAATCATTTAATCATTAAAAATCTGAATCGAGTTAC
The DNA here is from genome assembly GCA_946251855.1 of Alsophila aescularia. NCBI lineage: Eukaryota > Metazoa > Arthropoda > Insecta > Lepidoptera > Geometridae > Alsophila > Alsophila aescularia. The sequence goes on from OX276375.1 coordinate 49,139,354, forward strand.
TGAATTTAAAAAATATTATTTATTTGGTTCAGTAACTCGTCCCATTAATTTTATTCTAACAATCTGAATGGATTTAGGAAAAAAACTGAAATAATTTAGTACAGCCGACAACATATGTTGTTATATGTTTTTTCTAAATCCATTCAGATTATTAGAATAAAATTAATGGGACGAGTTACTGAACCAAATAAATAATATTTTTTATATTCAGTAACTCGTCCCATTGGGACGAGTGTATTGTGGGACGAGTCGCTGAACTAGCCATGCTAAGCAAGGACACACTCGTACTATTTCACTGCGTTAGCCTCAGATGAAGCGGATATGCTTCATCAGAGACTGCCAGCTATGTAAATACTAGACAAAAACAATATTTTTACCACAAGATAATGTCATGTTTAGTGAAATCATAGGTATCATCTAGCTGTTAATCATGATCCATTTTCAATCGCATCGATACTTTCAAACGGGGGCGATATAGCGGCGATGAAATGCAAATCACAATTTAAAAACGTCTTCTATCAAGTCTCCATTAACTCTGTAAGCTTTTACACACAGACAAAACAACAAATACGGGCCAAGTTCAAAATGCATGAAGTCCGCTAATGACAGACATGAGTAGCGTTAATAGCTCAACTCACGCTTGCCAACTCGTAAATTCGCCACTTGTAGGAAATAAATGAACCTCAGTTTTTGCGGCATCATTAGTTGCATAACGAAATCTTAGAAGCAAAAATAAACTGCTGCAGTATACAACGTTCATGAACACATAATGTACGAGTATGTCATTAGATTTTGAGGATTTTTCTATAAACATCCTGTCACTTGTTACATAGTTATCTATGTACCTAACAAGTTACTGATTCCCATAGTCAGGTCGCGTGCACAAAAATCCATCAAAAATAAACTGCTGCAGTATACAACGTTCATGAACATATGTGTTCATGACATACTCGTACATTATGATGTACGAGTATGTCATTAGATTTTGAGGATTTTTCTATAAACATCCTGTCACTTGTTACATAGTTATCTATGTATCTAACAAGTTACTGATTCCCATAGTCAGGTCGCGTGCACAAAAATACATCAAAAATAAACTGCTGCAGTATACAACGTTCATGAACACATAATGTACGAGTATGTCATTAGATTTTGAGGATTTTGCTACAAACATCCTGTCACTTGTTACATAGTTATCTATGTATCTAACAAGTTACTGATTCCCATAGTCAGGTCGCGTGCACAAAAATCCATCAAAAATAAACTGCTGCAGTATACAACGTTCATGAACACATAATGTACGAGTATGTCATTAGATTTTGAGGATTTTTCTATAAACATCCTGTCACTTGTTACATAGTTATCTATGTATCTAACAAGTTACTGATTCCCATAGTCAGGTCGCGTGCACAAAAATCCATCAAAAATAAACTGCTGTAGTATACAACGTTCATGAACACATAATGTACGAGTATGTCATTAGATTTTGAGGATTTTTCTATAAACATCCTGTCATTTGTTACCAGCGATGCCAGACGTCCTGATTTTGGCGGGACGTCCCGATTTTTAAATCAAAATTAAATGTCACGCGCGGGACAGGCTAAGTCCCGCTTTCCGGGAATAACTCGACCGTGCGTGAGAAGAGTTCTTCATCTTTATTAAAGAGAAAAAGGAAACATTAAAAGAAGTTAAATCTTCACAGAAATATCATGAATAAGTACCTAATTCTTATAAATAGTTTTTCTCTTATTGTAGGTTGCAATTTGTAACACTCACTCCTCAGACTATTGTTTGAAACGCCATATTTTTCTAATGAATAAAAGTTTTTTTATTTTGATTTATGTTTTTTTTTTTCATTCATAAGATGAATAAGACTCAACTATTTAACTATAGGGTAAATCTGATTTAAAATATCATGTTTTTATTAAAATACATGTTCTATGGCTATTTTTGCTATCTATTGTCACGTAAACGTAATTTGAACTCAAATAAAAAGATAAATATTTAAAAACTTGTGATTATATACGTTTTTTTACTATGTCCCGCTTTCAACAAAAGAATCCCGCTTTTTTCACTCAAAAAGTTCCAAAATCCCGACTTGGCAAAAAAACAGTTACAGATTCCCATAGTCAGGTCGCGTGCACAAAAATCCATCAAAAAACCGACTTATTGACGTTTCATTGCTGCGAATAAAATCACTCAACATTACTTAAATACTACTTGTAATTGTATATTTTATACCTTTTTAATTCAAGGGGTTACGGGGTCAACTCAATGCTAATGCGGAAGTGTTTCAAGCTAGAAAGGAATTTAATTTATTTCAGGTCAAGTGGTCTTTATGCCTTGTACAAACAAAATGTTGAGAATTGTTTATGTTGGTCAAAATGATGTATGTTTACGCTTACGATCAATGTAGATGCCGTCAACTTACTGACAGCTAGATGATTAATCAGAACTTGAAGTTTATAATTGAAGGAACCTTAATAATTATTATTATCTTATTTTTACCCGTCTACAGCAAAGCAAGGGAAGGGTAATGAGTTAAACAGTCTATATATGCATGTATGTATGTATGTATGTATGTATGTATGTATGTATGTATGTATGTATGTATGTATGTATGTATGTATGTATGTATGTATGTGGTTATGTGGATGTTCCACCATAGCGTCGCTCCTATTGGTCCGATTTTGACAAGCGCGGTGTCAATTGATTCGTCTTCATCGTAAGAGTGTCTTAGGCTATTTTATACCCAACCGTAGTCGGGTTTTAGTTTTTGAACTTATATCCATCCATACCAATATACAAAAGTGAAACGTTGTCTGTTTGTTTGTTTGGGGTGCTTTCACGCGATAACGGCTGGTCGGATTTTGATGAAATTTGGAATGAAGATTGCTTATACCCTGGAATAAAACATAGGATATTTTTATCCCGGGAAATTGTAATTTTCCATGGGAAAACTATAAAATGTTGATTACTCGCTGTAAGGAACGGTTGCCATGGTAACGAAATAACAAGTCTGTCAAAAAACATCAAGAGTGCTATACCTACTTTTGCATTGGTTTTTAATATCCTAGAAGAACATAGGATGTTTCTTTCGCGAGAAACTGTATTCCGCGCGGATGAAGTCACGGGCGGGTAAGCTAGTGGTAGGTAGTAGTAGCTTACTGACTGACTGACTCACACACAACGCACAGCCTAAACCGGTGGACCTAGAGATTTGTAGTTTGGAGGAAATAATTATTGAGCTAAGCAAAGTAAGCCTCGAGGTCGGACTAAGAATAAACCGTCAAAGACCAAGATCATACCCATCAGCATCCAACGCAGATCCAACATAGAGGGTGAGAAGATCGAATATGTTCACACGATCGAATGTGTATCTTTATGCCTTGTACAATCTCAAAAGTCCTCAAAAGTCTTCGTACAACAGCTTGGTCAAAGCTATATGACGAAGTTGACCACATCAAGCGGGAAAGTTGTCGTTTCTAAGCCGGAGATTCTCGCGGAAGTTGAAAATGTTTATGGCCAACTGTACGTGTCACACACGTCGCAACCCGAACCCGCTATGGAGGATTCCAGGGCCACTCTAACCCGCCACTATACCGAAGAGCTGCCAGAAGTTAGCCTTGACGAAATCGAGATGGCTCTCAAACAGCTCAAAACTGGTAAAGCCCCGGGCGAGGACGAAATTACAACGGAGCTCCTGAAGGCAGGAAATACTCCCACGTTTAAATAACTTCAGCGTATGTAACTCCAAAGGCATGGCACAAGAGTACGGTCGTCCTGTTTTTAAAAAAGGTTGACAAGACCCTTTTGAAAAACTATCGGCCCATTTCCCTCCTGAGCCATGTCTACAAGCTGTTTTCGAGAGTCATCTCGAATCGTCTTGCGCGGCGATTCGACGAATTCCAGACAACAGAGAGAGGAGAGGGAATGAATCTGGGCATTTGCCCAGCAGTGAGATAATTCGGGCTGATATAATAAAATAATAATTATCCTTGAGTATCCTAGAGGTTCTCTAAGGATTTCTTCTAAGTAAGGAAGGAGTTTTTGTAATTCCACCCCTAAAGGGGGGAACGGGGTAGCAAAGTTCGCAAGCGAGTAAAGCGGTAAAATTCAAATGAAAAATTATTGTAAAGTATAGGGTAAAACTAGGTAATACGCCCCACTTGACAAAACGCCTCACTGGTCTAGCACTCAAACAAACAAAGCTTCGCAGCTCATTTACATCCGTGCGTGTACTCGTCAGTCACCCGGCAACATGGCCGACGCTTACGAGTGATTAGTACTGATAAATAAAAAAAAAATGATTGATTGGCGTTCGTACAATTTGTGGTGAGTTTCAGACTAATTTTTATTTCTATACTGCTATGTTTTTCATACCGAAATAATCCACACTGTAGTAAAATGTTTTTAATCACCTTTGCCTTTCGATTATTTCGAGCGTTATAACCTTGAACCTGTCGGCAGGAATACGGTGGGGCATTTTATAAATCAAAATTGGCAATATGCCCCACTTGCTGTTTTATAAAATGCCCCGGGTATTCAATCGACAAAAAAAGTTTTGCCTGGGTTTTAAGTTAGCTTTAGGCTGACGCTTTTAATTTTAGTAATAATTGTGATAGTTAAGGAATACATATGTTCGACCCCATAGTGTCGCTTTTTGGATCCAATTCAAGAGTCCATTTCAAGAGATGACGAGCAGGAATATGGCGACCGAATATTAGTAATGGTAGTAACTAGTAATATGAGGGTTTCACTCAAGTAATATTAAGGCCTAGGTAGGTTTGTTTGTATTCATCTCATGAGGGTCTGATGCTGAGCAGTGTTTCTGCGCGGATCCTTTTCATAAGAGCCTCATGATGAGAAGGGACTGACAACACAAAAATTAGAAAGGGTAATGAGTGATTTCAGGCGTTCATTTCTATACACTGCCATCGTTCTAATACTGCCGTTTTATTTTGATAATAACAAGTTATTGCAGATGATGTCCCGTAAATACGAACGAAAGACACTACAAGCATCATGGACCTCGAAAGAAGAAGAGGCTATGCGGTCTGTGCGAGATAAAACAATGGGAATCAATCAAACAGCGAATCACTACAATATAATACCATCTAGAACATTGAGAAGACATCTGATAACAGGCAGATGCAAAGTCCCTCTTGGTCGCAGCCCAGTTTTCTGTGTAATCGTTGTGGACGAAAAGCCAAGACATAATCTATTAGTTAAATGTTAGGTGACAGTCTGTCAACATGTCTCAAAAGTTGTATTTAAAATGTATTAAGTTTTTTGATCTCAATGAAAACTTTAAACTTTCTTATATGGATTATTATTATAAGTGTCTTATTCAAATTTTGCTATTACTAAGGTGAAAATTTTACATAAAGACTGAGCGTTTACCTCATTCTTTTATAGACTAAATTTTGTGTTATTTGTTTATAATTTGTTGTCTAATTGGTTCGAAAACGTTATTATTACACTGGGGCATTTTATAATACAGGTTGGGGCATATTACCCAATGGTCGTTATATAAAATGCCCCACCTAAGGATATTTTTTTTTTATAGTAAGTCCAAAATCTTAAGCGATTGCTCAAATTACTAAGTGCCATAACGTTAATAAATAACTTAATTATGTTCCTCAATAAAAACTTTGCTTATATCTTTAATAGTTTTTTTTGTAAATAATATTTTATTGAATGGTGGGGCGTATTACCGAGTCTTACCCTATTGTATAAGTAGTTGTACCGACCCCAAAATAATAGGGTTGGGGGATGACTGAAAGCAGTACCTAGTTGTAGCAATCTTGGAGCCTAAAGTAATTTTCAGGATGCAAATGCAGTTAAAAATGGGTGCTTTTAATTGACATTTGCTAAAACATGTTCTACAATTGTACATTCTACAATTAGAAACAATTCTGGTGCAGTGAACTCGCAGCCTTAGGGCCTCAGGGAGCGCGTGTAGTAAGATTGTATTTCGTCTAGTGGAAATAGTAGTAATTTAATGTTGGCTCTTTGCCTAAGATTGTTAAATTGCCGTGCGTCACATGCACTCATGCGCGTTTAATTAAACACGCCATAAGCTGCTCTAGCCGTAAACATGGTGTTGTGAATGTTGTGATCCCCCGAAATAATGACAACGATACCCTTTGGACATGTTGCTTCGTTACATGTCCAAAGACATGTATCCGTTTGGACCGATACCAAAGTAATTAATCTTAAGTTGTGATGGATGCGAGCCGTTAATTGTTTCATTAGGTATGCTTTCTATGATATAATTCAAATAAATTGACTCAGTGGGTAACGATTTGTAAAAGCGGAGCTTTGGTTTGTATCAGTTTTTTTTTTATTGTTATGATTTAGCTACATAAGTTTATTAGGTACATTAACTGGTGTTTATACGTAGGTGGTATTTAAAAACTGAACTTGTTTGACTTCAGTATAATATTGGTATATCGTATTACAATTGGTACTGCATAATTTTTTTTTTTTTTTTTAAATTACAAAAATGTATAAAAGAAAGTTAATATACTTTGCCGGCTAAATACCTTCTTGCTTCTTTCTTTGCTGACAGGACCATTACTCATTGTATTTATCCTATAATGTTGAAACTATGCAGAGGAAGAATCTGACCAATTTCCCAAATCTCTGAATATGACGAATTCTTTCACAACGAAGAATATACCGTTTTAAAACCCTCCTCTAAAGAAGAAGGCGAGAGAACTTACAGATTGACAATGAAAGGATGGTTGATTTCGGCAAGTATGTTCTTCTCGTTCATGACGTGGTCGACTTGTTTTAAGCGGATGACGTCTGCCATGGAGAGGATCTTCATAGCCAGGTACTCGTCTGCCGCTTTGTCTCGACACAGGCATACTCTGCCAAATGTGCCTGTACCTGAAACAAGAAAACAAATATTAAATAAGTGTCATACATGACGTAGCTTTATTTGAGTATTATTCGCTTTTGCTAGTGACGTCCCACGTGGGTTTCAATGAAACTACAATTTTTTCCAAGGCTTGGAAATCTGCTAATTAGATTTGAGGAATATAATGTTAGAGTATAATTATGTAACACACACATGATTGCAGACAATATTTTTATTATCATTTCAAATACGTAATATTTTAAGTAACTGACTCCATGTTTTTATACCTGTAAATTTAAACCACGATAACATGACACCTCGTATGTATTAGGAATCCATCCATCCATATCAATATAAAAGTGAAACGTTGTCTGCTTGTTTATTTGGGGAGCTTTCGCGCGATAACGGCAGGACGGATTTTGATGAAATTTGTAATGGAGATAGCTTATACCCTAGAATAAAACGTAGGATACTTTTTATCACGGAAAATTGTAAGTTTTCACAGGAAAACTGGAAAATGTTATTACTCTGTAGGAACGGTTGCCATGGAAACGAAATAACAAGTTTGTCAAAAAAACTTCAAGAGTATAGCACCAATGGTGCTATACCCACTTTTGCATTGGTTTTTAATATCCTAGAAGAACATAGGATGCTTTTTCTGCGATAAATAGTAGTCCGCGCGGAAGAAGTCGCGGGCGGGAAAACGGGAAATATTTATAAAGCGCCACTAAACAGAGGTCTTTTAAATTACTGGTCAGATTTATATACTTACTGGTCTTGCCTAACTTTTTTGCTTGGGCTATTCAACAAAAATTTACAGGAGTCAAGATTATGCGAACGTCGTCCATCGACTCTACGCATTGTTTTGGAATCATAAACCCAACGAATATATAAACATATTAACCTTCGTTCATGACCGGCTGACGGTCACTTAACCAGGTTAACGAAATACAGATCAAGTTTATAAGAAATGGTAACAAAACAACTCAATCAAATGTTATTTCGAATGTTAGTCTGGAGTATCAACATGCCCAACATGCATTCAAAATATTTCTGAGAATTAAAATTCGTTTTGTTCATGAGTCAGCTGGAGATTCCCGATTCAGAATCAGATGTAGGCAAGACAAGCCTAAATTATCGCAATGCTCTTCGTTTTCCGTAAACATCATGAAAAGTAAATGCTTTGTAAACAGTCCTCATTCGACAAGCATATTTAGCATATTTTATACAAACTAAAACGGGTTGCAACGGACAAGTTGTTCTTTGGAACAGTCACTTACAAACACTCGTGAGGAGAATTGAAAGTCGGTTCCATAAACACGTCAATCAAATGAGCCTACGCTTATATGAACTATTTTAAGATCATTTGAAAACAATCATCTACCATTATTGTACTAACCATGCCTCTAATCTGATGACATCATCAGATTTACTATCCAGAAAAGCTAATGCTGAAATTGACCTCTCTTATCTGCTTAGATGAAAAAACTTCATACCATTAATTAACGAGATTTTAATAATTAATGTACACTTCCGAGATCTTCCATCGTTGCAAGTCATTTCATCTTGTTTACTTTTTCGAATGGCATTGCAATTCAAAGGCGTGGTGTATTAAATTACCTGCTGCATGCATAATGCACTGCAGGTGTTGATATAATAAATGTTGTATTACAAATATGTAACACCTTTAATATTTATCACGACCTTCTAGTTAAAGTTAAGGACTGTCGATCATTGACCTCCTGAAATACGATCACACTATGACTTCTTGTTTCGAACTTATCCCTATTATGTTATTTACGAAGTGTTGTATCAAGCGTTATAGAAGTCGTATATTTTTAATAAATTCAATATAAATATGAACGTTGAAATATAAAGTTTTCCTGTAGTAAATAGTTTCCATTCAATGGCAATACGGAAAATGCCTTTTCAGTGTGTTTTTATTTAACCTGGTAAATAAGACAGAAAATTGTGCGTATTTTTTATGTACCAGATTTACTGACAAAGGAAAATTACTTTTGGGATCGATAACGTTTTAAACAATGATGTACTAATGTACCTATTATTCATATTCAGTACCCATATCTGAATCTCCATATCACAGTTTTCTTAAAAAACTGTTTTTCTGTGTCCCTTGTAAAGGTTAAGGCATTGACCTTAGCAAAGGCGTTTAACTAATTTCAATGAACCTGAAATGTTTACACAAACTGACACAATTGGTTTACTCACTAGTGCTCGTTCTTTAACACAAAGCAAAATCCTCACTTATAGACAAGTAGAGCCATTGTGCAACCAACTCCAACTTGAAATATTCCTCACTATTAATATAATATCTGTCAGTCGCTTACCTATTATAACCAATTTGATGTTACTTACTCATTTCGATGTTTCTGATCTTGCAGAGCATTCAGAACCCGGTGATGATTGAGGTATATGAGACGAGGTGAGAGCTGAGAGCTCGCCAACATCAATACCAACGACCACCGTTAGTCCAGTTAGTGAGCTACGAGACCGAGACAGCTCTAATCACCTATGATATGACCCACTTCTTTTAAAGCAATGAATCATAGCGCCACATGAAAGCTAGGAGCATCGAGAACGCATCGCTAAAAAATTCTGCTCCGATGATTTCGAGTTTACTCAAGCAGGGTTTCCTCCAAGCGCAGAAATGTCTAGCTCGTCGTCGGTAATTTACGAGTACACGTCCATTAACTAGGTTAACCACCATTATACTAGCTATCGTATCCAGCCATATATTTCGGTCAGTCCGTCATTTCATAACATGACGGACAGAAGTGGGTATCGGTTTCAGAAACCTTTCAAACATAAACGAAGATGAACTGGTTTATTAATTTAATTCGATACCGATACATTAGTCAGGATAGAAATAGCGTGTCCTAGAAAATGTATAATCACTATTTGGGTAGACGCCACCTGGCCTAATAATATGTTTATAACAATTTGCGTAACAACCGAGAATCTCGTGGCGAGACCGCGTGGAGTTTCCACATGCAACTTTATTTCTGCTTGCTCTTGCGCAAGTTTCTGGTGAACAGGCTACTAAGAAACGGGAACAGAAACCATAAACTCATCGTCGGTTTTAAGGACAGCACCTACTAACTTCGGTGACCTAATTCCATTTTAAATGATGTTATTAATATCCGAGAGTATTTGTAAAAAAAGCTTAATCCTCAGCTCTAATTTCACGTATTAGGTACAAAAAACATTAAAAATGTTAACTACATAAAATGCATTATCGGCAGTGCATAAATTCATGACAGATATGTATGATATGAACTCTACATTATCTAATATTTCGATTTAAACATAAAGCTTTATTATCATATCCGAGCTGATGTTAAAATGGTAAGGCTTCATATTTGAATAGAAAGGAAAGGTTCTGCAGTCTATAATGTTATGACAGGAGCAACTAAAAATTGTGTCTTGGTTGAAAATAGTACAGTAAGCAGTAGTGCGAAGATACTCGATATTTAAATTGAATCTTTACTTTTATGCTGCTGATGATGATGAAGCATACCTAAATCTAGAATAGTTAATTGGTTTAGTTTAGTCATCAATAAATGCACTCGTTCTTTAAAAGATTCATTTAATTAACGTGCTAGTCAGTATAATCTGTAAACACAAAGGTATTCAATTTTGTATCATCAAAGGTATTCAATTTTGTATCGTCCAGGATTTTTCACCTTTGTGAGAAAGTGACTCACATAGTACCTATACTGGAAACTGGAGTTTACCAGTTTGTTGTCTTCCTAAGGTTATCATTTATAAGTACTTAAATACGTCTGACTACATGAGATTATCTATAATCTTGTCTCTCATCTTTTTAGATATCAGTGTTATTTTTATCCGTGATAAGTTGTCAATCATCATTGCAATATTGCTTCGTCATTACAATTTCTAGTGAAATATAGTGTGATTCAAATATGATAAATAGACACGTACGTTAATCTCAAACAAAACAATTGTTAAAACATTGAAATGATTTCATCATCAATCTTTGGATCTTCCTTTAACATGACAAATTAAGTAGGCAATGAATGCTATTTGACAAGATTTTGTTTTCTTGAAAAAAGTATACGTGTAATCTCCGTAGCGTCACAGTAGGTAGTGTACTCTATACATACTTACTCAATATTTACTTTGTATGATGTCAAAAACGAAAGTTACGGATAAACAAGTTACAAAACTGTGACCTTCCTATTGCATAATAGATTTCTTTTATCAATTCATTACGTCTGCGAGCTTGGATCGGAAACTGGTGAAGGGCGTTCAAAACACCTCAACAACGGAACCGGCGACGGGAACTCGCTCCACCACTTTCACTGTCGACGCATAAACCACGCACACAGTTCAATGCGCTTAATTATACATATAATAAAAATTAAAATCATGGGAAAAGTTTAATGTAATCAACTTCTAACCATAAATTAACATCCTTCCTCTTTCATCTATTGTAATATATAATAGCCTATAAAGTTAATATCGTTGTAAATTTAAGTCAATTTAAAGCCTAATCATGATACAAATTTGATAAAAATTGACGGATTAACGTAGTCGGATGTCGTATTTATTTTCTCTTGAGTCGAGTAAACGTGACCTCAAAAGCGTCATGCCAATAACGTCATACTCATCCTTCGACTTTCATCGAACTCGGCTCAATGAAACTTAAGATAACACGTTATATCATATAGTTTTATGGTCAAGAAATATTCGCAAAAAGAATCTGCTGCGCGAACCTAAAACTTTGCTCGAAGTGCTGAAATCTCCCTAAATGTATCTCATTACAAGACGCGAGCCTTGCAGTGTGAGCATTATAGAATGATTATATTGATATTGCAAGCCATTCTGCAGGCTAATACAGTGTTTATGATGAAACCATATGCAATAAAACGCCCACTTCAAAAGTAATTTATCAAATATTCAATCAATAAAAGTTATTCAAGAAAGAAGTGATTTGTCTCGAAAGCAAAAGTCTAAGACGTAATGGGCAATGAAATTATAAGCAAATGAGACAATACACAAAAAGTGGTCTGGCCTTGGCCTGGCACACGGCCATCATGCCGGCTCGATAGTTACATAGTGACTGGTACCTGATCTGTGTAAGATAGCCACACCGTATCAATATCATGGCCATTATCATTGTTTGAGGTTGAACAATCACGCGGCTGATGATTGTCATGCAAACATGCTGCTGCATATTCTGTGGTAATTAAAATAAACAAGTATTTTGAACCCAATTTTCTTACTGGTTAGGTTGTATTAATTAAAGAAATTCTGCTGTATTCTGCATACTTAGGATATAGTTTCAATTTACATTGTTCTACAATAGAGTTTGTCGCATATTACAATAAATATATACCTTTCCTAGGCAATATGATGTGATTTGAACTATACCGTTATTTATTGTGTGACTACACTAGTATGTAGAAAAATAAATTAGCGTGGCTTTACGCTGATTGGTTGTTGTGACGGTTTGGCTTTGTATTAAAGAAACCTTTCGTAATCCAATAACATATTGTTTTGGTACCTACAGATTGTTTTGAGAAGTGCTTACTGATTATTGTTATAAAATTAAGATATATTTTCATATTATAATATAATTACTTACATGGTTATCCCAGTTATTATTATGTACGCCATGACTCATTTTTAAAATAGTTTAACAAACTTTGCTAACGTATTACTTAAACAAATGTCGTAATCAATAAGGAGTCGTTAAAATCACGTTCGATAATATGAATCAGGTACACCGTACGGCGAGTCTTTTACTGCCGTATAAACCTGAATGTTTAAACTTAAACATTTATTTTCGGATTGAGAAGAATATTTTGGTACATTTTAGCGTCCATAACGTAAAGATTATGTGTGAAAGGACCTTAGCCCAATTTCTGATAAGCGCAAGCGCGTGCCCTAAGGCTTTGTCTTATGTTTGTGTAGAGCAGAGTCATCTCTATATAATAATAAGCATAATAAAAAAAAGCTTATAAGAGTAATTTCATCTTATTATATTTTTGTTTACATTGTCATTGATATGTGAGCTACCCTGAAAGTTTCAGCTGGATAGCTGATCAGAAAGTGCTCGAAATTTGAATTGCAAGATTCCAGGACAGACAGAAATATATAGATAGATAGATACATACATACAAATGAAGTTAAATAAATGCTTTAAAAGAAAACTGTTTGTTGGTAAGCGCATCACTTGAGAACGGCTGGACCAATTCCGAATTAGGTAAGAATAATAAAAAAACAAGTGTTCCGGTAAATTTTCAAATTCTGGAATAACTGAACGACTTTTTAACCCCCGAACTCTAAAGAGAGGGGTGTTATAAGTTAAGGGCGTGTATCACTTTATCCGTGTGCCTGTCTGTGGCATCGTAGCTCCCAAACGAATTGGATTTTGATGCGGTTTTTATGTTTGAAAGCTTATGTGAACGAGATGCTTCTCAGTTATTACGGTGGGTGGGTGGTCGACGGTTATATATATTTTTTATTTGTGCTTTTTTCCATGGGATTTTTGGATTGTTATATGAACTCAAACTTGACTTGGATGCTTAGTTGGCTTAGTTCGAAATTCAAGAAAAAAACAAAACACGCCTGGCAGTCGTGCTTCTCTGCTTTAGCGGGCCTCATGGCACGTCACGGGAAAACAAAAAAGTTTCGAACGATGGAATGTTCTTCAACTTCATCATCCACGCGGATGAAACCGCAGGGTGCAGCTAGTGTCATAATAGATGTGAGGCTTTCTGATAGATATAAAATTTTCTTGTAACAGCGCCAACCAAGCGACTCTACCATTGAGTAACATAACCTATATACCTAGTTAGCTTGTTGGTGTAACTCTACGTGTTCCAGCAAGATGATCGTTGTCAAAGAGAATACAAATACTGATTGGTGCGGGGATCGGAAGAGGCAGTTTGGTACTTTTATCTTACTGGCTTTGTACGTGCTCTTCTGGGCAAGAGTGTCACATCCTCTAGGATGTGACACTCTATTGCATGGTCACATGACATCAGGTGACAAATTAGTCAAACGCGTACCTTGTATTATCTATAAGTAAGCAAAGTAAGTTTTCCGTAAGTAGCAAAAAGTCTGTACAATGAAGATAACTAAAAAATGGTCTAGGGGATCTAAAATAAACTGCAAATCAATAATTATAACGTTTTCAAAAACGTTTCGTCTCTGTCTGTCTGGCTGCCTGGATGTTTGGTCGCGAATCACTTATAAACTACTGTACTGATTGAAATAAGATTTTGGCTGTGGGATAACTTAGGTTTTTACTTATAATCTGGTGTACTTCATATGTCAATACGTTGAGTAGATAAACACAGGGTACTTTTATCCCAGAGAAATTACTTAAAGGGCGATGCCGCTGGCACAGCTAGTTGTTTGATATGATTTTTGCGGTTCCTTCTTTGCCGTATGAGGTAGTGTTGGCCTCTAGTGTCAGAGTTTGTCAGGCCGCCAGAGGGCCTCTGACGTAGCGTACCACCGACAGCTGTGCCCTCCGAAGCACGGAGCGATGGATAACCGCACATAGCTAGAAACGTCATTGGTGCGAAGCCGAAGACCGAACAAGGTATTGCTGGATTCTAAATCGTACTAGTACATAAACAGCTCGGCTACCATCACAAGCTTTACCTTGACGACGAAATGAGATCACCAGTTATCTAGTTTTTAAGAAAATATATTTGTTCCTTGGCTGTACACGTTGCCAATGCCATTCGTCCTTAAAATAGTTATAAACATTGTAAGAATATATTTTCCGGGTAATTTATTACAAACCTTCAACTATTATTAGTTTTAAGTGTATAATCTTGGAAAATGCTCTTTGTCCGCAGCGAAAATATTTATTTTAGAACATTATAACTAGATAAAAAGATGAATTAATTTCTACCTGACTTTATTAAACATCGCTTAGTGTCTGCTCTCTAGCACCTAATTATTCGAAAGTATAGGCAACGGAAACTTACATTCAAATAAACAGATTTAGTGAAACCCTACTTAGTTTATCGTAAAATGACATTGTATTCAAATGGGATTATAACAAAAGCTTCAACTATACTAATTACCAAAATGTGTGAAGCAGATTGTGCGTGCGTGGCACGTTTTAGTTTATCACTACCAACATTATAATACTTACCTAGGGGCTGCCAGCCACAATAATAAATGTGTCAAGAACGTATTGTCCTGAACATGAAACATACGCAGTTGATATTATTCGTAGATGAAACAAACAACAGACTATTTACTTGACTGGTAGGTATTTAAGAAACCCAACAATTTGAATTTCACTGTGTCATGATGGGTTTCTAGGAGATAATAATATGATGTTTCAATGCACTTTTTATAGTCTACAAAACATCAATATGCTTAGTTGTTACGAGTTCAACACTTTTTGAAGGTGGACTATGCGAATATATGTCGTTAACATAGTTAATTGGCTTTTAAATCTCATTTGGTTCATTACACAGGTGTAGTTACCTATATACTTGCTGTTTTCACTTTTCATTAAATATAACGTCTCAGATAAATACAAATATAAACTGGCCTTCAAAACTTAGTACCACACTTTTAATGTCTGTCTGTTCGTGCATTACGTTAAAACTACTGGACCGTATGAGTTACGATTTCCACTTTTTGATAGCCTATAGATAATTGGTATCTCAATCCATGAGCAGGACTCAATTTAAAAACGAGCAGCAAATGTAGATAAAAAAAATAATCTAACAACACGTTTTTTTTTTTTTTAATGCATGTCATCGATATTATGAGCCATCCTGAAAGTTTCAACCGGATAGCTAATCGGGAAATGCTCAAAATTTCAGTTGCAAAATTACCATCCGGAAGGACACAAAAAAACGTATTAAAAACTCTATTAATTTTAAAAGTGTGGTTCTAAGTTTTGAAGGCGCGTGTAGTTATATAACAGATTGTAAACTGTAGCAAGCTTATTTAAACGTAAGTTCCAAGAGAAAGACCAGGAACAAAATTCCAAGTTGCATCGTACTACTATTATTTATTCTGAAGTTGCACCAGTAAATCACAGCCGTTGCATTCAAATTTATTACAATTTTATTTCCTTTATGATTTACACACCTGAAGACTGAATTAAACGAACTTATAGCCGACAGACATGTTTATCCAATACAATTACATTTATGTGGTTGTCCGAAAGAGAGTAAATCATCGGTATACAACTAAAAACAAGGTGGGTGTAGGCGTTTTTGGATCCAGACTGTGGCGTCACCGCACAGCTGTCGCTCCCGTCACGGACCAGACGTGAACCTGACACTAACATACTATTCACGTTTTTAAGAAGGTTTTATCAGCATTAATCTCTCCAATCAAAATAAAGAACAAGATTCGTTCCTTGTCGGCGCCTGGCAGACCGAGTCTCGAGCAACCTTCACGCGAAGGCGAATGAAAACATCACATCGAAAATAAAAAGAAAGTTCAAGATTTGTGCGAACAAGGCGACTTATTATTAGGATGACTAATCTATCGATCTTTTCACGCTCATAATTGTGGGCGGAGGTTTACAATTTAATGACGTATTTATATAACCTTATTAACCATTCATCTAGGCTCTACCATCCATACCATATGAAATCAAATGGTACATCGTCTCCCTAGTCCCTTAATGGTACCCTTATCCTACTATTATGTGGGGTCGGTACAAAATGTTATGTTCTTCCATTTCTCCCAATCAGTCTTGGTCTCAGTATTCACTCCCTTCTTTCATATTTCATCTCTCACACAACCCATCCACACGTTTTTTGGTTTTTCTCTTCCCTTGTTACCATATATATTCATTTCTAACACTTTCTTCATTACATGACAGAACGTAAAATGATATTTGTCACAAAAGACAGATATTTGGCTCTGCACCAACCTAGGGTCAAAACCGGTATCGTTGGATTCTAAGTTGGTATGTTAGTGTTTCAATGAGTTTCTAAGTTATGTGCGGTTTTCCATCGCTCCGTACTTCTATTCTATTATATACTATTGAATGGTCAGGCTATCACCGCTCTTGATAAGTATCAACCAGCGAACCAATGAATTTCATAATATATTTAGGAAGGTACAGAGGGCGAATCATGACTAATGTAATAATTTAAGTACGCCTACAGAGTCGAGTCCTTACACTGTATCGGTTCCTCGCGGATGGCTTGCATGACACTCGAATATAAATCACGGTCGGGCGTATCAATATTCGCGACTTAGAAACAACCTCTACAGTGACATTATTTCGTATTGTTTAGTAATGGTTTGTCTGCAAACAGCTCGTTATCCTTGTTCCAGCTCGTTTCAATACACGCAAAATGATATTGCGATCGAGTTGCGTGCTATGAATAAGCTACCTATTATAATGATTGCTTTACATGTAAGTAGTTAAATTTTATAGACGCTTTATAACGATGAGGCGTATTTCTTCATAATTCTTCATAAGGCGATGCTAAAGGCGCTGCACAGGTAAAAAAAATAGAGATTTTCCACTCACAATGCCTTAACAGTGTAGAAGGAAAGTACTCTACATTTAGCTGTATGCAAGTGGTGCTTCTCATATTACAAGAAAAATAACGTCTATTATTTTTAATGTAACTATCCCACCGCATGTCAAGGATGAAAGTCAAAGTAGTGATTTTTGGACAGAGTCCAACTGTCTCCAGTTCAATTTGTTTAATTTATGAATGAACATAGTCCGTTTCGCAAATTAACAAAAGATGTTCTTTACGTCAGTAGACGTAAACACAATAGCTTTGTGTAGGTACATATTTATTGGGCTTTAATTTTGCGGAAATACGGATCAGCTTAAATTTTGATAATAAAAATGTTTTTCGTTCAATGATTGTATTATTCTGTAATGTTGCTTTTCTCTTGATCTTAATAAGTATTTCTTGAGAGATCGTAACGTAACTCTTCACATGATTCTAACTGCTGCATGAACATTATTTACATACGAAGACAAAGAGAAGGTAAAGAGTTCTCTGATCTTTAATAATAAACATATTGCATATACAGATAATTACACATTTCACCAAAAACGTCCCCAAAAGTTTAAAAAAATCTTTAACCCACCATCATTGATGTAGTAAAAAGAAGCCTAACATCAGTTTGGTTTTTTTAAGTAAATATTCATGTTTTTTTAAATCTGACACCCTATTTAACAGATTGTTAAAGAACCTTAAAACTTTAATAATTGTCCTTGAGTGTGGTTAAGAAATACTTGAACATTAAGAACGTTTTTTTAAACCCAGGATGCGTTAGTCAATTGTTAGCGAACTGCAACTTAGTCCATTTACGCTTTAGCTACGGAAAAGATATCCTTTATTTTCAGGCGTACTAATATTTTACGATTCGTTTGTCGTTGGTACAACAATCATAGCAATCTTACATCAAGTACATTGACTTTATTATTGGTCGAAGAAACCAACGATAATATAAAACCGTCGCCGAAGTGGCCAGTGGCGCAGCTATTTTTGCTCATATACCGCGACCAATTATTGGCTCTGACAATTAATGGAACGTTAATCAAGTGTTGGTCGAGAATAGATCACGGCCGAAGGTTACTTAGAGAGCAGAGCGTTCCAATCGCCCGCCGTTCTCTTAAATTATTGCGAATATCCTGGCAAATACCTTAAATAATATTCAGACTATAAAATTAATTAGGTACTTACGAAAATAAATGCCAGAGTTGTGAACAGTACTACTTATACTTGTGTCACAGTCTAGCTAGTAAATTATTTAGGTACTAATGATTTACAAGACTGTGTCAAATCATAAGTCATGGGCAGAGAAGATAAATCAGGTAAATGTCAAAAACTGAACCAGTTTTCAGGTCAGTGGTTCTAACAATATATAAATGATTGATTCTAAAAATAATATTGATTTCTACATAATATACATTTAAGTCCTATCGATAAAAAATGCAATTTAATTTATGATTGACACGGTGACACCGGAAATAAACCAGAGGACTGCCGTCAAATATCAAATTGATTAAAGTTTGACGTAAGTGTGTCTTTAATAGCCTAAGGATAGACTGGAATTACAGCAAACTCGTTACATTACATAATATAACATCACTTAAGAGCTTTATAATCTTTAAGCTATTATCTGTTAAGATTAATAGCCTTAGGTACTTCATATTAAGATAGATTGACTTTCAAGACGAGTTTTACCTTGGCAATTAATAATATCGATATCCACCCGCTTATGAAACCACGGCTAAATAGGTACCTAATCTCAACTTTTAGAAAAACTTGCAGTTTCAGAAATTAAACTCGTGTGAATTAGCAATAAAGATAATTTTAATTATTCATTCAACAACTCATTGGAATATAAAGTAAAGTAATATAAGTAGAGGAGAGAATTGAAAAGGGTCACCTCCAAAGATTCTCTAATGGAAATTACTTTTATCAAACTTGGCGAAAACGTACCGACGCGATTTACTGTCATAATTGTCTGTTTGCTTGTCGTATGAGTTAGTGCTGGCCTCTGGTGTCAGAGCTTGTCAGGCCGCCCGAAGGTCTCTGACATGGCTTAAAAACTGCTAAATCAATAACATCCGGGACCAACAGCTTAACGTGCCCTCCGAAGCACGGAGCAATGGAAAACCGCACATGATTGACTGCCATGTTGGGAGACGAAGAATCATACAGACTTAAGAAACAGGAACTTTGAACAATATCTGAAGATGAAAAATGCGGGTAGTAATGTAGACCAACGATTCATGAACTTCTACGCGCCTATCATAACATCTATTCATCTAACCACTCCATCACTAGGTTTGTCATTTTATCTGTATACTTCCTAGTTCCAAGTAGTTCCATTCCGTTACCTGATCCTTGAATAAAACAATGAAATTAAAGCTACCGTTATTGTATTACCAAACAATTGTGTTAGTTACAAAAGAAACCGGAACCTTATATTATTATAACGCAACGGGGCAGGCAGCGAGGCCGGGCGGCGCGGGGCGACCGGTTCGAGGACAAAATGCAGAAAAACATGCGATACAAAATATGTTTTTTTTTTAAATGAAACCACAGCGTTTTTGTAATAAGTAGATGTATGAAATGTGTAACTACATCTATATTTATTATAAAGCAGTAGGTAAGTAACAAAAAGTCTGTACAAAGAAGGGAATTTAATAAAATGGTCTAAAGGTACTTAAAATAAACTACTGAACAGGAATATAACATTTTTTTAAATCGAGTCTCTCTGTTTGTCTGTTCGCATATCACGCAAAAACTACTGGACCAATTTCGATGCGGTTTTCATGTGTTGAATAACTTAGGTTTGACTTAAAAACTGGTGTACTTGATATCTTAATCAGATGACTAGAACCCGAGCTATCGATAAAAAAAATACCTATAAATGTATTAGAAGAACGCAGAAGATCAGCATAATCCAATTCAGTTAATTGTCGAAATTTTCACTTCGGCTAATTCTACTCCAACAGCCTTGGATGGATATTATGTCTTTATTGCGCCGCCAGTTATATTTTAAGGGTTCTGTATTTTGTAGTTCAGGTACCTTGCAATGCTGTGTATGTGTGTATTAGTATGTATCTATGTATGTGGGTATGTGGATGTTCCACCATAGCGTCGCTCCTATCTGTCCGATTTTGACAAACGAGGTATCAATCGATTCGTCTTCATTTATAGAGTGTCATAGGCTAATTTTTACTCGACCGTAGTCTGGTTTTAGTTTTTGAACTAATGTCTTGTTAATGCGGAACCCGAAGTGTTCATGTCGTGACCGTCGACAGTAGAACATGGGTTTTCAGACGAGTAACCTGGCTCGCGTGCTATGGAAGGATCACGGCAGACATTAACCCAATGGACTCCATAGTTGCCGGCTCCGTACACGCGCAATGAACTGATTATTTATAATCAAAGAGATTAAATATATATGAAAAACTCTACACCAACATAGTATCAAGGTTGTGAAACTAACAGCCCAAAGAAAGTAACAATATGTTTTCAATATATCAAACAAGGGACTCCAAAGTTCACTTCTATCTATGTGTATACTAAGGTATAATAAAACAGTAAGTAACGAAAATACAGTATAAAGAAGTTTTTTTTTTTTAAATGGCTTAATGTTAATGAACAAGAATATAAAAAAACTGACTAGTTTTCTGTACGTCTGTTCGCACAAAACGTAAAAACTATTAGACCGATTGCTATGCAATTAACACTATTGGATAGCTTAGGGTTTAACTTAAAAACAAGTGTACTTGGTATCTCAATCCGCGAGCAATCGATAAAAAACTATTTGATGGCTTAACACATTTTGATGAAATTTAGTACACATTATTGTTCTTTGTAGGTACTTTTGGTCTTGGAATAACACATAGGTTAAAGAAATGATCACGCGGGCAATGCCGCGGGCACAGTTAATACAAAATAAGTAACGTTTTAAAACGGTCAGTCAAACCTGTGTTTTTTCTTTAAAAGGAACTCTCAAGGTGGTCCCATATAAATTGTATCAAAATTGGATTATTCTTTTTTTTCCTATTTGAAGTAGATTTTTTGTACCATGGTATTTTGTACAGCACTTGTACAAAATACTTGAACATTTAAATCACTCTATTTGACCTTTGTCTATCTACACCCAAAAACATTCTTCATAATATAGACAAAGAGTAAGAGCCATAAGCCAGCACCACGCTGGGGCGCGCTGGGGCTCGCTGGTCCAATAGTTTGGTGGAAACCACAAAATACCCTTCAATTCTGTCAATTTTCCATTCCATCAAAATTGTATGCAAAATCGTTTCAGCGGCGCCAGTTTAATGGAATTAGCTACTACATGTACCTATGGAATGGAAGTGTCAATCCGTATGCTAATTTCTTGCAGGTAAGCAATGAATATTTAATGAGTTGGACGTGGACATAAAAGGTGTTTTATATTCATGGGATCAGATGGTTCAACGGTTTTCAATAGAGTTGTTTGTTGCCAGTTTGTAGAGTAGCCAATTGTTTTCTGTTTGCTTTATGAGCTACTAGTTTTGCCGCCCGCGTCTTCGTACGCGCAGACTACTGTTTATCGGGAAAAAAAGCTTTCTATGTTCTTCTAGGATATTAAAAACCACTGCAAAAGTAGGTATAGCACCAATGCTATTGATGTTTTGTATTCTAAGTTCTAAGTTTTGTAAATAAATAAATAAATAAATAAATAAAATGTTTTTTTACAGACTTGTTATTTCGTTTCCATGGCAACCACAGACTATTTTGTGATGGCAACCGTTCCTTACAGTGAGTAATCAACATTTTCTAGTTTTCTCGCGCGGAAATTTTTAATTTTTCGAGATGAAAAGTATTCTATGTTTTATTCTAGGGTATAAGCTGTCTCCATTATAAATTTCATCAAAATTCTTCCAGCCGTTATCGCGTGAACGCTCCCCAAACAAACAAACAGACAACGTTTCACTTTTATATATTGGTATGTATGACTATGGGACTCATCTGATATTTAATAAATACATATCATAGCACAATTTAATCAAAATAGATAGTTTCTACTGTACATATAAATACGTATGAGTAATTACATAAGGAAGGACTACGTTTTTACCATTAGAGAGCATCATGCTAACGTCTGCCGGAATTGGATGTTCCGTTCGGAAGCAAAAGTAGACACGCTTCAACCTTTTTGCTTCGTTTGCAGCAAGTTATCATCTAAGAAGATACTAACCCACGTATACACTTACATTTAACATTACATAAGATAATAGCTTAGTATTATATCATATAGGTACCGTGGTCTGTGGATAATACTCGTATAGAGTTCAATGTGTTATTTTTTGCTGATATTTTTGTACAATTTACGATTTACTTTTAATTGGTATGCAATAAAGAGGACCTAATCTTTCTCGGTAGATACCTAGGTATCTAACACATATCTAGAATGATTGATGATAATAACGAAAGCTATGTACTTTACATTTACTAAGGAAATGATGAAGTCATGAGTTAGTTGATAAAAAAATAATGGTTTCCTATTTTGAAAAGTAGGTTATCTTTGGTCAGCTGAAATCACTGTCTGGACAAATATAAATATTTGAAGGTCTAATGACAGGAATAATAATGTTAAGACCTCTAATGTACTAATGTTTTAAAAATGATTAATTGAATCAATCAATGAAAAACAAAACATGTAATTGAACTGAGAACCTCTTCTTTTTGGAAGTAGGTGACAAAAAATAACGCTTTTTTTATATTCTCAAACAAACCACAAAAAATAAGTCACCAATACTCGGTCAAAACAAACCCTATAGAAAACTTTAGATAAGACATCAAAAATATTCGTTCTTCCCGGTCGCAGAAACTAGTGTACCTACGTCGTCACTGGACCGTCACGTGGACACGCAAGGGATAAAGACAGGCTTATAAATGTAATTATACCTATTATTCGTAGAATAATACCTAATATGAACGGCATAATGTGAGCATACATTCACAAAAAACTACACAATTAGCTGCTTAAAAACCTAAAATGACATAGAAGGTTCAAACAGACAAGTCTATGTAAATTGAATGAAATATATGTATTGTTGTTCTAATATACATATACTTAATTGATATATCTTCTGTATAATTAGTTATAATTTATCAAATATACCTACCATTTGTTTTGCGAAAAGTCACGCGCGCTCGCGTGGATGCACCTTATCAACAATAAAACGGTTTGCGTATAGAAATGCGCATTTGAACCGGTTGTTATGATAAATATATCTATGTAAACAGGGGGCGCATAATCGACCAATAATAAATATTGCATGTGGTTATTATTTTAACCGGATTGCGTTATATGGCACGTTTTGGCAGCTACAGAAACAGTAATCTCTCTAAACAATGTTAATATTTCACTCGTTCAATATAATCTAAACGTCAATCATGAAGGCTTTACATTACATTGTACTAGTAATGTACTTGTACTATTATTTATTCTGTGGTAATGTTAAGATATACAATATTACTTTTGACTATTTATCACATTGTAACATTAAGTAGGTACTTATTCAACATAAATGTAGTGTAGATACTGAGTGTAGATAGCTACAGTTTGGTGAACGAAAATAAGGCGAATATAACCCGCGAAATTCAATCGAGTCCACTGAAAAGTCCTTATAGATAATATGACAAAAGCTTCTAAAGCTCGAATACCTTAGGATTTGGTAAAATTTTATTCAAAAGCTTCAAAAGCTCAAAACCTTGGTCAAATATTCAAATATTTAAATTAAAAAATATCATAGGGTAAGTACATTATTACATTATTTATTCGTACAACTAAAACTAAACTAGTCTAGTTTGTTTTAATTTCGCGGGTTTAAATCAGTCTCTAGTTGCCAAACTCTAGATAATAATAAATTAGAAATAAATCGTTCATTGCACAATTGTGAGTTTATTAAAAGGGACATCTATTGCACGTTGACCGTTACAGATAGTTTTTTTCTTACAAATTCATCTAGAAGCCTCTACAGATTCCGCTTTCGTCAGAATAAAGATTAGGCCAGTCTAAATGAATACGTTAAGTTATATAGGACAGTCTGAAAAAGATAAATCCCGTTCATAAAGGGTAAATAGGTAGGTACTCCATTAAGTATCCCTTGAACTACCGGCACTAAAGTCAATGTCAGAGGATAACGATATATTACCGTTATATTATATCATTTTCCCATCGAAATGTATTATTGGATGTATTGACGTAGTTACATTACATTACTTCTATAGATACGCGTGTATTCAGAAATAAATCAATCTCTACTCGCACTGTGCAAAAATAAATCGATTTGTATCGATCATTTTGATACTTTTACATAAACAATCTTCAAAGAGGACTTAAAACAATAGTTGTGCTGCATTATGTAACGGGAGAATAGATTATGGAATCCTCGAGCGAAATTATATACATATTTGTTAAAAAAAATGGTCACATGAGACAGACTGTTGATTTATCTTTCAATCACCTCACGTTAAAACCATAGCAGCTTGTAATCATGTTTCGTCTGTTTTTAAATCAAAGAATATACCTAATAATCTACTCTCTAGTTTAAATGTTATACTTTGAGTTGCCAGCTAACACTATTAATTATTCTGTGCCAACGCATAGGGCGACGAAATAACATTTTCATGTAAGTAACCATTAAAAACTCGTAAGTAAATAAAATTAATCATGAACATATTTTTACATCAGCGATGCCAATTATTTCGAGTCGTTATAAACAGTATTTGTATTCTCCTTGGTTATCAACATAAACACGTATTTTTATTATCTGTCACGTTGCGTCTTGACTCTTGTTTGTAGTTTTATTAGCTGCCAAAATGCGAAATGAGAGTTTCCCAGAAGCGTGGGACCTTTCTGTAAGTTCCGTACGTACGAGTAGCAGCGAAGTAGGCCGCCAGAAGAAAGGGAAAGGTTGTGCGTTTGGGATTTGGTTTGGTTATATGTATTCTAAATTGTAAAGCTTATTGGATAAATGGTCAGTCTTTGATCTTAGAAAATAATTAATGATCATTACCTAATGCAGAAACAATTGCGGATCTCATACTGAAAAGGTAGGCACACAAAAGCAAGATCTCCATAATACTTAAGTGAAATAAGTATGTAAATAATTCAAAATCGATCGTAAAATAATCGTCATCAATGCGGTGCGGAGTGCGTGCTGGCTGCAGACGGACAGTTCCATTCAGCGGGGTGAGGGGTACGATACGCAGCGTGCGCGGGGAGGTGAGCGGGGGAGTGCGGAACACTCAGCAACGACGTGCCAAGCATGCCTACCGGCCACCGTCAGTTTCCAAACAAGCGCGGAGGGGAGACTACTCGCTAACTCGCGCCTCACAGGTCTGTACTTTTCGGTCGCTGACGCTCAAACAAAGGTGCACATGTGATTATTATCCCAAGATGTCCGCTTTCGGTAAGAAAATAGACAAGCAAGCGCAAGAGCTTGCTTATACCATCTATTTATTCTTTAAGAAAAAAACAGAAGATCCCAATTCGACAGAGTATAAAAAGAATATGAAATTAATTCCCACCGTTGCAGAGGCAACCGGATTACCCGAAAAAACAATTTTAAAGATAGTGATGGAACAGACGTCGAAAGCCGAAGACGGGACTCAAGTTAAACTGCCTAGTATGAAAAGATATATATTGCTAGACAACTTGGCCAAATGTGAAGTTAGAAGGAGAGTAATACAATTCTACTCACAATATCAAAAAGCTCCAACACTGAAAGCTCTAAATAATACTCTTGTTGTTGAAAATGTGTTGGTATCCACAAGTACTTATTTACAAAGATTGCTAAAAGACACTGGCTTCAAATATGTTGATTGCAAATCTAAACACAGAATTCTAATGGAACGTTCGAGCTTGGTATCCACGCGATGGGATTATCTACAAGCTATTAATCAGTATCGTGATAATAGCAGAATAATTATATATGTAGGTGAAATTTACATAAGCTCCACTCAAAAAGCACACGAAGAGAATGCTGAGATTTTCCAAAACAGCAAAGACGGAGGTTTTATTGTGCTCCATGCTGCAGACAGCAAAGGTTTTCTAAAGGGAGCAATTTTGGTAATACAATCAAAATTTAGCCGTAAACATTACCTGAATGACATGAATTCTGATAATTTTACATGGTGGGTCAAAGAAAAACTTTTGCCCAATGTGCCACCACAGTCGGTTATAGTGATGAATAACACAAGCTTTAATTCAGACGCGGTTAAACCGACTTATAAATCCACAAAGCCCGAAGTTGAAACTTGGCTGAAAAAGAATAAGGTGCCTTATGAAGACAATCTCAGAAAGAGCGATTTATTAGCTCTCATCGATAATCATCAGTCCAGTGGTGACAACGTACTAAACGAAATGATAATAAACAATGGCCATGAGGTTTTAAGAATTCCTGCAATACATGCTGATTTGAACACAATAGAATATATTTGGAGAAATGTGAAGAGACAACTTTGGAGTGAGACACAACTGAAACTTACTTTAGATTTGAAACAACAAATTATAGAAAATTTATTAGCTAACTACCCTGAAAAAGAATGGCAACATTGTTACGACCAAGTGAGGGCAATTGAACTTGAATACTTTCAACATCATTTTAACTTGGATCAAAACGTTGATGAAATGCTAGAAAAGATACGACAGGACCAAATCACTGTGGACAATGACGATGACTCAGATTCAGGTGATGAAATGGAAATAAGTGAAGAAGAAAACTAATTTCATTATACACAGTAGCATGTTGCTACACATAAGGACTATGGTTATTTATTAACTTTACGAGCTGTTTTTTAAATATGTTAAAATAATTAAAATTTAAATATAAACCAATTTTTAATACTTATACTAAATCTTAGCCCAAATGTTAATACTATTAAATATAATAATATATTAAACTTAATTTGTGGTTTACTGATGATGTACTGTGTTCGATGATCTTTATATTAGATGGGTACCTTATATTAGTAATCATACCAAAATAATAATGTGACATTGCTTATAAGACAGTTTGATAGAGATTCCAATCGAAATATTTAATAAAATACCTACCTAGCTACTCAATTCCATTAATATGCATTTAGTGCATGCTAGGTGAAATGTCTTTTAAAAGCTTTTATTTAACTTCACTTGTATGTATGTATCTATGTATTTTGTCTGTCCTGGAATCATGCAATTCAAATTTCGAGCACTTCCCGATTATCTATCAGGCTGAAACTTTCAGGGTAGCTCACAAAGCCGATGAAAAAGAAAAAAATGTAATAAGCAAGTTTTTTTTTGAAAAAATATATATTATATGTACATTCATTAAATTGCTTCTAATTTATTTTTAAATTTTATGCTTATTAATTATTTTTTGTTCCGGCATTGAGTACGCACGTTCAAGGTAAAAAGGTATAAAAAAGTAAGGTAAAGGTAGGCTGATGAGTGATGACGAGCATTCTGATGCAATATATTTTTCACCTCACAAGCTCGGAAAGATTCTGTTTGTCATTCGAAATCTGAGTGCAAAAGTGCGTTTTACCCGCTAGCGTGGTAGTTTTTAAAATTCGAACCTTACTATCCAATAATTTTCTATACCGCTAGTCCACTGAAAATACATTAATACTTATTTATATTATATTATTATTCAACTCTACTCGACTCTTCTGGATTATTATTCAACTCTACTCGACTCTTCTGGATTATATTCAACTCTACTCGACTTGACTCGGCTCTAGTCAACTCTATTTGACTCTAGTCGGCTCTATTTGAAATAGAAATAGAATAGAAATATATTTATTTACTAAACACAGGAATGAATACATATGAACAAAAAATTATTATACAATAAGTAGTTGACATAGACAAAAGAATAAGCAGCGGGCCCCAAAGGCGTGTATCTTGGGACCCTTAAACAACTCGCAAATAGCGCGCAACGCGATGAATTTAGAAAAATAATAAAAATAAAATAAATATATATTACTAATTCAAACCGGGAGACTAAATATATATCAAAATAGGCACACTTACATGCATATGATGCAAAACAAAGTTATAATATATTAATGAACTGATTATTTATTTAAATTAAGTATTTGACCCTAATTCGTCTTTATTCGACTCTATTCTATTCTATTCGGCTTTGCTCGACTCTACTCATCATTACTCAACTCTACTCGACTCTACTCGCTACTCGACTCTAATTGACTCTACTCGACTCTACTTGACTATACTCGACTTTATTCGAATCTATTCTACTCTACTCGAGTCTATCGACTCTACTCGACTCTACTTGACTCTATTCAACTTTATTCGACTCTATTCAACTCTACTCGACTCTAATCATCTCTATTATACTCTACTCGGCTATATTTGACTCTACTCGACTCTATTCCACTCTACTTGACCCTATTCGTCTCTATTCTACTCTATTCAACTCTATTCGATTCTATTTACTATTTTAGTCCCACGGCGGCTTTTTTTTTCTTTTATTTATTCGGAAAACTTACAGTGTTTTATAAACCAAGCTTAAAATTAAAAATATAACTAATCACTATTTAACAGTTTTCGCATATTGCATCTAATTAGCAAGTTTGCTCCAAAAGAAAAAATGAACAGAAATATTCATCAACGAAACTCGACAGTTAAGAAGCCACATTAAACCAATCTTTGGATATTATATTGCGAACTTTATTTGGAGATATGTTGAACAGGTCAAATTCAGGCAAGCCCAGACTATTAATAGTTTTAGGGGACCTAATAAAAAAAAAATTGCCTATAATTTGTGGCACATCGGGAAACATTTAGACACTTAGGGTGCCTGACAGATTTTACAGGTGTAATTATGCCTATCTTGAAGAGGAGATCTGGGGAATCAATTAGAGACTGCGCTATTTTAATTAACATAATTATATCAGCAATCTTGCGCCTTTCGTGAAGAGGTAGCATGTGTTGCCTTCTGCATCTTGATTCATAATTATCATCATATATTTTGCATTTGTACTGTAAATGTCTCATGAATCTTTTTTGAATAGATTTTAGTCTATTAATGTAAACATTATATTGTGGATTCCAAATTTGTGAACAATACTCGAGTATACTACGCACATACGAACAAAATAGAATCTTGATTACTATTATACTATTGAATTGATTGCTTGATCTGATGACAAATCCCATCGCTTTGTTGGCCCTATTGGCTATGTTATCTATATGTTTCTCATATGTTAGTTTCGAGTCATGGACTACCCCTAAATCACGAATTTCATTTACTCTTTTAAGCTTCTGTCCTTTAACTGTGTATATAAAATCTGTTGGTTTAGCTTTACGCGTGAAGGTTATAACGTAACATTTTGCTACATTAAGATCAAGCTTGTTTAGATTACAGTAATTCTCAAATCATACCAAATCTTGTTGTAAGAGATAACAATCACTAATATTACTAATATGTTTAAAAAATTTCATATCCTCATCGTATAAGACAAATTTAGAATGTTTGAAACAAAATGTTACATCATTAACAAATAAGTTAAATAAGAGCGGGCCTAAGAGGGAGCCCTGAGGTACACCTGAGGGCACTAACTTCCATGTGGATGAATAACCATTAAGTACAACAGCTTGGGATCTATTTTCGATGTATGACGTAAACCACCTGTATAAATTGCCATGGATTCCGGAATTGAATAGCTTCTGCAAAAGTAAGGTGTGATCAATACGATCGAAACATTTACTATGATCTGTAAATATGGAATCAACCTGCCCATCTGAATCCATGTGTGAGGTTATGTAATCTGTGAATGATAATAAATTAGATGTTGTTGAGCGTTTTTTAAGGAAACCATGTTGTTTGGGAATAAAAAAGGCAGAAAGGCTATTGTAAACTTGTGTGTAAACAACTCTTTCAAATAATTTTGCAAAAATACATAGTTTAGAAATTGGTCTGTAATTTATTACATCATTCTTACTGCCACTCTTATAAACTGGCGTTATAAAAGCAGACTTCCATATTTTAGGAACAATACCTTCTTTTACAGACCGTGTAAATAATATTGTTAAAGGTTTCGTCAAGGCATCTGAACATTTATTAATAAATAAAGGCGTTATTTGATCTGGTCCTGCACCTTTTGATAGATCTATAGATTTCAGCAAATTATTAATTCTATCGGGAGTAATTTCAATGTCATTTATTAAGTTAATATAACTGCAACATTGCTCGTGAGACATAGATTGAGAGCCTGTAGAAGCCGAAGTGGAGGAGGCTGGAAGAAAAGTTGATTGAAAATACGTCGAAAAGAGACCACAAACGTCTTTACCTGAATCCGCTACTTGCCCTTCATACGAAAGAAAGGAGGGGAGAGTATTAGAGCTTTTTATGTTGGACTTTAGAAATGACCAAAACATTTTAGGGTTTTTAATTATGGAGTCTTCACATTTTTCTAAATAAGAAGCGTAGCATTTCGCTTCCACACTTTTAACTCTATGGCGTAGAAGGGAAAATATATCATAGTCTGAAGTATTGCCATATGTGCGATATTTTTTTTTAAATTTATATTTTTCTATACTCGTAAATACCTTCTTCAATGGAGCATTATACCATGGTGGGAAAGTAGAAGTAGTTTGCATTAACTTGCGGGGTATGTACTTTTCTATGACGTCACGTAAGTGTGTGTAAAAATTATTTGTAGCATCCTCTAGTGGAATATTCAGCAAACACTCATCCCAATTTATCACATTCAACGAAGATATAATGCTAACGTAATCTCCTAATTCATAAAAATGTTTAAAATAATATCCGAGGCCATCATGTTTAAAATAATATCCAGCGACTTGTGATGAAGATCTTCGGGTACTAAAGGGTCATCACATGCTGATACCTGTAAGTCAATGTTACATAATACCAAGTCCAAGATTCTGTTGTTAGTATTGTGACAAAAGTTAAACTGTGTCAAGTCACATGCAGACAAGGTATCAACAAAGCTAATTTGTGGTTCACCAGTAACTCCTGTGTAACTTTGAATGTTACTGTCAGTTGACCATTGTCTGTTACCTAAATTAAAATCACCCGTAATGACAAAATAATCGTTTGGACATGAATTTACAATGAATGATAATTTATCTGTAAAATTAGAAAGTTGTGAGTTAAATGAGTTAACTAGGTTTTGGCTACATAAGTAAATAGTGCAAAAATGTACTTTAAAAGGGTCAGTACCTTTATTTTTAATAGTGAAAGTAACCCACAAATCTTCTGCAAATGACGACCATTCCGGTCGGTCAACCGCCATAAACCCGCGACGAGCCGCTAATAGTACCCCCCGCCGTACTTCTCCCAAGTAGCTAAGTAATTCCTATCTCTACCCCAAACAACATACCTATCATAAAATAATTCGCTATTACTAATACCGTCAAGCATCCAGGTTTTGGTTAACAAAATCAAATCATACGAATGTAACAAAAGATTCCTTTTAAATAAATGTGTAGTCCTCGAGTATTTTGGTAATAAATGTTAAGACTGATGGACGCCATTGTTAAAATAAACACTAAATTAATATATTATAAACACTAAATTAATATATTATTTAAGCTGTTTTTCTTGCACCTAGCAGTTTCCTCGCTGTAGTCAGGTGAAAAGTTGTGTGTTTCGCACGGCTACAAAGTTATTCTGCTTCTGGTACTTTTGAAACCCTCGCTACGCTCAGGATTCTATATTTGAACCAACCGTTTCGCTCGTGGTTCAATCCTAGAATCCTTCGCTTGCTCAAGTTTCAATACAAATACTCGCGCCATATAATCACTGTGCAGCCTTGCATAACAAATAACTATTGTTTTCTTTTTATAATACTGAGCGCATGTTCTTAATTAATGTTAAGTTTTCAGAAACCACATTGATGTACATTATTAGTTATACGTTGTAGGTCAACATCTCCGGATATATCGTTGAATATCACACGCGGTGTGTACCGAAACATGCGAACGATCCACAGCAGGTCGAGCCCTACTCCCCTCCCCCGCGCACCCCTCCGTCTGCGCCGGCCGCGCCGCACGAGGGCGGCGACCCTAGTACTTACCTGAAATACAATATACTTGTTTCTATTTCTTTACATTATGGTATAATTTCGCAACTTGGCTTGGCCAGTTATTTAAACAATGTGTCTGGACACAAGACTCGGTGCACTCAGAGTCTTTAACAGTGTTTTACGGGGGTGCAAGTTGCTGCCATTATAATAGGGGGTAGGGTTGCACGGTGCAACCCTACCCCTATTATAATGGCTGCTATTTTGCTTTCTCATGTGTATTTATTTGATTGTGTTTAATAATTAAGTAACTATAATATGTAATATCTATTAATAACTTTCTGTTTAAAATGATTATATAACATGTTAATAAATAATGTCAACAAAGGTTTTTTTTTTAGATTCTATACTCTATTGCAAAACCTAAACACTGTCTAACTGTCCTTCAGAGTCTTACATAAATTTCATCCAAATTGGTTCAGTAGTTGTTTTCTTTAAGTAAGTCTTGTTGTTTTTATATTTTGTTTGATCGACTTTTTACCTTTTAGGATAGCTTATAAAACGAGGATTTTTTATTAGTAACTTTTACACTTGTGTCATATCGTTCTTTAAACTTTTTTTTACAAGTAACGTAAAAATATCAAGAAAAATAAAAAAGTTTATTAGGTATACTTACTGGTAGCATTTTAGATGTTTTTGGATATTATATTGCTTATTATGCTTCGTTATTAAGTCACCTACAAATAAAAAATAACTTCAATGACTTTCAATTTGCCAATGAGCAATAGTAGCCTACCGGTTCAATAGTGCTACTTAGAAGCCAATGATACCGGGTTCGGTCCTATCCTAGGCTCCGCACCAATTACTTTTCAAAGTTATGTGCGGTTTTCCATCGCTCCGTACTTCAGAGGTCCAGAGCAGAGCAGCCAGAGCCAGGCAGAGGGTTAAGCTGTCGGTCCCGGCTGTTATTAATTAATAGCAGTCGGTAAGCCATGGCAGAGGCCCTCGGACGGCATGACAAACTCTGACACCAGAGGCCAGCACTACCTCATACGACAAACAAACAAACATAATTTGGCATTTCTATTTTATTTAAACACACTTGACGAAAATTTAATATTATTCAAAAAATTGCAAAATTTCAAATATCTCAAAAACTATTAACTTTCGGCCATACACTGGATGCTTTTTTGTTGCATATTAGCACCACTACCATGTGCTGCCGGGAATACGTCGTTACCAGTACCACTGTATACAGGTACGTGTCCCAGGAAGTGGAGATAAGTGGAGGTCCCGAGATAGAGCATTCCCAGGTTCCCTCGAATAAACCACACGTATGATCCGCAACTTTTTTTTCTCAAATCTCTTAATTTTGAAAAATATATTATATAATTACAAAATTAATCTAATTTTGACAAAAGTAACAATAGTATTAGTAGTTATTATGTGTATGTTGATAAAATAATTACTTTATATTTTGTTCAAAATATCTCTTAAAAGTTTAGAAGTCCGTAACTTAAAAAAATGGGTATTTTTTGTTCCTATTTTAAAAACATTTTCAATTTACTGGCAATAAAATACCAGTAGGTACACTGAATTGGCTTAAACTTATGGCAGCACAGCATAAGGTGACTTCATATGTGGAAAGGTCGGCATTTTCATCGTTCTGTTCCGATTTACTGGGGACCATTCGCCGTGAAAAAGTGGTCAACTGTGCATTTCGGGAAAGATGTAATTTTATTTGGTACTAGCGACCCGCCCCGGCTTCGCACGGGTAGATATAGAGAAAGATAAAATTAGTAGGTACTTTATTTGGACAAATAGAACAACAACAATTTCTTAGACAAAATGTTTGTGTTTATAGGTTTTATACTCACGTACCATTTTGTCTATAGTATTATTCTGTTTACGCAAGGAGGTTGAATTACGGTTACTGTTAAAAGGTTTAACGCAAGTAAGCGTAATTCAACCTCCTTTGGTTTAAAAAACTGGATAGAACTGTGTCGAGCCGCACGGCCGTTTGTATGTCATGAAACGTCTACGCTACGTCTAGAATTTTTAAAATCGGTTAGTATTTTTTGAGTTTATCGGTAACGCTCACCCCACGGCAATTTTCTTTTTTTTAGTATTTTTATACCCCTCGTAGCTTCTAAAAAAAAACGCCAGTAATCATTGGCAGCAGTACTTTTGACCATAGACAACTGCATTATTACTCACGTACTTGACAGGCTTGTTATTATTTCGTGTATTAGTAGCTCTATGCTCTAGCATAGAGCATTTCCTACGTCAATGATTAATAGATGTTCTGTGATTTCATTTCCATGGCAACGTTCCATAAACAAAGACCCGTATCTCCTTCTTAGTTTGTGATACAAAGTAATCGAATTTAAATTAATTCAAACTTTGATACCTCGGGTTACAAATTTTCGAAGGAAACTCTATTTTTTTGAAAACTAAAATACTGCTAGTGTTACTCGCTGATAATTTAGCTTTCTTTATGTGAAAGAATTTTTAAAATCGGGTCTATAGTTTTTGAGTTTATCCATTACAAACAAACAAACAATTAAATGTTTCCTCACAATAATATTAGTGTAGCTTTCCGCCCGCGCCTTCGCCCGCGCGGACTACTGTGTTATCGCGAAAAATAACATTCTATGTTCTTTTAGGATATTGAAAACCAATGCAAAAGTCTAGTCTAGGTATATCACCAATGCTCTTGAAGTTATAGACTTGTTATTTCGTTTCCATGGCAACCGTTCCGTACAGCTAGTAATCAACATTTTCCAGTTTTCTCGTAAAAACTTACAGTTTTCCAGGATAAAAAGTATTCTATGTTTTATTCTAGGGTATAAGCTATCGCCATTCCAAATTTCATCAAAATCCGTCTAGCCGTTATCGCGTGAAAGCTCCCAAAACAAACAAACAAACAGACAACGTTTCACTTTTATATATTGGTATAGATTCTTGAATAAGAGTCCAATATGAGTGCAGAAATAAGTTTCCCGGGTCGTATTTCCTACTATTTGGCCGCCATCTTGTTTTTTTTTGTAGTTAGGTGTTATAACATATTCCAGTGACCGTAAGTCTGACAGCAATGTTGTCAAACACTATTTAATACCCGCCTTTTTTATATAAAATATGATTTTGGTGTCTAGAAGGGTCACTACTGGACTACCAACATACAAAAAACAAAAGGTATACAAGTCTTAGTTTGGTCAAAATTACTAAGAACAATAATTTATTAATTCCGAATAAATAAAAAAAAACGCGTAAGATTACATGGAGGAACTTATTCGGATGCCCCTGGAGGTCGTGGAATGCTTATTGATTTGTAACTTCCGGGATTTCTGTTGCGCAAATCTTTTGTTATGTCTACAAGTCTATTTTTTTAAAGATATCTGTATATTTGAAGAACTCAATACCCGTAATATTATTAAATAGACGGCAGCAATAACATTATTATACAGATTTCTTCGACGGCAAATATAGAAGCCATTTTATTTCTACACACTCACCGGCAATTGGCGAGTGAAAACATTTCTAGACATATTTCTAGTCTTTGAACCACTTAGTTCAGGAAAACTTGTTTGGAGAATTACTTTGGAAAATCTATTGCTCTTCACTAATCAAAATATCGCGTACTTCTTGGCTTAAAATTTCATTGCAGGACTTACCGGGGTCGTGAGATACCCATATTTTCTATAATATGGCCATAGCAAAATATGTCACGGCATATATGAATATGACAGGTTAGGAGTAATTTTTGCAATAGTTCTTAAAATACTAGCCCAATCATTAGCATATTTCTTGAAGAAAGTTGCAGCAAAACAATTGGCAATTATGTGTAACATTTGAATTAAAAATCGCTTTTAAAAAACTACAAATTGGTCATATTTCCGACCCGTTTTTTTTAATAATGTTGAAACAAAAGAAAATTGCATACCTATCAGTATATTTTAGGAATGAATTCAAGTTTAAACCAAGGTAATTAACAAAAAATGAAGTAATTTTTAACTTAAAAAACTTTGTTTTTTTAAAAAACGCAAATACATTTGAGATAAATATTTATATAATAAAAAAATATTAGTTGTAATCAACATAAACTTAAAAAATATAAATGAAATAAATGATTAGACAATTATATGAAAAATATAAGTATATTAGATGTGAAAAATCATATGGTAATCGGTGGCCATACTTGTTGTAACACCAATTTTAAATTTTGACACACACACACACACACACACAATAAACGACAAAATATTTGAAAAATACATTTCTTAAATATCAAATTCAATGATTATACACTAAGATGGGACAATACAATCACGGATAAACTAAAAATCTACAGATTATGGAGCAAAACTCACGGCATGATTATCTAGCGTCGTCACGTTCTTCAAGTTTTTGGCAACTGGCTTCTGCGCGAGAGGGGCTATGGGTGTGCAGTTGAGACATGGGCCTGGTAGCCGAAAATGTGCGAACGTGTTCACTTTTGTGTGTTTTATACATTAGTTGCTATAGGCATGTGGCCATTTTGATCGTCTGTCCATATTCAGCCCAGTTATATTACATGTAGTTGGTAAGTTGCAGTAGCTAAAACATGAACTACCTAAGGAACCCTAAGTCTACGCCTGTCCGACACATAAAGCTTTGCCATACCATGATAACCTAACCTAGGTATACATATATTTAATTTATCAATAAGTACCTTTTTTTTTTTAAATAAGTTCTTATTTATTTTTTCCCTTTTTTTAATGCTTTGTCACTTTTTTTACTTTTTTTTATTGATTTGTGATCTACCCTGAAAGTTTCAGCCGGATAGCTAATCGGGAAGTGCTCGAAATTTGAATTGCTTCCAGGAAAGACTTTAAATACATAGATAGATACATACATACATACAAGTGAAGTTAAATATAAGCTTTTAATGAAATAAACCATATCAGGATTTGAAATTAAACAGGTATGTTATAAAAAAACATCTAATCATAGCAAGAATATCGATTTTAACACTTTCATTAGGTAGGAACCTACGGTTGCCTACCTTGCATTTATACTTAATTAACCTACTTTAATTACAAAAAATATATAAAGAATTAACAAACATGGAAATAATTCGGGCATTGGTTACATCCCCGTAGAGTTTCTTGGTGCTCTCTTCTCTACGGGCGTATTTCCGAAGCACCGGTAGAGTCAGAAGGTTATTTCCTTTTCCAATCTGTTGGCACAAGTAAGGGAAATTTCCTTTTCAAACTCAATGTATACTTAGTTTACCTACATTTTATTGATTTGATCTATGTATTTATAATATTTGATGTATTTATCCTTGTTTATGAGAAGCTAATTTTGACTTGTAAAAGGGCTATTATTTTGCCTATTTACAATAAAACACTTTGACTATGACTTTGATACATTTAGGGACCTAATAGTAGTTTGTTTTTTTCTTTGCCTTATGGCACAGATTAAATAAGTAGTGACGATGTGAAACCTCTTTCATAAATTCTTAATTCTTTCATAATCATACCCATTTGATAGTTTGTCATTATTAATTCTAAATTCAAATAACCTGTCATTGCTGGATTGTCGTGATTGCTTTGGCTCATGGCCATGTTTTTACAAAATATCTGATAAAAAGTGGTAAATAAATTATTATTTTATCTATCTATATCTGGCAGTTTAAATTACTGCTTAAATACCACGTACCTAATATAACGGCCAATAGAATGCCCACCAAAATGCTGACTTCTAGCTTGGGGCGTGTTCGTGTTCAGTAAGGAAGGCGAGAGAAAAAAAAAGGCGAAGAGTCCTGCAAGCGTTGCTGATAGGCCAGCTATCTCTGTACATGGTCATCTTCTGCTACAACGTGTCCACTGAACCTATAACCTATGTCGCTGTTTATGATCATCTCGAAGTGCTCCTAATTGTTCCTGTTCTTTTATGTTGTCCACTGAGGTTTGGTCCCTGGGCTAGTAGAACAAACCCTAGAACCGCCTCGTGACAAAGTTACTACGTAAGTTATTCGCTTAACGTAGCAAAAGTGTATTAGCATTACATATATTATGTTACTGGACTCATTACTGTACATTATGGTATTGGGATATATAGGTATATTATTATAATAATGATGGCATTGGGAGGTAAGGTAAGTATACTTTACTCTGAGGTAGCGCGGCCTTGGCTGTCTTCCACATCTTACGATATTAACCTGCCATTGTTATTAATATTTATGCGGGTGCGGGTGTTGAAGGCCGGAAATCGTATTCTCGTTTGTTGTTTTTAATAAAATTATTTAGGTACTTACCTTATCATTAAGTCTACCCACTTAGTCTATCTTTGAGTCTGTTACCCACCTAGAGAAAGTCACATTTTAAATTCAGAAATATAATGCTCATTTCTATACTGATTAGTATACGGACCACTTACACCTATTTGCATATAAGTACTGCATGTATTTGAGCCGAATAACTAGTTAACGTCTTAGTAAACAAGTTCCCTGTTTATCTTGATTATCATGGAAAACTCATGTTTGCTAGCAAATAACAAGTAAGTAGGTGAAGAATATCAGGAAACACTGCAACAACAAGATAACAAATTGTAAAAAATTGTAGAGCATAGGTATTTCAAAAGCACGACCCTCAGGACAACAATCAAATACATTCGGTCCCGCGCATGTGGAAATGCTTTACGTTAATAAACACCCTTCAATTTCTAAAGTATTTACGAGCTTGCCTAACTTTAAATATGATCATTTTCATACAACATATCCATAAAATATGATTGATATCATCGTCAACAACAAGCCGCAAAATGTAGATTAAAAAACTAATCTAAAAACAAAATATTTTTAGAGAATGCTTTATCATCGGTTTGCGAGCTACCCTGGAAGTTTCAGCCGGATAGCTAATCGGGAAGTGCTCGAAATTTAAGTTGCAAAATTCCACCAGGAACGACAGACTAAAAACGTGGTAAAATGCTATAAATCGTCTCAGTTAGCGGGTGCGACCGCTTCCTCCTCGGACAAACTCACCTCTCTGTAGGTATTGTTCTACAACTTTATTTTCTTAATTCGACTGTGCTTTCAATTATTGTAAAGCTCGGTTCGTGTGAACTTAACAGAAAGTTAAGAAATACGGAAAGATACTTTCAAATACTTATAACACCCTAAAAATAGAGGTATATTTTTAGGCCTAGTTTTTTTTCTTATTTAGTCATAGTTAATACAAAAATAGGACATTAACTCAACTAGGTATATAACTGAAAAGCAGTTTGATTACGTAGGTAATAGGTAATTGAACAGGCCGATTTAAATCATTAAACACGAAATGGGCTATTTCACTGGCCTTCAATACTTAGTACCACACTTTTAATGTCTGTTTGTTCGCGCATCACGTTAAAGTTACTGCAGTGCGAGCATGGATCTTATCGATCGATAAAATTCGATAAATTAATCGATCGGTAAACAGTTCTTTTTTATCAATTTTATCAAAATGCGGTAGCATGGATCTAGCCTCTCGGTAAATTTTATTGATTCGATAAGATTTTAAGATTTCGAGGGCAATTTCCTTATAAATTCTAAAAAGAATCTTAAAATGATGTTCTTCCAGATCGAAAGGATCATGTGCATCCCTGAAACTTGCCTCACGATGTTCTGACACCTCCACGTTATGGCTTATAATCCGAAAAGGAAATTACAAAAAAAAAAGTTTGTCGTGTAACTTTGGAAAGCCGATAAAATTTAATAAATTCGGTAAAATTACTGACATTATATCGACAACAATTGTCAAAAATAAGATTCATGCTTCCTTATGTCGATATAAATCTATTTATTAAATATGATTTATCGAATTTAGGTCGTTGTCGATAAAGTACGTTCGGTGCTACCGAACTCGTATTATCCAATATTAACGTCAAACTTGATTTAAAAAAATCGGTAAATTTATCGATCGATAAGATCCATGCTTGCACTGCAGGACAGATTGCGATGCGATATTCAATGTTGGATAGCTTAAATTTTGACTTAAGAACTGGTGTACTTGGTATCTCAATCCGATGAGTAGGAGCAAAGCAATTTAATAAAAATACTATTTATTTGAATACTGTGATACTAAGTTTTAAATAAAACTTCTGAACCGATTGCGATGCGATTTTCACTGTTGGATAGCTAGGTTTTGACTTTAAAACTGGTGTACTTGGTATCTCAATCCGATGAGTAGGAGCAACGCAATTTAATAAAACAAAAAAATAATTTTAATACTGTGCGTGGTACTAAGTTTTGAATAAAACTTCTGAACCGATTGCGATGCGATTTTCACTGTTAGATAGCTAGGTTTTGACTTTAAAACTGGTGGTAAGAGCCAAGCAATTTATAAAATAACTATTAATTTTAGTACCCTGGTACTAAGTTTTGAATAAAACTTCTGAACCGATTGCGATGCGATTTTCACTGTTGGATAGCTTAGGTTTTGACTTAAGAACTGGTGTACTTGGTATTTCAATCCGATGAGTAGGAGCAAAGCAATTTAATAAAAAAAACTATTAATTTTAAAAGTTTGCTACTAAGTTTTGAAGGCCAGTGTAGTAGTAATCTAATTCAAGAAAGCGTTCAAAATACATCGCTGATTTATTATTCCCGACTACGTCAAGCACCGGAAGGGTTATGTGTTCAAACTAAAAACTTGGTCCTATTTTGACAAGCGAGGTGTCAATCGATTCGTTTTCAGGTATAGTGTCACAGGCTATTTTTTTACCCGACTACGTCAAGCAACGGAAGGATTATATGTTCAAAATAAAAACTTGGTCCGATTTTGACAAGCGAGGTGTCAATCGATTCGTTTTCAGGTATAGTGTCATAGGCTATTTTTTTACCCGACTTCGTCAAGCAACGGAAGGATTATATGTTCAAATTAAAAACTTGGTCCGATTTTGACAAGCGAGGTGTCAATCGATTCGTTTTCAGGTATAGTGTCATAGGCTATTTTTTTACTCGACTACGTCAAGCAACGGAAGGATTATATGTTCAAAATAAAAACTTGGCCCGATTTTGACAAGCAAGGTGTCAATCGATTCGTTTTCAGGTATAGTGTCATAGGCTATTTTTTTACCCGACTACGTCAAGCAACGTAAGGATTATATGTTCAAAATAAAAACTTGGTCCGATTTTGACAAGCGAGGTATCAATGGATTCGCCTTCATCGCAAGAGAGTCATAGGCTATTTTTTACACGACTGCAGTCGGTTTTTAGTTTTTTAACTTATATCTCGTTGTCAAAACAATGTTAGAATTGCGAACAAATCAGCTGAGGTAAGATAGCCATCGGGCTTGAACGGACACGATAAAATGGAAACGATATGTGAAAATGAACACCATTTGCCACGCGACACAGTAACCCACATAGTATGGAGCTAATCACGCGAGACAAAATGTTATCGCAGCGCGGGAGTAAACATTACAACACGGTCATTCATTCAATGAAAATGATACTTTAGCCTCTTCCCCGGCTAAGAATATGAAGCTTAACACATGGAGATGGTTACTTCAGACCTTGTACTAAAAAAGGTGACCACTGTGCTATTATATTACACAGCAGCTCATCTTTTATACTATGTATGTAAGTACCTATGTTTCTGCGGTAGCCGCAGCTGCAACCACGATATTGGCAGACACATTGGTGCTGTTTATTTAGGAGTTCAGTGCACTGAATATTATAGCACACGCTTTAATAGCCCCAGATACCTAAATAAGCCTTAGGGCTTATTCACACGTCCCACAACCACACCACATCGCAGCAACAAAACGTGGTGATGACGCACTGATTACGTGCTGAATAGCGTCGCTGCGGCTTTTTGCAGTTGCGTTGTGGAAACGTCGATGTCGTTGCGTTGTCGCTAGCAGTTGCGATGTTGTTGCGTTTGGCTGTTGTTTGCAGACAGACAAATCGACTCCGGCTTTTGTAAAGGAAACACGCCTTGACTGCAAGAACTCTTTTTTTTTCTTCTTTTTTTTACGTTGAATCACGAGACGGGCAGGTCACTCGCCTGATGGTAAGCGTCACGCCTGTCCATAACAGTTGCAGTGCCACCCTGAACTTTGGTTGCAAAGTCTTGCGCGTCACTGTACTACGCTCGTCACCCTGCGACATTGGTTGTTAAGTACCACTACTGTACCCTACCATTGACTTCTGGAGTCATTGTTGTTGCTATCGGGGGAAGAGCGCAGGCGCGGGACTTGACACAATGTCGTTGCGTCGACGCAACCTTGTGTTTGCGATGTGGTCGGTCGCTGAACCGCGGTGTTGCTGGTGGTAGCGTTGTGGTTGCAATGTGGTCGGTATCGACCACGCGGTTGAACGCGACGGCAAAATATGGTCCGTGTGAATGAAACTAATCATTTTCATACAAATTAGCACCCGCCCACGTGGTGTGGTTGTGGTGTAGTCGTGGTACGTGTGAATCAATCCTTAGGGCTGCTTCAATTCAAACCAAGCTTAAAGTAGGTCAGAAGCTACCTCCAGTTCCAGTTTTCCGATCCTATGAAGATGCACCCAAAGTGTCACTATTACTCTTCATTTTAGTTGTGTTCGTATATTTAGAGCGAGTGACAGTCTCGTGTCGTGACACAATCGTTAGCGGCGTAACTAGAGCACCAAGAATATAATGCAGAACTAGATCTGAGACACCGCGTGCTGCGAGACTGTTTGTACTCTGCTTAACCTCTACAAAATTGCTGTGTTTTCAAACATAGGTACTTGTTGAGTGTTTTCCTTTTTCTACTTATTTAAGAGACCAGCTCTTGTCGGTGGAGTAATTTCCGGCGTTCCCAACCTTTGGCCAAAGCTTTGACTTCCCTATACGACATTGGTCTTCTCCTTTATCTGATCTGTAAATGTTAGGTCTGCCTCTTCCTCTCTTCCCTTCTACCTTCCCTTCTATGATGTTTCTTATGAAGTCGTCATGTCGAAGCTAACGAAGGTTGCCAAACATATTTCCTGTTCTCCTTTCTATGGTCGGTATTAAGTTCTAAGCCATGCCACTAAAATTTTACACGCCTGTATAGTACACAATTTGAAAGCTAATATGCCGTATAGATTCCCAGTAAATAGTTGGCATGCTTTAAAGGTGTAGGAATCGGAATCGATTCCTGTAGCAGCCCAAAAATATGATACGATGCTGATGACCTCTCAATTTTTCGATCTTGAGTGTTTTAAGCACAGAATAAATAGTAGCTAGTTAAAGTGCCTATATTTGTGAGGGCATATGAAGAAATATTTTGTATCCAGAACTTGGCCTATATAGCCTGCAGTACCGTTCCTACTATGATACGGTACCTACACTACATTAAGATAAACTACCTACTGGATGATACTAAGATGATTTATCACGATGATGATTCATCATTATTATTCACCAAAAACTGGTTATCGATTCTGAGCTCTATAATTTCTACTTTGTATGCCCAACAACCCCGCTTTTAATAAGAAAACACAAACATCGTTATGTGGCCACGTATTGCTTACACCAGATGCGTAAACACACTAGATTTTAGAGCTCGCTCAGAATACTGATTTCTGTGGATGCGTCTACCATTTGTAACCAATCGCATTTGCAACTTTCCCCAATATTAGCAGTTTTCTTTATCGTGTGAAACCAGACTGTTAAGTTTTATGGCGATGGCTAGTCGAACATTTTAACTGTGAAGATATACGTAGGTATATCTTAAGTAAAAGGCTTTATTGATGCTATATTAATGCTTATGAAGAGTGAAGAGATACTTCAACCCCGGATCTTAGTTCAAGTCCAAGGAGCGTATCATATAAAATAAAAATATAAATTTGAGAAAAATGGATTGGTCGCTTCACAAACAAAACCTGGATTCAACCAGCTTGGCAAGTTCTTTACAAGTAGGAAACCTAATCCGGCGTGACGTGAACAGCTCAGTACCTACTGCCCAGCCCCGGAAACAATAGCAATAGCGCCTAGCCTACTTGAGTATAAGTACCCGCATAGCTCCATAAAATGTATCTACCGAACCGAATTGTTTGCTGTAGGCTAGTACTATTATTTATCCTGTGGCTGTAGGCCGATTCTAAAAATACACATGTACCTAATAAGGTAAAGCAAGGAGTTAAACTTGATTTAGGTAATTGGAATAACAAGCTGTTATTACGTTATAATTGCACTGTGCATCTAACAAGTTTTTTTTATCAGCTTTTGCGCCGCATTATAATAGGAAGGTTAAAGATAACGGTTCCAAAATAAACAAGACTGTTGATCAAATATTTACAAGTACAACAATTTTACAATTTTACAAGCAATACATTTTCAACTATCTACACTTTCCCAAAGTTTACGATATGTCTCGTACGAGTGCACTAAGAATGTTTCTTTATTTTTCAGGTGA
Source organism: Alsophila aescularia (assembly GCA_946251855.1). Classification (NCBI taxonomy): domain Eukaryota; kingdom Metazoa; phylum Arthropoda; class Insecta; order Lepidoptera; family Geometridae; genus Alsophila; species Alsophila aescularia. The sequence continues at coordinate 49,184,147 of OX276375.1, forward strand.
GACCTTGTGTTATATTAAAAAATACTTTTACAGTTCGGGCCATAACAACTTCATAAAATGTTGAGGAAAATGTCAATGTGGCAGCCGTTGTCCTACCGGGGTCGGCACGAGTCGATCGGCCTTGGCCTATATTCCACTGCGCTCTCATAGAATTGGGTCGAGGTAGTGGAGTAATCACCTCATGCACTTACCCTTTACACCACTGATAATTTCCCTATCGATAATTACATGCATTATTAGGTCTGTTTTCCGTCCTTGATCCATTTTATTATTTTTGCGATATAGCTTTATCTAGAATCAAAATCCCTAACAAATAAACATGATTCACGACATGGCCATGGAGAAAAGGAATTTTCCATGTGATTGTGATGTAAAATATATCGATTGGACCATCAACGTGGACATTGTATATTGGAAACAGACGTACCTATGTTTACGAAACAAATATAAGATAAATTAAAAATACAGAGTGTATAAAGCTCGATCAGGTTTTTGACAAGTATTTTGTCTACTTTCGCTTTCCTAAGATTAAACATTTTAGTAAGGCAACAATTTTTAACTATCTGGTGACATCTGGCCGCAATCAAAATCTTTTTGAACTGTTTTTTTCTGATACTTCACCATCCATGCTTCTTAATATTTCACACAATCCATCATCGTACAACTGAGACTGACAGTTATTACGCGGCTTTAGATAGTCTTGTACCTGGTAGAAGCATCGTTAAGACTAGCTTTCTATATCGCCGAAAACTATTGCCAACAATAAATCTTTTCGAACATTTATAGTGGATAGTAAAACATTCTACGATTGTGTAATCATTTGAATAATATTGTGTGTCCGTGCAATTTTCAGTCAATTAATATTGCAACAATGTTGTAGCCGCTCCATTGTTGCAATATTAAAATAAAACCCGTTCTTACAAACTCCGCCATAAATTATTTTCATACAGACCTAACAGGGCGATGCGACCAATAATTACTTCGAACACATTTTGATGTAACTGCAGTTCCGCGGTCTGTAGGCGTCGATCTTCATAAATTTACTACTTACTTTAAATATGACAGGAAAGTGCTTCAAAATAACATTTCAGCATCGTAGTAAGAATCGTTATATTTTTGCTGCAACAACTGTTGCATACACCTAAGTATGCTATAAAACTTAAAAGAAAGCAATAACAATATTTTTTTTGTAGTCTGTGCGAACGCCCAAAACTCCTAAAGTAAGTAAGTGGGCCCAAGAAAGTGAAGTTCGCTAAGAAGGAAACCGTACTGGAAATAGTTGACAGTCTATATCTTTTAAACTTTTAAACCTATTCTGATGAAACAAACTATTCCCTAAGTTAAAAGACGTTGAAACTATTACTTACTTAAACAATTATTACAATCAGATTAGTAGTTTCCGTAAAATACGTGAACACATACATATAATACATTCACGAAATTTTGTATATTTGTTCAGATACTGATAAAGACTAACATATGAATATTACGCATTTTTGGCAACATTAAAAACATACACATCAAGTTGATGTTATGTTATGTGCGTTTTTCCATGCTCCGTGCTTCGTAGGGCACGTTAATCTGTCGGTCCCGGCTGTTATTGATTAGGAACAGTCGTCAAACCATGTTAGAGGCCTCCGAAGGATCATGTCAGAGGCAGCCTGAAAAACTCTGTCACCAGAAGCCATGCAGCACTACCTCATACGACAAGCAAGTATTTTGGAAAATTCATTTTCATTTTGCCAACAGATTTGAATCTTGCACGGGAACAGTAAATCTACCGGTGCTTCGATTCCTACCAGTAAACTATGAGCAAAAAGAACCAGTCTTCCCTACCAGAGGGGGGGGGGGCAGTCTGGTAGGCAGGAATGGCCCAAAAATACGCCCGCTATAGAAGAAACACTACGCAGCGCGCGCCGAGTTTCTTGATGCAACATCCCGGGTCCACAAGCCACATTACACAATAAATTATTGTAATTATTATTACACATGATAATGCCAAATCTATAAGTGCTGTGAAAATATTGCCTAAAATGTTACATCCTGAATCTCTGGCACATCCTTCTCACGGAAAACTACCGCGGTTGTTGGTTTTCAATAGGTCAGTCAGTAATGCTTAATTCCTCACGTCACTATATAATGATGTGTGTGATCAATGGGTGCACCGCCGCGTGCGCGTCGTACACCAGGCGGGTTAAGAACGTTTGCATTGTTTAACGATCATACAAATATTACATAAACCAATTTCTTGTATTTCCTATCGTAATCGTAAAAGTTCACATGCTCTCGACAAACAATGGATATTTAATAAGCAAACAAAGGCAACTAAGCTTTCGTCTTATCACATAATAGAGAACTTCTTTTTTTTTAGTTTAATTAAATTGTAATGTTTCTTTTTTACCATTTACCTTTCATTAAACGTCAAATTGTTTACATATCTACCTAAGAAATTATGTTATACTAGCTGTGCCCGCAGCTTTGCCCGTGTGGTGATTTCTCTGATTTAAAAGTATCTGTGTAATTCCAGGCCCAATATACCAATTTTCCAAATTTTCTTCAGCTGTAAAAAAGGTCTTTAACGATTGCTCGGCTTTCAATTTCAATTCAAACGCTATGCTATCCAACAGTGAAAACCGCATTTCCATCGGGCCAGTGCTTTTAACGCGATGGGCGAACAAACATCCAGACAGCACGATTTTTAAAAACGTTATATTCTTGTTCTTGTAGCTTATTTTAAAACACCGAAGCCATTTTAAAAAAAAACTTTGTACAGACATTTTGTTACTTACTGCTTTATTATAAGTATATGTACACATACAGTGCTGGTCATAGAATTAGAAACACCAAACTACACTTCCATTATTATTAAACATTTAACTTGTTAACTATTGATTACTAGTAAAAGAAGGTTTTTATGTATTTATATGGAAGCGTTAGTTCTTCTATAGTATAAAAATATAAGTTTAGTAACAACAAACAATGGTAAATTTTATAAAAGACCAATATTTATTTTAAGAGAATTAAAATACAATGAACTTCGCCGGACAACTAATTAGAAACATGAAATAAATACTAAAAACTTCAACAAATTAAAATACTTTGGATAAAACATAAAATGAAGACTATGAATAACATATTCATAGCTAGTATTAGTACTTTAGTACTTGGTAGGATATCCTCTGTTGTCGATTACAGCTTTACAACGACGCGGCAGGCATTCAATCAATTTTTGACACGTTTCCATTGCAATACCCTCCGAAACTTCAACAAATATGTCGTAAAGTTGGTTCACGTTAGTGATATACTTATCTGATAGTGTTTTCTTCACGGTCTTCCACAAATTCTCTATCGAATTTAAATCCGGACTGTTAGCAGGCCACTCCAACATTGTCACCGATTGCTCTCTGAGAAACAATTTTACGCTGTTTGCTGTATGTTTGGAGTCATTATCGTGTTGGAAAATCCAAGATACTGGTAAATATCCGTCGGCATAAGGAATCATTGTTTCTTCTAAGATGTTTTTGTATTGATCCATTTGCCCTTGAATCTTCCTCACCGGACCAACCCCGTATCCAGAGAAACATCCCCACACTGTAACATTTCCACCGCCATAATTTTCTGTATTTTTTGTGTACCTACTTGTTATTCAAAGCCTCGTTAATTGGTCATCGAACATATCGTTTTCCATCAGAATTCACCAAATTTATTTTAGTTACATCAGAAAATATATTTTTTTCCATTGTTGAACAGTCCAATTGCCATACTTTCTAGCGAAGGCTAGATGATTTTCTCTGTGTTGCCTAGTAAGAAGTGGTACCTTCCTAGCAAGTCTTCCGAACAATTTGCCTTCAACCAAACGCCTACGGACAAGTCTTGAGGACACATTGCGAGGGTCGTCCTTGGAAAAGATTTATTTCTTAATAATATTTGAACCTTTAAAGAGGTCCATCTTAGCTAAACGAACTATAATACTGTCTTCTCGAACAGTGGTCTTCCTTTGTCGCGCTTTTCTAGGTACCTACATTATCAGTTGTTCCAAACTGCTTATAATGTGCAATGGCGTTAAATACCATATTTACGGAACACTATAAGTGAACGGCTATTTTTCTGTAAGACTATATTATTCGTTTGAAATGAAAATTCACTATAATTTTTCTTGTAGCTGCATCACAGCTCTTTTTACCCATTCTTTTTAAAACTCAGAGTCAAAATGTAACCTAACTAGATGAATAAGAAAAGGCGGAACACATCACACTTTGTTTCTAATTAATTGTCCAATTGCCAGTAAGTAATTAACATATTTTTTTCAAACTTAAATTTGTTGTTTTTTTTATTACTTGACTGAATGTTAATAATCGTTTTTAAATTAGAGTTACTATCGTAATATTTTAATGTGGTAAATCAATTAACAAAATCAAAATTATTTGTAATAGCAACATAACAAACAATTTACATTTAAATTAATTTAAATTGATTTTGATGAAATTTGGAATGGAGGTAGCTTATACCCAGGAATAAAGCTGGAAAATGTTAATTACTCCCTATAAGGAACGGTTGCCATGGAAACGTCTAATTTATGTTTTTTGACAGACTTGTTATTTCGTATCCATGACAACCGTTCCTTACAGCGAGTAATCAACATAGTTTTCCCGTGGAAACTTACAATTTTATGGAATAAAAAGTATCCTATGTTTTATTCCAGGCTATAAGCTATCTTCATTCCAAATTTCATCAAAATCCGTCCAGCCGTTATCGCGTGAAAGCTCCCCAAACAAACAGACATTTCACTTTTATATATTGGTATGGATAATCCAGTGCCTTGTCCTGCTAATGCAAACAATACAGCCTCCTAATCACAGCTCCTGATCCTGTTTCCCTGACCCACCTGTCCGATCCTTTGTTGTTGCAACGATGAAACATGAGGCGACTAGCTACGGAAAATGAAACGTGGGCGTAGCTGCAGAAAGTTGGTAACTTTTCAAATGGAAAAATATGTTTAATCTCCAGTGAATCTCGTAGCTTATTTGCCGTCAATGTGTGGGCAGAGGTAAATGATACGTGTCACTTTTACTATATTGGTAACGTGCAAACGACGATGTCCATGTATCTTTCTTGTTAGAGTAAATTATGAATCTCCTCTATAAATAATTGTGACTAGGTACAGACTGTCTCGCTCATTTCTCCAGCGTGTTGCGCGTGCCAGTTCTGATCTGAATTTTAAAGAGAATAATGTGTAGGGACATTGCCAGTAAGCAATTTATTGAAGCATCTGTGTTAACAGTAGCATAGAATAACTGAATAATATACTCCTCTACTAGGTACCTAGTTGGTTTCCATGTAAAAAGGTCCCTAACTTTAATCTTCAAAACTTATTGTTCTTTGTATAAATACGAGTACCAAGAATGTAACTTTTTATTTGAATTTGGATGTGTGAATCCAAAACCACTTATGTTAAACAGCCTACACTAAAAAAATTATGCACATTCCACAAGTAAAACCTATTAAATGGAGTTACCTATAAATAATATTATGAAATCTGGCCAAGTGCGTGTTGGACACGCATAGACTCAGGGTTCCGTAGCTAGGATCCTAGGCTACCCAACTGTGAATACAACACTGCAATCGGTCCTGTAGTTTTTACGTGATATGCCAACAAAGTTTGTCTAACTTGGTCAATAGTCAGATCTCATAAATTAGTCAATTCTAGATAGCCGTGACAATTTTATTAGGAAATTTGTAGGTAGGTTCTTATTATGCACTAGTAAATTTTTTTTTAAGTTTTTTATTCTTTTTTATTTTTACAGTGCCTAACTGTACTGGGTGGACATGCAACTCAAGCAAAAAGGTCACTTTCGAGCCGAATATTTCGTAAACGGAACGAAATAGAAAAAAAACCGTACAGGAAACTTCAGTTATCATTTTAAAAGTTATCTTTTGAATAGGGAACCATAAAAATGGAAACAAAACATACCTATTTTATGTCTTCTGTACCTTATCAAACCATTTATTCTGTGCAAGTACTTATTCGTATGAATCAAAATATTTGAAAAATGGTTTGTAATGTAAGGCCTTTTACTTATTGGAATAAATATAAACAATATAGGAACAGATTATTGGTTAATCTGTGACTGAAGGAATTGAAAATTAAACGCATCGTCTCGGTTGTCTGGTGACATCGTCTCGGTTGTCTGGTGACATCGTCTCGGTTGTCTGGTGACATCGTCTCGGTTGTCTGGTGACATCGTCTCGGTTGTCTGGTGACATCGATTTTCCAGGCATCATGAAACTATAATTAAATTATACTAGTAAAAATAAACACGTACCTACTATTGAAGTGACTTACCAATAGTTTTCAGTATCTGAAGGTCTTCTAGTTCATATTCCTTCTCTTCTTCCGTGAACTCCGATTCGGTGGTGGTGGAGTCCTGCTCCTCAATCGAAGATGCGACCGACAATGAGCGGATATCGGAACTCAGCTCCGAACTGCAATCTCTCACCAATTTCGCACTGGCCATCATCATTTTAATGTTCACCCACTGTCTTTATTAAATTAAAAAGTGAATCGGCTTTTCTCAGCCCCTGAATGTTTTAATTCATAATTCTCTGCTTTGGTCTATCAATCGTTTCAGTGTAAATAGCTTGATAATTATTCTTATTAGTATTTTTTGGTAATATTGTACGGTGCGGTAATAATGTTTATTTATGTTATCGTATTGAGACGCGCGCGGGTGGTGTGGCGAGCGGCAATGCGTTACCTCCCCAGCGCGGCTAAATTCACACTGAGCTTGCAGCTCGCAGAGTCACAGCAAAATACATCGAGTGCCGAACGAATCGTGATTCGTGACGCTGGCTCTTCAAACTCGACCCATGATAAACAACCTCACTGCTTTTTGAACGACTCTCTTAGCACTGTAACAAAGTTACTTTCCAAACAATATTTATATATAAAAATAAACTGTAGCTACACTTGCGTCCTCGACTATTTAAATAAAAGATATAACCTTCATTAAATGGTTTATTTAATAACAGCGATAAGTAATAGACAATATTATACACAGGAAGTATTAAACAATAGTATCACACTGAAATCCGATATAAGGTTTCGATTACAAACTAGGAATAAATAGTTAAATTGCTTAGATACTAATTTGTCACTTGTAAGTGAAATAGCAAACTGGAAACTGATGCTAAAATACGAAAGCTTCTCCAGCCCGCTAGTGGCAGATTTTATATAACGGCTCAGCGTTTTTTTAACTATTCACATTTTATTTTAATTAACAAATACAAGGTTTTGTGACTATCGCAAACATTAGAGGCCGAGATAACTGAAAGTTTCTTAGCTATAGTACATGCTTGCCTTAATATAGTTCTAAATATTCTTAATAATAATAAAGGTAGTAAAATTAACGAAGAACTATGTAGCTTGCTTCCGCTAAACTGTTAGTCAAACTAATCATAAACGGAAAAATAATAACAAGTATAAATAATACATTTTAGTATTATTTATACTCAGATGTTGACTTCCTAACCAATAAATGAAACCCAACAATAAATACAATAAAATAATAACAAGTATAAATAATACATTTTAGTATTATTTATACTCAGATGTTGACTTCCTAACCAATAAATGAAACCCAACAATAAATACAATAAAATAATAACAAGTATAAATAATACATTTTAGTATTATTTATACTCAGATGTTGACTTCCTAACCAATAAATGAAACCCAACAATAAATACAATAAAATAATAACAAGTATAAATAATACATTTTAGTATTATTTATACTCAGATGTTGACTTCCTAACCAATAAATGAAACCCAACAATAAATACAATAAAATAATAACAAGTATAAATAATACATTTTAGTATTATTTATACTCAGATGTTGACTTCCTAACCAATAAATGAAACCCAACAATAAATACAATAAAATAATAACAAGTATAAATAATACATTTTAGTATTATTTATACTCAGATGTTGACTTCCTAACCAATAAATGAAACCCAACAATAAATACAATAAAATAATAACAAGTATAAATAATACATTTTAGTATTATTTATACTCAGATGTTGACTTCCTAACCAATAAATGAAACCCAACAATAAATACAATAAAATAATAACAAGTATAAATAATACATTTTAGTATTATTTATACTCAGATGTTGACTTCCTAACCAATAAATGAAACCCAACAATAAATACAATAAAATAATAACAAGTATAAATAATACATTTTAGTATTATTTATACTCAGATGTTGACTTCCTAACCAATAAATGAAACCCAACAATAAATACAATAAAATAATAACAAGTATAAATAATACATTTTAGTATTATTTATACTCAGATGTTGACTTCCTAACCAATAAATGAAACCCAACAATAAATACAATAAAATAATAACAAGTATAAATAATACATTTTAGTATTATTTATACTCAGATGTTGACTTCCTAACCAATAAATGAAACCCAACAATAAATACAATAAAATAATAACAAGTATAAATAATACATTTTAGTATTATTTATACTCAGATGTTGACTTCCTAACCAATAAATGAAACCCAACAATAAATACAATAAAATAATAACAAGTATAAATAATACATTTTAGTATTATTTATACTCAGATGTTGACTTCCTAACCAATAAATGAAACCCAACAATAAATACAATAAAATAATAACAAGTATAAATAATACATTTTAGTATTATTTATACTCAGATGTTGACTTCCTAACCAATAAATGAAACCCAACAATAAATACAATAAAATAATAACAAGTATAAATAATACATTTTAGTATTATTTATACTCAGATGTTGACTTCCTAACCAATAAATGAAACCCAACAATAAATACAATAAAATAATAACAAGTATAAATAATACATTTTAGTATTATTTATACTCAGATGTTGACTTCCTAACCAATAAATGAAACCCAACAATAAATACAATAAAATAATAACAAGTATAAATAATACATTTTAGTATTATTTATACTCAGATGTTGACTTCCTAACCAATAAATGAAACCCAACAATAAATACAATAAAATAATAACAAGTATAAATAATACATTTTAGTATTATTTATACTCAGATGTTGACTTCCTAACCAATAAATGAAACCCAACAATAAATACAATAAAATAATAACAAGTATAAATAATACATTTTAGTATTATTTATACTCAGATGTTGACTTCCTAACCAATAAATGAAACCCAACAATAAATACAATAAAAAAATTACCTCTATCTAGGATCTCATATTCCTGAGGAAGCCTTGTTTAAAAGCGAAACTCCCGAGTTGTTTATTTAGTTTATTATTTTTCCTCTATCGTTAGTTTGACTTTGTTTGGCGGAAGCAAGCAATAATTTTTTTCTTCATTCAAATTAAATATAGATATCCGTAAAGTAACGCCTAAGTCTATCAATTAAAGTTGTCGTTAATAACATAAAAAAGTCACATTTCACCATCTGTTCGCTAATACCCAAAACATTGAAGATTTACTGTTTTAGGTAAGCTTTAGTGTGTCGAAAATTGAAACAAAGCTATGCAAACTACTATTTTTAAGGCGCAATCCTAATGTTGAAGGTGAAGACAGCATTGTATAACTGACTCGCTCACTCGCTTACGTTTTTCGCATCATCTATCTCGGTCTTACTTTATGCTGTTTTATCCTCACAGCAATACCTGCGCATTTGTCCACAGAGCCTAACTTCACAACCACAAAGATTCGTTGTGACTACTGTACTTAGTAATAGTAACGTTACTGACGTTACTATTACTAAGTACAATACCTATAAAACAGAACCGTGACCTACGAATTATTCGTAAATAGTGACATACTGACTGACTGACAAAGAAGGCACAGCCTAAACCGATGGCCATTGAGATTGAAATTTGTAGGAAACATTCCTTGAGTACCTAGAGGTGCACTAAGGAGAGATTTTTTGAAATTTCATCTCTAAGGGGAGAACGAGTGTGGCAAAGTTTGCACGCGGGCGAATCTGAAGGGCGCAACTAGTAAAATATATATCTCGTCTCGGTCTAAGAATAACGTTATATTTTTTTCATCGGATTTTATATACATAATGTAACATAATACCTATTAGATACCAGGGTGGGGTATGTGGTTCGGCAGGGCGAATAATGTTAGTTTAACGACTTCTGAAATTTCAAAGATTTTCATTCATGAATTTACTTTTAAAGAATACGCAAAAAAACTGTACATCAAACCCTATAGTAGCACAGAATAAATAATAGTATTGCCGAGTAATCAGCTGGGAAAAATCAATAAGCTACCGCGCAGTACTTACCTAGTCAGTCGCATGTCAGTAGACGTCATAGTGGAAATAATGTCGGAATTTTGTACAATGTTTTGTTTAAAAAGTGAATCTTATCATAAAATTTGTAGTTTCAAGAGAAGAAATTGTAAATTTGTAGTGTTTCAAATCATTTATGTGTGTATTGTGGTTCAATAAGCCTTCGGTGTTTACGTTAGGTAAACTAACACTTGTGCGTCCAACAACTGCAACAATAACAAACCCTGTCCCCCATATACTTACTCCTGGACCGTCTCCGGTCAGAGACCCTTGGGGGCTCTCTCTCAACGAGGTATTTCCACCAGCGTCCCAGCGAGAGGAGCAGATGGAACAATATGTACAAACTTTTTGGTGCAACGTGTTAGTAAACTATCATTTATGGTTGTCGCTAATTTCTAAGATTTTACTTATGTATGGGAATTTTTAATACGATGTATTTATACCATTGCATACGTAAACGAATTCACATGCTTGATCGAAACAAACCTGCTACCTATATATAAGGCTATTCAGTTACTACTTGTATAAGTACGTAATCTAATCTATACCTAACGGATACCTAACAACAGGTTCAACCAAGTTATTTAGGTACAAATATAATTTTCAAAAAGTGTAAAAATAAAAACATGGCAACGATGGCAAGGACAAAACCTTTACAGATATTTATAAATGGTGATGTTTCAAAAAAGTACCTTATTTAGTATTTTTTACATTATACAATTTCAAAGTATCCTAATGTAAAAACTTACATAATACATAATTGAATTATGTTCTATTTTAACAAATTAACAAAAAACAAATTTTATAAACATGTGAAACGGGATATTTACCATGGATAGGTACTATTAAATAAACACACATAATAAAAATAATATTTAATATCTACATAATTATATATTTTTTATCCCATTTCTGATGTTTATACTTGTATTATATTGTAGTGTTTGCGACCATGATAGTTTTAAACATAAAAAGATATTTTACAACTATATATATTACTTTGTTACGCATATACAGAAAACTTACAACTACTTTACAGCCTTATGTTATTTACTTTATATTAGATGAAATGTTATTTTCTTCGTGTATAAAACAAGTTAGGTGGGCAACGTGACGAATGAGGCACAAAAATGAAATTCAATATTGTAAATGCGATAATTTACTTTGGATATGTGTTTATTAGGGTTCGTTTATAGCCACAGATATAAAAAGCAATATTTGAACTTCACACAACAATCTACTATAGCACATTATAGCACATTAAAAATGACGTGTTGGAGTATAAATTCTATAAATTACTAAATAACCTCTATATTAGCCTTGTATATGTATTATATTATCATAGCATGCTCTATAAGATCGGGCACAAAGTCGAAGTCAGTACAGATGTTTCCAGCGCAATGACTGGGCAATGAGACTTAAAAACCAGTGTCTAAGGGGGACGAGCGCAGTGCAGTGTCGCGCTAGATTTTGTAACCAAAGTTCTGGATGGCCATAACAGTGCGTGCTGCAACACAACTGCAACTGTTATGGGCGTACGCTTACCAACAGGCGAGCGACCTGCTCGAATCGTCACGCAATCAAATAAAATCAACATTTTGTATGTTATATTACCGATTACTAAACTTTGACACATATCTACAGGTGAGTTGTTTAACAAGGATATACGAGTACATAGCAGCTAATAACAGTTGGTTTTTAAATATATTTTCCAAATGTATTAAAACTGTCATTAAAGTAGTTTTGAAAAATCTTTCTTTTTATTAATAAAATCGAATAAAGGTAAAAAAAACAATAAATAGGATTCTGCTGCCGATAGTAAATAAAACATGGGCGTCGCCAAGGGCGGGCAGAGGGGGCAGCTGCCCCATGCCCGCTCTAGAGATTCAAAAAAAAGTTAGCAAAATGCAGAGAAGCCAATGTATGTCCTAAGCAAGTCGTTTGACTGATTATTTTCCATTTGACTTTCATTCCATTCCAAGTGCCATCCGCTCTGCGCCGGCGTGGCCTTTTTGGCACCGCACTTAATTTTTTACTATTTTTTTGTTATTATTATTGTAATTTTTTGTAATTGTGTGTCAAATAAATGTTTTTTCTTCTTTCTTTTTTTTTCTTCTCTGCTACAGTCTATTGTTAAACCCTTACAAGTTCAAGCCTATACGCGCGCTTAAAACATGTGTGACGGGATTGATAGTCCCTCTACGGTGACGGGTTAGCGGTAACCTGCAGTTGTCCGGGATGTACCGGGTTCCCTTGCTCTATTTACGTATCTTCCTGCTGAAAGCTTACGATTATAATGTTTTAAGTTTCTATTCTAGAAAGCCATAGAAATTATCAATAAGGTTAAGTGATCATAATATCACATAAATAATAATTTTATTAATTACTGCTGCTTGATTCGAAAAAACTTAAAACAACTTTACTTTAAACAACACAATTTTTTCATAATGGATTTTTCTCCTCGTTTTTTTAAACCATTTCCTCTCTAAAATAAGTAAAAAAAAAAATGCAATCATTATATTAATTCTAATATCAGCACCCAAAGATATTGGCGGGAGCTCATCGAACAAAACTTATTTTTGTGAATAGCTTATTACTACAAATGACATAATGTATTATATAGTTATTATACCATTATAGATAAAACAATAAATAACCTCGAAAAAATACTAAACAGTAATAAAGCTAACTAAAAATATACTCACGTACGAAAACATCTTCTCGCCAAAACGGCTCCGCACTTTGTTTACTAGTTTAGTTGTCAAGAGCTTCAATTGTTTATTTTTTATTATTAATATTTTACAGTTAACAATAGCTCTTCACTTAGGATCTTTTTGAATTTCTATTCAGATATTAGTAGCTCAACATTTTCGCACTTTTTTAGTTTCCATGCAGATAGTAGTAGCTCAACATTTTCGCACTTTTTTAGTTTCTATGCAGATAGTAGTAGCTCAACATTTTCACACTTTTTTAGTTTCTATGCAGATATTAGTAGCTCAACATTTTCGCACTTTTTTAGTTTCTATGCATATAGTAGTAGCTCAACATTTTCGCACTTTTTTAGTTTCTATGCAGATATTAGTAGCTCAACATTTTCGCGATCTTTATAAGTACCTATTATAGTTTTTTTTCATTATTTTCATGATGTTTCGTTTTGTAATTGAAAGAAATAAAAACAAATTTTTCGCGCTCGCTGTTCTCGCGCTTTTTATTACTCATTCCAGTGCATATATATTTTTTAGAATCGGAACTATATTTTAATTAAAATATTGATAGAAATAACTCAAATTTCGCGCTCGTTTCGCTCGTTCGTGCCTTTTGTGCTTGACCATAGATTTAATTTTATGATTGTGTTTATTATCATTTAATTGCAGCATTGATACAAATAGCTCAAAAATTTTCGGCAGTTTCTTTTTCCATAACTCCTTAATGCAGTTTTACTTTTGAATATCTGTAGATGAAATTCTAAGAACAAATCTACCTATCTTTAACGGTTATCTTAGCTACCGTAGAGATCCCTGCTAAAAACTGAGCCTGTGTACGCTGTTAAAATAATAACCCTCCTTTTTCGTAGTCGGGTAATAAAGTAGTATCTACTAGGCAAGCGTGCTACACCTTCGACCGCATCATCGCTTTCCATCACGTGAGATCGTGGTCAAACGAGTGCCTAGCACGTAATAAAAAAAGACTAAATAAAGAAGTAAATTAAATGGAATGGATGTAGCATTTTCATAAATATTATGAAGAGATTAGTTGTAGATAATAGAAGTAGTCATGGTTCATGAGTCGAATATGAGTTCTACTTTTGTACCGTGTAACCGTATAACACACATTTACACTACACTAATAAAACCTCGATTCTCCACAGATAAATCACATGCACATATAAAGGATGTATGTTAAATAAGAAAGTTTTAATTCCAAGTATCAATATTACTCTTATGTAACAATGTTGCAGAAACTTCCCAACAGCTCATCAATCAAAAATCGTATTATTGCTCATGCAAATTTCAAAGACTCCAGTCATTAACATTGAAAAGTCCATACAAACATCAACATTATCTATACCTAGAACATAGATAAATTATAGAAGGAGATTTATCTATGACCTAGAACCATCTAAGCGACATAATTTATTTAATGTACCTACATACAAACAGCTGGTTTTTCTTTGAATCATACACAGTGGATAAGACAAGTTCAAAGACAGCACATTATTTGCATAACTTATGTTAGTTACATCACCTTTACATAAGATATTTACAGTACAAATGTAATAACAATACTACGTTTTATCATTTTGCAAGGTTTTTGAACCGTTTACGCTGAACCAAAAAGGTTTACTTGGCGCTTTGATCGATTTTACTTTAGGCCTAAATAAAGAGACCGTGTTTGTCACATTCAGAGGCATTTTTTTTACTAGATGCCTCAAGTTTTTTTTTTATTACTTGCCTTGTGAAAAGTATACGTGCGAGCAGTGCGACCAACTTATCTGTGTAATGGCAATAAAAGGAACTTCAGCTGCCATAAAAATGAGCAACACTCACGGCACCCCTCAGTTCACAGATTATAAAGTAGGTCGCACTGTATGTAGAGCCAGTTAAACCATAATAATCAGTTTAAACTCGTGATTAGTCACAATTCCGCAAGTCCAGTATCACGCGTTGACAACGAAGATGATGCCGGCGTGCGTGGCGAGCGTCACTTTGTCGTGGAACCGGGCCGAGGGGCAGAAAGCAACGGCAACTATGTCCGACAGCGGGAAACGTTCGGGGAACAGCTCGTTTTCATTGCAGAGCTTCTGTGCTGCCACCTATGCAAAACAAACATTATTGGAAATAAAATAATCATTATTGTGGATGGTCCACGACATGAGTTTCACTAGATAGCGCTAAATGACAATATGGGCATATATTTTTTCAGACATTTTTCCTTAATAATTGAATGAACTAGTTACCTGGTCATTCTTGGGTACCAAAGCTAATTGCAGTCCATACTTCGCGACTGCGTCTTCGTAAGTGAGGGGCTCCACGACCATGGACAGTTCATCATTCACTTTGCGTTTCTTCTTCTGCCCGAGAGGTACCATCAGCAGAGTGGCGACGATCTGAACCAAATAAATAACATTAGCTGGTCTCATCATAAGTAATTTACAAAGGTTAACATTTTGTTCAATAACACAAAAATATATGAGCTTTCGAGGAAAGCAAATTTTAAATCGCGCTGCCTGCTATCGATTCGTGCGCACTAAATACGTTCCGCGCTTCT
Organism: Alsophila aescularia; assembly: GCA_946251855.1. Lineage (NCBI taxonomy): Eukaryota > Metazoa > Arthropoda > Insecta > Lepidoptera > Geometridae > Alsophila > Alsophila aescularia. The sequence goes on from OX276375.1 coordinate 49,199,771, forward strand.
AAAAGTATAGGTCGCGTCATGTAAAAAGAACGCTGGAAAAAAGTGGAGGGGGTGTGTTTGCGCATGGGTACACTCGCGCACAAAAGTACTAGGCCTATTGTTTTAAATAATTATTAATTAGACTTTCGCTCGCAGCTTCGTATCAAATTGCTTGTTATATGTCCGATGTAACCGCCTGACGAGCGAGTTCCTGACATATTTCGTGCTTGAGCGAGAAACGGCAAATAGATTTGTGTCTTGTTCGAGTGTCAGGAACACAGAAAGGCAATATTCTTGGTGGTAATTTTGAGCAATCTACATAACCGTTGCCCAAATCATGCAAAAAACACATGTCAGCCAAATTTCGCCTACTTTCAAGAGTCATTGGATAGTGGTGAAGGCATGATTCCTGATAATCTTTAAAACTACGATAGCAACGAAAATGTAGGTTCTTTACAAACTTGCTCTGTATACTTTCCAATTTCTGAGTATAAGTAATATACTGTGGGCACCAAGTGGTACTGCAATACTCAAGAATACTTCTTACGTAGGTTTTTTTTTTAAGTAACCCACATCAGTGAATGGACGACTAACCCGCAAAACAAAACCAAGACTTTTGACTTTTGTACTTTTGTACCATATAGAGGCGGTGTGACCACCGCCTCTATATGATCAGAAAATAATAATTTCGAATCTATTTGAACACGGAGATCCCTAACAGAGATTATTTTACTTAATTTAACATTATTAATTTGGTATTCGAAGTTCGTGGGATGTTTTTTCCTCGTAAAGAAAATATAAGCACATTTGCTAAAGTTTATACTAATACGATTGTCAGCATAATAGTGCCCTAACCTATCAAGATCTGCCTGCAGGCGCGCACCATCAGTGTTATCCCTTATATTCAGGTAAATTTTAGTGTCATCGGCATACAAAAAACTCAATAAAATTTGAACAGAAGCCACCCAACAACTACAACCTGAGAGTGGTTCCGCAAGTACGATTCCATCCATCTCAGTAAATTACCATGGATACCAAGTACGTATACTTTACGCAGAAGTATGATGTGATCCACACGGTCAAATGCTTTCTCAAAATCTGTATAGATCACATCCACCTGAGAGCCACCATTCCATACCATTCTTTATATGATCAATGAATACTCTCAATTTGTAGATGTGGATAGACCTTTCATAAATAATATGAAAACAATATAACAATATTGATGAGAGTGAGTGCTCACCTGCTTCTTGATCTCCGGGTAGCAGGGGTGCGCCCGCAGTGCGCGCACGGCGGGCGCGGCCGCCAACAGCGTGCGGCCGCAGTGCGCGCACGCCGCACCCAGCCGCCGCCCGCCGCCCCACCTCTCCATCTCGTTCAGTGTCTTTATGATGAGTGAGTGCTCACCTGCTTCTTGATCTCCGGGTAGCAGGGGTGCGCCCGCAGCGCGCGCACGGCGGGCGCGGCCGCTACCAGCGCGCGGCCGCAGCGCGCGCACGCCGCACTGCAGCGCACCGCACCCAGCCGCCGCCCGCTGCCCCACCACTCCATCTCGTTCACTGTCTTTAACGCTGCGGGAAATTATACATTATGAGCAAATAATATGGAGCGAACTTTAATAGGCCTATATTTTTTGAGGAAAAGAGCAACGAAAATCAGATTGTTAACGGTGTTATTCTAAGAAATAGAAAGATCTCTATAAATGTAAATGAATTACATATATATCGGTTTGTTTTATTCTAGTCGGTTTCAAATAATGGGAAAACTAAAAATGAAAACTAATTAAAATTTACAATTTAAAATTGTGTTTTTCTTGTTCTGTTTTTTCAAGTTTTAGATATTTATTTTTCATAAAACTGAACCTTTATTACACCCATCTTAGAAACAAAATTTTGCCTAAACCGTCTCAATTATCTTTTAAAGAAAATAAAATTTGTAGACTTAAGTTGTGTTATATTAAAGTTCAGAATTTTACCTGCACGATGAAATGTAAATATTGGGATTATTAAATAATAAACACATCGTAAAATAAAAATAAACGCAATGATCACGGATAAATTGCAGTCACTGCGGGTGGATTGTTGATTTTACGAGCAGACAAAATAGTCTACCCCCTTTCTCACTCGTTTGTTATACGTGACACGAGTACTATTGTACACACTTTCATTAATAACTCGATCTCGACTCACAACACTAATACTATTAACAGTATCACCTTACGTATTTGGGACGATATTTCTTCGGTTTTCGCATTTATGTATCTACCAACTGGATCCCAGACACTCGTCAGTTTAAGCCCATCCCCATGATTGATTTTGACTAATAGAACTACTTGGCAATTGTATGTATATACTTACTGAGCAAAGTGTCGCCGGAGAGCATCACTGCAGGCCACTGCGGGGAATAGTAAGCTCCGCTGGCGGCGAGGTGGCAGCGCACGGAGGGCGCGGCGGCCGGCCAGGCGGCCATGGTGCCGCCCGTGACCGAAGTGCTGCAGTACCCGCCCAACGAGTACGCTTCGTTCGCTGTCGGAGATATGCCTACACCTGAAACGAACGAAGTGATCGAAGCGTCATTTACTTCGCCCTCGGCTGTGCTCTTTTAACTGTCTTGTAATGTCACAAAAAAAATGTAGCGCATGAAAGTATAGTAGTCGCAGCGGATCTTTGTGGTTGTGAAGTAAGGCTCTGTGAACGATTGCGAGGTAGTGCTGTGAGAATAAAACAGCATAAAGAGCGAGATAGAATATGCGAAAACGTAAGCTAGTGAGCGAGGCAGTTATACAATGCTGTCTTAACCTTCATCAACGTTTGCGCAGCGACTTGCAGATAACTACCGAGCCACAAACATCCGCTGCGACTACTGTATGTCTGCTACGAAATAGTTATTGTTTGATTTTTATAGGAAAATTTACAGCCTGAACATTTTACAATACTTAAACTGTATTTATACCAGCTGCGGCTCGGCTTTGCCCTCGTTGTCATTTCTCTTGGTTAAAAGTATCCTATGCGTTATTCCTGGGCCTAAAATACCAATTTACCAAATAAGATCCAGAGTCGTTTAGCCGTCAAATACTATTCTACACAAGGCTTCTACACAACGCATTGAGATGCAAAGTACATCTGATTTTAAGTCAAATCCTAAGCTATCTAACAATGAAAATCGCATTTCAATCGGGCCAGTAGTATTGCGTGTGCGCGTACAAACATTCAGACATACACCATTTCTTGAAATGTTATATTCTTGTCTTGTTTAGTAGCTTATTTTAAGTGACCTTTTTTATTATCTTTGTCGTACAGTTTTTTTATACTTATTGTTTATTTTAAGCGGGCAATTAAACGGACATAGATAAAGAGACAAGATTAAAAAAAGAAGTGTAGCAGTAAGAAATATGTACCTGTTATTGGTGAATTCTCCGATACTTTATCTTGAAACGGATAGTAAATAGTGACGTCATCGTTGATGTCTTTCAAAAACGGCGATTCGGTGTTCAAGTCGTAGAGCGCCGTTGTACCGTCTGAGTAGCCCACGATTATAATGTTGTGCCCTTTTTGCTGCAACAGAAAAAAGCACTTGTTAGTAGTTTATTAAATTACTTTTAATTTAAGTGTAGGTAAGTAAATATTTAAATATAAATAAAACAGCTAAAAACTCACGAAATAGAAGATCGGAAATACGGTTACAGTTGCGTGCTGACGTTCGTAGCGCTCATCGCAGCTTGCCGGCATAACACTCGATGAAGGACTTCAAAATAGTCCGAAACTGGTCGGAAGATTTCCGATCTTCTATTTCGTGAGTTTTTAGCCGTTTTATATATATTTAATATGAATTTCACTCGCGTTAGTTTTCAAAATCAAAAGTAAATATTTAATAACATATATGAAGGGTACAGGCATAAAAGGGACTCTAGACATCTATCTACCTATATCTATACTATAATAAAACTGTGACTAGGCTAAATCTGTACATTAAATATATTTTGAAAATTATAATTGAGATAAACTTCAAAATCGATATAGAGTGCAAAAAGGATATTTTTTTTATTTTTATCTGTCTGTCTGTTTCTTGGAACACGCATCACGCTGAAACTACCGAACGGATTTTGATGCAACTTGGCACAATCATAGCTTATGTTATGGATTAACATTTAGAATACTTTTTATCCCGAAAAAAACATGAGTTCCCGCAGGATAGGGGTTGAAAGTTATTTAAAATAACACATATTACGCTGAAACTACTGGACGGAGTTTGATGTAACTTGGAACAGTCAAAGTACATATTATGTATTAAAGTTATTGATTCTTTTGATCCCCAAAAAATATAGGGTTCCTGCGGGATAGGTATTCAAAGTTATGGTAATTTAAATGTAATATAAATAAAACATTAAAACGGTATCATAATTTCGACCCTCTCGCCACTATACTGTCTGGTTTAGCGGGACCATTTCTGCCTGCCAACCCAGACGTGCGTGGATCGAAATCACGCACTTCTTGAAATGTTTTGTTCCATATTTTTATGCATTTACATATTTTAAGCGTTATTTTTACAATTTCTTTGATTTTTTAAAATTGTTTTTTTTCCTGAAGTAAACCGTCAAATCGTTACAACAAATAGGTCACAATAATTCCAATTCAGATAGTTTAGAAAAAACTCAAAAACAGAAAAGAATTCTGTCAATTTACTTTGTTTTTTTTACTTTGTAAATTTGTTAGTTTTACCTGAAGTGCATGTTTAAAAAGAAATAAATTATCATTTATAACTTACATTCCCTCATAAAAAAGCGCCCTCTAGCGGCTGTTTTTATTGGTAACCAAACTGCTTACTGTTTTACATTTTTAACCCCCGAACAAAGAGACGGGTGTTATAAGTTTAGGGTGTGTATCACTGTATGTGTGTGAGTGTGTGTGCGAGTTTTCGTTATTTTTTTTGGTTGAAAGCTAATGTGATTGAGATGGTCAACAACCCCAGCGCATAAACCAAACAAATCAAAGTTCTGCCTCCAATTTAACTAGATGGCGCTGATTGACCTTAAAACACAAAAGCATTTCATTCACTGCAACCAAGCGTACCCCTAAATTCAAATCTTTTGAATTCGGCTCACATTACTTTGTTTATTTTGTGTGAGGGTGTGTGCGTGTGTGTGTGTGTGTGTGTGTTTGTGGTGTGTGTACGTGTGTGTGTTTGTGGCATCCTCATAAAAACGCTCCCAAACGAATGGACAGATTTTGATGCGGTTTTTTTGTTTGAAAGCTAATGTGATCGAGATGGTTCTTAGCTATATGGCGGTAGGGGGGGCGAGAAAAGGGGGTGAGAATCGTAGCTTCCAAACGAATGGTCCGATTTAGCTGCGTGTTTTTTATATTTGAAAGCTGAGGTAAACGAGATGGTTCTTAGCTATAATGGGAGGGAGGAGGGGGGATGGGGGTTAGGATCGTTGATCTCAAACAAATGGACCGATTTTGATGCGGTTTTTTATGTTTGAAACTGATGTGATCGAGATGGTTCTTAGCTATATGGGGCGAGAAAAGGGGGGAGTTTAGAGAAAAAGGGGGTGAGAATCGTAACTTTCGTAACGAATCGGCCAATTTAGCTGTGGTTTTTTTATGTTTCAAAGCTGAGGTAAACAAGATTTGTCTTAGCTATAATGGGGCTTTATGCTCGCTACGCTATATGGTGAAGTTCGTAGCTCCCAAATGAATGGACCAAATTTGATGCAGTTTTTTATGTTTTAAAACGGATGCGATCGAGATGGTTCATCATGTTTCTTTGCTATATGGGAAGAAGTTGAAAAAAGGGGGGGGTGAGAATCGTATCTTTCAAACCGAATGGACCCACTTAACTGCGGGTTTTTGTTTCAAAGCTGAGGTAAACAAGATGGTTCTTAGCTATAATGGGGCTTTATGCTCGCTACGCTTCGCTGGCGTCTTCGTCTTCTAACCTATCACGACCATGTCGGATCGCCACTGAAGGTTATTAACACAGGTAGGTAGGTACTTTTGGTACTGGAATAACTCAAAGGATCATTATATCCCAGAAAAACTACCACGCGAGCAACGCTGCGGGCACAGCTATAGGCAATAATAACGTAAAAGTCTGTACAGAGAAGATTAAAAAAATGGGACTGAGCTACTGAACATGAATAAAACATTTTTTAAATGCGTGTCTGTCTGTTTGATTGTCTGTATGTTTGTTCGCGCATCACGTAAAAATTATTAGACCGATTGCGATGCAGTTTTCAGTGTTGGATAGCTTAGGGTTGATCAAGACCTGGGGTACTTGGTATCGTTATCCAATGATTAGATGCCGAGCAATCGATAAAAAACTTTTTAACGGCTGAAGGAATTTTGATCAAATGTTTATTTTAGGTCTTAGAATAGCACATAGAGTACTTTTAACCTAGAGAAATGACCACGCGAGCGAAGCCGCGGGCACAGCTAGTATTTCATAAAATCTAACTAACTACTTCATTCGATTCGTTTCAAGAGGGCCTTTCATATGATTACAACAGTAGCAAAAGAGCTCATTACAAGGAAAATCCATATTATAAATGAGTAAAAGGAGCCCATTGCAGCTCGATCCGAATAGAACACAATTTCGAAATTTAGGTTTTTCTTTATTATTATTTTTAATACATTTTTTTCCCATATATGCAAGATATTCATCATCATCATTTCAGCCTTTAGAAGTCCACTGCTGAACATAGGCCTCTCCCAAAGTGCGCCATGACGAGCGATCTTGTGCCACCTCCATCCAACGACTCCCTGCGATGGCTACAATATCGTCGGTCCAGCGTGTGGCGGTCTCCCTAAACTTCGCTAGCTTGTTCGTGGTCCGGTAGTCGGTTCTGCGAACTATAAGGCCTGCCCATTACCACTTCAACTTGCAAACTCTGAGAGCTTTGTCAGTAACCTTGGTTCTTCTACGGATTTCCTCATTTCGGATTCAATCACGTAGTGAAACACCGAGTATAGCTCACTCCATTGCACGCTGCACAACTTTGAGCTTGTGTATGAGACCAATAGTTAGCGACCACGTTTTAGAGCTGTATGTCATCACTGGCAACACGCACTGATTATAAACTTTCGTCTTGAGGCTCTGCGGTATCTGCGACGAGAAGATATGGCGTAATTTCCCGAACGCAGCCTATCCGAGTTGGATTCGTCGGTTGACCTCTTTGTCAAGTTGGATCTACCCAGTTGGATCGTCTGACCTAAGTAGACATAGAGATCAACAGCTTTGATAATATCGTTTCAAATATAAACTGGTGTATAATATACAGTTCATAAACATTAAAAATGATATTGAACAAAATATTTAGAGATCTATTATTTTCTCTGTTTTTTGTTTTTGTTGATGAGTCCCTTCTTTTCCTGTTCCCTTCATATATATATCTATATATCTATACTTATAATAAAGCAATAAGAACTAAAAAGTCTGTATAATGAACATAATTTAAAAAATAGAGTACTTCAAATAAGCTACTGAACAAGAATAGAACACTTTTAAAAATCGTCTGTCTGTAATCGTGTGTGTCTGTATGTTGTTTGTCTGTATGTTAGTTCGCGCATCACGTAAAAACTACTGGACCGATTGTGATGCGGTTTTCATTATTGGATAGCTTAGGGTTTGACTTAAAAACTGGAGTACTTGGTATCTTAATCCGATGAGTAGAAGCCGAGCAATAGATAAAATACTTTTTAACGCCTGATGGAATTGTTATCAAATTTTGGTATATTGGTATTTTAGGTCTTGTAATAGCACAAATAGTACTTTTAACCGGGAGCAATGACCACGCGAGCGAAGCAGCGGGCATAGCTAGTTTTAAAATAAATATGTACTTACTTGTGACCAGCTGATAGCCGTCGCCTGGTATACTAGTCTCTCTGAAGTCATCGAAAGTCTCAATTCCGCTACCGGCTTCAGTTTGTACATCACAAGTTCACTGTAAAATGGTTTAGGCATGAAGAAATTAGTATGCCTGTGATGATACGGAATGGTACACTAGAAAGATAAAGTAAATATATAAAAAAACATAAAAAGTGACATTCATTAAAAAAAGGTCGTAAAAGCATATTTTTATGAATTACATTTTTTAAATTACACTTTTTTTAACAATAGATTAACAGTGACGCCGCTTGCCTATAAGCACGCGCGTCATTAGAAGGTTTAATTGGCTTATACGCCGGGTTGGCAATGTTTAAAACACTGGGGTGAAAAACATACCTATTTAAAACATTTTGTTTTAAACATGTTTGAAACATACCTAAAAAACATCACTGTTTTATTTCATAATAGTTACTTTACATTACTTAATCCAGTTCATTGTACTAGGGCATGGCAAAACGACAAGCGTAACGCTAAAACTAAAAGAACTTAATTGTAAACACTTTTCATAGCCACTCTAAAGTTTGCTCATGGATTGTGGATTGAGCTTTAGTAACTTTGGCCATCAGCGAGTAACTCCCGAGTTATTATACAACACGCCTAGATGGCATTGTTGTGACTATTAAAATTATCATAATCACTTTAGTTAAAATAATCTAAAATTTAGACAAGTAGGTGTTTTACTACCTACCCTAGTTAAAAAACACATTTGACTGTCTTTCCGCGACCATGTTTACGAGTTATATTGTTTAGTAAAGGAGAACAATTAAATTGCGCGATGTGCGATATTAAGTCAGTGCCGCGCCGTGCTCGAGGAATCAAAGAAAGTCCTTAGGGTGCAACGTTTCGCTCAGCGCGCCATATTCAAATTTTCTTACGTTTTTTGTCAACTACAGCTCTATTACTCATGAAAACTTATTTTGCGGCAATAAATAGGTTGTATCAAGAAATTACGGTAAAAAATATCACCTAGATAATAGTGGTGATAATAGCTGATATTCATCTTGAATTTTGGTTTATTGACCTTGAACCTTTCGCTAACGAACCGAATCGATTTGATTCGATATTGTGAATGAAAAATGTATTGAATTGAACGATTTCAAACCGAATCCACAGAATAAATAATACCATATCGATCGACAACTGAGTTATCGAAGGGTTCTGAATCGGGGGGCTGGAACACTATGCTAGCACTACCAACTGTGCACATCATCAGTCTGTGTTCGTCTACTGCTGGACGTAGATCTCTCCTTGTGAACGCCACTGAGCCCGATATTCAGCTCTCGCACAGACAACTGCATATTACTTCGTACTCTAGACAGCAATGAGAGCATTTGATTATCGCCATTTTGGCGCTGCCTAACTACTGCATAGTTTGGCAGTAGCGAGAGTCCACGGAACTAAGGTTTTAGTACTATTACTTATACTGTGACTAACGTCAGGAGATGAAACAATGGCAATATTAGTTCCATGGACGCTCGGTGGAGCGCTTTGAATCAGCACAAACGAAAGTACGGCACAGGAAATCCATAGAGCTGATTACATTTATTACACTGATCTTTTTTTAACATCATTTTGAGTTAGTTTTTAGCTTGCTTGAATATATTTGGATTACTAAAAGTGCTATCATCGAATCAGTGAGCTCTCCTCATCCAATCGCTGCCAGCTGCCGCCTGCAAGTGGTCACACCACAGGCGGGTGTACTACACTACGCGGTCTCCACTCTAGAACCCGTTTTTTTTTCTTGGAGTACCAACTGCATAGTAGGAACTAAATTGTCGGTTAGCGCCGGCGGACAGGGCACGGCGAGGACGTAGGCGGCGCCGTTGGAGCACGCCACCGCGAGCAGGCCGAGCCGGAACGCGCCGAGCTCATCGCCCCACTCGCTGGGCACCCGGTCGCGCGCGCCCGACGGGCACCAGTCCATAGCCCACACGATGCCGTACTCGTGCGCCAGGCCCAGTGCGCACCGCGGTAAGAAACTGGAATGGAAACCGTTGGGAATTAGATGGTGGAAAACTCTCCTGTGTGGGCAAATTATCATATATTTCCTTGGAACAAATTGATAGGAGCATATAGGAATAACTAACTTAAAAGCTAAAAAAAACACGCCTGCCCTGCCAAAACAGAAATTATGCCAATAAATTATATACTGTCGGAATGAGCTTTTCAACAAGGTCTTTAATTTGATACTCATATTGTAAAATTCGAAGAAAAAAAAACGAATTTGAAAATGCGAGCCATACTGCCGACATATTGAATTTTTTGGGGATGTAAGGATTCTAACGATACCCAATACATCTAAATCTGTTCAGGCATATAAAAGTGGAATAAAGAAACTCACATACATATATACATACTAACATACATACTAACATACATACAAACATACATACAAACACACATACAAACATACATACAAACATACATGAATCCTAAAAACATTACGCTTCTTTTTTGGGCAGTCGTGTAATAACCGTAAGACCGGCATGACTAAAAGAGTTATCTATCTATCTATATTCGCCGTATATTAATTCCTTTCCATCCAAAGGTTGTCTGGAAGAGATCGCTTTTTAGCGATAAGACCGCCCATTGTCCCATATATATTTTGTATAAATGTTTTAGTTATTATTGTATTTTTGTTCTATGTGGTGTACAATAAAGAGTTTTCTATCTATTTATCTATCTATATTCGGGACAATTCACACCAATTACTTAGCCCCAAACTAGGATAGTAATACTATGGGCACTAGATAACGGATAAACATACATAGATACGAATATTATTACATCCATGACTCAGAAACAATCATTTGCTCATCACACAAATGATTGAACCTTGCGGGATAAAAACCTCAAAATTCAAGGTGTCATGCTCCAATTTACCTGGTGGAAATAGTGTAGTGTAGATTGGGATTTGAAACGAACTTTTTTTGGCTGACTATTATTTTTAACTCCAGAACTTCAACGAGAGGGGTGTTTAGGGTGTGTATGTATCATAGTTTTACTGTATGTATCCGTGGTCTGTCTTTGACATAGTAGCTCCCAAACGAATGGACCGATTTTGATGCTTATTTTTTGTTTGAAAGCTAATGTTTTTTAGGGAGAGGGGTCGGGGTTTTTTTTTTTATTTGTTCTTGTTATTGTACAAATCTAAATATGCCAGTATTTTTATCTTCAATATAGATTTCATATTTCCTAAGCAAAAAATATTCTATATACATAATCAATAAATATACAAACTTGAACTGTTGGAAGTCCCATATCTGCAGCAGACCGGGGTGTTGCACGCGCTCGTCCTTGTCGTGCCGCGGCACGTCGGCGCCGCGGTGCGTGCTCACGGCCAGGTAGTTGCCGAGCGTCTCGTCCGCCATGTTGGGGGGCGCCCACGACATGCACTGGATGCTGCCGCCCGTGAATAAGCTGTAACCTGCACACCACTACGGGTCAAAACAAGCTATTCATGTAGCCACTCGTCGATGACATCGAGACGTACGTTGGAAATACCTGAGATAAATGGCGCAAGAGGGAAGAGGCTTATGCCCTGCAGAGGGCGGAATAAAGATAATAACAGTCAGTCGTATGTTTTAAGCAAACTCCACCATATACGAGGGCTGTTTGATAAGTCCTTTTAAAAACTATTTATTAAACCTTTTTTCTGGTAAATGGCATTAACACTGGCGGGCACAATCTTTCAAATGAAGACTGTCTAAAATTCAGCAAAAAAAACAAGTTTTTGTCAGTTTAACCATTGTTTAACTGTGATCACTCGTAAATTTTCAACAACTATGGAAAAATCTGAATTTCATGCAGTTATAAAACATTTTTTTATGAAGGGTTGCAGTGCTGCCACAATAAAATCTGAACTTGATTCTGTTCATGGCACTAACGCACCAACGTTGCAGACTGTTTATGACTGGATACATGATTTTAAACGTGGTCGGTCAAGCACATCTGATGCTCCACGCTCTGGTCGCCCAATCGGTCACTACTGAGGATGTTGTTGAAGAAGTCCATAATATTGTACCCGACTACCGCCGAGTGAAGGTGCGTGAAATAGCTGAGAACACAGGCATCTCCACTGAGCGAGTACATAAAATCCTGCATGAAGATTTGGGTATGATAAAGCTGTCTGCACGATAGGTGCCACGTTTGTTGACAATCGAACAAAAACGCGAACGAAAGCGAATTTCAAAACTGTGTTTGGATATGATAAGCTTAATCCACGGATTTTTTTGAGTCGATTTGTCACTGTGGACGAAACTTGGGTCCATCATTATACACCTGAATCAAAACAGCAATCAAAACAATGGATGGCGACTGGTGAACGTGCCCCAAAGAAGGCCAAGACTGTTTTGTCGGCTGGGAAGGTGATGGCGACAGTCTTCTGGGATGGCGAAGGAATCATTATGATTGATTACTTGGAAAAAGGAAAGACTATCACTGGCCATAATTACGCAGAGTTATTGGACCGTTTTAATGCCGAATTGTTGGAAAAACGACCAAAATCGTCCCCCAAGAAACTCCTCTTTCATCAAGACAATGCCCCAGTGCACACGTCAGCTATTGCAATTGCCAAAATCCACGAGTTGGGCTTCGAGCTGGTTCCGCATGCTCCGTATTCGCCGGACCTAGCTCCGTGTGATTATTACCTATTCCCAAATCTATCTATCAAAAGATGGCTTGGAGGGCAAAAATTTTTGACAAATGAGGACTGCATCGCAGGTGTAAACGGCTATTTTGAAGACCGCGACAAAACGTATTTTTTGGATGGGATAAAAAAATTGGAAACTCGCGTCTTTGGGCCTCAAAGGAGACTATGTTGAGAAATGAATGTAAATTGTTTTAAAAAATATACTATTTTTACTTTTTAAAACGACTTATCAAACAGCCCTCGTTGGATAGGGCACCCTACGGCTTCTACAGGTTTTGCCTTGTGACGAAGTGTTACTTTTTCATGAACATTACAACCTTTTTCATAATTACACACTGTATTGTCACAGTACGTAATTACCTTGATACTCTCTGTACGATAATTATAGTCCTTGTACTGTGGTATTGTCGACATATGTTCTAAAATTCAAATATCCTGTCATTCGGATAATGTCATTGATTTGCTCATCTCGATGGTTACGACTGGTTTTAAAATTGCTTAAGGCGCTATGGGCTTCAAAATTTTTGTCCTACTCGTCAAGGTACAGTTTAAGCAGGAGAAGTGATGCATTTCGGGAGCCGATTTTAGTTAATATTTTATTTTCAATGTTAATTAATTTTTTCTTTCTTTTACAATCTTACGATTTTTAAAAAAAGTGTTTGTTGGTACTAAACACATATTTTTATGTAAAACTGCACGAAGTTGATTCATTCCATCGGCAAGAACGTCCATATTGGTGTTTTTTAGGAAGTTTTACGTTTTTTTCTATAGAGGCAAATTTTTTTAACCGTTTTTCGGAGACCCCATCCGGATACAGTATTTTGTGTACATTTATTACATATAAAAAAAACATTTAATCGTTTTTAAAGGTCTAGTTTTAAATATTCGTGAAGACGAATCGTCAAATTTGGAGCCCATTTCGCCTTAAATAATTGTATTATATCTATTGATAATAATTTCATACGTTTTAATCCTTATTGTTGGAAACCAAAACTGTGATAATAACAAACATCATCATCATCATGTCAGCCTTTAGAAGTCCACTGCTGAACATAGGCCTCCCCCAAAGAGCGCCATGACGAGCGATCTTGTGCCACCTCCATCCACCGATTTCCTGCGATGGCTACAATGTCGTCGGTCCATCATGTGGGGGATCTCCCACACACTTCGCTTGCTTGTTCGTGGTCGCCATTCAAGAACCTTTATTCACCAGCGGTTGTCGGTTCTGCGAACAATATGGCCTACCCATTGCCAATTCAACTTGCAAACTCTGAGGACTATGTCGGTAACCTCCGATTTTCTACGGATTTCCTCATATCAGATTCTATCACGTTGTTATAATAACAATACTAGATAATAAATAATTTGCTGAACACTTTTGTATATATTGTAAAGTAGTTCTAGAATTTTAGTAAATATATTAAATCGAGAGAAGACTGTGTAACCGAGTGCAAGATCTTCAAGCTATGTCAGCTGTGAACCTACATAGAAGAAAGAGAAATCTACTATCCAAAGATAAAAGGATGGGTCGCACCACGAAGTTTCCTCATTGTTCCTGGACTTTATTAGCGTCGCCTCGAGTGCCTGGGTAAAGGCATCCATCGAGTTCTATATTCTTCTGATACGATATCTCTACCTCCGCGTACTTTATTATCGTGTGCTTGGAGTCCCTTTGAACTGGTATACACCCTAGAAGGACCTCCATTAACAGCCTTACATTTTCCGTGAAATTTGTGTTTTGGGAGAAAACATTTGTACCATACTAAACCACAACCAAATCCAATAATTCTGGTCTTATTTTTATTAATCACAGAATAAACTACGTTTATAGCTTTTATTATTTCTTAATTTATTATTATTTTTCATTTAAATAGTACACGAAATTGGGAGACATGTTACGAGAAAATATCGGTATTGAACCACTCATTCATTCAAATTCTTTACACATTACGATATAAATAAAAAACTATAAAAGTAGTTTATTCTGTGATTAATAAAAGAGACCTGAAATTATAGGATTTGGTTATGGTTTAGTATAGTAGAAACGTTTTCTCCCAAATCGCAAATTTCACAGACAATGTAAGGCAAAACCTGTAGAAGCCGCGTGTGAAGCCATATCCTCTTAAATGTTTTTTGGATTGTTATTATTTTTTTATATTAAAAAGTTTCCTTGGTCTTCATAGTATATGGCATCAGTCATCATCAATTCCATCCTGTTTTGTCGTAAAGAAGCCTCAAACAAACCAACCAGGGAACAGACAACGTTTAATTTTTATAACAATACTAGCTATACTCGCGGCTTCGCGCGCTTGGTCATTTCTGTAGGTTAAAAGTACTCTATGTACTATTCCAAGACCAAATACCAACATTTGATCAAAATTCCTTCAGACGTCAAAAAGTTTTTATCGATTGCTCGGCTTCTACTCATCGGATTGTGATACCAAGTACACCAGTTTTTAAGTCAACCCCCGCTTAATCGGTCCAGTAGCAGACAAACAAACAGACAGACACGAATTTTAAAAATGTTATATTCTTATACAGTAGCTTATTTAAGTACCCTAAACTTTTTTTTATTATCTCCTTTGTACAGACTTTTTCGTTCCTATTGCTTTATTATAATTATAAGTATAGATAGACTATTTTTATTGACGACCGGTTGGTCTAGTGGCTAGAGACCCTAGGTACGAAACCAAACAGTCGCGGGTTCGAATCCTGCAAGGTGCAATCATTTGTGTTATGAACAGAAATGTTTGTTTCCGAGTCACGGCTGTAATATCGGTATGTTTATCCGTTATCTAGTACCCATAGTACAGGGTATCTTAGTTTGGGGCTAGGTAATTGGTGTGGAATTGTTCCGAATATATTTATGTATTTTTATTTTATAATAGTTTATAATAATTTATTAGTGGAGATACGACGTAGTTCGGCTTTTCATACAATCGTAGTTCTCGTATCATTTAAAATCCTAATTAAAAATGTTTCGGACAAATAAAAGGATGCAAGCCTTATATCACGGCTCAATCTACAGTTGGTTTTGATTTGTCTCGTCGCGGCCTGGTTTACATTCAACGTTTCATGTTTTGCCGTTAATTTTATAATAAGAAATATATAAAGTTAATTACCTTTTATTTTCTTAGATTCAAATCGTTTGTACGTCATCCATTCAGAGTCTGTGCCGCTGATCCTTACTTTGCAAGACTCGGTTAGATTCGGCAGGTACTTAGGCATTTCATCGTTTGTTAAAACTTCGAACGAACTGTTTCTCCACTCGTTGAACAAACTATCACTCGAGTAGTGTAACTTGCAGCTGAAATAAGTATAATTCAAATTATTTAATAAATAGGTACTATTAAGAGTTTTTTTTAATTGGATTGTCACTTTTTTCATTTTTTTTCTTTTCTTTTTTCAGTGCTTTGTCATTGATTTGTAAGTTACCCTGAAAGTTTCAGCCAGGAAGCAAATCGGGAAGTGCTCGAAATTTGAATTGCAAGTTTCCAAGGCAGATAGAAATACATAGATAGATAGATAGATACGTAAATACAAACATACAAGTGAAGTTAAATAAAACCTTAAAAAAGTATTAAATACTCTCTGGTCTGACATACAAGCTTAGAGAAACAAAACCAGTAAGCGTAAATTCGACCTCTTTGCATACAACACCTGAGCATGCTATTTGGCATTGATAAAACTAAGCTCCTTGTACTCTTTAGGATGACTTAAGAAGACCTCTTCTTTTATTATGTAATACAAGCTGCGCCCGTGGCTATTTAATTTTATTGATACAGTAGACCGAGTTTTATAAACATCAGTAAGATGGTAAGACCTAATGTTAGATCAAATTTTAGTAATTCAGTAGTTTTTTAACATTTATGACTGGTATTTGATCTAACCGGCTTTTATAAAACAAGGCCTAGGTGTTATTGTGTTATTCCAGGAGGTGAGTATCTATATGTCGTGGCCATATCGTAGAATTGAACACTTCAATTATGTGACCGATAATTTCATGAAATGCCCAGCTCAAACTGACCATACCGTTTAAACATCAACTTTTAATGATATGTCAATCCATATCATTAATGTGGGTTTCCAAGAGGTTTTCAAGGCTAAAAAATAGTTTAGTTATACTTACAAATCCCTGTAGGCTTGAGCCAAGTATGTCATATAGTTGTTTACTCTGTAAGACATTCGCGTGATCTTAGTTGAACCTGTAAGTGTGAAGTCATAACTGTTGTATAAATGATTTTTTAAGCCCCGAACTCGCTCGATATCGCACATTAACGTAATGCGCGCTAGCGTGTGTCCGAAGAAATAATTAAAAATAATATGTAACAATGTAAAACATTTGTAAAGTGTGGCAGCAATAAGTCTGCGGACTATGGCATGATAAGCCTGCGCTGCGGGTCTACTCTAACACGCTAAATCCGAAGTTTCGAAGTTTTCGTGCAATAGGCGAACTTATTTCATCTATACTTACAATAAAGCAATAAGAACGAAGTCTGTACAAAGATAATTAAAAAAAAATGCTCTAGGATACTTTAAATAAGCTAGTCGTAGATCATCGGGTGGCGATATATCTAACATTGCATACTGCAGCGCGCATACTGCGCGTGCGCGTCGCGGTAAGCAAACAAACAAAAGAAAATAACACTTTTTAAATTCGTGTCTGACTGTTTGTCTGTTTGTCTGTATGTTTGTTCACGCATCACGTAAAAACTACTGGACCGATTACGATGCAGTTATCACTGTTGGATAGGTTAGAGTTTGACTTTAAAACTAGGTTACTTGGTATCTCAGTCTGATGAGTAGAAGCCGAGCAATTGATAAAATATTTCTGACGTCTGAAGAAATTTTGATCAAATGTTGGTATATATAATAATTATCTAATGGAAAAATTTGGGTCACGGACGAGATTCGAACTTCATTCCAGCTTCAAGATATCCGACTAATGAAATGATTAAACGCTGTCTAATGTTTGTAAAGTAACTAATACTAGCCTTCTCCTATTCGTTGTCGTTTCTTCTTTTTCTGCTCGGCTTCCTCGTCGTTTGACACGTTAGAGTTTACATCAGAATCGATGGATTCGACATCCGAATCCGGCTCCATCTTAACTGAGACGTCCGAATCGTCGTTGTCGTGGATTTCTTTGTGCTCGCATTTGTGCTGAGACTTCTCCTCGGCGTTTTCGAATGTTGCCCCACAGGAGCATGTCTTGTCCTGCAATAATTAAGCAATAAACAGTTTATGAATTTAGTTAAGGTGGATGGTCCATGACATAAGTTTCAATAGATGGCGCTAATGACAATATTAGCTTAATTTATTTGTTTGGGCCTTGTATTGCAGTCAGGTTAGATTTAAAACTTTATTCGCGGTTAAAACACTATAAGATGTTAATTTTTTATAGTTTTGATTGTCAAACTAATATTTTAATTCGTTCCCTTTGGGTTCCCTTTTGGTTCTTGACTCAAGATCTGAACCCAAATTTATAAGGAACGAATACGGTTAAAATATTAGATTTACAATTGAAACTTAAGATTAAATATAATTATTACACGGAAATATAGCCGCCAATCAAGTTATAAAACGGATCTGATTGCAATTAAAGGCCAAAAACTAATAATTATGCACATATTGTCATTTAGCGCCATTAGTGAAACTCATGTTGTGGACCATCTATCTTAAATACCACATATAATTTAGTTAAGATACAACGTTTAATAAAGTTAAGATACCACGTATAATTTAGTAAAGATACAATGTATAATTCATCATCATAATCTCAGCCGAACATAAGCCTCCTTTATAGAACGCCATAACGTGCGGTTGCTCGCTACTTGCATCCAGCGGGACCCCGCTATCCTCCTACGCTGTCTTCCGGACCAATGTCGTCATTCGAGAGCCTTTCTTCCCCGGTTATCGGTTCATGTGGCCTGCCCATTGCCACTTCAATGTGCTAATTCTGAATGCTATGACAGTAACTTTAGTTCTTATGCGGATATCCGCACTGCGGACATTAATATCATTTATTTCATATTCGTATAATTAGTCAAAAATAATCATTATATATAAATTTTGTTTTGTCTACTTACATCATTCACGTTTGTTGAATATTTTTCTATAACCTTTTTAGCTCTGAAACAGAAAATGACAATCATTTTAGCATCTCATCTGTGTACTGACATGCCTTATACAAGAAAAAATACAGTTATAAAACTCGCGGATTTTCGCCGTGTGACGTCATACGTGTTTTAACTTTTTGTTAAAATAACTTCTTTTCTTTTTTTGTAGTGGAAGGCCTCTTACGCAAGATTTCGCATGTGGTAGTCCCTCACCTTTGTCAGAAATTCAACCGCCAAGCAGTAGTGTGTAAACATTTCTGTGTTTCGATTCGAAGGGCAATGTTCCCAGCGATATTACTGGGCAATGAGACTAAAAACCCAATGTCTCAGAGGGACGAGCGCACTGCAGTGACGCTCAACATTTTGTAAGCAAAGTTCTGGGTGGCACTACTACTGTTACGAGCAGGCGTGACACTTACCAACAGGCGAGAGACCTGTACATCTCGTCACTTAAAGGAATAAAAAAACATGAATATTCGAAATGTCAAAATTATTCCGTCTCCAGGCAGGCGAGTTTTTTAATAGTATCACTCGAGTGTTTTAAAACCTAGATATGTGCCGTTTCATACACTACTTTATCTGCACTCATACAATAGGAACTTATTAAAAAAAAAAAAGTCGTTAAATTTTCTTGATTTTGCTGGTAAAAGCTCGTTCGTCATGTTCGTTGCTGTTTCCGTGATGTCAGGTGAAGTCAAATTCTCCTCACTAACACTGCTGTCGGAGATTTTTAATCAGGATAAAACTTTTGATCAACAAAAACACATTAAATTGGTTAGATACTAATGTAAACTAAATTATGGCGCCAAAATCCAGTCCACAGCGAATTCGCGCGTATCAAACACGCGCCGCCCTAGATAATAAATGGCGAAAACCTTCATAGTGCGGAGCGAAATGCTATTATGGGGGGCAAAAAATGATTAGTTCAAAAAACAGTGTTGTAATGTAATTATTTTTCTTATTAGAGACGCGCAGTGCGTAATTTATGTCATTATGCCACCATTTTTGAGTTCATAATCCGGATTTTACGATATGAGTGTACGTAGATAAACATAGGAACGTAGTGCTTACTTTTGTGCCGCCCTCCGTTTCCCCATCGGCTGGCCGTCTTTAGGAGATTCCGGTACTATAATCTCCACTTCGTCGGCGGCTATCTTCGCTTTTAACTCTTTTTTAATGCGTTGGTCTCGGTGCCAGGCCATATGCTGGTTCTTGTATATGCACAGATACTTGTTGTGGCATACATCACATACGTTGTGCACATCTTCTAATTCCTGCAAATAATCGTAAATCTATAGTTATAATAGAGCATAAGTAATAGAGCGGTTCCTCCTGCATCTCCATCTTCTATTTGTGGCTGCAAATTAACTAGTGGCTCTGTGAGCTGTATACCTCGCGTCTGCATTTGCATAACTTAAAACTGAATAAATTAAAAGCGGGCAAAAAAAAGCTCTGCGACTAAAATCTTATAATTATCGAACCTGCTCACAAAATTTCACGAGAATCGATTGAAAATGCGACCTGTAGAGGAGAACAACCGGACATAAGAAAGCATTATTGCCCAAGCTGAAACGGACACGCTTCGCTCGCGCTCCGGCGCTCGCTCAGTTCATACATTGAGCATACCTGTTCAGTCTTCCCACATGTCATAATGTGTGCATAGAAACCGTAACACGATGCTCTGGTGAGTTTACATATTTTACAAATCAAACTGTATTTCTTTTGATACTCCTTTAGATATTTTTCGACTGCATAAGGGTTCCTGATATTCTGAAATAGATAGAAGACAAATTTAAAAAAAAAAATAGAAGATTTTATGAGTTGTTCTTCTTTTCTTTTGTTTTAATGCTTTTTTTCTTGCTTTTTTTGCTTTTTCAAAGATTTGTGAGCTACTCTGTTTCATTAAGATAGCTAATCTGGAAGTGCTCGAAATTTCAATTGCAAGATTCCAGGACAAACAGAAATACATACAAGTGAAGTTAAAATAAAAGCTTTTAAATAAGTATCATTAAAATACTTAAATTAAAAAAAAAAAGTTTGTAGTGTTTTTTTTTTTCATGCATTGTCATCGAGTTGTGAGCTACTCTGAAAGTTTCAGTTGTGAGCTACCCTGAAAGTTTCAGCCGGATAGCTAATGGAAGTGCTTGTAATTTGAGATGTAAGATTCCAGGACAGAAATACATACATAGATACATACAAGTGAAGTTAAATAAAAGCTTTTAAAAAAGTACTTACAATAGGTAATTCGCCAACCTTCCAAGCGATATTGTAATGTTTCGACATGGCGTGCTCTTTCCATTCGTTCCTTTTTCCTGTTTTGTTGCATACCCCACATTCATATTTGTCTAAATCAAAAATTGATTCATTATACGAACAATAATTAACAAAAAAATAAACTCCAAAAACAAAGAAACTACAAATTTAAAACAACATTTTTATGGTTTTTTTTTTTAAATAGACTTATTCTTTATTATGGCCAAAAAAACAGGTTAACATAATAATAAATTAGAACTAAAAATAAATATTTTAATTTTAATTTAATTTTGTTTTGCCACAAGCCGGCCCCAACTCAGCATAGTGCTGGTTGAAAACAATCATCTTCCGTAAAAACATTATTTTTAGTGTACCTACATGAGTAATATGCAGTTGTATATGACCTACATCGGTTTCGATCCCGCCATACAGTCCGTTCACTATAAAAAGTCCTTTAGTTCATGAATTGGTAGCCCTGAGTAGTGGGGCTGCCAGATTTTTCCCAACAGTACGTCCCAAAAATTAAGGTAGATGAGATAAATTATAGAAAAACACATATTAGCTTTTATAATGTAAACAATATATCCTATTCTTAATATCACACTGATAGGCGTTATCATATCAGTCAGGTCAGGTTTGGTGACCGTCACTCGAAAGGGTTCTTTTTGTTTAATTATAGAACCCTTAGTTTTTTTAGTCATGCCCAAAAACATACACAAACAAAATATTTATTATCATCATCATCATCCAATCAAATATAATGTATATGGTATATACATTATATTTGGTATACCTTTCGTATCGATTTCGAGATCTGGCAACTCTATTTTACTTTAGGTTTAGGTTTTTACGTAATGACAGTTGCTGACAGGTTCGGCAACTGTCATTACGTTGATAGTCAGTAGTGCCAACATTGTAGGAAAGGAACAAGTTATAGTGAAGTTATAGTAGACTGGGAAACTATTTAGAACTAATTTTGTTTTAAATCAATTCGTTTTATGTGTGCTTACCAGCTTACCATTCAATTTATTTGGTCGTAGGTATTTGAAGTTTTTCGGTTTTAATCGCGGCATTTTTTTAATAATTCTGTGTTTTTGTTCATGTATAATTCAATATAGTAGTAGTTGGTATATAATATATTATAGTAATTATACCTTGACATAATAAACATTCAAACGGGATATTGACGTTAGAAAATTTATCGATTTTATTGTTTATGTTAGTGACCACGCTAGTTTTAAAACAAGTATTGTAATTTACCTTTATCCAGTGACACGGGCTGGGTAGCTTCCATGTTGAATCCACTGCTGGTGCACGCATTTGTGTGTTGTATGTACGCGCGCGCGTGTCTGCGCGTTAGGCCGCACTTCTTGCAAACCAGCCCGCCCGTCATGTTTGAAACGTTGTTCAGGTGCTCTCTTACTTGCACGGGGTCCTTCAGATCCTTAAGTTTGAACATGTAACGTTTGACTTTTACAAGCTTTATTTAACTCAAAAGGAAGCTCATTGTCTGAATAAGAGACAGACTGTTTTGCAAAGGGAAGAGCATTCAAAAAACTAAACATGTTAGTATGGCGGGTCTTTTCTTGAAATCTAATAATGGATAACTAACTTCCTTTAGTTTAGACCTATCAAGTTAATATTTTGTTCACTTAAGGACATGATATACAAACCAGCCAGGGCGCGCGCCCAGACGCTCGCCTTTGTAACTATTTAGTAATCTGTGTCAAGGCGCCATCATCGTATATCATGTCCCTTAGAGAGAATTAGAGTTCCCTGACAATCCAATATTTTGACACTTATTGCTTGATGTTAACACAATTTTGTATGTTTATAATGCTCTGTCTTGGGAGAAGGGTGTTGGCATGTCATATCACAGGTTTACCCTAGTTTGGGTTGCAATGACCTTCTCAGGATTAATGACTAACATAATAACCTAGTTTTACTGCTGCTAATAATATTATGTTTATGTTAAGTTTCTGTAAGTCTGTGATGAAAAAAAATATGTTTGCAGCACATAATAAATAGTACAAGGTTGCAGTCAGGACTGACAGTAACGATAACCCGGCCAGTGGCACTCGGACAAATAATAACCGCTAAAGGTAAGGCATCCTAGGTGCGTATACATAATGATAAATTGATGTTTTCCAATTTAAGCAAAGACATAATAATAAAAATGGTCAATTGCAGGGAAACTTTAATAAAAAGGAATTTATTTAAAAATTACAATTTAGTTCAACTTAAGCAAAAATACTTTGTCACTTTACAGCCAAATATTTCGTTAGCGGAATCAAATTGAAAAAATAACTCATTATTATAACTAGACATTAATAAAATATAAAAAATATACTTTCGAATAAAAATTGGATAAAATGGAAATAAACTCGAATGGGGAAAAAACTTAACATTTTCATATTTCGTGAATAAAAAAAAAAACAAAAGTTGACCTAATTTTTTCAATATTTTTGTTACTCCTATGTAGCAGATGCTTTGGACTACCAAAGCATCTGCTACTACTACTAGTAGTAAATAGTTTCTGAATAAAATTGCTGTGACATACAGACAGACGGACATGACGGAACTGGGTAAAAGGGTTCCATGTTTGAGTACGGAACCCTAAAAGACGATCAAATAAATTGGTTCACTTACAGGGGGTTGATCTCCGTCTATCCAGGCCATGTATTCGTGCGCCTGTTGAATGTGTGTTACCCAATTTTTTCCTTCAACATGTAGCTTGCAAACCCCGCACGTCACCACTGGCCGAATTTCCACTTCTATTTTTGCTGTTTTGGGCGTGCTCTCCAATAATTTGTTTAATGGACTGTAACTCTGTAAACATAAGGAAAAATAAACTTATAGTAAATATTTTGTGGTTCGTAGTGACTTATTTTTACACAACTCCCCAAAAAAGGAGTGTAATGTTTTCAGGGTTCATGTATGTTTGTATGTATGTAGGTAGGTATGTGAGTTTCTGTATTCCACCATAACTTTTAAAAGCCTAAACAGATTTGGATGTACCGGAATCGTTATAATCCTTACATCATCCCGAGTAACATAGGCAATTTTTTTCATAAAAATCGCCATAATAACTTTCTCAAAAATTAAAATTTTACAATATGGGTATTAAATTGAAGGCTTTGGTGAGCATTCAAACAATATTACTTTAGCCCGCGACTTCGTCCGCGCGGACTACAGTTTATCAAGACAAAGCATCCTATATTTTTCTAGGATATTAAAAAGTAAAAGTAGTTATAGCACCAACGTATTGTTTTCTCTTTGGCACCACCGCTCTTGATTCTTTTTGACAGACTTGTTATTATTTCGTTTCCATGGGAACCGTTCTTTACAGCGAGAAATCGACATTTTCCAGTTTTCCCGTGGAAAGTTACTGTTTTCCGGGATAAAAAGTATGCTATGTTTATTCCAGGGTACAAGCTATCTCAAATCCAATTCAAATTTCATTAAAATCCGTTATCATGTTAAAACTCCCCAAACAAAACAAACAAACAGACGTTTCACTTTTATATATTGGTGTGGATTGGTGGCATAAGTTCTTTTTTGGCAGGGCAGATGAGTTTTTTATATATTTTTTTACTTTTTTGAGTTACACGTCACTATGAGTAACGGGCATTTATTTAAGAACTAGCTTTGCCGGCGGCTTTGCCCGCGTGGTCATTTGTCTTGGTTATCTTATGTGCTATTCGAGGGCCTACCAATACTCAAAATTCCTTCAGCGGCCAAATAGTCTTTATCGATTGCTCGGCTTTTAATCATCTTTCCTCCTTCCTTGTAAAAACCGTAAAAACTGAGTAAATTATAATATGCAGCAATAGGAAACTTTGCCATGCAACCGTGAAAGTGTTCGTATGAAGACTTGCAGATAGAATTCTCCGCTGCTTGTTGACCCGGCACAGAACTTGGTGCTGTTTGGGCAGCTAAGCCAGAAGTCCCTCGACATCGACACCCTTCTGCTACGTCTGTCAACTTCTACATTCATCCGCTACGCTACTTTCTCTTCCATGTACTTGTAACTCTTTTTTTTTTGTTATCCGCTGACCGTCGCACGTAGGTCCTTTTTGCCAATCTATGCGCGCAAAATATATAAATTTCAGGTGGTACTATT
Source organism: Alsophila aescularia (assembly GCA_946251855.1). Lineage (NCBI taxonomy): Eukaryota > Metazoa > Arthropoda > Insecta > Lepidoptera > Geometridae > Alsophila > Alsophila aescularia. Next base: position 49,224,780 of record OX276375.1, read on the forward strand.
TGCCTACAATTTATTTTCCATTGGTGAAGCGTCAATGCCTAAAAATTAGTTAGAATATTTTTCATTGATTATTTACGTATATTATAAATTAATAACCATATGGAAAACACTCGTATATAGTGCAGGCGCCCGCTCTCATGGATGTTATATCTTTGGTTTCATCCAAAACTCTGAGAGATGGCGTTAGCAATCATTTCGCATGCATGTTTATGCATTCGAAGCTGGCGAGTGATTGGTTGACAGTTGAGTCGCAATGGATGCTTCTCAATCTCCGTTGTGATAAATTACTTCCCTCGGAAACATAATCATATTTAATTGAAAAGACTTGAAGTTCTTGTGAAAACTACTACTATTAACATTGCATTGTCTGACGATTTGGAGAACTATAAGTGTACAGTGCCTTCACGCTTGGAAGTGCTGTTTTTATCTTCGAATATTGTTGGAGCACCCACCCGCCGGTCTTCGGAGACGTACATCTGCTGTAATTCGTACCTCGAGGAGCTGCAGGTGTGCCTGGATTAATGAAGTGGTGAGTGGGCGTATTAATTTACTGCATATAGTGGAGATACGAGTGTTTTCCAATAGGAATTTTCAAATAGTTTTTTCAGCCATAACGGTACGCGAGTACACACGGTATAGGCTATTTACACGCCATACCATCCATATACCCACCCAGATTGCCAAGCAAATCAAAACACGCAGCTATCTGGAAGACCGCGCGCAATAAGTTAACGTTAACACAATTCATAGCTTTTGAACGCAACCGAGCACGTACTTTTGCTATCAGTTTGCGACCAAGTTTTGAAGTGAGATTACTTTTTATTTTGATTGAGTTATTATACAGTTTGATTGTAGATCTAGCGCGCACAAGTACTGCCTTCTTTTTGTATCAATTTGATTTCGATATCACGGTAATTAATTATCTACTTAATATATTTTTTACAATTTAGTACTACAAATAGAGATTATCCTTCGAATAATTGGACTAGGATTCTTGTGATTGGTCTTGAAATTATTTTTACTCTATACTATTATGACTAAACTACCAATAAAGCAAAATTTCGTCTGCCATAAACTATATTTTATAATTTTTAGATCTGGCGGTGAAAAGGGTGAAAAGTAGTGAGGTATTCAACCATTGGCGTACTGAAAAACGTATTGTCCAGAAATTCGATACGGTAATGAAACATTTCAAAGACATGACGTCTTTAGATGATTTTGATGAGCTATCAAAAGCAAAACTTTGCAAGAAAATTAAGAATTTATGTGTACAATCGGCTTACAGATGGCGAAAAAGTAAACTTACATTAAATGTTTAAATAAATAATTTATATAATAATGTAATAAATAAAATTGGGAAAGAATACATTGTCCATCATACAACCATAGTTCTTCGATTAAATCATTCTTACTAGAAAATTTAAGGGTGAAATAATTTTGCGCGCATAGAAAAGGAACCTACGTGCGTCGGTCCCTGGGCTCGTAGAACAACCTCCTAGGACCGCCTCGCGACACCACGTACACCAGTTTTTAAGTCTAACCCAACAGTGAAAACCACATCACAATCGGTCGAGCAGTTTTTACGTGATGCGCGAACAAATAAACAAATAGACAGACAAACAAAGAGACAGACACCATTTTTTAAATGTTATTGTTTGATCAGTTGCTTATTTTAAGTACCCTAGGCGTTTTTTATATTATCTTTATTGTACAGACTTTTTGTTACTAACTGCTTCATTATAAGTACTAGCTGTGCCCGCGGCTTCGCATGCTTGGTCATTTCTCTAGGTTAAAAGTACTCTATTATTTGCTTTTCTAAGACTTAAAATACCAATATTCAAGATCAAATTTCCTTCAGCCGTCAATAAGTTTTTTATAGATTGCTTGGCTTCTACAGTTTTTAAGTCATACCCTAAGCTATCCAACAAAGCTATGAAAACCGCATCGCAGTCGGTTGAGTAGTTTTTACGTAATGCGCGAACATACAAACAAACAGACAAAGAGACAGACAAGATTTTAAAAAATAAATTGTTCAATAGCTTATTTGAAGTACTCTAGATTAGATTTTTTCGGACTTATTGCTTTATTGTAAGTATTGATAGACGGTAAAGTAATGGAAATAATTAAGTTTGGAAAAGCAGCCTCTACACGCAGCCTTAATGGATGTTTAAAGCGAGAGTAACCAAAGTCGTAAAGTAAAGCCATTTATTCACTGAGAAACAATGTTTCGGATAAACAGTTTCTTTAACATCACGTAGATGTTTACAGGAACAATGTTACGGAAACTCTGCCATCCACATTAGTTGTTTACGATATGTCGACCGAGGAGGTAGTGTTGTTGGGTGCTGCGTATACATTTATTTGCAGGCGATGTCTAGTCGAAAGAAAAGAAAAAGATGGTGGCTTAGGAACTATTTGATAAGAAGACAAGTCGTGATAAGTAAGCAATCCCATGATATGCAATTTGTTTCAAATATTTCTATTATTTAAAAAAAAACATCGTCCCACTCTATCTCCATGTTTAATCACGCAAGTCTACACTCGTATGCATCTGTTGCGAAACTGAATTGTTTCTGTGCTCCCCATCGCGAGTTGGCTTAAGGGTTACACGAATGCTATACAAACATGTACCTGGAATATGTGTATAAGATTTTTTAAACGCAAAAGAAGAAAAAAACACTCAATAAAACACTCACACATAACTTCTCGTGAAGTAAATATTTCTTGACATAGTTCCATCTCGAGCCACACTTGCTGCAGAGCAAGCCGCCGTGGTATTTTGATATGTAATTAAGATGCTTCTTCACTTCGTCCTCATCATCAAGATTCTGAAAAATACGAAGAAAATAGTAAAAATAACATGGCGCTGCTGAATTTACTGTGTTTATATTTACGAAGCTCAATGAATTTACTGTTTATATTTACGAAGCTCAATGAACGACTAAGTTCTAACCGAAATATGCACACGTGGTACACACGAAATAATAAATTAAAAAAATAATAAATTTGCTTCACATGGATTTACTAATAAAAATTACTGAACCATGTTTCATGAAATTTATATGGGACCGCAATGAAGGTCTGCTTTCAAATAAAAAATGAGTCATCCAAATCCGTTCAGAAAATGTAAACATGAGGTTAAAAAAATGTTATATTCAAAAAACATTTCATAATCTGTTTCTTGCGGAAGGCCATCAATATACAGACCGTTCACCGTAAGATGTCCTCTGCCGTGATGTTGGCACTATCTATGGCAAGGAACATCTTATGGTGAACGGTCTGTAGTGCCAACATCACGGCAGAGGACATATTACAGTGAACGGTCTGTAGATAGAAAAGCGAAAAAAAAAGTTTGTATCTTACTAAAGGAGTTTGATCGTCTCTCCACGCCAGATAATTGTGTTCAACTTGTATGTGTTCGATCCACGAATCCTGTTCCACACTTTTACTACAAACACCGCAAGTAATCGGTAGCAGAACCGCAGACTTCCTTTGGCTGCGAGAAGCCTTCATTGCAGACAATGGAGCATCATCCTCCTGATCTTCCAGAGTTGAGTTAAACTCGACACTGGCTGTTGATATGTTTGCGGCATACTGAAAAACGCAATATGATAATGTAAACTATTAGTTCTACGAACAGTAGACCTCGCGAGCACAAACATTTTTGCAAACAAACTAGTGGTGCACAGTAGCGCCATCTAGTGTCATTATTGTAAAACTAACATTAATGAACAAGGTGTTTCATCAATCCGTACTAGAGGTACAGGGCTGATTGCACTGGTAGAAACCTAAAAGTGTGAAATTTACTGCATTTTGAGGAGCTATTCTGCTCATCACGCCGAAGATCCTCATCAGAGAAGATCATCAGATCTTCACCAAATTTTTATAAGACAAAAATTAAAGAATAAACGATGACGCATCGCTTGCGCTTTGCGCTCACTCGCAGAAACGAGCTAGTTGTTCGGCAATTGTATAGCCAGTGCAGTTTTGCAGTGTGTACCCCAACAACAATTACAAGTTATTATGCTGCATCTACGTACATTATAATTTTTACCTCTGTTTGTACATATTTATCCCTCAATCTTATTATCTGATACGGCCGGTTGGTCTAGCTAGTGGCTAGAGAACGAACGCTACTACGAAATTAAAACGGTCGTGGGTTCTAATCCCGCAAGGTGCAATCATTTGTGTGATGAGCAGAAAGGATTGTTTCCGAGTCATGGATGTATTATTCGTATCTATGTATGTTTATCCGTTGTCTAGTCCCCCCCTCTAGTCCCTCTAGTCTAGGATACCCTGTACACCCATAGTACAGGGTATCCTAGTTTGGGGCTAGGTAATTAATTGGTGTGAATAGTCCCAAATATATTATTTTTATTATATTAATTCTTTGCATCAAAAAAACAATTGTATGTACGGAATGAATACAAAAAAACTAAACGAAATTTAATTATATTTATATGGAACGACACTGGAGCTATTCCCGATTAAATATAAAAAATAACTTCAGTCATCCTGGAGATATAAGTGGAAAAACACACACAAAAAAACAGTGGAATTCTCACGGAAGTCGATTAAAGGATTAAAGATAAATAATAATGGTACATAAAGTGAAAAAATAATATATTTTTGGTGCACAATAAAGAGTTATCTATATATAAATATATACCTATTATATAATTAAAAGTACTAAACTGATTACAATTCTGTTTTCACTGTTGTATAGCCCAAAGTTATAAACATGTGCACCACGAAGTCTTAACTACGATGTCGTAACAGCTAATTAAAATAATGTAATAATTTTCTTACATTTTCAATTCCATTGCAGTTCCTGAAATGGCGAATGTATGGCTGGGCACACTTGCGAACCAAACCACATTTGGAACAAACGAGTCCGTTATACTTTTTTGCGATAACTTGAAGATGCTGCTTAACTTCCTTTGGATCATCCAAATCCTATTGAGACAGACAAAGATATAAAACTTTTTTTTTTTAATGAAATCCGGTATATCCAAACTACCAAAGTTACTTACCAAAGAAGGTTCATTATCCCGCCACGCGAGATAGCCATGTTCTTTGGATATATGTTCAATCCATTGCGTATCCTCGACACTTTTTTCACATACCCCACATTTTGACAATTTATCTGATATCAGTGGAGGAACTTCAACTTCTATTTCAACTGATGAGTTATCTAACGCAGTTTGACAGTCGTCCATGGTGGTGCTTGTTGGTAAATCGTCTGATATTGTTGAATTATCACATGGAGTATCTTTATGCTCCTGTTCAAATTTAGACAAAGTGCATGGCTCTGTGGATTTTAAACGAAGCTCAACATCGGTATTTTTTGGTTTAGATGTTATATTTGAACTGTTTGTTCTAGATTTAGAAGAATGACATTCTGTATTTGCAGACTTAGGAGGATCGTCCATTTTCATAGACTTGTTAGATAATGTAGTATCATTAACGTTATCTGTTGGATGTTTATTTGATACTGATTCGTCAACTACTTCAATAATAGAATACTTTTCCACTGGGTTTATCTGATCGTTATTGTCTGTTGTAGTTTCTGTATGTAGCGCAGTAGTGAGCGCTTTTGGAGCTTTCTCTATCTCATTATTAGACATTTTAGAAGATCCGTCAGCAGCTTTTGATTGATCGTCCGTATTTGTAGTTTTAACCATTTTGACTGGTGTATTAACAGACACGGTATTTAAAGATCTTTTCAAATCCTTTTTTGTAGAATTTCTAGATAGTCTTGAGGAGGTAGCGGATTTTTCAGTTTCTGGCGATTTATTGTTACACGAGGGTATTGTTGACGAGTTTGAAGAATCATCTATTGGAACTGTTGGCATTTTTGACGATATTGATGGGGTATCAAGATCAATTTTGGTACATATAGCATCATCCAATTTTAAATTTAAGTCTTTACTGGCAGTTCTTAATGGTTCTTCAGTTTTATCGCTTGTTGTTTCTTTTATAACAACACATTCAGTATCGATTTCTTTAGTTTTTTTTCTATTGAAATGCTTTCCTTTTGATGACTTTGCTTTTTCATTAGTTTTAGTTTTTGTATGTACTGATGCTGTTACTGACCGAATATCGCTTTCAGTATCTTTACTTGTTTTCGATGAAGACTTTTCGACAGTTTGAATAGTTGTAGGCGTTGTGGACTCTGAATGAAGATCGCTTACTGTATTCTTATTTGTTTCTTTTGATAATGATGATGAACCAACGGCTCTATTTGAAGAGTTTCTTTTCGATAGTTCACAATTTTTTGTAGTAGAATCAGGTTCTGTATTAAAACTTGTTGATTGAACGGAATCTACAGCTGGTTCCATTCCTATAATTGAAGCTTTCCGCATTAGCCTCGTAGGAGCATTCTTATCGATTGATTTATTTGCTTTTAAAGAAGCCGTATTTTCTAGATCTGGGGATTTATCCACTATTGGTTCATTCTTTTCTGTAGATTTAGTTAATGAATCCGTATGAGTACTTTTTAGTTTTGAAGATCTTCTGGTAGGTGTTAGAGGTTCATTATTAATTTCTGTATTTTTAGCTGTTTTTGAAGATACACTATCTGTTTTAGTAATAATTTCTGCTGATTCTGTCGTTTCCTTCAATTGGACTTTAGACCTCCTTTTTGATTTAGGAGAAAATATATCTTCGTTTTTGTTTTTAGATTTTTGTGTTTTGGGAGCATCGTCAACTTTATTTGGCAAAGATTTTTTGCTACTTGATCTTGAAAGTTCATCAGATTGTACCTCTACATTATTACATTTCCGTGAAAATTCCATAGGAATAGAAGTTCCCGTAACTGTATTACTAGTAGTTTTAGAAGATTTTGAAGAAACAATATTTTCAAATTTAGATCTTTTACAAATAGTAGAACTTGAAACGTCGTCTTTTGCTACGTCTACAGAAATCGCAGTTAGTTTTGGAAGTATGTCTACTTTAGATGTCCTTCTAGTAGGACGTCCAGGCATATTCTTTTCAATCTTTGTCGAGTCTTTACTAGATTTTGAAGGTTCATCAGCTTTATTATTTGATGTCTGTTCAATATCTAAGCTCATAGGCTCTATGGTGGGTTTTAAAATAAGATCAATGTCTGATTTAGATGTTATCCTTGTAGATCTTGATGTGACGTCATTGTCTGTCCTTTTAGTAGGACGTCCAGGCATATTCTTTTCGATCTTTGTAGAGTCTTTACTAGATTTTGAAGGTTCATCAGCTTTATTATTTGATGTCTGATCAATATCTAAGTTCATAGGCTCTATGGTGGTTTTTAAAGTAAGATCAATGTCTGATTTAGATGTTATCCTTGTAGATCTTGATGTCACGTCATTGTCTTTGTTTGTAAATGTTTTTGCCAACGAAGTAGCTGGCATTGGCAAATCATTTATTTCTGAAATAAAAGGTGTCCAAGTAGAACTTGAATGTAGATCAATTTCTGATTTTGAGTTTCTTGTAGACCTTCTCGTAGATTTTGTAAAAATCGTGGGTACTGAAGTAGTAGCAGAGCTAATTTCCTGTAAGTTAGAAAAAATATACGAAACATTCATAATCTATACCTTTATAACAGTACCTTAGTACTGACAAAGAATACACAGCTTAAACCAGTGAAAATCAATAATATATTTGAGACTATGGAAACTACTGTCATAATCATAAAACATATTCTGTTGTTTGTGTTTAATTTTTTCTATATGTTGTCTAAACTTTACCAACTGTTTGTTTTATTACACTTTTACAATTTGGTCACTAAAAATCCAACTACATAAAATCTACGATTTAATACATTATTGTTTCTTGAGTCCTGGGAACTCAATACAATTATACCAGCACTACCTCATACGACAAACAAACAAACAATACAATTATGAAACGGACTTACGTTACAAGCATTTTATTTCCTCATAAAAATAAATAAATACTTACAATGTCTTGATCTGCTTTGCAAGGTATGCAATTGTGTTCAGTTTCTTTATGAGCATGAGCTTTCCATTCTATATCTGACATCAATTCATTACAAGTACCACATTTGATCTTCTTTTTGGCTACTGAATCATTTTTTTCACTGACCTGGTCCATGGCAATTGACGATCTCTTATAATTCTGGGAAGAAAAGAAAGAGGTAGTAAAAAATACTAACTAAAAGAAACATCAAAGACGATAAGTACCATTATGGATACCTTCACTGTTTTGGCTATATTGTCAGCACCTTCAACTGATTTATCTTTCACCATTTCGAAAGTAGACAACCTTCTTGTATATACGGCTTTCTCAAAGGGTGTTTGTGCACTGAATGAATTTGCCTGTTCAGATATTGAGAAATATTTTCTTACCGATTCATTTCTTATATCATTATTATATTTTCCAGTATCATTATTAATATCATTCCAACAAATTTTGTAATCAGACGTTTTATCGTCATTGTGTGCCTTCTGATGACCATCTTCAATGAAATCAACTATTTGTTTAGAAATACTACAATCATCATTGTAAATACTGTAAATAATTTCTGAGTCACATTTAATATTCATGTGTTGCCAAAAGTGTATGTGCTCATATAACATTTCACAATCATAATAAGCTAAATTCCCAAAATCAAAGCATATACAAAACTCATTTTGACCTCTTACAGTTCCAACATTAATATCTTGCTTTTCGATGTCTTGATTGTCAGATAGTTGAAATCGATCGGAAGTTAACACTTCATCCGATATTGTAATCAGTGCAGGAATTTGTCTTCGTGTGTTAGTTCTTTGATACGTTTTTAAAACTTTAGAACGAACTACCTTATCTTTATAGTTTAGCTTTCCACCTGGTTTCTCAACTCCTTGAATGCACAGCTTTGATTTAATTGAATCAAGTTTTGCTTCCGATAGTATGTGCTTGTTTTTGTTACTGTCATGATTTCTAAGCATCTTCTTTCGTTCATTAGCAATTTTACTAAGATAAGCAGCTATTTCTTTAACTTTATCTTGAGTACCACTTTCCGAAATAGTATTTACCTCTTCTTTGCTGTTATTTTCGGCAATTTCATTAGTAACATTTCTCATTTGGTGCTTTGCGTGTTCTAACTTTTTTCTATATCCAAGAGTCTCATCTTCATCGCTGGATTGATTTGTTTTATTTTTTTCTATAGTATGTTCAATATGCCTTTGTACAATTGATGATTCATCATCATTTTCTTCCAAACAAATTTTAGAATCATTCAATTTTACGACACTGTGCTCATTAACCAATTTATCACTCTCCAAGCCTTTTGCACACTCAGATTCAACAGGAACTATTACTGTTTCGTCAGTATTTTTTTTAATATCTAGATAATCTTTCATGTGAATTATAGAATTGTCATGAGCATCATATTCAATCTTGTTTATAAGTATTTCTTTTTCTCCTTGTTCCACTGGTCTCCAAGAAATTACGTTCTCAAGAGTCCGTTTTTCAGTATCTGAATTACCTAACATTATTACAGGTTCCCCCGTCATACAATGTTTTGGATCAATCATTTCTGATAGTTTATCTTTTATAGTAATATTTGCATCACTGTGAAATTCCTTTCCTGTAACTACTGAATTCACAGTTATCAATTGTAATAAAGTGTGATCTGTAGAACATACGCTTGGTATGTCTATTATTTGTGGAGGAATACAATCAACCTCTCCAACTTTTTCTTTTATCTTGGTCAATGATTTCTGTTTATCTACTTCACTATGAATCCTGTCGGGGGAACATCCTGAGTAACTGTTGCTGCTAGCAGACAAATATGCTTCATCTGGATGTTCATCAAGTGGATAATTTATTATCGATTTATCATTGGAAATTTGAGCATCCCCAGTGTTTTGATAGCACACATCTGTTAATATTAAGTCACCATCTTGGTTTTCAACTTGGTATTCTTTAACGGATTCATATAAATCCAAACTGTCTAATTGTTTTAGTGATGTCTCATGGTTGAAATTAATGTTAATTAATTCATCATTGCCATGTAGTTCTGGTGCGCTTTGATTGCACATTGAGGTATTTTTCGCATCTTTATTGTTCGAATATAGCACATTACCACATTTAAGGGTAACTGTATCAGTTGTAGGAATAGTTTCATTAGTAAAAATTGCTGCTTCTTCATCAGCTATTACATTCGAAGCAGCTTGAAGAAATGTTGGACTCAATAAGACAGATTCTTTCATCAAATTTGCTGTTTCTATTATAGATGATGCATCTCTACTTTCTGGCAAAGAGTTTGGATAATTGAGATCAATGTTTTGATCAGAGCCTGTAAAATTTTACATTGCTTATTAGGATTATGAAATGCTATTTATTAATAACAGGTAGGTATGCATAATATTTTTTCTCACCTTTAACCGGGCCAGTGACTGCTGATTCTGAATTCTGGGCATTTTTCAAGTCAATTCCTAGTTTAGCTAAGAGTTCTGGAGTTAGAACAAATACTTCTGTATTGTTTGGTGAGCTTGCCTCACCAGGCATACTGGATTTATGTTTCTTCATGCTATTTTTTCTAATAGCAATAGTTATTAAGACATCTCACTGATTTCAAATGCTGGAAAAAATAAATATGCCAAATAACATTATTGCCAACATTATTTTCATCCCATCTATTCGAAAAACACTGATTGGTCCCTCGAAAAGTAGGAGCAAAGTAGGTATTTTCTGTTCAAGACTTTCAGAGAGGGCAGTAATGACTTTTGTTTTTGGAACGTTAATTTTGGTGAGACATTCCTACGTACAGTAGTTTTGTTAATCGGGATGCGTAATGCGCGCTGTCTGTATTTGAAAAAAGAATCATGTGAATGTACGGCATAGACAATAGAGCCTATTCATAGTGATGAGTGATGTACGGAGAGGAGGAAAAAATTAAAAGCGCGCGAATTACTATATCATCGTCAAGGAGACTAGGAATATTGACAGTCTTACGTACTATTTGTATACTCTTTGATTTACAGTGCAAAAACTAAACAATTTGATGAAAATGCAAGTGTAGCGAAAGTATTATATACTTACACCTGAAAATACTACGCAATAAATGTGATACAGAATCTATTACCAACTAAATCCTGGGAAAAATATTTGAAAGATTATAACAATTTAATCAAGTGGGAAAATGCAAAAGAAGCGAAGTATCTTTCGGAAACCTGTACCTATTTTCAACAATTACACAAATAAGCAACCTTTACATGTTGGTGGCCAGTACCAATAATGACATTCAAATCAAGATCTACACAAAATTTAGAACACAATATCTGAAGACTTGTCTGAAGATGGTCTGAAGGACGTAAATCAAATAAGTACAAAGTGAAAATATTTTTTTAGTTAAGTATAAGTAATTACCTAGTTTATTTTAAGTTGTTTTATTTTATTCTATTTAATAAACAAAAAAAAGAGTTATTAACTAAAAGCGCCATTTATTTTTCTTTCTGATAGAGGTGGATGAAAAGTAGAGTATCACTCAGACACAAAATTATTTTTCCTCGGGCGACGTATATTGAATCCATCGCTAGGTTCTGGATTTGAATAATTCTTTTTTGTTATGTTCGTAATTGTACAGATGAGGTTTAAAAACAATAAAATAATTAGTAAACTCAGTTTGAATTTTTACTGAAACCAGGAGTTAGTAAAAAATAATAAGTCGGATTAGTTAAGATTTTTGAGCTGTTAACGAGGGCAATAACAAACCAAGCTATAACTAGATGTAGGTATAACTATAAGAGAGTCATGTATAGAAGCATAACAATTTAAGTTTGTAAAAGAGCGCAACTGAAGCATACAAACTTATGTGAATGGGTAGGCAGTTAGCAACATTTAGCAACACAACACACGATAATGGGCTTAGATGTTATGGCATATTATAATAATAATAATATAATATATTCGGGACAATTCCACACCGATTACCTAGCCCCAAACTAGGATACCCTGTACTATGGGTACTAGATAACGGATAAACATAAATATATACGAATATTAATACATCCATGACTCGGAAACAAACATTTCTGCTCATCACACAAATGATTGCACCTTGCAGGATTCGAACCCGCGACCGTTTGATTACGTACCTAGGATGCCACGAGACCAACCGGCAGTCTATTGGTAGGTCAACGCGTAAGAGAGATATAAATTATTTTGTGTAGGCTCAGAAAACAGGCAAACGTAGTTTAGGATTTGCGTGCCATCCCTTATGACGACTGTAGCATACGGGACGGCACTTTTTTAGGTAAGTGGATGGCAGCATGCAGCCACAGAGAGACTGAAGTTCTCTGTGGTTGCATGGTTAGTGGTACAGGTTGGCTCAGGAAGCACCCCGCTTTGTAAGGGTACTGATTTGCAATGCGGGGCGAACCTGAGCTGATCTAAATGGTAATCGGTAAAGATTATGAGAAATACAGGCAGTAAGAACGAGAGGAGGCTTAATGGGAGAAGCTCTTCTAAAATCAGTCAAGGGTGTTGACTTGCAATGAGTCACACATAGGAATGTCGTGAAATGGGACAAAATTTTAGTTAGCTGCCTAAAGTTCGGGTACTGTCTTAAGCACGTATGCCATGAATAAAATGTAATAAATCACCCAATGGGAGAGCTGCAACTGTATTACGTTTTGTAAAAATACACATACTTTCTAAAATCGGGGTGCATTATGGTCCAAGTTCCTGTTCGCAGTAGCCGTCGAAACAAGAAGCTCTCCTAGTGTCCAAAGTTATTCAGTTGCACACCAAGTTTATTATGGCTCCGTTAGCTAAGATGTATATAATCGGGTTTACAAAAACTATATATTCTATTACCATCCTTGTTATTGTGATAATAAACGACTAAATTGTGAACAAGCGCATTTCCGTTTCGTCCTCCTATCCTGAGTTCGTCGAAGTCTCATTTTCTCTGCAACTGGGACCCCGCACCTACGTGAGAGTCCGCAACATGAGCTTTTGAAGCTTTTTTATCAAATGTGACCAAAAGCCCTGAAGTTTGTTTCATCAAAGTGACAGGTGTCAACCCTAGGGGTGCAACTAGGAGACATTTTTTGTTTTTTTTTTTCTTATAGTGGTGACGAGAGTGGCATATAAATTATAAATATGCAAGTTTGTGTATGTTAGTATGTTTGTTAGAGTTCTGTTTTATCATCAAAGTGATAGGTGTCAACCTTAGTGGTGCAACTAGAATGCATTTTATGTTTTTTTTTCCTAATGTGGTGACTGGAATGGCATATAAATTATAAATGAGAATGTTTGTGTATGTTAGTATGTTTGTTAGAGCACTGTTTCATCATCATTAATATTTTTTTGCAAATTCTTTGTTAAAGTGACAGGTGTGAAAGTGACATCTATATACATACACAAAAATTAATGGAGGGGCGTGTGCGGGGGTGGGGGTTGAGGGTTGTTGGTAGGGGTTTTAGAGGGGACGGGGCCAGGGGGAAGAGGATGGGACCACAATTTGTATGCAGGCATAGCCATCACCAAAGTTGAACAAAAAAAGACATCGAAATCAGTCAATCCAATCTCGAGATATCATCAAAAAAGCACTTCTATACAAAATGTATGAGAAAAAAACCAGCTAATAAGTTAAAAACTTTTATTGATTCTAAGGCGGTACGAAGTTCAAAATTGGGAGGTATAAAGGGTAGATTGCAGAGTTCTAGCTGATCCCATCAAAGGAGGAAGCTTTTTTTGCCTCTTTTTAGTTTTGTTCATAATACGGTATATTGATATCCTATAAAAAATATTGTTTTAGTTTAGGCACAGAATAAATAATAGTACAAGTACAGAAGGATAACTGAGTAAAGTAATTTAAATACATAGCAACTCTCGCTACAACGCAATAAAGTGCGATTTAACTCGCACAGCGCTGCAATCTTCCAATTATATTTACCTACAAGGCGTAGGTACTTTATCGTAAGCACGCGACTCATCGAGCGCACGCTTTACACTCTACTAAATGAACCGCAATATTATGTCACTCTCGTGATTAAGACGAATCCTGTCTGTATCGTTTTATTTTCTTGGTGTCAATAAAAAGTTAATCTATCTATCTACCTAATGATACCTTATTTATCAAAATCCATCAAGCCGTTTAGGCTGTAGGAAACACCAAATGATCATACAAACATATATTATGGCCCAAAAGCATAACCCTCCACAGTCAGGTAAAAAGTGAAATTTATAACTACACTACAAGAAGTAAATTATTAAAAGCAATCACACATCTTATATTATAGAAAAATACACTTAATTGCATTGTGTCCATTTAAATTTCAAAATAATTATTATTACTGACAAAACAAAACCATACCTGGTGAGATGTGAACCAGGGCCATGCAGATTGAATTTCAGATGGGTTTACAACTAAGCCATCAAATCAATTCCACTTAAGGTCAAATTTAAAGAGCCTTGGAATTTCTTACATTGAAATTGAATAAAAAAAAACTTATTACTCACCAGTGAATATAAATACCATACCAATATTATAAAAGCTAAAGTAATTTAACCTTTTTATGACTAAAATGCTGAACCAATCTTCATGAAATTTGGTATGTATATACCTAATTTGTAACCTGGGGAAGGTCATGGGATACATTTTTTATTTATATTTTACTTTTACCTTTTTATTAGTCTGTGCCAATGATGCTGCTGGCAAAAGCTTGTGTAATAATAATGTTCAAAATATAGCATTATTATTTAAACATCATTTTAATAAAGCATAACTAGATTATGAATAATAAAATTTAGTTCATTTTAATTGGTAAATCCAGTACACATGAATTAAGTTTGCCAGAAAATCTTTTGCCCGTGACTGTTGTAAAACTGTGTGCAATAAAACATATACTTTGTTTTGGTTTACACTACCTATTTCCATTCTAAATTTCATCAAGATCGGATCAGCCGTACAGTTGTGAAAAGGTAAGACAAGAGTTACTCTCACTTTTATAATATTAAAGAAGTATGGATATTACTTAGATTTTAAGTAAGCAAACTTAACTACTTCTTCTCGTTTTATTCATTACATACATGAAACATGATTATTACAAAAAAATACATGAAAAAAATTAATACGCTGTGCAGAATCGAACCGTCGCCATCCGATTCCGTAATCACACGTGTTCACAACAGCTATGCCAAAAACTCACTAATTTCCCTACCATAGTTCTGAATCCAAATTCAAAGTTTTAATAAAACATGTAAATAACAAAATACCTATACAATATTATTACTGTTAAAACTACAAAATGAGAAAATTGCGTCATACATGAATTACCGCAGACCAGCCAGGACACACCAATCACCCACTTTGGATCGCAAACAAGCAAGATGAATAATAATCTTGCTTATTGCATATTAGACTGTTGTCAGAAAATAGATAAAAATCTGAATTTACTTAGTTTTCTACACTACATTTCACTAAAAAATCAATCAAAGCTATTTATTAAATTCACTTTTCTTTCTTTTTTTTTCTCGGCTCAGGAACCGATTTTCAGGTTATTTATGTGAAATTGTCCCTGTGTTCGAGATGAAGCAGTGGCAGTGCGAGTTTCGATTGCCATTTTTGCCACAACGATCCTTCCCAATCCAAACGAAAAACAACCATTTAAGGAAATACATACAAGTGAAGTTAAATTAAAGTTAAAAAAAAAACTTATACATAAAGACCACAAGATCTGAGTTATAGCAGGCCGGTCGCACTCCGCAACTAGTTCAAATATTATTCCTACAATTCGGGGCTCCAATATTGTGGTATTTGTGGTTAATTCAGTAGAGCCCCTATATTACTATACTCATTGCAGTAGAGTGTCAAGCGTGCGATCGACGAGTCGCGCGCCGTTTGCTCAACGTAGTACTTACTTACGTAAAGTTTTTGTCAATTTTTATTCGTTTCTTAACCAAGAGTACCAAGAAGAAACCTAAAAGGTACTGCGTAGCATTTGTTCTGACAAGTCTCGTAAAATAGCTACATACCGACATTCTATTACGTAAGTAGCCATTTCTTTTCATTCATTATTAAGCATGGAATTCAGACAGGCACCTTTTATTCATCAAAGGGCAATATCTATTATGATATAATTAAATTATGAGGTACTAGGTCTATTCTGATAAGAATGTAGTTAATAGAACTATCAACATTTATAGCAATAAGTCATAAAATAATACATTATTACATAATTATTTATGATATTACAATATCTAAGTCATATCATATCACAGAATAATTACCAGTACAAGTACCTAGTCATATCTTGATACAACCCTACCGAGCGAAAAAGTGACTGCGATTCTGAAACGGTTAGAGCAATGGAAGCTCTCGCGCGTTATGATACGGTACATTCTAGCCTGCATGCAATGGGTGAGCGCCGTCTAGGTATATATAATTGAGAGATCGCAGCGCTGTGCGCGTTAAATTCCATTTTTTTGCGTTATCGGGAGAGTTGCTATGTATTTAAATGACTTTAGTTATCCTTCTGTACTTGTACTATTATTTATTCTGTGCCTATAGTTAGAGTACCATATGCACTGATCTCTACTACAACTACCACTACTACTAGTAGTACTGTAGTGTGTTTGTTTGTCGTATGAGGTAGTGCTGACCTCTGAGGTCAGAGTTTGTAAAGCAACCCGAGGGCCTCTGACATGGCTTAACGACTGCTATTAATCAATAACAGCCGAGACCGACAGCTTAACTGAAGCACGGAGCTATGGAAAACCGCACATAACCAGGGCGGTCGCACTCCGCAACAAGTACAAATAGTATACCTAAACTTCGGGGCCGTAATATTGCGGTTCATTCAGTAGAGTGTCAAGCGTGCGCTCGATGAGTCGCGCGCCGTGTGCTTACGATAAAGTACCTACTTACGTAAAGTTTTTGTCAAATTTTATTCTTTTCTTAATTATCAGTACCAAGAAGAAACCTAGAATGTACTGCATAGCATTTGGTCTGACAAATCTCGTAAAATACCTACATATCAACATTTTATTACGTAGGTAGCCATTTCTTTTTCAATCATTATTAATTATCGAAGTCAGACAGGAACCTTTTATTCATCAAAGTGTAACCTATTTTAATATAATCAAATAATGAGGTGCTAGGTCAATTCTGATAAGAATGTCATTATATGTAGTTAATAGACCTATCAAAATTTATAACAATGAGTAATAAAATAATCATTATTACATAATTGTTTATTCTGTTACAATATCTAAGTCAAACTATATCACAGAATAATTACAAGTGCAAGTACCTAGTCATATCTTGATACAACCCTACCGAGCGTAAAAGTGACAGAGCAATTCTGAAACGATTAAAGCAAAGGAAGCTCTCGCGCGTTCTGATACGGTACATTCTAGCCTCCACGCAATGGGGAGCGCCTTCTAGGTAAATATAAATGAAAGCTCGGAGCGCTGTGCGAGAAATTGCACTTTATTGCGTTGTAGCGAGAGTTGCTATGTATTTAAATTACTTTACTCAGTTATCCTTCTGTACTTGTACTATTATTTATTCAGTGACACAATTCAGAAAAGTCATTGGTGCAGAGCCTAGGTTTTGAACCCGGTATCGTTGGATTCTAAATTGCACTATAGAACCGTTAGGCCACCATCGCTCTTGCTGTAGTGCTAATACAGATCTTGGTTTCAATCACATTTTCACATTTTCATGGCAATTTCTACTCTATCGCAAGGCATTAGTGATACCGATAATGAAAATCCGGTTGAAACCAAGATCGGTAATACACAAGAAGCTTTTAATTATATACTAGAACACTGGAGATTGCAGAGCCATGGGTAACCACCATGGATCTTAAGTTTAGGATACATATGTATGGTTTACGAAATTACATGAAAAACTAGTTGCGCCCCGCGGTTTCTCCTACGCCATAGATAGACCATGGTGCTCAGGGATAATGTAGCTTCCTATTAGTGAAATAATTTTCATAATAGGTTCAGTAGTTAGTTTCAGAGATCAGGGGGCTGACTGCAGATACAAATCGTAATGGTAATCACACAATTTGTCATTTTTCCCATACTAGAAATGTCTAATTGAGTATAATTGAGTGCGATTGAGTCTTTGGTCAGCCCACAGTACAGATAAATTAAAACATATCCTGCAGCAGCTCATGCATATCAGCCGGCAGGCAGTCACTACTGAACTGCTGGCCTCCCTCCTCTGGTGAACTACGGAAGTAACAATAAAGCGTATAACATGATACCAACTCCAAATAAAATAGCCCTATCCTGCGGGGATAGTATAATTTTTTTAGAGGCTGTTCTGTATTCCATACTGAAGCCATAAATAAACTGTGTTATATTATATTGTATTCATTTTTCGCATGCTTTTTAACATAAGCCATGGGGTTTATATAAAAACCAGCATCTAGTGTGATGCACTGGGCATTTGTGCTGACTATAAGCCCCTTTCAACATACTCATAAGCACATTTTATTTTTGTTTTTACCTATATTTTTTTATAATGTGTGTGTTGAAGAAATGTTTTTTCTTTCTTTCAAAACTGTTTTTTTCACTTTTGTCTGTCTGTCTGTCTGTATCTTGGCTAGCCATCACGCCAAAACTACTGAATGAATTCAAATGAAACTTGTCATGATTTGAGTTCATACTATGAGGTAGGACATTGGATACTTTTCATACCGGTAAAAGGGGTTGAAAGATTTCCTGCATGAAAGGGGTTGAAAGATTTTTAAAAGAATTTTGACGGACTTTGTTACAACTTGGCACAGTTATTGTTTATACTAGCTGTACCCACGGCTTCGCACGCGTTTTCTTTTCTTTAGGTTCAAAGTACCATAATAGGCTATTCCAGGACCACTATACCAACTTTTGAACAAAATTTCTTCAGCCGTGAAAAATACTTCATCAATTGCTCGGCATACAGACAAACAGAAAGAAAGACACGATTAACAATAAAAATATTGTTCAATACCTTTTTTTAAGCATCCAAGAGCATTTTTTTCATTTGAATTCATTTAGTAATTTGGGTGCGATGTGCGGTCAAGATACGGACAAACAGACAGACAAAATTAAAAAGTAAAACAGTTTGGCTTTAGTATCGAATACAAAGAACCATCCAAAAAATATTTTTTATTACTTAAATATTAACATAACTT
This sequence comes from Alsophila aescularia, assembly GCA_946251855.1. Classification (NCBI taxonomy): domain Eukaryota; kingdom Metazoa; phylum Arthropoda; class Insecta; order Lepidoptera; family Geometridae; genus Alsophila; species Alsophila aescularia. Next base: position 49,243,901 of record OX276375.1, read on the forward strand.
TGGACCCATGTCCCGCAGAAACCCTTTACTTTTTCGGGATAAAACATGTCCTAAATTTAACCCATCATATAACTTAAGACAATGCCAAGTTGCATCAAAATCCGTCCATTACTTTCAGCGTGGTACGTGTTTTTTAAATAAGTTTCAGCCCCTAAATAATAACCCATAATTTTTTCGATATGTAAAGTATCCTATTTCCTACCTCGTAGTACGAACTCAAATCATACCAAGTTTCTTTTGAATTCATCTAGTAGTTTCAGCAGTGTGATGCGCGGCTAAGATGCAGACTGACAGACATACAGTTAAGGCTTCATAATTGAATATAGATAACTTCCAAAAAAAACACTATATCTTTAATGTACAGAATTTGGACCCATATCCCACAGGAACCCTTTATTATTTCGGGACAAAATGTATCCATAATTTTCACCTATCTTATAAACTATGTGTGTGCCAAGTTGCATCAACATCCGTGTAATAGTTTCAGCGTGCTAAGTGTTCTTTTAAATTATTTTCCACCCCTATCCTGCAGGAACACTTATTTTTTTCGGGATGAAAAGTATCCAATGTCCTACCTCGATGTGTAAACTCAAATCTTACCAAATTTCATTTGAATTCATTAAGTATTTTTGGCGTGATGCGCTGCCAAGGTACAGACAGACAGTTGGACAGACAGACAGAAAGACAAAAATTTAAAAAATACATTGTTGGCTTTAGTATTGCATATAAAACGGCCTCCAAAAAAAATTTACATAATATCTTCAATTTACAGAATTTTGGACATTATCCCCATGGAACACTTTATTTTTCGGAATAAAAAGTATTATCAATTTTTACCCGTTATATAAACTATGACTGTGCCAAGTTTCAACAAAATCCGTCAAGTAGTTTCAGCGTGATACGTGTTCATTTAAATAACTTTCAACGCCTATCCTGCAGGAACCCTTTAATTTTTCGCCCCTAAAATGTCCTACCTCGAACTATGAACTCAAATCATAGCAAATTTCATTTGAATTCATTGAGTATTTTCGGCGTGATGCACTTGCAAGGTACAGAAAGACAGACGGACAGACAGAGAGAAACACAAACATTATAAAAATACAGTTTTGGTTTTAGTATTGAATATAGAACGGCCCCCAATTAAAATTACAAAATATCTTTAATTTACAGAATTTGGGACATTTTCCCGCAGGAACTCTTTTTTTTGGGATAAAAAGTATCCTCAATTTTAACTTGTCATATAAACTATGACTATGCCAAGTTGCATCAAAATCCGTCCAGTAGTTTCAGAGTGGTAAGTGTTTTTTGAAATAACTTTCAACCCCAATCCTGCGGGAACCCTTTCATTTTTCGGGATGAAAAGTAGCCTATGTCCTACCTCGTGGTATGAACTAAAATCATACCAAGTTTCATTTAAATTCATTGAGTAGTTTCGGCGTGATGCCTAGCCAAGTTACAGACAGACAGACAGACAAAAATGAAAAAAAAATACAGTTTTGGCTTCAGTACCGAATCTAGAGAAAGGTCCAAAAAATTTTTTCTAAATATCTTCAATGTACAGAATTGGACCCGTTACAGTTTTATTATAAATAGTATATAAATATAGATATATAGATGATGATTGTAAATTAAGGGTACTTTTTATCCCGAAAATATAATGGGTTCTTGTGGGATAGGGGTCCAAATACTGTAAATTAAAGTTTATTTTTTTACTCTGTTTTATATTTGGTACTGAAGCCAAAACTGTTTTATTTTTGTCTGTCCGTATGTCTGTCTTTATCTTGACATAGCATCACGCCAAAACTACTCAATGAATTAAAATGAAAGTCGGTATGATTTGAGTTCATACTTCGAGGTAGGACATTGGATACATTTTATCCCGAAACATTTAAGGGTTCCCACAGGATAGGGGTGGAAAGGTATTTAAATGAAACACGTATCACGCTGAAACTACTGGACGGATTTTGATGCAACTTGGCACAGTCATAGTTTATATGATGGGTGAAAATAAAGGATACATTTAATTCCGAAAAAAATTGGCGTTCCTAAGGGGTATGGGTTCAAATTCTGTACATAAAAGGCATATATATATTTTTTGTTTTATGTTTCTCTGTATTCTATATAGAAGCCAAAACTGTTTTTTTTTCATTTTTGTCTCTCTGTCTGTCTGTATCTTGGCCGCGCATCATGCCGCTAACACTACTGCATGAATTTTTGTTGATACGATTTGTGTTGATACTATGAGGTAGGACAAAGTAGTAGTTGAAAGTTATTTAAAAGAACATGTACCACGCTGAAACTACTGGATTGATTTTGATGCACAGTCATAGTATAAATGATGGGTTTAAATTGAGGATACCCGTTATCTTGAAAAAATAAAGGGTTTCTGTGGGATACGGGTCCAAAGTAATGTTAATTTTGAAGTAATACATGATAAATTTTTGAAGGGGAAGGGGACTCTATATTTGCCATAACTGTTTATTTTTTTCATTTTTGTCTGTCTGTCTGTATCTTGACCGCGCATCTCGTCGAAACTACTAATATGAATTCATATGAAACTTGGTATGATATGAGTTCATACTACGAGCTAGGACATTGGATACTGTTCCCTGTCCTAGCTCACTGTACTGGGCTAAATCTGTACATTAAATATTTTTTGAAAATTATAATTGAGATAAACTTCAAAATCGATATAGAGTGCAAAAAGGATATTTTATTAATTTTTGTCTGTCTGTCTGTCTGTCTCTTTGAACACGCATCACGCTGAAACTACCGAACGGATTTTGATGCAACTTGGCACAATCATAGCTTATGTTATGGATTAACATTAAGAATACTTTTTATCCCGAATAAATAAAGGGTTCCTGCAGGATAAGGGTTGTAAGTTATTTAAAAGAACACGTATCACGCTCAAACTACTGGACGGATTTTGATGTAACTGGACATAGTCAAAGTTTAACTTATCTGTTAAAATATAGAATACTTTTACTCCCGAAAAAATAAAGGATTTTTAAGGGATAAGGGTCCAAAGTTTACTATAATAAAACTGTAACTGGGCTAAATCTGTACATTAAATATTTTTTAAAATTTTAATTGAGATGAACTTCAAAATCGATATGGATTGCAAAAAGGTTTTTTTATTTTTTTGTCTGTCTGTCTGTCTGTCTCTTTGAACACGCATCACGCTGAAACTACCCGACCAATTTTGATGCAACTTGGCACAATCATAGCTTACGTTATGGAATTAGATAGAATATGACATTTAGAATACTTTTTATCCCGAAAAAAACAATGGTTCCCGCAGGATAGGGGTTGAAAGTTATTTAAAAAAAACACATATCACGCTGAAACTACCGGATGGATTTTGAAGTAACTTGGCACAGTCAAAGTTTATAGTATGTGTTAAAATGAATGATACTTTTAATCACGAAAAAATACGGGATTCCTGCGGGATATGAGTCTATAGTTATGTTAATTTGAAAGGAATAATAATTGCACATCCGTTTATAAAACGGTACCGTAAATTCGGCACCTATGCCACAAGTCAGAGTGGCACAGTGGAAGCGGTGCCTGGCTTGCAACCCAGAGGTACATGGATCGAATCCACGCGCTGCTATGAACGTTTTGCCTCAATATTTATAAGCATTTACATATTTTGTGCGTTTTTTTACATTTTCTTTGGTTTTTTAAGGCTTATGTAATTTCCTGAAGTAAACCGTCAAGTTTTGTTACGTAATATTGCAGATGGTAGTTTTTTAAATATTATGGTTTACAAACAAAGTGTAAAGACAGAAGCGGACACCCAATTTTCGACCTATGTCTAAGATCCTTCGTGGCGCAATGGTGTCAGAACCCGACTTACGTGCCGTCAAACCCAGGTTCAAATCCGAGTAGCCTTAAAGACTTTTTCGCACTTTTTATTGTTTACAAACAAAGTGAAAAGACAGAAGCGGACACTAAATTTTCGGCCAGTGCTTAAGATCCTTTGTGGCACAGTGGTGTCAGTACCCAACTGACGTGCCATCATTCCCAGGTTCGTATCCGAGTAGTCTCAAAAACTTTTGCACTCAACAAAAACTTTTCATGCATCAATAGTTCCATTAGCTAAATACAGAGGCGCTACTGAGCTTTACCCCTATTGGGCACGAAGATAGGCCTCTATTTCCGTATATACATAGTACTCTGTGCCAGAATCCTTAATGTTTTACATGTTGTACTAACAGAACTGTCTGATGCACTAACTAAAGGAAAGCCGACGTTGTTGCATAATATAACGAAAATATAGATTACGTACACACCGCTCTTGACGTCAGAGACCGTGTTGGCATCATGAATCTGTAGAGGTTCGTGGTTGGCATCAAGTATATTTTAAAATCCAGAAAGCAAAAATGTATTCTTCGAAAGTACACCGTAAAGGTTTCGAACATTTATGACGTCACTGGCCGAGCTGCGATCGGGTATAGGTAGTTTCGAATAACACTCCATATAACGCTATTGTATTCTATTCTATTCCACAAAGTGTCTTGGTGGCTGTACAAACATTAATAAATAATAATAAATATATTGGGGACAATTTCATACCAATTACCTAGCCCCAAACTAGGATACCCTGTAATATACTAGATAACGTACATAAATACGAATATCACATCCATGACTCGGAAACAAATATTTTTGCTCATCACACAAATGATTGTACCTTGCAGGATTCGAACCCGCGACCGTTTGATTTCGTTCCCCGGGTCACTAGCCACTAGACCAACCTATTAATTATTTATTTGCTATTGCAACACAGATAGATTTCTGCCAACAGCCTTCAGTGGCAACCCGACTTGGCCGTGAATAGTTAGAAGACGAAGGCGAGAGCGAAGCTTAGCGAGCTCCCGCCTTCGTCTTCTAACCTATCACGGCCATGTCAGGTCACTACTGAAGGTCTGTATGTAAGTTTGTTCGCGTATCAAGTAAAAACTACTTGATTGATTGCAATGCAGTTTTCACTATTGGATAGCATAGGGTTTGAGTTAAAAACCCACCAAAGATTATCACTTTTTTCATAGCAAATTCGACTCTATCGCAAGGCATTAGTGGTTGCGATACTGAGAATTCGATTGAAGCCAAGTTATGGAATCGGGCTGCAGACCACCCGCGCGTTCACCCGAAACATAGTAGGGAGAGAGGAATAGTATGAAACTGACACTTGACAGTTGTCAGTTCTATGTGGACGTCCAAAGTCATTCACTAACTATGGGTGATCGAGCGATATTCGCACGGGTAATCCGTGCGTCATTGAGCATAGTAAGTGGACGCACCCCAAGGGTGCGTTTGAGTCAATTAACCAGTATAAAATTTAAACTGACTAAACTCAAACACCCTTGAATGGGGTAAAAAATCGCGGGGCACACCGCGAGGCGAAAAATTAACCCAACTAAAATTTAACCTGCCTCGTTCACGAGCGTCCGCTGGTATAAGTTTTCGCCTGGCTAGGATAAATTTTAACGAGCTTTTGAAGTCGCTAAATTTTAGTGTGCTGTCAGATTGACAGCTGTTTGTCCTTCGATTCGCGGTTAGACTAAAATTGTTGGTTGATAAAATTGAAAATACTATCTTTATTTTTAATAGAGCAGTAACATAAAGTCTGTACAAAGAAAATAATTAAATAAAACTAGGAACAAGAATTTGACAAATTGAAAATTGAATTTGACAGCTAAACCTATGACTCCGTTCAGCGAACCCTCGTGAGTTAATTTTTATCCGGTGAAAATTTCGCCGTCTTATTTTCGTAACCGGTAACGTCAAATTAAATTGACATATGATGTCATTCTGTGTTGATATGGTGTTGGAATTCCTGCCAGGCCGCCAGTACATATAATAATGATTATATTCTTTTAACAAAACAGAAGCGAACGAATTCAACAAAAATAGGAGAGAAAGGAGAATCCTAAAAACAAAACAACAGTAGGTATATTCACAGAAAAGCTGACTCAAATGACTAAAGCATGCAATCGTCGGTTTAATTTGTTAACGTGCATATGCTGACCAAGAATTTAAACCGATAGTTAGCAGTGTTTGCAGTCTCAGCAGTAAGCGCAATTTAAACCACATTAGGAGTTACACACGTTAAAACATGGCGGCCTAGGCCAAAGAGTATACAAATACTAGCATAGGCCGTGAATTATTCGCCGTGTTCACTTACATGCTCGAATCATCCATGCGATTATCGCTCGATCATCCGGAGATAGTGAACGACTTTGGACGTCCACATACAACTGACAACTGTCAAGTGTCAGTTTCATACTATTCCTCCCCTCCACTACTATTTCTCGGATGACCCAGGCGAACGCCCGGACGACGCCGTGAACGATTTCGAGTGTACGCACGGGTGATCCGTGCGTCCTCGAACGTTTATGTGAACGGGCCCCTAGATGGAAACTTAGGTCGCGTCGAACTTATTTTCCATTCCTTCCTCAATGGCTTGGTGCAATCGTCTCCCGATTTGACTTGAGATTACTTTTGATCGTAGTATCACCGTCGCGCGTCGTATAGAAATTCATATTCTTACTGACGTTGGTATCACTATGGAGCCGTTCGTTTTGATGCTAAATGATCGAAAATAACAGTTTTTTAAACGCTATATATGTTTCGATCAGTTTAAATAAACAAAAAATGAAAGCAGTCATATTTCATTCCAACTTTCCATGTAACCCGTATGGGCCTTGTACGTGGAATCTCTACCTAGTCTGTGGTGGAATCCCAGCTGAATGGTCCCCTGCAGCCCGATTCCATAACTTGGCTTCAATCGAATTCTCAGTATCGCAGCCACTAATGCCTTGCGATAGAGTCGAATTTGCTATGAAAAAAGTGATAATCCGATTGTAGCCAAGTTATGGAATCGGGCTGCTGACCGCTCAATGCCCCCGCTATAAAACAACCTATAATGTAAATACACTCCGATCACGTGACCATGACATCATCGCGGCAAGATAAAAAAATGGCGCAAAAAAATGGTTGCCGCGCAAAACTTATTTTCCGTTCCTTCCTCAACGGTTTGGCGGATCCGTACAAAACTTGGCCTGTGATACGCTGAATATATGTAGCCACTGACAAACCGAACGTAAGTTTTATGAAATTATTATGTAAGGAGAGAGCACCGCGGAAAAATGATGAAGCCAAAAATGGGAGTAGTTTCAGAAAAAAAAACGTATTTTGGAAACGAAATGGATGACATACTGTTTCTTTGTTTTATTTAAATAATAAATGAACCAAGCTATCCGTTAACATTAAAACATCAACACAGTTTAGTACAAAAAGTGACCAGAATATTTTCGTGAAAACCAACAAAAATTTCAAAAATTTACGGCTGGCGGAGAACGGCCGTTGTTTTATTTAAAAAAAAAAAAACTTATTTAGTGTTTTTACGTATAATATATATATCCTTTTAAAGACAGAAACACACTTATTCGATAATATATGCGAGATTACAATTAACTCGATTTTAGTAGATCAAACCGTTACAATTAACTTCCGTGTTTTTTTTTGGTTGCTCTAGCGACCAAGGGGGATTTGCGGTTTTGGATCTTGGTCGCTACAGCGCCAAAGGGGATTCAGCGGCTGAGGAAGTTACAGAAAACATTAATGTGCCCATAGGCTGTGGGAAGATCCTTATAATCAGGCGGTTAAATCACAAAACAAATGAAGGAGGAACCCCTACATGGAAGCCCTCACAAACAGTAGTTATCACTTTTGATGGACAGGTCCTACCAAAAAGAATCTATGTATGTTACCTACAATGCACTATCAGTTTAGCTCTTTATTTATCCAACTATTCAGTGCAGTGTGACCATATTTAGCAGGTTCCTGCGATTTCAGCAGGATTTGACTCTCATTTTAGCTCCTAGCAGGATTTTTAACATTTTATTGAAATCTAGCATTATTTAGCAGAATCCAATAATGCATCCAATAATAGCAATAATCTGGCAGGATTTATTGAACGCGTTTCAAAATGCCCCAAAAGTGAAAACAGTACGCTCAAGAATTTATATTTGAGTTTATTGGCTTCTGGAAGTAGCTCTGATGCCAAACCAACAGATACCGAAAATTTCTGAAGACAAATTGAAACGATGAATTTTATATAATTTAAATGGTAATGGTAATGGTGTTGGTAAACCCAACATTGTGAATCTTGAGTGGGCGGCTATTATGATTTTACTAATGCCACACACTTATTGTGAACGAATCATTTCACTTATTAACAATATAAAAATCCAGCTTAGAAATTGGTTCAAAAATAAACATGACGATTCTGTAATTTTGCATGTCAAAAAGGCAAAAAAAATATATGAGAAAATGGGTGTGTGAATTTCGAGCCGACAAAAATATGTTAACATTATCTCTTAACTCATCATCGTTATACAAAGGATTTGCTATGGACAGTGATTGTGATGAGTGAATTGTGTTGTAAATAGAAATGAACTGGCCAAGTGCGAGTTGGGCCGCGCACTGAGGGTTCCTTACCACACCACTTTTATTTTTCTTATTATAGTTTTACTTTAGAGTGTGTAATCATGCCAAGTTTGACTTTTACGCTTGTACTTATCACCGCTTAGAGCAAAGATAAAATACGTAATAAGTACTTTTGTTGTATAGGGATCCCCCTTTTTTATTGTTATTATTTCTTAATTAATCCGCCATAACATTACAGTCATATTCTATAAACATTTTAATATCTATTACAGTTCAAAAGATCATCGTTATCAGTTCACGCTGCTGGGACACGGGCCTTGAGAGAGAGAGAATGGGCCATAATCCGTCAGATTGTAAAGCGCAACATGATACCATTCGGATACTATTTTCTCCAAAGATACAGTCGTTAAAAGGTAGGACGGACAAACAGACAGACAGCGTAGGCTTAAAAAATATTATAGTTGACCGTTGACACTCTTTGGGTACGGAACCCTAATAAAAATGACATTCTAATCGTACAAATTGGCATTTTTTTCATATTTTCTAATGTTTAAGCAATATCTGTGAAAGCAGTAATTTAGCATTATATGAAAAATGTCTAGCATGTTTTAGCAGTTTTTGTCATTCAGGCTAGCAGAATTTGACATTTGAATCTGGTCACACTGATTCAGTGTTACAATTGTTGTCGTTTTGATCACACCAAAGTCCAGTGCAGGTCCAAACCTCGCTGCTATAAGTGTGGCCAAGCACACATTGCTGACAGTTGTAATATTGAAGGAGATTGTGCATCCTGTTGCTTTTGTTCTGGGTCTCATTTTGCAACTAGCAAATGTTGCCCGGAGCTTGATAGACAAAAGCGAATTAAACAATCCATGGCTGTAACGTATTCTGAAGCAAGTAAACTCCATCCACCTGTTTCCAAATCAAATGCAGATGTAACTGCAGCCAGCCAACCAACCCCTATAATAGGTAAAATGCCCCCCCCATCTTCATCCAATATGTCTTATAAAAAAACAATAATGTTGAAACCACGTTCACTGCGTCAGTCCTCCAATGGATATGACCAAGTAATGGATGTGCGTTACAATCAAGTTCCTCTAACAATGAGGAACAGTCTTTGACTGAAATCATAATGTTGTTAATTAGTATTCTTTCTCAGTCCAACATCATAAAACCGAACCACGCTGCCCCTATGATTGAAATGTTGAACAAAATAATACAAATCCATAATAGATTTACACCATCAAATAGTAAATCACAATAATCACGCTTTGGCGGTTCCACTGCACCACCCTCACGTGGTGGTGCAGTGGAACTGCCGAAGTGTGGTTAGTAAAAAATATGAAGTTAGTTACTTAGCCAATAAATATGAGCCATCCGTAATTTCTCTGACTGAGACCTGGCTTCAGCCAGGCTCCGTCTTTAAATTAGGTGGTTACACCTGTCTTTGTGAAGACAGAAGTGACGGGTATAGTGGAGCAGCTTTACTCGTAAAAAAAAAACTGTATATAAAACCTATTCTTCTTCCACAACATCCTGAATTTTGTATTGTAGCAGCTCTTATTGTAGATATTTGTTTTGTATCTATATATATTCCCTACCCATCTTCTCAAATATTTCAGCAGTTAAATCAGATACTTAACTTACTCCCAAAACCATTCCTTATATTAGGTGACTTCAATAGTCACCATAGATTGTGGGGTAGTATAGAATCCAATTATAATGGAGAACAAATAGTAGATCTATTAATCAGCACAATCTTTGCATATTAAATACAGGTGTTCCAACATGTCGTACAGGTCCTACTGAAAAACCTAGTACCGTTGACCTGTCTATAGTCACTTCATCATTAGCATCATCTCTTTCTTGGCATACCCTTTCATCTACTTTTGGTAGTGATCATTTTCCTATCCTTATATCCTTCCCTGGAAATAAAATTAAAAAAATGCTTCCTAAACCTCGTATGAAATATAGAATAATCACTGATAATTGGGCTAAATATAGGGAACACGTTGAAATTAATCTTCATAACCTACCAGACACAACAAGCAATAACCAACAACAGTCTTCAGCATTAACAAAACTAATGTTAAATGCTGCTGATGTCTCCTTTCCAATTAAAAATGCTTTCAATGGAAAACTACCTTCTGCACCCTGGTGGGACAGTGAATGTACAGATGCTATTAAAAAAAGGAAAGTGGCAGAGGTAAATTATAACATAAATATGTCTTAAGAAAACTTCAAAAAATTATTAGATTTAATAGCTAACACAAAAAATTATTTAAAGAAAAAAGATTCCCAAAATGGAGACAGTACTGCACTACCATTGCTCCAAGAACACCATCCTCAGTGATGTGGACTAACATCAAACGATTCCGATTAGGTATTTCTGATGCGACATTCAGCACACTTCCACTATTGATGGCTCACGAGTTCTTAAATAATTTAGCTCCTTCTTTCGTTCCTGAAGAAGAAATAATAAGTCCTCCTCAGTTGTCAGTAACTAGTAGTTGTAATGATTTGTTCATGAATTCGCCTTTTACTCTCACTGAGCTCCAAGGTGTCCTCTCCGTAGTCAGAGATTCTTCCCCTGGCGAGGACGGAATACCATATTCCTTTTTCTCCAATAGAAAATAGTTTACGTTACTAATTGGAGGTTATAAATTCTGTAATAGTGACAGGAAACATTCCGTTGTCATGGAAATCTCAAATAGTGTTGCCTGTTTTAAAACCAAACAAAAATCTGTCAGAAGTTACTTCTTACCGTCCCATATCACCCGTGGTAACAAAAATAGCCGAACATTTAGTGAAAAATAGATTGGAATGGATTCTAGAAAGCAGAAATTTACTGGCTGGGTCACAATATGGATTCCGAAAAGGTAAAAGCACCCTAGGACAGTCTTATTCTTATTCGAGATGGGGGCGATAAGGCCTGCACTGACGTCCCGCTTGGGGCGTATTGTGCATTTCCCCCTGCCAGCCTCTACCCAAGCCACCCAAGCTCCTTTATATACCTGAGCACGGCTTTAGGTCGCTGGCACAGCTGTTCCAGTGATGTCGCTATAGATGGTGTTAACTACTTACTATTATTGGAGTTTGAATTTCGTTGGGCCTGTGAATACACTTTACCCTGTTGTAAAAGACCAGTTTTTTGTCTTATCTCTTCCGTGGCTGCACAATGCAAAAGCACATGCTCCACAGTCTCCTCCTCCTGCATACATCCACGGCACAGAGGACTGTCTGTAGCTCCAGTTTTGTGCAGGTGGTAATTTAGGTTGCAATGACCCGTGATGAGACCTACCATGAAACGAAGGTCTTGCCTAGTCAGCCTTAGCAGATTGTTGGTAATTTTCCTGTTACGGGATGGAAACATAACTTTTGCATTTCTGCAATCCGTTTTCTTGTTCCACCAATTTTGATGCTTTCTCTCTGTGTATTGAACAAGTAGGTTTCTCACCTCCATTGCGGTGGGTTTACAGAGCTTTACCGTATCTTTTCCGATATGTTTCTTAGCTCCTTCCTTGGCAAGCATGTCTGCCTTGGTATTTCCTGGACATGAGCCGTGGCTTTTCGTCCACTTGACTTTAATTTTATACCTTTCAGATAAGTTTTGTAGGGTCTCATGACATTCTGAAACTACCCTCGACCTAGTTATAGGTTTCCTTAGTGCATAGATGATGGCTGCACTATCTGTGATGAAAGTAAGGAGTTCACAGTCACTATTTGTACTAGGTGAAGGTACATCAAGCGTAGATATTGCTCTTGCCGCCAACAGTAGTCCCATAGCTTCTGCCTGAAATACTGATGTGGTTTTGTTAAGGGCTTCCGATTGTGCGATTCCTAGCTCCGGAGAGTAAAAACCACAACCAACCCCCGTCTTGTTTTTCGCACCATCGGTGAAAATATTGTAAATGTTATCTGAACACGAGAGATCCTCTGAAGCATTGTCTTCCGTAACCAGCTCATACATCTTTTTATCTAGGTATATGCTAGCTACTTTGTCCGTTCCCTGACATGCTTCTGGGATTATTCTCGTTGCTTTGTCTAATACTTTTGAGTGGTTCGTAACGGGCCCGGTGCCTTTCCACTGATTTGTAGATTTGCTCCTTAGTGCTGAAGCCATCGCCTCCTGCTGGATATGTAAATGCAGCGGGGTCAGACCCAAAATGATGTCTAAAGCGGCTGATGGAATTGATTTCGTACAGCCGCTGATTAGAGAGCGTGCCAATCTTTGGACTTGCTGTAGTTTGGTGATTGTAGTCACCAGATTTGTTCTCGGCCACCACACTACGCATCCATATGTGAGGACCGGTCGTACTATCACAGTATACAACCAACGACACAGTTTAGGTTTCAGACCCCAGTCCTTACCCACTGCTCGGGTGCATTGCCATAAAATATTTATTGCCTTTGTGGTTATATGGTCTAGTTGTTTCGCCCACAACATCTTACTACCCAGCCATATGCCAAGATATTTCACTTCCTTGCTGAGTGAAAGTTTTGTTCCAAACAGTGTAGGAAGTCGTACATTAGCTGTTTTCATCTTTCGAGTGAATAAAACCATCTCAGTTTTTTGTGGATTTACAGATAGAGTGTGGCGTTCACACCATCTCTCGACCTCCCGAAGCGCCTTCTGCATTTTTTCGCATAGGGTTGCTTCGAAAAGTCCGGAGACCATGATAGCCAGATCGTCTGCATATCCTATGGTTACTATACCATCCCTGTTTAATAGTTCGAGAATTTCGTTCGCCACTACTACCCATAGCAGCGGAGATAATACGCCTCCCTGCGGACAGCCTCTCGTGACCACACATCGCGATGATTTGGCAGTCTCTATGCTAGCTGCTCTATTAGACAGCATTGTTGTGACCCATTTATTCACTCTTTCGTCCACGCCTTGATTCCTCAGCCCACCTTCAATACTGGGGAACGTTGTTTTATCAAACGCTCCCTCTATATCGATAAAGGTTACAAGGCAAGATTGCTTGCTTTCCATTGCGGATTCTATCTTGTGAACCACCTGGTGGAGGGCCGTTTCTGTAGATTTGCCTGATTGATAGGCGTGTTGATTTTTGTGTACTGGTTTGTCAACCAGTGGCCCACTGCGAATGTATTTGTCGCATAGTCTCTCTAGTGTTTTTAGGAGAAACGAGCTAAGGCTTATTGGCCTAAACGACTTTGGATTTGTGTAATCTGATTTGCCTGGTTTAGGCAAAAATACTACTTTAACTTCCCGCCAAGCCTTTGGTATATACTTCCAGGCAAGGCATGATCTAAAAATAGCAGCAAGATGAGACTTGATCTTCATTAGACTCCAATGCAGGAGAGCTGGAAAGATCCCGTCAAGCCCCGCGGCTTTGAATGGTTGGAAGGTGCTTACCGCCCACAGAAGTGCTTCTTCCGTGACGATTGAATTTGCAAAGTTCCAGTCACTTCTTGTAGGTTCACTTGATGTCGGAGTTTCCCAAACGACTTCATTGTCTAGTATACAGTCTGGGAAATGGGTTTTAAGTAGGAGTTCAAATTGCTCCTGATCTGATGTGGTATATGTACCATCTGGTTTCTTTAGAGTACCAAGTCTTACCTTTGTATCATTGGAAACCAGTTTTCGCAATCTTGCGGTCTCGCTCTCCGATTGGATCGAGCTACTGTATTTTTTCCACGAACTGTTCCGACTTTTGCTTATCTCTACTTTGAGTCGGTGTCGAGTTTTCCTGTACTCTTGCCAATCTACCTCCAGGTCGGTGTTCATGGCTCTGTTGAAATGGTGTCTCGTTTTCTTCCTCAGTTTACTGAGTTCCTTGTTCCACCATCTATCTTTTTTAAGCAATATTTTGCTGGTTTCCGTTTTTAAAGGACATGATCGTTCGTAGCTTCCTTTCAGAATGCTTACTACACACTGTATGGTGTCTTCTATCTCCTGTGGTATAAGCTCTTTAGTTGCTTCTACTTGTGGTGCTTCTGACAAACTCCTATCAAGAGTTTCTCTGAATAGAGTCTTGTCAGTCTTCTTTGGATTTCTGTAGGTCCGAGGTTCTTGCTCTCCCACATCCAATCTGAACCTGATTCTTCTGTGATCTGCACAAGAGATCTCATCCGTCGCCACTCGCCAGTCGCTGATTGTCTCGGCAATTTCGCTGGTGGCTATTGTAATATCTACTATTGTCTTGGCCCAAGACGTCACAAACGTTGGCTCTGAGCCTCGATTTAGTATATTGAGGTTGTGTCTTAGACTGAAGTCCAGTAAATCCCTTCCTCTTTCGTTTGAGTCTGGACATCCCCATACCGTGCAATGGGCGTTGAATCGCAACCTATCACACATTCCATGTTGTTCAGCATGCAAAAATGCATTAACTCTTCAAGTGCCGGAGGAGGCACCTCGGCCGTAATGTCCATATACGCCGATGCTAAAATGATAGTTCTGAGTTTCCCCAGCAGACCTGTCTCCAGTTTTACTACCGTAAGGTCGTCGGTGCACAAATGTGTCACCAACGACGCTTTAAAAGGATTCGGTACATATATAAATGTCCGTGTTTTGCTTTGCACGGGGGGAGCAAAGACAGTGCCCCGAAGGGCGTTGAAACCACCCACCTTTGTACGAGTTAAATAGGGTTCCTGAACCAGCGCTATTGTGTTTGGTTGCTCTTCCAGGGTTCTACGCAGGGCAGCGAAACCTGTGACGCTGTGTTGGATGTTGGCTTGTATGATGTTAATTTTAATTTTGATTATTATATTATTATTACTACGTAGCCTATGATTATTACCAACCTCGGTGGCGGTTTTTTTGAGGACTTGCGATTACAGTTTTTATTTTTTAGTCCATCCATTTTTGTATTCCTAACTACTTACTACTATGTGTTTAGTACGGGTGGTCTGAAAGACCCGCCCAGCTTACTCGATTACGGTTTCGACGGAGGAGGGTCCAGCCCGGTCCGCGTCCATGGAAGACGCCGGCGAGAAGATATTGAGGCCCGTAATGTCCCCTGCAATATCCTCCACGCCGTCATCGCCCACTTCCAACAGACGGTCCATCTCCTCCTTCGTCCAATCCGTGTTATCAAGGTGCACTGGGTTGACGTCCATGGGTGTCACAGGCTCGCTCGCACCGCACACTGCGGAGTCAACGACCTCCAACTCCCCCGACACCGCCATAACCCCCGCACCCCTCGATTTAAATCCCTTTATCTTGACGTAGACCGTCGCTGACGTGTAGTGCAGGCGAAAGTCTATGCGTTTTAGCTTCTCTATGTCCTCCGGCGGGATTCCCATCACCAGGACATGGTTGTAACATTGGCCTCTCTGGCGCACCAAATGTTTAAAGATGGGCCAAAGTGTCATGTCCAGGCCCCTGAACTCATTTTGCTCAGCCAAATAGTCTCTCAGGACGAAGGCCATTTGACGAGGTCTTCTTTTTCTTTGCCGAAGTCCGGGACATATATGATGCCGGTATGGTACCTAGGCAACTCGCTCTCCGGGATGACTCTGTACCCTTCCGACCCTTCCCACAGGCCAGGCAGCTGCTCAACCGTGGAAGATAGCCAGGCAAGTGAATAGCCATCCAGGGGGCACATTCTGAGACCACCGCGAGTCAACCTTGGTAACTGTGTAAACGCGGGCAGCCTTCGCTTCTCTTCCCTCGGCTTACCGCGATTACTCACGTATTGTTCCCATTGGATATCGTCCAGAGTCTTACGTAAAACGGTCGCCCGGTGCTCGTCCATCTGAGCGCCTCCTTTGTCCAAAACTACCATGCAGTAAGTTTTGGCCGCGTCGGCGTACGAGGACGGACCACCCTCGCCCTTCTCTACCACAGGTCTGCGATTCTGCGCATTCGATTTTGCAACAGCCGCAGCGGTCCCTCCTTCCAAGCGCAGCTTCTTATCCGCTGCTATGCAGCCAGTGGGCGACACCTGGTCGGAGCTACGCTGCCGCTTCGCGCCTCGAATGGCATCCTCTCCCTGTCCTCTATTATGCCCATCCTCTTCGGCGGCGGTTGCTCCTTCAGTACCGACACCGGTGCCCTCACTCTCCTTTCGACCCTTCCCTACACCTTTACCCTTTGACAGGTCGGTCGCCAGTTGGGGCCTAATCGGGGGAGGCACCGTGCACGGCCCTGCCGAAACCTTCGCCACCTCAAATTCGGCATTATTTTGTTTCCTCTTTGCGAGGTATTGTTTGTTTTCGTATCTGGGCACTTTTGCCGCTCACTCGGTACCGAGCCCTGTCCTCCAGCATTCGTCGACACCGGCTGACGCCCGCGCTCCATTACGGAGGCGGCGATGGACCCGACGTGTGACTCCTCCCCTCCGCGCGACCCGCTCTCCCTTGCAGGGGCGGTCGCATACGGAAGGGTTGCTGTCGAACAAGGACCCTCTCCCTCGTTTACGACAGTCGCGCCGTTTGGACCAACGCGAGCCAAACATGCCACCACGGCTGGCGCAAGTGCCGATACGCCGGGCAGCTGTAGCACGCCTTCCCGCTCCTGACTGTAAAAGGCGTTTTCGCGCTCCTCCTCCCGTCTCATACGCTCTTTTATATTTTTTCGGCGGTTTCTACCGCCGTCTTGATTTTTATTTGGCGAAGCAACGTTGGGCCTTGTGGGCTTTCCGCTACCTCGCTCGTTACCTCCATCCAGCACAGCGCCAGATGACATGGCTGCCTCGCGCTCGCGCAGCCGCTTCTGCTGCCACCTCTTGCGCGTGTTGAAGCGCGCTCCGTATCCTGGTACCGTCTTCTGCGCTGGTCCAGGTCCCGTAGTCGTCATCGGTCCAGTAGTAGTCGCGGCCAGCGAGGCCTGGGACTCCACCCCGCCGTCGCCTTTGGTCACCAACTTCACACCGTCCAGCCCGGATACTAGAGGGCGCCGGGCGCTAGCCGGGTCGCATGGCACAACGTTCTCAATCTTATTGTACTCCATTTTTTTAAATTATTTATATACGAATAGCTCTGTGGAACTAAGGTGATATTAGTGGGCGTACAGTGATGGAGGAAGTAGTAGCCCACACTACATTCCGTACCGTCTTTCGCACATTGATGGCGAAGAAGTCATCCCGAGAAACACAAGCGACGGCTTCCTCTCCATCAACACGCTGGCCACGGGCTGCCACAAGGGAAGATTGGAAAGGAGATAAGGTAGGAAATAAGGATTAAATGGAATTAAGTGGACTAGGAAGTCTAGAATTGCGTCTGTTGTTTTAGTTACATCTGTTCCTTAAGGGACCAGATCAAGAACAGGGCGGCACCACGTGAAGGTAACAAATCAGACTTGCTGCGGATGTCTACACGACCTGCGCTCCTTTCCGTAGCCATTACCGAGCCTGCTCACCGGACAGGTGGCCAGGTTAGGGTTGATCTAGGCTACTTAAAAGCGTATCTAAACCCCTCCTAGGACAGTATTGGCATATTGATTTCTGAGGTAAGACTGACTTTTTCAAACAAAAAGTCAGTTGTAGCAGCATTCTTAGACATAAAATCAACATATGACAATGTAAGTTTAGCAATTTTAAGAAATAAGTTACAGTTATTGGAAGTACCAGATAACCTAGTAAGGTTTATTTTAAATTTAATGTCTGGACGCTCGATTAAATTGGATTTATTAAATAGGATAATCTGGAGAGGACTCCCGCAGGGCTCAGTACTAAGTCCAATTCTATACAATGTCTACACTTACGACCTAGAAAGTGCATTAAACGGAACTTCAAGTATCTTACAATATGCAGATGATGTTGTCATTTATAGTTCAAATCAAAGTGTCGATAAAGCCTGCTCTTCACTTTCAAATGATCTAAAACACCTTAAAATCTGGTTGGACACTAATGGTCTAGAACTGTCGGTATCCAAGAGTTGTACACTTTTGTTTATCAGACTACTTATGCCCCCACCTATAACTATATTATACAACGGAGAGCCCATTTCTATTAAAACTCAAACTAAATTTTTAGGGTTAATTCTAGACTCAAAATTAACTGGATTACCACATTGTGAATATATTGCTGGTAAGTGTGAACGCTCACTTAATATCCTTAGGTGCCTGTCGGGTGTTTGGTGGGGCGGACATCCCTTCTCTTTAAAGTTGGTCTACAATGCTCTGTAATCAGAGCATTGTAGACCAACTTTAAAACTTTTTTGAAGTGTTCTTGATTATGGAACTTTCTTGTTAGAGCCCTGTAGCATGGCTGCGAAGAAGAGATTGGATGCCGTCCAGACTAAAGCCCTTAGGATCATAGCCGGTGCCATGAAAAATAGTCCTATAAACGCTTTACAGGTTGAATGTGTTGAACCACCTCTGCAATTACGACGACAGTTTCTGGCAGATAGATTATTTTTCCGTATTTTACAGTTTTCAGAACACATTATAAAACTAAATCGAATTTCACAACTTATTAACACTTCTCATTATTAGACTCACAAATCTTCACCTCATTTGATTACTAGTTACAGTAAATTCAATACAATAAGTGTTCCAACTCACCGTACACCCAATCTTGCATTATTTGAAAGTAACTATAAAGCTCTTATAATTTCGCCAGATATTCATTTTAACATAGGTATTTTTATGGGTGATCCATATGTAAACACGTATTTTAATTCGGTAATTGAAGAACGTTGGCAAAAATGGCATCATATTTATAGTGATGCTTCGAAACATTCCGACAGTGATTGTGTTGGTGTAGGCCTGTTTTATCAACAGTATAACATAGTCGAAATAATAAAATTTCCTTCACAAACCTCAATTTTCACAGCTGAGTGCTACGGAATATATAAAGCCTTAGAATACATCGTTATAATGAAACTTAAAAATTCTGTAATTTTCTCTGACTCCATGAGTGCATACAAGCCCTTTCTAAATTTCCCTTCAAAAGGAATACTGTAATTTCTCCTGTAATTGTTATGGCTCGAGAAAAACTTTTCAACTGCGTAAGCGAGGGTTATTCGGTTTCGTTTGCCTGGATTCCAAGCCATTCTGGAATTAAAGGCAACGAAAAAGCAGATCAACTTGCTAATGAGGCGATAGAGTATGGAAACTTGTTTCCTTTCAAAAATTATACCCACGACCTCGCTGCTCTTCCTAAACTTCATCTCCAACAATCTTGGAGTGAAGCATGGAAGAGTAGCGCCCGCTTGAAAGGAAAATATTATTGTACCATACAACCTGAAATTCAAGTGAAGCCTTGGTTCTCCAAGGTAAGACTTAGTAAGAGAGCCACATCCGTGCTTATACGTATGCGTTTGGGTCACATGTGCAGTCCGGCATATCTTTGTCGAATTCGAATTAATGACTCTCCAAAATGTGAATGTGGAGAAGATGTTGGGGATATTAACCACATCATATTTAAGTGCCCCTTGTACGATAAGACTACGTTTTACAAAGACCTGGCAAACTTTGAAATTCCTTTTCCTACAAATATACAATGTTTACTCCATAACAACTATATTCCTATATATAAAGTCTTAGCTTCATTTATTGAAGCTAACGACATAAAATTATAATTTTGCATTATGTATGTATAATATGTTTTATTTTTATACTTTGTTCTATTATTATTACTCACGTATCCTCTCCTTTCTCCTCTGACCATCCTTTCCTTTCTCCGATATTTCGTTCTCCAATTTGTTAATTTTGTAAGAAAAAAAGAACTATAATTAGAAAAATGAAGAAAACTGGCAAGAAAATGAAAAACCTGACACTGGCACATACACGAGAAGTGTGACGCCAAATCCTCGAACGAAGAAAAAAAAAACAACAGTGCTAATCAGTGTGACCATATTTAGCAGGTTCCTGCTATTTTAGCAGGATTAGACTCTCATTTTAGCTCCTAGCAGGATTTTTAGCATTTTATTGAAATCTAGCATTATTTAGCAGAATCCAATAATGCATCCAATAATAGCATTCAATAATAGCAATAATCTGGCAGGATTTATTGAACGCGTTTCAAAATGCCCCAAAAGTGCACACAGTACGCTCAAGCCTTTATATTTGAGTTTATTGGATTCTGGAAGCAGCTATGATGTCAAACTAACAGATACCGAAAATTTCTGAAGACAAATTGAAACGATGAATTTTATTTAATTTAAATGGTAATGGTAATGGTGGTAAATATAAATAATAATGGTAATGGTAATGGTATTGGTAAACCCAACATTGTGAATCTTGCGTGGGCTATTATGATTTTACTAATGCCACCTTATTGTGAACGAGTCATTTCACTGATTAACAGTATAAAAATCCGGCTTAGAAATCGGTTCAAAAATAAACATGACGATTCTGGAATTTTGCATTCCAAAAACGCAAAAAGGAAATATATGAGAAAATGGGTGTGTGAATTTCGAGCCGACAAAAATATGTTAAAATTATCTCTTAACTCATCATCATTATACAAAGGTTTTGCTAAGGACAGTGATAGTGACGAGTGAATTGTGTTGTAAATAGGAATGAACTGGCCAAGTGCGAGTTGGGCCGCGCACTAAGGGTTCCTTACCACACCACTTTTATTTTTCTTATTATAATTTTACTTTAGAGTGTGTAATCATGCCAAGTTTGCCTCTTACGCTTGTACTTATCACCGCTTAGAGCAAAGACAAAATACGTAATAGGTACTTTTGTTGTATAGGGATCCCCCTTTTTTATTATTATTATTTCTTAATTAATCCGCCATAACATTACAGTCATATTCTATAAACATTTTAATATCTATTACAATTCAAAAGATCATCGTTATCAGTTCCCGCTGCTGGGACACGGGCCTTCTCTCAGAGAGAGAGTGAATGGGCCATAATCCGTCAGATTGTATAGCGCAACATGATACCATTCGGATACTATTGCTCTCCAAAGATACAGTATCGGTTCAAAAGATACAGTCGTTAAACGGTAGGACGGACAAACAGACAGACAGCGTAGGCTTAAAAATATTATAGTTGATCGTTGACACTCTTTGGGTACGGAACCCTAATAAAAATGACATTCTAATCGTACAAATTGGCATTTTTGTCCATATTTTCTAATGTTTAAGCAATATCTGTGAAAGCAGTAATTTGCATTATTTGAAGAATGTCTAGCATGTTTTAGCAGTTTTTGTCATTCAGGCTAGCAGGATTTGACATTTGAATCTGGTCACACTGCTGCTAATGATCCTATTTTCATTTTTTCATCATTTCAAAAAGAAAATATTTGATTAATTGAATAAAAAAACGTAAATAAAATTTGTGTGTACAAAAAACTTAGCTATTTTTTATATTTGTTTTACCGCCACAGCCTAGTTTATTTCCAACAAATAATCCAAGTAATTCATAAAATGTCTACGAGATCTTTAGCACTAACGTTTAATTTACAATCAGAATGTAAGGTTTCACGAGCACGAACGGGTTTGATGAAATTACCCCATTATCAAGTGAAAACACCGGTGTTTATGCCCGTTGGAACACAGGTTAGTTTCCCCATATTGTTATGCTACAGCTTTTGTACTAGAAAACAATAACCACAATCAAATAATTTCCTGGCCTTCTTTCTACCAGATGAGTGTAAACAAGTTATTCCATTAAAAAATAAACTAATTTCCTGTTTTAAGGGCACTATGAAAGGACTATTACCTGATCAACTAGAAAGCTTAGACTGTGAGATAATTCTTGGAAACACTTATCATTTGGGCAACAGACCTGGTACAGATGTATTAGAGAAAGCTGGAGGCCTACACAAGTTCATGGGATGGAACAGGGCCCTCCTCACTGACTCTGGGGGTTTCCAAATGGTTTCCCTCCTGAAATTAGCTGAGATAACAGAAGAAGGAGTAAAATTCAAATCACCTTATGACGATTCCGAAATAATGCTCACTCCAGAAAAGTCTATTGAAATTCAGAATTGCATAGGTAAGTAATGCAAAGCTAAAAAGCTGAAGTGTTTAACTGTTTTGAGTACAGTTCCTAATATTTTAACCTTGATGAGGTCCTAACCATAATAATTGATCACTCTTTTAGGTGCTGATATCATTATGCAGTTAGATGATGTGGTGCAAACAACATTCCAAGATTATGACCGCATCAAAGAAGCAACAGAACGTACCAGTCGCTGGCTGGACCGCTGTCTCGCTGTACATAAGAGACCCACAGAACAGAGCATATTCCCAATAGTGCAGGGTCTACTCAATACTGACCTCAGAGAACAGAGTGCAAAAGAACACATGACTAAAGATGTAAATGGATTTGCAATAGGTGGTTTAAGGTACCTAGCCTGTAAATCTTTCTGAATTGAGACTTGTTCAATAACATATTGCACTAAATGTCACATACTATCTTGTATGTTTACTGCAACATTTCTCATTGTTAAGTGCAAGCAGGTCAGGCATTAATATTTTCATTGTTATTTTTTTCACTCATTACAGTGGAGGTGAAGCTAAAGATGACTTTTGGCCTATGGTAAGCCTCAGTACTGGAATACTGGATAAGCACCGACCTCGCTACCTGATGGGTGTTGGTGTTCCCATAGATCTTGTTATCTGTGTTGCGTTAGGTGTGGATATGTTTGATTGTGTATTCCCTACACGTACTGCGGTGAGACAACTTATTTTGTATGTAAACTAGTGCTTCTTTCCCCAGTTCTTATACAAACAAAACTTGGTAGGTAGCGAATAGGAAACATCAATTATTAACTCTATTATTTTTATTACAGAGATTTGGATGTGCACTCGTAAATAAAGGCCAGCTAAATTTAAAACAAAAACAATACGAGACAGATTTAAATCCAATTGATAAGGACTGCACATGTTCCACTTGTCAGAACTATACGAGAGCTTACTTGCACTGCATAGTGACAGTGGAAACAGCAGCTTGCCACTTGATTTCCGTTCATAATATTGCATTCCAGGTAAGGAATTAATGCATAATATTGACTTAAAGTTACTCTTTGTAAGCATTAAGGCTAAAAGATTTACAAACTGCAAACCAATGAAATTGCAGGTGCAGTCATAGGTTTGAGTTGTAGTAAATATTTCATATCCAAAAATGTCAAACTTATTTGCTGTTGTGTTTTTTGTGTGGTAGATGCAATTTAGTTCTAAAATGTGAGCTATTTCTTGAGGTGTGAGATCAGAATTCAGATACAGATTAATTTTCAATAAAAAATATTTATTTTAGTGCTTATTTTGTTTTTAGATGTGTTTGATGAGGACAATGAGAGAAAATATAGAAAAGGGGACATTTCCACAATTTGTACAGAACTTTATAAAAGAACTATATCCTGAAGGACAGTTTCCAACATGGGTTGTCAACTCATTAAGCTCAGTGGGAATAGAACTTAGTTAAGAATAATTTTATTATTAACACTTATGTTGTAGTTTAATTTAAAATCATCAAAACTACACAGGTACTAGATAGTCATACACTTAACATACAGACACGGAGATGGCAAAACTGTAATGGTTCCTTGTACGACTATGAAACCCTAAAAATTTACAAAGATACATTATTATAATATCTGTGACTTACCTGTGGTACTACTGTTAGTACATTATTTATTTGCATGTAGTTCTACAAACTATTTATTTAATAAGATCCCATTCGATGGGGGAACTAAAACTGTTTTTTCTATGTACATGGCTACCCTAAAAAACTATTTTCTAGACCCGATAATTTCACTGTGTCCTGTGACATAGAGACAGATGGACTTAGAGAAACCATAAGGGTTTCTTAGTGTATATGTGTGTGTGTGTGGACTGAGTTATGTGACAACAGAACCCTAAAAAGGGAGACCATGTAACTTAGTAAAATAACTAAAGTAAATAAAAGTTATAATATGTTTCTATAGTAACAGGTAAAGTGTACAGTATTTTGCTATATTTCACATAAAGTCATCAGAGTCATTCCCATCATAGTTTGTGGACATATTTTCTGGCTTCATCAATGTGGAGTAGCTTCTCATATCTGCTTCTTCTTTCCTTTTCTTTTCTTCCTCCTTTTCTCTCTCCTTCTTATCTCTTACAAGTTTCTTTTTATCCTCTCGTTCTGATCTGTCCCTGTTTTCCCTTTCTTGCCGCAAATCAGGGAATGCTTCTTTCTTGGTCTTATTTAATCTGTTTACAGACTCATTATTTCTCTTAGCTACTCTAACTTTTCTAACATCCTTATCTTTGTGAAAAGCCACCTGTCCCACCTGAAAATAAATCATCATGATTAATTTACTTATTACTGTAACTAGCTGTTAGTTTTCCGAATACAACAAAATAAATAAATAAAATAAAATAAATTATCTATACTTATAATAAAGCAATAAGAACAAAATACTCTGTACAACGAAGATTTGTAATGTTAGGTGCTATGCTATCTATACTTATTTGTAATAAAGCAATAAGTACGAAAAAGTCACAAAAATAATTTGAAAAAAATGGTCTAGGGTACTTAAAATAAGCTACGGAACAAGAATATAACATAGTTATAAATTGTGTCAGTCTTTTGTTTGTCTGTATGTTTATTTGCGCATCTCGTAAAAACTACAGGACCGATTGCGATGTGGTTTTTGTTGTTGGATAGCTCAGGGTTTGACTTAAAAACTGGGGTACTTGGTATCTCAATCCAATGATTAGATGCCGAGCAATCGATAAAAACTATTTGACGGTCGAAGGAATTTCGATCAAATGTTGGTATATTGGTAGTTAAAGTCCTTGAATATCACATGAATACTAAACTAAAACTTTCAATAGAAACAAGACTTGCAAGATATGATTGAAAAAAGTCTTACCTCCATGCCAGCCGTTTTTTTCAAGTTTGCCCACATTGTGTAAACTATATCAATGTCATTCATTTTATTTCCCATTATGGAATTTGCTTTCACTAACTGGCAGGCGTCATCGAGGACGGAATTTGGAATATCATCAATAGTTTGATCCTGAAAGTAAAATTCAAAATTATACTGCAAGAAGTAGGTACCTACATTGTTGTCTTCTTTAGTTGTGGCAATGTTTCTACCTTGGGTGCATTCCAATTCACGATAATATCGCTGTGAGCAATCACATAATTTGCGTTCCGATTCAGATATGGCGCTCACAGCAGTTGAGTGCTGCAGTTGATTCGGAACGCTTGTGAGCGTGATTACAAGATCACAACAACATAACCTCAAAATTTGCTCAAAATACAAAGTATTACTCGTGGGCAAAGTAGTCTGTCTAAAAATTGGTCAATTGTCTGTAGTAATATTTGGAAAACTGTACGAAAATCACACACAACTGAATTCAAACAACAGTTTTCTTTGTAAACAACCGTCAGTCTGTCACCTTGACAGTAGCGCTCACGGTGATATCGGTTTGGGGCATGGTCGGTGTAATCGCAAAATGGCGGATGTAATGACGTAATCCATGACATCACAAGGGATATCTTTGTTGCGCTCACAATGACTCGGTACGTGTTTTGCATGCACCGTCTCGGAATGCACCCCTTGTTGTGTATTTTGGTTGAATCGTCACATTGTGGTTAAGTACAGATTTAGCCAGCTAGATGAGATGCAGTCTAGCTGCAAAGGCAACTACGTTTTATTGATTAAAACTTATTAAAATGTGACTCACAAAACAAATTCAGTATAAAATTAAGTAATTCAGAGGGAAACTTTATTTACTATAAAAAAAATAAAAAAGTCAGACTTGTTGTCTCAGTTGTTTTTTTTTTCTTTATTTATTGCATTGATTTCAGGTGTGAAAGAAAGGAACGTCACTACGTTAGGTTTTTAACAGCAACTTAGTATTAATTAAGGGGCAATCTGACTCCGTAGCCACAAAAATACTTAGGAACCCCCCCTGGATTACCAAAACTTTTTCTTCACAGAGGGGGAAGGAGATCTGTCCCACCCAAGGCAAAATCGTGGGGAGGCAATGTACAACTTAGCCAGCTCCTGTCTTCCTCGTAAAAGATTATTACTTACTATTCCCAGTCTGAGATACACATGAGCAGATGATACTTTGTCGACATGGAACCAGACATCCTCTGGCCAACCCCACTTTATCAGATCTTCATCTGAAATATTACAAAAATAATACTAAGTTTAAAGTGGGTTAAATTGGAAATGAATCCTCAGAACATGTTACTCAGTACCGGCTAGTACTTTTCTTGACAAGGATACCGGACTTACTTTCATGTTTATCGGCTCCCATGAATAATATAACTGGTGGCGAAACGACACTACTTGTGAAGTAGAAAACCATTTCGTCGATGTTTCGCTAAAGCTTTAAATAATTTCTAAAATCCTCAGCTCACACTTCGTGTTTTTTACCTTTTGATTTTGTCATTTTTGACAGCTTGAGCCATCCCAACTGTGTATACCGTCATCGTCAATCAATGTTACGTTCGGATTGGCATTTGGGCGGTACGGGCAGTTTCGAAATGTACATTTTTATTTTTGTTCGGCTATAAAGGGTTTTCAACACTTGCAATTTTTGGCACTAACGATCTTTACCAAACCGAATGAAAAAAGGAAGTCCTAATATCTGACGTCAAATTTATATAATCTAAACATGCCAAACGAACGGTGACCAAAAACACTAACGCTACTTGCACCCAACGCTTTACTAACCGAACGCCAAAGGTGGTCGTATCTGGCTTTTTAAAATTTTATTTTTTTGCTGTTTTATTCAAAAGGAACGTAGAAAAAATACAAAGACGTTGATTTACATACGCTGATTTATGGCACAGTACATGTATAGTCCATATATATATATATAATATATATCTATCTATATACATATATATAATATATATATATAGAGTATATAGTAAGATTATCATGATTGGACTCTATAGTGTGTTCTTTTTGGTTTTTGTATATATATATATATATATATATATATATACAAAAACCAAAAAGAATATGGTCCATTGAAAATCGAAGAAAAATTCAAAATGTTGGTTAGTGTTCTGCGTATTTTTATATTTATACATATTATTGTTAATACCGTGCTGTTTTATGTTTTCTTTGATGAATCATCAGTATAAAGTGTTAAACCGGTTTATATGATAATTTTAATATGCCACCAACTTTAGAAAACTACAACAGATGTGTTTTATGTCGAGTTCGCGCCAATCGCGAAAACCAGATCAAAAGGAAATTTATGAAACGATTTCCCATTGATCAGCCCGGTAAGCATTATGATATTGATTAGTGCCACCTCCCATCAACGTGACCATAAATGATAATTTACATGATTATCATTTTGTATTTTCATATTGTTTTAACACTAGGGATGCGCAAGGTTAAGTCACAGATTAGAGATATGTAGCTAGCTACAGATGCGACAGTCACTTTTTCGCTTTTAGTTCCAAAGATGCCGTTTTGGCTTTTTGTCGATTATAGGTATGCCTATGTGTATTCTAGTGATTGCAGAGACAAAAACATGCGCCATCGATATCGATAGCTAGTGATGCCCATACTTTATCGATAATTTTGAGTGAGGTAGTTATGGCACCTATACAAATACTTTTTAATTTACTTTTATGAGTAATAAAACCACTATATCTAGTATTGAATATTTATTTGTTCAGACACTTTTATTAACTTAAAAGTAATATATATATATATTCTTACATAATGCTATTTATTGAAGGGTGATTTTAGTTAAAATCTTATATTTTCAAATAGATCCCTATTTGCTGCAAGAGATTGGGGTTTTGCAAGTATATGTAAAATTTGGATGATTCCAAATTTTTATTTCCATTCTTTATCAAAATGTTTCACCAACTTATCCAAATTTTTTCACTGTTGAAGCTGAAAAATATAAAACATTTTGGTTACATAACCAAGATTAATTAAGATCATTATCAGCCCATGTCAGTCCACTGCTGGACATAGGTCTCTCCCAAAGCAAATCACTGAGCCCGATCTTTGGTTCTTCCTTTCCAACCTCCTCCAGCCATCTTGGGTATGTTGTCACTCCATCCAGCCGGAGGGCATCCTACTCATACATTACGTTTGCCGTTTTATTAAGATAAACATGATTATGTCTATTGATAAATTGATGTTCATACTTTTTACCTTTTGAGTTTGATATTTATTTTCATCTTCTGAAATCTTTGGTGTCCCTTTATGCCAGTAAGCGTAATTCAACATCTTTGGTCTCCCTACTACTTCAGTTAGTAGGCTCAATTCCTGAAACAAAAATTCACTTTAAATTTTAACGTTAATATTAAACAGGATAATATGTTAAAAAAAGGCCAAGTGCTTGTTGAAAACACATAGGTATGGTTCTGTAGCCATAGGAATTATGAAATCCGTATTGCAATCAGCCCAGTAGTTTTTGGGTGATGCGCAAAAAAGTTATTAGTATTGTTGGATTCCGTCTCTAATTATGGAATTTGTTCGGAGATATTAAATAATTTAAATATTAATATCTTTCATACAATTTCTGTACCTCTGTTTTTTATACATGGTGTATCATAGTTAGATTATGTGAACACAAAATTTATTCTTAGAAACTCCCTACTCATCAAATTTGAGAAATAAGTGTTTTTAGTATAGAACTTGTTGTTGTGGTATAACATCAGTGCAAAGCACAGAGGTCAGAACACCAAACAAGTCTATGACTATGGTCGGTTGCTATGATACGGTTGTTATTTTTGCAACTTGACGTCTGGTCTGTTTTTTCTATGAATTGACTATTATCTCCTAAAATAAAATGTGTTGTAATTCCTTTGTAATTCGTTGATATCTAATAAATTTGGTGTAACCTTTACTCGTCTACTTTCCACTGCCTACTCTGCATAATATTAATGATAGGTTTTTAAGTGGTTACGGACCCCAGTGCAGAAAAAGAAGAGTGTTCCCAAAATGGATGTACTGAATGGATGTGATGAATGTACTGAAGTACGAAAATTGACATTGGAAAATTGCAAGGCAAAGAAAATTGGTCAACCTGGAAATATAAGGTAACCGTCATGCTGGAAGGCACTGAAGGCGCCACAGAAGCAGTAGAAGGCAAACTCCAGAAGCCAATTCTTGTAGAAGGAGCAGGTGACGCAGAAATTAGCAACTACAACAAAGCGATAGCTAGTTATAAGAAGGCTGAAACTGGCGCTTTGCTTACTACAAATATGTCAGAGGACACATTAAAAAAGGTGATGAGATACAGAACTGCTTGAGAAGTCTGGTTGGAGTTACATAGACTATTTGATGGACAAACGGATGACAGAGCTTATAATTTATGTCTAGAATTTTTTGGACTGAAACACGAAAAGGTGGATGATATTCCTACACATGTTTCAAAACTGAAGAACCTTTGGAATGACCTGAAGGTTGAAGATTCTAAGATTGACGTAACAGCTAAGCTTCCGGAGATGTTCCTGATTTGTAAGGTCTTAGACACTCTGGACGACAGGTTCTTTAATTTCAAGTCAAGCTGGCTGATGCTAAAGCAGACTGAAAGGACCATAGACAGTTTAACGAGTCATCTTTGCACATTCGAGAGAGATTTAGGATGTCAAGAGAGCACTAAACAGGAGGCACTAGTGACTACACCTATCAAGCAAATAAAGGACGAGCAACTGATTTGTAACTACTGTTCAGGAAAAGGACACAGAGTTCGCAAGTGCAAAAAGTGGATTAAGGATGGGAGGCCACCTAAGCCGACTTCAGGCACTTCAGCACCTATCTCAAAGTCCAAGCAAGTGCAACAGATTTCGCTGATGGTAAACGCATGCTCAGATAGACAAACTCAAGATAGAGAGAGCTGGTTTGTGGACAATGGAGCAACAACGCACATTGCTGTGAGGAGTGACTTCTTTAATGAATTTCATTAATTTGATTCAGATCATACAGTGACAACTGCAGATGGAACCACTATCCCAGCACTAGGAAAGGGAGTTGTTGTGGTAGAATCAAATGTCAATGGTAAGAGGGAGCAGATAACACTCCGAGACGTGTGGTTAGTACCATCATTGACGAAAAATCTTTTTTCAACGTTAGCTGCGCAAGATAAAATGCAGAAAAGCGTCTTTATATCAATAACTAGAGAGTGTAAATTAACTATTGATGGCATGACTAGAGTTGTTGGTAAGAGAGATCGATATGGTGGACTTTATAAGTTGTTAGTTATGAAGACAATCATGCCAAAAAGGCATCTCAATTCGATTGAATGCCGTGACTGGTTCAAATCTACTTCAGCTCTACCATGAACGATTCGCACATCAGGATAAAAGACATGTCCGCGATATAGTCAAAAGGGAGCTAGGAATTGTTTTGAAGTCAGACAATACGAAATGCGAGGGTTGCATTTACGGAAAGTCCCATCGGCAGAAGTTTGGAACAAGGGAAAGAGCTACGATGCCGGGACAGCTCATACATACTGATGTATGCGGACCATTTTCAGACAGCATTTCGAAGTACAAGTACATTGTATTATTTAAGGATGATTATTCTGGCTGATCATCAATAACTGAGGATGAGGATGAATTTGCCGACGCTAATGAACAAATGGAAGTAGTTGAGCCCTTAACGGAACCTTGATACAACCTAAGGAACAGAGCAACAATCGGACATCCAAAGAAACTGGAAGATTTTGTCTGTTATGTCGGGGTTGAGAACTTTCCTGATACTTACAAGGAGGCTACTGAGAGTGAGGATAATGCCGAATGGCAAAAGGCCATGGCGAGCGAGATCAAATCCTTAGCCGACAACAAAGTTTGGACGTTGTGTGAGTTACCGTCCAATAGAAAGGCATTACCATGCAAGTGGGTTTTTAGGATAAAACGAAACCCAGATGGTACTACAGACAAATTCAAAGCAAGATTAGTAGTAAAAGGGTTCAAACAACGTAAAGGCATTGATTTTGAACAAACATATAGTCCGGTTGCCCGGATGGCTACCATAAGATCTTTGCTAAGTGTCAGCGCCAAGGAGAAACTGCATTTGACACAGTTTGACGTTACGACAGCATTTCTAAATGGCAAGCTTAAAGAGGAAATCTATATGAAGCAGCCAGACGGATTCAATGATGGAACTTCGAATGTCTGTCGACTTCAAAGAAGTCTGTATGGCGTGAAACAAGCACCTCGTTGCTGGAATTCTTGTTTCGAGGAGATTCTGCTAGAAAAGGGCTTTGAACAGAATGCAGCAGACTGCTGTCTTTTCACAAAGAAAGTGGGAGACAAGAAAATCATAATAGCTCTGTATGTGGATGATGGGCTTGTAGCCACTACAGATAAAGATTTAGCGGATCAATTCTTAAAGGAATTAGGAAATTCACTAAAAATCACGACCCAGCCAGCATCCTACTACCTGGGATTAGAGATTGCCCAGTTATCAGATGGTTCGATAACCATAACACAGCAATCTTATACTAGGAAGATTCTAGAGCGATTCCGAATGGCCGAATGTAATCCTGTATCTACGCCAATAGAAAGGACTTCGGAAACAGGGAAAGTAGAGAATCAAGATCCTGGACAAAAGTTTCCATATAGAGAGGCTGTAGGCGCACTAGCGTATCTTATGACTGGTACGCGCCCTGATATAGCATACGCTGTTGGGGTGGTATCACGAAAATTGGAGAATCCAACTCAAGCTGATTGGTTAAAAGTGAAACGAATATTTCGTTACTTGAAAGGGACGCAAGCTTATGGAATCAAATATACCTCAGAGTGCGCTAAAGGTGTCATTGATGGATATAGCGATGCCGACCATGCAGGAGACGAACAAACCGGACGCTCTACTACAGGAGTTTGCATGTTTATTTGCCGGTGGAGTAGTTTCTTGGTTAAGCCAACGTCAAGCATCAGTTGCGATTTCAACAACGGAGGCTGAGATTGTAGCCGCGAGTGAAGGCGCACGTGAACTCGTATGGCTTCAAAGAATATTTAGTCAGCTCACGAGTCTGGAGGGCATACCCACATTGAAGGTGGATAATGAAGCTGCTATACGACTCTCGCACAATCCAGAGTTCCATAAACGAACTAAGCACATTAGAGTGCGACATTTCTATGTACGTGAGACAGTACAGGAAAGTCTAATAGATATTCAGAAGACTAGTTCCTGTGACCAATTAGCTGACCTTATGACCAAGGCAGTTCCGAGACCAACGCTTAATAAGCTAAGGACTGAACTGGGGCTGCTGAGTCTTTCCAACTGATGAGGGAAAGTGTTGTGGTATAACATCAGTGCAAAGCATAGAGGTCAGAACACCAAACAAGTCTATGACTATGATCGGTTGCTATGATACGGTTGTTATTTTTGCAACTTGACGTCTGGTCTGTTTTTTCTATGAATTGACTTTTATCTCCTAAAATAAAATGTGTTGTAATTCCTTTGTAATTCGTTGATATCTAATAAATTTGGTAACCAACTGGTTTGGTAAATTTGATTGTAACCTTTACTCGTCTACTTTCCACTGCCTACTCTGCATAATATTAATGATAGGTTTTAAGACTTGTGTATGTTTTTAGCAACCACATGTACAACCTGGGCAAGATGGTTAATTTTATCCCACCCTTAACAAGGGTCCTTTCAATAAATGAATATTATTATTATGGTGTTTAGACATCTTGCTCTTTGGAGTAGGTACTTACGTGCACACTTGATTGGTTTTGAACAAAAATGTTTAGCGCTAGCATTCTTGCATCTGTTGTTACAGTGCGCTGCACGATTGACCGGATTATGTTCATTTACTTCATACCCTGAAAAAATACATGCAGGTTTTGTTGTAAAATGTTTATAGGTACTTCATATTATTACTATCATCTCGATACCATTATTTAGCATAAGAGATATTAGATCTACAATAACTCACATGTTGAAAGAGGTACATCGTGATCTATTTCATACTCAGTAATTAAGCACAGATAGGAGTTCTTGGTACACCAACTGGTTGCATTACAACCACCATCTAAGTATGTACTTTTGATCGGAGTCTTGGAGGTCTCGAAGTAATATCAACTTCAGTTGTCTCGCACTATTAACACAGCACAAGCTACATAGTGTCCTGAAGTGGTCCTGAATTGGAGAAGCTAAGCTTTCTCTGCAAATACGTAAGAAAAACACAATAATCTTCCGATCCGTTGTAAAATCAAATTTGATTTTTGTTTGACATGACAAAATTTATTTGATTGAAAGAAATACGACTAGAGTCTTTTGACCACAGACTAAAAGGAGGAAGAAATTTCGATGAAGCGCCAAAACGCTTTCATTGGAACTAGAGCTGTCACACCCCTGGGTTAAGTAACTATTAATTATCGATAAAGCTTTAGTAGGCTACGTCAGGCTGCCTATAACTTATTTCCTTATCATTAATCAACATGTTTATTTCCAGATGCAGAAAATCTACTAGGATCTAGCGTACATTCCTATAGAGACCAGTCGTAACATGAGTGTGAGTGCGTGAGATAAAGAGTAGGTACATCGCAAGGTCTCAAATCAGAGTGAAGCACTAGTAGGTAAGCTTACCTATGATTGCAAAATCGATTTTCGTATTTACATTGTAAAGAAGTATTATAAATAAAATGTTCCGTTGTTCAAAAGTGTTTTATTTCTAAGTTTTTTATTACATGGCTCCACAGTTACCTCTTGCAATGGGTATCCAATAAGCCCAACGTTGTTGCATTGTGAGAAAACAACGTTGGGCTTATTGGAACCGTCATTCATTAATATGAAACCTTGACGAGGGCATGCATGTTTTATCGATATCGATAAAACCAAGAATACGTGCAAGCAAGCACTACTCTATCCGTTAGGTAGGTATCATTGTCAAGATAGGCTAAAGTCTGACCTTCAATATTAGTAATGTTGGATGTATTGATGCCAATAAATTTCTGCAAATTGAAACGAGGAGGATGATGCGACGATATACCTACCAGACAACGATGTTTGTTCTTAGAAAGGTTAGAGCGAGATAGCAAGATGTAATTTATGTATAAAAAAAGAAGACAAAGCATTTCTCTTTTGTCTCTGCTACCGTGGCCTGTATTTGTTGTTTGTCAAACTACGATGTATGGCAAACTTGTGTCAGCGTTCAGATCGAAATTTTGGATTTTCTGTGTGTTTTTAGATATTGTGATAGCGTGAGCGTTTTTTGAGACAGAGTTTCCTTGAGCTAAGTGTTGTGCGATGGTGGGTTGTAGTATAAAAGGCTGCAAGAGCCGCAGCGACCAAAAAATAACCGGACTAACCTTTCATTCGTAAGCAATCAAAAATGTAATCAATTTGAAGATAACCACGCAACGTGATGATATAATTGGGCATTTTATACTGAGACGTAATGTTTTTAGCCAAAAAAAAACAAGTTATGTGTGTATTTTTATTATGATTGCAAAATTAGAAATAGGTTGGGTGTTGCTATGTTGTGAATTTTATTTACCTACCCAGAACTACGTTCATAAACGTCACTCGACGACGCTTGATGACATAATATGCGTACTTCTTATGTCATCGAGCGGTTTGGTTTCGGTGAGACGAGATTATTAAACTAACTTAGGCTAAAGTGTAGTTGCTATACCGTCAACTTTGGGGGTGGGGAGGTGTTCGCGACGACACTAAAAATAAAGACCTAGAACATAAGTGAATAGATTAAGCTATAGTTTGTACATACGTTTTACACAATAATAAATACTGATTTTGGGTTTGTTTGATTGGTAGGGTCTACGAGAGCAAAAATAAATAGGTAATACAGACGACAAAAACATTAAGAATTAAAGGCTAAAATAGGATTACAAAGACAGAGAGGGAGCGACGTGCGAGCGAGAGACACTGCTTGCCACTCCCACCGCCCGCGCTGCGGCCGACCGCCGCGAGACAACAGTGCGAATCAACCGCATAAATACAGGAACATTTTAGCCCGAAATTTTTTCCAATTCGACCACCTCTGGCAACCCGCCAGGGGGTATCAACACACTTAGACACAGACACCGACCTCGCCGGCGAGGTCGAAGGTCCCATAACACATAGTCAGATATTATTCGCTTTCGAGTTTCTTGCCGATTCTTCTCGAAGGTGTATTACGAATCGGCGGTCAGTTATAATAATCAATGAAAGGGCACCTAGCCATTGTTCAGGGCCCCCTCGATCACTACTTAACGGTAGCGATCCAGGGGTGTTTAGTTCGTTACCCCCGTAATCAGACGGCCGTCCAAGCCGAGGGCCGTACCCCCTGGGTACCCTCGTGCGGGTCGTCTAAATTTTAACTTTGGCGTGCGCCTTCTGCGTCACGCATTGCGGCGGAGTGCTTGTAAGCGCCCGCCCCACCGTCCGGTTCAAGCTGTAGAGGCCAATAAGGCCAACAGCATTAGTCATTCCTAAAAAAAAAAAAAAAAAAAAAGCCCGAAATTCATTCCATCGCCAGCAGCCGTCGAGTAAACATCTCTACTAGAACTCGCTCTCAAGACCTCTCCAGTCAACAAGAACAACCCAGGGTCGGAACCTTGAACCAAGGCGACTTTTCTTCATCAACCCAGTGCCCGTTCCATCGACCAAACGAGCGCCATCGACCACGGTCGGTCACTTTCCGACTTCCGCCTCAGCTATACAGTCCACTAATCGACTGGTGGCTGGCCGAGCGGTGGCGCTCAGGAACATTGGTCCTTCGAGCCGGATTTATTGAAGACAAGTGACGCCATGGTGCTGACACGCTCCGACACTGCGAGAGCGTCACGCCGGGAAGCCAATCCCGGCACCAGCGGGCTGTCGCCCGAATTTGAGACAACGACGCTGCAACCAGCGGGAGTGACGCAGGGCGCGCCACTGACGGCCGCGTCCTCCTCCCGCCCAGCCGCCGAGGGAATCGAGGGAGACACGGGTGCATTTATACCCCCCCTCCCTCAGACACCGGGAGCGCCGCAGGGCCCCCCCCTCACGGGCCCTCCTTCCGGACGACTCATTTCGACGCCCAGTATTCACCGGCGTCACCGACGGGACCCAACAGCGGAGTCCGGCACCTGACAGTCCGAATCCCGCTGTTTCAACGCCGACAACGACGACGGACGCGGCCACTGATAGCGCCGTACCCGCGAGCCACCTGCAATTGCCGCGGATGCTCGCGGCTCACTCCTATACCCCGAGCAAGGACGCAATCGGGACGAAACAGCCGACATTCAGAACGAATACTACGACTGGCGCGTGCCAAGGAAGAGCACATACGCGCTAAAGAAGAGCGAGCCCGACTACAAGTTGAACTTTCCGCTGCCCGCATCACGACTTTGGAAGCGGAAGCTCAAGTCGAAGACGAAGAAGACGCACGAACGACACTCTAAGAAGACGAAGCGGAACAGTCCCAGCGCGTGGGCACGTGGGTCAGCGATCATCACATGATCTCGCTAAACGACCGACGCGAGCTCACAGCCCCGCCGCTGGTACCGCCGCCTCTGAGGGAGATTACAGCCCCAATCGAACAGCTGGAACTGCCCGCCCCTACTGAAGCACCGGTCACTGGGGGCTCTGCCGCGTCTGCCGCTACAAGAAGCGACATCGCGGAACTGGCCGCCGCCATCACAATAGCCACCCGACAAGCGAAGCCCGTTCCACCACACCGTTACTATGGAGAGCTACCCATCTACAACGGGTCACATCAGGAATGGCTATCTTTCAAAGCTGTACTACCTGTACAACCCCGACATAACGGCAGCGACATCTGAGAAGCTGCCCCCGACTCTACGCCACCGATGGTTCGACTTTTCCGCCTCTCAACCGGCGGGTGAACCTGACCTACTCAAGATGGCTCGCTTCCTCCAACGCGAAGCAGACCTGTGCAGCCCCTATGCACAACCCGAGCCCGAGGGAAGAGAGGAGTTCAACAGCCGGCGCAGACAAACACAAAACCAGAGGACGTACGTGACGCAGTCCAAAACCGAGAAGAACTGCGCAACATGTCGCAATCCGGGCAACCCGCCCGATTGCGCAGACTTCAAAAAGGCGACCGTCAACGACCGCTGGGACATGGCGAAGCGCTCCAAACTGTGCTTCCGCTGCCTACGCTTCCGAAATAAGGAACATCGCTGCAAGACAAATAGATGTGACATGACATACACCCACCATGAGCTTCTACATCACCACGGAACACCGCAGCGAGAAGTCAAAACTGAAGAGTCGGTCGGCTCGACATGGGGAAAGACGACTTCGACGGCGTACCTGAAAATAGCACCGGTCACGGTGACCGGACCGGCGGGAGAGGCTGAGACTTGGGCCTTACTTGACGACGGCTCAACAGTCTCACTCATCGACGAGGGACTCGCCGAACAAATCGGCGCCAAGGGGCCCATAGACCCCCTCTTCATCACTGCCATCGGGAATAAGAAGATTGAGGCGACACGCTCACGTCAAGTCTCGCTAACTCTATGCGGACACACGGGCAAGCCACACCCACTGAAGCTTCGCACTATTAATCAACTACGACTGACGCCACAGAAGCTGTGCGGGGAAGATCTGAAGACATGTACTTATATCCGCGACCTCCAACCCCACTTCAAGACGAGCTACGCGACGCCGAAGGTCCTCATAGGACAAGACAACTGGCACCTCCTCGTCACTAAGGAGATGCGAGTGGGACGACGCGACCAACCGGCCGCATCCCTGACGCCACTCGGCTGGGTGATTCACGGTGCACATCACGACACGAGAAGAAGACAGGTGCACTTCATAGCGCACGCGACGATCGAAGACAACATGGACGAGTCCCTCCGCCACTACTTCGCCATTGAGGGACTCACAGTCGCCGCCAAGTCACCGACAAGTGACCCTGAACAACGCGCTTTGAAGATACTCGAAGAGAAAACGCATCAACTTCCCGATGGGCGTTACGAGACCGCGCTATTGTGGCGCGATGAAAACAGAAAAATGCCAAACAACTACGACGCAGCTTTAACCCGCCTCACATCGGTCGAACGGAAGCTATCCAAAAACCCTCAAGAGAAGCAGCAATATCAGCAACAGATGACAGCAATGGTGACAAAAGGGTACGCCGAGATAGCACCTCCCACCAGCACCGAGGACAAGACTTCGGTACCTACCAAGCTCAACGTCGCTGACGACGCGACCAGAGACGTACCGCCCGACTTCAACCAGCGACATAGGTGGTTTACCGGTCCAGACTTTCTGTGTCAACCTGAAAGTCTATGGCCCGTCGCGCGGACACCGCCCCTCGTAGAAGACACCAAAGAAGAAAAATGCGCCGCCCTCGCCGAGACGACGAACACGCTCGGCGAAGCTATACCGAAGCCGGAACGCTTCTCAAAATGGGAGCGATACCTACGCGCCACATCCAACCGCGCCAACTAGTGTATGGAAAATGCAGAGTAGTTTAAATAAATATAATAAGAAAAGTTTCTCTCCACGCACTGATAACCTCAATGGTGCTGAGTTAATGTCTGCCTCCTTCCGCAACCTGGGGGAATATTTTTTATATGGCAACATTATAAAAACTATTGCTGTTTCTTGTGCAGCCACGCAATGGCTATGCTGTAGTAGGTATATATAAATAGTCTAAGGGATAATGGTGATATTGGTGATGACGAAGAATAACGCACAAATATCTCAAGACATGTTTTTAATCCACCTTTCTACAAAGAAGTGTCCGGTATGGCGGTATTCTCAAATACTCTATGGAAGTGTCCTTCCCCAATACAATTTTCTGGTGTTGGCCCCTGTCATCGTTATCTACCCATAGTTGCCAGTGCTAACAACATAATAATCCATTCTAAAGATGAAACTTAAATGGATATAACAATAAAGTAAATAGTGTAGCTTCAACTAAAAATGAATACAACAAAACAATAATATACATTAATTGAATTGCCGAATAATAAATTATGGACTGATTTATCTAAGTACATACTACCCATATTGACGGCGGTGGTAGATGGAGGTCGTAACATTATTGCTTTCTTTGGCTAGTAGGGAGGTCCCGTTTTTTAAAACGTAGTGATTATATTCTCTTTGTACCTAATATTAAGTACTAGGTTATAATACACTTTGGTGCAATCTATTTGTGGTACTGGCTCACTCACTCTTTTTGGTATTTTTAAGGGCGTTACAGACAATTAAGATACTATAATATTTCATGTTATGATATCTGCATATAAAATATTATAGCATCATAGGGTATCACGGTTAATATACGATAATATATTGAAATTATTCATTCGCTCGCAGGCTGTCCTAGGTGCCACACGTATATCTTCACCGCTTTCTATGTACAGAATGATAAAATATGAATAATACGGCTTCACTATTACATTTATTAGATAGCTCATCAGACGATGATTCTGATTTCGAATTTGATATGCGAATTGCCTTAGTGCACTGTAAATAGCGATCAATTTGGATGGAAAATCACATTAAATTTAAAAAAAGGTGAATTTAATCCATACGCTACAATTCTACAAAAAAAAAAACAAGCTTATTTTAAGAAGTCGAAGGAAACTTTTCTCGAATTTCATAATTTGTGATATAATATCATGTTAGGAACTGTATAAATGATACAATAAATATGTTTGAACTTTGTTTATTATGGTGGTCATATATATATGACCACCCACCAAAAACATTGAAACATTCATAATTCTTCGTGTACAACGGTATTTACCTACTATCTGTGTTTGTACCTACTAAAACTTGTTAATAGAACAACGATATTGGTGGTTATCCAACAACAATAGTTATTGTTTCATACTGACAAGTTATCTAGTCTATAGGTGGTTAGCAATGAAACACTTCTATAAGGTCATGTTGTTATTAGTTTTAGCTAATAACCATTTTTATATGATTATTTGAAATCAGTTATTCATGTACTCATGACAATCTAAAACGAAACCGAACTATAATATTTTTTGAACTTACAATCTGTTTTACAATAAAATAATCACTATCTGCACTTAACTTATTGGTTTTGTTGGTCTTTCTTTCCTTAATCTTCCATTAAACTTATTCCTTGCTTTCATTTTACTTTTTTCCTGAATTTTCGCTAACCTCCATTACCAACTTCGTACTAATCTGTCCCTTTTGACAGACGCTATAATATATCTTGAAACCTTATTTTTGATAACTATAGCATGCCAGTAACGAACAATTTAGTCACAGATATTGCAAATTATAACATTTGATTAAGGAAGATACAGTGAAACAAATTACGAACATGCGGGATCCATTGGGGTGCCAGACGTACTCGCATAGACAGTTATTTCGTACAGAATGACAATTTAACGACGTTATTTATCGAAAGTCGGCGCAGCAATAGGAGACAGGTCAGACAGGACAGAGACTGACCTGACCTTGCCTACCTATAACACGGTCTGTCGACAGTGTCGACACTCCGGCGCCCTGCACCAAAACAGGGTGTCGGTAATAATTAATTATTGAAATATAATTAATCAAAGGGTGTGTACACTTTGATTAATTATATTTCAACTCCTCAAAGTACACACTACACGTTTGTTACGTTATTTTAATCTATACTTCTAATAAGCAGTAAGTACCAAAAAGTCTGTACAGTGAAGATAATAAAAAAAAATGGTATAAGATACATTAAATAAACTACTGTAAGTACAATAATATACAAAATAACTAAATCATATCTTTCTTTCTGTTAATCTATCTGTACTTATGTTCCTGGAATATCACATAGGTAACTTTAACCTAGAGAAAAGCCACAGCACAGCCAATAAAACCAATAAATTAAATCATCACGAATCCAAAACAGACCAACCTGTAGAGCATATTACGATATATTTTGTATCTTAAGTTAGTATATTAATCTTAAGAACCTATCATTAATATTATGGTAGCCATCCGGGCAACCGGACTATATGTTTGTTCAAAATCAATGCCTTTACGTTGTTTGATAAAAACCTATCATTAATATTATGCAGAGTAGGCAGTGGAAAGTAGACGAGTAAAGGTTACACCAAATTTATTAGATATCAACGAATTACAAAGGAATTACAACACATTTTATTTTAGGAGATAATAGTCAATTCATAGAAAAACAGACCAGACGTCAAGTTGCAAAAATAACAACCGTATCATAGCAACCGACCATAGTCATAGACTTGTTTGGTGTTCTGACCTTTGTGCTTTGCACTGATGTTATACCACAACACTTTCCCTCATCAGTTGGAAAGACTCAGCAGCCCCAGTTCAGTCCTTAGCTTATTAAGCGTTGGTCTCGGAACTGCCTTGGTCATAAGGTCAGCTAATTGGTCACAGGAACTAGTCTTCTGAATATCTATTAGACCTTCCTGTACTGTCTCACGTACAAAGAACTCTGGATTGTGCGAGAGTCGTATAGCAGCTTCATTATCCACCTTCAATGTGGGTATGCCTTCCAGACTCGTGAGCTGACTAAATATTCTTTGAAGCCATACGAGTTCACGTGCGCCTTCACTCGCGGCTACAATCTCAGCCTCCGTTGTTGAAATCGCAACTGATGCTTGACATTGGCTTAACCAAGAAACTACTCCACCGGCAAATAAACATGCAACTCCTGTAGTAGAGCGTCCGGTTTGTTCGTCTCCTGCATGGTCGGCATCGCTATATCCATCAATGACACCTTTAGCGCACTCTGAGGTATATTTGATTCCATAAGCTTGCGTCCCTTTCAAGTAACGAAATATTCGTTTCACTTTTAACCAATCAGCTTGAGTTGGATTCTCCAATTTTCGTGATACCACCCCAACAGCGTATGCTATATCAGGGCGCGTACCAGTCATAAGATACGCTAGTGCGCCTACAGCCTCTCTATATGGAAACTTTTGTCCAGGATCTTGATTCTCTACTTTCCCTGTTTCCGAAGTCCTTTCTATTGGCGTAGATACAGGATTACATTCGGCCATTCTGAATCGCTCTAGAATCTTCCTAGTATAAGATTGCTGTGTTATGGTTATCGAACCATCTGATAACTGGGCAATCTCTAATCCCAGGTAGTAGGATGCTGGCTGGGTCGTGATTTTTAGTGAATTTCCTAATTCCTTTAAGAATTGATCCGCTAAATCTTTATCTGTAGTGGCTACAAGCCCATCATCCACATACAGAGCTATTATGATTTTCTTGTCTCCCACTTTCTTTGTGAAAAGACAGCAGTCTGCTGCATTCTGTTCAAAGCCCTTTTCTAGCAGAATCTCTTCGAAACAAGAATTCCAGCAACGAGGTGCTTGTTTCAGGCCATACAGACTTCTTTGAAGTCGACCGACATTCGAAGTGGATTGTATTGGTTGGTAACAAACAACTCTAAAATTACTAACTAGACTGTACTTGAACAGAAAAACATGCATGTGTGCAGCGTACGGATGTAGCGTGCACACAAGCACAAATGCGGCGGGCGCGCGCGGGATGCGGTGGGCTAGCGGGAGGGTGTGCCCCGGCCTCTCACCTCTCCAAAGCCCGCTTACATCTAAAATTAGCTATTGCGCAGCGGCTTGCGCCTATCTTCTCAGCCGCCATAAAGATTGGTTCCTACTCTAAGAACGAAGCCCTGCAGTGCGATTATGTAATGTTGATCATATCGGTTTCAAGCCGTCAAATTCATTAGGGCCTTGCAATAGAGTCGATTTGCTATGAAAAAAGTGACAATCTGATTGAAGCCAAGTCCTGTGGTCGGGCCCCTGAATGACATATGTCAATTGAATTTGACGTTACTGCATACTTGCAGTGCTATTACGGAATATTGATCATATCGGTTTCAATCCGTCAAATTCATTAGTGCGTTGCGATACAGTCGAAATTGCTATGAAGAAAGTGACAATCTGATTGAAACCAAGGTACGGAATCGCACTGCTGCTCTACCACTTTTTTGTGAGCGTTGTTTGCACACCAAGGCTGTGTTCACTTACTATGCTCGAATCATCCGTGCGATTATCGCTCGATCATCCGGAGTTAGTGAACGACTTTGGACTTCCACATAGAACAGGGGCCCTACCACATAACTTAGCTTCAATCGGATTGTCAGTATCGATATCACTAATGCCTTGCGATAGAGTCGAAATTGTCGAAAGTGTCGAGTCTATTCCTCCCCACCCTACTATTTTTCGGATGACCCAGGCGAACGCCGGACGACGCTGCGCCGTGAACGATTTCGAGTGATCACGCGGATGATCCGTGCGTCCTCGAACGTAGTAAGTGAACGCGCCCCAAAATGACGTCACTCCTGTCTGTGTCACTGTCAGCTGACTGACATTTCTTGCAATGTCAATAGTATTTGTGATTGTGCAGCTTTATCTAACTAATTTATCGGTTTTTTGAAAAAATTCAAAATGTTGTGATGTAGAGTTAGATTTTATTCTCAATCTTGTGTATCTTCGAGTGTTAATGTGTAATATTGGTGGAATATTAACCATTAGGTGTTCGTTAACGTGCACGAGTGCGGGCAAAAGAATCAAACGCAGAAATAAATGGCATTTTGTGATTTTTCCAAATCTCCCTCGGAAGTTTCAGTAAATGTCCACCATTTTACTGATTCGTGACTTTGACAATAATTGACTGTGACGTGACATTACTTTAAACTATACACTTGACATTGGCGAAATTGCTAGTAGGCCAGTGCCTCCGCAGAAGCCATCGAATAAAAAAAATAAAAAAATACTAATTTATCTATGGGCCAATGGGCCACGGCCGTGAGCACATCCGTTGTATCTCTAAGTAGTCTGTGGTGAGCACAGAATACTTATACGCCGTGAGGCATGTGTTGTGGTACGGTAAATTTTATATTTTCTAAACAAAAAGGAATTCTGTAGAATTGTAGATTCTTCTTTGTAAATAATACCTATCATCAGATATAAATCAAGCTATGGGGAGTCCTGAACGTGAATTGTGCCCCCCACCATCCGAGGAAGATGAATTAACATTACCCAGAGCAAGCATCAATAAAATGATCAAGGAATTAGTACCATCAGTACGAGTGGCCTTCGAATCTAGAGAGTTAATTCTGAATTGCTGCACGGAGTTTATACATTTGATCAGCTCAGAGGCCAATGAAGTGTGCAACCAAAGCAACAAGAAGACTATTAACGCCGAACACGTTCTCACAGGTGATTCACTTCGATCAGACTTTGATACTAGTTGTCATTAAACTGCATTCAATTTCAAGGAAACTTAGTAGGGATCCTAACTAGGTGAAGGTTATAAATCTATTGATTACAATGTGATTCTGATAATTTAAAACTGTTTGTTGTAAATTATCAGAATCACATGTTGTTTGGTAGTGTTTGTCAAGATGCTCGAGGGACTCTGTGGGTTAACAACTGTTATTAAACAATAACAGCCGGGACCAATAGCTTAACATGATCTCAAAAAGCCTTTAATTAATATCACAAACT
Source organism: Alsophila aescularia (assembly GCA_946251855.1). Taxonomy (NCBI): domain Eukaryota; kingdom Metazoa; phylum Arthropoda; class Insecta; order Lepidoptera; family Geometridae; genus Alsophila; species Alsophila aescularia. The sequence goes on from OX276375.1 coordinate 49,288,604, forward strand.
ACCTACATAATCATTATTATAAAAACTGACATGGGTCCCATTTTTGCCTTTTAATCCCTACATAATTCAAAGCAAATGTTTATACATATTATGTTGGCTTGATGTAATGTTGAGATTTTTAGGATACTTATGTTTATAATATTTATAAAAACACGATGAAAGCTGAACAAAAGTCAAAATATAGGAGTTGACTTTTTTAATATTTTTTTATTTGAGATCTTCAGGGACCTATGGTTTTTTATGTGTATTTAATACCGCTACAGATGTGACTTTCCAACAGATAAAAAATACAATCATCATCAATGAGGTTTTTTTTTTTAAATAATCGACTAAAATCGAAAATAAATTTGGGCAAAAATCATGCGTGATCTTTAAATATGTTTATGGAAAATCTACAGCACAGAGATGAAATGTAAAGATAGTAATGTGCATGTTATTACTAGTTCATAAATTAATTAAATGGCCCTACATTCGATAAAAATTCAATAAATCAAAAAATGATTGCAATCGGGCTTGTAAAATTTTGGCAACGATCAGGGCTTCATTCATATAAATGTTTTAATCGATAGAAGTTGAAACAACAGTTAATTTAATATATATAACTTGAAATCACATAAACTAACGGCATATTTGCAGAATTTGCAAAATATTTCAATGTCAGTTTTTTTTTCTCCCGAGTTGTGCGTAACAGTTTTTATTGTAATGTTTTATCGATTTTTGCATTTAATTGGATTGCCACACAATTAAACTAGTACCATACACCAAAAAAACAGCCTTTAATTCACCCAAACTTGAAATAACCCGAAAAGTTTGCAAATTTGGGTGGGTGGGTGGCTTCCACAGAAGCCAGTCGCATTCGAGTTTTTTTTATGGTTAACCAGGGAAGCCAGCCGCACTTTGGCGGTTATGCTGTAAAGACAAAACATGACTTTTAAAAAAAAATGTCTTGTTACCTTATTAAAAAATGTAGTTTTATAGGAAAGTAAGTAGGTACTAACAATCATATATTGCAGAACTGTAAAGCCCACTATAATCTGAGAATCATAATTAACATTGCTGTTCTCAAGAAATAGAAATATATATATTTCAGCACTGGACAGGCTTGGGTTCAGTGACTACACAGTGGAGGCGGAAGCAGTGCTGAAAGATTGCAAAGCAGTAGCTGCAAAACGCAGAAGACAAAGCACAAGACTTGAAAACCTAGGCATACCCGAGGAAGAATTGTTGAGGCAACAACAGGAACTATTTGCTAAGGTACAATACATTTAATGGTTCTTGGTTTAACATATATACAGGTGGAATTTTTTAACCACACCCGGAAGGAAAGTTCTCTAAATACTGGAGATAGCAAATTTTACTCTGAGGAAACATTCCTTTATTTTTAAAAAGAAACCAATCTGCATTCAAAGATTTATGAAAACTCGCTTGCCACACACGGTAATCAAACCTGCTAAAATCCGAAAAAATTACATCCAGTACTTTTATAGCATCAATCAATAGGGTCAATCATAAGGATCACATGCTCTTTAACAAATATGGTAAATTAAATAAAAGGAAAACCATGAAATCTAAACTTATAAATTCAATGGAACAAGATAAAGCATCTTTGATGTAATTTATTTATTAAAATAACGAAGATTTAGATTTCAATTTGCACTTATTTGTAAAATAAACTCTTTATTAGATAATTTCTCTTTTCTTTATTAAAATAACGCTCATTTCGAGCAACTAATTATGAGTACCTAGTATTGTATATTTTTTTAAATCTTTTGTTTTATAAAAGACTTTTAGCCACATTATTCGCAGCTATGCTAGTCCCATTGGTAAATTCACTAACTATAAATCACTTGGGTTAAGGACTTTATGACACAAATTGTAGAATGTTCTAGCAATGCCAGATGTTGGTTCTGCTAAGACACTGCAATGTACCTACATCTTCATAATTTAGTCCCAAATCTTTTAACTTACATCTAATTGATTCATTACGGGCACATTCCATCAAAAAGTGTTGAGTATTTTCTACAGTGCCGCAAATTTCACAATTTGGTGAATCAGCTTTCCTCATTAGATGTTTAAAGCGATTGAGTGGAATATGCCCGGAGCGAAGCCTACACACCATTACAATCATCTGTCTTTTTAATTTTGTCATAAGGAACCACGGTAAATGAGGGAGTTTTTGTTGTATGGTCCTATACCAGATCCCTTTGTCTAGTGAAACTCTTTCAAAATTATTTTTCCATTTGTTATATATTTGAATCTTATGCTTTGTCAGTACTTCTGTATATTCTGGAACTACATATGTATCTGGTCCCATGGTAATTGCATCTCTGGCTAACTTGTCAACCTCCTCATTACCATGGATACCCACATGAGAAGGGATCCATTGCAATCTCAGAGACATGTCCTTAGCATTGAATTTTAGAATTTTCTCTAAAATTGCATAAACTATCGAAGCACCTCTGATTCCAGAGGCTATATGCTGCAAAGCACTTTTGCTGTCAGTCAGAATGACTACATTCTTAATTATTTCAATATACACTGCCTCTGAGATTGCAAACAATTAAATCATCATAATACAATTTACATCACAATTAATTTTGTAACATTCCTTCATATTATGACTGGCATTGTAGTAGGCTGCACCAATACCGTCAGCTTTTAGATCCATCTGTGTATACTTTAAGGCATCTTGCATATATATTGAGTATCATGTGTAATGTATTATATTTTAGTACTATCGTGTCATAGTGGCTTTTAGCATAAATTATCTGAATTATTGAGTAGTTAGTTTATCCTTTTTTTTCATTCAATTAAAATAAGTTAAGATTTTATGGATTTTCTTTTATATTATTTATAATGTTTGTTAGAGAGATTTGATTCTTATGATTGACCTTATCGATGGATGCTATAGGAGTACAGGCTGTTATTTTTTCTGTTTTAGCTGGTTCGATTCCCGAGTGTTGCAAGTGAGTTTTCAAAAAACTTTGGATTTCAAAAAAATCTTAAGATTTATATCTTTTTAAAAATAAAGGAATGTTTTCTTGATTAAAATTTGCTATCTCCAGTATTTAGAGTACTTTCCCTCCAGGTGTGGTTAAAAAATTCCAGCCTGTATATATAAAAGTCAATTGAGTCACTGACTTGATATGAGACATGAATTTCAAACAAATGATCAGTTAACACCATGTGAGATAGTAAGTAGTTAAAAGTTGTCATATAGTAAGTAGTTAAAGGTTGTCATATAGTAAGTAGTTAAAGGTTATTTGTTAATTATATAAGAGAGAAATGTGTGTTTTAGATAGTTTTTACCCGACTACGGCTAAGCAAAAAGGCGGGTTATGATTTTGACCGGTATGTATGTATATGGGTATTATAGTATCAGAAATAGATATTATAGTATCTGGGTAGAAGTCGGTCCCTGCTACATGGTGGACTAGTATTTACATCAAAATTTAAACCAGCCCTATTAGACGATCAAACGACCCAAGCTGAACGCGGAAATGGAACAGAAGATAGGTCAGGAAATGGTTGAAGCGTATCACAAATATTGATGTAATACAGTGCAATATGCAGGATTACCATCATTACAATCATTAGCTTTAGTGAGAGTGGGCAGGCCCGGAAACAATTTGTCAAGCATTAATTCTGTGTTAAAGTTTGAAGGGCAATGTTTCCAGCGAAATTACTTGGCATGAGACTTAAATAACAATTTCTCACGGTGAAGAGCTGAAGTGGCACTGGGCTGGTCACACCTATTGTCGTAGAACCGATAACCGTTGGGGTAGACAAGTTCTAGAGTGGAGACCGCGAATCGGCAAATGTACTGTAGGACGCCATCCGGCTAGATGGAGCGACGATCTGCGCAAGGTAGCTGGCAGACATTGGAAGAGAAGAGCCGAAGATCGGGTCAATGGCGCCTATGTCTAGCAGAGAACTAGTATAGGTTGTTGATGATGATGACGGTGAAGAGCGCAGTAAAGTGAGTACTAACGCGCAAGACATTACTATCAAAGTTTTGGTTCGGATTGCAGTTGATTTGGGCAGGCGTAACGCTATCCATCAGGCCAGCGACTCGCTCGTCATCATCATCATCATCAGCCCGAAGGCATCCACTGGTAGCCGTGGGCCTCCCACATAGTAAAGCGCATACTCCGTGCAGACAATACGCTCTTGTTGAATTTCTGCCATTCTGGCATTCGATTTTCACATCAAGTTTTTAGTTTTTTACCTCTTTAGGCAGTAACTATATCCCAGCACTGACTTTATATGTACGTAAGTTTATAATTACTTATATGTATATATTTTAACATAGTATTTAAGTAACTATTTTCTGTGTAGTTTATTGTATATTTTATTTATTTCTTTTTATATACATTAAGTATGTATATGGGTGGGTATGTATGTATGTATGTTCAGTGACAAATGAGGTATAACGATACCTCTTACCTTTTCCTTTTTTCTTCTTTTTGTCCTCTAGAGAGATGAAGAGGCTTCTAATGAGAAGCCTCTTCATCGTCCGCTGGTTATAGGCTATGTGCGGTCATATTAAGTTGAATAGGCACCCTCTAGAGGACAAAAAGAAGAAATAAAATATATTTTTTTCTATGATGCCATGTTTGGTATCAAATGAAAGGGCTTAATTAGCATATTTTGAAAATAAATACAGTAACCATAAAAAAAAAGTTCATAACTAAAACCCAACTACGGTCTTAGTGCACTTAAAAGTCACAAACAAGAATATTCACATGTTTTAGAAATTTAAAAATTTAGGGCCGTTTTAATATTCTTGTCTATGACTTTTTAGTCCACTAAGATGGTAGTGAGGTTTTAGTTTTTGCTCTTATATTTTATCAACACTGTATATTAAGTTGGTGAAGCAGCGAGGCACAACTAATAATCAATACAAAAATGCCCATTGTCATTCACTGCAATTGTAACAGGCAGCAATTTGAATTTATATTATTTACCTTGCAGGCAAGGGAAGAGCAAGCCAAACAAGAGCAACAACAATGGCTGTTGCTGCAACAGCAAGGGCTAGTAGGCGCCGAAGGAGTCCCGCAGCCCTACATCCCTCCACCGACTGCACCCAAGACTGAAGATGACGAAGATGATGACTACTCATAGAAATTTTATCACCTTATCGCCAGTCGGTGCCCTTCAACACATCTTTAAAATGGAATGAATATTCTACACATTGTGGATCTGAGGACATACATCTTATAAATTGATCCTTTAATCAATGTTGGAAACCTGCTGAATCTTATATGATCGTTATAATTGTTTTATCACTCCAAGAATGATTATTTTTATGAAGTTCAAAATAATATTTATTTATGTGAATGCACCTGCGAAATATAAAATGGTTGATTACAAATATTTTGTTTTGTTATCAATTTCAACATTATGCAGTAGAGTTGAGGTCACAGAGAGCCATAACCCAGATCAGCCTAGATCCTAGCACTATCTTGCTAGTTTGATAGCCTTAGTTGTGTAGATGGACTGAATTAAACATCGGTCAATATCTTATTATTATGTACTTGTATCGGGCAACTTCTACGAGTATCTCAATACTTATAATAAAGCAATAAGAAAAAAAAGCCGTGCCCTCGTCAGTGTTTCCGGTAAAATATAACCCAGGTTTGTTCAAGTCAAGAGTGAATAGGTATCTACTAGGCAAGCATGCAACACCTTCGACCGCATCATCGCTTTCCATTAGGTGAGATCGTGGTCAAACGATTGCCTAGACCGTAATAAAAAATAAATGAGATCTAAAAAGATAAAGATAGATTTGTACACTCGGCCGAGCGCCGATATACAAGTGTACAAATCTATCTCTATCTATAAGATAAAGCAATAATAACGAAAAAGTCTGTACAAAGAAGAAATAATAATAAAATGGTCTACAAATAAATATTCTAGTAATTAAATTTGGCTACTCAACAAGAATATGTAATTTTATTAAATCGTGTCCTTCTGTTGTTCACGCCTCACTTAAAAACTACAGGACCGATAGCGATGCAGTTTTCACTGTTTGATAGCTTAGGGTTTGACTTAAAACTGGGAATACATGGTATCATAATCCGAAGATTAGATGCCGAGCAATCGATAAAAAACTATTAACCGCTGAACGAATTTTGAAGAAATGTAGTATATTGTACTTTATAGGCACTTTTGGTCCTGGAATAACACGTGTGGGCTACATGTGGGCAACTTTTAAATGAAATGACCACGCGGGCACAGCTAGTACTACATAAGAGCCGAGTTTGTGACTGCTCTGAAAAACTATTTGGTCATAAAATTAAATCTTTAAACCATTCGAAAAGTTTCAACTACAGGTACAACTATGTAACTATGCTTGTCAATGATACGTTGTCAAATGTCAGTTATTAATTGTCAAAAGTCCAGTGTGCAATTATCTTGCAAAAGTACATGCTTGCAAACTTTTGCTGCTTTTAAATCCCCCGCAGTTTATAACAACTTGCAGCATGTCGTTAACATAATGAGCAGTGAGCTGAACAAGAAATATAAAAGGCCCAAGAAGAAAACACTTAACACCACTAACCCAGAAACATCTGTAATAATACAATAAGTATTTACCTCATAGATTAACATGTAAAGGCCTCCTCTCTTTCACGCCATTTGTTCCGGTCCTGTGCAAGTCTCATCCAGTGTATTCCTGCGTGCATTACGATGTCGTCTGACAATCGGTCCATCCTGAAAGCTGCGCTCCTCTAGGCCACCACTCCGTTATCGCCTTGGTCCACCTTTCATCCCGTCTTGCCAAGTGTCCTGCCCATCTCCATTTGCTATCCGTATACCTACATCTTCGACTTTAGTACTATGTCGAATTTCGACGTTCGGTATACGGTCTAGCAGGCGGATGCCTAGCATGGCGCGCTCCATTGATCTCTGAGCAACTCGTATTTTATACATCTGCTCTTTTGAGGTGTCCGTCACTACAGCCGGCCATTTGTTTGTATGCAGCCCAAAATTTCCCAAACTGTAGTGCTCTCAATTGCTCTGTAGTGCCCAAATATGGCCATTTGTTTTCGATTACTTTACGAGATATTTCAATTAAAAGGGTGGCCTGCCGGGGTGACGCTGCGTTCAGCGCGTCGATGTCGATGAGCCGAATCTAGCGAACAGAATTAAATAACACATAGCTTAGCTTTTAGTTCTCAAAATACAGACAAAAATGAAAAAAGTGTATGTTTTTCATTTTTGTCTGTATGTCTATCAGTCTGTATTTAGCCGCGCATCACGACGCCGGTACTACTAGATGAATTCAAAAAATCTTATAGGACATATGATACTTACTTTACAAATCGAAAAAAATATGGGTTATTATTTAGGGTGTTGAAACTTATTTAAAAGAACACGTACCACGCTGAAAGTAATGGACGGGTTTTGATGCAACTTGGCACTGTCTTAAGTTATATGATGGGTTAAAATTGAGGACACGTTTTATCCCGAATAAGTAAAGGGTTTCTGCGGGATATGGGTCCAAAGTTATGTTAATATTTAAGTAATAATTTTTTTTTTTGGATGGTCTCTATATTTGATACTGAAGCCAAACTGTTTTACTTTTTAACTGTTTTTCTGTTTGTCCGTATCTTGACCGCGCATCACACCCAAACTACTAAATGAATTCAAATGAAAAAATGCTCTGGGTGCTTAAAAAAGGTATTGAACAATTTTTTTTGTTAGGGTAAAAGAGGGTAATGGGGGTCACTTAAGCGAGAACTCAAATAAAAATTTAATTAAAAAGAAAGTATTTATTGCAACAGTCTTTAAACATAATTTACTTATTGAACTATCATTAGAGATCAATTTCAGTCACTTTGGCAATCAACTTTGGAAATTATAAAAGTAAAAAAAAAGAAGAGATTTGACTCCCATTACACCAACGAAGGGGTAATGGTGATCACCTGGGGGCTATCGGAGTCAAATAAAATCTAGCATACATCGCAAACGTAACCTTCAGCTGACTCCCATCCTGTGCACTCCGCGTCAGCCCACAGCCCACACGAGGTACACCTATACCACATCTCATTGTTTCTTCCGAATTCGTCGCATAGTAGGCATCTGTTTCCAGCATCTTCTGCATCATCATCCTCATCGTCCTGGCATAAGTCGTCAGTGCCAACATGGGAGTCACCTGACTCTCATTTCCCACAACTACACTAATGAGTAAAAAATAAAAATAAACTTTAACACACTGATACAATCTGAGCTGCACATCACAATTTGGAACGTCTATAAGTAAGTGTACCTAAATGTCATAATCGCATACTGCAAGATATTCGGCACATACTTACCTTCTAATTTGCATTAACGTAAAATTACATCAACGGAGCACAAAAACAAAACACGGTCGTTTCTCAGTGGCGCAAAGAGTATAGGACTGGCGCGAGCCGTTCGTGGCTGCGCGGGGGCCCGGAGTGGGGGCTGAGGACGCTGTTTACGCGTCGGTCTCATGTAGTGTTTCGTGTTTGTGAGGGTGACTTCCATTGCCCGCTGACTCCCATTACCCTACTCTACCCTAATCGTGTCTTTCTTTCTGTTTGTTTGTTCACGCATCACGTAAAAACTACGCGACCGATTGCAATGCGGTTTTCATTGTTAGATAGCTTAGGGTTTGATTTAAATCTGGTGTAATTGGTATCTCAATACGGTGAGTTAGAAGCCGACCAATTGATAAAGTATTTTTGACGGCTGAAGAAATTTTGTTCAAATGTTGGTATATTGGTCCTGGAATAGCGCATTAGGGTAGTTTGAACCTAAAGAAAAGAACACGCGTGCGAAGTCGCGGGTACAGCTAGTAAATAATATGGTCTAGGGGACTTAAAATAAGCTACAGAAAAAGTTTTATTTTTTATCTGTCTATTCGCTCATCACGCAAAAAAAACTGGGCCGACTGCGATGCCGTTTTAACTGTTGTATAACTTTGATTTTGACTTAAAAATTGGTGTACTTACTTGGTATCTCAATCCGATGAGTATAAGACGAGCAATCGATAAAAAACTATTTGCAGGCTGAACGAAATTTGTTTTTTTTGTACTTTATAGGTACTTTAGGTCCTTGACTAACACAGGTAGGTTATTTTTGATTCATTTTCATAATCCCCACTAGTAGGGACTATGCTGGCCTTCACAACGGCGTAGAATAAATAATAGTACAAGTAACAACGGTCGAGTATTTCAGGCCGCCCAAGGGCCTCTGACGAGGCTTAACAACCTATCAAGTGTGAATTGAAAGCAACGAGACGGACGACGACTTCACATGCCCTCTGAAGCACAGAGCTGTTGCAAATGCGTACAAAATACTGGCCGAGGATCGAAACCAGTGTTGCGGATTAATTGCATTGCAAAGCACTTAGGTATTACCGCTCTGACACCACCGCTTACGATCGATTTTTAGTATGTCCACACGATCTAAGGCTAATCCTTTAAAATCAAAACGAGCCAGGCAGCGCTAAACTACCAAATCTACGAATCGGGAAATGGTTTTACACGTTTTGCGATGGTTTTACACGTCTAATGCCGTCGATGGCGCGGAGAGTGATGGAAGTCTGTGGTGTTCAAAGTGTTGTAAGACTCCTGCAAAAGAAATGTAGGCATATTCTGTTTCAGACTTCCAGAAATAGACCCAATAGCGAAAGGCTGTTGGCTGAGCATGTGTGCCCCCTGTTGGCGAAAGACTCCGAATGGGTGGACATACTGCAGACGACGGAACGGAGCCAGCCAGGCACCGCGCACTCCAAGTCGTCCAACAACGGCGACTCGTCTGATGAGGAGGAAGTACTGCAACTCGTAAATTCGTTTACGATATTTCGATATTTGAGATTCCGCAGAGAGGAAGCGCGGTCACGAGTTCAAGCGTTTCGCGGTCGAATCCTGTCGGCGGAATCCATAATATTTTCACACAATATTTTTAGTAACACTGTGGACTGTGGTACTTATTACTAACCGCCATATTTATATTTTTTCCTCTAATGAAATTCATACATTTTCACAAAAATGTATGAATTTCATTAAACACGGTACTTTTAACAAAATGCCATGTTTAAATTTTTTGTCTGTCTTTGTTCCCGCTAATCTCCGAAATGGCTCGACCGATTTTGACGGGACTTTCACTGAAAGATAGCTGATCTTACAAGGAGTAACATAGCTTATTTTTTCGAAAAATAATTAGGGTTCCATGCAAAAAAAATAAAAAATTTGACCACGCGGGCAAAACCGCGGGCACAGCTAGTCCCTAATATTTTTAGTAACACAGTGTGTGTACTAACCTCCATATTTATATATTTTCCTTTAATTAAATTCATACATTCAAATTAATAAGCTCGGCAGTCGCACTTGCCCGCTTTGCTTATATTAAGATAGAAGTTAATACTTACCTAATTATCTAAAGTTGTTATTATTAGGTACCTACCTATTATTGAAAATAGATCCATACTTCCTAATAGGTGGAATGTGAAGATGGACCTCAATCGAAGCCCCTTGCAATAATGTTCCCCGGTTTACTTGACAAAGACCCTCAAACTCTAACCGGCATGCTAAACAAAGCCATGTCGACGACAGAAGTCACCAGACAACTGGTGGACCTGGGACAGAAAGCTAACTTCTCCTTCATGAAGAAAGCTGACCGACTAATCCCAACGGATAAGGTAAACGTCCTCTTTAAAAGAAAAAAAAACGGGTGTTACGTATATCAATCGAATTTTTTACCCGACTACAGCAAAGCAAGGGAAGGGTAATGAGTTTAACAGTTGATGTATGTATGTATGTATGTGGTTATATGAATGTTCCACCATAGCGTAGCCCCTATCGGTTCGATTTTGACAAGCTAGGTTTCAATCGATTTGTCTTCATGTATAGAGTGCCATAGGCTATTTTTTATCCGTTTACGGCAAGGCAAATGAAGGGTTATGTGTTCAAATTTAAAACTTGGTCCGATTTTAACAAGCGAGGTATCAATCGATTCGTCTTCATCGCAAGTGTGTCATATAGGCTATTATTTGCCTGACCGTAGTCGGGTATTAGTTTTGGAACTTACGTCTTGTTTGCTGTACCTACCTATACTTATTTGTTCTATCCTTTCCAGCAATGGTTAGAAAGTGTGACGGAAAACACCAACTCAGTCAGCTCCTTTGGCTCATCTACATTAACAATGGGCTGTAAGTTTTTCGATAAATATTGTAGGTACGAGTATAACCTTCCAAGTTAATCTGTCCAGTATCGGGCATTTTTATAACAATAGAATAACAATGTAACTATCCACACCAATAATATGCACGGTGTGACTAGATGGGTGGAACATCGGTGGCTGGCGGGTCCGGGACCTCAGTACCTATCGATTTAACCCCCTGTATGTTCTGCGATATACAGTGGTTCAAAAGTTATTTGGACTTTGGTAAAATTTGCAGAGTGATAAAAATGGCAGAGTCGCAGACCTGATAGTTTGGCTGCAATTGCGAAGTTCAGGCTGAAATCTGATTTTGACTAAAATTTTACCAAAGTCCAAATAACTTTTGAACCACTGAATATAGCAGAACAAAAATCGATATACTGAGGTCCCCCCGCCACCGATGATCCATCTGTCTAGTTACACCTTGTATATTATAAAAGTGAAACGTTGTCTGTTTGCGATAGCGGCTGGACAGATTTTGATAAAATCTGGAATGGAGATAGCCTATACCCTGGAATAACACATAGGGTACATTTCATCATCATCCTTCACCCTCAAATGAGAGAACAGATTTTAATGAAATTTGGATTTGATATAACTTACACCCTACTAGGGTAGATGTACCAGTGAATGAACACTTAAGCACTTAACAGCATTTAGATCCGATTGCTCTAGTAGGGATAAAATTTACTTATTATGTTGCATCTACAATCATACCTATCAAATGGACGAATATAAATAAAAAATAGTTCGGTTATAAAATCTTTGTATTTATTATTATAAAAAGAAGGATTTCAAATATCTAAAATCACCTATGTATGAACACTTTTCTCATAATAGCGAACAGGTAAAGCACCTATGAATGAACCTACTAAGTAGGGCCATTTATTTGGAGCCCAATAAGTTCGAACGAACTTAATAGTATTTTTTAATCACAATATTATTATTTTAATAAAGAAACAATATAACCATCTAGGTAAATATATCTTGAATTGAATAACCAAATTCTTTTTAAAAGTTTTTTTTTAAACTTATTAATATAGGAACGATGTTTAACTATCGAAAAAATACCTGCTCTATTCTAAATGATTAATAATTTGGTAAATCAGGTACGATGAAACAAAGGTGTTCGTTCATTGCACATCTTTCAAATCTTTGGTGAAAATCATTTCTCCTCGTGGTGTTGTTTTTTTAATATAAGAATATCAACAACTGAATCCATATGTATTTCATATACATCTTTTACGTGTAAGTAAAACAAAAAGTTCACATTCTGTATTCTTCTGCCGTGTCGTTCTTAAAAAAAAAAACAACTTCAGTCTTTTAAAAAGATATATTTATTTATTTTATTGCATGATTTCCGCAGTAATATTTGTAAATAACTTTGTTAGACTTTAAGAACTAATAAACTATTGTTCAGGTTTAGGAACCATTGCACCAGTGAATGAATCGCGATGTATGGTGTTGTTTAGCATAAGGGGAGCTACCCTAAACATGAACGAAAACTTTAAACCCCGTTCTTATATAGGCCTGGCTTTTCTAATAAAAAAGTATTGTTATCACATCAATTTAAAAACATATTCCTATCATTATAAGGCATAAAATCGTTATGTCTTAATATTGACAGATACCCTTTAGGGTATGAATGAACTAGAGTGTTCACATTTATGTGAACACTCTAGTTCATTCACACGTACACAGCGTAAATATGACGCACCCAAATATGAACACTAAGAAATAAACTTTTAGAAACGAATTATATGATAATAATGAATGAATATAAGTAGAAAGCATTACTTCACAATATGCGAATATTACATTTCATCTGTTCACTTACAGTGATGAGAAATCAACCGTTGCAGGCACCTCTATCACTTGTACTCCTTAGTTTTTTTGCCAACTGCGAAGGAGCACAGTAGGACGCGCTCGCAAATTATTCCACCATTTTATTTCAAATAGACCAATCACAGACGCAAAGTCACCGAGTCATAACATAATAGCGCTGCCACATTTTGCACAAGGTTCCAGAATGGTAGTTTTCACAAAATCCTTATTTTAGGAAAAATACCTCCAAGTGTTCATCATTTGGTGTGTGTTCATATTATGGTACAACTACCCTATAATACCTAAGATAACTTTCATCATCATCATCATACTTTACTCCCAAACGGCTAAACGGATTTTGATGAAATTTGGAATGGAGATAACTTATACCCTGAAATAACATATAGGATAATTTTCAACACGCGAGTGTAACCGCTGGGCGCAGCTAGTATTCCATATGTAGTGGTCGTAGTGTGAGCTAACATTCCATTACTGATTAGCGTTTTCAGGCAATTATGAAACAAGCGATGAAACATCCACAAGTAATACAAACGTGCCCAAAAAAAAAAAGAAAGCGACCGGTAGTTCAACATGAAATACATCGAATATTCTTAGAGATGCTGCTTGCTTTCAGAAGGTACGGGAAATGTTATAATATAATTAATTATTACTTTCTAATGTAGCACTGGCAGTATTCAGTATTGACGTACGGAGTCGAGACGAGCACGAGACGTGGATACCTACTCACCGTGAGACGCTCGAGCGAGCTTTAATATTTAACCCTTCGCGTTCCAGCTATCAGTATGTCAATGATTTCTATGGATTTTTTAAAGCAGGAGGCGTAAGTGTTATGGATTTTTTAAACGACAAGGCTTCGTGTTTAAACTTTTACTGTAGGTACCTATGTATCTATATATTGCAGGCAATTTCTAGTACTCGTCATTTTACAAACATTTTTAAAATTGATCGAAAAATACAATGTTTGAAACAAATGCGCCTAAAAAGTAGTGGGTATAGTAAGGTTGAACATGATGATTTCAGCCCAAAATCTCTTAACTAGCTGCTAAACTAACTTAACGGACGAGCTCTACAAATTGCGTGCGAGAGCGAAGCGTTTTGTAATTTGCCTTCGGCATTTTGCAAACATTAAACTGTGGACTAGCCTCAATGTGAGCGTGCACGTTTCGGCTCCGTAGATCGTAGATCGCCAGTTACGTCACGAGAGGGTATTTTTCTTTTTAACTTGCGTGGAAGACATTTTTTTGTACCTGCTCTACTTATTCCACCGATGTATGTGTTGCTGTTGTCCCCGGAAAATGATATGTTCAATTGTGTCAGACGAGAGGCAGTGTGTTTGTCTCGAGGACAGATTTGAGAACAAATGGGCATAAGTCATCGTAACGTACATCATATAGTATACATAAGTAATTACTGGAATAGAAAATGAACAAAACTGTTTAAGACTCGCTAGTAGTTTTGTTCATTTTCTATTTTCATTTGTCCGGGGGACACTTCTTAAAATACCCCCCCCCCCCCCCCCCCCCTCCGGACACTCTTTATACTAGTACAAATCATAGGGGAAACCCGGACGGATGGCAGCCCTATTGCATAATCTGCCCGAGGTTTACATATTCCTGAACAACTTCAAGGGCGACACCGTTAACGACGATATTGCTGGGTAATAAGGTCGTTAATACATAACCTCGGTTAGTCCATGTTCATCCCGAGACTGATACGACTGGAGGCGTGAGCTAAGTTGGTCAGCATTTGTTCGAGATCCTGCAGCGACTCCGCTTCCGAAAGACCGCCGGCGGGAGCGGTTGGGAAGAGCCGTGAAGTCCGGGCTCAGAGGCGTTCAATGAGACCTATGGCCAGCAGTGGACAAACACGGGTTGATAAATGTAGCATATAAAAATAATATGTACCTATACGAAAAACTCCGAGAATAATGGTTGAAAACGTCACCACGGAGTAACTAAATTTTGTAAAGAAAAAATTTGGATCACAGACGTGACTCGAAACCGCATCATTCCGAGCCTCTGCGCTGCACATGCCTTTAACCAATTTGGCTATCTTTGTTTTAACACACAGTTTCTAAGCCCGTCTTACGGGGACGGATTTAGAACTTACTTACTATTACTTTACCTATGTACAGTACTCGCAACCAATCTATGTTTGTGAAGTTAGGCTCTGTGAACGATTGCGCAGGCACTGCTGTGGGGATAAAACGCATAAAGTAAGAGCGAGATAGAATATGCGAAATACGAAAGCGAGTGAGCGAGGCAGTTATACAATGCTGTCTTCACCTTCAACATTGGGATTGCGCCTGAAAAATAGTAGTTTGCGCAGCGACTAGAAGATAACTTCAGAGACACATACTTCCGCTGCGACTACTGTAATAGATGGTAAAGTAATAGGTACGACACCCGCACATACTAAGGGATACTAACGTACATCCACGACATTGAGATCGCGGGTAGGTGTATTCAAATTTGTAAGGTCAATGACATGGGCGATAATTTTAGGTGTTTTCTAGCACGATGCACTGCTCCTACAAAACTAATGTACATACCTTTTTTATCCATGTTTAATTAATAATTTATTTTTCAGGTTAATCACTACCCAGAAAGTTATAGAAAATCTTTAAAATATACTTATTATATGACAGAAAATCTAAATAAATAAATTCAATAATATCATGGCGAATACTATTTACTTATGTAATTTAAATATTCACACAATATACATACATTAAGTATGATAGAAGTTTTTTTTTATTGCAACGACAAACTGAGATGAGAAATATACCTACTTAGGAAACATAGATGACAAAACATCTCAAACATTGTAAATGTGATTTTTGTGCCAATAAATGAATTTTCTTCTTCTTCATAGAAACTAAATTGTTTTAGTAAAATAATTTAGTAACATGTTAACAACCTAAGTATTATACTAGAAAATAACAACAATACTAGATATGTACTACTTACAAACTTAAAGTTCAAAAAACGTTATGAAAAAAACAAGTATAATGATTGAGAGTGATCTTCATTTTAATTTCGTCCCATTCCGTACATAACGTAGTTACCTCTAAATATAAAAAACTACGATTAAGAAAAAAATATATAAAGTTTTAGTTTTCAGTAGATAGGTACCTACTAAACAGGAAGGTAACTTTGTTTTGATTGTTTAAAAACTGGTATTTTAAATTAAACATAAATATTACAGTCAAAGATTTCAATTTCAACTTGAAGTTTTAAATTGAACACGTATATTTAACTGTTTGAATGAATTTCCACATCTATACAACATACAACAGCTTTAAAAATTAAGCAAGTATTTTTTTTCTCCTTTACTTTAAAGCATTAAACAGAAAGTAAGTACTAGGACACTAATATTATTAAATTCATAAGAAAATCATATTTAAATATGTTTTAATGTGAGCAATTAAACATGATTTTACATAAAAGTAAAGATTGATGTTGCAATGTCAACATGCTGAGCATTAATGATTTTTAAGAATGACTCATAAAATAAGGAAATTAAAATTCATTTTGAAATACAAATAAAAATAAGAGAGAACGATGATTTATCATAATCTATTTCAGTTATTTTCGATATAACATAAGGTCATAATTTCTCAAAATTGGAATGAGTGAGAAGGCTTCGTTATCAATCAACTACAATCGACCGTTATCAATCAAGTATCACCTGTTGTACCATAGAGAAGAAAACATTTTTTTACACACGAGAGGCTATGCTAGCGAAGGGTCCTCCCCGACTATGTCTCAATGTAGGTACATAATCATGCAAAGCGGCCAGCGACCGATCGTAAAGACGCGTAGGAACATCATCCGTATATCCCAAAAGGGTATTTTACTATTAGTTACGAATGGCTTTCTAGCTTTTAAATTAGTAATAAACGTGACGAATAGGAGAATTATATATTTGTGCAATTTGTCCGGTAAGTAATGGATATAATTCGTATAAGCAACAGGCGACCACTCTTTGCCCGTAGTACGGTTCAATTGTCTGGTCAACCATCATCATCATCATGTCAGCCTTTAGAAGTTCACTGCTGAACATAGGCCTCCCCCAAAGAGCGCCATGACGAGCGATCTTGTGCCACTTCCATCCACCGACTTCCTGCGATGGCTACAATGTCGTCGGTCCATCGTGTGGGGGGTCTCCCCACACTTCGCTTGCTTGTTCGTGGTCGGCATTCAAGAACCTTTATTCGCCAGCGGTTGTCGGTTCTGCGAACTATATGGCCTGTCCATTGCCACTTCAACTTGCAAACTCTGAGAACTATGTCGGTAACCTTCGTTTTCGGATTTCCTCATTTCTGATTCTATCACGTAGTGAAACACCGAGCATAGCTCTCTCCATTGCACGCTGCGCAACTGAGCTTTTGTATGAGACCAATAGTTAGCGACCACGTCTCAGTGCCGTATGTTATCACTGGCAACACGCACTGATTATAGACTTTCGTTTTGAGGCTCTGCGGTATCTGCGACGAGAAGATATGGCGTAATTTCCCGAACGCTGCCCATCCGAGTCAGTTGAATCGTTTGACCCAAGTAAACATAGTGATCAACAGCTTCGATAATATTGTTCCCGATATAAACCGGCATGGGTACGACATGGGCATTTGACATGATGTTCGTCTTGCCCATGTTCATTTTAAGACCCACCTGTTGGGAAACAATATTGAGGTCACTGAGCATTGTGCTTAGGTCTTCCAGGGTTTCAGCCATGATGACTATATCATCAGCAAATCGAAGGTCACTCACCTTCGATTTGCGATGTATTCGCCATTGATGTTAACACCAAATTCGTTCCAGTTCAGAAGCTTGAATATATCTTCCAGTGCAGAGGTGAACAGTTTCGGAGAAATAACGTCTCCCTGTCTCACCCCTTTTTGCAGCTGGATAGAGTTCGTGCTCTGATCCTGAAGACGAACTGTCATGGTGGCCAAACACTGTGCTGTACAAACACTTCAATACTTCGATGTACCGGTAATCAATCTGGCACCGCTGTAAAGACTGTAGCACTGCCCAGGTCTCGACTGAATCAAAGGCTTTCTCGTAGTCCACAAACGCTAGACATAGTGGCCGATTATACTCTTCGGTCTTCTGTATAATCTGCCGGAGCGTATGGATGTGGTCTACGGTGCTAAAGCCTTTCCGGAATCCAGCTTGTTCGGGTGGCTGAAAGTCGTCAAACCTACGAGCGAGACGGTTTGTAACTACTCTCGAAAACAGCTTATAGACTTGGCTCAGCAGCGAAATGGGCCTATAATTCTTCAAGAGGGGTTATCACCTTTCTTAAAGAACAAAACCACTACTCTCCTGTGCCACGCCTCTGGCGTAGTAACCTCGAGGATGACGGAGTTAAACAGCTTCTGAAGGACTGTAAGTACCGGTGTTCCACCGGCTTTCAGTAGCTCTGTCGTTATTCCATCCTCCCCTGGTGCCTTGTTGCTCTTAAGCTGTTTGAGAGCCATTCTGATCTCGTATAGGCTGACGTTCGGGATATCTTCGGTATACCGGACTTCTGGTCAACCGGACTACGGAAAAATAATATTTTCCATAGTACAGTTGACCGGACTACGGAAGGTTTTTTCTTTCGTAGTCCGGTTGACCGGACCACGGAAAAAGAATATTTTCCATAGTACAGTTGACCGGACTACGGAAGGTTTTTTCTTTCGTAGTCCGGTTGACTGGACCACGGAATATCTAGTTTAAACTTTTTGTTGGTTTGTCCTTTTGTTCAAGTTATTGTTAAGTTACTATCATTAAGAAAGTATAAGTTAATAACTAGTAGAAGTTTGATAATGTTATACTCGTATATAGGTTTGGTTTTTCGTTATTCATTTTTTTTTAGTATAATTTTAGGTCATGCATTGGAGAAACTGTGGCGAAAATTAAATAATTATTTAATGAGTATCACGTTTTTATAATTATTGTTTAGAAAAAAAATACCTAACACTGTAATTTTAAGCCTCCTTTGTGATTCAAACAATTTAAAAATATACAACCGGACCATGTAAAATATTTATTTTTTAAACAGGAACACTGGTCTATAATATTGTTGTTGTATAACCATCGTTTTTTTTCCGTATTCCGGTTGACCGGACAACTGAACCGTGTTACGGGCAAAGAGTGCAGGCGACACTATATTTCATACAAAATTTGGCAGACCGTGTAAGATAACAGTTATTTAAATTAAAATAAAAACAATTGCCAAAGTTGAACAAGACTGCATGTGACTTCTACAAATACGCTGCCATCGAAAGCAACCCCAATACACTGCCATATCGTGCGTAGTGCCATAGTTAGTGCGTTGTATGCTTTTGGCGGCACATAATATACACGTTTTGTTGATTGACGCCTATTTACAATATCATATAGGTAAGTATTATGTTTCATTATAAAAATACGCATTACTATGCACTTAATCACTAAGACATAACGACGACAATTTAATACTTATTGTAAAAAATATACAAATATAATAAATTCTATTTAGTTCAAGGTCGATCATCATCGTTCTTTACAGGTTGACTTATGTACCTACTTACTATCTATCTATACATAATAAAGCTGTAACAAAAAGTTGTACAATAAAGATAATTTAAAAAAAACATGTAAAAACTACTGGACCGGTTGCGATGCGGTTTTCACGGTTGTATAGCTTAGGGTTTCACTTAAAAACTGGGATACAGTATCTCAACTCGATTAAAAACTATTTGACGTTTGAACCAAGTTTGATGATATTGGTACATTTGGTTCGGGAATAACACATAGTATCCTTAAATCCTAGAGAAATGACGGGCAAAGCCGCATGCACAGCTAGTATTTATAATATGTATAGAAGACAGACATCAAAGTTCAAAGACATGGGAATAACGCAACTAAAACTATTAGATACAGTCAAGTATTTCTGTTCTGTACAAAAGCAAGTTGCTATATTTTTTTGGAAGACTATTCTAATGGAACAAGCCCAAATAAAAAATATATATAACCCCCGACTTTCCACCCGTAATTATAGCTAGCGCTAGCTTGCAACATGTCTCTCGTGACATGTTGCATGCGTCCACTCCCGCAGCGCTAGCTTGCGTCTCTCGTGACATTAAAATACTGGCTGCAATATTACCACATTAGTACAAAATGTTCTGTGCTTTAAATTGCAGACTAAATAGATTCAGTGTTGCTCATATTTGGGATAAAAAAAAATACCCGGCTGCACGGAGGGTTATGTGTTTGGGTTGTAAGTATGTTTGTTTGTACGTTTCTTAGGCGCGTCCTACATTCTAAACGGCTTGATGGATTACGTATCATAGGATTATCACGCGAATAAGATATATGAAGTGTCAAGAAAACTAATATGGCAGCTCAAAACTGCCATATTGTATTTCCGACGGAACAAAAGATGACCAGCCAAACCCTATTGAGTGAGGTATCAAAATTAAGGTCTTTAAAAGACTATTTCAAAAATTTATAATTCGTAATAAACAGTAGCAATTGTCTTTTAAGCTTTTTACAAAAAAAAAAAACAATTTTATGTAAATACTATAGTCTAATGTTGCAATTATTAATGGAAAGTAAAATATATAAGTAAATAAGAAACATTAAATTTATATAAATACTAGCTGCGCCCGCGGTTTCACCCACGTCCCTCAAGAACTGTTTTTCAGGGATTGAAAGTACCTATGTGTTAATCCAGGATATAAACTATCTGCATACCAATTTTTTTCAGATCCGTTGAGCTGTTTAAGCGTGAAGAAGTAATAAACATATATACACACACCCTTACATACATACAAACTTTCGCCTTTATAATATTAGTGTGATTATTTTTGCAGGCGGTTCCCAGTCGGGGTTTTTGTATTTTTATAATAATATTACTTGTATATAAACTGTTTATACGGCTTTATCAAAAAAGGCTAAGAACCAGGTTGTTTTAACTTTCAAACTAAAAACGCAATAAAAACATTTCAACATTTTGGGAAACTAGTCTCGTTTTGTTATGGGGGTTCAACATTTTGGGAAACTAGTCTCGTTTTGTTATGGGGGTTCAACATTTTGGGAAACTAGTCTCGTTTTGTTATGGGGGTTCAACATTTTGGGAAATTAGTCTCGTTTTGTTATGGGGGGCAACAACGATTGAGACACGATGGACTGGTTTAGCCAAGAGGCGACCAGCCGTGGTAGCGATTCTTTGGCCACCACCTTTAAAACACCCAGGTACCGGAGCGCGAAGCGTCTCCGTGTCAGCTTGGGCAAAAATGCTTTCGTATATTCGGAGAATGTCCGGCTGTTCTCCTCTACAGGCAGCATTTCTCAATCGATTCTCGTAAAATTTTATGAGCAGTTTCGATAACTATATTTGTCTTTTTTTTTGGTCGATTCATTAATTAGTTTTTTTTATAAATGGCGGATATATGTGTGTTGAAAACGTAAAAACACAGGTCGCATTTCTCAACCGATTCTCGTGAAATTTTGTGTTAATTTCACGAGAATATTATAATTATGTTGTTTATTTATTTTATGTTTTAAGGTACTAGTTTATTTTGTGGTATAGTAGGAACCAATCTTAATGGCGGCTGTGAACCGCGCTGCGAGTGTGACTTCGCGCTGGTACAGTAAGGTTCGCAATTATTTTACTACCTACTTGTAGAACATGCTAATAATAAGAAACAATTTATTACACCAGAATTATGGAACAAATATACAAAAAAAAAAAAAGGCAAAACGGGTGGTCTTATCGCTAAAAGCGATATTTCCCAGACAACCTTTGGATGGACAGAAATTACGAATTAAAAAAGGACGGTGGTGCAAAACAATACAATAAATCAAGCAAAATAAAAATGAATATACCTAAATACATATTTAATAAACTACATAAACATACTTACTTACATGTCACATGCAAATAATGTAATGATTGAAAAAATATATGTGTTAAGTACATGCAAATAATGGAATGATAATTTTGTTTTATACCTATAGCTATGTTTCTAGTAGCTAAATTAGAGTGGACACTTAACGCTTTAACCTATTCATTATTTTTTAACCAATCATGAAATTATGTTAACATACGTCAACACAATAATATTAATATCGGAATATATGCTGATATCGTGTTGGTGGATTGTATTGGTTGGTAACAAACAACTCTAAAATAACTAACTACACTGTACTTGAACAGAATCGCATGCATGTGTGCAGCGTACGGATGTAGCGTGCACACAAGCACAAATGAGGTGGGCGCGCGCGGGATGCGGTGGGCTAGCGGGAGGGTGTGCCCCGGCCTCTCACCTCTCCAAAGCCCGCTTACACCTAAAATTAGCTATTGCGCAGCGCCTTGCGCATAACTTCTCCGCCGCCCTATAGATTGGTTCCTACTCTACTATCTAACACAAAAAACTTATCAAACTTCTCTAAATGCCAATGTTACATGACATTAAGGCATAGACAACCGCATTATTATTACTCACTGCGCCCGATCCCATCCGCCGATACGATATTAGTTCGCATTCGTACTTTGATTGTTGAAGTCTTTCGAGCCTTTGCACGACGCGCGGACACTTTTCATTTATAAATAGGAACAAAACTTGTTTCCGCGACTGTTGAGGGATATACAAGCAAGGCATATTAATGCAAATTGATATTATATTATTAGTCCCATATTTCCCATATGTCCCAGTCATAACATATTTATAAACACTAAGCTCTTATTGCAATACTATGTGGTACATACAATAACATGTAATTTTGCTCTATTTAGCTAGTTATTGCAAGTCACTTATAAATAGTTACAGTCATTCTATTCAAATTACTAAAAAGCTTTATATTTGCAGCACTGATTTGTGATAGGCGCCTCTTGTCTACATCAACGTGCGTTGGTTACCAGAAAGGGTAGGTACAAAATTACCACATCGCTCGTCTTTTCGGGATAAAAAGTCAGGTTATCAATTTTGCTTACCTCCCATGATTAGATAGAGTCGGGGTAGACTAATACTGCGTAATTCAACCTCTTTATGGTAGACACGTCGAATAGAAGAAGCAAGTTTTGCTTTAAGTATATACACTACGACACAACCACAAGACCCATGATTACTGTTTTTATTCTTGCTAAAAATAGCCTATTAAACTATTATTAGAACTAGGCTTTTAGATGTAAACATTACATATACCTACATACAATAAAACCACATTTAAACATAATCAAATAGGTCCATAGAAACGTTTTGTAGGGCTGCCATATCTGTGAACCGAAAAATAACTACCAAAGTTTAAAACATGTATAAGATTTTGCATCTTTCTTACTCCATAGAATATATTAAATAGAGTGAAAGAGAAGATGTTATAAATGTTAAGACCTGCTGTAAAAGCGGGTTGGCACGTCTGGCAAAGCATGATATCTAATAATACTAAAATTTTGTGTTAGTGTGTGTGTATGTTTGTTACTTGTTCACGCTGAAACGGCTGAACGGGTTTTGATGAACTTGGGAATGGAGATAGCTTACCCTGGAGTAACACCAGGCCTGTCTCACTCGATGTACTTGCGCGTGCTAATTTATGTAACGGCCACGTTACTCTATCCGTGGCTTGCCGCGAGATAGACTGAGATAGACTTACGCGTTAGAAAGAGAGACGCATATAAAATGATACACATCAAGGTCGTGCGAGCTGAATTGCACTTTATTGAGTGGTGGCAAGAATCGCTTTTTTATTGTTTTAGCGAAGTGAGCCTTCTGTACCTAGTACTATTATTTATTCTGTGGTAACATAGGATACTTTCATAATTATCAACCACGCGCGTGAAACCGCGGGGCGCAGCTAGTACAACGGCCCTACATCGGCTATGCTAATTCCAGCGCCCTTGTGACTTGAACATGGATCTTTCGATATGCGATACTTTTTACGGCGCGCGGCAGAAAAATGTACCTTGTAATCTAATTTGGTGTTATTTATTGGCATCTGGCTCATTGAAGGCATGATTTTTCTAGTTATTAATTAGTATCTATATGGGAAAATCAACATGTTGAGCCAGAACAGGATTGTTTTATAGTACTAATTGGGTGTAGCTCACAGATATGTAAGTGGACCTACATTTCAAAACAACATCAAGTTTAAATCTATGCATTATTTTATAACATTTACTCTTACGAACAATTATTGCAATGGAATTACAACAGAATGTGGGAGACGCTTAACTTAACAAACAAGCAGTTCGCATTGGCTAATAATATCACTTCACTTGTGAAAATGCTTAACCCATTTAAGTTATTCCACTATTCATTTACCTCTCATTACATTGCCTATGATCATAGACTCTTTACATGTAGTCATTCTCAGTACAAGAGTGTCCATGTACCAAGCGCTATCAACTCAACTGACTAAACGACCTGTAAGTCGATCAGTGACACCATAACGTCAACACCATACCAAAATTTACATTTATGTTCACGAATCTCATAGCTAAACGAGTGAAACATTCTCACAAGCGAACTAGTCAATAGAGGAAGGTCCGAGGCTCGAGTTTGGTGAGCAGCACGCCGCCGAAGAGCGCGAGCGCGGCGGCGGCGAGCAGGCGTCACGCGCGGGGGCGCGGCGCCCGCTGGCCGCGCGGGGCGGCGTACCGTCACTGCGCCGGCTTCAGCGCCGCCATCTTGCGGCCACGCGCGCGCGCCTCCTGCCGCGATGTCGTGTACTCGAACCAGAGCACGTTCGGTATGAGCGTCGTGTCTCGGATCATCAGCATTTCACACAGCTTCCTGAAAAGGAAAATAAGTACAAAGTTTTAACGTGGATGTCACTGACGTAAATACATGTGTCAATAGAGTAAATTCTGGAAGCCAATGAATTTCAGGTGAGAGGAATGCATTGTAGGAAGAGCTATTTCTTATTCATGATCTGCTTGAATTGAATATTATGCTGTACATGCTAGGCTAGGTTAGGTTTATATTATAAGTTATATATATTTAGTTATATTTAACAATCTTTTGAATTACTTTCGCTGATAAAATTATATACTCACAGTGATACTAATTGAGGAAAGAGTGGCGTGAGCACTCTGTGGACCATTGCAAACCAAACAGTTGCAAAAAGGAAGCCCACAACTCCTCCGACGACAACTTGGGACGTTGTGTGGTAATGGAGGTACACTCTAGCAATGCTGACAAGCAGCGAGAGTGCAACACAACCGCCGACAATGATCACTCTCCATAGCGCCGATATTATACTGTTGTTGTTTATATGGTGTAACCTGGAAATCAACACAAGTCATTAGGTTAGTTGTTCAGGATTATTGAATACTAGCTATCCCGCCCGCGGCTTCGTACGCGCGGACTACTATTTATCGCGAAAACAAGCATCCTATTTTCTTCTAGGATATTAAAAACCAATGCAAAAGTAAGTATAGCACCAATGCTCTTGATGTTTTTGTTATTTCGTTTCCATGGCAACCACAGACCATTCTGTGATGGCAACCGTTCCTTACAGTGAGTAATCTACATTTTCCAGTTTTCCCGTGGAAACTTACAATTTTCTGGATAAAAAGTATCTTGTTTTATTCCAGGGTATAAGCTATCTCCATTCTAAATTTAATCAAAATCCGTTCAGCCGTTATCGCGTGAAAGCTCCTCAAACAAACAAACAGACAACGTTTCACTTTTATATATTGGTATGGACTTGTCTTAATTTTTTTGTTTTTTTACTTCTTGGTACACATAGGTTGGAATTAGGTTACACTAACAGAGAGCAGACGTTATCAGTACTGTACTAGTTTGCATATAATATTCATTATTGATATGGATATTAATAGAATTTCAGTAACAAAGTTATTTTTTCTTGATTAAAATATCAGTGATGCTCACCTAATTAGAACAAAATAAAGTACATAAATACTAAAAAACCATATAAATTGAGCATGTGATGATGGCATTCCATATTCATTGTATAAATTCCCTCTTGCTAGTGGTCTGGCTTCACATATAACATGTTTGAGAATTATGTTCAAAACTTCATTCAATAGGGTTCCAGAGAAAAACGCTATCTGAAAAAGTAAAGAAAACATTACATTATTAACCCTTCAAATGTATTGTTTACGTATTTTTTTTTTAAATTGATAAAACGAAAGGCGAGGGTCTACCATTGGACATTGTAATGCAAGGTGGAGCATCAAGGACAGGTACCTTTTCTTTTGTAATTAAAAAAGAAATGCTCTTACCATATATAGTTATAAAAATAGTTACTTTAGGTTGGAAATAGAGTTGATTGAGAACTTTTTTTAATCTGTATTTTTTACACTCTAATCATGAACAGACTACTTTTTAAAAATTCCAAAAATGCTTTATTTTTTCTTCAATATTGTCCTGATGTTTCTTATGAACAAAATCTTCTAACTAATCGAGAAAAGGTACCAACCCTTGATACCCGATTATTTTGCCACATCCAGCAACCTGTATAATACTCCTGGAGCCCTACAATACCCACTACAGGGGTGCTGAAGCACCAAATGATAGTTTTCAAAACTATATATAAAATAATAAATATAATAATATAATAATATAACATTTATTTTCTGAAAAACTCCATTGACCATAAAAACCCGCCTCCCGCCCACATCTACGCCACAGAATTAATAATAGGTATGAAGGACTGGTTGCCCAGAATTAATTGAAAACTGCTCATCAAAAACATCATCATAATACATACACATAGGTGTTGTGGCCTTTTCTATTAAACTTTTCATACATTATTTTCACATGGCTAAAAATAATGTATGAAAGGTATAAATTTACACAAAATATTTATGAATTATACTTTAAATCCTCCTCTTGAATCAGCCTACGTGCAAACTGGAACCAAATCGGTTAAGTATTGTCTAAGATATTTGTGGACAAACAAACATATGTGTTGGGTGACTTATAATATGTAGATACTAATTATGGACTTGAGCTATTGTAACTAATTGGAGAATCCTTTAACTTTGACCTTCAGTTCCAAGAAAATTGGAATTGGGCACTTATTGCACTAACTATACTTATTGGTATTTCTCTTTTGGTCTTTACTACATAAACAAATACCGCAACAACTCTGTGTGTGATTTCAAGAACCAAGCTTTGATCTGGCAATGTTTTTCCAGTTTTTTTTTTGTATCTGTCATCAAATTTGGCTCTCTGAGGCCTAAAACGTATTAGTACAACAAAAAGTGGTCTCAGACTTATGTGAATATCTATTAAACTTTGAGGTCATCTCAGGATTCAGCACCAAAAACAATAAATATTTTTAAAAAAAGGCTACATAGATGCAAAAAAACTATGGACGATTTTCCTACATCAGGGACAGAGCTCACACACATACACAAGTCTATCTATACAGTACAGGTCATATACAGTACAGGTGTCACCTTGTGACTGACCAATCAAAAGAGGTTAACACTCCAATAACATACATGGGTGCATAAACTTGTACATTTAAAACAAACACAACAACAAAAAAAATGGTCAAGATCTAATAATATATTGTGGATTGATACCAGACAAATATTTAAAAAAAGTTCTTATTTGATTACTAGCTGTGCCCACGGCTTTTCCGGCATTGTTATTTCTGTTGGTTAAAAGTAACCTATGGGTTGTTTCAGTACCAAAAGTATGTTATAGAGAAGATACCAAATTTCATTTGGTGGTCAGATAGCTTTTTATTAATTGCTCAGCTTCTAATCATCATATTAAAATATCAACTACTCCATATTTGAAGTCAAAACCTAAGCTATCCAACAGTGAAAATTCCATCGCGTTTAGTCCAGCAGTTTTTACGTGAAGCGCGAACAAACAAACACCATTTTTTTTAAATGCTTTTTTCTTGTTCTGTAGCTTAACTGTACCCTAGGCCATATTTTTTTTATTATCTTCAGTATACAGACTTTTTGTTGTATACTTCTTTATTGTAAATATAGATATTGCTGAGCATTACTATTAAAAGGGTCAATGTACTTACTGTATGTAAATCTCGCCGGAACAATATAAGAGCGACAAAACCAGCGCCGATTCCAAAAGGAGACAAACTTATAAATGCAAAGAACTTTCCGATCAAATCACCTGAAACATAAGTAGCTATTTAGATAACATATTTCTCAGTGAAATTAGAGAATCTAATCATAGATTTTAAGTAAATTACCTTTAGGATATTCGACTAAAGTAAGAGCTAGTGGTTGCCACTCAACTTTACCATTATGCAAACTATCACTATGCACTAAAGCGTCATTCTCCATTTTAACAGCATTTGCTTCTAAATGTTAAAGTAGGTAGTTAGATTTTGGAACAGTTCTGATTAAAACAAACTAAACGACAAATATTTTTTATGCCAACCAACAGAATCGACAATCCTAGCAATTCGCACTACTCACAGCAAGTCAGCAACTCGCAGAGCAGACCTCGCAAACAGGGTTGCCAGATATCAGCTAACTCAAATAGCCTAATTTTAAATCGCCAATTTTTTTTCGTCAAGTAGTTAGCCTAATTCGCCCAACATTGTAAGTTAAGCAGCCTAAATTTAGCCCAAATAAAAACAAACATAAAAAATAGCAACATAAAGCAATCAAAATATAAATATTTTCAAAGTTAAGTGTAGATCACGTTTTTATTTAATTACTGTGTTCGTTTTTTACATATATTCTCTTCTAATATAAGAATAACTTCGTGCACAAGTTCACCATCATCATCAGCGGGAGAACCCTCATTTCCACTAGAAGTGGTAGCGGAAATAGACAATCCTGCCACGTCAATCGGTCTTCTTTTGTACAAAATTTACAATAACGTACCTTTTCTTTTGATAACAACAACAACTTACGAAAGAAACAAACAAAAAAAAACGCACGGCCAGTTTGTACAAATACAAGTAGTGAAGTTGCTTTTCGCTTTCTTGTTTTCATTTTGAACAGTCACATCAGCGAGTTAGAAATATTGTTTTCTTGTTAGCATACGCGTTTGTCAATCTCACTCCTACAAATAGTGGACGCAATAGAACGCAAGCAGCATGGAAGCAACTGCAGAGGTTCATATATATATATTACGTTTCGTTACACTTATTTTAAGGAATTATCAAGAGATTATTCAATTAATTTAGGGTAATCCTGAGATAGCCTAAATCGCCCGTTTTTTTTCCTAGGTAGCCTAAATGGCTACTGGTAGCCGATCGGATTTTTTGGTCGCCATTTGACCTCCTGAGGTAGCCTAAATGGGGATAATTCGCCTAATCTGGCACCACTGCTCGCAAACTCACATCTTTGTACTTTTGAGTTTGAGTGATGCTGTCAGTGACATCACTGACAGGCATTCCCTGCGTTCGAGATGATGAGATGAGGTCGTGGGCAGTAATGTAATGAAAACGAAATGTAAATTTTTAACAAGCCTTCCGTCCGATCCTTCCCAAACTGAATAAAAAACGACCCTATACCCAAACGGAATAAAATCGCTTTTCTTATGTCCTTAGTTCCACAATTTTTTGAGGCCTGGCCTCATATACCTGGCCCAATTTGATATTTCACCTTTAACTGTTATGTCATCTAAAAATTCAAAACGAACGGTGATCGAAAACGTTCAGAACGCTAATTTTGCCCACATATGTCCAAAGAGAACGCCAAATGTGATCATATTTAGCGTTTTTAACAGTTAATTTCGCCATTTGCTACAAAACGAACGGCCTCATATAGACATTTCGGCACAGAATAATAATACTCCTGCATTTTGGTGTCAAGGGAAGGATTGTAATCTGTACTGTAAAATATTAATTTGTCTATGGATGTGGATGGAGTTTTGGTTTTTGTTCTTTTGTGATTTCGTCGTCAAATAAAAAGGGCTAAGATAAATATTTGTTTGGTATTGGTAACTGAAAATTAACAAAAAACAAAAATGGCAGAGTCTGAAGATGCGCCTTTGGATTTAACGATTGATGATCTGGTTCCAAAGAGCCCAGAAAGGTAAGAATTGATTTAGGTGATTCAACCTTGGTCATATTTTCAAAAACATACAATTCGTTTTATTGCAAATATTCAAATAGTTTCTTCATATATAATAAAAGATTCTGATAATTAATTGTAGGCTAGTAATAGGTAGAGTGATTGCGAAAATGTAGGGTACCTTGACATTTGACCCACTTAGTATTCAGCAGTACAATAGCCTCTATGCCTATTTCAGATCTACTCATGAAATGGTTTTACGAAGTATGACAGAACTAATGGCTTGTGATCTGATCTAGAAAACAGACTATAGTGATTACTAACAAAGTATTAACCACATCACAGATAACTCTACAAACAATGTTGGCTGATAGAGCACATTCATTCTTTGTAAAGTAGCAAGTGTAATGTATCAAGTGAGCCTCTGTAGCATCATCACATTAGTCTCAAACTTACGTCTAATTTACTCAACACTCACTCATAACTACTTGGCAAGGAGTGAATGTGATTATAGCCATAAAAAATACATACACTTTACTTTCAAATAATTATAATTAAGAAAAAATCATATCTACTAACAGGTGTTAAACAAAATATAAGTGAATTCTCAATTTTCAAATCAATTTGAAATTGTTATGTCTATTTACTTTAATGATTTGTTTATGGTAGCATTTGATTGCAGTCTAATGCTAAGTGATAACACAGTTGATGGTGTGTAGCATGCTTGCCTGGATGATATCCATTAATTCATCACTTGAATACTCCTAAATTATAGTTATTGGAACACAAGGATGCAGGTAACACCTGTTCCATATAGGTTTAATCATATTATAAAATATTATTGAAATCCTGTACTTTGTTAAAATCGTCAGATTGTAAGATGCTTAATACATATTATGCTACATAATATTATAAACATGATTTATTTGTAGCATCCAATAACAATTTCAATCACTTGCTCTCAAGGTCACAAGTGTCACAGACATCTATTTATACTTCTAGCTATACCACCGTCTTTGATTGTGGCGTCATTTCTCATATTTTAATTTGAAGCTTAGTCCTGGGCCTAAAATACAGCAGTCATTGAAATATCTACCACATTATGGTTATTCCTAAAATACTGTCAGTTATAAACAAATTATAAAAATGCTTCACCAATTTTTGT
Organism: Alsophila aescularia; assembly: GCA_946251855.1. Taxonomy (NCBI): domain Eukaryota; kingdom Metazoa; phylum Arthropoda; class Insecta; order Lepidoptera; family Geometridae; genus Alsophila; species Alsophila aescularia. Next base: position 49,319,754 of record OX276375.1, read on the forward strand.
TTGTCCAGAGGACATAAGTAAACCATTGCATGTCAAGGATACATTTTATGAATGGACAACAATTACTTTGAATTAAACAACACAATCAATGAATTATAACTTGTAAGGATATATTCCCAATTACCCCATTATTGTCCCCATCAATGGGCCGATGGGAATTTAAATTCCCATCGGCCCCATTAGCGTGAATAATGGGGCCGATGAGAATTTAAATTCCTATCGGCCCCATTGATGGGGACGTTACTTTTGAAATACTTTTGACATACATTTTACATACTTTTGTAATTATTTTCACATAATTTTGGCATACTTTTGACATACTTTTGAAATATTATTGACGTACATTTGCTTTAACATACCTTTGTAATTCTTTTCACATACTTTCAGCGTACTTATGACATACTTTTCACATGTTTTAGATATTATTTTGACGTACTTTTGTAATTCTTTTAACATACTTTCGGTATACTTTTGAAATACTTTTGACATACATTTAACATACTTTTGACATACTTTTGACTTATTTTTGACATACCTTTGACATACTTATGATATATTTCTTTTGAAATACTTTTGACATACATTTGCTCTAATATAATTTTGTAATTCTTTTCACATACTTTCGGCATACTTTTGTAATACTTTTTACATACTTTTGGTATAGTTTTGGCATACTTTTGATATACCTTTGACATACTAATGATATATTTATTTTGAAATACTTTTGACATACTTATGATATATTTTTTGAAATACTTTTGACATACATTTGCTTTAACATAATTTTGTAATTCTATTCACATACTTTCGGCATACTTTTGACATACATTTGACGTTTTTTTGACATACTATTGACATATTTCTTTTGACTTACCTTTGAAATACTTATGATATACTTTCGACATACTTTTGACATATTTTTGTCAAATTTTACGTACTTTTGATTTTTATTTTTGTCATATTTTTTTCTTTATACGTACATATACCCAACTGCCCCATTGGCGTGAAAATTCACAATGGCCCCATTTTCTTTTTAATAATTTTGTCGCTTTAGTGTTTTTTGTTGCATATTTAAATTCCAAACTTTCTGACGGTGTATCTACACTAAAATTGAGTGTTAGTGGGATAAGAAAAAAATAAAAGGCCAACTTATTCTAGCAAATCAAATACTGGTTTATTGACAATAATTCTTTTTATTAAAAATTCACTATGCTGTTATTTAAATTAACAATATTTATAATTGGTCATATCTCTAGGTACTAGAATAAAACAACATTAATCACAGCCATATGGACGCTATTTTGACCCACTTTAAACGGTCAGATTACATTCAAATTTTGCACACCTGTCAAAGATCGATGACAATGCAATAATTCGGAAAAAAAAAAACTAAAAAGTAGAAAATAAATAATAGTTTAAAAAAACTAAAAAACACGCTTTATATAGAAAACCAAACTAAAACATAGAAAATAAATTTTTATAGTGTAAATAAGAAAAAAAAGTTTTATTTAAAAAAAAGCGTGGGGTGCTTTTTAAGATATTATCGAAATGATAATCCTTCTTCTTAATGAAATATTTATAACTATTGACCCATGCACCCCACGATTTTTTTGAAATAAAACATTTATTTCTTATTTACACTATTAAAATTTATTTTCTATTTTTAGTTTGGTTTTCTATATAAAGCGTGTTTTTTAGTTTTTTTAAACTATTATTTATTTATCACAGTAATCATCACATATTTACAGTAATTCTTTTGATAGAAACTAAGGTACAAGAAGCTTAACTAAATATTATAATATCGCAACAATCACAGCATATTTTACAATTATTTTTCTAACGAATAATATCTTACTTACACTATGCTGCATAAAATTCCTTGCCGAAAACGTGTGACGTCAGTACGGCAATTGCCGTACTATTCTACGGAGATATCTTAACGCGGCGTGTAACGTGTCATATTGGCAATAAAGAATAATGGCCCTGTAGAGGAGAACAGAGATCAAAGGAAACATTTTTGCCCAAGCTGAAACGGAGACGCTTCGCGCTTACTTATCACAATACATGTGTGTTAATTAATTCTTCATTTTATAGTCTGGCCGAGGAAAAAAAAGAAAGTGGAAACCACCTTTACAAATACAAAAACTACAAGGGAGCCCTTGCTATGTACGACGAAGCCATCTCCCTGTGCCCTGAGAATGCTGCATACTACGGGAACAGAGCCGCGTGCTACATGATGCTGGGGTTGTACAAGAAAGCTCTGGAAGACGCACAGACGGCTGTGGCCATGGACTATACATTCACAAAAGGCTACATTCGTATAGCGAAGTGCTGCATTGCTTTAGGTAAATCTTATAGTTTAAACCATTGGCGTACTGTGAATTTTGTCCATATAAACATAATACCAAAAATCATTTGATATATATGTCGTGGAGATAACATAGAACTGATTATTTCATGAAATGGTTGGCCACATCATGGAAAAGTTCTATTTCATCAAATTATTGGTGATATCATGAAATGGTTTGGCTAGATGAATGAACAGTTAAATATTCAAACTGGACTTAAGGCCAGGCTCCAAGGTTACATTTTCACTCTCCACTCCCCTGCCACCTACCCTACACTCTGCCACCCGCTACCCGCAATAAGCACTGAAGTGCCTGCGTAACAAGGTTGAATATCGCAAGCGCTGTTTGAACACACAATTTAGCTCGGAACTAAATGACGTATGTCTCAAAAATTATTTATTTTAATGGCAGGTTAATAATATAGTTAAGTAAATTTTGTCTTAGCCCTAAGGCTAAGACAAAATTAACAAAATTTTATTTTTTTGTGATAATAAACTATATTTTCTTGCTGTGAGATTTATTTTAGAGATAAAACTTAACCCGTTGAGCAGAAAAATGTAAACAATAATAATGTAATTTTTGATAAGAAAATGTATCAAATGATATTTTGTTAAACATGTTTTTGTCTTAGTCTTAGAGAGATAAAGATCTCAAAAACATATGTTAAGTTTCACATTTATCAGGTTTGTGGTAGACCCAGCATATTTATGCAAAAAACCCTTAAAAAGCAGAGCCTGGTCTTAATCACTCTGTTTTTTTTAATATATATTTATGTGTTTGAATCGCAAAAGTTTAATAGTTACAGATGAATGAATAATCAGCGTTTGTCAATATGAACAGCTAAACGCATGGCTACTTTATGTTAAAACATTAGCGATCATATTGTAAAATAGAAGGCGAGGGTGGAAACCCGATTTGGCCGTGATTGGTTAGAAGGTGAAGGCGAGAGTGAAGTGTGCGAGCTCCTGCCTTTGTTGTGTTTTCCTTTGAAAACTTATCTGTTTGAATACCTTTGGTATACTGAAAACTCTACATTAAAAATATTTATATATATGGCCAAATGTGGATTGAATCATTAAACCTTGATGTTTGAACAATGTGGTCAGTTTTAGCTGGGCATTTCATGGTTTTTTTTATCATGAAATTATTGACTACATCATGAGTTTATCAATTCTATGAGATGCCTACAACATAATATATTTTTTCTTTGTGAACCGTTTTTCACCATATTATGCTTCTTACATTAGGATTCTTACATTAGGATTTGAATAGTATTTATCTGTTCTTTTTATATACTATAGAAAATATGATAAAATGTTGATGATGATGATGATGATGATGATGGACAGTTCATCCTGCCGACTCCTTAACAGGAATTTTATTTAAGGACATTATTGAGTGTGTTTGCACACAGATTAATGATAAAATAGCATTCAGTCTAACCCTGACTTTTCGATCAAACTCAACATTGTCTAGAAATTTGAAATCATGATTGTGAAAGTTGAAAGTCTTAATAAAAAATATAAATGAATGTGTCCCTTCTAGTAAACGTCCAATATCTCAAGACAGGTAAATGAAAATCTATTGTATGTGAAATTGTCTCTGCAGAAATCATCCTTATTAAAATGAATCAACAAGTGAATTGGAGCAGTGAAAATTTCAGTGACAACAAGAAAGGCAGTCATGCTCAAATAGTGTGGCTTTACCGTATACCTGCACTATTTAAGCATCTACTTTGGGTGTAACAAAAGCTTGCTAGCTTTTTGTACAAGATAGTGCTGGCCTTTGATGTCAGAGTTTTTCAGGCCGCCCAAGGTCCTCTGTCTTGGCTTAACTTCTGTCATTAACCAAAAACAGCCGGGACCAACATGCCCAGTATGGACAGCTTAACATGCCCTCGAAGCCCAGAGCAGTAGAAAATCACATATAAAAAAAAGTCATCAGTGCAGAGCCGAGGACCGAATCCTGTAGCATTGAATTCTAACTCACACTAGAATATCGCTAGGCTAACATTGCTCTTTATAACAATTTATTTATTTTTTATTACGAGGGCATATGTGGGCTTGGTCATTAAATTTTCAGTATGTGGGACATGTGAGAATAAACATCCAACCTCTGTATGGGACATAATGTACAGCACAAATATAATTTTGTTTACACAGTAGGTTACATTCATTAGCTGATAATAATCAAAACAAACTTGAAATGCCTGGTATTGCTAACATAATCTATTTACTTTCACATATTATCTTATTAAACATATTTTATACACACTAAAATTGAGCTATAGTTAAATAAAAGGTACTTAAACTATTATAATAGACTTACAAGTAACTACATATAGCAGCTGCTATTGTAAATAAAACTATATTGGAGTTGAGTTTTCGTAGCCTGATAAAAAGGTGTAAAGGAAGCCACTGACGATACGTCTGTTTGGAATGCTTCTATATGGAATACTTCCTAATGGAAGTACTGCCGGCCGTAAGATAGTCTATCTGCCTTTAATCTGGTTAAAGGCAGATAGACTATCTTACGGCCGGCACTTCCAACGTTGCACGCTTTCGTGCACGTACGTAACAAATAATACAATGGATTTTTTAATGGTGGCAACAGCAGTGTTTGTTTCGATAAAAAGACATAAAAAATAAAAAGACAACGCCAAAAAAGCATTCATTGCTGCATTGCTCATTTCGCTGTCGTGATAATCAGGATGTTTCACTTGCCATAAACATGGATGTGATTTATATTTTTCAATTACATCTAATACAAAGTCACGCGCAGACGTAGAATCCGAATTAAACGTTTCACAGACTCAGACACAGAGCTCCTATGATCCACCACATGTACCGCCGTCAACACCAGAGCCTAAACTGAGACAAAAATCACAAAAAATGGACGCAGTTTTGCTCACTCACAGACAATTCTGACGGCTTATGGCGTGGCTTGGATTGGATGCATGGATTTCAATCCGTTTGGAAATCCATACCCGGATTATCCATTCAATTAGCATACGTTTTTAACATTCTTGAAACTATTTTAAAAGACGTCCACTCCATTTGGATTGATACGCGTATCGTCAATATGCACCTTAAGCGTTAATGATAAACTCTTTATTAGGTAATATAGGCCTTGTTGTCTATTGCACTTACAGCGATCAAGGGCAACTGCTTTTGTAATCGCTCTTCGCCCAAGGGACCTAATGAAGCACAACACTACTAACGATAAAGAAAAGTGCAACATACATCATTTAAAAAAATCTATTTACACACATGGCCTTCTAACCTTTGTGGCATAAATACAAGTAAAAAAAATTGGTGTCGCGGCCACTCATCAAACCTTAATAAATCCATAGAGGATTTCAACGTAAACAAACCTATTTAGAACACTAGTATCCTAAAGTGGCGCATTTCTATTTGATATTGGAGCTCAAAGATAGAGTTTTAGTCATAATGCTATCTATGAGCGGCAAATCTCAGAAACGCGAAAGTTTAGGATACCAACAAACAACTTTTTTTCTTTTTTGTTTGTATTGAAGACCTCTATCACTTTGTAAAGGTTCAGTGGCCGCGATTTTCGCTTTTTTTCTTTTGTAGCAATGTAAGGAATTTAAAAAATATAACACAATGATGCATTCATCACATACTTACACACCCTTTTGAGTTAGGGAGAAAAAATACTTGAATGTCGTAGTTAAATATAGTGTAAAACAGTATCAGTAGGGTTGACCTCGGTTCGTTGCAGGTGACCTGGCGGGAGGCGAGCAGGCGGTGCGCAGCGCCACCGAGCTGGGCGGCGCCGAGTGCGCCAGCAGCGAGCGGCGCGCGCTCGAGACTCTACGGAGGCTGCACGAGGACGCGCAAAAGGCGATGGAGGCGGCCGACTACCGCCGCGTGGTCTTCTGCATGGACCGCTGCCTCGACTACAGCCCTTCCTGCTCCAAGTGAGTACTTCCTTGATGAACTTGGTTAGGCAGGATTCTCAGGAAAGAGCGAATCGCGCTGGAGATTGAAGGCTTCTTGAGGACGCGTAGAAAAAGCCATGGAAGCGACTCAACTAGTGCTTGGGTTGCAGCCCTTGCTGCTCGAAGTGAGCACATTACTTACTAATGCTTGGTGGTGAATGGACTGAACGTGGGCTTGAGAAAAGCTTCACGAGGGCTTGTAGAAGGCCGTGGAAGTGACCTAGCAGCCGCCCCGCGTGGTATTTTGTATGGTCCGCTACTTCAACTAACGTCTATCCTGCTCAAAGTGAGTTATTCTATGCCGAAAACTTTTCCATTACTTCATGTTAAACGAACAAAGCGCATTGTTTCAAGCACAGGCAGATATCCCTATACAGGGTGATTATTTCAAGTGGGGCAGTTTAAGCGCAGCTACCTGAACTATTTAGAAAAATTCTACAGTCAGCAAAAAAAAACAATTCTTTCGTTTTCTTTGTTTGGTATCAATCGATACTATCGATCGTATAAGGGTCAAACTTAAGTTTGAGTACTAGAAATGTCAGAAATAGGAAAAATATGTTTCGTATGGACACAGAATATAACTATATAGTTGGTATTAACTTCGATATAAATTTAGCCATCATCAATTCCATGTCCAAGCTTCTTTTTCAAATGTAAATATAGTATTAAAATTTTTGTTTGATTTTTATTTTGAACAAAATGTCAAGAGGTGTTTTTGTGATTAATAATAATATAATATATTCGGGACAATTCCACAGCAATTACCTAGCCCCAAACTAGGATACCCTGTACTATGGGTACTAGATAACGGATATACATATATTCTACGAATATTATAACGTCCATGACTCGGAAACAAACATTTCTGCTCATCATACAAATGATTGCACCTTGCGGGATTCAAACCCGCGACCGTTTGATTACGTACCTAGGATCACTGGCCACGAGACCAATCGGTCGTCGGATTTCTATTACTTTACACATGGTCCCTTAGTCTTTGGTTCGTTATAAGCTGGATCGATTAATAGCATCTTAAGAATAAAACGTGAGAATTGTATTTTTTCTTGCCGACAATTTATTTTTTCATATCTGTGAGTGCAGAACAATTTCCTATAATACAAATGTTGAGATTTTAATTATTTGTTCAGATAGCGGGCCTTACTGCCCCATGTCAACTACCAACCTGTATAGATACTACAAAGTAGAGGGACGGCCCTCTAAAACGGGACGGTTTCCAGTACAGTTTATCTACTCGTATAGTACTATAAAAAACTAACTGAGCCATGTCTATACTTACATTGAAGATATTTTTGTAAAATGTTTTAGTTTTGTCTGCTTGTTTGTTACATCAAAACTCGATAATTATTTTGATAGCTAGGAGTTTGTCGGCGTTTGGTACAAAGATATAAAAAAACGATTCTAAAAAATATATTTTTTGTGTTTTGATAGTTTAATAGCAAAAAGTACTTAAATTGCAGTCGATGCGAAGTCGCAGGCAAAAGCACTAGCTTAACTATAGTAGGAAGTTCTCATTATAAAGGGAAAACCTCACCGACCACAAATGTTACTCAAATGCAAGGTAAAACGCCGAATGACCTAAAGTCTACTAAATCTCGGAATAACATATATGAAACTTTATGAAATGCTGACCCAAAAACGTCTTTGTTTTATTTCCTTACGAATACTGTTGCAATACCAGTAAAACAACAGTTAATTGATCCGAATCTCAATGAGTCACTTGATTGTGTATCCCACGCGTCATTTTCTGTTTGTTTATACTCAGTTATGTGACTCATAATGAAAGTTTATTCAATGTCACCCGATCAAGGTAATCAGCCTTTAAGGTAAGGTTTAAGGCAGAGATGTGCCCCGACAATTGGAATATTTCGATATTTTTGATGCAGCAGTTGCGAACCGGATATTTTTAGACATTGTTTGGTTTATGGTTTACTAGCTGTGCCTGCGGCTTTGCCCGCGTGGTCATTTTTCTTGCATAAAAATACCCTATATGTTATTCCAGGACCAAAAGTACTTATATGGTACAATATATCAAATTTCGGTTAGCCATCAAATAGTTTTTTACTCGGCTTCTACTCATCGGATTGAGATACCAAGTACATCAGTTTTTAAGTCGTACCTTATGCTGTCTATCAGTGAAACACCGCATCGCATCACCTTCATTCCAGTAGTTTTTACGTGATGCGCGAACAAACAAACAGACAGACATATTTTATTTTTAAATTTTATATTCTTGTTTAGTAGCTTATTTTAAGTAGACCAATTTTTTAGTAACTAAATGACTGTTCTAAGTTAATAATAAAAAATGCCATCTAGGACTGAAAATGAGCTACTGAAAACAAGACAAAGTATAAATATTTTTATATCGTTTCTTTCTGTATGTTTGTTCAAGCATTACGTAAAAAGTACTGCACTAATTGAAATGTGTGTCACTGTTGGATAGCTTAGGTACTGACTTAAAATCTGGTGTGCCTTGTGTCTCACAATCCGACGAGTAGAAGCCGAGTAATCGATAAAAAACTAAACGAGTTGTTAAAGTCCTGGAATAAAACATGATACTTTTAACCCAGAGAAATGTTTCTACGCGGGCAAAGCAGCCGGCACAGCTAGTAACTTAATAGCATAGCACTTGTTTATCTTACTAATATCTTGTTTATATTGGTCTATGCTTATTAGCATAATACTTATAATGATTACTTCCCTAATACTTTTTTAGGGAGTAATCATGATAAGTATTATTCTATGTTATTGCTAACTGCCTCCCGCAGCTTTGCCTTCGTGTTACCTTTGTCACCCCCGTTCACCCCTTCAGGGATGGAATTACAAAAAACCCTCATTAGTGCACCCCAATATGATCAAGGGAATACTTCCTCTAAATTTCATATCTCTAAAGGCTGGTTCCTATAGCTTATAACGAACCGTTTTCGCTTACTGTCCGTCAGCTTTAGACATAAACGCCATACAAAAAACGGTTCGTTATAAGATATAGGAACCGGCCATAAGTCCACCAGTAATTGTTGTTCTGGTACTCTTAAGTATAGATAATATTGCACTAAATCGACAGAAAATGTCCTGAAAGCATTTAGTTTGGTCCTTGATAAAACATAGTTCTCGCAGAAAAAGTAAACTGGGAGCAGAGCTTTGAGACGCAGCTACCTGTATTATACTTTTTTTGATAGTATTTAATTGAGTGTCGAGTCAAGCTGCTCGCTCGCCTGATCGTAAGCACAGAGTATATATAGTACTAACGAAGCGTTCCGCGTGCTCTTAAGGATTGCAATCCCTTTTATAGTTGAAATACCTCGCACAAGAACGAAGCGTTACGCTTCTTCATTTATTATAAGAACTTCTAAGGAGAGGCATGCCCTGCCCTCGTCAGTGTTTCCGGTAAAATATAACCCCGGTGTGTTCAAGTCAAGAGTGAATAGGTATCTACTATGCAAGCGTGCTACACCTTCGACCACATCATCGCTTTCCATCAAGTGAGATCGTGGTCAAACGATTGCCTAGATAGTATAAAAAAATATATAAAAAAAAAGCCACTCAAAACTTTCTATTGCAAAATATTGCGCGTCACTACACTGCGCTCGTATAAGTCATCTAAAAAAAAACACGTCAAAACTACTGGACCGATTGCGATGCGATTCTCACTTGGTGTACTTGGTATCTTAATCCGTGAGTAGAAGCCGAGCAATCGATAAAAAATATTTGACGGTTGAACACATTTTGATGAAATGTAGTATTATTGTACTTTATAGGTACTTTTGGTACTGGAATAACATGCCTATACTTCATCATCATCAGCTTATATCGTCCACTGACGTAGACCTGTCCTAATGCACGCCACTGAGCTCGGTCTTCAGCTCTCCTCATCAATTTTGTTCCGGACGCTTTTCGCAGGTCGTCACTCCACCATTTGCCTACATGTGGTCTCCACTCGAGAACTCATCCACCCCAACGGTTATCGGTTCGTCAGGAAATGTGACCAGCCCACTGCCACTTAACCAAAGTTACTTAACCCAGAGAAATGAGCACAGGGGCAAAGCTAGTTGATAATGACAGAGATTGTTGTTTGCAGAGCGAAGCTCACAAAAGCGGAGTGTTTGGCGATGCTCGGCCGCTGCCAGGAGGCGCAGGAGATCGCCAACGATTCGCTGCGCTTCGACAACTTGGACACCGACGCTATTTACGTGCGAGGATTGTGCCTATATTTCGAGGTAACTTATTAACTAAGCATATACTAGTGGCTCTGTGAGCTGTAGACCTCGCGCTTACAAACTTTTTTGCAAATAATCTAGCGGTGCACCATCTAGTAACCTTATTGTACATCTAACATTAATAACCAAGGTGCTCCATCAATTCCTACCTAGTAGGTGAATGGCTGATTCCACTGGTAGAAACCTAAATGTGAGAAATGTACTGTATTTTGAGGAGCTATTCTGCTCATCACGCTGAAGATCCTCATCAGATCTTCACCAATTTTTTATGAGACTAACTTAAAGTTACTACCATTCAAATAAAAAAATAACCATCGAAATCGGATTTAATAAGGCGGTGATATTCAGTAGCCCCCTTTTTACCCTTTTTTGTGGGATTCCCCATTCGAACGAAAAATTCGCTTAACCTATATTAACTTAACGGCTGTTATTGATTAATAACACTTATTAAGCCATGTCAGAGGCCCTCTGGCGGCCTGACAAGCTCTGACACAGATGCCTGCAATAGTCGCAGCGGATCTTTGTGGTTGTGAAGTTATGCTCAGTTAACGAATGCGTAGGTACAGCTGGCAGGATAAAACAGCATAAAGTACGAGCGAGTGAGCGGGGCAGTTATACAATACTGCTTCACCTTCAACATTAGGATTGCGCCTGAAAAATAGCAGCTTACGCAGTGACTTGCAGACAACTACCGAGCCCCAAAGAACCGCTGCGACTACTGTAGGGTTCTTACGACTAAACAAAAATTAAAAATAATGAAGCGTAAATTATAATTATTTACAGAAGTTAAATCGATCTATAAGGGTCTTATTTTTGGGAAACTCAGGGAAATGATTAAATTGCGACTGTCGTCACTCACGGGTAAATTCTAGAAAAAAACGACTGTTTTGCGCAGCGAAGGCTAATCGCGAACTCTGTGACTGTCGTACATTATGTACTTTTAAATAATGAATCACGCTCACGTTGGTTTGTATAGCAACATAGTTCAGAAAGATGAGGTAATATTATCCTTTCAAATTTACGACATCAGGTTCTGCAGACGGGCCGTTCGCACTGCGGGCCATTACACATCAACATGCATGACATGGCGGTCACTGACTGAATAAAAAGTTGAGGATTTTCAACTTCATTTATAAAACTATCCGTACTTGGGCCAAGTTAGTATCCACAGAGTTTAGGTAACCACGTTTGACGATACTTAGGTTATTTAAATGTAAATCATCTTGACTCTTAAGTCACTAAAGAGTCTATAACTTAATAGGTAAAAAAAACGCGCTCACATACATACATACATACATACATACATACATACATACATACATACATACCTCACTCGCCGGCCAGTCCCGAAATGGGAGTATGCACGAAATTCAATACACAATATATGAGGAGTAACAGAACAAAAAATGATAAATCCACATTTAAAAAATAAGTTACATATGGCATTCGACAGAATACCATAAATTAAATCGCACTTTATGCTGGTGTGGTTCAAAAAATGTTAATTCCTCTAGTAAAATAGCCTTTGAAGTTGGCAGTTTGATACAGATCATGATATTTCCATGTTTAAAAAATCAAATCGAAGAATATGAACAAATTGGTGATGATAAAGCATGCACTGAGATTGATATAGAACACAATAGTTAGGTTTTTAAAAATAATAATAATTATTATTATAGGTATTTTTTACATTTTATTTACTTAAATAATTAAAAAAACAGAGCAATAAATGTTATTTCCGGAACTTACTGTTTCAAAACATCATATTTCCAAACTTTTCTGTACAAATCATGTTTTTTTTTATCGAATCGGATCAGTACGTGATATTTCCAATTTTTTAATAGGAATATCTCCCTACATAAAAGAAAAAAAAACATGTACTTATATTAAGGTTTTCCCATCATTATTTATGAGCACACGTATTTTTTAAAATTTTACAAATACAAATAATTTACAGGTTTTTGTCATTTTGTGAAAAGTTGGACATAATGGAATTATCATTTTTTGTTCCGACGCTCCTCATATTTACTACAATTTTCAAAACTTTCACTGTATGTTAACCTGATAAGCTAGGTAGTAGATCTTGGCCCTTGGGGCTTTGTGGAGCCACCCAAAGCTAAAAAGTATGAAGAACTCTGCTTTAATTTATTTTTAGAAATTATCTGTTTTCTGACTATTCAAAAGTGTACATATATTGTTCCTAATTGCAAACCATAACACTAACATATAACACTGTGGAAATATGCTCCAATAACAAATGATTTTAGTATTACATTTGCATGAACAATTAATTCAAGCTCCGCCGGATTCCTAAGCCGTCGCCGTGCGTCGGTCCCCGTTGCTAGCAATTAATATTAAAATTTAACTTCTCCTTGTGATTTGTTATCATGGTCATGTTTACCACAATCTGATTATGCTGCACCTGTACGTATGTAATTATAAAATTATAATAGGACAATTATATTTTCCATTTCTGTTCTATGCTTTAATGTGTCTTCAGTTAGAGAGAAGAGAGAATCGTAATTAGGGATTTTAAGGATCGTAACCTTGACTATCGAATATCCGAAATAAAACTCCATCCGTAACCGTAACCGAATCCGATATAAAAGATTCGGATAGGGGCGGAGTCTAAATGAGACACGTTATGACGGGTTTTTCTGCCCGGCCGAGCCGACACACTAGCCGCGTAAGTCACTTGCATGTTTATCTATGTAAAAAAATACCTTAAAAATCTAATATCCATAACCGAAACTATCCGAAACTAACGGATAATCCGATATAATTTCATATCTGTAACCGTATCCGAAACAGGTATAATATTATATCCGTATCCGTATTCAGATCCCAAATTTAATATCCATAACATCCCTGATCGTAATGCTTTGATGTAGTACTGTATTATTATCCATAACATCCCTGATCGTAACGCTATTTGATGTAGTACTGTATTATTATCCATAACATCCCTGATCGTAATGCTATTTGATGTAGTACTGTATTATTATCCATAACATCCCTGATCGTAATGCTATTTGATGTAGTACTGTATTATTATCCATAACATCCCTGATCGTAATGCTATTTGATGTAGTACTGTATTATTATCCATAACATCCCTGATCGTAATGTTATTTGATGCTGTGTTAGTACTGTATATTTTTTTCAGGACAAAGACGAGCAAGCATTCAAACATTTCCAACAAGTCCTGCGTCTGGCGCCTGATCACAAGAAAGCTATGGAAATATACAAAAAGGCAAAACTCTTGAAACAGAAAAAAGAAGAAGGTAACTCATAACATAACATTAATTCGTAAAAAATGAAGTGAACCTTGGAGATACACAGATTCCGATACAGAGAATCGTTGCTAGACAAGCTTGCCATAAAGGTAAAAAAGTAATTTTAAAAATATGTGAATACATTACTTTTCTTATATGTAGAAAAGATACGTATTTTTTATGAATTAAAAATACCACAGTGTGTATCAAAATCCATTTTTGTACATAGAGGCAAACGATTTTGCAATGTTTTGAAATATACGTAGAAATGTGTTAGAATCATGAAAGTTTAAAATTTATAATATTTAGGAGAAACTTAGAGCATTTTCAATTTTACTAAACTTATGGTGCTGTGAGTAGCAAATCCCTATTATTGCACTTCCAGCGAAATATAAACGCTAATATGAATATCGACCCGGAATTTGTTTAATAAGATTTTTTGAGTTGATTTAGATTCTTCTCTAGCGATTTGTCTATACATCCCCTGTATGTCGTTCAAAATCATACAATTTATCTAAAATCTGCTCCCGAGCTGTATCACCTCTCGCTCAACCTGCGCGTGGACTAGCAGGACAAACATTTGACAGTGTACAGCGCCTTTAACATTTTGCTGATAAATTATTCACAAGCACAAATTCAATATTAATAAATCTATAGACCCTCACCTTCCAATGATACATAAACACCCTAAACTTATAACACTTTCTTTTGAATACGGGTTTAAAAAAAATATTTTGACGTTGATGAAGCATCCATATATCCATATACATATTTAGTCTGATCGGACTTGTAGTTTTGAATGAAAACGAAACTTGGTCTGTATGTAAATGAAAATTTCTATATCCTTACTCATTTACTTACCATTTTGTCACAGGAGCTTCCAAACGGAAAAACCGCATCAAAATCGGTCCAATCGTTTGGGAACTACGATGCAACAGACACAATGATGACATACACACTCTAAACTTATAATATTTTCTTTTGAGTATGTTTTTTTTTTTAAATAATTTAATTCATTGATAGCATAGCATAGCTTAATCCATATACATATTTAATCTGATCAGACTTGTACTTTTGAATAAAAACGAAACTAGGATAAAAAGTGTCAATTTTTATAACATTACTCAACCCGTACTTACTATTTCGTTACAGGTAACGAAGCTTTCAAAATGGGCAGATGGGCACAAGCTCTACATCTGTACAACGAAGCGCTTCTCATTGATAAAAACAACAAAACGGTGAACGCGAAACTCTACTTCAACAAAGCCACAGTGTGCGCCAAACTGAACCAAACCAAGGAGGCCGCGGAAGCTTGCACGCAGGCGCTGGAACTCGACGAGAACTATGTGAAAGCGCTGCTGCGGCGCGCCAAGTGCTACTCGGAACTTGGCGAGCACGAGGAAGCCGTCAAGGACTATGAAAAACTTTACAAAATTGATAAAAGCAAGGAGAATAAACTACATTTGCAGAACGCCAAGTTAGCGCTCAAGAAATCCAAGCGTAAGGACTATTACAAGATTCTTGGAGTTGAGAAGTCTGCGTCTGAAGAAGATATCAAGAAAGCGTACAGGTATGTTAATAAACACATACATTATTACAGTAGACGCAGCGGAAGTATGTGTCTCGGAAGTTGTCTGCAAGTCGCTGCGCAAGCTTCTATTTTTCACAAATATATAGATTGGCTGCGACTACTGTACAGTAAAAAAAGGCTAGTTAACTAAACTTATCTATACATATAATAATGCAGTAAGTTACAAAAAGTATGTGTATATTTTTTTTTATAATATGATCTTGAGGGCTTAAAATGATCAACTGAATAAGAATATAACGTTTTTAAAAATTGTGCCTGTCTAAAAACTACTGGAACAAATGAAATATAGTTTTCACTTTTGGATAGCTTAGGTTTTGACTTAAAATCTGGTGTACTTGGTATCTCAATCCGATGAGAAGAAGACCAGCAATCGTTAATTATATTGTTTACGGCTGAAGGAAATTTCCATTTTGTTTTATTTTGGTATTTTAGGTCCTGAAATAACACACAGGTTAAAATGATCATGCGGGAAAAGCCGCGGGCACATCGAATTAGTATACAGGTGTCCTACGAAATAGTGATTAGCGGATGTCCCGAGGCAGAGCCCCTCCAGGGGCACCCCCATGTATGTTCCACGATTTTTGACATATTCAGAGTGATTCATTATTTTCCATATTTCGACATAAACTTAGTAATTTTAACCAAAATAATACTAGTATTCAGTTGATTTTTATATGTTGGTAGTCCAGTAGTGAGCCTTATATGAGACACCAAAAACATAATAATTTAAAAAATAAAATAAAAACGAAATACATACATTACATACCTACCTCATATATTGTTTTCCTTTGCATTTGGTAAACTGACTTCGACCTATGTCGCATAGATGTACGGCATAGACAACTAAACGCTAAAGTAGGAGTACAGACATGCAGCGAGTCGGTAGTAGGACAACACGGATTTGGCAGCAGAAACCCCAGGGGGCAAATGCTAGTCAACTTCCTGGAGAAAGAAGGCTGTTTTTAATGAACTCATTCTTTAAAATGCAGCCCCAACGGAAAAGGGCGTGGCAAAGCCCCGATGGTGTGACGAAAAATGAGGACAAAAAGCGCATATTCAGAGATGTCTCTGTGGGTTTAAAACCGGGAGTGATCACCGACTTGTCCGAATTATTTTGGATATTGATTGCAAGCTTGAACGTCTCCGTTTGATGAAATCCACGCTCCGACCTAACCTGCTCCAAACCGTTGTGGGATCCGAAACATTCCAGTTGAAACTGGAGAACCGATTCGATGCCTTGGGACGCACAATTGACGTTGACATTGACAAGGAACTTGACCAAGTGGTGGGAATCCTGAGGGAAGAGGGAATGAAGTTCTGCGAGATGCGGCCTACAGGCAGGAACTCAACACTTTCGGTGGAGTATCTGTAGCTCATTGAGAAACGATGCGAAGATCCAGCAGTCACTTCTTGAGATCAGCGGGCTTTGAATAAGAAAATATCAAAGCTGGTAAGGCGAGACCGCCGACACTCCAATACAGGCGCTGTAGAAGAAGCGATAGTGCCCAATCAAAAGGCTTCGTACAACAGCTTGGTGAAGCCATCTGACGAAGTTGACCACATCAAGCTGAAAAGTTGTCGTTTCTAAACCGGAGATTCTCTCGGAAGTTGAAGTTCTATCGCCGACTGTACGTGTCAGACGCGTCTCAACCCGAACCCGACATCGAGGATTCCAGTGCCACTCTGACCCGCCACTATACCGAAGAGCTGCCAGAATTCAGCCTTGACGAAATCGAAATAGCTCTGAAACAGCTCAAAAATGGAAAAGCCCGCGTGAGGACAGAATTACAACGGAGCTCCTGAAGGCAGGAGGCACTCCCACGCTTAAAGAACTTCAGCGTATGTTTGATTAGGTCCTCTTCTCTGGGAGAACTCCAAAGGCATGGAACAAGAGTATAGTCGCCCTGTTTGTCAAAAAAGGTGACAAGAATCTTTTGTACCACGGCACCATAGACCACATCCATACAGTGCGGCAGATTATACAGAAAAGTATAATCAGACCCTGTGCCTAGCGTTTGTGTACTATGAGAAAGCCTTTGACTCTATCGAGACTTGGTCTGTTTTGGAGTCCCTGTAACGATGCCAAGTCGACTGGCGGCATATCCAAGTGGTGAGATGTATGTATGACGCCGCAACAATGACCGTCCAAGTACAGAACCAGCAGACTAAGCATATCCCCCTGCATCGAGGTGACGTTATTTCTACGAAATTGTTCTCAAATGCTTTGGAGGATATGTTTAAGACTCTGGACTGGAAAGGATGTGGCATTGACATTAACCGTGAGTACATCTCACACTTGAGATTCGCGGATGACATCATCATTGTGGCAGAAACGTTGCAGGACTTGCAACAGATGTTGGACAGCCTAGCTGATTCGTCTCAACGCTTTGGTCTCCGGATGAAGTTGGACAAAACCAAGATTATATCCCACGATGTTATTCCGGAACCAATTGCTGTTAACGGAACTGATCTCGAAGTTGTTTAGGAGTATGTTTATCTGGGGCATACTTTGCAGCTAGGTAAAAAGAACTTCGAGAGAGAGAGACCCGCAGAAGAATACAGCTTGGCTGGGCAGCATTTGCGAAACTTCGTCGAGTCATCCCGTCGCCAATACCGCAAAGTTTGAAGACAAAAGTCTTTAACAAGTGTGTCCTACCTGTTATGACATATGGAGCCGAGTCGTGGGCACTCACGGTACGACTAGTCCGCCAATTTAAGGTCGCTCATCGGGCTATGGAAAGGGCTATGTTTGGAGTCTCTGAAAGATCGTATCCGGAATGATCCGGCAGAGAAACAAAGTTGTCGACATAGCTTGGTTAGAATTATTAAGCTGAAGTGGCCACTGCCACTTTAGCTGATTATATCTGTCGAAAGACTGATAACCGTTGGGTTAGATGTGTTCTTGAGTGGAGACCGCGACTCGGTAAACGCAGTGTAAGGCGCCCTCCAGCTAGGTGGAACGACGATATACGCAAAGTGGCTGGCAGCAGTTAGAAGAGAAGAGCCGAATACCGGGCTCAGTGGCGTGCTTTGGGAGAGGCCCAGCAGTGGACTATCACGGGCTGATGATGATAATAGACAACTGCATATATATTATTTTTTTGGCGAACGTCGCAATGAGAGCATTTGATTATGCCATTTTGGCGCTGGTACTAGTAGTTCAGCACCACTGCCAAACTACTGCTATCAGTAGGGTCCACGGAACTAACATACTTACAAGTATGTTAGTTCCGTGGACTCTTGTTGGGGACGCTACGAATCATCACAAACGAAAGTACGGCCAATACATAGAAACAGAAATCAGTGAAGTACGATGACAACATTTTTCCAACGGCAAAGTTAAGTTTGTATGGAACCTTCGGTGCGCGAGTCTAGACTCGCTTTGGCCTGTTTTAATTTAAATGTCTGCTAGTTTTAAGTCCCCTTGACCATATTTTGTTATAATTATATTCGTTGTTCAAACTTTTTCGTAATGACTGCTTTATTATAAGTATAGATAATATGCAGTCAGTAACTGTTTGAAACAACGAATCAAACAAGTAACCGTTGTAATGTGCAGGAAGCGCGCGCTCGTGCACCACCCAGACCGGCACTCGAGCGCGGCGGACAGCGAGCGGCGCGAGCAGGAGCGCAAGTTCAAGGAAGTGGGCGAGGCGTACGGTGTCCTCAGCGACCCCAAGAAGCGCGCGCGGTACGACCAGGGCGTGGACATCGACGACGACGGGCACGGCATGGCGGGTACGTTGTAATGTGCAGGAAGCGTGCGCTCGCGCACCACCCCGACCGGCACTCGAGGCGGCGTACAGCGAGCGGCGCGAGCAGGAGTACCAGTTCAAGGAGGTGGGGGAGGCGTACGGCGTCCTCAGCGACCCCAAGAAGCGTGCGCGGTACGACCAGGGCGTTGATATCGACGACGACGGGCACGGCATGGCGGGTACGTTGTAATGTGCAGGAAGCGTGCGCTCGTGCACCACCCCGACCGGCACTCGAGCGCGGCGGACAGCGAGCGGCGTGAGGAGGAGCACAAGTTCAAGGAAGTGGGGAGGCGTACGGCGTCCTCGGCGATCCCAAGAAGCGCGCGCGGTACAACCAGGGCGTGGACATCGACGACGACGGGCACGGCATGGCGGGGACGTTGTAATGTGCAGGAAGCGTGCGCTCGTGCACGACCCCGACCGGCTCTCGAGCGCGGCGGACAGCGAGCGGCGCGAGCAGGAGCACAAGTTCAAGGAGGTGGGGGAGCGCGCGCGGTACGACCAGGGCGTGGATATCTTCGACGACGGGCACGGCATGGCGGGTACGTCTCCACAACACCACGGCGCGTGACCTCGCCCCCTGCACCGTTTTTTTGTTTTGGCTAAGCACATCTAATGCGTTAAGCCAGTGTCAAGTAATGAGATAAATGTCTTTCATTTCTTTTTTCCCCCTTTGTATATTTTTTATTTCTTTTGTTATAACAAGTTGTATGTTTTTTCAACAAGTAGTCAAAAGTCGAGTCCCAGTCAGTTAGTCAAAAGTCTAGTCGAGTCACGATTCAGTAAAGAGGTGGAGCTTTACTGAAACTTCCTAGGGAGTTCTGGAGAGGACACGAAATGGCTCGTTTCTCAGCGTTTGCATCATTTGCCCACACTCGTGCACGTTAACGAACATTAACACTCGAAAAAACAAGTTTTAGATAAAAAATAAAAGGAAAAGAACCGTCTCCACTTCGTTTCCTGCCCAAACTCCTTATTCTGGTTTAGGGGCTGTTTATACTGACCTTTACGAAGTCATCTAGCCGAACGTGGTTCATGTCCTGCAACTAAACTAACTAGATTCCGTGTCTCTGAAATAAACTTAATGTCTAAGTCACCTTTAAAGTAGGAGACTGAGTCAAATCAAAATGTGTTGTTTTGTCGTAAGAGGTAGTATTGGCCTCTGCTGTCAGAGATTGACAGGCCGCCCGAGGGCCTCTGACATGGCTTAACGACTGCTATTAATCAATAACAGCCGGGACCGACAGCTTAACGTACCCGGCACGCACGGAGCGATGGGAAACCGCACGTAACT
Source organism: Alsophila aescularia (assembly GCA_946251855.1). NCBI lineage: Eukaryota > Metazoa > Arthropoda > Insecta > Lepidoptera > Geometridae > Alsophila > Alsophila aescularia. Next base: position 49,340,213 of record OX276375.1, read on the forward strand.
TAGAAGTCATTGGTGCCTAGGACCGAACCTGGTATCATTGGATTCCAAGTTGCACTATTGAACCGTTAGGTTATCATCGTTCTACAAATCAAAATTAACTCACACGTTAGGTTCGTTTAATGTGACAGTAAACAAAAAAAAAAGGATTAGTTGCATCAATGGATTATATCTTAAGGATTCCGAATCTTTCTTGCCATTAATGTCTCTGAAGCTTTTAAGGTAAGGCCTGTGCGGAGGTGGCTAACCAGGTCATAAGCCTATGGGTCAAGGATTCTACTAAAGGTAGTTACGTGGGATTTGGTCCTCCACTCCTTGCCTAAGGTGCCCTTTTCACAACCAACATTTTGAAGGTCTGATGGAAGACCAGGTCATGAACCTAATGCCTATGGATCTCGGTTCCTACTAAAGATCTAGTACATGCCGATGGTGGCCTTCTCATCATAGACAACTGCATATTACTTCTCACTCTAGACAGGCTGTTGACGAACGTCGCAATGAGCGCATTTGATTATCGCCATTTTGGCGCTGATTGCAGTAGTTTAGCAGTAGTGAGCATCCACGGAACTAAGGTTTTTGTATTATTATTTATTCTGTGACTTACGTCAGGAGATGAAACATCAATTTTAGTTCCATGGACACTCGGTGGGGCGCTTTGAATCAGCACAAACGAAAGTACGGCACCTTTTCATCAATCGAATCGATCATTTTGTACGTCTGATGGAATATCAGTTCATAAGCTTATGGATATCGGTTCCTACTTCCCACTAAAGGTAGAGGCATGGGATTTTGTCCTACAATACTTGTCCAATCTAATACATTACAAAGGATGCAAATTCATTCATTCGTCATTTTTCAAGATATTTAAGTAACTCTTTCACCACTGTTAATATAATTGTACCATCTATCGGTTTTTTATTTTTAAATAAGCAATTTTTTTCAAAGGAAACTTGTTTATTTACAGGAGCGCATCTTGAGTTCTTTTAAAAAACGAGCGAGCCTTACAGTTGTTGCATATTATGATGTGTAATATCTGACATAAAACTTAAGCAACATTAACATACTCTAGCACCGCATACGCTCATTGGTAAACTGTGAATCAACAAGTACTTCATCTGACCTATCTGATCTTACTTTTCGTCAGAAAATCGCATTTCTCAATAGATCAGCCGGGAACCGTTCGCTGTTAGTCTGAAGTACCTAAGTTCTATTCCCGACTGAAGTGTTTATTTTACACTGTAAAAAAATATGTGATGGCTTCTAGTTTGATGGCACCGCAGGCGCGCTCATTGGTCATATCAAATAGCGCGCGTTTCCCCGGCTTCCTATTACATCTTCTGGTTACACATTGACTAACACTTTTCACAAAATTACTCCCATAGATTTAAGGAAAGCGTGCGGAAAGATATACACATCAAAAAATACTCCGTGAGATATAATTGGGGACTTTCGAACTCGAGTCTTTAGAATTGTAGTTATATTGGCATTGATTGAAGTAATTGCTCTTATTTCAGACATCGACCCCAACGTGGTGTTCCAGTCGTTCTTCAACCGCGGCGGCGGGCAGCAGTACGACTTCCACTCCGGGGGCGGATTCCCCGGGACCGCCTTCAGTTTCCAATTCGGCTAAACAGTTTACCATCACAGAAACAACAACATCACTTTTCGACAAACAAAATCAACTCTTTTGGCGTTGTATTTAAAATTAAACTTCACAAATTTTATCATTCCAAAACAAAATATAATCAAAAATATCGATATTGGTATTGATTTTGATATCTCTGAAAAATAGAAACTGTATGCGATTAATCGATACTAGTAATTTTACAGTATTTTAGACTGATTTGGTTAAGTAATTTTTAATTTGGTTTAAATCACAACTTCTGAAATGCAAACAGGTTTCTCAATATTTCAAGTACCTGTGAATAATTTTAGTAGTCAATTTATTTTTACACAGAGATACCTGGCTCAGTCTCTTCATACAGTAGCTATTAATTTTCGCTGAGGACAATTTAATGAGCTTCACGCCACCTATCGGAGTTGCAACGTCAGTATGTGAGGAGATAACAATCAAAACGTGATATGTCACTTGGATATGGAACTGAGAAAAATAAACATTTCTGATTTTTACAAACTGGGTAAATGTTCATGAATTATTTAAATGTTAAAGGATAAAACTAGTTCTAACGAATGAAATTACAGATAAATTAAGTCTGTACCTTTTTATTGTTTATATTCAAAACGTTTTGTCCATATGTTTCAGGACATGTTTTGGACCTTAGATTATTTGGTGCTTTAGGTCTGTTTTAAAATAAAATAACTTTAAATATTACTTTATTTTAGAATATTTTAGCACATTAATTAGTAAAACTGAAATTCTCACATTTTTTTCCATAATAAAAACAGCTAAATGCAAAATATAACATCGTAAATCTACAGTTTCAATGACAACTATGACAATTGGTTTATTCAAAACTGAAAGTTGTCTGTGATTGGTTCATTGGATAAAGCATTTTATGATGGCAACCTGACGGAGGACAGAACTCGTTTTGTTTTTACTACCACTTTTACTCGTTCAAAATATTCAGACAAAACACGTTTTGATTCAAACTTTTCGTCTACAAAACATGCAGTCCATAGAGAAGAGAGAGATGACATCAAACATTCAATTTTTATTTTTTGTGACATATCACGTTTTGATTATTACCTCCTCATGATATAGGATATCCTGCGCCTCAAACGTACTGTTTTGTTAGTGGTAGAAAAAATATGCAACATGGTTAAAACAGCAGGCCCAATGTACAGGAGTGAACAATATATTAAAAAAAAGGAAAGTGCATGTCTCATAAAAAAGTATGGCCCGTTAATTTTTATCGTGAATGTTTGATGCTACTCATAAAACTAACTTGCCAAAGTAAATGAGAATATGTCAAATCCAGAAATAAAACGCGAGTTCAATTAACGCTGATAGACGCCAGTAACGTGTAATAGTTTTTTTTTCTTTATAAATAATAATAGCGTGAGACTAGAATTTAGAATTAATATAAAAATCCAACAAATGCCAACTAGAACTGAGAAATGTGTGGTTCTAATTTGTGAGGAAATAGCAGAGTTAAAGTGGCAGTTTTGAGCGCAAATCACAGCAATGAACCTCGATGTTATGAATGCGTTACACTTGCGTACCATTTATTCAGCTAGCTTTATTATGATAAAGCAAAGCCTATATTCCAAACACCCGATCGCACAACACCCCGAAGTGCTTTTCATTTTGTATGGATTTCACAGTAAGAGTTCGTGCCATGAAGGAAATTCTCGGCGCAAAGAACGTACTAACGTTTAACGCCTACAACACTTTCGCTTTAGCATATAAACTAGCGACGCGGTACGTATTTCGTGAGACGGACTACGGAGCCGTCAAAGCCATGATTTAGGTAGTTTGTATGGAGTTTGTAATCGCGAGTATCTCTTTTGAGTTAAATACTCCAGCAGTGCGATTACGTAATGTTGATCATGACAGTTTCAAGCAGTCAAATTCAATAATGCTTTGCGATAGAGTCGATTTTGCTATGAAAAAAGTGACAATCCGATTGTAGCCAAGTTCTGTAATTGGCCCACGGTTCACACGATGCGATTTATCGAAACTGTTTTCAATGCGGGATCAATTTAGACGATTCGGCATAAACAATTTAAAAAACACGTAAGTACCACACAATACATTCGTTTTTCCGTGACGCTACTGCAGACATGTTTCGGAAAGCTGCTTCCTGCTCATTTGTGTAGAAATATTTAGACAAACAAGTTCTATGTATTTTGTGTGAGCTTCACATAGCGTCCACGAAATTGGGCCAATGTTTGCGAGTGGAAAAGGATTCAACTAACAGTTTGCTATGCAACGTCCCATTCTAATTGCCAAATACACGAATACGCAAGAACTACTTTTTAAACTTTCGCGAGTCGAAACGTTGAGGTAAGTCATAATGCTATTGATTTGCCTGAGAAGCCATGTGATGCCACCATAATACAGACGGAGATTTATACGGTTTCAGTAAACCGCACGTTGTGTACTGAGCTGAGGGTAACGCATCTCTAACTGTACGAAAGGGAGCGTCGAATCGGATAGAACCTGTGATTTGCGCTAAAACTACACGACTCTTTTTCGTTACTCTTTTGTACATTCCCTAATACGGTATGAGGGAATGTACAAAAAAGTGTATCTAATTTGGTTGTAGTAACTTGAAAAAAGTTCATAATTAATTACATTTCATTGAATTTTTTACTATTTCGATTAGACCAGACCAAAATATTGAACCAATAATACTTGTTTTTTGTACCTACATACCTAATCTAAATATTTCATTTAACCTAGCTGTATGTAGTTTCTGCAATAAAATATGAATACAAAATGAATCATTCTTTAATTTTTTAGGATTTTAGCATTTAACGCCTGTTTAGCGTATACAGGTTGTTTGGTGGAGGGTTAGCCAAACGTGGTGGGCGTGTAGGTCCCCGTAAGACGGGTTGAGGAATTAAAGAGAAAAATTTGGATTATGATGCAGTGGTCGCGGTGGCTGAATTGGTTAGAGGCATGGATATATGCGGGTTCGGATCCCGTCCGTGATCCAAATATTTCCTTTAGAAAATTATTAGAAATTCTTGTCATTCGATAAGCTATTATTACCTGACTGCACGGAAGGTTATGTGTTTGGGTTGTATGTATGTTTGTTTGTACGTTTTGTACGTCCTACTGCCTAAACGGCTTGATGGATTTTGATAAATGAGGACATTGAATTCGTCTTGATCACGAGAGTGCTATAGGATATAATAATATGAAGTATATCAAGAAAATTAATATGGTGGTTTATGCTGCCACATTGTATTTCTGACGGAAAAAAAATATGACCAACACCTATCGAGTGAGGTATCAAAATGAAGGTCTTTAAAAAAACATTTTTTAAATATATAATTCTTATAACTAAACAGTAGCTATTGTTTAATAAGCTTCTTACAACATTTTCAATTTTAAATTAAGTTAATGTAAGTACGAGTAAATACTATAGTCTTATGTTGCAATTGCAACTATTAAAGTAAAGTATAGAAACATTAAATTTATATAAATACTAGCTCCGCCCCGCAATTTCACCCGCGTCCCTCAGGAACCGTGACATTTTTCGGAATAACGAGTAGCTTAAGTGTTAATCCCCATGGATTATATAATGATACATACATAAGCTACCTCTATACCATATTTCATCCAAATCCGTTCAGCCGTTTATGCGTGAAGAAGTAACAAATATACACACACATGTGACAAACTTTCGGCTTATAATATTAGTGTGATTATTTTTGCGGGCGGTCAGCTCGTATTTAACCATTTTGTTCGCAGTCAGGTGTTTTTTGGTATTTTTATAATAATTTTATATTAATTTTGTCTTGTTTTATACTCATCTTACTTGAACCCTGGTATGATAATGAAAGCCATTTCAGTTTAAATAAGTATAATTAAAAAAAAAGCTTTTATGAATTTATTTTTTTAATGTCACTTTTTATGTTATTTTTTTGTTCTCTTTTTTATTGGCTTTTTTCTTTTTAGTTTTTTTTTTCTTGTCATCGGTTTGCGAGCAACCCTGAAAGTTTCAGCCGGATAGCTATAGTCACCGCTATATTACTATACTCTTTGGCTATAGTTTGTACAACATAGCTCGTAGACGCGAGACATCCCAGATAGCATTCAAAACTGTATAAAACCTATATTAAGAAAATTTTGAACACTCTAGGCTGTTTAACTTTGCTTTATAGGGTCTCTATAGCCGGCTACAGCCGGCTATAGCGGCTACGGCCGTTGTAACTCCAAAAGGGTCCCCAAATTATACAGCCTTAAGTGTAGATTCAGCTGGTTAACAGCTGTATTATCGCTGTACAAGCCCAAAATGAAAGCTGATTTAGGGCATAATTAAATTCCATCATACAACTAAAGTTCTCCAACTCAGCGTTTTTCATTCTTACATGCAGTCTCAGACTGTTTAAAGTCTTGATATAAGATTAATTTTCTCCGTGTAGGGAATCCTTATGTTATTTTCTAATATTTTATTCACCGAACGCGGTCATTTGTAATTTGTGAAGTGAATATAATTTGTTAGAGTGTGGTAAGTACCGATATTTCTTTTTCTATTGTTATTTTGCTTGTGAATGCTACTTTTTCGTAAATATGTATAATAATAATAAGCTAAAAACTCACGCGCTCTCGAAATAATATATAATATATAATAATATATATAATAATATATATATATATAATATATATATATATATAATAATATATATATAATATATATATTATAGAGAAACATAGTAAATGAAAAGTTATTATTTCGGCTTAAGACTGAGTCTATTGTGTTCCTAATACTTTTCTATTGAAAAAATAATCTTATTGTATTGTATTTAGTTCGTATAGTCTTTGTAAATTTATTTGTAATTAATAAATATAAGCTCTAAAAATCTTGTATATTATGAAATCAAGTTTTAAGGTTATGATTTAATGGCGCACCCAATTTAAACAGCTGTTGCTCTTCTAGTATTCTATTATGAAGCTATTTGCTGAACTAAAGTATAATATAAGGATATTCATCAGCCTTAAGAGCAAAATTTTCTGTTAAATAGAATCTAATTAGTATAGTAGCTGCTTAGAAGTAGACGTTAAAATGATATTTCAGCGATTTAGGGATAAATTTAATAAAAGAAAACCCATTATATGTGCCCAATGTACCTACTGATATATTTATTTATTATTGTCCTACTTTTGCCACACAATTTCTTACTGAACTTCATATTAGTTAAATTATTCAGATAACTTCATTTTTTATTTATATATGATAGATAAATATAAATAGGCACATGTAAACTTTTTTTTTTTAAGTTATCAGTCGCATATTCAAATGTTGAAGTTTAAGGTGGTTAAATTCGTTGGGAAATTCACAAATATTTAACAGTAATGCATCTGATTCGCATCACTACTTTTTAATAATATTTTAAATGGTTTTCGATACATTTACATGTAATCAGATGCATTATTGGTAAATATTTGTATCTACATATCAGATAATATAAAGTAAAGAATAATCTTAGTTTTGTGCTACTGTAATTACTTGTACAATAATTACATGGACCCGCTAAAAAATCACAATAACTGTTGAAATTTTAAATTTTCCGCTATAAGTCACACTAATAAGTCGCAAAAATATTGTGGTGTGGCTTTATGGTGGCTCGACTTGAGCCACCATAAAGCCACACCACAATATTTTTAGAAAGCTTGCAAAAAAAACATCCTTACCAATATATAAAAGTGAAACGTTGTCCGTTTTTTTGTTTGTTTGGGGAGGATGCACGTGATAATGGCTGAATGGATTTTAATGAAATTTGGAATGGAGATATCTTATATCCTGGAATAAAACAGGATACTTTCTAACCCGGAAATTTTTAAGTTTCCACGGGAAATCTGGAAAATGTTGATTACTCGCTGTAAGAAACGGTTGCTATGGAAACGAAATAACAAGTCTGTCAAAAAACATCAAGAATATTGGTGTCTGACCTACTTTTGCATTGGTTTTTAATATCCTAGAAGAACATAGGAGGCTTTTTTTCGCGATAAACAGTAGTCCTCGCGGACGAAGTCGCGGGTGGGAAAACTAGTATTAAATATATTTTAAACCATATTTTTTCTAATTTCAGATATTTTATCTAAATAATGAACCAAAAGACTCGACTTCATCTACACTTATAACCTGTACTGCACCTGATCAGGCTTCAAAATATATATTACAGATCATTAGCGACAACGGTGAAGTATTGGTAACAGCTGTTAATCAAGAACAAGGAAATATTGACAAGTTACTTTTAAATCAAAAAAGTATACTGGAAAACCAGTGCACTATCATGCAAAACCAATCACTATTACATGAAACGCAGACGTCTTTACTAGAGCAAGAAAAGAAAAACTTCCGCCAATTACAAAATCTTGCTGATTAGTTATTCTGTTGCTCGCTTTAATCCTCAAAGTTCAAATGTTGTCTCACTCAGTGAAAGCAACTCAATCTACAACAAGTCTTTTATTTTAAAGCCTATGTTTAATATCCAGAAACTACATAATTTGGAAGAAAAAATAACTAACAAAACACAAAATAAAGCGTTGCAACAACAATATTCACTTTTATGCTCCAAACGTGAAGGAAGTGGTTCTACATGCTCATACAAGTTACTTGATTTAATCTTTACCAAAGAATTCCTCTGTCAGTTCTCATGGTCGGGTGGCAGCCGAGGTAATAATGTAAAAATCGCCTTAAAAGGGTACAAGTGAGTTTTACTCTTCTTTTTCAACATAGTAAATTCCTGGGATCCTCTTTACACACGACACCATATGGAAGTTATTTTCAAGACAGTTCTAAAAAAATCAGTAAATGGACTACAAACGAAAATTCTTCGAGCTTCATCCATACGTAACCGTCAAAGAAAAGTAACCATGAATAAAAAACAAAAGACTGCAACAGAAGGTGTGGGAAATTAAATAGTAAATGACGATAATATATTACATGAAAATAATGAAAATGAAGGAGTATCCAACGCAACAAACACAAACAATAATCAAGGAACAGACAAAAACGCTGGTTGAGATTTTAAGTCAAATGATGTAGAAATGGAAATATTATTAAATAGAAGTAATCAAGAAATCGAGAAATATATACCAGTAGTTAATATAACTGAAGATACAACAGGTCATAAAGTAACCAAATATATGAAAAAAAAGCATGGAAAGAGAAAGAAAATACTGATTACCAAGAAGCGGAAACAAAAAATAAAACCATCAAAGAGACATCCGTATAACTTTCAAGCAGTTTTAATTTAAGTTTTAGTAAGGACAAAATCTTGTGACTGATTCAGCTTGGTATACACCACCATAACTAAATTACCAAAAAAAAAATGTGCCGTTTAGTAATGGCATTGCAATCTAAATATGCAGTCAGAACTTTAGAATACTTAACAGTGTAGAATTTAATAAATGTTAAAGTTTTCGGACACAAACATAAAATACTATGCAAAGAATAATGAATGAAATCACATCATGCGCGTGAGTAGTGAAAACATATCTTTCCTACTCTTTCTTCACGTTCAATTATTAGCTTGTCTATCACGCAACCATTTTATCAGTGAAAAGTTGTAAACAAGACACGCAAAGGTACTTGTGGTATTATTTATTCTGTGGGTAGGCACGTAGGTAGGTGGGTAAGCAAGTACCTACAAACAAAATAAAATAGCAAATGTAATATAAAAATACATTATTTGGTTAACTCAAACTTTTCTTTTATTATTTTACGGGCTTAGGCAAAATTCCTTTATTTATTAGGTAGGTAGGTATTGAATTGTGCGCTGTTTGTTTGTAGTGTCCGATTCACTCACATAAACACACCACTTTATTTGCTCCATAAAGAAGTCCATAGGCAGCGAGAGTGCTAATAGTCCACCACAACCATCCCAACGGTTTCCGATGTGGTCGTTTAAGTAGTTCTGATATTCTGTGTTAGTGTGGTGTTTGGCCGTCCTACTAAAACCAAACACCTTGCAGATCGCCATTCAGCATTGACGACACTGTCGTCCGAAGAAGTTTTAAATAACTTTCTTCTCGTGTATTCACGAGGTAAAAATTGAAAAGCCATCGCGATGGTAATCAAACAGCGGCGTAGGTACGTACGATCGTAACGAAACACCCGTGACCGTGACCTGACGTGACCTGTGACGTGACCGGCGCGTGCGATGCGACTAATTAATTTATTATAATACATAATTGTTTACTTTCAGAAGAAAGGAATAGATAGACGACGCGGGAGGCGGCGCGGTGGGTGCGGGGCGAAGGTTCGGTGCCTTGAGCCTGGAAGTGTTTATATGATGACAAATCGCTCTTACTTGTACTTAGTGTTATTGAATGAAATGAGAGAATTCATTTTTTGTGCGAATTAATGAAGACGTTTGACCAACTATTGTGTTTTTTGTAGGATAATCTTTAAATACAGTCTTTTATTATTTTTTCAGCTTGGATGTACTGAGTATCAGCCGTAGACACAGCTGTTTTTTTTTGGTAATTAAAAAATAGTGGTGTATAACTATGTAGACATAATCTAATGATTGTGATTAGAATATCTTTATTTATTTTTTGTATTTTATGAACCAGTTGATTTCGTGCCGGTAAGGCTGCCGGTTAACCAAACCGGGCAGAGGAAAATTTTAACCAATAGAATTACTCATAAATAACGTCAGCGCGCTGGTGGAAAGGCCGCTTTACGCAGAGCAGTGTGGTATGCCCAAAGCGTCGTTTAAAATCTCTACGTGTAGCTGAAAACATCCGCACAATCACACGTACGTTGCTGTTAATAACCAGCAACGTGCGTTACAAAGGAATATCTTTGTTCAGATTACTAGCACTTAAGTGTAAAATATTTACTCTGTTAACAGAGCCTTTTGACTGATTTAGTTTTTGTGAAACAACTATTAAATGCAGTCCTGTGACAGTGATTAGAATTAGCTAAAGACATACAAAATCATGTGACTAGTTGTGCCATTATAGTTTTTAGAAGTTTAATTACTGTAAGCTGATAATGCCAAACAAATTAAAACAAATTTATAATTATAATGTATTACTTTTATTTTCTGCACAGTATGTAATAGTGGTATAAAATACAATTCCTTGTTATGCTCAATACAAACTAATTTAAATTTTACATCACGTGCATGCATTATTGTCTCAGAAGACTGATTATCATTTAATTTAGCTTTAAATATATTAAAGAAAGATGATTTCAGTGGGAATTCAAAAACTTCTGATACCTTTGTGATAATATTACAATTAATGTCGCCTTATTCCGCCTTATTAACATTATTCCGATGATTTGGTCATCTTTAGTCATGAAATATTTATCTTGATGTTTTGTGGAAAACACAAAATCTTTAATGTGGATCTGAGTAATTTTTTAGTAATAACTATTTTTAGAAACATTTTTATTTGGATCTTTGTGAACAAAGTCAGTTGTTCCATTTCGAGTAGCTTCACTAAGTCGCTTTGCCACTTGTGAAAAATCGGCCAAAACTTGTTTTTAGAACTCTTGAATATTGGAAGGCCATCACAATTTATAATCAAACTGACGACATCCGGAACATTCATTAAATTATAAAAAAAGGTAAGCTGATTAATGAGTCCATTATTCCAATTTTCACCATCATTGTCGATTGATTTAATGACAACTTTAGTAGCTGTGTGGAGAATTGTTCTTGGATCTTGCGGTAGGAAATCTGGAAATCTATCATTTATAATTGCAGCTAAATCTTTTAATGCCACTTGGGAAATATTCTTGTCTATTGCCCATATTTTTAGCTTATTGCGAAATAATAAATTAAGATCTGCCTCATCTTCGTCTGGTAAACTTTCGGATTCAGAAATTACGAGACTATTTTTTTAAGTAGATTCTATATTTTGGTCACTGTCAATATTGTTTAATTCTAATTGTACGAGACCCTCTTTGTTTACTAAGAATCCAATTTTCCTGCTTTCAATATTGAGAACTGTATTATTATGATCACATAAATTTGATTGTACGGAACCCTTTTCTGGCCTGATGACAATTCTGACATTTGGTTGCTGCTGCTTGGCAGACTTTGTACACTTATATCGTGTTTCTTTTGAATTTCTGCTGTTTCACATTGCATATAAGCTTTTTTTTAGTTTTCTTTTTATTACACTGTTTTTTTTTTGTTTCTTCCATGGTTTAATGTCCATAAATGACTCTCACAACAAACAATATCTTGTTTATGAAAATATGACTGAACAACAGCTTCCAATTTCACTTTAGGCACTGAAATATTAGATAAGCTGGATAATCGTCTACATAAACACTATTAGAATAATAATAAACTACTGTAACGCAATACTAACACTGATAGCTGAATTATATGGTTAAACCCGCATTATCGCGTCGTCTTTAAAATAGAGTACGACTAAACTGCTATGCAGCAAATAACATTTTATTATACTCTTGTAAAGGTCATTGCTGTCAAATGGTTTCCTAGATAACCATTGATCAGCTATTATCAAGCCTAATATGATGGTGTTACAATAGAATAGTTTCTCACCAATATCCAGACGATAGCAGTATTCAATGCTCTTGTACAGAATTAAGCTGTACCAAAGTATAAATCAAGAGCCATATCCAGTCGTTATGTAGCTCTAGTCTTCTAATGCTACTTAGAGTATTATTTTACACTAAGCACTGTATTTAAGTATCTTCCAAAGCTATAAGCCAAAAGTTATAATTTCTACAATGTACAGCTGTAATCCAGCTCCACTGTATAAAACCCACAATGTATGCTCTAGTACAGTTTGAAATATTTTTTTAGTCTCTTGTCCATCATTTTAAAAGCTTTTAGCTGTTAACACGGTTCTTTCACTTCTAACAAAATTACCGTTATATGCAAGTAAATGTTATTACATCACTCGGCACACGATGGCGCTATAATCAAATGGTTAATTTTATTGCTAGTATTATTGTTGAAATTTTTATACTGGTAATTAAATGTTTAAATGTCACAGTCGATGTGCTTTCAATCAACATTTCAAATATTTTCATTCTCTTTCTTTGGATCGAAGATATTGTTCGTAGATTTTGCTCGTGGATTTCTTTTACTGCTGACTTATTTGCTTATTTTTGGACCCCGATACCCTCATTACGAAGACCTACCTTAGCTATTCTCCCGGACTTATTTGCTTGCGATTGGATAACGACGAAATTATCATGTCTGAAAAGAAATGCTGTGAAATGAATATGATTTTATAACATGTTCCAATCACAAAAAAGAGGCAGTCAAGTACATTGAAGAAATGTCATGTAATTTATTTATTTATAGCTGGTGTAAAGAATGTAATAAATTATTGAATGGTAGCAGGATCGATTATTGTGAAGAAGATGTAATTCAAAAAGAATGTGTCAATTATTATAGAAAACGAAAGAAATAAAGATAATTTTAGCTGATATTGTTTTATTTATTTGCCCCTTTTATGTAGGTATAGAGAGCTTATGTAGACGTAAGTAGGTATAGCTTTAAATGAATATACTAGATAGCTAGATGACATAGATAATATTAAGTTCGTCACGTGTCAATTAGTAATTCTGTCACTCGCCGATGTCGCTGCAAGCGACATCGGCTGAATGTTCACTCTATCTCCGGTATATTCAAAGTACTCTGTGGCTGTTAATGAACTGGTGTAAAGTTTTTTATTCAACCAAAATGTTTATTGGGATAGCTTGATCGCCAAGACAGCTGCCAGAGTGATATTTCTAGGGTTGGAGTCATAGTTTAGGAAAAAATCGATTATCGAACGATGTTGAAAAAGAACGATCATCTAATTATGTTGCTCACCTATGTTCTATATTCTAAATGTGACTTTTCTAGTACATACATTATCTATATCTTTCTATGTGTATCTATTTATTTATATCATACATATAATAAAACTATAAACTAAGTGAAATATGTACATGGGAAAAAAAAGAAGAAGTTATTTGATTTTATGAAAGTAGGAGAATCCAAAAATATCGTTTAGAATTTTTGTCCGTCTGCCTGTCTATCTGTGACATCACCACGCAAATACCATTGAATGGATTTCGATGATGTTTGCTGAACTGTATTCCTTGGAGTCCTGCGGAGGTCCTTTGTTTTATCAAAATCTGTTCAACCAAAAAGTAGTTACTGAAATGCTTATATATACTTGCGCCACAAAATAAAAAATATGGAGGTACTTCTTGAGGTTGTTCAATTTAAAGATCTCTTAATTCCTCTTGTAGGTCTGGCTGTCGCAATATGCCGTAAAACTCGATAGCTTTCATCATCGTTGTAACCAATATGCGTATATTTGGCTTTCTTGTCCAATTTCATGCGTGACGCCAACCAATACTAGTGGCTCTGCGAACTGTAGACCACGCAAGTACAAAGTTTTTCACAAACAATCTAGCGGTGCACAGTAGCGCCATCTAGTTACCTTATGGTAAAAGTAACAGTAATAACCAAGGTGCTCCATCAATTACCTAGTAGGTAAAGAGCTGATTCCACTGCTAGAAACCTAAAAGTAAGAAATTTACTGCATTTTGAAGAGCTAACCCCAAAAAAAAAAAATAAAAAAAAAAAATGCTTTATCAAGTTTCGTCTAGATCGGTTGAGAAATGCGACCTGTAGAGGAGAACAGAAATCCGGAGAGACATCCGGACATACGAAAGCATATTTGCCCAAGCTGAACCGGAGATGCTTAGCGCTCGTTCGGTCAATTTAATATAATATATCCAAAGAAATAGTTATTTTATTTAGTTTGAAACATCCACACCAAATAAATATATAAAAGTGAAAACGTACAATTGTCAAGCATCCATTTTGAAAGGTACTTTTTGTAATCCAATGGATCGATGAATATTGTAATATATAAGGTATTGTAACTAATTTCTCGCCCTCTATATAAATACTGTCGCTTGGCAAATTGATCATCTATACTACGTTGTGAATATAAGTAACCCGGAACTTTTAGAGTGCGTGACTGTACTGGGAAGGAATGAAAATTAATATGAAAGTACAAATACAGATATTATAATAAATATGTTAACTTAGCATCTGAGATTTGGTTATTAACATAGTGTCAACAAGAGCGTGTTCTTTGATAATATAAATGTGTTATTATAATATTCAAATAATTACTGAAGTCATATTGTTCCGTCTCTTCATACAAGAAAAAAAAAAAAAAAACAGAAACTCAGAAGACTTATAGTTTACTTATTATTTTGTTATGAGGAAGTGTTTGTTTGTTCTGCCTGATATTCTCCGACAATATGATCGGAGACTTTAAGGCATAACATGTTTATTCTCTTTTATTTTAGAGTTTGGTTATATAAAACCACTCATAGGATAGTAGAACTGTCATCTCCTACTTACCGGAGCGGTATAAGGATGGAGTAGCGTAGTTATATTTTATGTGTATAGCAAAGCAAACCATTCAGTCTAACATAACTGGAGTTAGTTCAGGTTGACTTAGTTGCACATAATCGGTCTATACCGTAGCTTGTCTTTTTACTGTCTATGCCAGTTTAGCTTTATTTAAATAAAGTCTGGGTTATACCAGTATATAGTTTTGTTGACATTAGGAATAAATCCTTTTAGTTTATCGGACTTGCCGTAATTTGTAGTTGAGACTAAAGCCTCTGATATTCAATATGTTTCCTTTTATAATATTTAAGGGTTTTATCTGGAATATGCCAGTGTGAATTATTTAGTATTCAGGAATAATCCTCAGTAAATTAATTATGAAATTAGTACACTTTTGTAAGTACATTCCCATAATAATTGCTATTAATTCGAGGTTGTACCTTAATTAAAGATTTCGTAATCGATCAACAGTAAGCATGTCAATCCATCACTAGTGCCTGACAGAGCCAGAATTTACACGATAAGGGTCCCTTTGTTCAGCTTATAGCCTTTTTCGGAACATAAGATATTCTATCAGTGCTGTGTGCCAAACAACAAAGTGAAAATTAACATCCTTTCCATATATTTCAACCAAGAAACCCTTAATTAGTTCGTGGTTGATTATATAAATATAACAGTTCTGCTAGACTGAAATAGTATTAAATTCACCCTTAAGGCGTAATTCATCTTTAATCTTACATAAAGAAATAGGTTTGAAGGGTAGGAATATGGCAGTTAGGAGGAGCGATTGCAGTCAAACTCCACTATCACCGATTACTAATCAAGCCATAATTTACCTGTATTTGATATTTATGTTTGAAGGTTGACTCAGTAAGCAATGATCTGTTGGCGAACAGAACACTACTCCACTGACTCTTTGTATAGTGTGCGTAAGAGTATCTCCTCTTCGTGAAGTCTTTTTGATAGCAGCAGATATTATGTACAAGTCAGCAATGCATAGAAAAGATCACGTATATAGTAAAGGTTGTGAGGCTTTAAAATCGCATCTATTCCCATACAATATCACTCACTTGGCAATAATTCATATTGTATGTAATGAATAAGCTATCGCTCATTTAGTATATAATATACAACAAAAGTCCGTTATTTTTATTATTCTATGAGGATAAGGGTAATTATACTTATTTCTCACGCTGTTGTATTTAGTGATCAATCGTCTGCGCCAGCAAGGGGAAGGGGACTTCTGCTTCTATTAGAAACAGAAAGTCGTTCCGAAATCTAACAAACGAATGATCCTCAAATAAACGATTTCGCCTTATTACCTCTAAATCTTATTTCTCTAAAACCCTCCACCAATTTATTCTAAGATCAGGATATCTAGTACCGTTATATAAAAGGAACATAATAATGAGATATAATGTGCAAGGTTAATAACTGGCATTGAAATTCAGGTAGCTGTAAATAAACATTATTATCATCCCTAATAACACTTCTCCAATACATGATACAATCAGGAAATCTCGTACCATCATTTACTGAAAGGGACATGATATGAAATAATATGCAGTTTACTAATTATAGTAAAAGATCAGGTAGCTGTAAATAAACATCATTATAATTTTCTAATATCTCTCCATCAATACATGATACAATCAGGAAATCTCGTACCATCGTTAACTGAAAGGGACATGATATAAAATAATATGCAAGTTTACTAATTATAGTAAAAAGTCAGGTAGCTACCATCGAAGGTTTTAATAGTTCGCAGCTCAATTTTCAGATAATAGTTCATTATTTTTGACTATTCATTCAGATCTGAAAACCATCGAAGGCTCTCGTTGTTAGTCAACCTTAAAAATAGTCCTTTATTTCTATAAAAAATAATCGCTCGTTCTTTTATGATTTATCTAAATTCCACTTAAAGTCAGAAAACCATCGAAGGCTTCCTTTGATAGTCAACTCAAAGTAGTTAATTAAAACTTCAAAAATTCATTGCTGAACCAAAATATCTTATTAATGGAGAACATGACAATCTTTAGGATCCGGACTCGTTGATTTCTAGAATTTTCGTATCTGTATGAAACAATTAATATTTCCCATCCCATGAAATTGATCTATAACGAGTTTTCTAAGTTTGACCTTATTTAGATTTCTAGGTCTTTGTGAAGTTCTCTCTTTTTAGTTTGATTTGATCGCGACGGAGATAGAAGTGATCCACATTTGCCCATCACAATTGGCATTGTTTACGTTTTCTTAATTTAAGTTACTAACTACATTAAAGCTGAAAAGGAAGTGATTAACTTAATTCTAATTCTATTAATGCCTTCCGGGTCGCGATAATGTGGGGTCACAAGTTTGATTATTTTTTGTCGCTGCCTCCGTATATATTTACTGAAAGAATCCTAATTTCCCCTGGATGAGGAATTTTATTGAAACCCTTAAAGGAAATGATTTCGTATCAAAAATTTATTAGCGATTTTAGTATTTTATCAGTTAGCGACTGTGCTCATAATAATAGAAATCCAGTATTTGAAAGAGTAGCCAAGAACATAGGAATTACGAACTTCGAATTTTCCTTCGAATCTTTAAAAAATTTACTGTTCAAGATGCCGTCACTGTTCACTCTGTTTTTTTTAAATTTGTTATTTAACTGTAATTTGTAGCATAGGAATACTGACTTATTTCCCCACTTATAATAGCTGAAAAGGGCTGTTTGAATCTCTTTAAATTAATTTCAAATAATTCTAATAATATGACTGAGTTAAAACTCAAGTCTTTTCAGAATGGATGACTTAATTTAACTGATATAATGGTAATGCATATGATAAATGAATGAATGTTGTTTTTCTTTCCTTTATTTATTTATTTTTTAATACTCATCTCGAGTAATTATGTGTATTTTATAACAAGTGAAATTGACTTATAAACTATAAGCTGCTCTAAATTTTTAATAAATTTTTTTGTTCTTATTTTATAATTTGTCCATTATAGGGAAAATAAAACATTGAAATTCTATTAAACATAGGTGCGCCTATGACCTTATCAATCAGAAAAAACTGTTAAGCTTCAATCTCTTAGAATCAATAAGGTAAACCTCTATCAAATAAATGTAAGTTAAAATTTTATAAGATTCAAACAGATTTTAACACAAAACATAAATTAGGAAATGAAATAATATGAAATTCAAATGATAATTTCGAATATTGGTTATGATAAACAATTTAAGTTGCAACAGATACGAATTATCATAATCATTCCTCAAAAGAAAGTACACATTATGAACAATCCTTACACAACGAAAATCAAACATATATTGCTCATGTAACGAAACAATCAATATTTTTAAATTTAATAAAAATAATGCAATTCAGAAATTTATACTTTGTTATATTTTAATAAAATAAAAACTAGTTTAGCTCTGTTATTATTGTCAAAAGTCTATTTGAAATCCAAACTTTATAAGTCTTGTCAAGTTATTAATTTTAATATAAAAGTTTCATTTTTTTTTTATTTAATTGCTAGACTGATTACAATGCGCCTTTCATCGCTGAATAGCCCAAAATTTTGACTTAAAATCTGATGTACTCAGCATCTCGATTTAATAAGAAGGAGTCAACGATTAAACTTAAAATATTATTATTTTTATAAATATGTAACATTAAGTATTGAAAACCAGTGTACAAATTTAAAGATCCAATTGAATTAAAGATCAAAAATTAAAGATCCACATTAAAGATATATTTATTTATTTATTATTGCTAGCGTAAACTAAACTGTTACGTACGTGTGTTTGCGGAGCTGCTCTGCACGCGACCTACCCTTGGAGCGATCCCGCACTGACTGCCCCTCTCCGGGCCTGGCTCTCGGGTTTTTTCCATGCGCATGATTCGATGGACTACGTTCGTTGTTCTCCCCACCCTTGGGCTGCAATGCTACAACGCCGAGCCAAAACTTTCCACTCATAATACTAAATAATTTCAGTACCTACGAACTTTATGATTAGAATAACAATGCAATGTTCACGTTAAGCATTTTTAAGTAATTCATAATTATTCTTAATTGTACACCACCGTCTATTTCTGCTTCCTCTGATACTGTCCATCCAAAGGTTGTCTGGAAGAGATCGCTTTAAGCGATAAGACCGCCAATTGTATTACCTTATTTAAGTTTTGATATTGTTTGTTCTTTGTTTTGGTATACAATAAAGTATTTCGTATCGTATCGTATCGTTAAGCAAAGGATGATACACATTGATGATCGAATTATGGTTAGGTACAGTATTCATAAACGATGGTAGGTAAATATGTATTATCTTTACTTTGATGTGGTGACACATCATCTATAATTCTCATCATCAAAATCATCAGCCCGTATTCATCCACTGCTGGACGTAGGCCTCTCCTTGTCAATGCCACTGAGCCCGATCTTCAACCCTTCTCGCCATTCGCAACTCGTCACTCCACCTGGCCAACGGTCTCACTACGTTCGCCTAGTCGTGGTCTCCACAATAAAATTCGCTTACCCCAACGGTTGTCGGTTCTTTGAATTATTATTATTATTCGAGTTAAGTCGTGGGCGAATGCTAGTACTTCATAATTAATTTTTCCTACGGATGTTTTTTTTTTATTTGGGTGCATGTAGAGTAATAGACCATCTAGACATTTTGCTAGTACAAAATTAGAATAAAGCGGAATCTATTTTATGCCAGTATGCCAGCGTAATTCAAAATCTTTGCATTTAACCACAACAATCGATTCAAATTAGCATGTGGAAACGTTTTTATGAATTTATTACGAAAAAGCAAATAAAGTAATTTCGATTTTCTTAATCGATTATTATTGTTTTATAGTCTGTGATTAAGGTGTCGCAATGAAAATGGAACATCCCTTTCCGTCACACCTATAAAGTACGACATTGTTTTGGGTACATTTTAACTCCAAAAAATACGAAACTTAATGCGCGTTATCTCGATGACAGCCGTCATGGAGATCAAGATTGCAAGATTCCAGCAAAGAGAATATAATCACTGGATTCCAAGACAGTCAAAATACATAGATACATACAAGTGAAATTAAATAAAAGCCTTTAAAAAATATACAGGTACATAAGTAGTCTACGAACAGAGTCTACCTAACTACCAACTGAACTAGCAGCTTAGGTTCCGTAAGATGGGTTACAATACATATTGTTTTCCCTTTCTCCCCACTAGGGGAAAAAGCTGGTGGGAGAAAGGGCCTTCAAGGCTTTTGCCAAATTTTTAAGCTTTGATACCCCCTAAATTATTTGAAGGAGATTCTTTAGTGGTCTTGTTGGGGAGACATAATAAACATGTAATTTGTCGTCTATTTCCATTGTCCCCCACTTTTTATCCACCACTGGGGGACAATGGGAAAAAAGTAGCGTTGTGCCCCACTGGGGGACTAAAATATTCCCGCTGTCCCCCAGTGGTGGACAACGCTACTAAATTATTCCCGTTGTCCCCCAGTGGTAGATATCGAGTTTTGCTTTCTTGGTTGCTAGTAATAGAACTAATTGGACGAAATGGTTTTGATAGTTCCATTCTTCAAAAAAATATATGTTATTCTGTGACTGATGATGAAAAGAAAACGACTTTAGAATTATTTACTATTGTAATTAATATTTGTTTAACAAAATATAATTTTAACATAATTTATCCAAAACTCAAAATAGATATAATAAAATGAAAGAAAATGTAAATCTATAGGAAAATATGTAGTTTCACTTCTCAGCCTTTGTTGTTCTTTTCTTTTTTAAAAGCCATGGCTTTGTCGCCTTGGGCTCTTTTTGTTGTGGTCTTGCTTCCTATACCATCGAATCTGTGAATATAAGTACGAATTTTGTAATGTCTAAAATTAAAAATAATAAAATAGAGGAAAAAGGGGTTGTAGGCTCTAGAAATATGTAAGAAGGTGCTTCATAAGTTATTTTCGGGAAAATTGCAGATGACGACCGAAGCTCGGATATAAAAGCGGCCAAATCAGCTCACATTTACGATAGGGTTCCGAATCATTGTTTTTTTTTATTTCGACGTCATTCCTGTTACTTTCCCTTTCCCCACAGCCAAATCATTTATTCCATAGTGGGGAGAAAGAGCATACATTTTTATCTAACAACGCGATCTGGACCACGGATACCTAACGACTCTGACTACAGACACTGTAATTTAACCAGTATGACCAGGGACACTAAACAGGGTCCGTGGTCAAATCAATCTAACCAAGCGATCTGACCACGGATACCTAACGACTCTGACTACAGTCGCTGTAATTTAACCAGTATGACCAGGGACACTAAACAGGATCCGTGGTCAAATCAATCTAACCAAGCGATCTGACCACGGATACCTAACGACTCTGACTACAGTCGCTGTAATTTAACCAGTATGACCAGGGACACCAAACAGGGTCCGTGGTCAGATCAATCTCACAAAGCGATCTGACCACAGATACCTAACGATTTTTTCCCTTTCTCCCCATTGGTGGAAGAAACGGAATAACCCTTTGAAATGTACCAGTAACATACTTTTTCATTTTAAATGGTTTCTTGTTCTCCGGTTTTGGTGCTGCATGATTAGTCTTGAAGGTGAGAACATAGCGTTTCACAACGTCAACGTTCACCGTCGTGTTTTCAGGATACATTCGTTTGTTCCACAGTTCTCTCTCATCTATCCACATTCGTTGGTATTCGTATGATAGAAGCCATTCCATACGCGCGTCTCCATCCTGTCAAATAATCATTAATAACTTAATGATATCGGAACCCTTAGCGTTATCACTACGACAATGAAGCTGACCGAACTATTCTTAATTAATTCAGTAATACAAATAAATACCAATAGATTGATAACGAATAAAATAAACTGAAGGAAGAATTTGGAGAGCGAATATGGATTAGTCGGCAAAGATTACGTGCCCAGCAGAGGCACAGATGATGCGGGTTCGAGTCCCGTTCGAAATCAATTTTTTTCCTTTAGATTGGAACACATGTATAGTTTAGTCTTGTTCTATATAATTTTGACACCACAGATTAGCAGGTTTTTATACAGATCCCAAAACTCAACGTCACATATCGCTAAGGGCGATAGTAACATATACATCAATGGCTAAGGGGCGATGCACCAGCTCAATTCAGATCGGAAAAGCACAAGTTGAGCTGATCAGTTACAATTTTACTTTTTGGGTGAAATTGGGTGCTACTAGTGATGGAACTTTCAGGAGCGGCGCGGGCGAATGCACACAATGGTTCAACTAACCATAAACTTCCATGGTTGAGGATAGTATTTAGGAAAATCGGATGATATGAGATTATGAACGGGTACACACGGTGTAGCCCTTTCCCATTTTAGCCCAGTCATTCTGCCCATTGTATGCGTGTAATGGTTCCGTAATTATTTTGAATATATTTAGAGAATATTATTTCGGAGCTTTCACAAACCAGATTCTAAACAAAACAAAAAAAAAATAGGTATTGTTGTGAACAAGGTTTCTTCAAAGAAAGTAAAATTATTAAACACCAATATTTATGTTATTTTTATAAAATTGATAGTGACACTTTCACTTTGTCTTTGGCATTATGTACTAATTTTAAAAAGAAATAATTGTCTATTATACATTCAAGCCGGTCACATAGTCCGGAAGGTTTGTTAGGTGGATAATGCAAAGAGGTTGAATCATAGATTAAGGTACCTATTGTATGAATTACGCTTCGCCAGTAAGAGTAATTCAACCATTTATACTTTAAGCTATGATACGATGGTATGCTACGCCAGTAAGCGTAATTCAAACCCATTTAAACTTTAATATAAGATACGCTACGCCAGTAAGCGTAAATCAACCTCTTTAGAATAAAAAATAAGACGTATCCACAAATTATAATTACAAGCTACAAGTAGACATATCTCCATTGTGGTTTGTGACTATGACTGTGGCTTGCCTTGCACAAGGTATATAGTACATTTAACTTCCTTGAGCAATTCAACCTCTAGAATAAAAAATAAGACGTATCCACAAATTATAATTACAAGCTACAAGTAGACATATCTCCATTGTGGTCTGTGACTATGACTGTGGCTTGCCTTGCCCAAGGTATGTAGTACATTTAACCACAGAATAAATATTTAACTTCCTTGAGCTTGTATTGCAGGTGCTCAGCCTTGTTTTTTTTATATTTTATTGAATGTGGTTCGATAATTTTGTAAGGGCTATTGGCAGGATCGAACGCTGGTGCAAATATTCGCACCAGCGTTCGATACTCCCGCCAGACGCCAAAGAACGTTTACCGCGAGAGTCGGTGCGACTTCATTTAGAAACAAGAAAAAGTTCAAAAACTAAAACCCGACTACGGTCGGGTAAAAATAGGCTAAGACATTCTTGCGATGAAGACGAATCGATTGATACCTCGCTTGTCAAGCCGGACCAAGGTTTTAGTTTGACCACATATCCCTTGCTTTACCTTGCCGTAACCGGTAAAAAAAATTGCCTATGACACTATACATGAATACGAATCTATTTATACCTCGCTTGTCCAAATCGGACCAAGTTTTTAGGTTGAACACATAACCCTTACTTTGCCTTGCCGTAGTCGGAGAAAAAGCTAGCATATGACACTTTAAAACATTAAGATAAATCGATTGATACCACGCTTGACAAAATTGGATCAATAGGGGCGACGACGCTATGGTGGAACACCCACCTATTATACGTGTAAATATATTTATATACATACATACATACTGTTAACTTCATTACCCTTCCCTTGCATCGCCGTAGTCGAGTAAAAATACTGTTTGTGCCGGGAAAACGTCAACATTAAATTACAAAAAAATAAAAGTGCACCAAAATACTTTTATCAGAACGGATTTTGATTAAATTTTATACATAGATACTTTAGGTCCTAGAATAGCACATAGTATGAGTTTTAATCATCATCATTGTCCACGCGCGTAAAAACACTTGGTGCAGCTAGTTAATACTATATTATATACTAGCTGCGCCCCGCGGTTTCCCCCCGCGTAGGGATGATGATAAAAAGTATCCTATGTTTTATTCCAGGGCATACCTAAGCTTTCTCCATTCCAAATTTCATCAGAATCCGTTCAGCCGTTTGAGAGTGAAATATGATGAAAAGTATCCAATGTGTTATTCCAAAGGTATAAAGATAGGTAGGTATAGAAAGGTGTGTGCAAGAACTGCACAATTTCCCTCATCACCGTACGACTACACGATAGGCAAAGCGCGAACATTTTTTCCTAGCACAATAACGAAGCGTTACGCTTTGTGTTCAAGAGCGAATATGTATCTGCTAGCAATCGTGCTACATGTTCGACCACATCATCGCTTTCCATCAGGTGAGATCGTTGTTGGCTTCACCGGTGGATCCAAGTGGCCGGAGGGGGTCAAACGATTGCCAAGATTGTTATAATTTATAACTAGTATAGCCTCCATCAGCAGCTATGAGGGCACGTAGTCTATCTCGCATAGATGCGACAAGGCGCGCGCCTACATCAGTCCCCTGATATACCATCCCCGTGCACAATGTGAAGTTTCAGGGTTCCTACAGTCGCAGCGTTGAACCTGGTTCAACGCGACAGATTTTCAAACGGGTTCTCATATCTGCGGAATTTTACGCCAGGCGTAATTCAAGATCTTTGCTGCTGACTGAGCAGGCCAATGACTGTTAGTGTCAATTTTAAAATTATGAAATAAGTTTCATCAAAAAGTCAATAATACTCTTTTAAAAAGTAATTAGCACCTAGTTATAGCATTTTAGACTACTGCACACAGAGGTAAAGAATCTAATTTGTATATTGATCAACATTTTAGACCGCAACCGTAAATTTTCCTGTCCCTTGCTGATAAATCATAGAAATCTCAAAATGAAATCGCGGGAATGGCATGGCAGATAAAAAAACCCACCGTACCACCGTATGGCCAGGGGTACAGTGGGTCAGGTCAGGTTTTCTATTTACCGATCCAAGTATCCACCCACACCCCCTCCCTCCTACCTACATTGCACAGCTAAGGAGCAGCTACCCCAGGAACAGTCTATTACCTACTAATTGTACATTATACTATGTACTATTATTTATTCTGTGCTATTTACTAATTGCTATTGGTAGTAGGAAATTGAGATAAAAGAAAATAATGGATTTTTAAATTTTTATTTTTGATACATAAGCAGGATCAGAATGTAAAACTAACTCCGTTTGTGTACCTGTAACAAAAATAAAAGTATTATTAACACTTTCGTCTGTTGAAAGGAGGAAATATTAAGAAAACCCGAGGAAACACCCTAAATTGCCACACCCCCCATAGTAAATAGCCCTACGGCATACCCACCACAGCTTTATTTCTAAAAATGTTTTATAAATATGGCTTGTCTTAATATTGACGTGCCAATATTTGGGAGAGCCAAATAAGTACTGTACAATTTAGGGGCTATGTTTGCTTCCTTTAGTCCCTGACTCATGAATAAATCACAGCAGGGGTGGAGTGAGCTTATAATATACCCTCCGATTCTTTGCATTGTTCTCATGGTGAGAGAATGACTGCCTCAGAGGGATAGTAAGTAATTTAATACTACGAGGGCTGTTCGATAAGTCCTTTTAACTTTACCGATAGTTTTGCTCTAAAGAGCATTTCCCCGCTTAATATCTATTGATAAGAAAAAACTGTTTTCTCTCTTATCTTATATTGATAAGAGCATCAATCTATTTTAAAGGAATTAATTTATAAAACGATACCACTCAACCCTAATTGAAAAATGACATTACAGCTTGCCTCTCGAGTGGCATTAGACAAACCATTGCAACTATCCTAACCGGCTGCCACCTTGTGGCAACAAACCCATGGGGGGTATGGAGATAGTGTGAACCCTGGGGAAGGGCTTAGGAAACTTTATATTGCTATATGCTATAGCTAAAAACTGTAGCCGTGAATGAAGTCAAACAGGAAAAGGTAGTAATTTTAGTGTAAGTTAGGGTGATATCAGACGATTCATTTTTCTTTCATTAGGCACCTTTCACTTGAAATGAAACGTCTGAACACAAAATGAAACAAGAGTACCGAATGAATTCATTAATGAACCGATCCAACGATGTTGGATATTTTCATTCGCATCTTTCACTCCCATTTCGAATGAACGAAAAATGAACTATCTGAACACAGAAAGAACATTCACTCGGATTTGGTCATTTTGTCTCGAGTCCTGTAGGAGATGAACGTCGCTACGCCACATTGCTACTTTAAATATTTTTTTCTGAGTTTGCGGCAAAATGGTGTTCAAGTGGAATGATGAAAATACTCTCTTATTTTTGGAGAACTTTAAAAACGATCAATGCCTTTAGAACCACAAACATGCTGAATATAAAGACAGAACAATATGGGCAAACGCTATGACATCTCTAATTAGTTATTATTAGTAGCAATATGATTCAGGATATTCATCTGCTAGTTCCTCAACAATGTATCTGAAGCTCCCAATAAATTTGTTCTTGCAATCCATGGTCGCACCCTTGATTAAATGATAACAAATTAAACTAATTCCAAGACGCACGACATCATTCGACAACATATTTAATGAAAAGAGAAGTGAATTTTCATTTCTATTTTATTCCAGCTAAGCCGTGTGAACATGAAATGAAAGAAAGATGAAGCATTCACTCGAGTGAACGTTCATTCGAGTGAAACGTCTGATATCACCTTTATGGAACGTAGGAACTGTATTCCACAATACAGGATATGTACAATATCTACAACAGTAGGTTTTAAGGAATGTAGTAACTGTATTCCACAATACAGGATATGTACAATATCTACAACAGTAGGTTTTAATTATGGAACGTAGGAACTGTATTCCACAATACTGGATAGGTTTAATATTTACTTACAAAAGTAGGTTTTAATTATGAAACATAGGAACTGTATTCCACAATACTGGATAGGTTCAATATCTACAACAGTAGGTTTTAAGGAATGTAGGAACTGTATTCCACAATACAGGATAGGTACAATATCTACAACTGTAGGTTTTAAGGGCCATGATAAGCACATTCCAATAGTATATAATTTATTTGCAGGGCAGGCGCTAATAAAAAATATATCTATATAAATATAGGCGGTCACTAGTGCTAATTGACTGGTAAGAAAAACTAAGTTTGTGACAATTATGCAGTCTAATCTTGAGTGACAACTGCAACAACTGCCTAGCGAGACAAATACTTGTGAAATCCCTTTAGATCAAATACATCTATGAGCATTATTGAAGAAAAAAACATGTCTAAGACATTCTGTTTGGGTTCTTGCCACATGCCTCATAACCTCTCGTAAGGCAGTTATTCTTACAATAATAATCTAGCTATACCTATTTAATCAAAGCTTTTGTCAGCATGGCATACCTATGACAGCCACCTTTACTCAACTAATTATTTCACAAAAACTGCTGTGATAGCTAAGGAATGCATTGATGAAAATCTGTCTGTTCAAATAAAAAAAGAATGATCAAAATCTGCTCAGAAATAGATGTTACATACATAAAAAAGTGGCAAATTGAGATACTCAATTTCGGAAGTCACTTAAAAAACATAACCTAAATAAATGGCCATGCTTTGGCATTTATGTGGTAAAAATTCTGCATTGCACCAAATGCAGGTTAGCAACATTAGTAAATGTAAAATTAACAATTAATGTAAATAAAATTTGAGATTGTAGTTCTGAAATTCCTATAAGTTTTTTAGACAAGTGCATTGAATGTCATCAAAATAAGACTTAGCATCAGCAGCATGCTTATTTATGACCCGTGTTGTTGAGTGAGCAAATTTTGTTTAGACAGAGAAATAAACTGCAAGTTTTGAATAAATTAAGCTGTCTAATCGTGAAGCACAATTGCCAAAAGAGACAAATACTTGTCAAATCATATACTTCTATGAGCATTATTGAAAACATATGCAAACACATTTATGTGGGTTCTTGCCACATAACATTTTAGTTTACAGAGGAGTACAGTACTACATAATTAATCATACTTAAAATAAATATGTTAAAATAAAAAACAGGATCGCGTGGTTGAGATATATGAGCACCAACCTAAGAAGAAGTTTATGTGTGTGTAATTCGTACCATGACATGATCCATTCCATGCCATGCCGGATCAACAACTAATCATAATTGATTGGTAACTTACCGCTTTATTTGGACCTCGCACGCATCTTCCTCCTTTTACGCTTTAGCCTACGCATACGCTTCTTACGCCACTGAAATAAAAAAAACACGGAATCAGAAATGCGGTTTGGAGGTTTGGTCGACCACTTGATATAAAAATTCACACTGACTTTACATTATGATTTGAATTGAAACTAAAAATAAAAATACCTTAGCTCTCATGTTGTTAACGTGAGCACGTTAACGAAGCGAAAGGATAAGTGGAATTGGAGATTATTCCACAATATTACGATATAAATCGACTTTCGTGAACAAAGTCTCAAATGAAAAGAACGATGCGGGCAAAACGTCAAACCAGGGTTGCCAGACGATTACCATAGTTCACTCAAAGGTGTTGCCATGTCAAAAATCAGCTCGACTGTGAATCTATTAAAAGAAAACGGTAAGTTCTAAGTTATTACGGTAACTGCAACAGAAAAAATACGGTGTAAAATACGGTGTGCTAATTGTTAACAATACAAAAATGTTACCGCACAAATCACTATTTATTGGAAAATTAAAAAAATATATAATTTCATATATTAATGCAATGCAACAAGTTTTAAAATATATAAGATGTAGGCTACATTGCCAAATAAACGAGTAAAGCATAGCAAATGGCGGCTGCTTATCTTTGCTTGAGATGATAATTTGTGCTGTATTGTGGTTGATACACAAGTTTTCATCACAAAAAACTGGATTGATTTTGTTTTTCCGTGAGAAATTAACAGAATTAATACGACTATATGACAAGGGCAAAATCTTGCTGCGATGTGGCGACCGATGGGCATAACATGGTGTAATTGCGTGCGTGAGGCCAGCAGCCCGACCACATAACTTGACTTCAATCGAATTCTCAATATCGCAATCACTAATGCCTTGCGATAGAGTCGAAATTGCTATGAAAATAATCTGATTGTAGCCAAGTTCTGTAATTGGGCCACTGCAGCCCGATTACAGAACTTGGCTTCAATGAGATTGTCACTTTTTTCATAGCAAAATCGACTCTATCGCAAAGCATTATTGAATTTGACGGCTTGAAACCGTCATGATCAACATTACGTAATCGCACTGCTGTGCGTACGAGTGGGTTGACATACATTGGATGCTTCACGTTCGATTTGGAGAAGTGAAATCCGACTTTTTTAAACATTCTTGCAATGTAACTAAATGTAATTCTTGTAAAATTACTTGAAATTAAAACTTATTAAACACCCACTAGAATTGGTAGCATTGTATGCTCCGAGCATGAACTCATCCGTAGGGTTGTGGATGCGTTCTAAACGTAATTTATGCGGTTAGTTTATGTTTACAGTAAAATACTTTTCACAAATATATGTGAAGAGAGTTGATTGGGTCTCTTCATCCCAAGTTAGTATAGTCCTGCTTTACAGACGATTAATATGTGAAGTATCTATACCACTCAATAGAGTTTGTATAAATACTGCGCCTAAGTCTATGGTTGGTTGCTAGGCGATATGAAGTTTATAATATGTTGTCTGTGTGAGAAAAATATCTTTTAAAAATAGTACTTGTATTTTCTACTACATTAAATTAAAACAGCTTTACTAGTTCACGCACACGCTTTCACTCGTAATCTCCTTAATATTTCTTTAGACAATAGAAGTTTACTCGAATGAAAAACTAGCGTTTCACTTTAAGGAATATAAGTAATTTAATTCTTATCTAATAATTTATCAATTTAACTTTATATTATTAACGAGTATTTTTTCTCTCCTAGACTAAACATGACATAATTCTGACAACCAACATGACTTCTTGATTTGAATCGTGTGCGAATATACAAAGCACCGCGGAGGTTGGTATCAATACTACAAAGGTTAGACGTGTTTTCGCCATACCAAAAAATCTATTATTTTTTAATTAATAGTAACTTAAAAATAAAATATATTACAAGTCTAATATATCCCTGAATCGAACTCTTCTGCCAGATCTAGTAACAACAGGAGCAGGACGAGGTGAACTAGAAGTCAAATTATTTGCTGACCAGAAGTTGCAGCAGATCCCACAGGATCACCTGACATTACCGGACGCGATGCGTAAGGGTCAACAACATCAGCAGATAAACCAGATTCCATGTGTGCAAGTTTAACTCAGTCAATACTGACCATTGATTCACGAGCCCTAATGTCCACAGTAATAAATAGTCTTGTCTCTTTTCCTAATAATACGATACGGACCAGAACACGGAGGTCGGTAACAATACTACCAAGGTTAGACGTGTTTTCACCACAAATGTCAGGAACGTTGCCGATATATCATTGTTAATTTTATTATGGTTTCGAAGCATATGAGTTGTCTTTTTCATAAAAATAAGCCATCTTAGTTAAAAAAAAAATATGTAGGTTACGCCCTAAGCATTTTTTTTTCCAAAAATTCGTACATCTGTAACTTACGGTAGTTTTTGTCACCGTTGTCATGCTTCGACGGTAGGTGGTAAAGTAGTGCTGATTAAGGTGCATTTCCCGTAATTACGGTGCAACTGGCAACACTTCTCTCAGCACTGACCGACCTTGTATACTCTTCTCTGAGAATAATCGTAGACGCGAGTATACATGATTGTAACATGAATCTGTAATACTTCGTAGAGGTTCGTGGATTGTTTTTCGTACGAAACTTCTAAAATTCGCGTACCATGAAAAAATCACGTATATTCGTTTTTTTTAATCAAAATATATATGAATTAAATTTTGATATTCTTTATTTATTATATTTATGAGCTGAATTATCTACCGAGACCTATCCAATTAGTTTATCCAAGAGTTTCTTTTCTTCAAACTAATCACAAACTAAGGAGATGAATTTAATGACGTTTTTTTTTTATTTTTCATTAAAATAATCTAGCCATTGGTCTAGATTTTTTTCCAAGGCCGGATAAACCCTTCTAATAATTTTCACCCTTTTCGTAGGAGGAATACAAACCAGTAAGTGTAATTCAAAATCTTTGGCCCTCTTGCTTCCACCCCGCTGTCACTCAATGCTAAATATCATAATTCACGTGAATAATTCACGTACTCTCTTTACGGTTCTTCATAATTTATTTTGTTGCGAGCTCAGACTAATTTCGTGACACAATAAAATTTGATTGACACAAATCGATATAGAATCGAATGTGAAAAAAAAGTGTCCATTGGTCTTGTAACTTGGTTTCAATCAGATTATCACTTTCTTCATCGCAATTTCGACTCCATCGCAACGCATTAATGAATTTGACGGATTGTAACCGATTTGATCAATATTGCTTAATAGCACTGCACAGCACGTGATAATGAAGCTAATGAATGTACACAGGCTGATTATGCATTTCAAATTTTATTAAACAATTGATATAATTAGTACGTGCGAAAATAAAAAATAGACTGAATCCTGTAAACAAAAATATTCCTTATCCTTATACAGAGCGAGCGCAAACAACTAGATAGCTTCCATCGCACTCATACAAGAAAGAGAACAACTTATGCATAGGTCTTGTGAAGAAATGAGACAGAATGATATGCAGCCCGATTCCATAACTTGGCTTCAATCGAATTCTCAGTATCGCAGCCACTAACGCCTTGCGATAGAGTCGAATTTGCTATGAAAAAAGTGATAGTCTGATTGTAGCCAAGTTATGGAATTGGGCCAATGATCTTTTGTTGCAGATCGCGTGCCGGTTTTTTCAAGGTAAGCACACCTCTGT
Organism: Alsophila aescularia; assembly: GCA_946251855.1. NCBI lineage: Eukaryota > Metazoa > Arthropoda > Insecta > Lepidoptera > Geometridae > Alsophila > Alsophila aescularia. The sequence goes on from OX276375.1 coordinate 49,372,127, forward strand.
GCTAATAAAAATTGTCAGTTCGCCATAGTTTTGTATGGTTTGTCAGAAAATTTATTCAGCTTGGTGTGTTGCCTGCATTCGAAATTAATGTTCCCTAGACCCTTTTAGTATTCTGTGCCCAAACTACACATTTTTTATTAATAAAATGATTTAATTGCATTGGTTCTTAGTTGTAGCAATAGTAAATTTAATTTAATGTAATATCGTACGATGTTGTTAATATTTATACAGAATAGTAAGTTTATTGAGAGAGCAAGGACACCTACAACTACTTAAATGCCATTAGACCATTAGAGCTACATACTTAAAAACTGTGTGATCCATTTCAGAGGCCCTCGGGCGGCCTGACAAACTTTTACACCAGAGGCCCAGCATTACCTCATGCGACAAACAAACAAACAAACTGTGTGAGAAGACCGTCCGTGGATTTTGAAGACAGTTTGATTAAAATTTAAAGATTTTGGAAAAAAATGTAGTGTGCAAGAAAAATGATAATATTAACAAAAAATGAGCGTTCCTCAAACATAAGCGTTGCGTTTCGTTTGCGTTGTTGGATCAAAAGTCTATATAATATTAATATTGGTAAGAGTTGGTACTAAAAAAGTTCAATAATATTGAAAGGCACATTTGAGTACAAAATTATTGCAGAAATTCAAAGTGTGACAAATAAACATCATCATCATCATCATTTCAGCCTTTAGCAGTCCACTGCTGAACATAGGCCTCCCCCAATGAGTGCCACGACGAAGATCAACTGATCAACGAAAGAAAAACTGATCACTATCAAGGAGACCGACCAGCTGTCTTCCTGTCTAACTTATTGCAGTTAGACAGGAAGACAGCGCGAATTAATGATTTTCATTATGGGCGTATTTTTGGAAAGTGTTCGCCACGACACCGTGTTCTTATGTTGATACGCACTATTTTAGGCCATGGTCACCATGATGGATCTAATTGCACCCAAATAAATAATTATTGTATGTAGCATCATGGTTCATCATGGATGACCATGGTTCGTAATGGTGCAGTCACCAGTATGTATGTACAATTTTTCATGCATGATACACCATATTTAATCTATTTATTTTACGCTGAAGATGGCCCACCATGGATGACTATGGTATATTATTATACTGTAAGCATGTTCAATACAAAACCTTCGAAGAAACTGTAAAAAAAGCTTTCTGAAGTTTATATTACCCTTATCCACATTAGCCCCATAAAGATTCCATTTTTTATGGAACGAGATCATACAACCCCTAGAATTATTCAAAATCTCAATTTTTCTTTCTGACTAGACATTTTTCTAAATCTGTAATGTCTCTATTACCCATCAATAGTCTATACTATAATCATGAATGTTATTATTAGAAAATATTAGAAAGCGCAGAGCAATATCAGAACGGGAATAGACGGAAAAATATGTTTTTCGATTTCTACTTCGGTATAACTCGTGATTTAGTAGGGTAGAGTATTGATTTAGGTGTTGTTGTAAATAGCTCGTTGAGAATATTCGATTCAATATGAAAAAGTTTACAAAAAGTCTACTTTAACATAAAGTAAATTAAAAAAGGGTAAAAAATAAACACAATAGTGCCTGCAGTGCCTGGAAAATAAAAATTAAAATAAAGATTAGGCACATGTAGACAGTTTGCATTGAAGCAAATGGCGAAAATAACTGTTAAAAACCCTAAATATGAACACATTTGGCATTCGCTTTGGACATTTGGGGGCTGTATTGGTCAACTTGAGTATAGAATATGTGAATAGATTTAATCCAGGTTCATTAATTATAGCGTAAAAGTCTACTCTATTACACAAATAATTTGAAAGATTACTCGATTGAACAGGGCTACCTTATCAGTTTGATAGATAGTGAACAGCAATAAACTAGAAAAAGCCCGCCCTATACAACTGCGCTCTATTTCAAACGACTATCTACTATATTTGAATGATTTATCTATTCATTTGCGTTCTAATTGAAAAGACTACATATTCAGTTTGTAAGATAGTCAACAGCATTATACTAGAAAAATATCGCTCTATTCAACTTCACTATTTGAATAGACTATCTACGCTATTTGAAAGATTACACTACTCAACAACGTTATAAGAAAAGACTACCTATTCTGTTTGAAAGATAAGTCAACAGCAGCTTATATTACAAAAAGCCCGCTCTATTCAACTACATTCTATTTGAAAAGACTTCTCGTTCAAAAAAATAAGTTCATCCAATGAGTTTAACTGGTGTGTTCATTTAATATGAATATGATAGCTTACATTGCATTCAAATACAGCAAAATGATAAATAATAAGTAGTATTTCTAATAGGTCATGGTTAAATAGTTGTTATTTTAAACTGGAGAAATTGAATAGATTCACTTTTTCATACAGATCTTGAACAATAAAGTAATCTTACAATTAGTGTAGGTAGTCTCCAACTGCTCAAATATAATGCAGTTAAATGTAGCAACATTTGAAATAATAAAAGTTTTAAATAGAATAAACTATTAGGCTAGAATTGGTATTATTTATTGGTGCTCGCAGTATATTGTTGGTGATAAGATAAAACACAACAAAGTGCTGCTGCCCATTTCCCATTAGCTGGTCCTCGCAGCACTCTCACTATGAGAAGTGGTGATATTCATGATAAAAAATATTTTATTAATTTTCCTGGATCTAAATTAAAACTATCTATCTACCAAATTTCATGTAAACATGAATAGGTACTTATATCTTACGGATACGTACCTACTAAAACTTGAAAGTATAACAACAGAAAAATATGGTATTATAGTCACTTATATTTTTCAAAACTCTATGGCTTACTAAATCATTGGAAAACATTATTTTCACTAATGTATATCTACTTGAAGTGAGTTTTCTCTGCTATTCTATTGCATAACCTGTTATGTTGCTCTTGTCATAGTAACATAGATATTAAATTGTAAAAGGCCCTCACGAGACAGCCTTTGACCTAGTGTGAGGACCACCAGTAATTCCTTTCCTGTTATGTGTACATTATTATGCAATAAGTAGTATTTTATATTATTATTTAAACCACTTGATAGCTAACGGATCCAAAAATTCATTAGAGTCACCTCCACATAACACTACTTTCTGGGACAACATGAATAGGTAACTAATTAAAGCCTATACAGGTGGCCTCTGGTCTTGATCATCGCACGTATCTATAAAAAATAAGATAAATATATATGTCGCGTTACGTATATGTAAAAAGTTTGTACGCGCGAGGTCTACAGCTCACAGAGCCACTAGTATTTAGTCGGGTCAGTCAAGTCAGTACCTCTGTTATAGCTATATGACTGCTTTCATCTTTAACTCTACGGACGGTTCGTTCCTTAAGCTGCTTTCACAGCTCTGCGGACGGTCCGTATTAAAGTTTCCGAACTTTGGGCCGTCATACATTAACACACAGACCATGGGATACTAACTATCAGACGGACGGACATGTTCCGAACAAATTTGCTAGAGACGAGTTCTGCGCCCATATTACGTTCCATCTAGTCTACAATTCCAATCCAATTTAATTAATTGACTGTGATTACTAATTAGTTTAACGGGATATGCAAACTTTTCTGGCCCTACTTTCATGCCTTTTCAATTGATAATTAACAATTTAATGTTGTAATTTACCTAATAAGGTGTCCCAGGAAGTAGTGATAAGCGGAGGTCCCGAGGTAGAGCACTCCCAGGCGCACCAGAATAACCCAAATGTATGTGCCGTGAATTTTGATATTCTCGGAGTTATTCCATATTTTTTTTCACAAAATTCTGGATTCCGACACAAATTTAGTAATTTTGACCAAACTAACAGTAGTATTCAGTTGATTTTGGAACGTTGGTAGTCCAATAGTGAACCTTCAATGAAACTTCAAATCTATGTATAAATTAATAAAAAAGTATTAAAAACATAAAAGAATAACTTCATTTTTTGTTCAGAGCAAAATATCCCTTCAAAGATGGAGGTCCCTAAAATAAAAAGAATCATGCCCACGTCCACTTGCGATGACCTGACATTCATATTTTTTTCAGGTGGTTTATAATAATGTTTATTAGTATAAATTACAAACTCGTTTTTCTAAAAACGACTGAATATGAATATGTATCGATTTGCCAATCAGGAAAAAAGTTATAATTAAAACAAGTGGTAAGCCATCGCCCCATGGGTAAAATATTTGTAGACAGACATATAACTCTGTGTATTGTACAACGACAGTAAGAAATGTCTGTTACTCTATGATAATCAATGGCGAAGGAAATGTCAACTAAACTAACCGTAGACAGATATATACGTCTCTGTGGTCTATGGATAATATTGGCCGGCAGCCCGTGGCCCAATTACAGAACTTGGCTACAATCGGATTGTCACTTTTTTCATAGCAAAATCGACTCTATCGCAAAGCATTATTGAATTTGACTGCTTGAAACTGTCATGATCAACAATACATAATCGCACTGCCGATTACATAACTTGGCTTCAATCGAATTCTCAGTATCGCAACCACTAATGCCTTGCGATAGAGTCGAATTTGCTATGAAAAAAGTGATAATCCGATTGTAGCCAAGTTCTGTAATTGGGCCAACGGACCAAGCAGAGAAACTAATAGACAATTTGTTGTCGTGCCACTTGTGAGATAGAACGATAGGTGGGTGTGCTGCCATATCAAAACTTTTACCCTGATTTCAAGCAATCCCAGATTCATAATTATATTATAGACTATTCATGGGTTATAGAGACATTACAGATTTAGAAAAATGTCTAGTCAGAAAGAAAAATTGAGATTTTGAATAATTCTAGGTGTTGTATTGAACATGCTTATAGTATAATAATATACCATAGTCATCCATGGTGGGCCATCTTCAGCGTAAAATAAATAGATTAAATATGGTGTATCATGCATGAAAAATTGTACATACATACTGGTGACTGCACCATTACATACGTACGTTATCCCTTATAAGGTGGAGGTCCCTAAAATAAAAATAAATAAAAGGTAGGTAGGTTTTTTCGTTTAGGTACGTAATCAAACGGTCGCGGGTTCGAATCCTGCAAGGTGCAATCATTTGTAAGATGAGCAGAAATGTTTGTTTCCGAGTCATGGAGATATATATATATATATATATATATGTTTATCCGTTATCTGGTACCCATAGTACAGGGTATTCTAGTTTGGGGCTAGTTAATTGCTGTGGAATTGTCCCGAATATATTTATTATTATTATTATTATACCATGGTCATCCATGATGGACCATGATGCTACATACAATAATTATTTATTTGGGTGCAACATGATCCATCATGGTGACCATGGCCTAAAATAGTCTGTGTCAACATAAGAACGCGATAAAATTGTACAAAGAAATTGTAGACTTTGCCATGTATTTTACCACTAAGTTTAAAGAATGACCCAATGGGTCCAAACGGAGCCCTATTACTAATCCTACGTCATCTGTCTATGTATCGTGTTGTGTCTGTTTGTCTGTTCGTCAGGCTGCTGTGCACTGTATTTTATGTAAGATTTTTCTCCGAGTACAACCGTCTGGCGCACAGAGCTTTCTCATATCATGAAAATTTCTAAACAGAAAATATACATTTCACGTCGTTTTAGTGACATTAATGTTTTGAAAAATGTAATTGAGTATCTTAAATAATTAATAACAAAAAAGGTAATTACCTCTTGGAATAGAATCCATTGCAAAACACCAACTTTTACTAAAACTTCCGAGTAAGAAATGAATAAACGCAAGACGATTAAATCGTTAAATCGTCGTAAACATCAGATTTTGAACAAGTTCAACTTTGGACTGAAATAAGAATGACAACCCGTTTCTTAGATACCCCTGATTGCTGTAAACCTTTTCATTGTTTAGTCAGGTAGTAATTAAGGTTAGTTTTATTGTGATTCGAGAATTTTTACGTTAGTAGGTTTCGATCAGCTTATATGGATTTTGTACCTATGTCCGGCACCTCAATTTGGCCACCCCTCATTTTTGCCGTTCAGGCATTTTTTGCCTGGCTTGTCCCCTTTAGATCGGGCCCTGCAGGACCAGATTGTACGTGGCGTAGTTGTTTCACATCAAACAAATGACCTTGCGCACTGACACAGACCCATCCGTTTATTCTGCAACACAACGGGTCTACCAACCAAACAAAATAATAATTGTTTGTGACATTTGCCACAGAATACCGAACTTTTGCTTTTCAATTTATTAATTCAATCATTCAATTTCATGTTGTATCTGTGCCTTGTAGTGTCGATGTCGTGCGGCAAACATTTCGCGCCAAAATTAATAATGTATTTTTAAATAGGTTATCCCGAGAAGATTGGTGTTTTTTGTGTTTAATTAGCGGTGAGTTTCTTTAGGTGTCGCTATTATTTTGAAATTTAAATAATAAGAACCATTAATCATGAAATAAAACCATTATTCTATGTAAATAATGCAATGTTACCAACATTTGAACATTCACTTCACGTAATGGCGGAGTTGATTATTTGATCTGAGCGAGCGAGTCAATGTTTCTACTGTGAAATAAATTTACAATAAGCATCATATTATGCATTGAAGTAATGTTAATAAGGTGATCAATTAACTGAATCTGAAGGCGTCATCTTACCTAGTTTTGAAACGGTGATAGAAGTGACTTGTTAGTGGTTGTAATTGTAAATTACGATGATAACATTTGGTGATGCGCAAACAGCTGCGTGTATATTCAGCATTCAAACCCTTTAGAATTGGGCTATTAAAATGGTTACTTCAAATAAAGTTCCAGAAAAGAAAGTCGTGAAAATGGGCGATCCGAACAACGGCGTAGTAGTGCCACAAAGAACCTTGCTTGGAGAAGTAAACGAGCACATAACATGTCCACTATGTATGGGATACTACATAGATGCCACAACTATTGTCGAATGTTTACACTCTTTTTGTAGGAGTTGTATTATTAAACACTTGAAAGTGAAAAGTTATTGTCCTGTATGCGAAATGATGATAAATTCTGCAAAACCTAATATTAAACTTGATAAGGCCCTTCAAGACATAGTGTACAAACTTGTACCAGGTCTGTTTCAAAAGGAAATGGAAAGACGGCAACATTTCTATGCATCTAGGCCTGGCTCGGCTGCTACAGCTACACCAGAGCAAAGAGGAGAAGATACTGAAAGGATTATTTTTAGCCCAGAAGACGTTATTTCCTTTTCTTTGGAGTATGCAGACGCTACTGACTCCGACAGTATATCTAGCAAATCTTCTGATAGTAATGAACCACCTACACCTGCTATTACGAGAAGATATCTACAATGCCCAGCAGTTGTAAACATAAGTCATTTGAAGAAATTCCTTTGCATGAAATTTGATATTGACAGCACACAATTTGCCATTGATATATTGTATAAGAGAGTACCTTTACCTGATTACTACACTTTAATGGACATTGCATACATATACAATTGGAAAAGAAATGAGCCCATGAGATTTTTCTATCAAATTATTGATTATGTGGCTATAAGAAACAGGATATTTGAAATAAATAGAAAAGGAACACATGAAAGCAAATCAAGTCCTGCACTAACAGAAGATACAAGTGTAAATAGCCCAGTTCCACATGTGGAGCAAGGATCTGAAGCTTCTTCAGGAACCGACAGCCCCATGCTTGAAGAAAACAATACAAAACAAACAGGTGATGCTAAGAAAGGCGATAAAGAGGATAAAAACAAAGAGTCACTTGAAAAATTGAATTCTGAGAATGGTAACTCATCAAAGAAAACTGAAGATGAAGTAGAAAAATCTCAGTTTTTGAACTCATTTGAACTTGCGCCTAAAAGTAACTGTGTACCAAAAACTTCACCATCTAAACCTAGTACTGCTGATGAACCAGTACTTTCAACAGATTCTGGATCTAAAACTCAAATGAATCCACCCAAAACTCTAACAAATCTACCCAAAACTGAAGAAAAACAGACAGATAGCTTAAAAAGGAAATTTCAGTTGCCTCCAAACACACCTGAGTTGAAGAAGTTAAAGATTGAGATAGAAAAGACTAAAATAACAAACTACCTCAGTTCCCCGGCCACTGGCAGTGCATCATCTTTATCAAACAATACAAAACCTAAAGACTCTACTTTAAAACCAAAAGAAGCGGAGCTTCCTTCTAAAACTTTGCAAGGAAGCATTCTCTCGAGTAATGTGCCTTCTACTTCTATTCCCAAGAAAGAAGTAAAGCAACCGCAAGTTCCAACCGCTCAATCACATAGCACAGACAGTTCAGGGATCAAGAGAAGTGTTCCCCAACATGTGGCTACTTCTAAACGTAAACCTTCTGAAATGCCACCACCAGCACATCAACACTCTGCAGCACAAAAAACTATATCCCCTCTTAAAATTCAAGTTCCAAAATTGGAAATTCCTAGACATCCTGATGTTCAAAAACCTCATGTAAAAAAGATTCCTGATTTGAAACCAAGCACACCGCCTACACAAAACAAAGGACCACCAGTAAATAAAGTTCGAATGGATCTCTTGGCTAATAATAGTGATCCCACTATAGACAGAACCAAAATCTTATCCCAAGTTAAAACATCGCTGAGCTCTCCGAATGCACCAACCACATCAGGAGATCCTCTTAAATCCCTATTTGATTCATGTAAAATTAACATACCATCATCTCTATCTATCACTTTGACTGATCAAAAACAAGATCCTCGTAACCCTGGCGATTCTGTGGCACCAGATCCTAAAAAGAGTGTTGTCAACAAAAATCTTACAGGTGCTAGCAATTCTCTCACTCATAAAGTGCCAAGTCCACCAGTTCACAATTACATAGAAATACTTAAATTACCTGAAAGTGAGTCAAAAAAGCCCAATAAATCTGAAGCAGGGAATGATACTAAATCAAATCCACAAAGTAAAAATGAATCAGCTAGTGTATCCAATAAACCAGGCAATAAATCTTCAGAGTCTTCCGCTAAGGGACCAATTCCTAACCTAAAACCTATAGCAGACACCAAGTTAGCTAAACAATCTGCTACTGGCGGAGGGCCAATTACATTCCAACAAACCTTCGAACAGCAATTACAGGCTTTGCAAGGTGATAAAAAATCGAAGGGCCCAAAGAATAAAGCTCAAGTACCAAAACTAGTGCCAGTGCCAACCACCCCTAAAGCCTTTAGTGCTGCAAATAAACCTAGCACATTTACTAACAAACCTACTCCAAATGTAGAAAGTAAAACCAGCACTGCTCTTGATTTGTCATCTCCACACAATGTGCAGTCACCATCGGGTCCACCACAAAACCTTGAAAAAGCATTTGAAACTATGCAGTCAATTGCTAATTTGGCCAAAAAACAAAATCTGCCACCTAAAGGGATGCCACCATCTATGATACAGAGTCCAAGCTTTCCCGGGATGTCCAACAGACCTATGGCTTCTGGTGGCAGTCCCCTAAGAATACCTTCTACAAGTAATATGAGTCAAATTAAACTTGACAAAAGTGCCAGTGGGAGTCAGATAAATACTGCCAGACAGGAATCGGTAAAACATAATTCTATGAAACCGACAAATCTTTCAAGCCCAACAACTGCACCTCCAATATATCAAATGGTTTCCCATGCATCCCCGGCTCCTGCACAACCCTCTCCAAGGCAGATTCGCTCACCTAGCTCATCTCCCAAATTAGTTATTGCTGAGGATAAACACGCAAGCAATGCACCTTTAGACCAGAACATTAATCAGTCAAACCAAATAACCAGCACGCAGCTTTCAAATTCCATGGTCCCTAAAAGTGAGTCCTCTACAGCTCTGCCAGGGCCCTCCAAACCAGGTTTGAAATCCTTGAAACCTATGACACCTGCAAGTAAATTGACATCTAATAGACCACCTGTAACACCACCAATGAAACCCAACCCAGGCAATATGACCACCCCTGACTATCTTCCGCCCCAATTCATGCACAATGCATTAATAAGACATCAAATGGAAATGAATGGACTGGCTTGGATGAAGCAACGTCAATACAATTTTGACTTTTTAAAAAGTATGACAAATATGGCGCACCAAACGCAGAATGATTTCAACAAAGATAAGCAATAAATTGTGTACAAAGCATTAATATTAAAATAACCTGTATTTTGAATTTTCCTCATGATCATGAATAATTTGTTTAATATTCATTTATTGATGAATGTTATACATTTGGCTTTTGAATTTTATTTAAAACTTTGTTTAGTATCAAAATTATTGGGATACTAAACAAAGTTTTATACAAAGTTTCATTAATTTTACTGTATATGTATATTCATTAATAAGTTTGTAGTTGTAAAAGTATTGATTGTGTGGTATTTTGTTGTTTTGTTTTAACTGTTATAAAACTAACAAAAAGAATGTGTGTTCATTTTATACATATTAATAAGACAAATCAACTACTTACATCATCCAATCTTTTCATCTATGATTTTTTAATAATATTTTGAGACTATTTTAGATTATGATAATGCTACTTCATTGTATAATGTGTTTTTTATTTATTTGGTAAGATGGCATACTAGTAAGTAGATATTATACAGTGTATAATTGAATAACTTTAAAATAAATTATGTGAGTAACACACTATTGTCTTATTTTTATAAAACTAGGAACCTGATGTTGCAAAATAACAGTTGACGAAGTTATGTTGAATCAGCAAAAGTACAATTAATTTGGGTCACAGTATGCGCATATTGGTAGTAGGTTATAAGGCAAGAACGTCATAACAAGGTACATACATTATTGTTAATTTACTAAAATCTTAGGGAGAATGATCATTCATCTCATCTCATGCGTTTACAGATGGCGGCAGTGCAAGCTACGATTCCTTTCAAGTTGCGCAAGAGAACTCGTCTCGGAAGTAAAATCGGGAAAACCGATGAAAACAAAGATATCTCAAATACAATAGAGAGTGCGAAAGAAAGAGTTCCTAAAAGACGTATAAAGCGCAGGTCTACTGACACCAATGAAAAGGGTAAGTTATTCTATATTAATTTAATACATAGTTAAAATTAATAATGTACCTAACTAAAATAATTATGTTCTGTGTAAGTTTTTTTCCTTATGGAAAATAAATATTCTTGTTGTCTATCATTACAGAAACATGTTCACCTGTAAAGATTTCAAGAAAAAATGTAGCTGAAATTAACGCCGAAGAAAAACAATGGAAAAAGTAAGTGTGATTGGCATAAATGTATGTGTCTATGTTTTTACCATCTATACATATAATAAAGCAGTAAGTCCAAAAAAATATGTACAAAGAATATAATAAAAAAATATGGTGCCTAAACCATATTTACAATAGCCAACTAAAAAAGTTTTTTTTTTAAATCCTTACTGTCTGTTTGTTTTGTCTGTATGTTCGTTCGCGCATCACGTAAAAAACTACTGGACCGATTGCGATGCGGTTTTCACTGTTGGATAACTTAGGGTTTGACTTAAATCTGTAAGTTAGTTCGCGCATCAAGTAAAAAAATCGGACAGATTGCGATGCGGTTTTCACTGTTGGATAGCTCACGGTTTGATTTAAAAACTGGGGTACTTGGTATCTCAATCCGATGATTAGATGCCGAGCAATAGATAAAAAACTTTTTGATGGCTAACCTAGTTATGAAGAAATGTAGTATATTGTACTTTATAGTATGTACGCGGGCAAAGCCGCGGGCACAGCTAATGTTACATATATGAACATATATACATATTAATAATAGTATAATAATAATAATAGTTTCAGCGTTGTATGTGTTCTTTTAAATTAGTTTCAACCCCTATCCTGCGAGAACCAATTAACTTTTCGGGATGTAAATTATCCCATATCCTACTTCATAATATGAACTCAAATCATACCAAGTTTCATTTGAATTCATCCAGTAGTTCGTGATGCGCGGCCTAGATACAGACAGACATACAGACAAAAATGAAAAACATACAGCTTAGGCTTCATTATCGAATATAGAGTAACCTCCAATAGAATATTTTCACAATATCTCTAATGTACAGAATTTGAAATTTTGAACCCATATCCCGCAGGAACCTATTTTTTTGTTCGGAATAAAAGGTATCCATATTTTTCACCCATCTTATAAACCATGTCTGTGCCAAGTTGCATCAACATCCATCCAATAGTTTCAGCATGCTACGTGTTCTTTTAAATAATTTTCCACCCCTATCCTGCAAGAACCCTTTAATTTTTCGGGATGAAACGTATCCTCAATTTTAACCCATCATATAACTTAAGACGGTGCCTAGTTGCATCAAAACCCGTCCATTAGTTTCAGCGTGGTACGTGTTTTAAATAAGTTTCAACCCCTATCCTGCGAGCACCCATTAATTTTTCGGGATGTAAAGAATCCTATGTTCTACCTCATAGTATGAACTCAAATCATACCAAGTTTCATTTAAATTCATTTAGTAGTTTCGGCGTGATGCCTAGCCATGATACAGACAGATAGACAGACAGACAAAAATGAAAAAAATACAGTTTTGGCTTCAGTATCGAAAAAGAGAACCCTCCAAAAAAAATATTCAAATTATCTTCAATGTACAGAATTTGACCTGTTACAGTTTTATTGTAAGTATATAGATGTGGACGTTCGTGTGTATGTGTATTTGTTACCACTGAGCGCTGAAACGACTGAACGGATTTTGATGAAATTTTCTTTTAAATATACTTTAAGCATTATTAGTTATTCTATGCTTTAGGTTCTGGAATAACACAGGATACGCTGAAACGGCTGAACGGATTTTGATGAAATTTGAGTTAAAGATACTTCTTTTTAGATCCTTTGTTATTCCAGGGGTTTGATTATCAATAATAATCGTCATATATCACCATTGTCCACGGTGGATAGGTATATCTGCGGGGTGCCGCTTCGGTAAATATTGGACTAAACTTCTAAACCACGTGAGTTGCGGGTTCGATCATCGCGATAGAGCCAAAAAATTATGCACAGAAAAAAAGCACAACATTTTGAGTGTCTAGGTGGTATGGGATAATTTTCATAGTTCCTACAACGTACAGGATACTAAAGTACTCTTGATTCTCCAGATGCAAGAAAACTAGCAATTAGAGTAGATTTTAATCGTTTAACGTGACACGAAAAAAAAAACGGCCAAGTGCGAGTCGTACTCGCGCACTGAGGGTTCTGCACAAATTTAACTTTGCCGTTGGAATACTGTTGTCCCTCCATACATAGACATTGGTAGCGGGTAGTTTACCAACTGCAAATAATAATAAAATTGCAAAATAAGTATTTTTTTATGATATGCATATTTACGGTTTTCGTATTTTCCCCTGAACTTTTGCAATAAGACATTGCTTCTTGCCAAATTTCATGATTCTAGGTCAACAGGAAGAACCCTATAGGTTTTGATTCCCTTGCGAGTGTCAAAATATGCCGCATAAACGGTCGTATCTTTTGATTGCGTTGAATTAGAAGTTTGTTTTTTTCACAGCTCCAAGGGATTGCAGATCTGATTATTTGATAATAATTTTAACTTGATACCTCCACGCGTTCCTCGGGATAAAGCATCTTGACAGACAGACAGACGCACGGACCACGAAGTGATCCTATAAGGGTTTCTTTTTGCCTTTTGAGGTACGGAACTCTAAAAAGACTATAACCACAGAATAAACAATAGTACAAGTACAGAAAGATAACTGAGTCAAGTCATTTAAATACATTGCAACTCTCGCTACAACGCAATAAAGTGCAATTTAACTCGCACAGCGCTCTGCGAGCTTTCAATTATATTTACCTAGAAGGCGCTCACCCATTGCGTGCAGGCTAGAATGTACCGTATCACAACGCGCGAGAGCTTCCATTGCTCTAACCGTTTCAGAATCGCTCTGTCACTTTTTCGCTGGGTAGGGTTGTTAGTATTAAGATATGACTAGGTATATACTTGTATCTTGTACTATTAATTATTCCATGATAATTATGATATGACTTAGACATTGTAACAGAAGTAATTACTTACGTATTACTATAATTTTTTATAGTTCTATTACATACAATGACATTCGAATCAGAATAGACCTAATACCTACCTAATATTTACCATCCCGTTTTCAGAACGCTGATAAGTGTAGTGAGATTTGTACCTACGTATTAAGTGTCGTTGACTTATTATATAATAATAGGTATTGCACTTTGATGAATAAGGGTGCCTGTCTGAATTCCATGGTTAATGAATGAAAAATAAATGACTACCTACGTAATAAAATGTAGGTATGTAAGTATTGAAAGTAGGTAGGTATTCTACGAAACCTATCACCCATCACTGCTGCATGAACAGATTTGCCACGACTTGCCGATTCTGGCGCGCGGTAATTGCGACCGTATGACGCATACATAACTTGAACCTATTACACTTAGAATAACTACTTATATACACATAATAGGTAGTTATTCTAAGGTATTACAATTATTACCTTTTGATATCCTTTGGATTCGTAAAGAATGGCAATTCGTGTCGTATGTATCATTCGGCTGTTTAAATAGTAATATAATTATATTACTATTTAAACAACGGAATGCTATGCAATACCCTCTATCGCTATGGTCGCTTCTTGGTACTCATAATTAAAAATGAACAAATTTTGACGAAAACTTTACGTAAGTAGGTACTTTATTGCTAAGCACACGGCGCGCGACTCATCGAGCGCACGCTTGACACGCTACTGCATGAACCCTAATATTGCGGCCCCGAAGTGTAGGTATAATATTTGTACTTGTTGCGGAGTGCGACCGGCCTGCTATAACTCAGATCTTGTGGTCTTTATGTATAAGTTTTTTTTTAAACTTTAATTTAACTTCACTTGTATGTATTTCCTAGAATTTTGTTCTCGTGTCAATGCACGATTACTTAAATGCCGCCATTTTTAATCCAATATGGCGGACGTTACAAAAAGGCGATTTATCATTTCCACAGCAACCTCTATTATATGGGTTACAAATGAAAGGGCTTATAAGCGAAACACAATAAGTGAAGTGACATCATTCTAAATTATATATGGCGGACGTCACATAATGTCGATTTATAATTTCCATAGTAATCCCTATTATATGGGTATCAAATGAAAGGGATTGGTGAGCGACATTACATGGCTACTGCATAAAAGCTTTTTTCTAAATTAAACTCTTTAGTATTATTTTACTAATATAATAACGCGCCACGTTCACAAATCAAAGAGGAAACTGTATCAGGAACTACGAGGATCATGGTCCCACAAACACCCAGACCAGGACTCTGGGCCAATATATGTGATCCACACATTTTGGCCTGCGCTGCGCGGGAATCGAGACCGTAACCTCACGCTTCGCAGCCGACTTACTGTGCCACAGAGGCCATCAATCGTTTCTTTAGTCGAATTAAAAAAAAAAAAAAAAATTTGTCATGTCTATAAAAACATATTTATTTTTCAGAGCTGTATGCATGCAGCCCCTAACAAGTAGAGAAAAGGAAATAGAGTTTCTAGAGCATTTTTTGATGGATCACCTTGAAAGTGAACAATCCGCATCCTTGTACGTGTCAGGGCAGCCGGGCACGGGGAAAACTGCCAGCTTATCCTACATATTGCAGCTTCCTAAGGTATACACAGAATTACTTAATAAATTTTAAACGAAAAAAAAAGTTTAAGGATTTCCAATATTTGGCATAGTTTTGAAACCTGTATATTTACGAGTATATGGATAGAGGACGTTCCTAAGAAAAACATAAAGTGTGTTAGTTTGTCGTATAAGGTAGTGCTCTGTGGTTCTGACATCAGAGCACTACCTTATAGTCAAACA
The DNA here is from genome assembly GCA_946251855.1 of Alsophila aescularia. Classification (NCBI taxonomy): domain Eukaryota; kingdom Metazoa; phylum Arthropoda; class Insecta; order Lepidoptera; family Geometridae; genus Alsophila; species Alsophila aescularia. Next base: position 49,387,961 of record OX276375.1, read on the forward strand.
AATACACTTTATATGTTTTTTATTAATATGTCGTTAAGCCATGTCAGAAGCCTTCGGGCGGCCTCACTAACATATAAAGTGTGTATAAGGTGGTGCTCTGATGTTCTGACATCAGAGCACTACCAACATACGACAAACAAACAAACACACTATATGTTAATAACAGCCGGGACCGACAGGGACCTCGACGAAGCCCTAGAACGAGTGGTGGATATCCTAAGGGAGGAAGGGTTGAGGTTCTGTCAGCTGCAACGTACTGGTACGAATTCCAAACTCCGCAGATACTCTTCGGCTTATGGATGAGAGACGAGATGATGTGTAGGCCAATTCGTCAGAGAAGTGGGGCCTCAATCGTAACATCACCAAGCTGGTGCGTCGAGACCTCCGATGCTCTAACACACGCCGTATTGAAAAGGCTATTGAGCAAAATCGGAGGTCGCCCGAAACGTAGAATTTGTGTCGGGTGACAAGGTCGCAGGACAAATGTTGCCTAATGAAAACGGGGATTAAAGCTGTGTCTACGCTATACGAGCCGAGCACGAGCGGAGCACTGTGCTCCGCCAAATGCCAACTCAAAGGGAGGGAAAAACGGCTACGCTCGTGCTCGACTTGCCTAACGTAGACCCACCTTAAGATTTCGTACGCTTGAATGTAACTAACACGATTGACACGATTTAGTGGCCGGCGACATTTTTGCCGCTGCAGTGTTGTTGTGGTTGTAGCGCCTGTTTTGGTCCTGTTGTTACACGACTGCCCAAAAAAAGGAGTGTAATGTTTTTTAGGATTCATGTATGTTTGTATGAATGTGAGTTTCTTTATTCCACCATAACTTGTATACGCCTGAACAGATTTATACGTATGGGTATCGCTAGAATCCTTATATCCCCCGAGTAACATAGGCTAAATATTTATTTTTGAAAAAAAAAAAACAATGTGGCTCCATTTTTAAATGCGAAAGAAATATTTTTTCTTCAAATTTTACACCATGGGTATCAAATTAAAGGCCTTGATAAGCACATGCCGACAGTATATGATTTATTGGAATAAGTTGTTATTTGGCAGGGCAGGCGTGTTTTTTTAGCTTATAAGTTATTTATTACTTCGATAGAGGCGATATAGCTGATGTCCCATTTGTCCCATACTAGGAGTATATAAATATTGTCTGTTCAAAATGTAATGTTATGTTTCCTGCAGGTACAGGAAGGCTATAAACACGTATACATCAACTGCACGATGATGAAGTCTGCCGCTAGCATCTACAGCAGAATATGCAAGGAACTGCAGTTGAAGACGTCAGGATCGACGGAGAAAGTGTGCTGTAGCGCCATAGAGAACTACTTGAATAAGAAACATAAAATGATGTGAGTTCAGTTACTACTTTAATATTTATACCTCTTCTCTATGGTTATTTACATGTAGTTGTGGAGATATTTGTAATAATTATTACCATAACCAAAAAGCCGATTTCGAATGGGTAAAAAAATACTACTGGATCAATTTCCACGAAATTTGTATGAGATCACCCGTAGGTCTACACTTGAAATAAAACAAATAAAAATCTAATTTGGCCCAGAAATGTAGGAGAAATCGATGAAAATATATATGTATAAATAATAAGCAGTAAATGTAGGAGAAATCGATGAAAATATATATGTATAAGTAATAAGCAGTAAATGTAGGAGAAATCTATGAAAATATATATGTATAAGTAATAAGCAGTAAATGTAGGAGAAATCTATGAAAATATATATGTATAAATAATTAGCAGTAAATGTAGGAGAAATCTATGAAAATATATATGTATAAGTAATAAGCAGTAAATGAAGATTAAATAACTAATCAAAAAACCATGTTATATTTTAGACTGCATATTTTTTTATTTGTAAGTGCTCTCTCTACGAGATGTGAGCTACCCCGAAAGTTTCAGCCGGATAGCTAATCGGGAAGTGCTCGAAATTTGAGTTGCAAGATTCCACCCGGAACGACAGACAGACAGACAAACAAAACAGTGACTTAATAAAAACGTGGTTAAAAGGTTCCAATAAAACTAATTCGATACAAAGAGCGGGCAGTAAACGCGGCCTATTTTTTTACCTGTTTTTTTTTAATTCGGTTTCTTTCTCTTATTTTCAATCTGGTTCCAGTTTCGAAATATTTGGCTAATAATTAACCTTTTTGCTTCAGTTACATGTGCCACTTTATGCTACAGGGGGGATCATTATTATCACTGCTATTTAGGGTATAGTAGTTTACGAGCTATAGTTGACCAAGTTAACGCATTTTATGGCCGCGTCAACTCTGAACAAATACCATAGTGAGAAGCATAATCCAATTACAATAAAACAACTTTGACGACCGGTTGGTCTGGTGGCTAGCGACCCTAGGTACGAAATCAAATGGCCGCGGGTTCGAATCCTGCAAGGTGCAATCATTTGTGCAGAAATATTTGTTTCCGAGTCATGGATGTTATATTGGTATCTATGTATGTTTATCCGTTATCTAGTACCCATAGTACAGGGTATCCTAGTTTGGGGCTAGGTAATTGGTGTGGAATTGTCCCGAATATATTTATTTAACTTGTTGGTGTATTATTATAATGTTTAAACTACTGGACAGAATGCAATGTGGTTTTCACTGTTGGGTAGCTAAGGATCCTGGATAGGAAACCCTAAAATCTATCCGTGACACGTATACTTGGCCGGTTTTCATATATTATTTTCCTTTTCATGTCATGAGACATTGTTTTTTATGTTGCCTACGAGTATCTATACTTATAATAAAGCAATAGGAACGAAATAGTCTGTACAAACAAGATAATTTAAAAAAATGCTCTTATAATAAGTTACTGAACAAGAATAAAATTAAAATTAAAAAATTTGTAAAAAAAATTACTAAATTTCGTGTCTGTTTGTTTGTCTGTATGTTTGTTCGCGCATCACGTAAAAACTACTGGACCGATTGCGATGCGGATTGCGATTCACTGTTGGATAGCTTAGGGTTTGACTTAAAAACTGGTGCACTTGGTATCTGAAGACAAGCAATCGATAAAACCTTTTTGACGCCTGAAGGAATTTTGATCAAATGTTGGTATATTAGTATTTTAGGTGTTGGAATAGTACATACAGTACTTTTAACCTTGAGAAATGAACACAATTAGTTTACAATAAATGTTGGTATATTAGTATTTTAGGTGTTGGAATAGTACATACAGTACTTTTAACCTAGAGAAATGAACACAATTAGTTTACAATAAATGTTGGTATATTAGTATTTTAGGTGTTGGAATAGTACATACAGTACTTTTAACCTAGAGAAATGAACACAATTAGTTTACTATAAATGTTGGTATATTAGTATTTTAGGTGTTGGAATAGTACATACAGTACTTTTAACCTAGAGAAATGAACACAATTAGTTTACAATAAATGTTGGTATATTAGTATTTTAGGTGTTGGAATAGTACATACAGTACTTTTAACCTAGAGAAATGAACACAATTAGTTTACTATAAATGTTGGTATATTAGTATTTTAGGTGTTGGAATAGTACATACAGTACTTTTAGCCTAGAGAAATGAACACAATTATTTTACTATAAATGTTGGTATATTAGTATTTTAGGTGTTGGAATAGTACATACAGTACTTTTAACCTAGAGAAATGAACACAATTAGTTTACTATAAATGTTGGTATATTAGTATTTTAGGTGTTGGAATAGTACATACAGTACTTTTAACCTAGAGAAATGAACACAATTAGTTTACAATAAATGTTGGTATATTAGTATTTTAGGTGTTGGAATAGTACATACAGTACTTTTAACCTGGAGAAATGAACACAATTAGTTTACAATAAATGTTGGTATATTAGTATTTTAGGTGTTGGAATAGTACATACAGTACTTTTAACCTAGAGAAATGAACACAATTAGTTTACAATAAATGTTGGTATATTAGTATTTTAGGTGTTGGAATAGTACATACAGTACTTTTAACCTAGAGAAATGAACACAATTAGTTTACTATAAATGTTGGTATATTAGTATTTTAGGTGTTGGAATAGTACATACAGTACTTTTAACCTAGAGAAATGAACACAATTAGTTTACTATAAATGTTGGTATATTAGTATTTTAGGTGTTGGAATAGTACATACAGTACTTTTAGCCTAGAGAAATGAACACAATTAGTTTACTATAAATGTTGGTATATTAGTATTTTAGGTGTTGGAATAGTACATACAGTACTTTTAACCTAGAGAAATGAACACAATTAGTTTACAATAAATGTTGGTATATTAGTATTTTAGGTGTTGAAATAGTACATACAGTACTTTTAACCTAGAGAAATGAACACAATTAGTTTACAATAAATGTTGGTATATTAGTATTTTAGGTGTTGGAATAGTACATACAGTACTTTTAACCTAGAGAAATGAACACAATTAGTTTACAATAAATGTTGGTATATTAGTATTTTAGGTGTTGGAATAGTACATACAGTACTTTTAACCTAGAGAAATGAACACAATTAGTTTACTATAAATGTTGGTATATTAGTATTTTAGGTGTTGGAATAGTACATACAGTACTTTTAACCTAGAGAAATGAACACAATTAGTTTACAATAAATGTTGGTATATTAGTATTTTAGGTGTTGGAATAGTACATACAGTACTTTTAACCTAGAGAAATGAACACAATTAGTTTACAATAAATGTTGGTATATTAGTATTTTAGGTGTTGGAATAGTACATACAGTACTTTTAACCTAGAGAAATGAACACAATTAGTTTACTATAAATGTTGGTATATTAGTATTTTAGGTGTTGGAATAGTACATACAGTACTTTTAACCTAGAGAAATGAACACAATTAGTTTACTATAAATGTTGGTATATTAGTATTTTAGGTGTTGGAATAGTACATACAGTACTTTTAGCCTAGAGAAATGAACACAATTAGTTTACTATAAATGTTGGTATATTAGTATTTTAGGTGTTGGAATAGTACATACAGTACTTTTAACCTAGAGAAATGAACACAATTAGTTTACTATAAATGTTGGTATATTAGTATTTTAGGTGTTGGAATAGTACATACAGTACTTTTAACCTAGAGAAATGAACACAATTAGTTTACAATAAATGTTGGTATATTAGTATTTTAGGTGTTGGAATAGTACATACAGTACTTTTAACCTAGAGAAATGAACACAATTAGTTTACAATAAATGTTGGTATATTAGTATTTTAGGTGTTGGAATAGTACATACAGTACTTTTAACCTAGAGAAATGAACACAATTAGTTTACAATAAATGTTGGTATATTAGTATTTTAGGTGTTGGAATAGTACATACAGTACTTTTAACCTAGAGAAATGAACACAATTAGTTTACTATAAATGTTGGTATATTAGTATTTTAGGTGTTGGAATAGTACATACAGTACTTTTAACCTAGAGAAATGAACACAATTAGTTTACAATAAATGTTGGTATATTAGTATTTTAGGTGTTGGAATAGTACATACAGTACTTTTAACCTAGAGAAATGAACACAATTAGTTTACAATAAATGTTGGTATATTAGTATTTTAGGTGTTGGAATAGTACATACAGTACTTTTAACCTAGAGAAATGAACACAATTAGTTTACAATAAATGTTGGTATATTAGTATTTTAGGTGTTGGAATAGTACATACAGTACTTTTAGCCTAGAGAAATGAACACAATTAGTTTACAAAAATGTTGGTATATTAGTATTTTAGGTGTTGGAATAGTACATACAGTACTTTTAACCTAGAGAAATGAACACAATTAGTTTACAATAAATGTTGGTATATTAGTATTTTAGGTGTTGGAATAGTACATACAGTACTTTTAACCTAGAGAAATGAACACAATTAGTTTACAATAAATGTTGGTATATTAGTATTTTAGGTGTTGGAATAGTACATACAGTACTTTTAACCTAGAGAAATGAACACAATTAGTTTACAATAAATATTGGTATATTAGTATTTTAGGTGTTGGAATAGTACATACAGTACTTTTAACCTAGAGAAATGAACACAATTAGTTTACAATAAATGTTGGTATATTAGTATTTTAGGTGTTGGAATAGTACATACAGTACTTTTAACCTAGAGAAATGAACACAATTAGTTTACAATAAATGTTGGTATATTAGTATTTTAGGTGTTGGAATAGTACATACAGTACTTTTAACCTAGAGAAATGAACACAATTAGTTTACAATAAATGTTGGTATATTAGTATTTTAGGTGTTGGAATAGTACATACAGTACTTTTAACCTAGAGAAATGAACACAATTAGTTTACAATAAATGTTGGTATATTACTATTTTAGGTGTTGGAATAGTACATACAGTACTTTTAACCTAGAGAAATGAACACAATTAGTTTACAATAAATGTTGGTATATTACTATTTTAGGTGTTGGAATAGTACATACAGTACTTTTAACCTAGAGAAATGAACACAATTAGTTTACAATAAATGTTGGTATATTAGTATTTTAGGTGTTGGAATAGTACATACAGTACTTTTAACCTAGAGAAATGAACACAATTAGTTTACAATAAATGTTGGTATATTAGTATTTTAGGTGTTGGAATAGTACATACAGTACTTTTAACCTGGAGAAATGAACACAATTAGTTTACAATAAATGTTGGTATATTAGTATTTTAGGTGTTGGAATAGTACATACAGTACTTTTAACCTAGAGAAATGAACACAATTAGTTTACAATAAATGTTGGTATATTAGTATTTTAGGTGTTGGAATAGTACATACAGTACTTTTAACCTAGAGAAATGAACACAATTAGTTTACTATAAATGTTGGTATATTAGTATTTTAGGTGTTGGAATAGTACATACAGTACTTTTAACCTAGAGAAATGAACACAATTAGTTTACAATAAATGTTGGTATATTAGTATTTTAGGTGTTGGAATAGTACATACAGTACTTTTAACCTAGAGAAATGAACACAATTAGTTTACAATAAATGTTGGTATATTAGTATTTTAGGTGTTGGAATAGTACATACAGTACTTTTAACCTAGAGAAATGAACACAATTAGTTTACTATAAATGTTGGTATATTAGTATTTTAGGTGTTGGAATAGTACATACAGTACTTTTAACCTAGAGAAATGAACACAATTAGTTTACTATAAATGTTGGTATATTAGTATTTTAGGTGTTGGAATAGTACATACAGTACTTTTAGCCTAGAGAAATGAACACAATTAGTTTACTATAAATGTTGGTATATTAGTATTTTAGGTGTTGGAATAGTACATACAGTACTTTTAACCTAGAGAAATGAACACAATTAGTTTACAATAAATGTTGGTATATTAGTATTTTAGGTGTTGGAATAGTACATACAGTACTTTTAACCTAGAGAAATGAACACAATTAGTTTACAATAAATGTTGGTATATTAGTATTTTAGGTGTTGGAATAGTACATACAGTACTTTTAACCTAGAGAAATGAACACAATTAGTTTACAATAAATGTTGGTATATTAGTATTTTAGGTGTTGGAATAGTACATACAGTACTTTTAACCTAGAGAAATGAACACAATTAGTTTACAATAAATGTTGGTATATTAGTATTTTAGGTGTTGGAATAGTACATACAGTACTTTTAACCTAGAGAAATGACCACAATTAGTTTACTATAAATGCACTTGAATTTGGGTTTTGTTTAGATATTTTAGCTTGTTGCCGACTGCGCGGAGAGTAATTTGTTTATCAGCCTATGTATGTTTGTTCCTTTGTGGCACTATATAAACCAAACGCGTGGACCTATTTTGATAATTCTTACGTCAATCGATTTGTCTTAATCTTGCGAATGTCACTAAAGAAGATAGTAATCAAAATTCAATAAGGCGACAACCAAACGCCTTATTGTGAAAAAGAAAACAAAACGATGAACTATGTTAAGTGGAGTATCATTGAATAGGTATTTGAAAACCATCTTTAGGTTTCTCTTATCATTTTTTTATTTCGAATGACCATTTACGATCTATAACGATTTAAAGTTGGTTAGCAACCATTCTCACTTACATTTTTTCCTCATTACACGACTGCCCAACAAAATGTGTGTATTGTTTTTAGCATTCATGTATGTTTGTTTGTATGTATGTGAGTTTCTTTATTCCACCATAACTTTAAATGCCAGAACAGATTTAGACGTTTTGGGTATCGTTAGAATCCTTACATCCCCCCGAGTAACTGCGTTTAAGCTATATATTTTTTTGAAAACGTTCGTTATGGCGGCAGTATGGCTCCATTTTCAAATTAGGAAAAAAAACTATTTTGCAATATGGGTATCAAATTAAAGGCTTTGATAAGCACATGCCAACAGTATATAATTTATAGGCAAAAGCTCTTTTTTGACAGGGCATGCGTGTTTTTTAGCTTTAAGCTAGTTTTCGTTTTGTTTGCAGTCTGTTATTTCTTGTTTTATCGACTATGTTGTAACTTAAGTTTTATTTCTTTCAGCCTTTTAGTATTAGACGAGATCGATCAGCTGGACAGCAAACGGCAATCGGTTCTATACACGATATTCGAGTGGCCGTCCCTGGCCGAGTCGCGCGTCGTGCTCGTCGGCGTCGCCAACGCGCTGGACCTGACGGAGCGCACGCTGCCGCGGCTGCAGGCGCGCTGCTCGCTCCGCCCCGGCACGCTGCACTTCACGCCCTACACCAAGGAACAGATCATTAGCATATTCACCACCGTGCTGGCCAACGAGGACAACACTAACGTCTTCTCGCCGGTCGCATTGCAGATGTTAGCAGGTATGTGCAGGATGCTACTGAAACAATGCTCGCATATTTTTCAAACCAGTGACCAGTGACCCCCGGATTGCCCCGCTCCCTCTCCTCCCCCCAGGATAATGGAACAACCTTATCAAATTATTGTATTGTCATTGGTCCTCGATAAGTGTGCAAAGATTCAATTCAATCTGAAGTTTTGAAGTGGGTAAAAAAACACGTTAAAAATTCCGTTACAAATAAACATATATGCAGATGGAACTAACAAGTGTGATAAAAAATATTCTTATTCTCTGCTCTCCGGCAATTTTTCTTACGTACAAGCGCTTTTTTATATAAGAAAAAACAAAGCTTTGTGAAGGATAGCACAGAGAAATCTTTACCAGGTAGTAAAATTGGAGGGGGTGCGGCACCCCCCGTTTGATTTAAGGGGGGCATTTGGCCCCCTCTGCACCCCACTTCCGCGGTCCCTGCTGGTGACACTGTACTGTACGTGTGATACCGCGCGCCCGATGACCATGTTCCGGCTAGTTAGCTCTCCTTGAATCTCGGGCACAGATTAAATAATAGACTGTCTCGGGCGCGTAGAAAGAGCCCGTTCCACACACCGCGCGCCCGTGCAACTACCGCGCGCCTTCCGTCTCACCCACACCAAAGAAAAGGAACGATAGCTAACGTCATACATTAGTACAAAGCTCACGTAAAACTTATTATCGTCGCCGGTACCTAGTAGTTTGCCTTAATATGTATATACTAGCTGAAGTGTGATACACCTAGTGCCATCTATCGAACAATTGGAAACTAAAACTTCGTTGTAAGTGTGTGTGTAAAGGTATGTATAGCGTGACATATGAGTGGGTGTGATGGAGCGTAAATCGACTAAAGTTGGAACCTTATTAAATAAAATGTATTTATAAAATTTAAGTAATTGTATAGAATAATTCTATGTGACCAATTAGAACTTTTTTAAACTACGAAAGCAATTCAACTGTATCTCTTGGAACCTTCATACAGAAGTAACTTTCGATTAAGTTAACCTAGATGGCGCTGGTTTAAAAATGAAATGAAGTTAAACGAACTTTTCTACACTAAAATATGAATTTTGTTGTAATTGTTATTGCACTTTGCATAACAGCACAAAAAATGTATAAAAATAAAATACATTCGGGTCAATTCAAACCAATTATAGTACGAACCAAACTTAATGGCGGCTGTGAAGTTGGCGCTGAGTGCTGCGCTATAGCAAATATTAGGTATGCGCGGGCGTTGGAGGGGTGAGAGGATGCGCGATGCCGCGCTAGCAGCGCACTTCACAGCTGCCATTAAGTTTGGTTCGTACTATACCTAGCCCCAAACGAGGATACCCTGTACTATAGATACTACACAACGGATAAACATACATAGATACGAAATACGACTCATCCATGGTTCGGATACAAACATTTCTGCTCATTACACACAAATGATTGCACCTTGCGGGATTCGAACCCGCGAACGTTGGTTGTTTTCGCAGTCAGGGTCACTAAATTTACCATACTAACCGGTCGTCAACCGGTGTATGGTACTAACTAACCTAATACCAGTTATGTAGAGGGCCAGGATTCGAACTGGTACACTAAGCTCAGCAGGCGAAACTACCAACAGAGCCAGAGTCAAAGAAAAGATACACTACACGACAAGAAGCGACACTCAAGCTTGTGTGCTCGTAAAAGCGCTCGCGGCACCAAAGATAATCGAAAGGAAAGATAGCATCTCCTTACTCCACTCACAGTAGTTTATAAAATGTTGCTAGATGGCGATACTTGGCTCGCTAGAACTAAAATTTACCTGAAATCGACGAAATATCGCATTTTACTGTTCTGGTTTATCATTTTTATTTATTTTGAGGATAAAATACAAAATATTCATAACATTAGTAACGAAATTTGCAAATTCATAAGCAGGTCGATATGTGAACGAAAAGTCAATTTTAAACGTACGACCATTGTTGAATTATTTGTATTTGTTTCGTCGGCACAAATGATTTGTTGTTCATCGTCTTAGGGCAAGTAGTAAGCTGCCGATACTCGTATTTACTGAGGTGAGCGCTGGACGATTACAATTACCGATCTTGCTGTAGCTAAGTTACAATAACGTAGTCTGTCGAATACAATTTATTACGATGACTTAAATACAGCGTCATTGCGAGTAACCTTTGTTTACAATGTATTCAATTGTTAATACAATTATTTATAATGTATTCAGTTTACAATAGATTCAATTGTTAATACAATTAATTATAATGTATTCCGTTTACAATAGATTCAATTGTTAATACAATTATATAATAATGTATTCAATTGTTATTACAATTATATTATAATGTATTCAGTTTACAATGTATTCGGTGGCATGCGCAGTGATGCGGGTTCAAGTACCGTCCTTAAAACAAATTTTTCTAGTAGTATTTTATTTAAGAGATGTTTGAAAAATTATGGAAAATAACCGCCGTCGAGTTTCTTGACAGTTCTCCTCTAATGCCGAAGCGAACCCGCTGGCAGTGCCTCCTTGGGAGTTATGTCATTCTATATATATAATAAAGCAATAGGAATGAAAAAGAGGCATACAAGCTTTAGATTCTTGATTTTAAAATATAAGATGCAGTCATACATTTAATTTCTCCTTTGACGGGATCAGCTAGAACCTGGCGAGCTACTCCTCATGCCTCCGACAGCCATGAGGGGTATCGCCAGGTTCAAAATCAAGAATCTAAAGCTTGTTTGCCTCGTTTTAGTTTTATTCGCATTCGTTTTTTTGCTATTTATAATGATATATTTTTATTTTGACTTTGAATCACTTGTGCAACACATGTGATGCATCTGCTTTCATAAAGCTACTGTCCCCGCACGAGCATTCCCTCTTAAGACCAGGCTCTGCTTTTTAAGGGTTTTTTTTGCATTAATATGCTGGGTCAACCACAAACCTGATAAATGTGAAACTCAACATACATGTTTTTGAGATCTTTATCTCTCTAAGACTAAGACAAAAACATGATTAACAGAATTTCATTCGATACATTTTCTTATCAAAAATTACGTTATTTTTAGTAATGTTTACATTTTACTACTCAAAGGATTAAGTTTTATCTCTAAAATAAATTTCACAGTAAGAAAATATAGTTAATCATCTTAGGTTAAGACAAAATGTACCTAACTAAATTATTAGCCTGCCAATAAAATAAATAACTTTTGAGACATACGTCATTTAGTTCCAAGCTAAATTGTGTGTTCAAACAGCGCTCGCTATATTCAACCTTGGTACGTAGGCACTTCAGTGCTTATTGCGGGTAGTAGGCGGTCGAGTGTAGGGTAGGTGGCAGGGGAGTGGGAAAATGTGTACAAACATCCAACCAAGCATGTTTTTCACACAATTCGAACCTGGGACACTAAGCTCAGTAGGCAGAGCACTACCAACTGCGCCACATCTATACTTATTGAAACACCACTTAGGAACATAAAAACAAGTTAATCAGCATATAATGCTCTAATATGCTGTTTTGTTAATTCCCAGCTAAAATCGCTGCAGTGTCAGGTGACATGCGGAGAGCGTTGGACATAGGGCGGCGAGTGGTCGAGCTCGCGAGACGGAGCAAGTTCTCCGACAACCAGTCCGTAGACGCCATGATGCGGGACTCCGCCGTCACCGTGGAGCTGAAGCAGGTGCTACAAGTGCTCAACAACATCTACGGAGGCTGCAGAAAGATAGAAACGGACGTCGAAGACGGTTTCCCGATGCAGCAGAAACTGATTCTCTGCAGCCTGATTCTTATGCTGACGAAGGGCAAAAACAAGGATATTGTTATGGGGAAACTTCACGATGTTTATAAAAAGTAAGTAATTGAGTTATTATTATAATTTCAGCGACTTTATGTTATGTTTGGTTTGATGAAATTATGTTCTATTTTTATTATTATTATCAGCCCATATCGCCCCACTGCTGGGTCTCTCTTCCCTCCTTTCAATTTTTCCGGTCTATTGCTTTAGTTCACCATTCTTTCTCGTACGCATCAAGTTCGTCTCGCCACCGTCGTCTAGGCCCGCCACGCTGTCGCTTGACGCCTTGCGGGATCCATTCCGTGATGGATTTAGCCCACAGCTCGTCTGACATACGATACGACAGACGTGTCCAGCCCAGTCCCAGTCATATGGCTGCTTTTTGGTTACATCGGCGATCTGGCTCTTGGAGCGCAGTATTGTATTTCTGATACGGTCTGTCAAATTATCTTCTATATTTTTTTATTTTTTTAATAATAATAATAAGATTTTATTGAAATAAGCTCCGGTTACAAAACATTACAATCATTGGTCCCCAAACTAGGTTAACCTGTAACTTGGGAACCTCCTTCCTAAATGATACAATTCTTTATGGAACCTTAAATTAATTGAAGGAACCTTCCAATTGAAATACGCAAAAGTAAGAGAATGTATATGTAATATGTGTGTGTGTGTGTGTGTGTGTGTGTGTGTGTGTGTGTGTGTTGAATGTGTATGAACATTACCTATGAGGTAGCCGAAAGAGCTCAATACCCTACCTAAGTAAGGTAATGAATTCCTCCGTCTTCTCATAGTTCAAAGTTAATAACCATGTATATATTTTAAATTTACTTTTCGAGTGAGTGAATTCATAAATATTATTAATTTTGTTAATTTTATTAAACACGAAGTTGACATACATGAGGTCTGGTGTTGAAAATAAGCTGTACGAGATCGAGCAATAGCACAAACTTGTTCCTTTCTCCTTTTAGTTGAAGGTAATTTCTGATAGGGTGGTATTTTATGTTTCCTAAGTACTGTATGTAATATGTAAGTCTGTCTTATAGTTAAAAGTTGACATTCGCTATAAAGTTGTTCCGTTGAAAATCTGAAAGGCTTCGAGAACATGACTTTCAGAATACGTCTTTGGGCTCTTTCTAGTTTGAAAAAAAATAAATTGAATGTTTGTATGTCTCTATGCGCTCCTAAACCATTGATTGGATTGTGACGAAACTTTGGTAGAATCTTCTGAAGACCCGGGTTGGTTTATGGGTAAAAAACATCACAATTTAGAAGAAAAAAGACCCATATAAATTCGATATTGATATATTTTTTTATTTCATTAATGTTTTTAAAATGTTGAAGGATATGAAGCAATTGAAGTTTTTGAATCAAATTTGATCAAAAATCCTAAAATTTTGAGCTTTTGAAGCTTTTAAATCAAATTTGACCAAAAATTCTAAGGTATTTGGAGCTTTTGAAGCTTTTAGCTTTTTGTCAAAATAACAGGATTCAAAGACTTCTGAAGAAGCCCACGAGGGTTTATGGCCAAAAAATGTATACAAATAAAAAAAACTATGTTGTCAAGATTGCACGCGGGCAAAACCGCGGGGCGCAGCTAGTTATCAAGATTGCACGCGGGCAAAACCGCGGGGCGCAGCTAGTTATCAAGATTGCACGCGAACAAAACCGCGGGGCGCAGCTAGTTATCAAGATTGCACGCGGGCAAAGCCGCGGGGCGCAGCTAGTTTTCTATAAAATAACTGTTTTTTAATAGAACTGAGTTTAATAGAATGAGATGTGCAGGTAGCTCGCCTGATGGTAAGAGCTACGCCTGCCCATAACAATTGCAGTCTCACATAGAAATGTTGATAGTAAATTCTTGCGCAGCACTGTATTGCGCTTTTCAAACAGAGACATTACTTGTATACAATCTTTTATTTTTTCTAACCCCCGAACTCGAAAAGAGAGGGGTGTTATAAGTTTAATGACGTCTGTGGCATCGTAGCTTCCTAACGAATCTATTTTGATGTGATTTTTCTGTTTGAAAGATGTGATTGAGATGGTTCTTAGCTATAATGTCTAATTATAGCAATATAAATATCGGGGGATATATACATTTTTAATTTGTTTGCTTGTACTGGATAAAGTTTGTTATTTTTGTCGGTTCGATTCCTGTTGAGGTAAGCAAGTTCCCAAAAATCTTTGAATTCCGTTATAATTATTTTTATACACCAAGGAATGTTGCCTTTGTAAATTTCCCTCCGCTTTTAGATTCCACCTTGATTCCTTCTACATGGTAGGATCTCTGTAAATAAAATCTGATTTTCTGTACCATATTGAAAAAGTCATGCAAAACACTAGTTAGGCAATCGTTCAGCTTGAAGCGAATGTAAGTAGGCCTTCATTTCACCTTCATATTATAAGGTAAGGACGAATGCAATCTGCGAGTCGAGACTGTAATCGACATACCGGCTGCATCTCAAACGTCCCCTTTACCAATCGTAGCGTGTAATAAAAAAACATCTTTATGGGACATAAATGTGGAGGTTTCGAACGAATTACCATTGAGACCGAGCAAGAACGCTGACACGCATAACTTTATGTTTGTGCGGGGATGATAGGAATCCAAAATATTATAATTTTACAGTTACGGATATAGATAAGTATTGAAATAGTATGTTTCGGATATGTTATTTTTCAACCGGATTATTTTGGCTATTTATTTGTTACTAGCTGCGCCCCGCGGTTTTATTATTAAATAATTATCAAAAGTATAAATGTGTTGAGGGTATAAGCTATCTCCATACCAACATTCATTAATTTCCGTTGAGCCGTTTCAGCGTGAAGAAACAAACAAAACATACAATGATACACACACACACAAACACACGCTATTCTCCTTTCTCCTGGTACATCTTACGTAGTATTTATATATTTGTATTTACATATCAATAAAAAATCAATCAGTTTTTTAGCCTCATCCGTTAATATAAATCATTTACCAAAATAACAAAAAAAACAATCGGTAGAGCCATTCTCGAGTTTTTGCAAGACTAATTCACGGCAATTGATTTTTATATATTTGTTATATAAAAATATATTATTATGATCTTGACTATCATAATAATATATTATTATGATATTGTCTATCATAATAATATATTATTAAGATTACTTTTACGCAAACAAAAAGGAGCAGTTTTAGTAGGTACATAATAGGTTTTTGAATGTTTAATAACTAAATATTAAGTTACATATCAGTACGAATATGTCAAACTTTTATTTCAGACCGTGGATATGGGTATTTTTTTATATTCTTCGTAGTTTTGGATAAAATATCATCCATAAATATAATCCTTTAAATCTCAAATTTATAGTACCTCGAATATCTTACCTATTGAAAACTTTTGAAGCTAGAGTAAAGAAAGTAAAAATAGGCCGATTAAGTAGTCACTATGTGAAAACGCACGGCCGATGTAGTCCGTTAACCGCAGTAATGGCCGCGGAAGGGGGCTAATTATCTTCCATATTTGCACTTTTATGTGATTGTTTGAACCATAAATCGCCGATAACTGCTTGCACGCCGCCATGAATAGCCCGCTATTAGAAATGAACCCATGAATGGCCCATTAGCTCTAAGTCACTTTTACGTTGCGGTTCACAATGGAACCTATTGTGTAGCGAATTGCTCAATAGCCAATGTAGTGTCTCATGGAGGTGACGGTGGCATCACCATTTAGTCCAGGATATACCTTCTGCTGCCCTTTGATGATAATTCTTTGGTTCTTTTCTTCGAACGATTTTGCGTGAGTCTCAAGTCCGTTTTCTCGAAGGATGAGCTGGCGGCAGACCGAAAATCTACTACAAGGAGGAGGTTCTCAACTCTAATTTTTTTGTGTGAATGTTATGTCATTCAAATCTCTGAGATTTCTGAAGCAATTTAGAAGATCCTTTTTTAATTTAAAAGGGTGGACCTCTAGTGAGGTCCCATATAATTTTTACCTAAACTGATTCAGTCGTTTTTTTCAGTATATCCATTTGAAGTCGCGTTTCTAGCGGCGCCCGCAGATGCAAACGATGTCGCCTTCACCCCATTGGGGATAGAATTTCAAAAAATCCTTCTTTGCGCACGTTTAGATCACAAGCAATATTTCCCCTAAAGTTCTAGTGGTTAATTGGTTTAGGCTGTGCATTGTCTGTTATTGAGATGATCCGCTAGACAACCAAGATGATCAACAATTAGTAAGCTAAAGTGGCAATGGGCCGGTCACATAACTCGAACTACAACTGTTGGGGGGAGCTGGAGTGGAAACCGCGTTTAGGCAAACGTAGTGTAGGGCGTCCGCCGGCCAGGTGGAGTGACTGGATAAGGAGAGCCGAAGATCGGGTTCAGTGGCCTATGGTGTCGTTTACAAGGAGAGGCCTACGTCCACGTGGACGAATACGGGCTGATGATTGTCTGTCAGTCTCAGTAGGTACGTCACGGTACAATTTTGTAGATTATTAATGTAGAGTATTGTTCGTACAGGGTAGCAGCTGCTCGTAACATCGCACCCCTGGACATGTGCGAGATGTCGGGCGCGTGTGCGCTGCTGGAGGCGCACGGGGCGCTGCGCGTGTGCGCGGGGAGTACGGGGGGCGCTCGCGCGCGGCGCGTGCGCCTGCTGTGGGACCAGGCCGAGCTCAACGCCGCACTCCGGGACAAGACGCTCCTCTCCGCTATACTCAATGACATCGTCTGCTTGGGCTAAACTTTATGGCCGGTGACAATAAAGGCGCGAGTCCTGCGCAGTGACTTGTTTTAGGAACACGGGGGCGTACAAGAGTGAGGGTATACTCAGATCGTTCATAAAGTTTGCAACGTAGAGTACCTTAAAGGTTCTCTGACTCTTTTTGTTAAATTATCTTAAAATGTTGACAACGTAGAATTTGTATTTGTTTTTTATTGACTGACGAGACGCGCTAGTCGCTCGCCTGATGGTGAGCTTCACGCCTACACATAACTGACGAGACGCGCTAGTCGCTCGCCTGATGGTGAGCTTCACGCCTGCACATAACTGACGAGACGCGCTAGTCGCTCGCCTGATGGTGAGCTTCACGCCTGCACATAACTGACGAGACGCGCTAGTCTCTCGCCTGATGGTGAGCTTCACGCCTGCACATAACTGACGAGACGCGCTAGTCGCTCGCTTGATGGTGAGCTTCACGCCTGCACATAACTATAGGTTAGTTCACAGTGAACCAAAAAAAAACAATTGTATCTATTAATAGATTGTGTCGTAAGGATTCCTTATTTATTATTATGTTTAACTTAATTCAATAATTAAAAACATTTTATTTACGTAACTAAAATCTTATAAAGTAACTTTTTGTCATTTAAATAAAACACAGTACGCTACAAATGTCCTTTCCCTAATTCGCGGTTTTTTACACCTTTGAGCAATAGTAACTTCATACGGTCGCCATGGCAGCTATGGCCGTTTGGTCAACTTCACAACTCTCAAAAGTTCAAAAATATAATGTGTTTTAAGCTTCTGCACCTTATCTATTAGTTACGGAAAATTAGTCAAGTACCCGAATGCAGTGCCCGAATCAGTTGGTTGCAAAATCCTGTGCGTCACTGCATTCCTCTCGAATCAGTCCAGAGACGTTGGTCTTAAGTTTCAAACCACGTCTCAAGCCCAGAGACGAAAAGGGCTCTCTTATTGCATCTTGCAACAAGAGAGCCCTTCAAAAATAATTCTTTTTTTATTTTATTTCTTCTTTCTTCCTCTACAAATTCAAAAATAAAAATATGTAAGGGATATATAAATAAGGGGTAAAATAATGGGGCATGAAGGGGAGGTACTGTTTCCTTTGTAGTTATAAGCTTTTGTTATTAGAAAACATTGGGTGTATTTATAAGAAAAAAAAATGAATTATTGGATTTTCTAAAAAGAAATAGTTACAAAAAATAATAATTTAAAAACGATTGGTCTCAATAACTCAATTTCCCACCAGAAAAACTTTTCCCAAAGTTACTTAATAAATCAACAGTAGAATTTTGAAAAATCTCAATATATCATTGTCCATCAATTTTCAATTTTTTAATGGTTCGCCGCACTGTTGAGGAGTTTAACTGAAAAAGAAAAGGTACCTCCCCTTGATGCCTCATTATTTTGCCCAGCCTGTATATGACGACTCGAATCCGGCAGCGTTTAGTACCGATGACGAGGGATAGTAATTATTAAGTAGGTATATTTTTTGTCAAATCTCGAGTATTGCTACAATCATTATTTAATTAATCATTAGTTAATATGTTTTATGTTCTCTATTCTGATCCAATCTTATGTACTTTAATTTTAATTATAGATTTAAATTTTACCCTTATTTATTAAATTTGAATTAAGATTATTATAAGTTAACTGTAATATGACTGAAATTAATTCATAAACAACTGACATCTTGTTTATTACTTTCCTATTATCACACTAATACCGAGTTGTGTGTGATTAAAGTTTTTTTTTTACTAGTAAGTAATCAAATGGCAACCATTTAAATATTCGGACAACAGAATATCTCAACTTGAGCTATTCTTATGGCACATTCACACATTCTGACGTAACAAGTATTTAGTGTACGCTTTAGTGTGTGGTTGATTATGCTAGTTTCATCATAAATAACTAATATTTGACAAATTGTATATTAAGGCGCTATGTGCTCCAAAATTTTTGTCCTGTTAGTCAAGGTGCAGGTTAAGCAGGAGGGGTGATGCACCTCGGGAGCCGATTTTAGTTAATACTTTAAATTTTATTTTAAAAAACCTGTCTATTATTCAAAAACTGATTTCACAGAAGTATTTCAATGTTTGTTGGAAATACACACATTTTATTTTGTAATAATATCTTCGATGAAACTGAATTAAGTTGATTCATTTCATCGACGGGAATGAAACGTTTTTTAGGAAACTACGTTTTTTTTTCTATAGAGCCATATTTATTTAAACGTGTATCGGTGACCACATCCGGATAAAGTATTTTGTGAACATTTATTACACATAGAAAAGTAAAGTCAATTAACCGTTTTTAAACGTCTAGTTTTAAATATTGGTGAGGACGAATCGTCAAATTTGGAGCACATTTCGCCTTAAATCCATAAGTTTTGGTTTGTCAGAATGTTGTTATTCAAGGTAACATTGAAATATATTAATGTAGTAGTAATTGTCTAAATTATTAATAGTTATAAATTGTGTCCAATCCTACTTTTGTTAAAGTGATTTGTATTATCAAAATTACTTGACTAGGCTGTGTTCCGTGGCACATCATAAATAATATGTCCCGACTTAGCTCCACAATTGGCAGCATTTTAGTTTTTTGACGAGTATTTTGTGTTTTTAGTTAATACTAGCTGTCCCCGCGGCTTCGCACGCATGGTTATTTTGTGTTTTTAGTTAATACTAGCTGTCCCCGCGGCTTCGCACGCATGGTTATTTCTCTAGGTTAAAAGTACTATATGTGCTGTTCAAAGACCTAAAATACCAATATATACATTTCATCAAAATTCCTTCAACCGTCAAAAAGTTTTTTATCGATTGCTCGGCTTCTACTTATCGGATTGAGATACCAAGTATCCCAGTTCTTAAGTCAAACCCTAAGCTATACAACAGTGAAAACCGCATCGAAATCGGTTCAGTAGTTTTTACGTGATGCGTAAACATACAGACAAACACGATCTCTAAAATTTTTGTATTCTTGTTCAGTAGCTTATTTTAAGTACCCTAGAACAATTTTTTAAATTATCTTTATTGTACAGACTTTTTCGTACTTATTGCTTTATTATAATATAGATTGTACTTTTTCAATTATGACTTATATTCGGTTGCTTTTCTATTAAATTAGCCTCAAGTGTGAATAAATCCTAAGAGTTGTTTGTAGTGAGTACTATTTTGTAAGTAATTGATTGTTTTATTATGTTATTAACAATGTATCCTTACATTTCGAGGTTCGTTATTTCATGGCCGAATTTTATTTATTTTTTAGTCTAATACTGTTTAGTTTAAAAAGTGCCTTGCTATTTGTATTCTTAGTAAAGTGAGTCATCAAATCCAGTAGTACCTAACCCGGCGCGGTTTTGTAACAGTTTATTGTTTCTTTTTATAACTAAACCAGTTGAATTATATAATGTTGGACCAAGTTCAAGAACAGCTTCCGTTACGTACTACTTATTTTCCTCTGCATTGTATCGTGTTTAAAGGTATGAATGAAGTAAAACGATTTACCATAATAATAACTTTATTATTTCTAATACTTATAAGTTAATCCTATTTGTGCAGGACGAGACTTTTTACAATTTATAAATTAATCTAATTCTAGACATGTAGGTACCTATCTCAGGAAGGATGACTGACCGTTACTTTAATGAAAAATATGAACCGTCGCGGGACGCCTGGCAGATGTGAAACATCGAATATGGCCGAGCTGAGGCGGAAAGAGCCGACGAGCCACGAACGGCGTGTCACCACGCCAAGAGTCGGCGTTACCGCGCCATTAGATATTTACACACCAAAATAAACTTTGTTTGATTAACATTACATACAAACATTACTTAAATAATTATTTGTTTGCCAATTACATTATATAATTCAAATCGTAAATTACAAACAAACAAACGAATGACAATAAAGTAGAGCGCAGTTTCCTGTTCCTACATGAAAGAAATATCTGCATTGTTCAAATGAAACTCGATTCAAGAACTGTGATGGGTGTGAACGAAGTGTTACATTAATAAATAACTTAATTAAGTAAATAGCCACACGGTTTTGTACAATGTCAGCCATCTAAAATACTAGAAGGCGAGCGTTCGCCGCGCGGGGCGGGCGGGCGGTGCTCATAGGCGGAGGCTGGGGTTGCGCGAGCGCACGAAGTTGAGCAGCTCGTCGCTGTCCTCGCACACGAACGGCTTCACGTGGTGGCACGCCACGTCGTGCCACTTGAGCCCGTCGTTGTAGAAGTTGTTCAGGATCGACAGGCACGACTCGTCGTTACCCTGCAAGCAAACGACAACTCAGCAAACAATCCAACATTCCTACCGTGAAAGTTGCTCAGTTCGTAAACAAATTAATAAATAATCGCCCAAAACTCTTCCAAATATCTAATTTAATCTAGATCCGTCGTCAGTTCGGAATAATTAACTCTCGCTAAACCCGAATCGCCGGCAAAGTTGAAATGTAATTCCACATCGTGAATCACGACTAAATTCTGCGGAACAACTTTCACGCCGGTCGTGTCCGCGGAAGAATTGAAAATTTTCCGCGACGAAAGGGTAAATAAGAATAGTGGTTACTTGAGCGGCCTCGCGGTTGTCGGGCTGCGCCTGTCCGTAGCCGCCGGTGTAGGACCAGTCGCCGGTATTGCGCTGCGTGGTGGGCCCGATCTTGGCGCCGGAGCCCGACCAGAACCATCCGTTCGTGTTGGGGGGCTGCAGGTCGGGCCTGTCACACCCGGCAAAGTTGCACTTGCGACCCGATGTCCAGATATAGCGGACGTTGCCGCGGGCGATTCTCTGTTTTATGAACTCGTTTTCCTGTAAGAAATTTCCATGGTTTAATTATTTGCTCTAAGTCACATCCACAAACAGAATATTTTGCACGTATCCTTTTTTTCACCAAGAAGGTGCCCATTTATTTCGTCCCTCCAGGCTTGTACCGTTTTATTCCGATTCCATAATAAACTGTATTAATTGTACAGTGATGGCAATGCGATGTGGAACTTCCACTGCACTCTAGCTTTGATATCTGCCATAAAAGGAAACTTAAGTGTCACGGCCGCGGTCGACGACATTTCTCGGAAAGGCGCGCTCCTACCTACACTTACACTCTCGCCACAACCACAAGCTCATCTTTTAATCTCGACTTGAGAAGTAGTTGTTTATACTGTTGCAGTTGTTACTCAATTATACTGCTGTCTTTGATGTGTCCTACTGCCGTATACCTATCTAAATGCACTTTGTGCGTGATATTTTCTAGTGAGATGTTAGGTAGGGCAGCGTGTCAATTGTACGGCGGGAAGTCCATGTGTGTCGCGCGCGTCCGGCACGAGAAGTGGGCGACAGCAGTACGTACTATGACAGCAGGCAGCTGGTATGTGTGCCGCGTGCCACTTGTCCGGTCCATCATCGAAGCTCGCCAGCCACGGCGTGACGCGCGGCCGTTGCACCCCTTTCACGCGACTTCAACGCTCTACAAATCGTCTCGACTCCAATCGAACAATCATGAATATTGATGCTCGCGATAGCCACTTGGCATGCTGAATACGACTAACGGCAATCCTCGTCACGGAATTTCGGATGTGAGAGCCGAAATTCGTAGTTTTTTGTCATGGAGGATTTATTTACGCAACATACTTCTATCTTTACTTGCATCTTATTAACAATGGAGACATAACAGGAAGGAAGTGTTTAGAAAAAAGTAAACATTTGCCTGGTTACATATTTTTCTATTGACAGTGGAAGTGGTTAAGTAATAGTAACATAACAATAGGTTAAAGTTACATACATTGTATGTTTACCTTCTGTACACTTGTATGTTAATTAAGTGATTTCACAAGTGGTTTGCCGAGAAGCACCAATGTGTTCCTCACTTTTGAAAAAAGTGTAAACTTCAACGTATTAGCTAACCAGCTATTGTATTCCATTAATGATCGTTTTTGCCATCATTGGTTCGGTCAAGTTGAGTTTAAATTGAATCCGGATGAGTTTTTATTGGCAGTCAAAGTAAGGTCACCGAGAAATTAAGCGGTACTCTAATCCGTGATGGTATCATTAAACGTATCATGCAGCGCATAGATTACATATGAGTCCGGCGTTTTGTGCACCACAATCTCTTTCGACGGCCTCGTCCGCCTCGTCTCGTTTCGAAAGACATAAGTGCGATCGTAGCAATCTGTTTAATCCTTACGAAACTACTTAATTGCAATTTGAATGGAATTGATGCCTGAGAAACTCTGGAATTTGAAGACAGCTCAAATCATCTTCAATTGGACCTGTTCAAAATCCATGTCAAGAACGTTGTAAAGTGTTTTCAATTTCAACAATTTCAACTGGCAATAATGCGATCGACTGCATTATTACACGACTGCCCAAAAAAGGAGTGTAATGTTTTCAGGGTTCATGTATGTATGTGAGTTTATTTTTTTCCACCATAACTTTTAAATGCCTGAACTGATTTGGATGCATGGGGTATAGTTAGAATCCATACATTAACCATGTTGTTGTTGTTTTTAGTGCATTATAGCCCAGCTGCTGTATGGCTCCAAATTCAAATATTTTTTCTACGAATTTTACAAAAGGTATCTAATTGAAGGCCTTGATGAGCACATTCCAACAATATATAATTTATTGGCGTAAGAATAAATAATAGTACATTATTTATTCTGTGGCATAAATTATTTTCGGCAGGACGGGTGTGTTTTTTAATTTTTGAATTTATTGGCTTGTTTGTGCGATAGAGTCCAAAACAAAATGCACCTAATATGATAGATTTATGTCAAAGCGGCTTTACATTCATAACTTTAAAAATACCTAGTCTGGTAGAGATTGTTCAAGATAAACATGATAAGTCCTGCCCTTGTCACCCTTAAGAAATATAGTGTAATACCTAAAACAAATAAATCTTGAAAGGGCTTTAGCTTGAGCAATCTCTACCAGACTAGGTATTTTTTAAAGTTATTAATGTAAAGCCGCTTTGATTTCAACATTATTTTGTGTAAGTACTTTAGTTATTATGTGCATGACAAATTATAATGAACAGTCAGACTGACTGTTGCCGACTGCAACTGCTATCCAATGCACTACCAAGACCGCCCTGTTCCACAATAGTCTACTGCATTCCGTTCTTCAATCATTTAAGATGCAAATATGTTAGTCTCACGAACATGTCATTGTCTTCTATAGAATGTAAATACCTGCGGTGTTTCCAGTGAGACGGCGTCCATGCAGTGACGCCGGCAAATGTTCCTGGCATCGAGCCAGTCTACCTCCAGGTTCCTAGTCGGAGAGTGCTCCCAACTGAAGAAGTAGGAGTGCAGAACACCTCTGGCGTCACGGTATGTCGAGTGGCGGACCCCTGTACAAAGGATAGGTTTTGTTATGATCCTATAAGGATTTATATACCTATGTTTGAAGTTTCGGTTACCCGTAAGGACTTTGAAAAAATAAAACAGACTTTTCTATCAAATCTTTCGGATATGTTCGGTTATGTTGCAATTTGTAGTTTTTAAAACGAAAAAAAACAAGGGAATTTAAGCTCTTGATGCTTGCATTACCTATATCAAAATATCTAGCACCGCTCGTCGGAATGAAATGAGGTGACACTAATCATCAAGTAGACCGCTTGATTAACTTGACATCCAAGACTTTAATGTTTCGGTTTCTATTTACAGGTACCTACGGATATTTTTATAGATTTATTTTTCTATCCATTTTCCTGAAAACATTTGCCCACGGAATAAGATGCATAGCAATTTTTTTAACAGGCTTTTGAAATGTTCTTTATTGTTTCGAAGGTAACGGGGTCTATGTACATCCACATACACTTTTGAAATGTTCTTTATTGTTTCGAAGGTAACGGGGTCTATGTACATCCACATACACTTTTCAGTAGGTAGAGAAATACAAAGGAAGTTCCATCACAAAGGCGCCTACAGGGCAGGTAGGTAGGTATTGCAGAAATTGCTCGCTGAACTAAACTCCATGTTTACAAAGGAACATTAGCTATTGAAAATGCTATGACGACAGAATAGAGTGAGCTGACAGCGGTAACACAGGCCTAAATAACATTGTATTTACCTACAGTCGCCTAACGTTTCGAAATATGTACCTACCTACTTATACACCTAACGTATCCTCATTTACCCAGCATTAAGTAACATGTGTGTTGTCCTGATTCTCACATTTCTATTGAGTGAATTCAGTCTCATCGTTTTTATCTTACTTTTACATAATCGATAACATTCTCTACAGATTTGTTTAAATTAATTTCGTCTGCGGTTTCTCTAAAATTGTACACCGATTATGGGTTTTGTGATCCGCCGGACTACCGGATCATTCAATCAAGCAGGATAATCAATCAACCAATCAAGGTGTAGTGTCTGAAGGAGTGTTGCGTATAAGATATCTTAGCGATAAAACTTTAGTTATAATGTGACATGTTACCGTAGAATGTCAAATCTAAACAAGTCCAAAGTCAGGACGTAGAATAAAGCGATTCTTTCGTAACTAGAGAAATTTACAATCTTTAACTCAGGTACTCGTAATGGTCATCCTTCCATGTTTTATTTATAATAAATGCAATCTTGTATGCACTGGAAAACCAGTTAAGAAATTAATCTATTCGCAAAAATTATACAATAATTACAAAGTAATTTTTATGCGTGCGGTTACGGAAGTAGGATTAGTAGAATCTTCAGTAAGAGTAGGTATGTAAATTTGAAAATGTAATAAGTAGGTATTTACGTAATAGCGATAATATAGTGAATGGCGGAGAGCGTGAGTACAACACTAATAAATGAATAGCATTTCGCTGAGTTGTGTGTTATATTGTTATTTCCCGTGGAAATATAAATTATGCAACCAATGAGACGTGCTCTCGGTTGAAGCTAGCGGCGCCGGCAGGCGGTTCTATTCAAACCTAACTTACCATAGGAAAGCACTATTCTGTTACGTGTGTGCTCTGTGTTAGGCGTGTGAAGCAAACATAGTTGTTAGGTTAATACTATTATTATGAGAAAGTCGTCAAAAGATTATTATGAAAACTTCATTTTGTTATAGTACATTTTTATTCGTAGTATTGATGATGATGCTGTCCTTCTTGACGTATCCGTCAAAGGCGAACCCTGGGGGTCTAGTACGAGTTTTATAGTTTTCGAAAATGAATCGTAGTCTCGTTTAGTTCCATACATTTACTGGCAGCTCCTCTAGGGGAAAATTACAGGAACTGCATTAAATGTATGGAATTAAACGAAACTACATTTCGTTTTCGAAAACTATAAAAACTCGTACTAGGGGTACTGTTATCTCCGGCGGAGGTGAGAGGACAGTTGGCTTCCTTTTTTTTTTGGCATGGTCCTGTTGTAGGGCCAGTAGAGTTGTATGTGTAGATGTAGGAAGGCTTGGGACGGGTCTTTTTATGAACGCGCTTAGGCCAATATTATGATTAGGTACTAGAATTTAATGTAATAGTATAAAGCTATCTTATCTAACCACAAGTATGTTGAGGACGTCCCTGACGCTGGAATGTATCAGAGAGGACTATGGCGCACTACAAAGCATCTTTGTTTTCTTTGTGCGCAGTACATGACCTGAATGTCGGCCGATTGTGATCGCAGCGCGCTCCCACATGACTCCGCATGGGAGGCGCCGCGCCTTGCATGCGGGCTCCGCATTGCGAAAGCATCCGTAATCTCCTAAAAGTATTGCGTATTGTTCAAAATTCACACGTGGATATTTCTGAATTTATCAGACCGATACAAAAATGCTCTTGCTGTGTCAATTTCATATAAATAGGTTTTGATTAACTAACAAACAGAAAATTTATGGGCCATTTTAGTAGCAAATTGTAATTAAAGAAGTTTTTTTAAATATCATATTAATGATGTTTTTTTTAAATATCATATTCGAGATGTCTTTTTTAAATATCATATTAAGAAGACGTACTGCTAACAAAGAAGAATATTGAAATAATCAGGTAATTTATCTTGAAAATCAGGAGCTTATTTAACATAACAAAGAGTTAACGAAATAGTAAAACGATGTATTAGTATAACATTATTTTGTGACAAAAAATTAAAATCACTTAAATTATTTTAAACCGTCAATTTGTTGTTTAGGAAAATAGAGTGTTCAATAAAATTGCACTTTGTAGGAATATCTGACAGTAAGAATATCAAGGAAATCTTAAGTGATAGTTGAGGAAGCAGAACATCTATGGATCTTTCTTTATCAAGAAACATGTAATTGTAAAAAAATATTATTATATTCGACGACCGATTGGTCGAGTGGTTACCCCCCATTCCTATAAAAATGAAACGAGTCGTTTTTGCAACGTCTCGTTACTTTATGACGTTTTTCGTATGGCGTTTATGTCAAAAGCTAACGGACAGTAAGCGAAAACGGTTCGTTTTTAGATATAGGAACCGGCTCTGACTGCGAAGTCAACCAACGGTGTGGATAATCACACATTAATTCGCTGATATAGTTGCTGCGGATACTCTTTAGATTGGTTTCTATAGTTTGTGTTTAATTAGAAACACGAGTCCTCTCCACTCCATCACAGTACGTAATAATATAAGCCATCAGCTTTATATTATGGATATCTGCGTCTAAGGAGATCGAAAGTTGTTGTTATCAATATAGATCTAGTCGTTCCAATCACTGTTATGAAATCTTTTTACTTACAACTTTAATGGACCAAAAATAAATGTTAATTACAGAACTTTGTGACAGAAAGAAAGACAAAAAATGAAAAGTCGTGATCAAACCTTTAAAGATGAGCAAAAATACTGCGGCAGGACTGCACGCCGCTGCCCGGGATCTATGCAAGGTCAAGTTGCTAAATAAACTAATTTTGTTTACAGGCAGTCCAATTGCATCGTTGAAAAGTCGCGAACATTCAAAAACAACAATGCTACAACATTTTTATTGACATTGTAAATTGCTAACGCCCGGAAGAAAAGACTTCAACGCGCTACTAAATCATGTCCAACTAGATATCGAATTCTAGGCGTTTTTAACTAAGTATGTGATAATGATATGAATATGTTTTTGTATCAATAAAATAATAATACATACATATTCAATGAAGAATATTGTAATTATAAACTGAAACTTTTTACATAAAAGTTTTGACAAAAAAGTTTAAACTGTGACAAAAAAAAACAGAAATTATTAAGGTACATCGCGAGTAGGTACTTCTATTGAATCCTGAGCGTAGCGAGGGCACAGAATAAATAATAGTACAAGTACGAAGGATAACTGAGTAAAGTCATTTAAATAAATAGCAACTCTCGCTACAACGCAATAAAGTGCAATTTAACTCGCACAGCGCTGCGAGCTTTCAATTATATTTACCTAGAAGGCGCTCACCAATTGCGTGCAGGCTAGAATGTACCGTATCACAACGCGCGAGATCTTCCATTGCTCTAATCGTTTCAGAATCGCTCTGTCACTTTTACGCTCGGTAGGGTTGGATCAAGATATGACTAGGTACTTGTACTAGTAATTATTCTGTGATATAATATAACAAATAATTCATTTTTACATAATTGTTTATTCGGTTACAATATCTAATGTAACCGAATAAACAATTATGTAAAAATGAACTATTTTATTACTTATTGTTATAAATGTTGATAGTTCTATTAACTACATATAATGACATTCTTCTCAGAATGAGGTACTAGAACTCATTATTTGATTATATCATAATAGGTTACACTTTGATGAATAAAAGGTGCCTGTCTGACTTCGATGCTTAATAATGAATGAAAAAGAAATGGCTTATTAATGGAATTTTACGAGATTTGTCAGACCGAATGCTATGTAGTACCTTCTAGGTTTCTCCTCGGTATTCATAATTAAGAAAAGAATAAAATTTGACAAAAACTTTACGTAAGTAGGTACTTTATCGTTAAGCACACGGCGCGCGACTCATCGAGCGCACGCTTGACACTCTACTGAATGAACTCCAATATTACGGCCCCGAAGTTTAGGTATAATATTTGTACTTGTTGCGGAGTGCGACCGCCCTGGCGAGGGTTTCAAAAGTACGAGACGCAGAATAACTTTGCAGCCGTGCGAAACATACATCTTTTCACCTCACTACAGCGAGGAAAATGCTAGGTGCAAGAAATACAGCTTAAATAATAATTATATTTCTCAGCTTAATTCTTAGCGATTTTGTTTACATATTGTAGTCGTATATTAAATGAGTGTTCATAATAATAATAATAAAAGAGCCGTTGCGGGATGCCTGGCAGATGTGTAAACATAATATAATATACAGTTGATTATATATAGTTGATTATACGAGTAGTTGAATTGAGTCGAGTAGAGTCGAATAGAATCAATTAGAGTTGAATAGAGTCGAGAAGAATCGAATAGAGTCGAGTAGAGTCGAATAGATACGAATAGAGTCGAATATACTCGATTAGAATCGAATAGAATCGAGAAGAGTCAAATAGAGTCGAGTAGAGTCAAACAGATCCGAATAGAGTCGAGTAGTGTCGAATCGAATCGAATAATAATATAATATAAATATGTAAGTATTCATGTATTTTCAGTGGACTGGCGTTATAGAAAATTATTGAATAGAAAAGTTCGAATTTTAATAACTCTTTCCACGCTAGCGGGTAAAATGCACTTTTGCACTCAGATTTCAAATAGCAAACATAATATTTCCGAGCTTGTGAGGTGAAAAAAGCATGTTTTGTTAAGTAGGTATACTTGGGTACATCAAAATTCAGGTTTTATTCAATACTTAGATTTAGTTTTAAATTACTTTATTAAATTCAGAAATACATAAACTAGAGTTGTGGCTTTGAATGTGTAATAAAAACAACATCGTGATCAGGATGCCACATAGTCTAACCTAGGTTTCTAGGCCTACGACATGCTAAGGATCATCAATACATACAATCCAAACAATTATCCGACAAGGTGAACCACTTGGATCACACAACTTATTGCACCAATGTAATGCATGGTTTACATTGCCTTTAAGAATCGATAATTGCCGCTGACAGTCAAGATTTAAGTTATTTAAGCAATATTTTATTGGCAGCTAGAATGGATAATGGTCATAACCCGCAGCCTCGGGGGCATAGGTCGTCGCGTGGTTACGCAAGAAGCAAGTGCTTGCTTACCAGAATGTTCTATTACGGCTGCAGCGGCCGTTCACTCCGTAAAACATTGGACTAGCATTCGCGGCATTTATGTAAGAATGTAGTTGATGGCGTTTCTAAGCTCGGGGTCGTTATTCGGAACGAATTAAATAGTTGCACATTTTCTATTTACTCACTAATCACCCAGTGGGCGACATTGTAGCTAGCTGGGTTGACATAACGTTTCCCATTAAGTGGAAACACCTGTTACAGGTATTTATTCAGGTAGTAGAAGGTATCTGTTATTCATAAGGCAAAAGCCGTTTGTAGTAGTATCGGGAATAATGCCTTCCAAGTTATTCAGTAGGTACTTACTGTTGGCGCAACTTCTGGGGTCAGGTAGAGCAAGACGTCTCTGGGCGTCCGCTACGCAGAGGGCAGCGAGCAAGGCGAGGCCCGCCAAGCAGATATGCCGACTCATCTGTGTGCAAAACATAACGGGCTCCGTCACTCAACTTGTCTGAACATAAATGATTATTGCAGTGAGCTCAGTCTTCAGCTCTCTGCATCCAGTTTCTGCTAGACTCTTTCCGCAGTCGTACATTAGTTTTCCTGCATTAGAGAAGCCTAATACGTCCAGCAGTGGGCAAGTATAGGCTGATGATGTAAAAACTATCTAGGTACATGTAACTACGTGTATTTAGCGTCTCAATTCTCTGTTGGGGTCGTCTTTAATTATTGTCTAGGAATTTCATAGTGGTCGTGAAAGTTAGAAGTCATTTATGAATGTTTTGGTGGTGATGTGAAAAAAGGGCGTGGTAACGAGTCTTCATTGACACCGCGGCAGCTGCTGGTCGCGCGCCGCGGACGTCGATGGCCGATGTTGACGAAAGTGGTCACGGGCAAGTCCGTGTTACAAGTTCGCTTTCTTTTATTTATGCAGACCTCGATGCTCGAGGACAATCGATACGTGAGATGAATTTATTTTGTTGTATTTGTGAAAGCAAACCCGGCTCCGTGACCTCTTTATTTGCGAGTTTAACGTTTACGTTTGCGTGAAATGCTACAGCTGTTTACCCAGTGCGAGAAATCGTCGATTAGGGACGCGCTTAATCGTAACCGAAAGTTGCGTCTTTCGCTTTATGTCATCGGCTTACTCATCAATATTTACAACTATTTAATAGGCAGATTTTATCTGCATAGTCTTTGTTAGGTTCTGTAAAGTCTTTGTTTTAATTGACTCATAAACTAGGCAACTATGAAGTTCGCGAAACTCTATTCTCCAATATGAAGGAAATGTTTAAAATGTAAATGTAGGAAGGTGAAAAAAGAATATCATTAGGTTTTTAAGTGGGTATGTAAAAACTAAATGTGTGTAAAATCAGGTAGAGTTGTAGAGACTTTCCTTCTAAGCCAGGGCTCCCATTCATTAACCCGGTAGATTTCTAAGTGCATTATGTTAAATTATTCTTTACGGTCTACAGCAATGGTCGTGGTATGCATTAGGTCTAGAGCGCTTTGCTCAACTGAATACTAAGTTAACATAACACATACATAACTTTACAGGGAAAACATCCAGGCCTTTATTAAGTAAGCATAAGTAAGAAACACCAAGTGACTTCTCTAAAATGTTAATTATTCTTATAAAATTTGCGAAAGTCCTACATTTTCATATAATATTAGAACTTTTTTTTCCTAACAAATGAAATTTCAATCGGCGATGCTATAATAATTGTGAGATACCAAGATGCAGATTACCTTAACAATAGCTAGCAACTGTTATTTTGTAAAGTGAAGGAAAGCACACACTTTTTTTTGTCTTAGTATAATATCCGCGGGTTATTTCACTGGAAAGCTGAGGTGTTGATTAAGGCGTGTACCTCTTTAAGTTGGTGCGTTGCGTTGCGTGAGAGACGAAGTGATGCGGCTGCGCGTCAGATGAGCACTGAATGACGCGTTGCGCGACTGCGGCTCGCGGCGGTTTCCGAGGGACTGGCGCAGCCGCAGGTCTCCTCTCTAATTAAGCCTCCGACATTCATTCACTTTCACTTCCAATACGAGAGAAGAGCCGCCCGCTTCTCCGCGCCTCTTCAAAACATTAAATCTAAAGACCTTCTGGAGGTCGCCGGATACCAGAACGAGATTACGTAATAGGATGATTATCGTATCTCTACATCGGCTCAACAATTAGATACGATGGATAACCAGTCCATACAATGTGGACAGGTACTTTTGGATAATGACCGACCTACAAACTTAAATATACTTTGACCCCGTCCACAGACAGTTGATATGTTTGTCTTCTATACAAAGTGACATACATTACAAACATCGTTCGTCTGTTTGTAAGCGAAAAGTTGATCAAATGACAGAGTTATTATGCTTTACAATATTGTGCGTGCATCAGAGTAGTACCTGCTACACTTTGCTGATCACCTGATTTATCGCATGATCAGTTGAATTTTCGCGAATGTCTAGTAATTTCTTCTAGCTCCGAAACCCTCGAAATCAAAACACAGTACGGATACTTGGATATTACTGCACGGGCAAAACGGTGACAGATGTCCACCAACGACCAAACAGGCTCTCTTATAAGATCAAAATAATTATTCATTATATAAATGACTCCTTTCACTAATGTTATTGTTTTTTTTTTAGAGTCATTCTATAGAATCCTTTAAAAAGCTTAGATAAAAAATAATAAAGATGCTTAGATATTTACAACATAAAATAAATTTGGGTAAAATACAACGCTGTATTTTCTGTCTTTATGTCACTGTGTACCTATGTGTAAACAACCAAACCTCCGACGCTCCCCCCTCCCCCTTCTCCCAACCGTTCGTTATTGCTAAGATCAATCGCGATCACCATCAGCTTTCAAACAAAAAAACCGCATCATAATCTAAAAATGAAGAGAGAGGAGATTCGGGAGAGATTTTTTAAAGGTCTATTCGTTTCGGAGCTACGATCCCGACCCTCCTATTATAGCTTAGAACCATCTCAATCACATCAGCTTTCAAATATAATAAAAACGCATCCATTCGTTTTCGACTTTTGGCACAGAATAAATAATAGTACAAGCTTTTGGCACAGAATAAATAAGCTTAGCTTAGCTTTTGGATGCCAAGATACACATACCCTAACCTTATAAACCCCCTCTCTTTTCGCATCGGGGTTTAAAAACACCAGGCCGCAGCTAAACAAAATTCAAATTATTAACAAACGGAATTAAATTAATGTGTCAGTTTATACCAGACTTTTATAATAGGTACCTAGGTATAGGTATACTCGTACTTTTATGATTCAGTCAGCTAAGTACTCGCGTTTTCCCGAGCCTGCCTGAATTCTTTATTTGATTTTTCTGTAAGTTTAGAGAAAAGTTTCTAAATCTTTTTTAAGCGATTTCACAATAGGAGACGGTTATGTTCGGAAGTACGGATGTTTTTTTTTTCGGCCGATATTCCGTTGAATGTGGACCGATTTCAAAAAATCTTTTTTTGTGTGAAAGGTTTCCAGGTGGTCCCATATAAATAGTATCAAAATTGGTTCAGTAGTTTTTCCAGAATAAATAGTTTTTTTAGTAAATCCATTTGATTTTGTGTTTATCTCCGAGATTTATAAACCGATTTAGATGGTTGTTTTTTTTATTCATAAGGGTAAAACTTTCAGAGTAGTCCCATATAAAATTCATCAAAATTGGTTCTCCTGGTTACTGGTTTTATAGTTTAGGTACTCTTATATCTTGGGATTTTTGATGATTGTTATACTTGAGAAAGAAGACCTCTAGTGTGGTACTGTATAAATTTCATCAAAATTGGTTTAGTAGCTTTAAACAAGCTTTAATTTAAATAAGTGTGTTATTATGCTTGGGACTGGTTTGCAAGTCAATTTTGAACCATTTAACGACGTCCAAAGATGCTAAAGTTTTGCACATTGGTGTAGTTCTGATGACAATTATGAGAGGTACTATTGAGCTGACCTGATGATGGAGCCGGAAGGTAATTATAAGAACTCAACAATCGGATGATGGAACCCCTTCTAGTTTGGGTTCATTTGGTTTGTCTTGATGGGTTCTCTTGTCTTATGTGGTATCCAATGTCTGATGATGGGGCCGGAAGGTAGTCACAGGAATCAACAGCAAAATGATGGAACCCTTTCGAGTTTGGGCTCATTTGGTTTGTTTTGATGAGTTCTTTGGTGTTATGTGGTATCCTGGGTCTGACGATGGAGCCGGAAGGTAGTCACACGAACTCAACAACGAAATGATGGAACCCCTTGGTCTCGACTTGAGTCGTCATTAATTCTTTACAGCATTTACAATTTATAAATCCATTTGTCCAAAACTAATTCAGTTGTTTTATATGTAGGTTTATTCATCCTTGGTTTTAATTTACCAACGCCTTGAGTCTAAAGTGAGTTTAACTATTTTCTTTGGCATATATTATTTCCGATGTTTGCTGACCACTCAAAATCAAACAATAAAATATATATCCAAAACAACGAATAAAAATTATATATTAAAAATTATCATTTGTAAACAACCACTAAAAAGAATAAAATAATTACATTTGAGCCAGAATAATATCACTTTTTTGAAATTACCTATCTATTAATAATGCAAAAATACAACATAAGATAAGAAAGAGTTTTTTGAAGGCGATTCCAAACCTAGGCATAATTTAAATGTAATATCTTTAGAACAAAATTAATACATACCTAACTACGCACCCACGAAGTACAGGGTGCGTCATATAAAGTTAGTTGTCCATGACGAACCCTCATACAAAACACGAAACGCAGAAGAGACAAAACAAGAGACTCACACGAGCAGATTTTGACTTTCACACGTTCACAAATCGATTGACACGAATACAGCAACCTAGTAAATGATTAAGTTTTTGTAGATAATTACTTTAATAGCTTATTATTTTATATAGCACGTCAAGCGATTTAAGACATCATCTTTTTGAATAAGCTCAACCTTATTAATAACTAGCTGTACCCGCGGCTTTGCACGCGTGGCCATTTCTCTGGGTTAAAAGAACTCTATTACTATTCCAACAGCTAAAATACCAATATACCAACATTTAAACAAAATTCCTTCAGCCGTCAAAAAGTTTTATCGATTGCTCGGCTTCTACACATCGGATTGAGATAATAAGTACATCAGTTTTTAAGTCAAACCCTAAGCTATCCAACAGTGAATCCAACCGCTTTGCAATCGGGCCAGTAGTTTTTACGTGATGCGTGAACAGACAAACAGACACGAATTTTAAAAATGTTTTATTTAATAAAGCAGTAAGTACCAAAAAATCTGTAAAAGGAACATATAAAAAAATTATCTAGGGTGAAATGATCTAGGGTGTAATCCTAGATCATTTCACCCTAGATAATTTTTTTATATGTTCCTTTTACAGATTTTTTGGTACTTACTGCTTTATTAAAAGTATAGATGCCCTTCACTTTTGGGCAGAATTATATAAATATGTGTTTTATTACATTATTTCAATCATGCCTATAAAACAGTACTGTGACATACCTACTGACTGACTGACTGACTGACAGACAACGCCCAGCCTAAACCAGTGGACCTAGGTATTTGACATTTGGAGGAATATTCCTTGAGTAACTACGGAAGTAACTATAAACCGTAAAACATGAATACCAACTCCAAATAAAATACACACTATGGCTGTGCCAAGTTGCATTAAAATCCGTGCAGTAGTTTCAGCGTGATACGTGTTCTTTTAAATAACTTTCAATCCCTATCCTGCGGGAACCGTTTAATTTTGCGGGATGAAAAGTATTTTATGTCCTACCTCGTAGTATGAACTCAAATCATGTCAAGTTTTATTTGAATTTATTCAGTAGTTTCGGCGTGATGTGCGGCCAGTATACAGACAGACAGACAGACAGAAAGACAAAAATAAAAAAAAACTGTTTTTGCTGCAGTATTGAATATATAACAGCCTCCAAAAAAAATTACAAAATGTCTTCAATGTACAGAATTTGGACCCCTATCCTGCAGGAACCCTTAATTTTTTCTGGATGAATAGTATTCTCAATTTTCACCCATCATATAAACTATGACGCCGTTTGGCACAGGCCAAGTTGCATCAAAATCCGTCTAGGCGTTATCGCGTAAAAACTCCCCAAACAAACAGACGTTTCACTTTTATATATTGGTATGGAAAGATAGAAAAGCACAATTGTAAGTATCTAAAATCGACTCCCGAGCTGCATCACCTCTCCCGCTCACTGCACCTGGACGAGCAGTACAAATATTTGAGAGCGTACCCCGCCTTAGAAAATATGTAAAAGGACTATCCGGCTCGGTTGATATATTTCGTATATAACTTACTTTTGCAGCAACGAGCCGACTGCACAATCTGTAATTTAAACCTCCAGTCATCCACTCAAC
Organism: Alsophila aescularia; assembly: GCA_946251855.1. Lineage (NCBI taxonomy): Eukaryota > Metazoa > Arthropoda > Insecta > Lepidoptera > Geometridae > Alsophila > Alsophila aescularia. The sequence goes on from OX276375.1 coordinate 49,424,847, forward strand.
ATTGGCATTCAACGAGCGTTCAAGTTGAATACTCGATCGATGCGATCAATTTGTAAAAGTAAATGCATGTTCTGTTCATTACCATTTGATAATAAGTATCTGAAGATATTAATTTGAATAACTTGATATTTAGCCCAAATTGGCATTTGAGTTTAGCTGCAACGCAAATTAACGCAATACTAGTCATTTGACCAAATGTGCAATACCGTGCAGAGTGCAATATTATTATGTGTTCAGACGCGAGGTCGTGGCTCTTGCAGGTAGAATACTACCTACTTTAGATTATAATGAGATACTGGTGCTCTGAGAAGTACCCACAAGTGAAAGTGATGCCAAACCGAGGTTAGCGCATTCTGCGAGCTACGATTAATGAGGGCTAAAATTTAAGAAAGGTCACACAAATTAACCTTTGTAATGTAAATGCGTCTGACAATGACTGAAAACATGAAATAAGTACAAAAACTAAAATTAGACTACGGGCGGGTAATAACTAGCATAAAAGCTAAAAAAAACACGGCTGTCCTGCCAATAAATTATATACTGTTGAATTTGCAAGGCCTTCAATTTGTTACCCATATTGTAAATTTCAAAGAAACGTTTTATTTTTTGAAGTTTGATAATGGTGCCATATCAAATGTTTTCAAAAAAATATATAGCCCTATGTTACTCGGGGGGATGTATTCATAATTCATAATTTTTATTGACACAAAGAAATATACAGTGTAACCTATGAAGCTTCTGGTCCCCGAACTAGTTAAAAACTGTGTCTCAGGAACCAGATTCTTCTCCCATATTAATGTGCAGCTAATGTCAATCAAAATATTGAACAGATAAATTAATAGCACAACTAAAATTAAAAGGATATAAACTAAAAAAAAAAAAAAATTTTGAAATAACTATTTTTATAACACGGTTGCAAGTAGATATGCAAGCTGTTAATATTAATGTGTACATATGAGGGTGTGTGTGTGTGTGTGTGTGTGTGTCAGGGTGTGTTTTTGTGTGTGAGGGTGTGTGCGTGTGTGTGTGTGCACGCACGTGAAAGGATAAAAAAAAATGGATTGGGTGCGTGTTCTAGTTTTTTTTCTAAAAATTAGATAGCAAACTTTCAACGTTCTCATAATCAAGTCTGCTGAGCCATGTGAGTATTACTTTTTTAAGACTTTTATTTGAGTATTTCCTAATTTTACACTCCCCATCTAGTTTATTATAAAGATGAGGAGCTACAACATCAAAGTGTTTATGAGCAAACTTACTACGAGCACGCGGAACAGGACATCGATCAACTCGTTTATTTGTAATAGGTAAGTGGGGCACTACACTTCTGTGGTACCTTCTTATAGTTTGGTAAATAAAAAGTTTTCTTACAGAGAGCACCTGTGCTCTATCATAAACTTCAGTAGTAGGGTGTCTGTAAGGTAAGTACATAAGAACTTTAAGCACAGCCCTTTGTGCTCTTTCCACAACGATGAGATGAGTTTTAGCAGCGTTGCCCCAAATGCAAATACAATAGTTAATAATGCATTCGCATAATGCATTATAGGTTTGTATTAATAATGTATGATTAGCAACTGCTCGAAGGTTTTTAAAGATGTAGATTATTTTTCTCACCCTTGATGCAAGTGTTGTCGTGTGTAAGCTCCAAGTAAGTTTCGAATCCACCATTAGACCCAAGTACTTAATACTATCAACTCGAGCCAACTTGTCACAGCAACAGTTCACATTTGAGTGATTGATAAGACGATTAAGTATGTAAGTTTCTAACGATACCCCATACGTATAAATCTGTTCAGGCATTTAAAAGTTATGGTGGAATAAAGAAACTCACATACATACATGAATGCTAAAAACAATACACTCCTTTTTTAGGCGATGAAGGCGAATCGATTGCCTCGCTTGTCAAAATCGACCACTAAGGGCGACCGACGCTATGGTGGAACATCCACATACATACATACATATTACTGTTAAACACATATACCTTTCCTTTGCTTCGCTGTGTTCGGATAAAAAGTGAATGCTCACGATCTTGTCAAATGTGCAGACAATTTGGCGGTATAGTAAAAAGATCATTCATCATTCTGAGTGGATTTATTTCTAAGGTCATTGGTTGAATTAATAGTTAAAATAATCTATTTATCTATACATATAATAAAGCAATAAGAACGAAAAAGTCTGTACAAAGAAAATAATTTAAAAAAAAGTTCTAGGTTACTTAAAAATAAACTACAGAACAAGAATATAACATTTATAAAAATCGTATCTGTCTGTATGTTTGTTCGCGCATCACGTAAAACTACTGGACCGATTGCGATGCGGTTTTCACTGCTGGGTAGCTTAGGGTTTGACTTATAAACTGAGGTACATGGTATCGTAATCCGATGATTAGATATAGATGCCGAGCAATCGATAAAAAACTATTTTACGTAGTAAGTTGTAATGAAAAATGAAATGTAGTATATTGTACTTTATAGGAATTATAGGTACTTTTGGTCCTGGAATAACACGTATAAGCTACTTTTAAATGAAATGACCACGCGGGCACAGCTAGTTTACTATAAGCTCAAGTTCATCACTAAAGAAATCCCTATCATTATACAATTTTTTGTTAGGTAAATGTACAAGTACAAATTACATGTACTTTGTACATAAACATTGTCCAAGAACATTGTACAAGTACATTGTATATGTACATGTATATTGTGCAACTAAATAATTGTACAAGTAAATTGTACACGTAACTTATTAGACATTTAGAACTCCTTTGTCAAACAAGGAACCCGTTTTGTCATAATATGTGTATTCATTACACATTATAGTTTCGTCATGTCCGTCTATATCCGCCTGTAGGAGTATGTCACAGCCATTATATTCAGACACTACACTGTTACACTACAAGGTTGAAATTTGGCACATGTATAGATATTTATAATCTCTACATAAGTATATAAAAAATATTGTTTTTTTAGTGGTATTTGAAAAGTGTTTTTTATAAAAAGAAATGTTCCCCATCGAGTGGCAATATAATGACGTCCGTTTGACAGTTTTTTCTATGGTTCCGTTTATGAAATATTCGTATAGGTATGTACTCAAAAGTGACCTTATAAAAGTGGCTTGAGTTACAGGTACAGATACAGAGTTACAGATTATGGGATATAATCTGTAACTCGAAACTAAAAAGCTAGAGTATTAACACGTAATACAAATTTACTAACAAAATTATCATGGCTATTAAGAATTAAATTTTTGCTTAAGAAATATAGCTGACCAACTTTGTTGGCTATTACGTAGAAACTACTGGACCGATTGCAATGCTATTTTCACAGTTGGGTAGCTTAGGATCCTGGCTACGGAACCCTAGGTCTATGTGTGTCCAATTCGCACTTGATCGTCGTTTTGTACTAATGGTACCTACCTAGTACCTACAATATCTGACTAGAAAATAATGGGTTGTATGAACTTCAAACATAATATCAGATTTTTATTTTTACTACTTTTTATAAAGGTTTTTATGTAGGTACTAAGCATGGTACCTACTAGGTACCATGAGTACAAAAGGTGAGTAAGTAGGTGGTGTCGATTCTAGGTGCACCAATTAAACCTAAAACTAAATTTGACAGCTCTAAAATTATTGCCGTCAAACCTTTTGGAAACGAAAGGAACAGCAATAATTTTAGAGCTGTCAAATGTAATTTTAGGTTTAATTGGTGCACCCAGAATCGACACCAGTACCTACTTATGTACTCACTTTTTATAAAAAGTAGTAAATAAAAAATCTGAGTTTATGTTTGAAGTTCATACAACCCATTATTTTCTAGTCAGTTAGGTATATATACATAACTTAGCCCAGTTAAGTAGGTAGGTGTGTCATAAATAATAAGTAGCATAGATCGATTTAACAAACTACAAATAATTTTAAATGATAGGCGAAAAGTTAGATACCTAGTCTTGAAATATTAGTAAGGCTAAAAAAGTAATTATGAGGTTGTTATAAACAGGGGAAGAGCGTCTAGGCGAGTAAGTTTCGTAGCGACGTGACTCTCCAAACGCTCTCGAACTCTTGACCCTGGAGGGCGATTCTCACGAAGTGATATAAATATCACAGTAGATAAATTTCGAAAAAAAAATACATTTTTGGATATATCTATTGTGATATTTATATCACTTCGTGAGAATCGCCACCCTGGGCGCTGCTATTTGTCGAATGCTCTAAAAGTATATAATTGTACTATTATTTATTCTGTGACTATAGTAACTATAGTATACTATAGTATATAGTTCATTTCTGAATAAACCCTGTCAAATTTATGATTTAAATAGCTGAGTAAACTTTAGTAGGTACCTACTTCTCTAGATTATTTAAAATGATAAAAAACTGAGATAGCACTATAAAACATAAATCACAAGTTAATATTACTTTACATTTAACTCTTTTTTTTGTATAGACTAATCGTTAAGTTCCCGTATTAGTAAGTGCAACCCATAGTAGTACTAAATCCATACTAATATATAAAAGTGAAACGTTGTCTGTTTGTTTGGGGAGCTTTCACGCGATAACGGCGGGACGGATTTTGACGAAATTTGGAATGGAGGTAGCTTATACTCTAGAATAAAACATAGGATACTTTTATTCCTGAAAATTGTAAGTTTCCACGGGAAACTGGAAAATGTTGATTACTCGCTGTAAGGAACGGTTGCCATGGAAACGAAATAACACGTCTGTCAAAAAACTTCAAGAGCATTGGTGCTATACCTACTTTTGCATTGGTTTATAATATCCTAGAAGAACAAAGGATGCTTTTTTTCGCGATAAACAGTAGTCCGCGTGGACGAAGTCGCGGGCGTGAAAGATAGTCCGTGATAAATTGTGACAGAATGTCCGAAGACCAAACCCCCTGCTTCTACCTCAAACCCTGTTGCTACCTCAGCGAAATTAGATCCGGCCGCGAGATTCACCTTATTCCAGACCAAGAACATTATTACCCTTCCTACAATGAACAACTTGATGACTAAGACCATACCATCAGCCATCAAAGAAATCATCAGTCCAGAATTTTAACTACCTACATCAAACCATCAACCCTTGAGGTTTCAAACCGTAAAACATATTCATTAACAATACTTTATCTATTTCAAATTACCTATTTAGAACAAAATTATGTGGATAATGACTGTCATCAGTTCCACAAGAACAATATTTTGCTCATTACTTATTAGAGATCGTACTCTATCAATCCATGAAGCCGACAAATCAACCATCAGTCACAGGAGAATCAACCGCAGCCCCGTGAGTACCCCAACGTCTCTGCAGCAACTCCCAAAACTGACAAAAGTTGCTGCTCTTTGGGAGGGAGATGTTACGAAGTCGTGTCACAGAATAAATAATAGTATTTTTCGTGTACCGATGACGTAGAATTTCACTCCGCTCCGCGCCTCGCTATCAGCGCGGGCGGCGATCGCAGCATGTGACTGCAGGCGCAGCAGAAAGTGTCCTGTGTCTCAATTATTGTAAATCCCTATATTGGTGATTTTGGTACCTAAATTCGGGCCGAATGTACACAATCTTAGGATAGAATTTTAGAAATGTAAGTACCTAGAATTTTAATTTTAATACACCTAATGATAAGTAATTTTGGGTTTCTTTGCATCCTCCGGCTGCGGCCTCCGTAATTAGCTCAAATAAAGCATTTAAAAAAACATACGTAACAAAATATTTAAGGTGTGCAAAAAGTAGGTAAGCATAGTACCATAGTAGATACTAAGGTAATAGACTGGCTCGTCTTCATCTAACTTAGAGCAAGAACCTTCTTTCAGAAACAAAGGAGTGGGGAACGGCCACACTCGACCTGGGACGTGTCTTAGACCTTGTCCTAGAGGTCATTGACTTCGACGGTGATGTCCTCGACACATTAATGACCTCGAGGTCAAGGCCAAGATCAACGTGTCCTGGTTCGATTGCGGTGGTTCCCTAGATGAATGATGAAAGGTCAAGCTCGAGGTCAATGACCCGGTCTAGATCACCCTTTGATTTCCCCACCTCTCTTGACAACTGATGATAAGAATAAGACCGATAGAAATGGGGATTTCACTGATGGAATAATTTTAGGATTCGAGTTAAAATCTCATGTAAGTAGGTACGTTGCATATCTATGCAACGAGTAGAAGCCGACGCCCAGCAATCAATCAAAAACTATTTGACGCCTGAACGAATTAAATGTAATGTTGTATTTATAGGCACAGGTAGGTACTACTGGTATGTAATGCACGTCCTAGAATAACACAGGTTTTTTTTTCAGAGTAATGTTTAGATACGCAGCAGCTAAAAGAATAGGTACCACATCCGAAATTAAGAAATATTTAAAAATGTGAAACTATGTGTTTATAATGTTTCTCAGCACTGAAACGGCTCAATGAATTTTGATGAAAAGTAATATTTAGATACTTGAGGTCCTGGAATAACACATAAGATAATTTTCATTATCATTATCATCATCCATCACCATTGTCCATGCGGATAAGACCGCGCGGCGCAGCTACGTAGTCAGTGATAAATACCTAGCTATGGAAGTACTTTCATATCTTCTCTTCGTCTTACCTAAACCTACCTTACCTTGGGTACTCAGGGTTTTCCCCGCAATGTGCACTTATATCTTTGTGATAAGCACAAATGTTTGTTTCCTAGTCATGGATGTATATATTCGTATCTTGGTGTGTATCCGTTGCCTAGTACCCTTAGTACAGGGTATCCTAGTTTGCGGCTAGGTAATTGGTGTGAATTGTCTTGAATATAATATTTATTTTATTAAAAACTGACCTTCTTTTTTTGCGATTTATCATTTACGTAGGTACAATTACCTACAAGCTCTAATTATTCTGTGCTATGTTGCTTTTACAAGCTGTTACCTGTGGTCAGTAGTCACTAGTCATTAAGACAGATTTGGATAAAATTATGGTATTGGTTTGTACCTACTAATAAGTAGGTAGGTATCTAATTATTCTGTTATACGTTGCTTTTACAAGCTGTTACCTGTGGTCAGTAGTCACTAGTCATTAAGACAGATTTGGATAAAATTATCATAAAATTATAACAGACAAAAATTAAATGTATTCTCCGTAGGTAACGAAACCGCGCGCGGACCCGCGCGGGTGAGGTACATATTTTTGAATTTTGTGATAAACGGCTGTGTGCTACCTACCTTGTCTATCTTGATAGGTAGGACGTACCTACTTATATGATAACAACGTGTTGGGTGGTTGTTCAATTGTGTAATTTAATCACTTGCACCTCATTTGGATATGAAAATGAGTCGATGCAATATCGCACAGTACGAGCGGACTAATAGGGATATGTGAATGTGGACCGTTTAATTTAGAACATTATGCAATAAGTATGTACATAATAGAAATATTGTTGTATAACTTATAGAAACGAGTTGTTTGATTACACTCATAAAACGAACACTTTCCTATCGCTTTCGACGTAAGTAAATATCATGACATAGATGCGGGTGTTTGGCGAGTTCGTGAGCCATACGTCAGTATCCATTCATTGATGTACCAAAACAATCCGATTATTATGAAGCTGATGATTTTAAAAGTCAATATACGAGCTTACTGCTTCTTGAGAGATATGCAGAGTGCGCGCCGAGATGCTCGGGCCGCAGAATAAATAATAGTACAAGTGCTCGGGGCGAACTTTCACAGATACCTACTACGCCTGCCCTGATAGTACTAGCATTGTCATAAGTATTCACAAGTACGATGCGACGTCACACGTCTGTACAGCGTAGTAAATGTTTGGTTTGAGCACATATCACTTGGGCTTGGGATCCGCAACTGTTAGAAATTTACGACGAAGAAAAAATGGGGATTACATAATACATAACGTTAACATGCCTGTTTTTAGTTAGGTTTGGCCTCCTTTTGACAGCATTAACTAATGGAAAAGGTCATAATAATGTATGTAATTAATCACCCATTCTAAGTACCTACATACTTAAAGAAGCTAATAAGTACTTATTAAAATAAAATGTTAGGTATTTAAAAGATTAGATTCCGTCATGGTACAATAATATATTATTGACATTATGACATTATTATAGGTAGGTATTAAAACTAAGCGGAATCCATGGTACAAATTAGGTACCTATTTAAAAGTTAGATTCCATCATGGTACAATAATATATTATTGACATTAAGACATTAATATATTAAGACTACACGGAATCCATGGTACAATAATATATTATTTTAGCATGGATTCTGTGTAGTATAAACTATATATATAGCTATAAACTGTTAAATGGACTTGCTCACGTCAAGATTAATTTCTGTTCTATATAAAAAAACAGATGTAAATATAATATATTCAACCTCTCAATTTTTTATTCTGGAGAGAGTGTACTTAAACCTAGAAGTCCTAGAGCCAAACTATACGTAGGAGAGTCATCATCATCATTTCAGCCTTTAGAAGTCCACTGCTGAACATAGGCCTCCCCAAAAGAGCACCACGACGAACGATCTTGTGCCGCCTCCATCCACCTACTCCCTCCGATGGCTACAATGTCGTCCGTCCAACGTGTGCCCAACGTGTGTCCAACGTGTGTCCAACGTGTGCCCGTCCAACGTCCAACGGGTCTCCCTACACTTCGCTTGCTTGTTCGTGGTCGCCATTCGAGAACCTTTAATTTTATTCCCCAGCGGTTGTCGGCTCTGCGAACTATATGCTCTGCCCATTGCCACTTCAGCAAATTCTGAGAGCTATGGTTCTTCTACAGATTTCCTCGTTACGGATCTTATCTTATCACGTAGTGAAAATCCGAGCATAGCTCTCTCCATTGCACGCTGCGCGACTTTGAGCTTGTGTATGAGACCAATAGTTAGCGACAACGTTTCAGTGTCGTATGTCATCACTGGCAATAAGCACTGATTATAAACTTTCGTCTTGAGGCACTGCGGTATCTAAGACGAGATGATATAGCGTACTTTCCCGAACACTGCCCATCCGACTTGTACTCGTCGGTTGACCTCTTTGTCGAAGTTGGATCTACCCAGTTGGATCGTCTGACCTCAGTAGACAGTGATCAAGCTTCGATAATATCGTTCCCAAAATAAACCAGCATGGGTGCGACATGAGCATTTGACATTATGTTCGTCTTAACCATGTTCATTTTAAGACCCACCTGTTGGGAAACAATATTGAGGTCACTGAGAATTGTACTTAGACCTTAGAGGGTTTCTGCCATGATGACTATATCATCAGCAAATCGAAGGTGAGTGATGCATTCGCCATTGATGTTAATACCATATCCGTTCCAGTTCAGAAGGTTGAATATATCTTCCAGTGCAGAGGTCAACAGTTTCGGAGAAATAACGTCTCTCTGACTCACCCCTTTTTGCAACTGGATAGAATTCGTGCTCTGATCTTGAAGACGGACAGTCATGGTGGCCTTGCTAGACAAATACTTCAACACTTCGATGTACCGATAGTCAATCTGGCACCGCTGTAATGACTGCAACACTGCCCAGGTCTCGACTGAATCAAAAGCTTTCTCGTAGTCCACAAACACTAGACATAGTGGCCGATTATACTCTTCGGTCTTCTGTATAATCTGCCGGAGCGTATGGATGTAGTCTACGGGGCTAAAACCCTTCCGGAATCCAGCTTGTTCGGGAGGCTGAAAGTCTTCGAACCTACGAGCGAGACGGTTTGTAACTACTTACTCTCGAAAATAGCTTATAGACGTGTCTCAGCAGCGAAATGGGCCTATAATTCTTCAAGATGGTGTTATCACCTTTCTTCAAGAACTAAACCACTATGCTCTTGTGCCACGCCTCTGGCGTAGTACCCTCGAGGATGACCGGGCTAAACAGCCTCTGAAGGACTTTAAGTACCGGTGTTCCACCTGCTTTCAGTAGCTGTCGTTATTCCGTCCTCTCCTGGTGCTTTGTTGCTCTTAAGCTATTTGAGAGCCATTCTGATCTCGTAGAGGCTGACGTCCGGGATATCTTCGGTATATAGTCGGGTCAAACGGCTCTTGCATCGCTAGTCGTGCTATGCGATGAGGTGTATAATTACCCATAGAACTTCTCGAGCTCACTCAAAATCTCTGGCTTTGACGAAACGATGCTGCCACTGTCGGTCTTCAACTTCGTCGACAAGCTTTTCCCAATAGACAGATCTCTTGCGAACACTTAGGAGCCCTTGTTCCGCTCTATTGCGTTCATAATACTATTAGTATTTTTTTGAGTCTGGTTTTTATTCAATACTGTAGCCAAAACTGTTTTTTTTTTTCATTTTTGACTCTCTGTCTGTGTCCTTCTGTCTGTCTGTATCTTGGCAGCGCATCATGCCGAAACTACACAATGAAATCAAATGAAACTTGGTACGATTTACTTTGAGGCAGGACATTAGATACTTTAATTCCGAAAAATTCAAGGGTTCCCGCAGGATATGGGTTGTACTCGTAAGTTATTTAAAAGAAAACGTATCACGCTGAAACTACTGGACGGAATTTGATGCAACGTGGCACAGTCATAGTTTATATGATGGGTGAAAATTAAGGATACATTTTAATTCGAAAAAAAATGGGGTTCCTTCGGGATATGGGTTCAAATTCTGTACATAGAAGACATTTGTTTTTTTTATGTTTCACAGTATTCTATATTGAAACCAAAACTGTTATTTTTTTCATTTTTGTCTGTCTGTCTGTCTGTATCTTGGCCTCGCATCACGCCACTGGAACTACTGAATGAATTTAAATGAAACTTGATATGATTTGAGTTGATACTACGAGGTAGGACATAGAAAAAAAAAACATAGGAAATAGTAAAAATTAAAGTGGTTCCGCAGGATAGGGGTAGAAAGTTATTTGAAAGAACACGTATCACGCTGTAACTACTGGAAGGATTTTGATGCAACTTGGCACAGTCATCTATCTATACTTATAACGCAATAGGTACGAAAAAGTCTGTACAAAGAAGTCAAATTAAAAGAATGGTCTAGGGTACCCTAAAATAAGCTACAGAACATTTTTTTTTATTTTAATTCGCGTCTTTCTGTCTGTTTGTCTGTATTTTTGTGCATCACGTAAAAACTACTGGACCGATATCTATGTGGTTTTCAATGTAGGACAGCTTAGGGTTTGACTTAAAAACTGGTGTAATTGGTATTTGGCGACTATAAGCCGAGCAATTGATAAAAATATTTTTGACGCCTGAAGAAATTTTGATCAAATGTTATGGTACTTTTAATCTAAAGAAATGACCACGCGTGCGAAGCAGCGGGTACAGCTAGTGTAATTAATAAAGTAAATGGTAGATATTCATTGATCTGTTTTTAAACGACTCAAATAACTTTGACGATGTCAGTAGTCTTCGACTCGGTTGACTTCTGACAGCATTGGATGTTCGAAAATGCTTTATAAAGACTTAGCAATGTTTAGTGTTCTTGTGACCGCCGCACCACGAGGGCCTTGGCAAGTTAAGTGTTATTTATATTACTCTGTTATACTGCTTATTTGTAACCGTGTAATTATTACTGTGTATTTTTTACTGTGTATCACTTCATTGTGGGGTGATGAAATAATCTATAAGATTATAGTTGACGGGATTATCATATATTTGATTGTGTTTAAATGCTGTTTTCGAAGTTATTATGCCTAGTGTAACTAAGGCAAATATAAATGTTTGTCTTTGACCAATTATCACATTTAAATTGTTAATAACTATGTAATAATATTACAAAACATATTCGCCACGTAGTGTCTTGCCAGTTTCTTTCTATAGTGGTGTATTCCGAATCCGGTATTCAAATGAGTAAACAATATACAGAATTGCAAACCTATTTCCTTGTTTTTATTAAATATTCCTTAGGTTATTTATTCTGTAGCTGTAGCTACTAGGTACTATAGATACCAACTATAGGATTAAGCAACTTCTTTTTATAACTAGGTGCAGATAAGTTTTATTTCCTACTCGACAAACCTGACCAATCGAAGGCTACAAAACATAGGTTTTGATAATCCTACAGTACGTATAATTATTATACATATGTTTATAAATCTCACACGTGCCAGAGTAGGGCATGCAAAACTCGGGTAGTTTAATAAACCCGGGGATTCGTGTTTTCCGTTTTAAAAACCGTGTTGTTTTTTCAAGTTTTATGGGTTTTTCGATATATTTTTTAATTGGGGCTTAAAAGAAATATTGTATTAGTGAGTGTAGTAACGAAAAGGCTGAAATGTAATTAAAATATGTATTTACTTCAGTATTCTTGTTTTTTAGCTTTATCAAGAGATCAATCAAGTCACATTTGGTATAATTATGTACTATTAATATTCAAAGTAACATTTGGTACTAAGTAGTAATAATAAAAAAAAGTATCTTCCCCTTTCATAGATAACACATTTAGATAGCAGCAAGTAAAAAAAATCAACAAAATAAAATGTTCTCAAATAAACGAAAGTTTATAATCAGTGCGTGTTGCCAGTGATGACATACGGCACTGAGACGTGGTCGCTAACTATTGGTCTCATAAACAAGCTCACAGTTGCGCAGCGTGCAATGGAGAGAGCTATGCTTGGTGTTTCACTACGTGATAGAATCCGAAACGAGGAAATCCGTAGAATAACCAAGGTATGTCGGTACATAGCTCTCAGAGTTTGCAAGTTGAACTGACAATGGGCAGGCCATATAGTTCGCAGTACCAACAACCGCTAGGGAATAAAGGTTCTCGAATGGCGACCACGAACAAGCAAGCGAAGTGTAGGGAGACCCCCCACATGATGGACCGACGACATTGCCAAGGCCGTGATAAAAAAAGAAGTTTTTTTCTGACCACCAGGCCTTGTCTTTCATATCATTTATATTTTACGATAGTTCACTTTGAGTAGGGTTTGTTTAGCGTGGGGTTTTACTTTTTTATTATTATTATTTAATTTTACCATTTATCATTTGTCTGACTTAGTTTTGGCGGAAGTAAGCTACATATTTTTATTTTGTTCATTTTAAATATGTATTTCCGCAAAGTAACGCCTGAATCTATCAATTATAGATGATGAAATAATTAAATCACATGAAATATGCCTTATTTCTAGAATAGTAACTTAAAAAAAAAAAACTTCATAAAGGACAAACTTTAAAAAAAACATTAAACAAAGACGATTGCTAATCAAATCAAAGTAGAAATGGTGCAAATGTATAGGTCCTCTGTCAAGTTGTCAAGGGACCGTAATAATAAATCTGCACCATTTCTACAATTTTACTGAACATTTTGTAACCCTAGTCAAGATTTTACCTTGACAGTAAAAACTGAATAGGGTTACAAAATGTTCAATTACGAGTAAACCCGCTGTTCCCAGATGACTCGTAGTCTCGAAGCGCTGGCAGCACCATTCAACATCAGTCCCCCAGTCTGTCTTGTCTTGTCTGTTAACAAGTGACACTATATTACTCCTTATTACCGTTATTACATAATAATAATGTTAGATTGTGATCAGCCTGTTCAATTTATTCGGTCAGTAGAGTAGAAATAGGGAAACTGTAAGTTATTGTGAAGTTTGATTCTTTATTAATGTTCTGGTGCTAGTATTTTACATAAACCATCATGAATGAAAAACTCGAAAAACTCGGGTTTTCAATCTTAAAAATCAGTTTCAAATCAGTAGGTTATTCGGGTATTAGGTTTGCATGCCCTAGTCCAGAGATCGTGGGGGTTGGTATTCTTAGCACCCCCTGCTCCGCCGTTACCGAGGGTGCTGCCTATGCCAGGAATAACGGAGCCACCGGGGACCCGTTATTTGTTCGTTTGTAGGTCTTGCCGATGCGTGTAATGTGATTCATGTTCACGTGTCATGTCTGTCTGTTATGTGTCTCTGTCATCACCGGTGCGCGGTGTATGAAAATCTTCAGTAATGTTTTGTATTATGTTACCTTATTTTTTCTTAAGTTTATTTCATCTTAAAATACTTTTCTTTTTTTAAACTATCGACCTGCCCGCTTCGCACGGATAGTTAGGTTTCTTTGTCTGAAATGTTATATTGACCACCAGCCTCGGCCCGCCTTCTTCCGTCTCTGCACTGTTAATAAACTAATAGTACGTACAAAGAATGGATCGCGCAGAATTCATAGAAATCCATCAAAAACGTCGTCATCCATTCAGGATCCATTCCATTCGTCATTTTCCAGGTACTCAAAAAAGTAGGTATGGTGTAAAAAGCAACATTGATAACATGAGACTACTGTGATATTAAATTTGATATGGATTTAGCACAAGTTTTAGAATGTTTAGCACAAAGAGCTCTAGAATATTGATTCAATAAAGTTGTGAAATATCAGCATCACACACCCCGCCCAGTAGTAGAGTGCCCGGTAAACAAGAGTTTGTTCGCATTTATAATTGAAATTGACGAAGTACACGCGAGATAGCCAGGGAGCGTACGAGTGAGCCTTTGTTAAGTAAAATGGAAAAATCATTTTTTTTGGAAAAACAAAGATCCGCAGTCTTGAATTTTCGCGCCAATCAAATATTTGATTTTGTAAAGTGGCTAACCTGTTTTTCCAAAGACATCCTAACTTTTTTTTGGCTATGCACCGTTGGTGTATTTAGCCAGCGTCAAGTAAAATAATAATAATTTTATGGTTTATTCAACTACTATTCTAGAATTTGTATTTATTTCAATAGATGGCTAAAAGGCTAAACATTAAAAATATTTCCGTCTCGTCAGTGAATAATGAAAAATTAGCGGTCAAGTGGACTGCGGGGCATTATACGTACCTTGTTGCAATCAGATTTTTATTAGCAAGTGCTACTAAAGCAATGACAATAAGAAAACCTAATGCGGTGCGATAAGAGTTGATATTGCTTTGAAAATCTGATTGTAACAAATCGCACTGGCTTAAGGAATCGAAGTGCAGGGGCCCGACCACAGAACTCGGCTTCAATCAGATTGTCACTTTTTTCATAGCAATTTCGACACTAATGAATTTGACGGTTTGAAACCGATATGATCAACATTACGTAATCGCACTGCTGATCGTATGCGGTTAGCCTAAGGCCATAGACAACAAGCAGAATGAGATAGCCACTTTTGACGGCGTGTTTGAAAAAAAAACCTTTCAGTCAATTTTTCAATTACTTCCTTGTTCACGTTCATTCCTTCTTTCTTTCCTCTAAAACTTGGGAAAAAATGGCCGATAATAAATTATACGAGGTTTTAGGAGTTTCTAGAAGTTCTAGTGACTCCGAAATTAGAAGGGTAAGTGTCCAGAAGAATTTATATATATATTTCGAAGCTCAGGCAAATCATGCGTAATGTCACATAATAATTGCATGGTCCAACCCATTGTCCACATTTTGACAATTTTAGTACATTGCTAAAGATCCTAATGTTTTCAGAACTACCATAAATTGGCCAAGGAATTCCACCCCGACAAGAACCCGGCCGCTGGAGACAAATTCAAAGAAATAAGCTACGCCTACGAAGTGTTGTCAGATATAAAGAAAAGGCAGATCTACGATAAGTATGGGTTGAAAGGACTCCAAGAAGGCGGGCAAGGCGGAGGTTTCGCCGCGCCTGACGATTTTCTCGGACACATATTTGGCGACTTTTTCGGCATGGGAGGAGGCGGCGGCGGTAGGGCTAGAGGACCCGCGCGTGGTGAAGACACAATACATCCTCTAAAAGTATCTCTAGAAGATATGTATGTAGGCAAAACAACCAAATTACAGCTCAGTAAAAATGTGATTTGTGGCCCTTGTAAAGGTATTGGTGGTAAACCAGGAGCCGTAGTGACTTGCAAGGATTGTCACGGACAGGGCATTAAGGTGTCATACCAGCAGATTGCTGCACATATGACAAGGCAGTTACAATCCCGCTGCCCTACTTGTCATGGTCTAGGAGAAATAATTAATGAAAAAGATAGATGCCCAAAATGCAAAGGCAAAAAAGTTTTGAATGAAACCAAAATTCTGGAAGTTCATGTTGAGAAAGGAATGCGTGAAAATCAGAAGATCTTCTTTAGAGGTGAAGGGGATCAACAGCCTGACACCCAACCTGGCGATGTGGTTATTGTGCTGCAGCAAAAACCTCATGAGGTCTTCCAAAGGAATGGAGATGATCTGTACATCAAACATGAAATCACCCTGACCGAAGCTCTGTGTGGATTTGAGTTTATTGTTAAACATCTAGATGGCAGAGATTTACTCATAAGACATACTCCCGGTGAGGTAATCAAACCGAAAGAACTAAAAGGCATTCAAGGAGAAGGCATGCCCCAGTACAAGAACCCGTTTGAAAAAGGAAACCTCTATATCAAATTTGATGTAGTTTTCCCAGAAAACCACTTTGCGACAGAGGAGCAAATAAAGCAGATCGAGAGTATACTGCCACCTCGGCCAGTCTTTGTGATGCCGACTGGGGAAGATGTAGAAGAGGTGAATCTTATGGATTACACTGCCAGCGAACGTGCCGGTGGAGGGCGTGGCCGTGAGGAGGCCTATGCTAGTGATGATGAAGAACACATGCATGCAGGCCCCGGAGTGCAATGTGCACATCAGTAGTACAATTCATCCTCAATGGACTTACTCAAACCTCACATTATACATAATTTTATTTTATCATAAGTAGATTAATGTAAAGATATAACAAAATGAAACACTTTAATGCTAGAAAATATTTTGACTATGTGTTCAGTAAATTTGACCAAGTAGTATTTTATTTCCTGCAGATTAAATTTGATTTTTAATTATTTTTTCTGTAAATGGATGTAAATTACTTGTTCTTACACATTATTTTTAAAAAAAAATTTTTTTTACACACCAACTGATCATTACAACAAGGATAGGTATATTATTCATTGCTTTTAAGCCACAATTTGTTTCATTTAGTTCTGAGGGAATGCAAAAATTATTGTGAAATATTTCAAGTTATCTTTCTATACATATTTGTTGTGAATGCATGAAAATAAAAATGAGTTATTTGGCTACTCATGATTATAATTTATTTATTATTGACTAATAGAGAAGATAAAAATTGGATACCTTAAAACTGAATAAAGTTAGATTAAAAAAACTAAGAGCTTGTTCCTCCTACATCATTATCAGATAACAGTGGTGATATAATAGGGTGTTTTTTATCTGCAAGCAATGCATTATATTTGTGATATTTAATAATATCAAGTGCTCTAATAACAGTGTGTATGTAGACGTAAGTTTATTGTTAAAACTTTTGCTATGACGTTTAGTGCCTTCTACTTGCACTAAGCCTGGTGAAAGGACACTATTTCTATGAAAGCTCACTATCATTTGGTTTATACTCACTAAGACATTAAATTCTAGTGTTAACAGTATGTAAGAGTTTGTAATAGTTCATTCCATGGGACAATATCATACGGATGAGGCAAAATAATCATTGATACAACATTTATTGTTTTATTTAAAAAAAAACGTATACCCCCTACAATGTTTTATGTTACATTTCAAAGAAAGATTTAATGCAATCAAACTGAAACTCACTTTTACTAATTGTAGGTAAATAGGTAACATAATAGTGCTCAATACAAGCAGTAACTTGGTTACCGAAACTATTACAAGTAAATCTGAAATGAACAAAGAGCAAAACATATAGTATACGAGTAAATCCCCCAGTGGTGGACAAAAAGGGGGGACAACGGGAATAGACGAATAAATCGAATGAATAAATTTGGTTCAATTATATTTATATTATTATTTTTTTGTTTAGGAAAACGTAGTGTAGGATTCCCGCAGGCTAGGTGGAGTTAATACTACTATATACTATACTTTTGTTTGAAAAGGAAACCCTTTCATGTGTCTTTGAAAAGAAAATACTCTTCTAACTGTACCGGTACTTCGGAAATACGCCTGTTAGAGAAGAGAGCACCAAGAAAAACTACCGGGATGTCATTTATTTCAGTACTTTTATTATGTCTGTATACAGAAATTATAATAATTACACACCTTTACATGTCCCACCAGCATCAAAACTGGGACAACATAATAAAAATACAAAGACTAATAAAGCTGGACCAGTCCTAACAGGGAGCTCCCACTCATGAGTATGAGTTGTATACCAGCCATCGACCCTGACCCCGTGTGAGAGACCCGGTACACAGAGCCGCCGCAAGTCAAGACAATCTATTGATCCTTAACATTTTACTATTACTTTTGATAATTTTACACGAACATTGGCGCAACTGGGCCTCAGTCTCACACTGATTGTAAATTCGCTTGAGGATTACAGAAGTCGCTGCGGAAGTATGTCTCGGAAGTTGTGTGCTAGTCACTGCGCAAACTGCTATTTTTCAGGCGCAATCCCAATGTTGAAGGTGAAGATAGCATAAATAAATTGCATAAATGCCTCGCTTACTTGCATAAGTTTTTCGCATATTCTATCTCGCTCTTACTTGATGCTATTTTATCCCCACAGCAGTACCTGCGCAATCGTCACAGAGCCTAACTTCACAAACATATAGATTGGCTGCGACTACTGTACCTTTAGATAGATTTATACAATCAAATTTAAAGGACAAGCAATATTTACATTATACGTAGTTATCTATTTTTACCCGACTGCACGGAGGGTTGTGTTTGGGTTCTATGTTTGCTTGTACGTTTCTTAGGCGCGTCCTAAAGCCTAAACCGCTTGATGGATTTTGATAAATGAGGATTCGTCTTGATCACGAGAGTGCTATAGGATATTATATGAAATTTCAAGAAAACTAATATGGCGGCTTGTATTTCCAACGGAACAAAAATTACCAAAACCAGAGAAGAAAGAATCAAAAACCAGAGTGAGGTGTCATAAGACCATTTCAAAAATATATAATTCTTACAACTAAAAAGTATCTTTTATCCTTCTTACAAATTTTTCAATTTTAGATTATTCAAGTTAATTTAAATACTATAGTCCAATGTTGCAATTGCAAGTAAACAAGTAAAGAAAAAATATGTAAGTAAATAATAAACATTAAATTTATATAAACACTAGCTGCGCCCCGCAGTTTCACCCGCGTCCCTCAGGAACCGTGCATTTTTCGGGATAAAAAGTAGCCTATCTGTTAATCCAGGGTATAAGCTATCTCCATTGAAGCAGTAACAAACATACACACGCACACACACACAAACAAATTTTCGGCTTTATAATATTAGTGTGATTATTTTTGCGGGCAATCAGCTCGTATTTAATAATTTTGTTCGCAGTTGGTTTTTTGTATTTTCATAATAATTTTACTTCTTAATAGAACTATTTTATCATTAGAGAAAAAACATAACATTATAACAACTTATGTAACCAAGTGGAAGTAAGATAGGAGTTTATATAGTTAGAATAACTTCGCCATAAGTTTACATTTAGCTTGCAAGGGTCAACTTGTCCATTTGTTACCTGAAAAGGAAAAATAATCAATTTTATGGTTATACTATGATGTCACAAAATTAAAAATATTATTTTTGTTTCAACTTATACAACTTACAGTTTACATTCAGCTTCTAGAGTATCACAGATCTTCTTATAATCCTTACTGCTTCGACAAAGTAAGTTTAAATTGATATCCTGTACACCTAATTGACGGAGTTGCTTAAGTCTTTGCTGGACTGTTTTCTGTGAGGATGCTAAAATTCTTGGCTTGTTGGCTATCTCTTTAATTTCAAAACCTTCATTGGTTAAAAAGTCCAGGAAATGTTTTACCTGTGAATAATTGCATTCCAATGAGCTTTTTTTATGTAATTACTGCCTGAGATTATTTATATTTAGAGTTATTAAAGCGATGTAGGTTAATCTATACATATTTATAACTAGCTGATGCCCGCGGCTTCGCACGCGTAGTCATTTTAATATATAGCCTGACACTCAGAAATAATAAAATATTTTTTAAAATCGGTTCAGTACATTAAATCACTGATGGTATCCAAGAGAAGGGCTACCTCGAGGCAGACCACCCGCCCGATGGTCAGATGACATTGTGAGGTACGCTGGGGTCCAATGGATTAGATTAGCACAGGACCGGAAAGACTGGCACGAACGAGAGGCCTATACTCAGCAGTGGGTGGATACGGGCTGATTAGATAGATAGATCGATCAAATCGGTAAAGTAGTAACCACTCGCTTGGTACGCGTGCGCACGCGCAGATGCGCGCGTTAAAAAACCCCGTACAAAAAACTAATTCATTAAAAAAAAGTTGGTCTAGGGGACTTAAATAAAACTACATCATAACATAAATATAGATAGATAGAGAACTCTTTATTGCTTACCATTTAAAAGTAAACCGTACATAAACGTAATAACAAAACGTATAAAACGTATCAAAAACATAAAAAAAAAATGAAAAAAATAAATAAATAAAATGGTGTCTGTCTGTATGTTCGCGCTTCACGTGTAGAAACTAGGAACGATTGCGATGCTGTTTTCACTGACGGTCAAGTAAAAGGCAAGCAATCGATAAAAAACTATTTGACGGCTGAACGAAATTTGGTATATTGTACTTTATAGGTACTTTTTGGTCCTGGATTAACATACTTGTATCTAGGATACTTCTTCCGGAGACAAATGTAAGCGCGGGCACAGCTGGTAATAATATATATTTTTCAGACCAACAACCTGGAATAATGGTGGGTCATATAGATCCTGAGCGCCAACTAGGATTCCCTATATTTTAAATCAAGAGAATAGGGAATTATAAGGACCATGGTTCCACAATACCCTCGAATCCTATGGATTGCTTTCCACAAATAATTATAAAGTGCGGGAATCGAACCTGCAGCCGTACACTTCACAGTACATGTATCACCAACAACACAAATGCTAGTTCAATGTAAATTACCAGCAAGTACTTTTTGTACCAATGTTAGTGTAGGTGTAATATAACAGAATGAACTACTAGATTTCAAACAAAGAAAAAAAGAGGAAGACAAATAAAACGTTGGTCTGAAGACATCAAAAACATTGTGGGTCCAGGCACAGAACAACTCAATAGTCTGGAAAGAGCTGGAGGAGGCCTTCGTGTCGCTAAGACAAGCCGAACGCCCAATCCACACCTATGTATAAAAATGAAACGTTGTCTGTTTGTATGGGGAGTTTACACGCCAAAACGGCTGATTCGATTTTGATGTATCTTTTTAAATAGATACTGTGCAATATAGAGACCAACATACGATACTTTTTATCCCGGAAAATGGTAAATTGCCACGGAAACGAAATAATAAGAAGTCTGTCAAACAGCATCAAGAGAATTGGTGCTATATTTTTGCTTTGGTTTCTAATATCCTAGATGAACTTTTTTACCCGACTAGGGCGAAGCAAGGAATGGGTAACGAGTTTAACAGTCTATGTATTTATGTATGTATGTGGGTATGTGGATGTTCCACCGTAGTGTCGCCACATTTGTCGATTTTGACAAGGTGTCAATCGATTCGTCTTTATGTACAGAGTGTCATAGGCTTTCGTTTTTTACCCGACTAAGGCAAAGCAAAGGAAGGGTTATGTGTTCAAACTAAAAGCTAAGTCCAATTTTGATAAGAGAGGAATCAATCGATTTGACTTCATCCTATTGTAAAACTAACACTAATAACCAAGGTGCTTCATCACTCCCTACCTTGTAGGTAAAGGGATGATTCCACTGTAATAAACGTAAAAGTGAGAAATTTACTGCATTTTGAGGAGCTATTCTGCTCATCACATCGAAGATCCTCATCAGATCTTCACACCAAATTTTCAAGAGACCAACTTAAAGTTAATACCTTTCAAATTAACAAAAAAAAACATCTAATGAGGCGGAGATATTCATTATCCCCCTTTTTGGAGGCAGCGTGAAAATATACACTTTCTGTGAAACTATACACACTAGGCCATGTACAACACTACTACCACTACCAGGCGCGAGACGATATGGCGTCATCTCGTATGGTGTTCAATCGCACGCGCCCGAGAATCACGCCAGGCCAAGCGCCGGTTCTACACGCCATGTGTACTGGCAGAAATGAATTATACTAATTCTATAATTCGAGAGTATTATATTATGAGTACTTGTCTATCACCTTAGTAGCTCTGATAGTTTTAAGTGCAGGAATTTTTACACACATCTCTTCAATTTCGTCCATAGATATGTTCAAGCGATTTGCCAAATATATGTGTGTAGATTTAGTGTCACCCAGTATACTTTTCGTTTCTTGGTCAATTTTCAAGTATCTGAAAATAGAAGAGAGAATCACTGTAAATTATTATTATGTATCTTATAAATTACTTAAGTACAGCTTCGCATGCGTGGCCCTTTCTATAGGTTAAAAGTACTATTATATGCTATTTCAGGACTTAACATACCAATATAAAATTCCTTCAGCCGTCATAAAGTTTTCATCAATTGCTTGGCTTCTACTCATTTGATTGATGTACCAAGTACCCCAGTTTTTAAGTCAAACCCTAAGCTATCCAATAGTGAACACCGCATCGCAATCAGTCCAGCAGTTTTTACGTGATGCGCGAACAAACATACAGACAAGTTTTTTTCTTGTTCTTTATCTTAGTATAGGTACCCTAGACCATTTTTTTAAATTGCTTTATTATATGTATAGATTAGACCTTTTTGTAATATTAACAAAGTTCAACTACCAAGATTAGTATTTAAAATCAACTTTTCTTGATTACACTCAAGAAAAGTTGATTTTAAATACTTAATATTAGCTGTAAAAATATATTACATCATCATTTCAGCCTTTAGAAGTCCACTGCTGAACATAGGCCAAAGAGCGCCATGACGAGCGATCTTATGCCACCTCCATCCAACGACTTCATATCATACTATGGTCCACCGTGTGGGGGGTATCCCCATACTTCGCTTGCTTGTTCGTGGTCGTCATTCGAGAACTTTTATTCAACAGCGGTTGTCGGTTCTGCGAATTATATGGCCTGCCCATTGCCACTTCAACTTGCAAACTCTGAGAGCTATGTCGGTAACCTTGGTCCTTCTACGGATTTCCTCATTTCGGATTCTATCAAGTAGTGAAACACCGAGCATAGCTCTCTCCATTGCACGCTGCGCAACTTTGAGCTTGTGTATAAGACCAATAGATAGCGACCACGTCTCAGTGCCGTACGTCATCACTGGCAACACGCACTGATTATAAACTTTCGTCTTGAGGCTCTGCGGTATCTATGACGAGAAGATATGGCGTAATTTCCCGAACGCTGCTCATCCGAGTTGGATTCGTCGGTTGACCTCTTTGTCGAAGTTGGATCGTCTGACCCAAGTAGACATAGTGATCAACAGCTTCGATATCGTTCCCAACATAAACCGGCATGGGTACGACATGGGCTTTTGACATGATGTTCGTCTTACCCATGTTCATTTTAAGACCCACCTGTTGGGAAACAATATTGAGGTCACTGAGCATTGTGCTAAGGTCTTCCAGGGTTGCTGCCATGATGACTATATCATAATCAAATAGAAGGGGAGTGATGGATTCGCCATTGATGTTAACACCATATCCGCTCCAGTTCAGAAGCTTGAATATATCTTCCAGTGCAGAGGCGAACAGTTTCGGAGAAATAATGTCTCCCTGACTCACCCTTTTTTGCAACTAGATAGAATACGTGCACCGATCTTGAAGACGGACAGTCATGGTGGTCTTGCTGTACAAACACTTCAACACTTGGATGTACCGGTAGACAATCTGGCACCGCTGTAATGACTGTAGCACTGCCCAGGTCTCGAATGAATCAAAGGCTTTCTCGTAATTCACAAACGCTAGACATAGTGGCCGATTATACTCTTCGGTCTCCTATATAATCTGCCGGAGCGTATGGATGTGATCTACGGTGCTAAAGCCTTTCC
The DNA here is from genome assembly GCA_946251855.1 of Alsophila aescularia. Taxonomy (NCBI): domain Eukaryota; kingdom Metazoa; phylum Arthropoda; class Insecta; order Lepidoptera; family Geometridae; genus Alsophila; species Alsophila aescularia. The sequence goes on from OX276375.1 coordinate 49,448,692, forward strand.
GGAATCCAGCTTGTTCAGGAGGCTGAAAGTCGTCAAACCTACGAGCGAGACGGTTTGTAACTACTCTCGAAAACAGCTCACAGACGTGACTCAGCTGCGAAATGGGCCTATAATTCTTCAAAAGGGTGTTATCGCCTTTCTTAAAGAAAAACACCACTACGCTCCTGTGCCACATCTCTGACGTGGTACCCTCGAGGAGTTAAACAGCTCCTGAAGGACTTTAAGTACCGGTGTTCCACCTGCATTCAGTAGCTCTGTCGTTATTCCGTCCTCCCCTGATGCCTTGTTGCTCTTTAGCTGTTCGAGAGCCATTCTGAACCCGTATTGGCTGATGTCTCTCTCTCTTGCATCGCTAGTTGTGCTAAAAGGACTACGCGATGAGGTGTATAATTGCTCATAGAACTTCTCGAGCTTAAACAAAATCTCTGGCTTTGCTGCCACTGTCAGTCTTCAGCTTCGTCAACAGGCTTTGCCCAATAGACAGATCTCTTGCGAACAATTTGGAGCCCTTGTTCCGCTCTATTGCGTTTTTAATACAATTAGTATTATAGAAACGCAAATCGTGTTGTATTGACTTGGAGATCGAATTGAAGCTTTGGGGTTTGCCATAGTCACCATGCTTGGCAGGCATATTGGTGACTGCAGTGTTACAAATATGTACTCGGAGGACGCTGCTGTGCATCTTCCTGTATGTATTCCCTTAAAATGGTAGGTAAGAAAGCGGTAAATTAAAAAAATATATGCTTACCTATTTAATATTTCTGGTGAACATCGTACCATCCATGGAAACAAGTTTACAATTCCTGTATTTTTGATTCTTTGAAGCCTCTCATTAATTGTTTTATGATGATACTTCAACACCCACAAGTCTCTGAGTATGCGTTCGCCGGTGACTCCTTTATCTAAGAAAACAAAAGCAGTCAAATTAATCTCTTTGTGCCAATCTAGACATGGTACATGTTTAAATCTTTTGTAAGGATCATTTTAATCACAAGCCAACAGGCAAGGATACTCATGAACAAAATTGGATTAGTATTGGATGCAACATTTAATCCTATGTCACAGTACAAAATTACAAATACCAAAACTGACCCAATTTCCTGTAGGTAACTAGTAACTAGGATTGTTTTGCACATTTTTAACTTTTTTAATTACCATATGTTATGCTGATTATGATACTCTTGTGTATCACATGTCTAGTGTATGTGATACTCTTGTGTATCACATGTCTAGTGTATGTGATACACAAAAGTATCATCTAGTGTATGAGTCTACATTAAGCAACATTTTGAACGCCAAGCTTATAGAAGCAAACCTATAACCAAATTAGGAAATAGACCAAGAAAGGCAGATATATTCATGAGGTAGTTGTTTGGTGTCTTTTGGAGTGGAGGTTTTAAATGTCTTATGCCATCGCTGGCACAGAGAGCACTTGTTTGCTTGTTGATGGATGTCTGTGGCGTTCAAAGGTTATAAAAATACTTACTGGATTCAATGGGATCATGAATGACAGGCAACTTACCAATTAATACATTTAATGAACTTTCTAACCATGGGAAAGATATTCTATACACAAAGCTTCTTTTTGCCATACTTTCACTCAATCTTTCTGGAGGACACTGTAAAGAAAACAATTCTTTTTTTCTTCCAGCACGCACGTAAAATAATGTAGGTAATGAAGATGTTTAAATGTGGATCAGCAAGTCTAAGTATCAATATAAACTTAAATGAATATTTATAAATATCATCATCAGCCGAAGAAGTCCACGGGACCACTGTACAAGCTTTATCGACAATTTTTGGGGGGGGGAAGGGGGAGATGGATCCCTCCTTCAAATTGGCTATTTACTTCAAAATAAACAGATTGTAAGATAGAAGTTGGGAGTTGTTGGTGTCTACAATAGACACATTTGCAACCACATTTCTAGCCTGGTTCTGGCACTTCACAAGCCATGCACACTTTGCGGCCTGCTTGCTTTGTTCGCTCGGCTTGTGCGTTTTAGCCTATCCTAACCCACCTGTGTGTGTTCTAAAGGGGGAGTATCCTATATGTGTATGTGTGTGTTTGTGTGCAAATGTGTGTGTCTACAATAGCATATTCGCCAATGAGCTTGGGTGTGGCTAGCAACTCGTGGCAAAGTTGCACTCAAGTGCGATCACATGGATGCTCTCACACACAACACAAACTGCAGATTAGATAGAGTACAAAGAATGAATGTCATGAAAAATATAAATCTAAAGATGGCTAAACTCATTAAAAATTCATTATTTTTTTCTAAAACTATCTCCAGGTGGCACTAGTTTGTATGAAAAGTTATATCTTATGAACCTTTCATATTATTCAGTTGAAACTTTAACTGGAAACTTCAAATAAAATAAGCTTTCTATAAAATAACCAGCCCATAACTCAATGGTAAAGCTTGTATAGTAGTGGCTCAATCGCAGTAGCTCTTGATACTTAAACAGGAAATGCCTCTGCCCATTTCCTGAATCTTTTGCCAGTTTTCACAGCACCCGCGGGATAAGAAGGAGAGGACCTGTTAATAAGCTGAGCTCCCACGTCTGGGCCCACATGCCTAACAATTATGGGTGTATATTAATGTTATAATGCACACAACATTTATAACTATAAATTACCTGAATCCTTGATGAAATATAATACAGTCTGTTTTCACAAAATCCATTTCTAACATCATTTAATGTTGTTTTTTGTATTTGATATAAAATATTCATGGGTAATTCATAGAAAGGCGCTGCATCTTTATCGCACTTAAAGTTTAGCGACGAAATAATTGTTGTTTTTGAGTTGGACTTGGAACCTAAAATTTGTAAAATAAACATGTATGCTGCTGCGCAAGGCACATGAAATGAAATCATACATAAATAACAGGACTTACGTAACTTACTTCTCCCAATATTTGATTTAGATGCAAGTGGAATAAGTGTTGTAGAAACACAACCAACTTTAATATTTATTTTACTACATACAAGTGGGGTAATAAACCAAATAGATTTTTTGAGATGATGTGTTGGAGGTTGCAGAAACATTTTTAGCATCGTTCTAGGAACCATTTTGATTTATTTACATAAATAATCTAGCATGTAATAGATAAATAAAAACAAAAATATAATACATGGTACAATTGTCGGTTGACTGTAGAGGTGTGTAACTCAGGAGTGATTAACTCAAAAGAGTTACTTCTCCCTAGATGTATATCTATATCTCTATATCTTTTCTTTTGTAACTGTATCTTTATATCTTTTCAAATAAGACTCATTTTGGAATGAAAACCTGCCCTTCGCAGAGGATAGAGAGTAATAGAGGTGTAACCATATAGGATTTAATGCATTAAAAAGAGAGAGCCTGCACTTTCCGGATATAGAGGAAATGAGATACAAACATCTAAGATTGTATGTATTTGAAAGAGAGACAGACAATTTATTAAGCATTGATGTTCTTTCCGTTGAGTTATTCACAACATAAGACTATTTAATTACGAATAAGTACTAATGTAAATTAATAGTATACATAATAATATAATTATTTTTTATTTGAGAACTGATTGTTAAATTTAGAATTTAATTGTCGTACAAACTAATCTTTCTTGTGACTGATTAATTTATCATAAGAACGGTATATGCCTTCCTTTTCTTTCTTTGTTGAGACTGATAATTAAATACTAGTTTTAATTATCAGTCTCAACTTATCAATCTCAAATTAATAACTGATTGATTACGTAATCATACATTACTAGCTGCAATTAAAAGATCTCAATGAATTTTAAATTTAGTCATAAGAATGTTGTGATCATAAACGCAATCGCAATACTCATATAATGAGGTTATTTTTTTATAACGTAAGTGTTGATTATTGTCAAATTTTTGTTTCAAAAAGTGTTAGCATGTTTGTCAATTTTTGTTTATTTTATAGCAGTAATATCAAAAGAAGGAATTTTTTTTTTCACATTCTTCAATTAAGTATTGTTTTATTTCATTTAACACGTTTTAACTAGCTGTATAAGTGTATAAAGTAAGACAAATTTCAGTTCAGTTAACAATATATTTTTAGCATGTCTGAAAAAGTTTCGGTTTCGGCTGAAACTGAAACAGATACCGAAGATTCGGTTTTGGTTTCGGTAGAAAGCTTGTTTCGTTTGGTCACTAACGTCTAATGTAAAATATGTAAATACCTAGTATCTAATTGTAAATATGTAAATTTATGTATATTAAAATCAATGTACATAAACACTGATTTTTAAATACGCCAACTCAGTCATAATAACTTAATTGCTTTAGTATTTATATCATTTAAGTAATAATAAATAAAATGAAAAGTTAACCTGTCCTTGTACTATTATTTATTCTGTAACCTGTCTTAGTTAATTTCTGTTAATTAGTTGCCTGTCAAGTGTATGAAGGAAAATCATATCAATTATTTTAATCGCATTCACAATTGATTTGATGTGAATTTCACATCTCTCAATGTACACATTAAATTAGGAAATAGGAATTAGGATACATTTCGAATCACTCCCTCGTCTTTAATCACCAAGATTCACGGAGTTATTAGGGATATAAAGATATATAAGAGAGATATATATCTTTTGTTTGAAAAGATGTAAATATATCTTTTCTTTTTAAAGATATACTTTGCGCACCTCTAGTTGACTGCACAGACTAGGTAGAGCAGTGTGACCAGATTCAAATGTCACATTCTGCTAGCCTGAATGACAAAAACTGCTAAAACATGCTAAATATTTTTCATATAATGCTAAATTACTGCTTTCACAGATATGGCTTAAACATTAGAAAATATGAAAAAAATGCCAATTTGTACGATTAGATTGTCATTTTTATTAGGGTTCCGTACCCAAAGAGTGTCAACGGTCAACTATAATATTTTTAAGCGTACGCTGTCTGTCTGTTTGTTCGTCCTACCTTTTAACGACTGTATCTTTTGAACCGATACTGTATCTTTGGAGAAAATAGTATCCGAATGGTATCATGTTGCGCTTTACAATCTGATGGATTATGGCCCATTCTCTCTCTCTCAAGGCCCGTGTCCCAGCAGCGGGAACTGATAACGATGATCTTTTGAACTGTAATAGATATTACAATGTTTATAGTATACGACTGTAATGTTATGGCGGATTAATTAAGAAATAATAATAATAAAAAAGGGGGATCCCTATACAACAAAAGTACTTATAACGTATTTTGTCTTTGCTCTAAGCGGTGATAAGTACAAGCGTAAAAGTCAAACTTGGCATGATTACACACTAAAGTAAAACTATAATAAGAAAAATAAAAGTGGTGTGGTAAGGAACAGTGCGCGGCCCAACTCGCACTTGGCCAGTTCATTTCTATTTACAACACAATTCACTCATCACTATCACTGTCCCTAGCAAATTCTTTATATAATGATGATGAGTTAAGAGATAATGTTAACATATTTTTGTCGGCTCGAAATTCACACACCCATTTTCTCATATATTTCCTTTTTGCCTTTTTGGCATGCAAAATTACAGAATCGTCATGTTTATTTTTGAACCGATTTCTAAGCTGGATTTTTATATTGTTAATAAGTGAAATGATTCGTTCACAATAAGTGTGTGGCATTAGTAAAATCATAATAGCCCCCGCAAGATTCACAATGTTGGGTTTACCAACACCATTACCATTACCATTTAAATTAAATAAAATTCATCGTTTCAATTTGTCTTCAGAAATTTTCGGTATCTGTTGGTTTGGCATCAGAGCTGCTTCCAGAAGCTAATAAACTCAAATATAAATGCTTGAGCGTACTGTGTTCACTTTTGGGGCATTTTGAAACGCGTTCAATAAATCCTGCCAGATTATTGCTATTATTGGATGCTATTATTGGATGCATCATTGGATTCTGCTAAATAATGCTAGATTTCAATAAAATGCTAAAAAACCTGCTAGGAGCTAAAATGAGAGTCAAATCCTGCTGAAATCGCAGGAACCTGCTAAATATGGTCACACTGAGGTAGAGATACTACGTATGTTGACTGCCGGTCACTACTATTGTTATAAGAAACACAATGGCTGTGTTCACTTACACGCTCGAATCATCCGTGCGATTATCGCTTGATCATCCGGAGATAGTGAACGCCTTTGGACGTCCACATACAACTGACAAGTGTCAGTTTCATACTATTCCTCTCCTCCACTACTATTTTTCGGATGACCCAGGCGAACGCCCGTGGCCCAATTCCATAACTTGGCTACAATCGGATTATCACTTTTTTCATAGCAAATTCGACTCTATCGCAAGGCATTAGTGGTTGCGATACTGAGAATTCGATTGAAGCCAAGTTATGGAATCGGGCTACCGGACGACGCGACGCCGTGAACGATTTCGAGTGTACGCGCGGGTGATCCGTGCGTCCTCGAACGTTTATGTGAACGGGCCCATTTAGTAATATTTTGACAATTCATTGAATGAATTGTCGTTTTTTTATGAAACGCATTTCGGTAGATTGACTGACATTTGTCGATTGACACTTGTCAGTCTACTTTTATGTTCGAGTGAGTATCTGTGGGTGGCGCGCCAGCCAACCAATGGCGGCAATCCAACAATCATTGTCTGAATTTATTTTCTGTTATTTCTCTCTCGCTTTTAATCATCAAAAATTTTGTTTCCCTGTAGTAATTAAGTATAATTAAAAGGTAATTAGCATCGTAAGTTTTGTAGTGATCTAATAATGTGCCATTAACCTTTTTGTAGATTGTACGTCTCTGAAAGACAATCCAAACATTGATATTATTTCTCAGCAATAATGTACTTACCTACTTCAAATAATTATTACGACTGCCTATTTAAAAATACCATGTTCCTAAAGGTACGAGTATAGTGACTATAGTGCTTAACAGGTTAAAGTTAAACTTCAACTGAAAGTAATCTTTGCCATCGAGTAAAAATGCTGAGAATGAAAACATGTCATTCCCTGTAAACTTATTTTGTGCAAAACAATTAAATCAATAAATAAATAAAACGCCAAAAAACGAAGAAAGAAATATATTTGCGATTTCGAAATGTATTTCTAGATGAAATCTCTTGCTTTGTACCTATATAGAAGTGTATTGTATCTACCTACGTCTTACGTATCGTTGTAGATTTACAAAGATGATCAAGTCTTGGGAGTCTTGGAGAGACGGAGAAATGGGAGCTCGACAGTTGATAATTATAACCTAGGACTTGATGGACAAGTACCTAACTATATTGAATATTGAATCTACTTGATTCTAAATGAAAATAAATGATACTACTACTACTAATAATATGATACATTTGTTTCAGGTGGATGCACACAGAACTGCAGTTCGTAAGAATGTATAGATCTCCGCTTTCCGAGCTCATAGGACAGTGTAAATCTCAATTTATGTGAAAATTATAACATTATTACATGATATTTAATACTTACACTTGATTTCGTTTTTCTTAAATTTGCTTTGACCCCTCATTGTTAGTAGAACTTCACATAATTATAGGCTTTGTAAGAAAACTACTAGATTTTAAAACCAGTAGGTATTTTTCTATTTTAGGGTTAAAATCCTACTCTAGCTATGAAATATATTGGTAGGTTCTATGAAATACCACATACATACATGTAATTAAACCTACCTTTCACAAAAACAACACAATTTCATGGCACGGTAAAACATGAAACAAAGTGTACCTAGGTAGGTGTTAGAACTATAAACTTCATAGTAACTGCGCATTATCAATGATGTTCACTAAACAAACACTGCTAGATAGTAAATGCAATGAGCATACCGGGTGCTCTTCGGTTGACGAAAACTCATAGCTACTGAATTCCTTGTGAATTCTGATTTTGAATTACCGGTTTTGTATTTCCTAGTAAATTTACAGTTTCAGTGCGGTTGAGTGCTCATCGATGACGTCATTTCACTTGCTCACTGAGCTTAGTGAATTCGAAACGAGTGATCGGTGGCAATGAATGGTCCAAGTGGCATTAACTGAACCTCACTTTAACTCTACGGAATTAGGCCCCTGGCTGCGTATTATCCCCTGTACAAAATCAGCGCGGGGTGACATTACACAGCCAATAATTCACAACCAAATAATGTACTACGACGCCAATCCACGTAATATTGGTCGCGTATTATTGGCTCTACATTATTTGGTCGCGTAATATTGGCCGTGTAATATAGGGACTCGTGCGGAGCAAAATCTAAAGGATCCTCTACACTTTCGCCAGTGTATTTGCAAGTTGCTAGCATGCTGCCACTGGGGGACCTCATTTCGTGTGAAAGCTATCTCACGCGCCCGAGGATCAACTACTGATAGGCTGCTTTCACAGGGCCCCGCAGCCCGATTCCATAACTTGGCTTCAATCGAATTCTCAGTATCGCAGCCACTAATGCCTTGCAATAGAGTCGAATTTGCTATGAAAAAAGTGATAATCCGATTGTAGCCAAGTTATGGAATCGGGCTGCCGACCACAGAACATGGTTTCAATTGTCCACAATGCAAGCCGTCACGTTGTTTCTGACAAATTTAGGGTTCCCGTATTCTAATTCTAAAATTGCCGGATGTTTAGGGAAATCTAAGAAAAATGCCGTATTGTACAAAATGTTTATTTGGAAGGTTTAAATAATAAAAAAATACAAGTGCTAAATGTACTATGCGTGTTTTACTTTTAAACAGACTTATTTTATTCTTCACCGAATATGTTTTGAATAATTTCTAGTACTTCCGATTCTGTCGCATGTAGGTCATACTGTTTTTTTTTCTTTCATTTTACAAATCATTTCGTTTGGTACTTGAAATTGTGTACAATTACCGTGATTACGGATTGCTTGCCTGGCTAGAAGAGTTCCATTAATAGTTGGAGTTATTAATTTAAGTCTCGTTTTCTCATATTATTTACCTCACTGAAAATACGCTCGCAGTCTGCGTTCGAGTGTGGCAAACATAATACAGTTAAAGCAAAAGATGCTAATGTTTTTAGTTTTGTTCCATCACGGATTTTAATCCGAAACTCATCGGTTTTCTGTGAGCTTATTTCATATAATGGTAATTTATTTACATCTGGTAGCATTCTCCATTCATCGTCAATCTTTTGGAGCTCATCGGCATTATTGACGATTCGTGGTAATTTTTGCATAAGCGGTAAGATAGTTGGACATACATTTCTTGTTTGACTATTGCTTCTTCAGGTGATAAATATTTTAAAAGTTGAAGTAAATCCTCAGAGAAGTCGTACCTCTATTTTATTTCTTTGCAGCCTGTGATAAGGAAATCTCTACAGCGAGAGTAAAACTCTTTTAGTTGTTCTTTTTTTTGCCGATATATCTGGTTTTTGTGTTTCTATCATAATTTTTACCCCCAAATCTACGAATAAATAATAAGTCAGGAAACGTAACAGCGTTAATAAAATGACCCAACAAAAGTCGTGCCCAAGTAGGTGGGGCTTAAAAGTCGTGTCCAGCGCGTCATCAGTCGCACATTTTTCATGCAAGCGAGCACACGTCATATCTTCGCGTACGTTTTAATTTTATCATTGTGAACTACAGCTGTGAATCATCATGCCAGCATGTGTTGTGAAGTGGTGCAGGAGCCATACAAGATTAAAATGTCCAGGGATCACTTTTCACTAGTAGTAGTTGCAAAATTATAATTATATTCAAAAACGTTCAAATACATTATCAAACCGCGATGGTCAATACTATGCAAAATGAAGTCAGTCAATTTTTGCACTAAAGTTTAATTTCTACTCGATGAAATTTTGAAATTAAGCTGTTATTTTTTTCACGCAGATGATTCATACCTAAGTAACGTCAACATATTTAGGAGAATACTAAACAAAATGAGCAAATAAACAATAATGAACGATTACAGTTGGTATGTAATATAGGTTCGGCTTTTTCGACTCATGGGAATAACAATAGCATTAAAAAAACAGTTCATAGTTTGATCGAATTAAAGCACGTTTAATTTTTCAGGCTAATGAAAATTCACCTTCTGGAAATTTTGAAGTGTTTGATTTACCTGAGTTGCTCAAAAAAACAAATAATGCAAACCCTCAAGGAATAAGGCACAAAAACTTGTAAGATTTCGCAATTTTTTACTTAAAATATTTTATCCCAATTGAAGAAAAATGGATTTGGCGATACTACAGAAAATACTGCATTGAATGATTTTTCGGACGATATAGTTTTAGCCCTTAAAAGGAAAAAGTCAAAAGTTACTTTGATCTTTGATGGCTGTGCATCTAACATCGCTACGGCTAAGATGTTGGGTTGCAATTTTGAAGACACAAACAATTCAAAATCGTTTTTTGACCACCCATCTACGGGAGACCCAGTAGTTGTAATATTAGATCCATTTCATATGGTGAAACTTGTGCGTAACACATAAGAGGAAAAATACACTCGTAGATAAAAACAAGAAAAAAAATTGAGTGGGCACATTTGCAGAAACTGAAAAATGTTCAAGATATCGTTGGATGCATTTGGGAATAAATTGTCAAATCGGCATCTATACTTCCGAAATAATATCATGAACGTGAAACTAGCGATTCAAACCTTAAGTCAAAGTGTAGCTGATGCGATTAAGTTTGGTTCGCAACAGTTAAAAATGCCTGATTTTCAAGAAACAGATGCAACTGTTAGCTTTTTAGAAACGTTTAACAACCTTTTCGACATACTAAATTCAAAACCGACCGATACGGGTTTAAACACCCTTTTTCAGTGGTAGAAAAAGAAAAAAGTACATGACGTTTTGGATCAAAGCGAAAAATATATTAAAGGTCTCTAAATCAATGTGCAGTCAAAAAAAACTTGAACAGTAAATGGACAAAGAGTAACAGTATATACTAACTCTTTGAAACCAGTGACCAAAACTCAGTCCAAAATGGACTTCTAGGACTCCTCATATGTATTTCAAGTTTTAAATTACTTTTTGCACGGCTAGTAGAGTTACAAATATAGAAATTTATTTAACCATATTAAGCCAAGATCATATTTAGTAGTTTTTGGAGTGATCCGCAACCACGGCCGTTGCAACAATAACCCAAACGCCTGACAGTTTATGGAAATATATAAAAATAATTTATTGAACTTGAACCTCAGCTCTAAATTCACAGGCTGACAGGAGGGCATTCCGTTTTAAATTTCTCAGAATCCGTCTTCACTACATTGCGAAGAAAGATTCTCTTTTAATGTCTTCTGGACAAAAACTTAATAATTTAATTATATTTAGTGGGACAAAGAATTTAATGAATTGTAAAAAGTGAGCCAAAAAAAATACATTGTACAGTAATATTGTTTTATTACTGACTTGGTCCGGTCCACTTATTGCATAACATCGTCCACGCCGCTATGACTCAGCTGTCATAGCAGACATTGCATTACGCGCGTGAAACAATCCCTGCTTTCTTTCTGAATTTAAACCAATCACCAAGCATGTCTATTTGTAACCTCGGAAGTGATTCGTACTTTGAATCTTACGTCGTTTTGGTTTGAAGTAGGGGCACTTTTATTGTGACATTTGTTCTGAATTAGAGTTCCTGACTTATTATTTATTCGTAGCCCCAAATACATTTGTGGGAGAAAATATCGCGTATCTTCTGGGACGATTGAGCTGATATCATTTTGTTGAACATGATCCCTTTGCATGTACCACATTAATAATTATTTGTACGTTACTCTTATATGTTCATCCAGTTCCACCAATTTTGAGTCTGCGCTTTGAAAATACTCGTTGAGTTTAACAAATTTTGGTAATATCCATTGCAGAAATAAAAAGTAAAGCATTATAAAATCGTCATGCAGGTAAACTAATTCTGCAGCTGCAGTTTTTTCTTCGAGCCATTTCTGCGTAAAAAACAATTTAAGGCTGTTCCACTGTTCAAGCAGCCTGTTCACAACCGATAGCAGGGAAAGCCACCGAGTTTGTGATAGATATAAAATTTTGTGGATTTTTGTGGTAGTAAAAACTTGAAATTCCAAATATTGGGCTTACCGTTTTGAACTCAGTTTAAAAAAAAACATAAATGTTTCGCGCCAAATCTTCGCATCGTCTTGGCAATTTTTTGCATGCCTCACTGGCACACAAATGCATATACATTTAAAAATAAAGATGCCTGGCAGATTTTCTCGAAAACGGCTGGCTACTGAATTTTGTGATCCCATCATTACATTGAAGCCACCTGAAGCGAATCCTATTATATTTTCTAATGGGATCCCTCTATCCGTAAATTTCTTTATAATGAGATCATACATGGCTTCTGCTATAGCTCCCTCTGCTGCCATCGTAAAATCACCTGCCTCAAATAAAAGTGCCAGTTTCCATAGTGAGGACATGACTTTTATTTGCTGCTCATTAAAATAACAGATAATAATGCACATGGTTTCTGTGGCCAAAATATCCGTTGATTCATCGACTAATATGCTGAATTTATCACTTTTAATAATGTTTTCTAAATAATCTTTTTGGAAATCACCAATAACATTTTTTATCGTAGATGTGCATTTTTTTCGTTTTATGGCAATCTCGGCAGCAGTTCTGGAGTCAGGAAAACAAGATTTTAGCACAAGTGAAAATGATCCAAGGCCATAAATGATATGTTGCGCTCTGCGACGAATGCACTAAGTTTTATTTCAGCTTCCATTACTTTTCTATTGTGATCCGTTTGTCGATTCTGAAAATAAGTGCTTACGTCTCTTGTAGAAGAGCTCGCTGATGCTTTTCTTACGTGTTGGGTATTTGAAACATGACGTTTTAAAGTTGAAATTTCGCAAGAAAGTTTGACGTCGCACATTGTACATTTTGCCTTGTAGGGGTCATCATTGACAGGGGTAATCCAATTCTTAACCGTTTCATCACTTTCCCATTGCTTTCTGTACTTTTGTTTTATGTGTTTACTTTTTACCTTTTTTTCGGCATACCTATGGCCACCTGGCCCGTCGTCATTGTCACACTCATTATAACTCATTTTCAAATAAAACGTTCGTAAAATAGTTCGTAATATATTGAAATAATAAAATAAATTGCGTAAGAAATGTTCGTAAAATAGTTTTCACTGGTAATAATCGTAATCTGATCGTAACATACAGCAAAACAAAGAAGCAATGAGAGAATCACAATAGGTACAGGACAGTAACAATTATTCTGGGGATTCCCACACAACCTAGAACCTACCCGAATAAAAGTGAAGAACCTACCAGAATAAGGAACTAAAGATTTTAGACATTAATATCTCGGAGATAAGGTTGCATTTGGTTGAATTCAGCAGTGCGATTACGTAATGTTGATTTCTTTAAGCAGTCAAATTCAATAATGCTTTGCGATAGAGTCGATTTTGTTATGAAAAAAGTGACAATCCGATTGTAGCCAAGTTCTGTAATTGGGCCACTGATGACGTTTCTTTTCGTGTCGCTTCTACTTTATCTATAGTTTACAAGTTGGTGCGTTCCATTTATGTTTTTTTTTTGTTTACTTTGTGCCATTACTAAATGGACTAATTGCCGTATATTTTAATACGGTAATCAAAGAGCTGCCGTATACCGTATTTATAATGCCTTTGATGCCTGAATGCCGTATATTACGGCAATTGCCGTAACAGGAACAACGCTGCGGCGTCATAACATCAACACGCGTCACATGGTGGCATAGAGAAAGGAATATTGATTATTTGTCTTATCAAAGGTTGGAAATTGAAATGTTCTAACAACAACAACAATCAAGACAACTGTCTTGATCGAAACGTCCAGGTAAATAAAAATTAAGTTTTTAGCGCGATTAAGTCCCGTTTATATATATATATATATATATAACTATGTGTTCGAATCGCGAAAGTTTAAAAGTTACAATATTGGTCTGAAATTCCGTTAGTATTCATTACAAATATTTTGTCCATTAGAAAAAGTGAAAGCTTAATCTATTATCGATATCAACAGAATTGTCTAGTGTAATCGTTTTGTTAGTGTCTTACGTAAGATAGATTAGTACATGTATCTGAACCATTACAGCTAAATTATCTATAGACAAGGTCTTAAACTTGTGATTTACTACAAATTATGTGGTTGATTATATTCAGTATCACGGACTGGATTCTGATACTGACGATTTGGATTCTTTGCAGTGAATTGCTTTTTAAAATATACAAACCGACTTTATAGTTGTAGGTGTTTTTTAAAGATACGCGGGTGATTCTCGGGCGCGTGGGATTAGCTTTCATATGATATGACGTCACATCCAAAGACGTCACCAAGGGGCGGCAAAAAAAGTAGCCAAATGCAAAGAAACCAATGTCCTTTGAAGCAAGTTGTTTGCTTGATTATTTTCCATTTGACTTATTTCATTCCAAGTATGCCATCCGAACTGCTACAGTCTATTGTTAAACCCTTACAAGTGTAAGCCTACGCGCGCCTTAAACGTGTGAGCGTGGTTAGCGGTAACCTGCAGTTATCTGGGTTGAATCGGGTTACCGAACTATATTTATGTCTCTTCCTGCTGAATGCTTACGATTGTATTGTTTTGAGTTTCGGGTTAAGACGCCATTGAAATTATCAATAAGCATAGGTGAAAGTAATATTATATAAATAAACACATTTTATTAACTACAGCTGCTTGATTCGAAGAAAACTCTTGAAAAACAGTGTTATTTTTGGAAATAAATGACTTTTACTATACAAAAGTCAATTATTTCATTTTTGATTTTACATCCTCGGTTTCTCTATCATATTTACTCTATAAAATAAGTAAAATATATACAACGCACGGTTTTTTTTTAATTTTGGTTATTTTGATGAGTGCTGATATTATAGTTGTTGTAATAATAAAAATATAAAGTTCACTGTGACTCCATAACTTTGTTTTAAATCTTTCTATCACTCATGGGTAATCCGAATAAATTTAGTTGACGCAGTTGGTCTCTTTCTGCCGATAGCGCGTAGCGTGTAAGAAAAGGATATAGCATACTTTTTGCTTATTTTGACTTAAATTATGATTTTATTTCAATTGATTCAGATTTTGTAGGAAATACGGGTTCCTATGCCAAGTATTTATTTCCAATTAAGTAAAACAATTATCTACTTTCCGAAAATATGTTACACTACCATCTTTTCTCACTTTAGTCGAATAGTTTTTACTAGTTTATACTACAGAACAACAGAGCATGGCATTGAGGACGTTTAGTAAGTCAGACCAGTCAGACGTCGAAAAGAACACTGACACAAGATTCGTCCTCTTTTTCGTTTGAACACCATTTGAGTTCGGACACTTTTGAGCGCGAATCCGAGTTCCATTTAATAAACAGTATTAAAACTAACTATCTAACAGTATTAAAACTACCTATCTAAAAATATACCCACGAAGGAAAACATCTTCCCGCCAAATTAAAACGGCTCCGCACTTTGTTTACAAGTTTTAGTTGTCAAGAGCTGTTGTTGTCATCACTTATGTAGGTATCATTAGCTCAACATTTTCGCGATATCTATCAGTATTATAGTTTTTTTCACTATTTTTAACCCCCGAACAAAGTGACGAGTGTTATAAGTTTAGGGTGTGTATCACTGCGCGTGTGTGTGTGTGTGTTTTTGTGTGTACACACCCTAACACACTCTGTGTCACTGTGGCATCATAGCTCCCAAAATAATGGACCGATTTTAATGTATGTAGGTATTATTAGCTCAACATTTTCGCGATCTCTATGAGTATTATAGTTTTTTTCACTATTTTTAACCCCCGAACAAAGAGACGAGTGTTATAAGTTTAGGGTCTATATACACATACAATGTGTCACTGTGGCATCGTAGCTCCCAAACGAATGGACCAATTTTGATGCGGTTTTTTCTGTTTGAAAGCTGATAGCATCGAGATAGTTCTTAGATATATGGGGGATGGGGGGGAGAGGGGATGGGGGAGAGGGGATGGGGGGGAGAGGGGATGGGGGAGAGGGGAAGGGGAGAAAAGGGGAGAGGGGAAGGGGAGAAAAGGGGGGAGAGGGGAAGGGGAGAAAAGGGGGAGATGGGAAGGGGAGAAAAGGGGAAGGGGAGAAAGGGGGAGGGGAGAAAGGGGGAGGGGAGAAAAGGGGGGGGAGAGGGGAAGGTGAGAATCGTAGCTTCCAAACGAATTGACCGATTTAGCTGCGGTTTTTTGTTTGAAAGCAGGGGTAAACGAGATGGGTCTTAGCTATAATAGGAGGAAGCGGGGGGATTACGAATCGTAGCTCCCAAACGAAAGGACCTATTTTGATACGTTTTTTCTGTTTGAAAGCTGCTGTGATCGAGATGGGATTCAGTAAGGATTTGGAAGCGATTTTGGAGTATCAACTGAAAGCTCTCGGGGTTTTGCATTTGGGCAGGACTTGGGCGAAGAGAGATCTTCTCTCATCAAACGAGATCTCTCCAGCATTACGTTGATATTCAATGAGCCTCTTACCATGCAGTGATCACTGCCGGTCTTAACCCTGTTGATCACAGAGACATAATGATGTCTGAATATATGATGTGTGAATATATGCCTATTGGTCGTCACAATGAAATATATCTCACGCTTATGACCCCCGGGGTACAGCCACCTCCATTTCCTAGACGGGCGCTTCTTGAAAAAGGAGTTCATCTTAAAGAGTCTCCTGACCTCTTTGGTTCCGCTGTCCAAATCCAAACTGCTCTAATCTCAGTTCATCGCCATTCCTCATGCCCAGCTGTGCGTTGAAGTCCCCCATCACCACTATGAAGTGTTTTCGGGGCATGTATGGCATTGGAAATATCTTCGTACATAGCCTCCACTTCATCGTCCGGGCGTTTCGAGTGTGGGGCGTACACCTGTATGACCTTCAACGAATACCGTTCGGTAATTCTGAGTATAAGGTATGCCACCCTGCTCTCATAGTCACCACGCGTGTACTCGGAGGACGCTACTGCCCATCATCCAGTGTGTCTTCCCTTAGTCGCCTCTTACGATATCCACGGGAGGATTGGGAGGGGTCTTATTCTAAGCCGAGATCGCCACGGCAAAAAAAGAAAGACAAAAAAGATAAGTTCATCGGTACTTAACTATTAACTTACCTTGGTCTCTAGAGATATTCTTTGAGAGTTCCTGAGATTTATATTTTCCCGTAGAGTATTAGTGACTGTCAGAGATGCGGCTGGGTGTAAATAATCTACACCTACAAACAAGCACTTGTCGCTTCCTTTCACGAAGATCAGCTTTTAAAGCCTCCGAGGCTAACCTCCACACAAGTTACCGTCTCGTTAACTATATAAAATAAAAATAAATAATAGTTTAAAAAAACTAAAAAACATGCTTTATATAGAAAAAAAAACAAAAAATAGTAAACAATTTTTTCTAATTTTGAATTAAGAATAGTGTAAAATGTTTTATTTCAAAAAAATCGTGGGGTGCATGGGTCAATAGTTATAAAAAAAAATATAAATATTTCATTGACAGATATGAGAAGAATCTTTTTGATAATATCTTAAAAAGCACCCCACGCTTTTTTTGAAATAAAACATTTTACACTATTCTTAATTCAAAATTATTAAAATTTATTTTCTATTTTTTAGTTTGGTTTTCTATATAAAGCGCGTTATTTAGTTTTTTTAAACTATTATTTATTTTCTACTTTTTTTTTTTAGAATTATTGCATTGTCATCGGTCTTTGACAGGTGTGCAAAATTTGAATGAAATCTGACCGTTTAAAGTGGGTCAAAATAGCGTCCAAAGGAGTCGGTTACAAACATACAAGTGAAGCTAATATAAAGCGTATAAAATGGCAAGCTTTCCCTTTATTTTTCTAACAATACTCTGAAAGTGATCGAACACGTCAAAGTTTACTATCGCTAACTTGTCAAAGTGGCAACTCGTTCTGTCAAAATGCAAAGAATACTCGAAAACTTTTATCGAATTCGAATACTACAATTTGCTAAAATCCGTATTACTGATTTTAGTTCCTGCAAGTTTCCGCTAGAGGCGCTGCCAATAAATGTATGGAAATAAACGAAACTACATTTCGTTTTCTACAACTATAAAAACTCGTACCTACTAGGGGTACTGTTATTTGACTGGTCTATTATCGATTGACTGGACCACTTACGCCACCATTCAGTTCACAGATAAGTTGGTTGAACTGTACTTTGCTATGCTTCATGTGATGGCAGACACGACAGGTTCTGTCATATAGACATTTCTTCTTTGTAGGTAGTCGGTCACCGCTGCTGTAGACATTTCCACAGAGTACTTTTTATATACCGGAAAGACATTTCTAACGCAAAATCAACGTAAAATGGTCACCGCCATGTGATGCGTGATGATGTATGCAGTCCGTCTGTACTGCGAAAGTAGCTTTACACAGTGCTGGTGCTGCCCTGCAAAAACAGCTACTGTCACTGAATACATACTAGCATGATTATTGCTCGACTCGCCTCGATCGGTCACACAAAGCCTTGGCAAGAAATGCTGCCTTGTGGCGTAGTGGGGGCACCTATAAAATCAGCAGGGCAATTATAATAAGCCAATGCGTTTGTTGCAATCATGATTTTCAAAGCAATATCGACTCAAACGCGCCGCAAAGTGAACTTCGATCATATCACGTCAACGATCAAATCTGACTGCAACAAGGGACGTAATTACCCGGGCGCTGGTGTTTAAATATTGCGATTACCAAGCGTGGTGATTATGTCAAACCCCTCTATCATGTTCTTATATATCTATCATACCCGCAGTGCTATTACGCAGTTCTGTGGTCGGGGCCCCAATGAGATGACTTGGCTTCAATCAGATTGTCACTTTTTTCATAGCAATTTCGACTCTATTGCAATGCACTAATGAATTTAACGGCTTGAAACCGATATGATCAACATTGCGTAATAGCACTGCTGGTTATATAACTATTGCGATCACCAAGCGTGGTTCTTATGGCAAACCCCCCTATTTAAGAGCCTAGCTATAACTAGAGGCTCTGCAGGCTGATTCCCTAAGAAGTGAGGTTGAGTGACTGCCATTGCATACCCATTGCGGGTGCTCTTGATGGTCGTGAAGGATTTGGAATTCACTAAACAGTTAAAGCGCACCCGCAATCAACACTAATAACGGGAAACCGGTAACTAGGCGGCAGAATCAAGCCAAACCTAGCCTACAAATACTTCTAGCAGAAATAGGACTTATAAATTTTGCCGGATTTTATGTTCGAGTGATTATCTGTGGGTGGCGCGCCAGCCAACGAAAACCAATGGCGGCAATCCAACAATCATCGTCTGAATTTATTTTCTGTTTTTCCCTCTCGCTTTTAATCTAACTAAAATTTTGTTTCCTTGTAGATATTAGGTATAATTAAAAGTTAATTAGCATCGTAAGTTTTGTAGTGATCTAATAATATGCCAATAACCTTTTTGTAGATTGTAAGTCTCTGAAAGAAAATCTAAACATTGATATTATTTCTCAGCAATAATGTACTTACCTACTTCAAAAAATTATTACGACTGCCTATTTAAAAATACCATGTTCCTATAGGCACAGATTAAATAATAGATATAGGTACAGTGACTATAGTGCTCCTCAGGTAAAGTTAAACTTCAACTGAAAATAATCTTTGCCGTCGAGTAAAAATGCTGTGAATGAAAACATGTCATTCCTTGTACACTACTTTTGCGCAAAACAATAAAATCAATAAATAAATAAAACGCCAAAAAAACGAAGAAAGAAATATATTTGCGACTAGCTGTACCCGCGGCTTTGCCCGCGTGGCTATTTCATTTAAAAGTAGTCCAAAAGTACCTACAAAGTACAATATACTACATTTATTAAAAATTTGTTCGGCTGAACAAATTTGTGACGGCTGTCACATAGCTCGGCATCTAATCATCAGATTAAGATGTTTTTAATTCAAACTCTAAGCTATTCAATAGTGAAAACTGCATCGCAATCGATCTAGTAGTTTTTACTTGATGCGCGAACAAACTTACATACAGACCTTCAGTAGTGACCCGACATGGCCGCGATAGGTTAGAAGACGAAGGCGGAAGCGAAGCGAAGCGTAGCGTAGCGAGCTCACCTAACCTAACCTAACCAATCACGGCCAAGTCGGGTCGCCACTGAAGACTGTTGACAGAAATCTATCTGTGTTGCAATAGCGTTATGTGGAGGTATATTTCCAAAATACGCCGCGAAAATCTTAAATTCGTAACTACCTATACCCGATCTCAGCTTGGCCAGTGACGTCATAAATGTTCGGATGTATACCTTTACGGTATACTTTCGAAGAATACATTTTCGCTTTCTGGATTAAAACATACTCGATGCCACGCGTACGACCGCATAGCTGTGACAGTTCTCTTAATACATTAAAACAGTAAGCAGTTTGATTACCAATACAAACAGTCGCAAGAGGGCGCTTTTTATGAGGGATTGTAAATAAAACATACACTAAAACTAACAAATTTACAAAGTCAAAAAATATTACGAAGTAAATTGACAGAATTGTTTTCTGTTTTTGAGCTTTTTTTCTAAATAATCCGAAAGTGGAATTATTGTGACAGTGATGATTTAAAACATTGGCATCGTCGAGCTTTTGGTATTTCGCGATTTTCGCGCATAATGAGAATTTGGCATTAATCGTACCATTCTACGTCTTTGGGATTTTACGTTTTTGTTATTAATTATCAATAACCCATGATATATTGTTTTCAAACAAAACTTGACGGTTTACTTCAGGAAATTACAGAAGCCTAAAAAAAACAAAGAAAATGTAAAAATAATGCATTATATGTAAATGCTTATAAATATTGAGGCAAAACATTTATAGCAGCGCGTGGATTTGATCCATGTGCCTCCGGGTTGCAGACCAGTCACGCTCCTGCTGTGCCATTTTGCCTCGTGACATGTATGCCGAATTTACGGTACCGTTTTATAAACAGATTTTTATTCCTTTCAAATTAACATAACTTTAGACTCTTATCCCGCAGGAATCCCTTATTTTTTCGTGATAATAAGTATCACTGATTTTAACACAAAATATAAACTTTGACTGTGCTAAGTTACATCAAAATCCGTCCGGTAGTTTCAGCGTGATGTGTTCTTTTAAATAACTTTGAACCCCTATCCTGCGGGAACCATTGTTTTTTTCGGGATATAAAGTATTCTAAATGTTAATCCATAACATAAGCTATGATTGTGCCAAGTTGCATCAAAATCCGTTTGGTAGTTTCAGCGTGATGCGTGTTCAAAGAGACAGACAAACAAAAAATATTTAATGTACAGATTTAGCCCAGTTACAGTTTAATTATAGTATAGATAGATTTAGAAATGTATTTCTATATGAAATCTCTTGCTTTGTACCTATACAGAAGTGTATTGTATGAATTGTATCTATACCTACATCCTATGTATCGTTGTAGATTTACAAAAATGATAAAGTCTTGGACGACAAGAGACGGACAAATGGGAGCTCGACAGTTAATAATTATAGCCTAGGACTTGATAGGGCACAACCATATGTGTAATAAATCTTAATAGTGAGTCAGCTCGGCCGCTAGACAGAGCAACGATGAGGTGCGGTGTGAAGGAGAGCGGCGCGCCGCGGCGTCCCCCTCCACCCCGCGCGTCTACGCTGTCTGTGTACCGGCGAGCGTCTATTGAAAACCGGTACAGCGTATTAGGTGTGTCAGGTATAATAATAAGTCTTATTGAAATAAGCTCCGGTTACAAAAACATAACAATCGTTGGTCCCCAAACTAGGTTAACCTGTTTTTGTATAAATTTCCAAAGGATGAGAAAATGTGAGTAAGTAGGTACTTACCTAAATGAAATTATTTTTTATCATTATCAATAACATTAGGTAGCTATTATAATCGAAGTACCTACCTATGTTGTTAACAATGATGATGTAAGTAGGTCCTACCTTCTAGAAATTGAACTATACAATCATACATAAAGAAAGTTAATTTATTTTTAATTGGGTACTCCTGCAGCGGGAAATTACGTTTTTACAGGATTTTTTTGCTTTTGTAGCTGGTTCACTTACCTAACTATTGTTAGTGTTATTACTTTTGCCACACTTGGGGATTATTCTTTACGATAACTATCTCATTAAAAAAAAAAAGATTTTCTCTCTGCATACGGGCCCAACACTTGTGAATAGTACCTATCTAGGTAGGTACCTACATATTAATATAAGACCGTGGGATCTAGACTAGGGAAAAAACGATCAGTAAAATTAGGTAATTACATTAGCAAGTAAAATTTTTATTCGATATTGTACGTAGTTAACTACCTAGTTTTCAATAAAATAGGTACAAAACATAACGATACCTATTCGGATGCTGATATTTTAAAAGAAAATCTTTAGATGTTACTTTGTTATGCAATCACGGTGAATCGGACGAAGCTGCGGAGCGCAACTAGTAAGTATAGAATAAAATATGAGGAATACAAATTTTTACATTGTATGATATTATTTTGTAAAAAAGATATTCAATTATTTTTTGTGTCAAACCTGTCATGTTTTTAGCTACTAGTCGCTTGTCGGCATTTTGCGCCGCGACAAACGAGTTGACTCACTATTAGGATTTATTACACATATGGCAAAACTTCGGAAGCTAGACTCACGATTTTAGGGGCAGGGATGGGTAGCGGTGAGTGTGTACAACTCCCCCTGAGAGTGGGAGGACTAGATCTTACCCCCCCTCTGAGATATGATTTGTTTTATATATTTTATTTGTTATTTTTTTCATAGCTTTTGTCCTACTATTTTTGGTGAAGGGAGGGGGAGAATGGGTAGGGGGGGGGGAGGGAGTACAACACCCCCTCAGAGTGGGCCGGCTATATCTTGCCCCCCCTGCACTGCTGCAAACACTGCTAGATAGTAAAAAAAAATAAATAAAAAAAAAGGCTAGGTAAAAGCTAAAATTTTGCGAAAATTGTTGACAATTGTCATTACAATTGTTTTAGTAGAATTGGGGCCCTGGAGCTTAGTGAATTCGAAACGTGATCGGTGGCAATGAATGGTCCAAGTGTCATTAACCGAACCGCACTTTAACTCTACGGAATCACCCCCTGAGCTGTAGATATCGCGAACACAAACTTTATTGCAAACAATTTAGCGGTGCACGTACGTGTGCTCAAGTCAAGAGTGAATAGGTATCTACTAGGCAAGCGTGCTACACCTTCGACCGCATCATCGCTTTCCATCAGGTGAGATCGTGGTAAAACGGTTGCCTAGCCTAGACAGTAATAAAACTAAGATTGAGGAGTTATTTTGCTCATTACGCCGAAGATCCTCATCAGATCTTCACCATATTTTTATGACACCAACGTAGACCTTTCAAATAAAAAAAGAACCATCAAAATCGGATCTAATAAGGCGGAGATATTCAGTAGCCCCTTTTAAGACTCCCCCCTCCCCCAATCAAAAATCCTCGACAACAAAAAAAAAGTTAAACTTAGTTATACCAAGTTTCGTCTAGATTGGTTGAGAAATGTGACCTGTAGAGGAGAACAGCAGGAGATCCGGACATACGAAAGCGCCTTGGAAGAGGCCTATGTCCAGCAGTGGACTAGTGGTTGTTGATGAAGCGTGATGATCATGGCAAGACCCCCCCACATTATGGAGGAGGACCATTTTCAGCAGTGGACGTCTTTGGGCTGATAATGTGATGTGATGGTAGGTATCTGGGAATCAAACCATGAGATTCAAGAAAACTTTATTTTACTAACTGTAGGTATTAATGTCTGTTAGTGCTTCGCTCAGAGCTTCTCTGTCTTGATCTACGTCGTCTACTGTCATCCTCGCGTCTCCTGTCCGTGTCGCGACGTCGCCTTTCCGATTTTTCTTCATCTCTTCGTCTGGATTTATTTGGGATTTCTACTTCTGGCGACTCTGACCATCTCCATGATCGAGATGAGTTGTGCTTTGAACTAAAATGAAAAACCCACTAATTAACATGAATGTGAATCGCCATCTAAGAGTGCCTTTGCTCTAGTCCTAGCCTCATCTCTGAAGGTTCATGCATTCTATTTTTTTAAAGGTTTTAGTTAACTTCACTTGTGTATGTATGTAGGTATATATCTACCGATGTATTTCTGTCTGCCCTGGAATCAACAGAGACATGAGTGGCGCAACTCTGTTAGAAAGGCCGTGACCTATTTCGAACAAAAGCGCAAACGAGGAAGCCAGTGGCCCAATTACATAACTTGGCTACAATCGGATTATCACTTTTTTCATAGCAATTTCGACTCTATCGCAAGGCATTAGTGGTTGCGATACTGAGAATTCGATTGAAGCCAAGTTATGTAATCGGGCTGCTGTTCCTACGCCACAGAGATGTGATCAAGCGCCATCTTGCCGTTTGTAACATTCTTGCATATAGCTAGTGGGCGACATAGCATTACTTATGGCAGTCAAATATATAATCTAATGCTTAAATAATTAAACATACCTTTCACTCTCCTGAATTAGACTAGTATTGTATCTTGAAAACAGATTGTTGGGGTTCCTGAACACATGTAGGAAATTACACGCACGGCCTTTTGGACATCGCTTTTTTAACTGCAAACCTAGAAAGATGTGTTTCCTATGAAAATTACAGTAAGTATCTAGGTAGGGTATAGCAAATTCCTAGATTTTCATTTAGGTAGGTATATATTATGTCGTGAATTAGAGGATTCAATCCCGGGATGCCGGGATCCCGACCTCTTTTCACTCCCGAAACAGTCGGGATTAAGTTTTTCTTGTTCTCGAGATTTTCGGGATTGACATAATTAAAAAAATCTATGCAAATTAGACTTCGGGAAATGAAACACTCAGGCGTTTTACCTGTCAATAAGTCAGGCGTCTCGTTTTATCCAACAATTTGTCACTGACATTAGCCATTTTGTTTTGCCAGCTGATTTTATACATATACCTACTCATACCTATTGTGCAACAAATTGAGAAGCAGGCTTGATGATGAGATACTGGACGCGTTATTATTTCTAAGATCTAATTTCCCAATTAAAATTAAAACGTTCAGTTTAGATTAGTTTCATCATCATCAGCCCGTATTCGTCCACTGTCTGACGTATGCCTCTGAACGCCACTGAGCCCGATCGTCGGCTCTCCTCTCTTTTCTTTATAATTATGAGAAATGTGACTTATTAATATTTGTTTTTAAATACTTATGAAAATTATTATCTACTTACTTAAATGGACTTCCAGTCTGGTATTTAGTCTTACGTCTGTGATTTGTCGATGTTAAGTTTTTTTTTTTGTATAGTTTGTATACATATAGGTTATCATGTACAACGTAGCTTTAAAGAGACGTCACTGTTTTTTTTATTTGTAACCGTCAATCCCGGGATTATCCCGAGATTGACTACTTAGTCCCTTATTTCTGATCCCGGGATTCTACTTAGAATCCCAGCATCAGAAATAAGGGCCGGGATCGAACTCTCTAGTCGTGATTGATGCATACAAAAACAGTTACGGTATCTTTAGTTGCACTTGCGACTTTCTTGTCGTATGAGGTAGTGCTGGCCACTGGTGGCAGTTTGTCAATCGCCCGAGGGCCTCTGACACGGCTTGACGAATGTTATCAATCAAGAACAGCCGGGAATGACATGCAACATCTTGTTGTGCCCTCCGAGGCACGGATCAACGGCAATCCGCATAAAACTTGGAAAATTTGGTGCGGAATCGAGTTCCGAACACAATCGTATCGTGTGATTATATCGTGTACCTACTAGTAAACCCCTTGGCTATCATGAGTAGAAACAAGCCATGAATGAACTGATGATAGAATGGAGTTACAAACCACAGATAGCGTTCTTCCAAGAGTTGATTAAACAGAACTGCAACGAGAGCTGTCGGCCGCCGTACCACCTCGTGTGCAGCGCCCGGTACGCAGCTACGGCACAGCGCAACTCCGCGAACTCCACATATGTGTTGCCGCGGAGGTGTTTCTCGTAGTTATTGCAAACCTACAACACAACGATATTAATGTAACTTGCAGTACAATTATATATACCGGTTGGCCAAGTGGTTAGCGACCCTGACTACGAAGTCAACCAACGATCGCGGGTTCGAATCCCACCAGATGCAATCATTTGTGTGATGAGCAGAAATGTTATATTCGTATCTATATATGTTTGAGGCTAGATTATTGGTGTGAATTGACTCAAATATATTTATTTATTTATATGCAAACATGACAGAGGTAATCTCCAAAATTATGTCCAATTGAAAAATAAGGGATTCGGGAAGATTGTAGGTAAAGCTTAGTCTCAGGTGATTAAAAGATACTAACTATAATTTTGTTAAAAGTACTTATGCTGGACTGGAACCCACACCACCACCAACATAATTTTAGCGTTAACCCCGTTTGTTAACAGGTAAACCCGTTCCCTAACTCAATTTTTTTACGACGATTTTAAGTTATTTGTTGTTAGGTGGTTGCACGTCGCAACGACTCAACACCCTCTCGACTCAAAATAACACATTGAAAAGTCAAGAGCCACACGGTTGTCTATTTTTTGTTTTATTCGTGTGAGTATAACAAAAGTAGTGCTTTTGAGTCATGCACTACTTTTGTTAAAACAGAGGTATAATTAAAAAAGGTATGACCACTTAACTATGGTTTAACCATGGTTCTAATGTTGAATTTCGTTTGGCCGTAGGGAGTCAAGATTCTAACAACTCCTATGCACCCATTTTATTTAAAATGTGCAATTAATCTGTTAGTACAAACCTTCGCATTTGTAGTGCAGAGCAGATTTCTTTGAAATAATGTTCAGAGCAATCTGAAGAACTGTTAAGGCTATCATTGCCTTGAGAAATCAAATGAATAAGATTGCATACACAACCTACCTTATAATAATTAATTATTGTTTAGATTTGTTTTAAAGGATACATTGGCATCACTCGAACTCGGTCTTGCTGCTTATTTCCTTATTTCAAATATTATGCAGTTGTTTTCAATTCATATAATTACATTTTTCTGTATGGTAATGCTTACCCTGAATTGTACAATTTTACCAAATTTTTCAAACTCTGATAGGACATCATTGAAAAATTCCTTGAATTCTTTGTAGGTGTCAATGTCTTCATATTCAAGCATGATGTCAGTGTCATATTCATTTTGTGTTGTATTGTTTAAGCCAAAGTGGATGTAAAAGTTTGTAGCTAGAAGCACCTGAAATGTTTAAAGAGTAGATTATAAGTCATGATTTAGACTTAACAACATTAAGATTAGATATTGACTCATTGACTATCTCTAAGCCACTCGCTCTGCTCCCAACAGCAGCAGTGACAATAGGCATTTAATTTTATGTTATGTCTCTCTATTATGGAACATTAAATCAGCACCACATTATGGTCAAATATTGATAAAAATATTTGCTGGTACTGGCACCCATAGGAAAATATATAGAGTCGAGGGGCAGGTTTGGGGTAACCCTCCCCGGGTTACCCCCTGGTTCCCCTCTCCCCCCGCGGCGACGCTTAGTTTATGAAATATTTCAGTTTTAAGTTTACTAAAAAAATAGTCTAAATTGGCTGTTTGGTCACACAGCCGATGTAGGCTATTTATTTGAAACGGTTGTAACAGTATATTAAAATTCGCCACATGTTAACTTCTGCGCTTGCCGGCCGCTGCTGCGGCTATCTTAATGTATATAACTACTATGTTTGTCCACATGGATGACATCATGGGTAGATAAAATAATGGCAAGTGAAAGACAGAAGATTTATAACAGACATGCTTGGTAAGCATGTCTGCTATAAATTTCTTGTCGAGACTTGTAAAGACTGAGAACATCTAATGTGTGGATGTATTGCCCAGGTTCAGGTTAATACTATAATTTTGTTACCTTGCTTATGGCTGGATACTGATGGTTCCGCGAGCATTGGTCCCCAAAGCGACAACAAGCTGTCTTAGAGAAGAATGGACACAGATCTACGCCAGGCCGAGTTTCTCTCAACACTTGCAGTTCTTGAGGTGGTTTGCAGGTGTCTCCCACTAGAAACTCTTCTAAGCTCTGCATAAAGAGCTCTTGTTTTAATTTGTTCTCTTCCTCTATTACTCTCAGTCTTTCTTGTTCCTCTTTCTTTCTCTGTTGTTCTTTTTCCCATTCCTGTAATAAAATGAAATACTTAACTAAATATGCCATCACTCCATTCTGTGGCCACTAAATAATTTAGAGGCAACTATGAGAGAGCAATTTTTAGCTATAATCAGCTTATACTTTTCCATTGCTGGACTTAGGCCTCTCTTAGTGCCAGCCACAGAGCTTGAATCGGCCTTTAGCTTACTGCATCTAGTTTCTGCCAGCATCTTTTTGCAGATTATCGCTACTCCTGGCCACAGGGCGTCCTACACTAAGTTTGCGTACATGTGGTCTCTACTCGAGAACTCCCCAACAGTTCTTGGTTCTTCGGGAAACGTGACCAGCCCACTGCCTCTTAAGCTTGCTTATCCTTAGAGCTATGATGGTTACCTTGGTTCTCTGACAGATTACTTAGTTATGAATCTTGACCTTCAGAGAAACAGCCCTTCATAGCCCCGTAAAGCTCTCTTCATAACCTTAAATTTGTGGACCAGTATGACCATAAGTGTCCAATGTTTTGGCTCTGTAGGTCATAACTGTCTTTAGGCACTGTGGCAAGGAAAGGACAAGAAGACTTGATGAAGCTTGCCAAATGCTGCCCAACCTAGCAGAATTCTTCTATTGGCTTCCTTCTCAAAGTTGTTATTACCCAATTGCAATATTTGCCCAAGGTAAACTAATAACGTAATATTTTTTTATAATTTCAAGAGGTAAACCATTGACTGCAATCATTGGGTCATGTTTTTGTTAAACATGATCTTGATCTTATCTATGTTCATTCCAAAACCAATGCATCGAGAAGCACTGTTATTCAGCTTATTACCAAATACAATTATTATGCTAAGCTAAGTAAGTTAGCATAGTATGCAAGTCTCGCAGCGATTCTGCCATAAGGATGATATGAACCAAATCGTAAGTGAGAGATGTTCTCATCATTGGCATTTATGTCCATTCCTTTCCAATCAAGTGTCTACATATCTTCCAGAGCATTCGTGGATATTTTTGGGGATTTAACTTCCCCCTGTCTCACTCCCCTGCTTAGTTGTATATGTTTAAACTGCGGGTTTCAATTCTAGGTCTAATAGAAATATCAGCACTTTGATATACTGCCACTCTACTTGGCAACTCTGTAAAGACTCCAGGAACGCCTAGGTTTCAACAAAAGCAAAGGCCTTCTCATAGTCCACAAAAGCAAGACACTGGGATATATATAACCTGCCTCAATGTGTGTATGTGGTTTATGGTACCAAATCCTCTGTGAAACCCAGCCCACTCAGGGGACTGAAATTTGTCAAGTCTTCTTGCGAGACGATTATAAATAATGAAGTAAGTAAATAACAAATAATAATAATAATAATAGATATTCACAAGTTTAAGTTTAGCTTCTTTTTCTAATGTCTCTTGTTGCAATATCCTCTTCCTCTCTTGTAATTTTTGCCACTGTTCTATTGCAATTTTCTCTGCTCGCAGCCATTTATCATTTTCTTCAGCATTTGACTTTTCTATCTGTTCCATTACAATTAATTCAATCATTTGCTGCTCTTCTAACCAGTTTTTATCTTCAAAGACTTTATCTAGAAGAAACAAAAGCAAAGTCAGTAAGTAAATTGGATTGTATTTGTATGGGTGATCATTATTTGAAATATTCACCTCTTTCTTTCGCCACTTGGGTTCGAAGCCTTCGTCTTCTTTCTCTCTTTACAATTTTTCTCCAGGTTTTATGCCTAAATGTAAAAGTGAAATCGCTATTAGAAAAACTATGCTCTAAACTTGTTTGTATATAGTGGGTTTTTTAAAGAAAACTTGCCTTCCCATTTTGCCAAGTCTGATGATCACCTCAAGCATAGCTCAAACATGAAATCACATTTTATCGCTAATCGTTATAAAATAAAGATATATGTACAGTGTAGTGTACACTCACACTGATATTGATTGAATTACCAAATTAAATCTAAAACTAAATCAGTACATAGCTTTTAGCTCCCCGAGTTGAACGCAGGCTCGTAAAAATCAAACTTTGACATTCACGGCAGTGTGACCAGATTCAAATGTCAAATTCTGCTAGCCTGAATGACAAAAACTGCTAAAACATGCTAGACATTTTTCATGTAATGCTAAATTACTGCTTTCACAGATACATTAGAAAATATGAAAAAATGCCAATTTGTACGATTAGAATGTCATTTTTATTAGGGTTCCGTACCCAAAGAGTGTCAACGGTCAACTATAATATTTTTAAGCGTACGCTGTCTGTCTGTTTGTCCGTCCTACCTTTTAACGACTGTATCTTTTGAACCGATACTGTATCTTTGGAGAAAATAGTATCCGAATGGTATCATGTTGCGCTTTACAATCTGACGGATTATGGCCCATTCTCTCTCTCTCAAGGCCCGTGTCCCAGCAGCGGGAACTGATAATGATGATCTTTTGAACTGTAATAGATATTAAAATGTTTATAGAATATGACTGCAATGTTATGGCGGATTAATTAAGAAATAATAATAATAATAAAAAAGGGGGATCCCTATACAACAAAAGTACTTATTACGTATTTTGTCTTTGCTCTAAGCGGTGATAAGTATGTGGCGTAGCAACGCCACTATATAAATATATACAAACCAATATCACATACTTATATACTTCGTTACATTACATACATACATATTAATTAACATATTTATTATTATTATTAATTAACATAGACAACAAAACTACACTGTCAGCCAACGCAGCACCAGCCCCTTCTACAGACGCCATTTCTTCAGTTAAAATCATGACAGGAGAGTCAAAATATTTCGAGCTTCTTCGAAACTTTCCGGAGATAACGCGACCAGCAGGAACTCAGCGGGTCATACGGCACAACACGGTGCATCATATTAGAACCACGCCAGGACCGCCAGTTCACGCCACGCCCAGAAGGCTCGCTCCGGACAAACTGAAGATAGCAAAGTCAGAATTTGAAGATATGCTGAAAAATGGAACTGCACGACCTTCTGAAAGCTCTTGGTCATCACCTCTTCACCTCGCTCCTAAGAAGGACAATAGATGGCGACCATGCGGCAATTACAGAATGTTGAATTCGCGTACAATCCCAGACAGATATCCCATCCGCCACATACAGGACTTCACGCAGAATATAGCTGGATGTTCGATATTCTCTACAATAGACTTAATTAAGGCCTATAACCAGATTCCTGTAAATCCAGAGGATATCTCCAAGACGGCCATCACGACCCCATTTGGAATGTACGAATTCCCATTCATGACCTTTGGACTTCGTAACGCAGGTCAAACATTCCAAAGATTTGTTGATGAAGTCACCAGAGACCTTGACTTCTGCTATACGTATTTGGATGACTTTCTCGTGTACTCGCCCACTGAACAAGTCCATTTTCAGCATCTGCGCATCCTATTTTCAAAACTGAAAGAATACGGAATGGTCATAAATACGTCAAAATGCGTTTTCGGAGCACAAGGAGTAACTTTTCTCGGTTGCAGAGTATCCTCAGCTGGTATGAAGCCGTTGGATAGTAAAGTTCAAGCCATCAAAGACTTCCCCACACCGAAAACTGTCAAAGAATTACGAAGATTTCTCGGAATGACAAACTTTTATCGCCATTTCATCAAAAACGCAGCAAAATCACAAGCTCCGCTACATAACTTACTCACCGGATCAGTGAAAGGTTCCCATCCTGTGAACATAACTGGAGAGACGCTGCAAGCATTTGAAAACTGCAAGGAAAGTCTGTGTGAAACAGCACGCCTACAGACGCTTCAGACGTTGCTATCGGAGGAGTTTTGCAACAGCTGAACGACGGCGAATGGCAACCACTGGCATTTTTCAGCCGGAAATTAAATCCAGCCCAGAGAAAATACTCACCGTACGATCGGGAACTGTTGGCAATATACGACGCAATCAAACATTTTCGACACCTAGTGGAAGCAAGACACTTTACGGTATACACGGACCATAAACCCATCACCTTCGTATTTCACGGGCATAAAGACAAATGTTCACCACGTCAATTTCGCCACCTGGATTACATATCCCAGTTTACAACGGATATACAGCACATCTCTGGAAAGGACAACATAGTAGCCGACACACTCTCTAGAATAGAGGAATTGGTTCAACCCGTCGACCTAAGCAACTTAGCAAAGTCACAGACCACCGGCCCTGAGCTAAGAAAGATTTTGGAAGGCGATACGTCACTGGAACTAAATAAAGTGACCATACCAGGAACACGGACGGAGTTATTCTGTGATCGCAAGACACAGACACCTCGACCTTACGTACCAGCTGAGTTTAGAAAACAGGTTTTTGAAAGCCTACACTCACTCAGCCACCCTGGTGCTAACGCAACCACAAAACTTGTAGCAGAACGCTACGTTTGGCCGGGCATGAACAAAGACTGTCGGGAGTGGACAAAACTATGTCACGCTTGCCAGCGCGCTAAAGTTACAAGACATGTAACACCAGCGATGGGTACCTTTGCATTACCACGTGCCAGATTCCAGCACATACACATTGATTTGATCGGACCCTTACCTATATCAGACGGTTACCGCTATTGCCTCACTGAAGTCGATAGATTTACAAGATGGCCCGAGGCTATAGCATTGTCCGATATCACCGCTGAAACAGTCGCGAAAGCATTTGTGACCAACTGGATTGCCAGATATGGATGTCCCATGGAAGTCGTTACGGATCGCGGGAAACAATTTGAATCTACACTGTTCAAAGAGCTTTCAGAACTTGCAGGATTCCGTCGGAACAGAACTACTTCCTACCATCCTGCTAGTAACGGTATGGTCGAAAGAATGCATAGACAGCTAAAAGCAGCAATAATGTGTCATCAAAACCACGTATGGACTGAAAGCTTACCTCTCGTTTTACTAGGCATGAGAACCGCTTTCAAAGAAGACATTCAAGCTTCACCCGCAGAACTTCTGTATGGCGAAACATTGAGACTGACCGGAGAATTTCTGCAACCATGCAATACCGCGCATAAAACTACAGACTTAACGGAA
Organism: Alsophila aescularia; assembly: GCA_946251855.1. Lineage (NCBI taxonomy): Eukaryota > Metazoa > Arthropoda > Insecta > Lepidoptera > Geometridae > Alsophila > Alsophila aescularia. The sequence goes on from OX276375.1 coordinate 49,481,795, forward strand.
TTTGCAGCACGCCTTCGTTCAATAACGAACAATATTCGTTCTCAACCAGCTTCGAGACACAGCAGCAAAAACATATTTGTCTTCAAAGACTTACAATCTGCTACTCACGTATACGTCAGGGATGACACCGTGCGTGGAGCTCTTCGGCCGGCTTACACTGGACCATTTAAAGTGCTGCAAAGAGGAGATAAAGTCTACAAGCTACTCATGAAGGGGAAAGAACAGACTGTATCTATAGAACGCATTAAACCAGCATATGTAGTTACCTCAGAAGACTACTATACAGAAGAACGTTATACTGAAGACTTCTTAACGAACGCTGCGACCCCTCTACCTGAAACCACAAAAGAAGGTGTTAAACCAATTAAAACTACTCGCTGTGGTCGTAAAGTTACTTTCCCCGCTTACTTTCGCCCGTCCTAGGACGGTCTCTGGAGGGGAGTACTGTGGCGTAGCAACGCCACTATATAAATATATACAAACCAATATCACATACTTATATACTTCGTTACATTACATACATACATATTAATTAACATATAATATATTACTTACCTACCACTTATAAATCTATATCAATAAACTACATACAATAAATATATGTATGATATATAAACAAATAAATATTTATGTACAAACACTTACCATCAACCGGCCCTCGTCAAATCGTTACGTCGTATCGTGTCGTACGCGCGAAGCATTCTTCTACAACTGCAATGTCATGTGCGCTGCGACCTGCGACCCACCCCGACGGCCGGCGCCAGCGCAGCGAGCACCGGGCCAGAGCGGGTTCCTCCCGCAGTGCATATCAAGGTCTCAAGGCGACTGCATGTCGCTCGAGCTAGCAAAATAACATCGCGCCGCCGCGCCCGCTCACGTACCTTATTCTCCAAACTGTTTACATTCATTCGCACGCGCGCTTTGCGCCAATTGGTGTTTATTATAAAGACTTAGTGGTGATTTGTGACTGTAAAACTGTCCATACCTGTGAACCTCCAATATACGGGTGAACAGTGCTTTGGATTTTTATTGTGTTCCTCATTACCTGAACTAGGAAGAAGACACATACACCGAAGTACACACGCAGGTTAGTCGATTTACCCACAAGTACAAGCGTAAAAGTCAAACTTGGCATGATTACACACTCTAAAGTAAAACTATAATAAGAAAAATAAAAGTGGTGTGGTAAGGAACCCTCAGTGCGCGGCCCAACTCGCACTTGGCCAGTTCATTTCTATTTACAACACAATTCACTCATCACTATCACTGTCCTTAGCAAATTCTTTGTATAATGATGATGAGTTAAGAGATAATGTTAACATATTTTTGTCGGCTCGAAATTCACACACCCATTTTCTCATATATTTCCTTTTTGCCTTTTTGGCATGCAAAATTACAGAATCGTCATGTTTATTTTTAAACCGATTTCTAAGCTGGATTTTATATTGTTAATAAGTGAAATGATTCGTTCACAATAAGTGTGTGGCATTAGTAATATCATAATAGCCCCCGCAAGATTCACAATGTTGGGTTTACCAACACCATTACCATTACCATTTAAATTAAATTAAATTCATCGTTTCAATTTGTCTTCTGAAATTTTCGGTATCTGTTGGTTTGGCATCAGAGCTGCTTCCAGAAGCCAATAAACTCAAATATAAATGCTTGAGCGTACTGTGTTCACTTTTGGGGCATTTTGAAACGCGATCAATAAATCCTGCCAGATTATTGCTATTATTGGATGCTATTGTTGGATGCATCATTGGATTCTGCTAAATAATGCTAGATTTCAATAAAATGCTAAAAAACCTGCTAGGAGCTAAAATGAGAGTCAAATCCTGCTGAAATCGCAGAAACCTGCTAAATATGGTCACACTGATTCACGGAGAAAAGCCGTTTATTCCGTATCACAAACTACGTTCATTTTAATTTATTTACAATAATCTTTGATACACGACAACCAAGAGCCGTAATGACACTAATGACTAAACTACTATTTTAGTGATGGGACATTAGCGCGCCCGTTGGCATGCTAGTGATGTCACCACACATATATAAAAAAGTAAAAACTCATCACCCTGCAATAGAGGTGAAGCGTATATACTAGAACAGGTGCAGAGATCACGTATATTTTAGTACTAGGCCGCACCTAGTCCCATCGACCTAGTCCACCTAGTATCACGAACCACGCGATCTTGCGGCGAAGTACGAAGTTTGTAGTGTACAAGTGAGCGAGATAGCACTCGCCATAATCGGAAATCCCTCTCGCGGCCGCCGCATGCGGACTGTCGGTCGTGGATATTCGGCAACTATCGTCGTCTCGAAACTCATAAAAGACAAGCTATCTTTCTCTAACACGCTAATACTGGCAATCTATCTATCTATCTAAACACTGCTTCGATACTTTGTAGATTAGGTACCGTACGCGATGGACTTCAAGGACTTTGTAGATTAGGTACGATACGGTACGCGATGGACTTCATGGACTAGGTGCATGCATGATCCTGTCAAACAGCCAAGTACAGGTGATCGAGGCCGTCGCGTACGCTTTGCTTCGCTTGATACCTCGATACTCGATGCCGATACGTAACGTCAACTTAAACTGTGTGATGGATACATAGCTTCAAAAGTGATTACTTAATTATTTAATTTTATATTACAATAAATAAATAAAATCACACTATTATTATAAAGGCGAAACTTTTTTGTGTGTATGTATATGTGTGTGAGGGTGTGTGCGTGTGTGTATGTTTGTTAATCCTTCACGCTCAAATGGCTGAACAGATTTGGATGTAATTTGGAATGGAGATAGATTATACCCTGGAATAACATATAGAATAACTTTTATCATCGTCAATATCATCATCCCTGCGGGTGAAACTGCGGTGCGCAGCTAGTATAACATAACTATAATTTTAAAGACATGAAAAACACAAAAGAAAAAAAAAAGAAAGTTATGCGTATATACTAACTACTTAGATGTAAATAAAATGAATATAATTATTTTTGAATAGAACCAAAAACTTAATAAAAAAAAACTAAGTTTACAATCAATTAAAAAAAAATGTCTTTGTAGTTATTTCTTATATAATTCTCTTCACTTTCACTAAGAAAGAAGAGACATGAGAAAAGTACAGTTAATATAATACAGACATGCCACACGTACTTTGATTTGAAGTTTGAAACCCGAGACTTCATTCATACTAGGTGGACTAGGTGGAACAGCAGCCCGATTACATAACTTGGCTTCAATCGAATTCTCAGTATCGCAACCACTAATGCCTTGCGATAGAGTCGAAATTGCTATGAAAAAAGTGATAATCCGATTGTAACCAAGTTCTGTAATTGGGCCACTGGTTAATAGCGACGATGTTCGGTGGCCCAATTACAGAACTTGGTTACAATCGGATTATCACATTTTTCATAGCAATTTCGACTCTATCGCAAGGCATTAGTGGTTGCGATATTGAGAATTCGATTGAAGCCAAGCTATGTGGTCGGGCCGCTGACCTGCGCGACTACAGCAGTGCTATTACGCAGTGTTGATCATATCGGTTTCAAGCTGTCAAATTAATTAGTGCCTTGCGATAGATTTGAAATTGCTATGAAAAAAGTGATAATCCGATTGTAGCCAAGTTCTGTAATAAGGCCACAGTTCGCACTCGAGTAAACGAGTATCATCCTGGGTAGCATCATTTTACGTTCCGTTTGGGAAGGGTCGATAGTGGCAAAAATAGTAATCGAAACTACCTAAAACGCCATTGCTTCATCTTGAATGCATGGATAGAGCAGCTTGATTGCAGGTAACTTTACAACAAAAATAACCGTCGCGGGATGCCTGGCAGATGTGTAAACATAAAAAAAGAAAATAAACGAGCAACGTTTTGCACCGCGCGCTCTCATTGGTCAATTGTGAATCAGCAACTCTAGTCATAGTCATAGTAATTTATTGATATTAAAAAATACAGGTCAATTACATGATAATCATGTAAAAAAAGTACTTTATAATTCTTTCTATTATGCTTCGTAAAATATAGATTACTTAGCAATATAACACAATAATAATAATAAAATTTAAGTACAATACTTTAAAATTATGTCAAATAAATAACAATAGAATACACAAAATAAACCTGAAATTGAATTCAATAAAATCTGAAAATATGTCAAGTACAAAGTTTGATTATAGTAAATTAATTGTATTCCTATTTAAATTCAAGAAATTCCGCAAACTTATAGAAAGTTTGGTTGATAAGCCAGCGTTTCAACTTACATTTGAATGAGTCAAGACTAGGTGCTCCTGTGACATCCACCGGCAGTCGATTGTAGACCATCGGGCCCATGACGTGAGTCAACTTGTTGGACTTGGCGAGGTAGCGGGACACGGCAGCCAGCTGTCCCTTGCGACGGGTGGTATACCTATGAGATTCACCTATTTTTTTTAAAGTTTTAATATTTTGCCGTGTAAATACAGCTACCTGATAGATTACCACAGACAGTAATGTCAGGATACCGAGCGATTTAAAGAACGGTCTCGCGGAGGTAACCTGCGAGACCCCTACAATGGCTCACACGGCACGTTTCTGGAGCCGAAAGGCTCTTTCCCAGTCCAGCACCGTACTGCAACAGGGAGTGGACAGTGGCAAAGTAGCACGACCGCACCACCTCCCTCGGTAGGAATCGCGACAGTCGGCGGAGTGCAAAACACGCACCACCTAGCTTCCTGCATAATTTGTGTATGTGGGACTCCCAGGTAAGGCCGCTGTCAATCTCGAAGCCCAAGAAGGTGGTGCTATCTGATTGCTCTATTCTCGTGCTGTTTGCTAGGACGCTCAGACGTCGTACAGAGCGCCCAGCCAGGTTGAAGTGGATGAAGTGGGTTTTAGCGAGATTTAATACTAACCCGTTGTCGTCAAACCACATAGCAAGTTGTGTGGCGGTATCATTCAACCTGTGTTCCAGCTGCTCCATAGACGTTGCTGTTACTACAGCGGCGACGTCGTCAGCGTACATGAATACGTCTGCACCAGTTAAAACGCCCGGCAGGTCGTTCAACAGCAACGAGAACAGTATGTTCGACACTGAAGATCCCTGCGCAACTCCCATCTGCGTGGTGAGCGGATCGGATCTCTCCTGCCCGCCATCACCCACTACCACCTGAGAACGACCACGTACAAGATCCATCAACAACATAAGCGGCTTGTTACATATTCCGTAATAACTCATTTTAATCGCTAATATATTGTGATCTCTCTTCATCTCATACTTAGTTTTCGGCCTAATACCTTAGGTCTGGTTGGCGCGAAACAGTTTGGCTGCCGGTCTGTAATACCGGATTTCAATACCAAACTGGAGTGCTTACATTTTGCACATTAAAACATGTAGGCATGTGATGGCTTATAACTTGAATATGGCCGAGCTGAGGCGGTAAGAGCCGACGAGCCACGAGTCGTGGCGAAGCGTCGCCGCGCCGCTCAATCGCCACACCAAGAGTCTCCATAACTCGCCATTAGATGTTTACACTCAAAGAATAATATAATGAATGGAGTTAATATAATCGTAGATAGGTAGGTACTTATATAAAAGTTCTGAAACGTGGCTTAGTGGCCGGACCACTTAGTCCTGATGCTATTGGTTGCAATGAGATTTTCAATATATATTTTCTTAATCGGTGAGTGACACCTTCAAATTGTTAACTAACTATTGAAAAGGCATGAAAGTGGGACAAGACAAGTTGCGTAATCCCAATACAAACAAAAGTCATCCTAATAAACTAAATAATTTGGATTGAAATTGTAGGTTCATCATCATCAGCCTGTGTCATTCAACTGCTGGAAATAGGCCTCTCCCAAAGCACGCCACTGAGCCCGATCTTCGGCTCTTCTCTTCCAACTGCTGCCAGCCAGTTTGCGTATATCGTCGCTCCACCTGTCTGGAGGGCACCCTACACTACGTTTACCGAGCCGCGGTCTCCCCTCAAGAACACGTCTACCCCCAACGGTTATAAGTCCTTTGACAGATATGACAAGCCCACTGGCACTTCAGCTTACTAATCCTGAGGGCTATGTCGACAACTTTGGTTCTCTGCCGGATCACCTCATTCTGGTCTGGATACGATCTTTCAGAGAAATTCCGAGCATAGCCCTTTCCATAGCCCGCTGAGCGACCTTAAATTGGTGGACTAGTCGTACCGTTAGTGTCCACGACTCGGCTCCGTATGTCAGGACACACTAGTTAAAGACTTTTGTGGTTAAACTTTGCGGTATTGGCGACGAATTGTAAGTTAAAAGTTACGTAATACGGTTAATCGTAATCGGTAAATAACAACTTCACATTGCAAACTATCGATTGATGAAATGGAATGAAAGTGGGACAAGAAATATTGCATAATAAACTTATAGGTTGTTCCAGGAAGTAGCGATAAGCGGAGGTCCCGAAGTAAAATGATTTTGGTGTCTCTTAAAAGGGTCAGTACTGGACTACCAACATAAAGAAAATCAACTGAATACTAGTGTTAGATTGGTCAAAATTACTAAGTTTGTGTCAAAATGTGGAAAATTGTGAAAAAAAAGGAATAACTCTGAAAATAACAAAAATCGCGGCACATACATGGGTGTTATTCGGGTCCCCCTGGGAGTGCTCTAGCTCAGGACCTCCTCTTATCACTACTTCCGGGGACACCTGTAAATTAATAACAGATTAAACTAATTCAATATTTTTTTTCTCTCAGATTGAGAATTGCTGAATGCACAAGCCGTGCAAAAAAAAAAAGAATTTCAAAGAGCTTCCGTTTTGCCGCTTGCGGGTAGACAATAAATTATTTTGTTAGTTGCGAGTTTACGGTAGCTGGTAGGCACGTTTACTATTCTTATTAACTTGTCCTACATAGAATTTTTCATTATGGAAATTGATAGTGCTTTCTTAAAAAATTTGATAATGTTAAAAAAAGACAAAGAAATAGAAGAATCTCTCAATACAGGATGGGATCCCAATCTCGGAGGTGGATGGCCTATTCGCTTAGCTGCAAGATACGGTTGCTGTTCTATTGTCGAGATTTTAACTAGACATGGTGCAAATCCTCATTTGTTGAGTGATTCTGGTGAGTAGTATAGTAAAACACAGTCATGGAATATTGTTTATTATAGATTTTTTAACTTTAACGGCTAGCAGCACTTTTCACCTGTTATTATTATTATTATTATTATCTCTATAAAAATATAAAATAAATGCAGTTCGTTGGATCCCCTGTACACGCAGGCCGCATATAAAGCCGGGGCCGCGGGGCTCAACTAGTGTTTTAAATAATTAAATAATAACAAGTATTTAACAAATATTAATATCTTGTCAGATCTATTGTACTCAGTACCAGAGGTTAAATTACGCTTACGTCAGTACCTACCTACTTATAAGTATACGTATCTAGGTAGGTAATACTTGAGTACTACCTACCTACTTAGGTAAGTACAACAAGTTTTTTTTCATATAAAGGTATGTTCGGGTAAGTTCGGATGTCTTTTTGCTTTTGCTGAAAGACTTTTGAAATTTGGAAAAATTTCGGTATTGGTTTTGTTTAAGTACTGACATTTGAATAACTTAATGTCAAGAAATGTTGTCAAGTTATGCAGTAGTTTTAAGTAACGGTCTTCCCCCGATCCGATGTTACCCCAACAATGTTTTATTGTTACAGGAGCGTCCACACTACAACTCGCAGTTTACTCTGGCGAACACTGGGGAAGTGACCGCTGGTCATTTCTGTTGTCTTGCTGCGACTCTTCGCAGCTGGCTGATGGGGCGGCAGTTGCTATTATATTTAATAACCTTGCAGCCTTAGAAAGGATTTTAGAAACTGGACGTTGTAATACACACATTCCAACCACTCTCACAGGTTAGCAATTCTCTAAGCACTTACGTTGATAAAACAGCCTGGGTACGCCGTACCTACTAGGTACGCCGTACCTAGTAGGTACGCCATACCTAGTAGGTACATAGTTTTCGTCCTTATTAACAATAAGTTCAAAAACTAAAACCCAACTACGGCCGGGTAAAAATAGCACATGATACTCTTGCGATGAAGACGAATCGATTGATACATCGCTTGTCAAAATAGGACCAAGTTTTTAGTTTGAACACATAACCCTGCCTATGCTACGCCGTAGTCGGGTAAAAAAAGAGCCTATAAAACTCTATCAATGAATACGAATTTGAGGATACTTCGCATGGCTCGCATGTCAAAAACAGACCAATAGGGGCGACGCTATAGTGGAACATCCCTATACCCACATGCATATATAAATACATACATACATACATAGACTGTTACACTCACTACCCTTCCCTTGCTTCGCCGTAGTCGGGTAAAAACTCGGAGAAAATGAAATATTTTCTGTTAGCGTAAAAAGTACTAATTATGTTGTTTTCAGGACACTTCACATTTAATTAATCTTTTGTGTATGATTTCTACCTAGGTAAAACATTGGAACAATTGGCAAAAGGATATAAAATGTCGGATTTACTGAATATTTCTATACTAAGAAGATATTCACCTGATGCACGTATGTCTTCACATTCACCAAGGGAACATAGATCGGTAATGTTTCTGCTTACAGGTTTATTTTAAACAAATTTCTTCTCTTCACGTGATCCACAATTTTGTTTTACAAAACCAGGGTGCAAGGAACACAATGACGCCGCCGCAGCCGCACAGAAACCTGTCACCTTCAGTGGCCAGATTCTTCCGACAAACGGCGGGCCAGTCGTCGCTGACATCGGTGGGCCAGTCGTCGCTGACTTCGGCGGGTCAGTCGTCGCTGACATCCGCGGGCCAGTCGTCGCTGACATCCGCGTCGCCTCGTAGGACGACTCTAGATGCTTCTTCTCCGACTACACCACACCATTTGAACTAACAGTACCGTAGTACTATTATTATTTTAAATGTGACTGTTTATTAAAATAATTTAAATTTAAATTAAAGCTCTCCTTTTGAGCACAGTCTGTCTGTGTATGTGGTACCTAATAATGTGCTCGAAGCGACTCGGAAGGAATTTTGCAAATGTAATGTTTTAACCAAGTAGGTAAATTTTAATATGTTTCTGTTTAAGTAACCTACGAGTAGCTATATTAATAACTGTACATTGACGAATTCGTTATCTATCGTAGCGTTTATATTATGTTTGTTCGATGATGACGATGAGTATTTATTAAATTCAGAAATTGATATGTGATTAAATATTGAAATTAAATCAAAGCTATTTTGAGTTGAAATAATTGACGTTATCAAACTTACTAATATTAATTTATTTTTATTCATGAATTTTACTTTCACCTACTTAAATAATTAATTGGCCTTGGTAGGGAAACACTCGTAAAATAGTAAAAAAATAATTAATCAGAGCGAAAAGAAAAGATTATGGAAATTAGGTATAATATGGCAGCTTAACATAAGTAGCTGCCTTCTTAAATCTTTGTTATAATATGGACTGTAACTAATCATTTGATTAACTAAACACAATTAAATTTTCAGCTTCTTATGAATGTTGTGTCGGAGTGCATAAGGTGATGGCTTGAGTCTCCGAGAGAGCCGACGTGGCGTGGAAAGTCTGTAACAAGGGAAGCTGGCATTATTAGCTAACTTTTGGATTCATATTGTTTTAATTTTGGACAGAAGCGCCATCCTTTTTTGGTGAAATACCTCGGACAAGAACGAAGCGTTACGCTTCTTCATTTATTATAAGAACTGCAAAGGAGAGGAATGATCTGCCCTCATCAGTGTTTCGGTTAAAATATAACCCAGGTGTGTTCAAGTCAAGAGTGAATATCTACTAGGCAAGCTACCACATCATCGCTTTCCATCTGGTGAGATCGTGGTTAAACGATAGCCAAGTGCCAAGTAACAAAAATAACTTCATAACACTTAAAAATACAATAAATACTTACCTCTACGTCATCATAGTATTGAATCATCAACGGTATTCCAAGGAAACGAGGAATTCGTGATTTCAAGCAGGCCATAAAATTGGACAACACTATTTTCTGTAAAGATTTATTTTATTTTATTTGCTATCTGCTGCTCTGCAGGGGCAGGGGACCGCGTTTGAGCGATCGTAATGGAATTGTGTAATCGTTTATGGCGTCAATGCACTGTCCGTCCTTGTCATATCGCGTAGAGAGAGTATCAATACAAAATGACAAGGATGCACAGTGCATTGGTATCGCTATCGCTATAGTCTTGTGTCCGAAAACGAGGTGTTTCGGCAGAGAACTTGAGTCACCGACATAGTCAACGAATTAGCAAACTGAAGTGGCAATGGGCCGGTCACATTATTCGAAGAACCGATAACCGGTGGGGTAGACGAGTTCTTGTGGAGACCACTTATAGGCAAACGTAGTTTAGGACGCTCTCCGGCCAGATGGACTGACAATTTACGCAAAGTAGCTGGCAGCAATTAAATGAGAAGAGCCAAAGATCAGACTCAGTGGCTTTAGGAGAGTCCTATGTTCAGCAGTGGACTAATGCAGGCTGTTGATGATGATGATGATGATAGGTTTGAGTTAGGCGGTCACCGGTCTATTCTCTGCCGTGTAGTGCCCAGCATGGGCCACTGGACCACACACAATAATAGGACCACCTCTTCTCATCCCGCGGGTGCTGTGATAGCGTGTAGGTACGAAATCGAACGGTCGCGGGTTTGAATCCTGCAAGATGCAATCATTTATGTGATGAGCAGAAATGTCTGTTTCCGAATCATGCATGTAATATTTGTATCTATGTATGTATATCTGTTATCTAGTGCACATAGTACAGGGTATCCTAGCTACTACGATCCTCCCCCCCCCCCACCCCCACCACTTTAGCTAAGAACCATCTCGATCACATCAGCTTTCAAACAGAAACAAACTGCATCAAAATAGGTCCATTCGTTTGGGAGCTACGATGCCACAGATAGACACACGGATACAGTGATACATAATATTGTAACATGTTAAATCATGACTCCAAGTTAGATTTTTGTTATAGATCCCGATTAATTAGAATGTTTTGGGTACAACGCCATCTGGCGAGGAGCAGCGTCTTTTCTATTAGATAAAGTTGTGTTTTCTCCGTATCTGAAAGCCAGACGCCGAGTTTGTAAAAAACGCCGAACTCCACCACGCGCGCGCCACTTTTTTCGTTGAAGGAATAATGAAAGCTTTTCTTGTTGAAGACAGATTGATAATTTCGCCTATCTAAGAATCAAGTAATAATGGTTGAATTTGCCTCTGCGAGTGAAAGGGAAAAGTTTTCATCTACTGTCCAAAAATAGATAAAATGGTTAATCCACGAAGCGACAGCTAGCGACAAGAGGCGTGAACTAGAAGGAAGGTGTAAACAATGCGGAGGCCTCTGACGCCAAGTAACAGGGCTTTTGGAATGTTGCTATTATAAATTGGCGTTCCAGGAATATTTCGGGCTCTGGATAACTTTGGACGAGGAACAGGTTGTTTAAAAATCCAGAATAGGTCGCATCTTTAAGTTGGCTAACAAATCATAAATTCAGAGGGCAGCGATTCATATGTCGAAAATAATTTACATCTAGAAATCGCTTGCGATGGTCACACCATGGAAGGTTTTGACATAATGTCTAAATCGCATTTAAGTTCCGGAGAGATGGTATTTTCTATATGAAGTTTTTGAAGTAAACACCGGATGCTGATTGGAATGTACCAGAACTGGCTGGAGGACAGTGACCTGTATAGCTAGGCCGACAAGGTCTGCTTTACGATGCAAGTGGCAGAGTTGTTTCTGGACTGTTCTAGTAAGCGGAAGTTCGATGTCTGAGTAGAATGCTACTCGACGTGCAAACCAAAGTTCGTATATATACAAGAGAGAAGCCTGTGGATTGGATTTTGAATTCGGACGTAAAACTCAATTTAGTTTACATAGTTGGCACGTAATTGAGATCGGCGCAGGCAGCAGAACAACACGCAGTTTCTCTTGTATGGACAAAACGACCGAGGCACGCAGTCCAGAACGAAGCTGCCCTGTTACAGGCGAAATAAGTATACGAGTGCAAAAGCCAGGTTAGTGGGATTTCCCGTGATTTCAGTATTGGACTAACGAAATATCTGTTTTGATTTTGCACCGCGTCTATCTAAGGCGGGCATTCTCGTGACACATTTGAACACAAAGGAACGTGGGTTTCAGGTTAAAATCGTGCATCTATGGACGGCTGTTGTCGTCACCACTGCGAGCTGCTGTGCGCGATCACCCGGGGCTCACCACCGTTCGTGGAAGAAGCCGGTCTACGAGGGACTCCAGAAGGTCTCCAACGCACCACCTGTCCAGTAGAAGACACCAGGCACCGAAACCGTGGAGACACTGAAACCGTTCGAGTGCAGCGGAAGGCACCGTTCGTTGAGAAGCAGTAGGAGCTGATCGAGTGGAGTAAGGAGGCGTTCCGCGGCGGCACGCGAGACGACGGTACGGCGTCCCAGGAAGCTTCCAGGTTGGTCCACTCCAAATCATTTTGAGTCAGCGAGCTACGGTAGTGAGGGAAGCCTTCGCCTTCTAACGTGTTAATATACTTTTGAAAGATACTTTCTGTTTCACTTTCTGTTTTAGAGTTTAATATCCTATGGGAAACACAATCTTACACACACACACTTTGTTTGCACAAGTTCTCTTTTAATTTAGAACATTCTATGGCAAAGACAAAATTATTCCGTTGCGTTGTGACCAATACATGTTAATCTGCTGAGCACAGACTCTCTAAGTTTTTACTAGCCTATTCTATTATAAATTCATATCATACAGGCCAAAGTTATGTACTATAATTTATATGTTTGAGGAAATTGTAATCATATTTGAGAATTTTGAGTTTTGAGTATTGAGTTAGTAGTATTTCCTATTATAAGATCTTGCTGTTTAGAATTATTTTGATGCAGAACAAACTAAATTAAGTGTAAAATATTTCTTTTTGAATTCCTCAGTAAAGGGGAGAGTACCAATCTTTGATAACTTATGTGTGTCTTTTTTCTATTCTTGTAATAAAGCCCTTTGTTATTGAATTTAACATCTTGTTTTAATTCCTCGCCTTTACCTGAGAAGGAGGTCCGTTTCCATAGCCGGGCAACGGTCCTTTCAATGACGCCCAACTGAATAAATTCACAAATTTTTTCATATTTTACATATATTTTTTCATTTATTTTTTCTCTTACAAACTGGCGCTCAGGTACAGTGGCGTTCAATGTAAATTTGTTGGTTTTTTCTGCATCATACATCAGAGAGGATTTTTTGTAATAGATAATAGGCACAACGCTTAAAAATAAATACAAGCAAACAGGTGTGTACATGAAAGTATCTTCCAAACTGCCCCGTGGTCACGTGTAATATTACTGTGTGAAACTAAGCTATAATATCTCTTTGTGTGTTGAACCCATAATACTGTTAGTGTTATTTTGAAAACTTGGTATATTATTTGACTGCTTTAGGAAAAATATTATGTGTATTTAATGGTGAATCATGTGTAATTGATTGTATTTTTATTCTTCCATTGGATTATGTATTGGTGTGATATTTAAAACAGTATAGATCTGTTAGTAGAGTGACTTATACTTTGTAGGTAGGTATGTACCATTTTATTGCAAGTGTGTCACAACACAACAGATATTTTTTTTATATATTGTTTGACATATCGGTTCCAAAACATTATAGAACAATTTAATTACACTAAACACATACACACATTTTTCCTTCTGTTCATTGTATTTTAGGGTTCGCTCAAAATATTTGTGAGGGGAACCTCACGGAAGTAGATATTTTTTTTAATCGATTGGTAGTAGATTTTTTTAAGATTTCATTTACCTTTTATTCATTGCATTTTAGGGGTCAGTAAAAATATATGCGAGGTTTTCTTTTTTTTTGGATCGGTTGTTAGTTTTTTTTTTAGGATTTCATTATTTTTTTAGCACAACAGTATGCAGTAGCACAAATGGAAACACGCCTAATGACGCTATATTCTTTTTTTAAAGGTGAGCAGATTTAGTAGGGATCTATTTGTTTGGCAGGTTTTAAAGTCAACAACCACAAAGAGAAGTCCGTCATGAAAATCAATAAAGCGGTGATTGGGGGTTAGTGCCGTTCTAAATCTACCTCTATTGTGAAGCATTGAAAAATTTCAAGTTCATTGCTTATGTCCAGTTTTGTTTTTAGCTAGGTTGTTTGTTTTCGGTTGGTTGAATAGATAAGATTTGTCTAGTTTGTTTTTTTAGTTCCATCGGCTAAATCTTTGTTAAATATTTGTAATTGTTGATATTTTGTAACTTTTTTTTAGTTAGTAGCAGTTTTTTGGATAGGATGGAACTTTGTACATAAGTATATACATATAGGACGATGTTCATTTGATCATATATTGTGAAATACACAATGATCATCTTTTTGTTGATACGGTTGGGTTCAGATAGTCTAGATCCGAACACAACATATCATCTTCTTTCACGCCATTGTGGTACCGGTGATGACTTGGAGAAGTTTTTTGATCATGAATTGTGGACAACACATTGATCATCCTTTTGTGGATATTGTTGCGTTCGGGTAATGAATAAAGTTAATCCATACACAACATATCTTCTACTTTTCAGACCTTAGTGGTATTGGAGTTGCCGGTGGATGTTATAAGAGCTGAGGACAGCTCCATATTTTCAGAGGAGGGGTAGGGCCGTATGTGCTTTTCTCTCGCTCACCTCTCATTGTCAGCGTACGATACACATATTTTGCGTATATACATGAAGAATGACTAATCAGAGAGTTTTTTTGTTTTGGTGATCGCATTTGATCGTATTTTTTTTAGATGCTGTTGTGTTCGGGAGATCGGTAGAGTTGAGCCGGTCACAACAGGTCTAGTTTGATCGTATATTATGGGATACATAATGATCGTTTTTTATAGATTCTGTGGTGCTCGGAAAATCGGTGGGGTGGAGCCGGTCACGACAGATCTTGTTTTTTTGCACGCCCTAGTGGTGTGACAAATTTTGTTGCACATATATTTATGCGCGAATTTCAGGCAAGAATAACCTTAGCCGGGTTAGACTGATGGCCGGATACACGGGTGCGGATGACAACACCTGAACTAAAGAAGCCTGGGTCAAAACATGGATTTTACGTGAAGGTTTTTTTTTTTTTTGAAGAGAATAGAAAAACCTTGGACCGCATGAGGTTGCGTGAACATCGGTCCCGGGGAAGGCTCATTACTAGAAGATGATTACTGGAGTAATAGAGAATGTAAGATTTAATGGGTAGTCCAATTATTATTTTGTACATATTTTCTTTATTAGTTCTATTTTTCATGGAGAGCGGGGTCAGACCAAACCCTGGACCGCATGAGGTTGCGTGAACATCTGTCCCGAGGAAGGCTCATTACTAGGAAATGATTACTAGAGAAATAGAGAAAGAAAGATTTAATGGGTAGTCCAATAATATTTTGTACATATTTTCTTTGTTAGTTTTATTTTTCATGGCGAGCGGGGTCAGATAAACCCTGGACCGCATGAGGTTGCGTGAACATCTGTCCCGGGGAAGGCTCATTATTAGGAAATGATTACTAGGGAAATAGAGAAGGAAAGATTTTATGGGTAGTCCAATTATTATTTTTTTAGGTATATTTTTGGTGTTTTTTTTTGTTGTATTGTTATTAGCTGGCGAGTTTTGCAGGATAAATTTGGTTTAGATTCTCAGGTTTTGGTTTCTTGTACTAGGTTTAGCTCAGCCAACTTAGAATTTATATATTAGAATATAGCCCGGACGAGACAGGAATTTTTTGGCGTGTAGAACATTGGTGAAAAAATAATAATAATAATAATATAATTGTAGATGGAATAAAAAAGGAATGGCAATCTCGATAAGGTAAAAATGTTTAGAAATGGGGTAATCACTCATGTGACATTTACTAAACGATTTAAAGTACATTATTTGTGTCAATGTTTGGCATGTTACTTTGATCGAAATTTAACAGTAAACTTTGGAGACTGGCTAGGTAGTTGGATATTTTGTTCAGGCATAATATGTTATTTTATTTAGAAACATATTTGATCCTAGTCAAGTATGTTTTTTTTTTGTAGTTTTTATCAAACGAGCGCAGAGGCGGTTTAGACTGGTGACCTCTTTAAACTCAAGCCTAGAAACTAGTTAACGAAACAGAGGCGGTTTTTTCTGGTGACCTCTATAAATGAAAAGCCTAAAACCAGTAAAAGCGCGAAGAGGCGGATTTCCTGGTAACCTCTATAATAAAAAGCCTAATTACCAGTAACAGAAATTCTAAAGCGGGTTTTCCACTCTATACTTTTTTTTACAAGGGGTTAGGGGTGTATGAATGTTATACCAAATGTAGCATAAGTGCCAACAGCTAAATGTTCGGTACTGTGTCTATATAGGTTGTTTAAAAGGAAAGTGAATGCTCACAATTTTGGTGTGTAGCAGGACTTATGGTATGAAAGAAGGATATATAACGACTTACTTACTGACAATACTAGATTTGTAGTGATTGATTTTTTGTCAGAGATTTTGTAAATAAAAGGAGTGCAATGTAAATGTATAAATTTTTAGTTTCCATAAATAGATTCACCCGAATAGATTGGCATTATATCAAAATGATTAGGAAACACATAAGAGGAAGTATGCTAAATTAGAGATCTAGATAAATATATTGTACCCGGTTGAAATATCACATGAATGAGGGGGGACTTAGTGCATAGGATAACATATATATTTTTTTTTCATTTTTTTTAGTTTTGAGAAAAGTTTGTTGGTAAATTTTTAGTTCCAGGATTGAAATCATTGTTAACTTTAGGCCTGCGCCTGCAGCAGTAAACTTAGAACTACAAAATATTCTGTTAGAGAATTTGGTAATTTTTTGTTTTCATTCTGCGTTAAAGTTTGCGCTCCAGAGTTTGTTTGATTCAATATATTTTGTTTGGGGATTTACAATATACCCAAAAGGTCCAGGAAGTTTCTTTGGTTTCCACATTGTCGATGAGATGTTTTTTTTTAGTCTGGATCTGTTTGCTTTTATTTCTTGTTGAAATAGTTCCAGTGACTGTTATCGCTGAGGGCAGCGAGTGTTTCACATTGGCATGTGAAACTTTGGCAGGAGAGGGTGTATTGTAACATGTTAAATCATGACTCCAAGTTAGATTTTTGTTATAGATCCCGATTAATTAGACTGTTTTGGGTACAACGCCATCTGGCGGGGAGCAGCGTCTTTTCTATTAGATAAAGTTGTGTTTTCTCCGTATCTGAAAGCCAGACGCCGAGTTTGTAAAAAACGCCAAACTCCACCACGCGCGCGCCACTTTTTTCGTTGAAGGAATAATGAAAGCTTTTCTTGTTGAAGACAGATTGATAATTTCGCCTCTCTAAGAATCAAGAAATAATGGTTGAATTTGCCTCTGCGAGTGAAAGGGAAAAGTTTTCATCTACTGTCCAAAAATAGATAAAATGGTTAATCCACGCAGCGACAGCTAGCGACAAGAGGCGTGAACTAGAAGGAAGGTGTAAACAATGCGGAGGCCTCTGACGCCAAGTAACAGGGCTTTTGGAATGTTGCTATTATAAATTGGCGTTCCAGGAATATTTCGGGCTCTGGATAACTTTGGACGAGGAACAGGTTGTTTAAAAATCCAGAATAGGTCGCATCTTTAAGTTGGCTAACAAATCATAAATTCAGAGGGCAGCGATTCATATGTCGAAAATAATTTACATCTAGAAATCGCTTGCGATGGTCACACCATGGAAGGTTTTGACATAATGTCTAAATCGCATTTAAGTTCCGGAGAGATGGTTTTTTCTATATGAAGTTTTTAAAGTAAACACCGGATGCTGATTGGAATGTACCAGAACTGGCTGGAGGACAGTGACCTGTATAGCTAGGCCGACAAGGTCTGCTTTACGATGCAAGTGGCAGAGTTGTTTCTGGACTGTTCTAGTAAGCGGAAGTTCGATGTCTGAGTAGAATGCTACTCGACGTGCAAACCAAAGTTCGTATATATACAAGAGAGAAGCCTGTGGATTGGATTTTGAATTCGGACGTAAAACTCAATTTAGTTTACATAGTTGGCACGTAATTGAGATCGGCGCAGGCAGCAGAACAACACGCAGTTTCTCTTGTATGGACAAAACGACCGAGGCACGCAGTCCAGAACGAAGCTGCCCTGTTACAGGCGAAATAAGTATACGAGTGCAAAAGCCAGGTTAGTGGGATTTCCCGTGATTTCAGTATTGGACTAACGAAATATCTGTTTTGATTTTGCACCGCGTCTATCTAAGGCGGGCATTCTCGTGACACATTTGAACACAAAGGAACGTGGGTTTCAGGTTAAAATCGTGCATCTATGGACGGCTGTTGTCGTCACCACTGCGAGCTGCTGTGCGTGATCACCCGGGGCTCACCACCGTTCGTGGAAGAAGCCGGTCTACGAGGGACTCCAGAAGGTCTCCAACGCACCACCTGTCCAGTAGAAGACACCAGGCACCGAAACCGTGGAGACACTGAAACCGTTTGAGTGCAGCGGAAGGCACCGTTCGTTGAGAAGCAGTAGGAGCTGATCGAGTGGAGTAAGGAGGCGTTCCGCGGCGGCACGCGAGACGACGGTACGTCGTCCCAGGAAGCTTCCAGGTTGGTCCACTCCAAATCATTTTGAGTCAGCGAGCTACGGTAGTGAGGGAAGCCTTCGCCTTCTAACGTGTTAATATACTTTTGAAAGATACTTTCTGTTTCACTTTCTGTTTTAGAGTTTAATATCCTATGGTAAACACAATCTTACACACACACACTCTGTTTGCCCAAGTTCTCTTTTAATTTAGAACATTCTATGGCAAAGACAAAATTATTCCGTTGCGTTGTGACCAATACATGTTAATTTGCTGAGCACAGACTCTAAGTTTTTACTAGCCTATTCTATTATAAATTCATATCATACAGGCCGAAGTTATGTACTATAATTTATATGTTTGAGGAAATTGTAATCATATTTGAGAATTTTGAGTTTTGAGTATTAAGTTAGTAGTATTTCCTATTATAAGATCTTGCTGTTTAGAATTATTTTGATGCAGAACAAACTAAATTAAGTGTAAAATATTTCTTTTTGAATTCCTCAGTAAAGGGGAGAGTACCAATATTTGATAACTTATGTGTGTCTTTTTTCTATTCTTGTAATAAAGCCCTTTGTTATTGAATTTAACATCTTGTTTTAATTCCTCGCCTTTACCTGAGAAGGAGGTCCGTTTGCATAGCCGGGCAACGGTCCTTTCAATATGATACATACATACACACCCTAAACATCTAACACCCCTATATTTCGAGTCCGGTGTTACAAAACCAGCAGAGGCATTTATATGAGCAGTACTGTTTCCAAGTAAGTATAGCTAGTAATCTCCTGAAGAATCTAGACAGAGTAGATAGCCACTGAATAACAATCTACTAGACTAAGTATACGTAAACGGCTCTCTGTACAGTCTAAATAATTGTTTGGTATCATCATCATCATCAACCTTTACCTGTTCTCTGCTGGACGTAGGCCTCTCCTAATGCACGCCACTGAGCTCAGTCTTCAGCTCCTCTCATCCATTCTCTTCCAGCCGCTTTTCGTAGGTCGTCACTCCACCTGGCCACACTACATTTGCCTAAACGTGGCCACCACTCGAGAACTCGTCTACCCCAACGGTTATCGGTTCTTCCGGAAATGTGACCAGCCCACTGCCACTTCAGCTGGTATAAACAAGTTGAATAAAGGCAAATAAAATAAACACGTCGGTGTAAATACCTCTGTGGGTTTGGTCACAGGCGTCACAATAGGGAACCTTCTGAGGACGCATATCTTCGGGTAAGTGAGGGGTTCTCCGCACCAAAACCTGATCGTGTAGTACGAACACTGCTCTTCGGGCAATCGATATCCATGCTGCATCATTTACAAATTATTATTTAAACTAGAGACCCGCCCCGGCTTCGCACGGGTAGCTAAGGGTTTCTCTAAATATTGATTTGTACATTGACCTCACATGCCCGCGGCCCGGGCTACTACTCGTCATAACATTAAAACTACTCGTCAAATAAAATTATGGTGTAAAAGGCAAAATTTAGATTAAATTTATACAAAATAGTTACGAATTATTTTTTTAAATCTTTCTCTTAAATCTCCTACGCCTATGTGAAAACCAGAACAAAATCGATTCAGTATTTTCTGAGATGTTTGTGGAGCAGACGGACGCATTCAGTGACTTTCTTTCATAATACGTGTGTAGTTTTTAAAAAATCGATTATTGCTACACTTGCATTGCATCCCAACACAATCACGCCTGCTTTATTTGGAAATTAGCTGTGCCCGCGGCTTTTCCCGCGTGATCATTTCATTTAGAACTAGCCAATACGTCTTCTTCCAGGACCAAAAGTATCTGTAATGTAGGTACAATATTATTTCATTTTTTCTGAATTCGTTCAGCCGTCAAATAGTCTTTTATCGATTGCTCGGAATCTAATCATCAGATTAGGATACCCCAGTTTTTAAGACAAACCCTAAGCTATCCAACAGTGAAATCCGCATCACAATCGGTCGAGTAGTTTTAGCGTTGTGCGCGAACAAATATACAGACAAACACGATTAAAAAAAAAACTATTCTTGTTTAGTAGCTTATTTTAAGTACCCTAGACCAATTTCTTATTAATTATCTTCAGTGTACAGACTTTCGTTATTATTGCTATAATATAAGTATCTATCGCGAAGTATATATCGCGAAGTATCTATCGCGAAGTACATATCGCGAAGTCTTTCGGAGAGAGCTACAGAATATAACTTTAATATAATTCTTACAATATTTTTCCAATGCCGACGCAAATCTTTGTGGCACTTGAAGCTCGCCGACTCCGGCAACGACTCGGAATACTCTTCGACTACTGCTTTGTTTAAGCTGTCGAAAAAACATTGGAAAAGTTTTTGGTTTGTTTGTTTGTTGTATAAGGTACTGATGACCTCAGATTCAGAGATATGTCAGAGGTTGTCACGCCCGAGGGCCTCTGACATGGCTTAACGACTGCTATTAATCAATAACAGTCGGGACCGACAGCTTAACGTGCCCTCCGAAGCGCGGAAACAAACAACTGAAACATTTGACTAACGGGCAATGGAGATGTCAGACGGGAAACCACGCTGTAATGAAGAGTAATGCAAATAGTTACCTAGGCAGTACTCTTATCCACTCTCCTGGCAGGAATGTTTCATCAGTTGAGACCAAGTTTATCTTCACAGGCTTGGTTTCCATCACGGTCGTCTGGTCTATAAAATTATACGAAACACATTAAATAATTCTATCTATTTAGACCTAAAGAGGAACGCACTACGCATGGTACGTACATACATATTAGTATTTTAAATAGACAGTACCAGTTGAAGCTGATGATCAAAATAACAGTAAAAACGCATAAAATGATCACATTTTCCGTTTAGTTTGGACATAATTAGCGTTCTGAAACGTGTTCGATCACCGATCGTTTTGCATGTTTAAATGACAAAATAGTTACATTTGACATAGGAAAATCGACTTTATTATCGTTGGATCATTTTTCGTTCGGTTTGAGAAGGATCGTTAGTGGCAAGTTGCAAAAATGGCTAGTGTTGAAAATGATCAAAGCGAACTTGTTAAAAATGTACATTTAAAAACTGCCCAAAACGCCATCTCTTCTCATCTCGAACGCAGGGAAAGAGATAAGTTTGTTTTCATGGCCCGATTCGATTTTGAAAATTCTTTAAGCTACAATTTTCCAGATGGAAATAAACTACATACCTACTTTATGACCATTAAAATGCAATATTTCCGTGGGATAAATAACGGGAAAACTACGGGTAAAGACAGCTAGTAACTATAATTTACTTACCATTACTCCATATCTGATATTTAATTCCATCTTGAGGGCCTTTACTAGTTAAGAAATCTCTATTATTTACGAGTAGGTTTAGGCCCAATGTGTTCCAAGTGGGTGCTAGTTTTGCTGTCAATGTATAACTGAAACACATCTGAAATACTTCTGGTGTAGTCGATCTTATCGCACCATCCTTGGAAAAAAACAATTGTAGTAACTAGGTAAGCAGTTAGGAACTTCACAATTACTGCCGTACTCATAATCGTCAATTAACGCTAATCGAGCATTAAATCGCGGGTTTAGTATGAATTTTGAGTTCATGACGATTATGTGTGCGGCAGTAAGATTAGATGAATCTAGAAATAACATCACGTCATTTACTCACTTGAGCAAGCGAAAATTTCAGAAATAATGAAATAACTTTATCGTAATCATCGCCTGTTTTGTTAAACACAATATGTACTTGTTTCATATCCTTTTTATCTGGACAAGCCAATATAGAAGAGTTGGAGAATATAATCATTCTGCAAGAAGAGTCGTTAAAATAACATTAAAACCATTTTTATTTGGATATAATTTCAATGATTAAAGTCACAAACCTGCATTTGAGTATTTTCCAATGATAGTGTGATGGTGTCGATCTATCATGTTTGTCTTGAGTGTTAGCAATTGCAACAAGGTAGCCTAAAGATTCTAAATCGGGATTTTTAATGTTATAACTGTAATTATTTTGCATTTTGCAAGACAACATTTGTATTTTGTAAGTACAGACTACAGACTGATTCACTCACTACTATCACGGACAATAGTATATTTCGCGCCAATTTTAGTTTTTTAAATTTGCGTTTTGCTTACCAGTAAGCGTAATTCAACCTTTTTGTCTTCTTAGATAACCAAAGAGAATATAAGCACTACCTACCTACGTTTGGATAACTCTAAAATACAAAGATCTGAAATTATTAGCACAAATTTTATTTTTAAATATGTTATGTACATTTAATAATAATCCTAAATTATAATAGGTACTTATAAAATGTCAAACTATTTTTTATAAAACGGCTGCATTAATTTTATAGAAAAAACATACATACAATCGAACATAATATAACCGTCTCCTTTTGTGAAGTCGCTTAAAAATAACTATGATTTTAACGTTGTTAATTTCCTCGAATATGATTATAAGCCAACCTTTTAATAAAACTCTTATAAAATAAGCGAGGACAGTGAATAACGCAGCCATCATAATAATTTTATTATACCTAATCAAAATCATCAAAAAGAAATAACAGTCAATCACAGAGTACGCAATCTAACATATTAGAGGTACTAAATTATTAATTTTAAGCTGTAACCGAGCTATGTCAGTACCTACATACATTGGAAGATATTTTTGATAGTTGTGGATACCTCAGTGATCACAGTTCACAATTATTATTGTCAGGGCCGGCCTTAGCCATCTGGGAGCCCCGCAGTTTTTTTTTATAGCTCCCCCTTTTTATTCATAAAATTAATAAAAAAAATAGTTTATCAACCTTTTTAAAATCTCGACACTATATTGGCTTCTAATATCTCCCGCAACACAGACCGCCACTGATTATTGTCAGGGCTCCAATTATGTTAGCTATTGAACCGCGATAACGCAAGTCGATTGCATGTTTTTTTTTTGCTAAATTTTTTCTTTTACCTCTTAAAAGTAAATTTTTGCTTTTTTTTTTGTTTAATTTTAAGTATATTTTTTTTTTAAATTCCTGTTTCTCGTTTCTAGCACTAAGAGCTCTTTAAGAGGTACAGAGACAATTCCGCAAAAAAATAAATAGAAGGCGATCAACTTGCGTTATCGCGGTTCAATAGCTAACAGAGTTGGGGCCGTTTGTTTGCTAGCCATAAACTCTGAACTGCTGGACGGATTCAAAAGAGCTTTCAACGTCTGGTAGGTTACTTACTGTTACCATGGTAGGAAATGTTTGCCAAAAAAGTTTTTTCTGTCAATACCATGTTAAATGTGCATTTACATACACAGACACATTTACATAAAGGGTATTGACAAATAAAAGGACAAAGGAACTATTATAGGGATTAGATTTAGGTACAGACTCAAGAAAAAAAAAGTTATATACTTTAAGACCACGTGGACGAAGTGACTGGCAATATAGTCAATATAAAGCGACGTAAAAACCTTGCAAAGCGTAAATTACTTAGAATAATATTATTGTCATGATATTCCAAAATATTTCATCAGAGTCATTTTAAAGCTTTTTGGATCAGTTCTTTTCATAAGTGCCTAATAGTTGGATAATAGTAGATTACTGCATCGAGCGGAAAGTGACTTATTGCTGCACCGAGTGTTAATTTGGAGCCCGAGATTTAGCGAGGGCTCTAAAAACTCGAGTGCAGCAAGAGTCACTTGAGCGAGCAATCTGCTTTTCTTTCCACTATAAAGTAAATCACAATTTTATTGTACACCGAAATGTAAGCAGTACAATATTTAATTTTAAATTAGCGGCAAATCCGTTGCGCTCCTATTTCAAAAAAAGTATATTCTATTTTTAAATATCTATTGGACGAATGCATTCATTCAATAAGAAACTAATAAATCTTTTTCTTTCTGTAGTCTCTGCTAAGTTTAAAAAATAATAATAGAACTGAGGCATAGAAGAAAATTTAACAAAAAACTTGTCAGTGATGGATTTCCATACTTACCGCACTGTTTTTTAACCCCCGAACAAAGAGACGGGTGTTATATGATGAGCAGTAATGAGTCAGTAATATACCGCAGAGCCTCAAGATGAAAGTTTATAACCAGTGCGTGTGCGTGTGCCAGTAATGACATACGGCACTGAGACGTGGTCGCTAAACTCGCTAACTATTGGTCTCATAGTTAAATATTTAAACGGGACTTAATCGCGCTGAAAACTTAATATTTATTTACCTCGACGTTTCGATCAAGTTAAATAAGTAAGTTAAGTCAAGTTTAAATATTTAACTATGTGTTCGAATCGCGAAAGTTTAAAAGCTATTGGTCTGATACACAAGCTCAAAGTCGCGAAGCGTGCAATGGAGAGAGCTAAGTGTTTTACTACATGATAGAATACAAAACGAGGAAAACCGTAAAAGATCTAAGGTTACCGACATAGCTCTCAGAGTTTGCAAGTTGAAGTGGCAATGGGTACGTCATATAATGGGGAATAAAGGTTCTCGAATGGCGACCACGAACAAGCAAGCGAAGTGTAGGGAGCCTCCCACACGATGGACCGACGACATTGTAGCCATCGTAGGAAGTCGGTGGAAGGAGGTGGCACAAGATCACTATCATGGCGATCTTTCGGGGAGGCCTATGTTCAGCAATGGACTTCCAAAGGCTGACATGATGATGATGATGATGATGAGTAATGAGTTGATTTCTGCTTACGTTTTAGGTGAACAATGGTGATATTCTGTGTAGTGGGAAGAAAAAGTAATACATAACTGGCCGCCTAAAATACTTATCAGAGAACGACTAAATAGTGACATAGGTATATAAGTAAATTATGACTAAGCAATGCTATGCGGGCACTAGTTGGGGTTTTCAAACTGGTCACGTGCTTTGCGCAAGACGCCGTGAGTTTTGTGTATTTCACGGCAGATGGCGCGCTGCACGCCCCTTTTGCGCATGTTGGCAGCATTGAGTTGAGTCAGTGTTTCCGCGAGAGTTGCCTTTGTTCTTGCCAACTTTTGCTTTAGTGTAACGTTCTCTTCGAACAGCGACCCTGTAACAGTCATAAAAGTATATTTAATGTTAGTAGGTACTAAACTCTGAAGGTTAATATTATTACCTGACTACGGCGAAGCAAAAAGGAGGGTTATTTTTTTATCCGGTATGTATGTATTTATGTATGTTGGTGGGTATGTATGTACGTTCAGCTGTTCCGATATAACTTCTAAACTACTCATCATAATTTGACAAATGAGCATAAAATTAGCATTAAGTCCTCCATGTACACTTTTTGTGCTAAAGTATTCAATAAATAAATGAGGTATCGTTGGAAGCGTCTTCATCGTCCGCTGGTTCACATTAAATTGAATATGGCGCCCTCTAGAGGAGATAAGGACGGGAACTAAAATTAAAAAAAAAATTGGGGTCTTGTTTGTTATCACTTGAAAGTGCTTAATTAGCACATTTCGAAAAAAAAAAAATTAAACCCAAAAAAAAAAAACGACTACGGTCTTAGTTGACTAAAAAGTCACAAACAAGAACTCTAAAATAGAGCTTTAGAAATTTAAAAATGTAGAGCTGTAGGAGTGCGATATAAGTTTATCAGTATTTATTTAACCAAGTAGGTAAAGCGCACTCAACCGCTTAATCCCAGTGCAATATTTCTTATAAAAAAACTATAACTAATAAATAGGTACATAAACACAATATGCACTTACGCGGTGACAAGGCAACCGCGTCATTTTGCTCCAAACTGGATAACCTATCGCTGTCAATGCCGAGGTCCGGCGAAGTGGGGCGTACTTCTTCATACGGCAGATCTTCAAGCAAAACTGCGACCTTGTTGTCGGCCGCTTCTGCCATCTTGCGCGTGGCTTCAATTTCTAGCTGAGTATTCGTCTCGAGAGCAGAAGAGAGTTTGTCACGAGTCTCCTCTAGTTCCCTCTCCATCCTGAGCCTATCGTGTTGGGCGCGTGCCCTCTCTAAAGCGGCTTGGGAAGCCTGCACGGTGGCCTCGTCTGCGGCGCGTCGCAACGCTCGCTCCTTCTCCACAAACGTCACTTCCAACTCCTGCCTCTCCGATCTCAGCGTTTCAGAGACTTTGACCGCCTCCACCAGCTTCTGTTCAACTTCGTGAATGCGAGATTCCAATTTCGTGACAGTTGTCCTGAACGCTTCGATATTTTTGTTAGCCTCCGTCACACTAGCACGTTCCAAATCTAGGGTAGCTTTGAGTTTGTGATTTTCGTTGGAGAGTTCTTCGATCTCCTTGACCGTGTACTCCAGTTTGGCGGTGAGATCTTTCCTCTCGGCTTCCAGTTGCTCGCACCTTTTACTGAGTTGGGAGACTTCCTCGAAGAGAGCCGCGTCGCTGTTCTTGTCTTCGGAGCGGGAGCCGTAGGAGAGCTTGGCGCGGCGAGCGCGAGCTTTGTTGCTGTCGGAGGGCGAGTCGCGGGCGCCGAGGCCGGTGTCGCAGAGGCCGACGCGCGCGAGCGACACGTTCCTGTCCGGCTCCGACCAACACTCGGACTCGGAGATGACGTCAGCCTGCGGGAACAGCTTCATCGGCTTCCTGGACGATCTGTTGTGGTCTTCGCCGCAGGTCATATGGTGTCCGAACATCAAGGTCAGGTCCTCTATCCTCAAGGATTGCGACATGTCTATGTTGCTCTCGTCCATGGTGAAATCGTCGGGCGCCATCGACTCGTCTAACTCGAGTCCTACGGGCAGAGCCAGACTTTGCTCTAGAATACTTTCAGCCAGCTTTTTCTTATCCTCGCCAAGCACACATCTGAAATTAATAAAAAATTATCATAATAACGAGTAATATTTTTATCATAGTTTTCTTACATAATATTTTCGCTGTATAATGAATGTGGGTGGTATGATTTTGGTTCATACGCTGCAGGAATAAATAAGGCAGATTACTCACTTGTGTGCCAATAGTTTGTCCAGGAAATATGCCAGTCCTTGTAGCCGTCGCGTCAGTAACTGTTGAAGATTGCTGAAACAACAAACAAGGAATAAAACAAGGACAAATAAAAAAAAAACAATAACCCCGACCCCCCCCCCCCCCCCCCCTACCTTAACCCCAATTATAGAATATAAGAAAAATTAGGAGGGCAAAAATTAAAAAAATATGGGGCATCTAAGAAGCTTTTCGATCACACCAGCTTTAGAACATAAAAAAACCGCATCTAAATCGGTCCACTCGTTTGGGAGCTGCGATTCTCTCCCCGCCCCATTCGATGCCACAGACACACGGTTACATACATACACACAGTGAGTGATACACACCCTAAACACCCCTCTCGTTGAAGTTAGGGATTTAATGAAGTAACACTAACAAGGGACCCTACTATTAATTCAACGAGTTATCTAATGCAATGCTTACCCAGAAGCCTCCAAGTTTTGAACGTTTTCCACGTTTTTCTGCAAGTCCCTCACTTTGTTCTCCAAGTCCTTGATGTGTTCATCCTTGCATTTGAGTATTTCTCGATACTTCTCCAATTGAGTGTCGCTTACTTGAGCATAAGTTAGTTCCTTGTCCTGAAAAAATATAATTATTAATTTAGCGCTTTTTCACAAACAACTTTCCCTTTGATGCAGGTTCAAACTCGATACTAAAAACAGCATTGAAGCAGGCAACAAAAACCAGCCAAGTGCAAGTCGGACATGCATTGACTTAGGTCAGGATGCTAAGCTGTCTAGCTATAGAACCGCATTTTGCTTTCGGTCTAGTAGATTTTTAGTAATACGCTAACAAAGTTGGTTTTACGGTAAGATTCTGCCACAGAATAAATAATAGTATTCTGCCTCACTATGGAATTTGTTCAGATTTGCCGCAAGCATAACACGTTTTATCTTTGTCGGGTAATAGCTCGTAACCTAGTAACCCTCGATAGTCGATATAATTTTGTTAGTAAATTCGTATTATACACAATATTTTTCAAATATTTGTTAGTTCTAGTTGTGTTTTTTTTAGTAATTTATGAATAACAGGAACATGCAACTCAAGGTCATTAGGGCTGAATATTTATGAGTAACAGGGACATGCAACTCAAGGTCATTAGGGCTGAATATTTATGAGTAACAGGGACATGCAACTCAAGGTCATTAGGGCTGAATATTTATGAGTAACAAGGACATGCAACTCAAGGTCATTAGGGCTAAATATTTATGAGTAACAAGGACATGCAACTCAAGGTCATTAGGGCTGAATATTTATGAGTAACAGGGACATGCAACTCAAGGTCATTAGGGCTGAATATTTCTTAAGTGGAACCAAATAGAAAAAAACTAGAAAAAGAAACCTCATCCATACCAATATATAAAAGTGAAACGTGGTCTGTTTGTTGGTTTGGGGAGCTTTCACGCGAAAACCGCTTGACGGATTTTGATGAAATTTGGAATGGAGATAGCTTATACCCTAGAATAAAACATAGGCTACTTTTTATCCCGGAAAATTCCACGAATTCCGTGGAAGTTTCCACGGGAAAACTGGAACATGTTGAATACTCGCTGTACCGTAACCGGTCCTGGTTGCCATGGAAACGAAATAACAAGTCTGTCAAAAATCATCAAGAGCTTTGATGCCACAGAGTAAGTAGTTGATTCTATACCAACAACAAGCCACAGAGGCCATACCCAAGAAGTCTAAGTCTACTTTTGCATTGGTTTTTAATATCCTGGAAGAACGTAGGATGCTTTTTTCGCGATAAACTGTAGTCCGCGCGGACGAAGCCGCGGGAGGGTAAGCTAGCTGTAAAATACCTGTTCTACGAGACCCCACTCGATGGAGTTCCAGTACAACACATTTATTTTCTTCATCACTCATAATTTTTATTCTTGAATAGGAGCCACCCAAAAGTAAAAAATAAACATATTTTTTTATACACCTATGTAGCGCATATAAATATCTATACATCACATAGGAGTACATTTGCCAAATTTCAACCTGGTAGTGTTAATAGTGCCTGAATAAAATGGCTGTGACGGACGGACAGACATGACGAAACTATAAGGTTCCTTGTTTGACAAAGGAACCTTCAAAATGATGACAATAGTACACAGGGAAAGGTGTTGAACATCAGAAAAGAGAAGCACAAAAAAGGAGCACGAAATTAAGTGATAGTATTAGGTTGGTACTTACCAGTTTGATTTTCTTAATTTCCTTATCTTGTTGATGGATTTTCTTCATACATCCTTTAATCATCTGTAAAGCTTTGCGGTTATCTTTACGCAGTTTAATCAGTTCATCCTGAAAATTATCATAGAATATCATACAAACGTGTAAACCGGTGGTGGTATATGATAAATTCCACCATAATTATTATTTGGAATCAGATAAAACTTAACAATAAATGATAATTGTGCAGGTACATGTTAAAAGGATAGGGAACCAACGCGGCTTCTACAGGTTTTGCCTTAGATTGTCCGTGAAATTTGCGTCTTGGGAGAAAACGTTTCTACCATACCAAACCATAAAAAAAACAATTATTCAGTTTTTTTATAAACTACGTTTATTGTATTTATTGTGTGTACGTTTGTGTTTTTTTTTCTTAATTATTATTTTTCATTTAAATAGTACACGAAATTGGGAGACATGTTACGAGAAAATATCGGTATTTAAACACTCATTCATTCAAATTCTTTACTATTTATGATAAAAATGCTATATACGTAGTTTATTCTACGATTAATAAAGAAAGGCCAGAATTATTGTATTTGGTTATGGTTTAGTATGGTAGAAACGTTTTCACCCAAAACTCAAATTTCACGGAAAATCCAAGGCAAAACCTAGCTGCCTTGGTCCGCTATCTTCTTAAGGTCCGAGAGAAACCGGTCACCTAACATTAGGGGAATACACTCGCGATCAATGAAATCGACTCAAGTCCTCAAACGAGCAATCGTGTTTTTCTAATTCTGAAAATATGCAAAAACAATAAAACCAATCGACACTGAAAGCTTCACCTCTCGCCTCACCTCACCTTTATAATATAATTATATAATATTAGCCAACATCAGTTGAGTATTTTTGAGATATGATTAAATGAATTTATACGAGATTTTGTACAAATCTGAAAGCTAGCATGGCAAAAAACACTAAAGAAGTTTTTATTTTTATTGAAATTGTTGAATAGTTATTAAATACGTTCCTTTTCGGAGTTTTTGCAGGCAGCATTCGTGGCGCGAAACTTGCCGTAACGAGAAGAGCAATATTTTCATGAATTAATTCTTACTGTAAGTATTTTCAGTAATAAGTGTCAGATTTTTACGATAACTTTTTCATAAAGAGCTAATGATTCTAACTATCAAATAATCGGTTTAATTTTTACATTAAATGATAATAGCATAGAAAAAAAAAACACTTTTGATTTCGCGCGTAGGAGTTGAGTCGATTTCAATGCGCACGAGTGTAGTTAGTTCAGAGACTTGGGACAAGTCTACGGTACTTGACACGGACTTACCAATTCTTCGTTGTTAACTGTGACAGCCAAATAGTCCCTGTAAATAAAAAATATTGATTATTTATTTTCCATTCAACCAAATGGCATGATTCCGTATACACAATTTTCTTAATTGAACAAGACCAAAATTTGTTCTTAGGTAGAAATATACATGACTAAATACATATTATTATATTACTAGCTGTGCCCGCGGCTTCGCACGCGTGGTCATTTCTCAAGGTAAAAAGTAGGTACTCTGTGCTATACCAATATGCCAACATTTGATCAAAATTCCTTCAGCCGTCAAAAAGTTTTTTATCGATTGCTCAGCTTCTACTCATCGTATTGAGATACCAAGTACACCAGTTTTTAAGTCAAGCCCTAAGCTATCGAAAACTGAACACGGCATCACAATCGGTCCAGTAGTTTTTAAGTGATGCGCGAACAAATACACAGACAAACAAACAAACAGACAGACTTGTTTTTAAAAATGTTATATTCTTGTTTAGTTGCTTGTTTTAAGTATCCCTGACCAATTTTTTTTATTATCTTCTTTGTACAGACTTTTTCGTTTTATTATAGGTATAGATACAAAATGAGGTGGGGTACATGACACTTTGATTAATTAACCAAAAACCGTCCATTGGAAAACTTTTTCAAATTTACGTGTATTTAATGACATAATAAATTGTATGTGTCACAACAATTGACACATACAATTTATGTTGTTTCGTTGTGATTTCATTACAACGAAATAAAAATATACATAATGTATAGTCAAAATAATTACCCAGCCGATTCTGATCCAGCGCAGGTGTCATCAGTCACGTCTTTCCTTTCAGCAACCTTAAACAAGAACAATTACGCACAATGAAAAACCCCGACTGCGAACTTTTAATCGTGATAGATCCTAAATGGTCAATAGAAATGAAAAATTAAGAGAAACCTAAAGAGGATTTTCAAATACCTATTCAATGATACCCCACTTGATATAGTTTGTCGACTTTTTTTTTTTCATTTTATGGCGTCTGGTTTTCGCCATATTGAATTTTGATTAATGTCATGTTTTTAATAGCACCTGCAAGATTAAGGCCGGGTGTCAGTGAATTTTAGGTCCCTCTCATCCGTGATAAAGTAGAGCGGGAAAGATGATACGTCTCGGGCGTAAAATTTAAGGTTTTTATTTATTTGTAGGAAAACTAAAACTTTGAATTAAAAAGTGTCTAGCCATTTTCTCAATCATAATAAGCTCTTTCTCTTGGTATATCTTTGATATCAGTTAGTGACGGGGTCTCTTTCCAATCAATATTCTAAGCATAAAGTAGTGTTACCTTTGATTTTATTTTCTATCGAGTGAATTCATACTAATCATGTTTCTGTGTTCACAAAGTACGAGATAATATGTCAAATTTTGTTGTGGTACCAATTTCATAGTTCTGGGTTAATAATAAAACAAGATACAGACGTTCAAAAATGATCGAAAATTGCTAAAAGTGCTAGAACCGGGCCTTAATACAAATCGATTGACGTAAGAATCATCAAAATCGATCCATGAGTTTGGTCTTTATAGTGCCAAAAAAAGAACAGACATACATATAATATAGGCTGATAAACAAAATAACCTCCGCTCAGTCGGGTTAAAAACAACTATGTATACAAACTGAAGTATGTACCTTTCGTCGCATAAGATTAACATCAGCAAATATAGATTTCATTAAACAACTATGTATACAAACTGAAGTATGTACCTTTCGTCGCATAAGATTAACATCAGCAAATATAGATTTCATTAAACAACTATGTATACAAACTGAAGTATGTACCTTTCGTCGCATAAGATTAACATCAGCAAATATAGATTTCATTAAACAACTATGTATACAAACTGAAGTATGTACCTTTCGTCGCATAAGATTAACATCAGCAAATATAGATTTCATTAAACAACTATGTATACAAACTGAAGTATGTACCTTTCGTCGCATAAGATTAACATCAGCAAATATAGATTTCATTAAATTACAACTACTAATGAGAATCCGTACCAATATATAAAAGTG
This sequence comes from Alsophila aescularia, assembly GCA_946251855.1. Classification (NCBI taxonomy): domain Eukaryota; kingdom Metazoa; phylum Arthropoda; class Insecta; order Lepidoptera; family Geometridae; genus Alsophila; species Alsophila aescularia. The sequence continues at coordinate 49,514,877 of OX276375.1, forward strand.
AAACGTTGTTTGTTTGTTTGAAACAAACAAATAACGGCTGGACGGATTTTGACGTAATTTGGAATGGAGATAGCTTATACCCTGGAATAAAAAATAGGATACTTTTTATCCCGGTAAATTATAAGTTTCCACGGGAAAACTGGAAAATGTTGATTACGCGCTGTTAGGAACGGTTGCCATGGAAACGAAATAACAAGTCCGTCAAAAAACATCAAGAGATTGGTGCTATACCTACTTTTGCCTTTGCATCCTTGAAGAACATATGATGCTTTTTTTCGCGATAAACTGTAGTCCACGCGGACGAAGTCGCGGGCGGGTAAGCTAGTGATTACTATAGCAGACAGCAGGAGACCCGTGACGCAGATTTGAATACGTCACGAGTCTGGGTTTATTGTAAGAGATCCTGTCCAAAGAATGTTCACAATTCAATTTTTCTTTTTTTTATGTATTTTGGCTTATATCTCCAATATTCCTGATCCGATTTGGATGATTATTTTTTATTTGATAGGTTACCTTTCCAAAAAGGCCTGTGCCATTTTTTTATTCTTAATTTGTTTGACATACCTAGCCAGAGTGATTATTGAAATAATTCCTCGAATCAACAAAATCGACTTCAAATAAATTTGGTACTACAAATACTACTAAACCTGTTTTTATTTAAGGGGACCTTACATTTTACTATTAGCAAGCCTGGGTTAGCTCTATAAATGAAGAAAACGAAAAGTCGCAATACTTTAGGATACTAGTGTAACAACATTTCTTGTTTGCATTGAAGTCCTATTGATATTATTATGACTAGCTGTGCCTTCGTGGTCATTTCATTTAAAAGTAGCCCATACGTGTTATTTCTGGACCAAAAGTACCTATAATAGTAGTTGAAATAGTTGTATAATGAAGGGAATTAAAACTCGAGTGATCAGTAGATTAAAAGTCGAGATCACTCGAGTGTTTTAATACCTAGTTATGTGCCGTTTCATACCCTATTTTATCTACACTCATGCAATAGGAACTTACTTTTAATGAAAAAAATAAGATCGTAAACTTTTCTTGATTTTGCTGGTAAAAGCTCGTTCGTCATGTTCGTTGCTGTTCCGTGATGTCAGGTGGAGTCAAAATCTCCTCACGAACACTGTTTTCACACGTTTAACACATTTTGTCACATTTTTAATCAGGGTAAAACATTTGATCAAAATAATAAATCACATAAAATTGGTTAGGTAGGTTCCTATGTAAAGAAAATTATAGCGCCTAAATCCAGTCCACAGCGAATTTGCGCGCATACGGTCTATCACGCGCCGCCATAGATAATCCACGAAAACCCTCGTGGGTGCGGAGCCTACCGGTGCTTTAATGCTAAAAAATATATATTATAAAATCGTTTAGTTAAAAAAGCAGTGTTATATAATTTGTTCTTAGTATAGACGTGCCGTGCGTAATGTATATCACTATGCCACCATTTTTGAGTTCATAATCCGGACATTACGATTTATCCACTTTAGCATAAAAAGCAGTATTAACCGGTATTACAGTAGTAGCTACGTTACTTTTTTGTTGACTTACCACATTTATTCAAAATTCGTTCAGCCGTCAAATAGTTTCTTATCGATTGCTCGGCATCTATTAGTTATATGCCGAGCAATCGATAAGAAACACGATTTAAAAAAAAAACTTATTCAGCAGGCTATTTTAAATAAACTAGACCATTTTTTAAAATTATCTTTATTGTACAGTTTTTTTGGTACTCACTGCTTTATTATAAGTATAGATATAGATTTATTAAGGTTTAATCGAGTTTTCGTTTTTTTTTTCATTTATAGAGCTAAACTAGGCTTGATAGTAAAATGTAAGGTCCCCTTTCATAGAAACAGGTTTAGTAGTATTTGTAGTAATTTATCTGAAGACGATTTTGTTGATTCGAGGAATTATTTCAACAAATACTCTGGCTAGGTATGTCAAATAAATTAAGGATAAAAATAACAAAAATCTGTGCTAAGGAATATGTTCAGAAGTGACATCTCAAAGCTAATTATGATGATGAAATGATACAATATATATGTAGGTACTTATATGTGTTTTTTTTTACCTGGTCTTGAATATTGATATCCTTTTTGTGAGCAACGCTGTTGTTCATCGACATATCAACACTGTCCGTCGACATGGAACCCTGAAAGAACAGGCTAATTAACAAGACATAAGTTCAAAAACTAAAACCCGACTCACGACTAAATCCTTACACACCTATGACATTCTTGAGATGAAGACGAATCGATTGATACATCGCATGTGAAAATCGGAGCAACCTTTTAGTTGAACATATAACGCTTCCTTTTCATTGTCGTTGTCGGGTAAAAAGGCTTCTATACCTGAAGACGAAACACCTCGCTTGTCAAAATCGAACCAATAGGGGCGACGCTATAGTGGAACATCCACATACATGTATCTATTATTACTGTCAGATGGTTGACGTCTATCACAGTTGATAGTGGAATGACGTCCTTTTATTATATTTAGGACACTTGCAAGTGGTCAGGAAATTATTTGTAATCAATTAGTTGATATTTTGTTATTATTTGCCGAGTTTCGATGCAAGAATTTATATTCTTTTATCGAAACAAGTTTCAAAGACAGAAATATTTATCCTTTTTGAAACCGATTTCGAAAGAAGAATAATTATTCTTTTCTCTAAATTGATTTCGAACCTTGGTTTCGAATGAGGCCGTAGGGTCATGTATGTTTGTTTCCGAGTCATGGATGTTGATATTCGTATTTATGTATGTTTATCCGTTATCTAGTGCCCAAATTACAGGGTATCCTAGTAAAGGGGCTAGGTACGGTGTGGAAATGTCCCGAATATTATTATTATTGTTATACAATTTCATCTTTTGCATTGCCACTGTATATTTTCCTTATAATTATTTTCTTGTAGTTTAGTTAAATGATACAAACTTATCTTGTAAATTTGCATTCGAGCCCCAAAATACAGGCCTCGGGCTAGTTTGGGGTTTGCCGACAATCTTGTTTGATGTTTCACCGTTTGTTTTTTTCTTATTCCAATATCCTATCTCCTTTTGGCAATAAAAAAACATTTATCATTATCATTTGAATATGTTCCTTACAGTATTATTAGACGTAATAACACAAAATACAAGCTATAAATCACTAAAAACAACACAAATAAAAAATCACAATCAGGGTTGCCAGGTGGCGAATTCTTTTTCTCGTACCAGGGCTGCCAAATATCTCGTACTATCAATACATATTCTCGTACACAAAACTATAAAGTTTAAAAATGACGTATAGTAAGGTAAATCACACTAATGTGAGGGATGTGTGGGATTTTTAGGATCGGGCAGCAGTAAGTTTCGAAGAACCAGATACTTTAACCACTCATCGGGAAAGATTTGCGAACGATGTTCATAAATCGATTTACTTGCTTTTTTGCAGTTCATCCTCCCATTTTCGTTATTTTTCTTGGTGGAGTCGATGAAGATTCGCTGTCACTAGATACTCATTATGTAAAATTAACGACTGAATAATTAAGAGAATCCCGAAATGCACTGGAACTTCAAATACTTTGGCGTTACTTACTTAGCCCCATATGTTTCAGCTAGTGCAAAAGAGATAAGACATCCAATACTCATCAGTGCAAAAAGGAAAGTACTAAAATATTTATCTAAGTTGGGATTCCCCGGTAAGTTGATCGTTTGTGGCATGGACCGTTACATTTTTACTATCTATGTTTTGATTTTTATACATGCCCCAGGCAGGCAGTCAACATTGTTAAAATCTCGTAAGGGTACGAGATTTCGTAAGGGTACGAGATTTCTCGTACGTCTGACAACGCTGATCACACTAACCCGCTAGGACAACATGAACTCACAAAAAAAAAGATTGGCACCGAATTACTTTATCTATATCTATACCATAATAAAACTGTAACTGGGCTAAATCAGTACATTAAATATTTTTTGAAAATTATAATTGAGATAAACTTCAAAATCGATATGGAGTGCAAAAAGGTTTTTTTTTTTATTTTTGTCTATCTGTCTGTCTGTCTCTTTGAACACGCATCACGCTGAAACTACCGAACGGACTTTGATGCAACTTGGCACAATCATAGCTTATGTTATGGATTAACATTTAGAATACTTTTTATCCCGAAAAAATAAAGGGTTCCTGCAGGATAAGGGTTGTAAGTTATTTAAAAGAATACGTATCACGCTCAAACTACTGGACGGATTTTGATGTAACTGGGCATAGTTAAAGTTTATATTATCTGTTAAAATTTAGAATACTTTTACTCCCGAAAAAATAAAGGATTTTTAAGGGATAAGGGTCCAAAGTTTATGTTAAATTAAAGTAATAAAACTTCCGTTTAAAGAACGGTACCAAATTTCGTTGTCCGCGTCACGTAACGAGTGGCCGAGCGGTTAACATGGGCGGAAGTCTAATCCAGACGTCCGTGGATCGAAACCACGCGCTTTTAGTTTTTTTGTTCCATAATTAATAGCGTTTACATATTTTATGCGTTATTTTTACATTTTTTAACCCCCGAACAAAGAGACGGGTGTTATAAGTTTAGGGTGTGTATCACTGTATGTGTGTAAGTGTGTGGGTTTGTGTGTTTTTTCGTTTTTTTTTATGAAAGCTAATGTGATTGTGATGGTTCTTAGCTATATGGGGAGGAGGTGAGAAAAAGTGGTGAGAATCGTAGCTTGCAAACGAATGGTTTGATTTAGGTGCGGTTTTTTATGATTGGAAGCTGAGGTAATCGAGATGGTTCTTAGATATTAAGGAACGAGTAGGTATAGCACAATGGAGTATCCTACTTCCTTAGCACGGCGTAAGTATTTTTATTGTAGAACCTCTACACAAGAGAGCGTAGTATCTATACTTATAAATTATAATAAAGCAATAAGAACAAAAAAGACACTACATAATTTGCCAGCATCAAAGATTATTAGAAAGCCAGCTTCAAATCTTTGCCAGCATCAACAACTCCAGCGCATAAATCAAACGAATCAAAGTTCTGCCTCCGATTTAACTAGATGGCGCTGATTGTCCTTAAAACACGCAAGCATTTCATTCACTGCGTTCCGCTAAATTCAAATCTGTAAACCTTTTGACTTTGGCTCACACTAGCTTTAGCGCTTTGCAGTTTGCCTCAGCACGACCTCTCAAATCCTTGCGACTGGAAGTTGTCTGTCTGCTGAATTGCCTACTGTCCGGTTGATATCAAATTACTCTGAGCATACTTATAATAAAACTGTAACGGGTCCAATTCTGTACATTGAAGATATTTTGAAATTTTCCTTTGGAGGGTAATACCCTCGGGGTACTATATTCTATTCTGAAGCCAAAACTGTTTTTTTTTTTTTCATTTTTGTCTATCTGACTGTCTGTCTGTATCTTGGCTAGGCATCACGCCGAAACTACTGAATGAATTTAAATGAAACTTGGTATGATTTGAGTTCATACTACGACGTAGGACATATTTAATCCCGAAAAATTAAAGGGTTTCCGCAGGATAGGCGTTGAAATTTATTTAAAAGAACACGTATCACGCTGAAACTACTGCAAGGATTTTGTTGCAACTTGGCACAGTCCTAGTTTACAAAATTGAGGCCAATTTTTATCCCGAAAAAATTAAGAGTTCTTGCTGGATAATGTCCCAAATTCTGTAAATTGAAGATATTTTGTAACTTTTTTGGAGGCTGTTCTACATTCAATACTAAAGCCAAAACTGTATTTTTTAATTTTTGTCTGTCTGTCTGTCTGTCCGTCTGTGTATCTGTACCTTGGCAGCGCATCACGCTGAAAATACTCACATAATTCAAATAAAATTTGGCATGATTTGAGTTCATACTTCGAGGTAGGGCATTGGATACTTTTCATCCCGAAAAATTAAAGAGTTCCTGCAGGATAGGGGCGAAAAATTATTAAATTAATTAATTAAATTATTTCAAAGAACACGTAGCACGCTGAAACTATTGGACGGATGTTGATGCAACTTGGCACAGACATAGTCTATAAGATGGGTTTGTTTGTTGTTTGTTTGTCGTATGAGGTAGTGCTGGCCTCTGATGTCAGAGTTTGTCAGGCCGCCCGAGGGCCTCTTTCATGGCTTAACGACTGCTAATTAACCAATAACAGCCGGGACCGACAGCTTAACGTGCCCTCCGAAGCACGGAGCGATGGAAAACCGCACATAACTGAGAAAAGTCATTGGTGCGGGAGCCTAGGTTTTGAACCCGGTATCGTTGGATTCTAAATTGCACTATAGAACCATTAGGCCACCATCGCTCTTATGATGGGTGAAAATTATGGATACCCTTTTATCCCGTAAAATAGAGCTTCTGCGGGATATGGGTCCAAAGTTATATTAATATTTAAGTAATAAATATTAATTTTTGGATGGTTCTCTATTTTGATACCTACTGAAGCCAAAACTGTTTCATTTTTTATTTTGAAATAAAAAGTAAAACAGTAAGTAAGTAAGTTAGTAAGTTTTTTTAATGAATTCAGTAGTTTCTGTGCGAAACTAATGAATTCCTTCAATTTTTGTAATATAGGTTGTTTCCACAATATAAGTGTTGAAAGTTATTAAAAAGAAAACGTATCACGCTGAAACTACTGGACGGATTTTTGCATGCAAATTGATACAGTCATATATCTATACTTATAATAAAGCAATAGGTACGAAAAAGGCTATAAAAAGAAGATAAAAAATGCGATTGGGTGCTTAAAAAGGGTATTGAACATGTTTTTTTTTAATTGTGTCCCTCTGTCTGTTTGTCTGTATGTTTGTTTGTTCACGCATCATGTAAAAACTATTGGACCGATTGCAATGTGGTTTTCATTGTTAGATAGCTGGTTTGATTTAAAAACTGGTATAATTGGTATCTCAATCTGGTGAGTTAGAAGCAGCCGAGCAATTGATAAAAGTATTTATGACGGCTAAATAAATTTTGAACAAATGTTGGCATATTGGTCCTGGAATAGCACATTATGGTACTTTGAACCTAAAGAAAAGACCACGCGTGTGAAGCCGCGGGTACAGCTAGTTATCCAATAAAATCGCTCCTTTCAAGCTGTTTTCAAATAATTATGTAACACAAATACAATACTCTATCCTAATCCAATACAAATAGGGTTGCAACTCCGCTAGACTCCCCGGCTTAAGATCGTCAACCGTGGCCATTATGGATCGGAACGCAGACTGACGATTATCAGGCGTTGGTAAGCCCCAACATCCCCTAGCATCATACGAACTATAAACGCTACTCGCCATTATCGCGTTCTCTCTGTCGCTCTTACACGTAACTGCTACTTGTCTCGTTCGTGTAGGTGGCGAAGCGGCAACATAGCAACAGTTGATATAGGGTATAATGAAATTTATTATTTTCCATTTTCAATACTGTAAACAGTACTTAAAAATGAAAAGACACATCCTTCCTGCCTTTAACAGTCGTCCCAGTGTATGTAATGCGCTTTCTAAACACATAAGATGGCATTTTAAATTAATGTTTTATGTTTCGGGAGTCACTTGTATTTACGTGTTGCGTCGTTGCCACTCTGTTTGGGACAAAGTCGACACAGGCTGATTAGCTTGTGTTTACTTTGCCACGCAGAGCGGGGTACAACGTATCTACCTCAGTTTATATATAACATCATTAAGTGCAGTACTTATAACGTAACCGCGAAGGAAAGAAGGAAGATAATGGAAGAGGCATCACAAGAATTTTGAAATGTGGGTTTCGGTTATGATCATTTTAATATCTATACCTATGTTTGTATACAGGATCCATCACTCGAAGTGTTACCTACCAACTTCACACTGATGCAACATTTATACTACTAATGACTTTGGTTTTAGTAGACTGTTTGTTTCTAGAATTACCATGAAATTTTGATAAATTGTATGCCAATTGACCAAATAGCAACATTTACAATTAGTAACACTTCGAGCAAAGGACCCTGTATTTTCTCCCAAAACCACATATAGTAATCGCAGCAGAAGTTTGTGGCTCGGAAGTTGTCTGCTATTCGCTGCGCAAATTGCTATTTTTCAGGCGCAATCCCAATGTTGAAGGTGATGATAGCATTGTATAACTGCCTCGCTCACTCGCTTAGGTACGTGTTTCGCATACTCTATCTCGCTCTTACTTTATGCTGTTTTATCATCGCAGCAGTACTTACTACGGCTGCGCCTACTACACATACCTGTTGTTCCAATACATCAATGGCTTCCGCAGCCGCAGCCAGCAGTTCCTGTTTGTCACACAGTTGTCTTCTCAACTCTTCAACTTCTACTTGCAGTCTTACATTGTGCTCCAAAAGCCCCTACGAATTAAATGTTGTATTTAGACAAGACAAGTTTCAGTATAAATATTTTAGAGTTCACGAAATTAGAGAAGGAAAAGATCTGTGGAAAAGATGCACAGAATTAGTATAGTTAATTTAAAAAAACCTCTGGGGTAGCAGAAAATCTCTAATATAATGAACTTTAATGATCTAAATTTCCCCAAGTATGGCAGCCATACGATCAAGTTTACGTTCGAATTTGCTTGCTACGTTTGCTTAGTTTCCCAACAAATATCCAAAATCACAAATCTCTAGATTTCATCATTTTATTATCTTGACTAAACTAATATGAACTAACATGTTGTTTTTTTGTACTCGTATGTTGGTAGCACAATAGAGTTTATATTGTGTAACGCCAAAATCAGATTGTACTAATAAAAAATAATAAGAAAATAAAAGCATAACAAAAAAACTGTTCAGAACTTAAGGCCAGGCTCCAAGGTTACATTTTCCCACTCCCCACTCCCCTGCCACCTAACCTACACTCTGCCACCCGCTACCCGCAATAAGCACTGAAGTGCCTGCGTAACAAGGTTAAATATCGCGAGCGCTGTTTGAGCACACAATTTAGCTTGGAACTAAATGACGTATGTCTCAAAAGTTATTTATTTTATTGGCAGGCTAATAATTTAGTTAGGTCAATTTTGTCTTAGCCTTAGATAAAAACTATATTTTCTTGCTGCCAGAAAATAACGAAATTTTTGAAAAGAAAATGTATCGAATGAAAATCTGTTAATCACGTATTTGTCTTGATCACGGAGAGATAAAGATCACAAAAACTTATAATGTTAAGTTTCACATTTATCTGGGCCCCAATTCTACTAAAACAATTCTGATGACAATTATCAACAATTTTCGCTTTTGCCTCTTAAAAGTGCTAAAAGCGAAATTTTCAAAAAAAAAAAAAAAATGTAAACATCAAAATTCAAAAATTTTCACAAATTTTTCGCTTCTACTACTTTTAAGAGGTAAAAGCGAAAATTTTGCGAAAATTGTTGATAATTGTCATTGCAATTGTTTTAGTAGAATTGGGGCCCAGGTTTGTGGTTGACCCAGCATATTTATAACCCTTAAATATTGGAGCATGTTCTTACGAACCAAATTTGAAAATAATGCGTTAACGACTGTTTCATAGATATTATTTTATTGTTACCTACTACGAAATATTTGTATGCAAGTTATGATTTCCCGTGTATAACTGTGGCACAGGTCAGACGCACACGTTGCACTTCCCTTTTTTTTTCTATACCGTAATATTGTACCTACTCGGAGCGGCGCACAATCCACAAAACAGTAAGTTTGCCTTCGAATGATATTTGACGCGAATTTTAGTAGAGAACCTATTATTATTAAGAAAACATTACCTTAGCTTACTGATATTGTTGGAATTGATACATCCTTTGTGCACAGACAAGTTAAAGAAAAATAATTAGCTCAACAATAGTGAAATATTGTACTGGTAGAGCTATGCGCACTTATATGTAGAAGACAGGAGCATGAATGAAATTTTGTTAATCGTGTTTTTGTCTTAGTCTTAGAGAGATAAAGATCTCAAAAACATGTATGTTAAGTTTCACATTTATCAGGTTTGTGGTTGACCCAGCATATTTATGCAAAAAAACCCTTAAAAAGCAGAGCCTGGTCTTAATGTACTTTCAAAGTTTGGGGGACTTTATCAAAACAATTAAATACAATTGATTTACGAGACAACTGCTGTTGGCTGCATGCCAACACTTTGAAATATCACTTTGAAGTTGCAAAGGCCGACTTTTACATTATTCAAAAGGATTCAATGTATATATTATTATGTATTTCTAACCCTGCATTCGAGATGCAAAAACGACCCTAAAGCCTAGTACATAGTCTCTTTTTCGATGTCAAATTTAACTGTAATGTCCAAAACGAATTTTAGCATCTTTTAGCATTAAAATAGTCAATAGGCAAAATAATAGCACTTTTACAAGTCAAAACTAAACATCTCATGAACAAAGAGAAAAACAAAAAATTATAAATAGATCAACTCAATAAAATTAGGTGAACTAACAGATTATTATGCATTGAGTTTGAAAAGCAAATTTCCCTTTCATGTTCCGACTCAGAGTTGAATCTCACACAGGAAAAGGAAATAATTCTATACCGGTGCTTCGGAAATATGCCCGTAAGAGAAGAGAGCACCAAGAAACTCCACGGGGATGACATTTTCTCCACTTTTGGCAATTCTTTACATATATTTTTTGTTTTTTATTTTATTTATAATACATGTAAATGTCAACTCCAAAACATAAAAGTACCAATGAGACGCCCCGATTGATAAAAATAATCAAAATGCAAATGACTAATAAGAAACCCGGCTGGACCCGAAATGATCAAGTCAAGACGTAGAGGTAAGTACAGTAGTATAGTAGTAGGAACGGTATTTGGCGAGGCCTAGTTTGCCAATCTTGGCCTGTATAGTCTTTGTAGTATTTTTTTATTATTCCGTATAGTATTTGATGTTATATTATTCACTTACTTGAACAGCTGGAGGCGATCCGCTACCCAACTTTTCTTCCAAAAAATATATTCTCAACTTGAGATGAAAGTTTTCTTTGCGCAGTCCATTGAGTTGCTCCTCGTACTGTTTCATGCTGACTCCGCTCGCGTTTGTCGCATCTGTACATTGATTTCTGTTATAAATTGAATGTTCATCTTTTGGTAGTGGTAGGCCTCTTCTGCAAGAGTCCGCCTGGGGAAGTACCTTTGCTAGATATTCAACCGCAAAGCAGTAGTGTGCAAACTTTACTGTGTTCCGGTTTGAAGGGCAATGTTTCCAGCGAAATTACTAGGCATGAGATTATAAAACAAGTGTCTAAGGGCGATGAGAGCAGTGCAGGGCCCCGCAATAGTTATTTGTAGGTGTGACGCTTACTATCAGGTGAGCAACTTGATGGGTGGCCAATAACAGGTGAAAGTGTTCAATAGATCATTTAATTATCATCATAAACTTTTTGTTACTTATTCCTTGTAGCGTTGACAAAACGCTACTTAAATAAAAAAACAATAAACCTATAACTAGCAATACAAAACAACAATTCGACAATTAAAAGTAGGAATAAACAAAACAACACATAAACAACTAATAGAAACGCATCTTTATAATAGTAAAACTAGAATTATAATTGCATATTGTTCAATATACTAACATATTAGAATGTATCAGATGACGACATTGAAATCGCACATAGTTGATTGAAACAGTACTATCGTTCGTATTTGGTGAATACCAGCGAAAGCAGACGATCGGGTACATAGAATAGATTATCGTACGTTGTTTACTTACATGATATAATCCTGTAAATCGGAGTTCCAAAAAACAATAGTCATGTTCAGAGGTTATAAACACTTCGAGAAATACAACACGTCCATGCACTACGGATCACGACTTTATAACTCTCATTAGGTCAATTGATTGAAATAAATACAAAAGGGAACAAGGAATAACTGGGAATCAGATAATAAATAAATAATTAATAAAGTACAATTGATAAACACGGAGACAAGTAATGACCTCTACCGTGGATTTTACTTATCTTTGCATCGATTAGCTGTCAAAGCAAAAGGGCGCGTTCCGTTGTTCGGCACGGTCCCGCAATGTCAGCAAATAGAAAATAAAATTAAACAAACCAATTAAATGCAACGAATGTCAAATTTAGGAACGTAGATTTTTTCCAAAGCAAACCCATACAATATCATAATTTAATAGTTACAGTATATAGTTTTATGATAATATAACGGTAGCGAAGCAAAGAAACCGCGTTCCGTACCTTTCGTCTGGAAGTGAACGGATCGTTTCTAGTACGGAACGTTTTATGGACTATAGTTTATAACAATTCTTAGACGTCTCTTGGCAGTTGTTTAGCTGTCAAAAATAGTTAAAGAAACAGTAAATAAACAAATTCGATTTCGAGGGTGAGAAATCTTAAAAATAAAAATAAAGCCATATTATCATTTTCAAAGCCCATGTGTAAGCGCTGATCGGTTTTCTGGTGAAACGAAATGTTATTCGGATAGATTTTGCTAACTGGGAAGCCAACTAGATCCGGCGACAGAAAGAAACAGACAATGGAGATGAGTGACGTGTCCTTTCTTTTCGTGCTGGAGAGCCCAGTAGGACTGACAAGTTTTTTCCCTGCATATTATAAAACCCGTAAAAAAAGGTGAGAGCATTTGTTGGTATTTTTGCATTGTCTACAGTAATGATTGCGATTGTGAAATCACTTTTATCCATTTTTCGAGACGCCATTTTAGCGAACTGAGAGCGGTGGCGTTTTCAAAGTCTCGAATTCTAAACAAAAGTTGTGTCTTTTCTAAAAAAATCATTCACAGCGGGTTTTTCCCCCCGGGCTGAAATAGCCCACGAAGGAGGCTTCCTCTCCCCCCGGATTTAAGTAGAAAGGCGCCGTGTCGCGATACGCCACGCCGACATTATACCCAACGATTCCTGCCACGTTCTTGGAATGCGGTATCGTATTTTATGCATATATTTCATTAACCGGAGTGTTGAACTTTGGTTCCCCACCGACCTGCTGGACACCTGCAACGCCTGAGGGGTCTAGCCTGGCTACCTCTCACGCGAATCGGACATTGCTGAAACGTCGGATGGAGAATTACCTTCACTAACATAACGGCTAAATCCTATAGAAAAAGGTAAATAAGTAGACTACACTGCCGGCCGGCAATTCATCAATGTTTTGTTAGAGTAAATACTTAATTTTGTCAGTTCTATATCGACCCTAGTTATAACAGGGTAATCTTAGATCTTGGTATTTCTTGGCTGCTGAGTTGGATCTGCAGGCTAGGATTCTTTGGACTTTAAGTAAGTAAACAAAATTAAACCAAGGATAATAAATATTGTATTGGTGAATTTAAATTGCATGTTTTGTCTTCCACTATTACATGCTAGCTTGAACGGCCGTCCAACGTACCTACGGCACGGTTCCTTAGACTTTAAGTAAGTAAACAAAATTAAACCAAGAATAATAAATATTGTATTGGTGAATTTAAATTGCATGTTTTGTCTTCCACTATTACATGCTAGCTTGAATGGCCGTCCAACGTACCTACGGCACGGTTCCTTAGATTTTAAGTAAGTAAGCAAAATTAAACCTAGGATAATAAATATTGTATTGGTGAATTTCAGTTGTATGTTTTATCTTCCACTATTGTACCCACTAGCTAGTACATTACCGAACGGTCTTGATCCAATAGTTCTTGAAGCTCGTTCCGGTCTAAGTTTATCCAGGTAATTTTATTAATTTCAAAATAGTAACGAGTATTATTAGTTTCGAGTGATTCCGAAGAAAGGTATAGCGTCCTCGCGTTCAAAGCGACCGAATGGGGTAAGAATCCCGACTCACCCCACTCTTGGTCTGACTCGCCCCAATTTATTTTTTATTACCTTTATTCTCAGAAATTTACTAAAACACCGTTTTATATCGTTACATTCTTTATAATTAACATCCCGATAAACAACATAGGAAAATATATGTATTTAGTTACAGTAGTTATTATCTCGTAACTTAGTTGTATAAAAAAGTGGACGGAGGCGAAAAAAATACGTACCGTGACCATCCACTGGCAATGCCATTTCCTGTAGTTTTCTCGGACTTGTGCTGAAACCAAAAATAAATAAGATTAAGACAACAGAGTTAAGGCGGGGTCAGTCCCGAAATCAGCAAAAAGACGAATAGCAAAACGTCGAGAACGACGTAATGAAACAACTTGATGATGTCTGGTGATGAATGAAGATGTAAATCGAAGGCAAGAATGTTTAAAAAAGACGGAATCCACACTGCCAAATCGAAATTGAAGCCTCAGGATATGCCGATCCGCTGGTACGCACAAGCCTCACGCACACATTTATTTATTATGCCAAGTACCCCAGTTTTTTAGTCAAACCCTAAGCTATCCAATAGTGAAAACCGCATCGCAATCGGTCCTGTAGTTTTTTACGTGATGCGCGAACAAACATACAGACAAACAGACGGACACGAATTTTTAAAATGTTATATTTTTGTTCAGTAGCTTATTTTATGTACCCTAGACCATTTCTTTTTTAATTATCTTCTTTGTACAGACATTTTCGTTCCTATTGCTTTATTATAAGTACAGAAGAAGACCAACAGCACTATTATTAGGTACAATAAACTTAAATATATGCCCAGTGTTAAACAGCCAAGTAAAAGTCTCCATAAAAAAAAAAACTCCTACATTATTACAGCATCCTCGAGGAAAGGTGATAAAACCTCTTGAAGAATTATAGTTCCATTTCGCTGCTGAGCCACGTCTCTAAGCTGTTTTCGAGAGTAGTTACAAACCGTCTCGCTTGTAGATTTGTCGACTTTCAGCCTCCCGAACAAGCTGGATTCCGGAAAGGCTTTAGCACCGTAGACCACATCCATACGCTCCGGCAGATTATACAGAAGACCGAAGAGTTTAATCAGACACTATGTCTAGCGTTTGTAGATTACGAGAAAGCCATTGATTCAGTCGAGACCTGGGCAGTGCTACAGTCATTACAACGGTGCCAGATTGATTACCAGTACATCGAAGTATTGAGGTGTTTGTACAGCAAGGCCACCATAACAGTCCGTCTTCAGGATCAGAGCACGAATTCTATCCAGTTGCAAAAAGGGGTGAGTCAGGGAGACGTTATTTCTCCGAAACTTCACCTCTGCACTGGAAGATAAATTCAAGCTTCTGAACTGGAACGGATATGGTGTTAACATCCATGGCGAATACATCACTCACCTTCGATTTGCTGATGATATAGTCATCATGGCAGAAACCCTGGAAGACCTAAGCACAATGCTCAGTGACCTCAATATTGTTACCCAACAGGTGGGTCTTAAAATGAACATGGGCAAGACAAACATCATGTCAAATGCCCATGTCGTACCCATGCCGATTTATGTTGGGAGCGATATTATCGAAGCTTTTGATCACTATGTCTACTTAGGTCAGACGATCCAACTGGGTAGATCCAACTTCGACAAAGAGGTCAACCGACGAATCCAACTCGGATGGGATTTGCAAGTTGAAGTGGCAATGGGCAGGCCATATAGTTCACAGAACCGACAACCACTGGGGAATAAAGGTTCTCGAATGGCGACCACGAACAAAAAAGCAAAGTGTAGGGATACCCCCCATACGATGGACCGACAACATTGTAGCCATCGCAGGAAGTCGGTGGATGGAGGTGGCTCAGATGGTACAAGATCGCTCATCATGGCGCTCTTAGGGGGAGGCCTATATTCAGCAGTGGACTTCTAAAGGCTGACATGATGATGATTATTATTACAGCAAAGAAAGTACAGTAGCCGCAGCGAATCTTTATGGTTGTGAAGTTAGGCTCTGTGAACGATTGCGCAGGTACTGTTGTGAGGATAAAACAGCATTAAGTAAGAGCGAGATAGAATATGCGAAAATCGTAAGCGAGTGAGCGAGATTATTTCTGTATTCACCTTCAACATAGGGATTGCGTCTGAAAAATAGCAGTTTACGCAGCGACTTGTAGACAACTTCAGAGCCACAAAGTTTCGCTGCGACTTCTGTATAAAATTTCGTATACAAAAAAAAACAACATTGTATGGAAGGGGGCACATTGCAGCAAGGACTCGACCTTGTAAGTCGTGTTAATTATGTCAAATTCTCACGAAAAATAAAAACAATGCAGTCTTTTGTGATCAAATTGTATATCAACCCCACAAAACAACACAAGTTAACCACTCACGTTCACATACGCCATTTGCTATGCTTCACTCGTTTGTATGGCGGTATGGACTTCGTGTTTTTTAAACCTTCTTGTTCGAGGGGATATGTGACATCAAAAAACGTTGAAATGGAGTTTAGAACATTATTAAGACTGATTTAAACTATGTTCAGTTCCGGGGTTTTAAAATTTTAACCAAAATTACCTTTTTTTTTTGTTTCCCAAATCGGCCCTTTTGGAAGCGCCATGACCACAAGTGAATAAAAAATAAAATGGTAAATATTCCATTAGATTGTTTGTTGTTGTGTATTACTGTACTTATTAGAGTTAATTACTATATGTCTGAGCGATGGTAGCCTAGAGGATTTAATCCGCGAGGTTACCATCGTACCATCGATTACCATACTTCTGTGACTGTGACTGTGAGAATATACGATACCGGGTTCGGTCTTAGGCTAGTACCAATGACTTTTCTAAGTAGGTAATGTGCGGTTTTCCATCCATCGGATCCGATGTTTACCGACTTCCCCTTCAATTTCGGACTGATTTTGAAAATATTGTTTTTGTTTAAAGGGTATACTTTAAAGGTGTACCTATATAAATGTTTATCAAATTTGGATCAGTACTTTTTTTTTAGTTATTAGTTAATCCATTTGTACCGTGGTTTTTTGTGCAGCCCTTGTTATTTTATGTATTACCTAGCTTACCTAGGATTTATCTCAAGCCAGTTAGTATATTTTCATTGACTTCTATGAAGGTTTACAAAGGTTACCGTAGAGTACTATTATTTATTCTGTGCCGTGGACGAGATTTTACCCAACTACACCTAGTCATATTATTTATTGTAGAAAATTATAATATATATTTACGCTAAGCATAGACATGGGCGCCGACCCTAGTTTTCGAGGCGGCGGCGCGCCGGCGAAAATCGGGCGGCGGCGGCGGCGCGGCACCGGCGGCGTGGCTGTATTGTATGGGGGTTGAAAAAAAACAAGCAAAACGCCTTTCCATTCAAAAAGAAAAGATACAAAACTAATAGGAAGCCTTCTGCAATCAGCTACCGAAAAATATACTTAATTCAAAAACAAAATTGCGCGATTTTCAACTATACCCTTGCATACCTTATAATTATCATGAATAAAAACCATTACATTGAGGCTGTGTAGACTCAACCGAGATCTTTTCGCCGAAAGCACCATCCTATCCACAGAAAACTCCCTTCCACACACAGCAAAGCTACCCTAGCAACGATAGAAAGCAAAGGAAAATCCTACTTCTTTTCAGTCTAAAAAGACATGAGATTCTTATCCCCGAGTTCTACCAACCAACAAGAGAATGAGACATCGCCTACACTCTTGCTCCAGTAGATCATCTTAAATTCTCCGACCAGCTCCGGTGCCATGTTTTTGGAGACTCCACTCATGATCATCATCACATCATGATATGAAGCGTTGTTGTTTGCAGAAACTGAAGTGTCAGCTTCGCCTTTCTCGTGACTTCCAGGTACCTTTTTTAACGTAACGTAAGAGGAAAGGAAGGAAACCCCTTTCAAATATTGCGAGTACAAACAAACACAAGTCCACTTCTCTGAGTCTCGTGAATGGCCTGCCTACGAAGCACATCCAGTCTTGCGACAGGAAATTGTATATTCACCAACATGTTGCACCTGAAGCCCGCTCATGCTGTGGTCCGAGGGAAGATTGGGCAGCACTGTCACCACCATCGCTGACAGTGCTCTGCCCGATCACCCGACCATAGGCCCGTGCCGATGGTCTTCAAAGATCTCCCTAGCCAAGGATAGAGTGGAGATCTTTGCGGACTGTCTCGAAGATCAATCCTAGACAAATCCCACACACAACTTGGATCAGGTCACATTCGTACTCCAAGAGTACTTCTCGGCGGCACCGCCCAGACGACCCACAGATCGTCTTCTGGCCTAGAACGGTAAAGAGGCAGATGCAAAGACTCCCATCAAAGAAGGCACCAGGATTGGATAATATGACAAATTAATTAGTCAAGCACTTACCTCCCAAGACAGTGGCTGCTCGGACGCGCATATCTGACTGAATCTTCCGTTAGAATGAACTTTACCACGAGCTGGAAAACGGGAAAGGTTGTAATGATATCGAAACCGGGTAAAGACACGAAAAAGCAAGAGAGCTATCGATCGATAACCCTGCTTAGCACACTATCGAAGCTAATCTCTTCGAGATATTACTGATGGCACACCTGACTCAACATGTAAGAACACGAGAGGAGCAGTTCGGGTTCAGATCTGAACACTCGACGACGCTACAGATCACCAGGATAGTAAGCGACATGGCTGCGAACTACAACAAGAAGGAGTTCGTGGCAGCTATTTTTCTGGACATGGAGAAAGCCTTCACAGAGCATGGCACGAGGGGTTGCTATACAAACTGTCAAAGGCGCCAGCGCCCAGAAGAGTAATATAAATAATAGCAACATTCCTCACAGAACGTTACATAATGGTAGCAGTCAAAAACACCGTGTCGACAGTGAGATCAGTGACAGCGGGAGTACCACAGGGAAGCTGCCTTTCTCCAGTCTGCTACGCCTGGTACACCGACGACATCCCAGTCGTTGGGCAGGCAAAGCTTGCACTATACGCAGATGACGCTGCCTTCTACACATCGTCCTATAAACTGGCTCTCGCTGCGACAAGACTCCAAACGACAATGAACGCCCTGCGTGAATGCCTTGAGAAATGGAGGCTGTCGGTCAATGTAGGGAATTCCCAGGCCATCTTTATCGGAAAAAAATAATCTAACACAAAAAAAAAGGACAAGTTGTGCCCTGGACACCAGACATCAAATACCTAGGAGTAACCATTGAGCGACACCTCATATTTCTAAAATATATAAAAGATAAAGCCTTGAGAAATGCAGGCTGTCGGGAAATGTAGGGAAGACCCAGGCCATCTTTATCGAAAAAAAAAACAATCTAACACCACCCTTGACACTAAAGGGACAAGTTGTGCCCTGGACACCAGACATCAAATACCTAGGCGTAACCATTGAGCGACACCTCACATTTCTAAAACATATAAAAGATACCATAGGAAATGCGAGGGGTCCGGCCAAGCTCCGCCCGATCCTGCAATCAAAGCTGCCACTCTGGACTAAAGCGATGATCTTCAAGACCTATGTACGATCTTGCCTTATATAGGCAGCACCGGCGTGGTATGCCCACATATCCACCAGCAGCAAGAAAGCACTACAAGTTCAGGAGAATCACTGTCTTAGAGATACATCAGAAACGCTGCAATATTCCGAGACCTAAAGATAGATAATCTAGACACCTTCATTAGAATATTAACAACAGTGATGTTCAGCAGAGCGGAAGAATCGAGCTATGCCTCAGCGGCAAAGCACCTCTCCACGCACGACCACCAGACAAACGAGGAAGACGTAAATTAAAGCCATACCCCAGAGATCTCGTCACACGGGACGAGACAGAAGCCGACAACAACAATAGGACGAATGAACAGGAGAAGAAGAGGAGAACGGTAGGACGGCTGGCGGTGGCCGTCTCGGTTGCTGACCGACTCGCTGGGCCTCCACTGGGCAACCCAGGGTCTCACCTGGCAGGGGATTAAAAATAGAAAATAGGATCATACGATTCAAATGTCACATCACGTCCCCACTCCCCGCTTCAACTGCTGTGAGATAGACCGAGCAACAGTTCGGATAAAGACTTAAAACTCTCTCTTTACCAACCCAGCAACAATGTTTCCGTCGTAGTTGGACCATAAACCGCTTCGAGTTTCAGGATCATAAAAAAACTTTTATGGAGATTTTGCCTTGATATTCGTTAATATTTTCATTCCATCCCCATTCAAAACACGGTAAAATCGCTGATAAAATCGCACTTGCTAGCTGAACTCACGCCCATGGCAAATAGCGGCGGCGGGCGGCGGCGTACCGACGCGACACGGCGCGGCGTCGCCGGTTCGGCGCTCATGTCTAGCTAAGCAGGCGTTAACTGCTATAAAAAAACATAAAACCTAGACCATTTTTTTATTAATTATCTTCTTCGTACAGACTTTTTCGTACTTATTGCTTTATTATAAGTATAGATATTTATTACTTCAAAATTAATATAACTTTGGATCTCGCAGGAACTTTTTATTTTTTCGGGATAAAAAGTATCCTTAACCCATCATATAAACAATGACTGTGCCATGTCGCATCAAAATCCATCCAGTATTTTCAGCGTGGTACGTGTTCTTTTAAGTAACTTACAACCCCTATCCTGCGGGGACCCTTTAATTTTTTGGGATGAAAAGTATCCTATGTAAAAGTGTCCTACCTCGTGGTATGAACTCAAATCATACCAAGTTTCATTTGAATTCATTCAGTAGTTTAGGCGTGATGCGCGGCCAAGATACAGACAGAGCCTGCTTTGATTGCAGCGCCGCCAGCCCGAATTGTTGTCGCTGGAAGATGAGACGGCGCTGAGGTATCAACACAAGTTGCATCCCAAACTAAAGGCCGTCCCATCTTCCAAGGAATTAAAGTCATACCATCCGGCCTCTTGCCGTCGTCCCGCATCAGGCCGTTTGGTTCTAAGACTGACGGAACGCCGGTAAGGACGGCCCGAAGCGTTCAAACTGGCGTGTCGGGAAATCCGCCCTGCGCTTCTGTAGCAAGATAGTCCGTGATGGCCAAGCCGATCCACCATATCGCCGCATAGGCAACGATGTGGGACTTGACAAAAAACACCCAGACGCAGAGAAACGGCTAATCGGAATGTCTGGTTGTCTAGTAAGTTTCCAATGTTTTTTGATGGAAGTTTTGCAATCAAAGGCCTGATTCCCAACAGCGCAACAGCGAGGAGGCGAGCACGCTCTGCAGAACAAACGGACGTATCACGAAGATTTTTCCGTTCAATTTCGCAGAGCGGCCCGTTCCAATGCTTCTGGGAAGGAGGCGCTTTGGGCAAGGACTGATTTGGACAGGCTATTTTCCAAGCGTCCCTAACCTCAGTCAAAAAAAATTATTTCGTAATTTGTAATACAGAGAGATAAAATAGCTCCGATAATAGTATGTATGTTCTTTTATGGTTGAAATACCTCGCACAAGAACGAAGCGTTTCGCTTCTTCATTTATTATAAGAACTTCTAAGGAGTGGAACGCCCTGCCCTCGTCAGTGTTTCCGGTAAAATATAACCCAGGTGTGTTCAAGTCAAGAGTGAATAGGTATCTACTAGGCAAGCGTCCTACACCTTCGACCACATCATCGCTTTCCATCAGGTGAGATTGTGGCCAAACGCTTGCCTAGACCCTGACAAAAAAAATAAAAAATAATTGTGTACTATAAACTGAGGATAGGAAAGCTGGTAGAGATGCAATAGAAATTTTACGTATGCCAAGACCACCGAACCTTATTGGTAGTGAGGCCTGGCACCAAGAGCGATCATCGAAAGGTACATTGAGGATGGCGGTGAGCGTCTCTTAAAATGTTGTCAAACTGTTGTATAAGTGAGGTATAATTCCAAAGTTGACAACATCTTAAGAACAACATAAATTTTGGGACAAAAAGGCAGTTTCAAAACGAACATTTTGAATTTTTTCTTCAATGAAAACTTTTTTATTTATATTTTAAAATGAACTTTTGTTGTTTGTACGTTTTATCTTGTAAATACATTATTAGTGATAATAATGTATAGATAAATAGATAGATTTCCCCCCAAAATTGGGGGGAAATCTATCTATTAGAATCAAATTATCAAAAATTTATAATTAGAAGCGTATTATGGTCAAGACAAGAATAATCTATACTTATAATAAAACTGTAACAGATCCAATTCTGTACATTGAAGATATTTAGTTCTTTTTTTCTTGGAGCCTTTTTTATTCGATACTGAAGCAAAATCTGTTTTTTGTGTCTGTATCTTGACCGCGCATCACGCTGAAACTATTGAACGAATTCAAATTAAACTTGGCTTGATTTGAGTTCATACTACGAGTTAGGATACTTTTCATCCCGAAAAATTAATGGGTTCCCGCAGGATAGGGCTTGAAAGTTATTTAAAAGAACACGTACAACGCTGAAACTCTGGATGGATATTGATGCAACTTGGCACAGTCATAGTTTATATGATGGGGGGAAATTGAGGATACTTTTTATCCTGAAAAAATAAAGTGTTCCTGCGGCATAGGGGTTCAATTTCTGTACGTTGAAATCATTTCGATTTTTTTTTGATGCTGTTTTATATATGATACTGAAGCCATTTTTTTTGTCTGTCTGTCTTTCTGTATCTTGACCGCTTATCACGCCGAAACTACTGAATGAATTCAAATGAAACTTGGTATGATTTGAGTTCATACTACGAGGTAGGACATTGAATACTTTTCATCCCGAAAAATTAAAGGGTTCCCGTAGGATAGCGGTTGAAAATATAATTGGTTGCAATTATATTCGATATTGCAGCCAAAACAGTTTTTTATGTCTCTTTTTATCTTGAGCGCACATCACGCCTAAACTACTGAATGAATTCAAATGAAACTTGGTAAAATTTGAGTTCATACTACAAGGTAAGACATTGGATACTTTTCATCCCGAGAGAATAAAGTGGAGGGGTTTCTGCGGGGTAGGGGTCCAAAGTTATGTTAATTTTGTAGTAATAAATATATATACTTATAATAAAGCAATAAGTACGAAAAAGTCTGTACAAAAAAATATAAAAAAAATGTCTTGGGTACTTAAAATAAGCTACTGAACAAGACTATAACATTTTTTTAAATCATGTCTGTCTGTATGTATATTTGTGCGCGCATCACGTAAAAACTTCTTGACCGATTTGGATGCGGTTTTCATTGTTGGATAGCTTATGGTTTTACTTTAAAACTGGTGTACTTGGTATCTCAATCCGATAAGTAGAAGCCGAGCAATCAATAAAATCTTTGAATTTCTGAAGGAATTTTGGTCAAATGTTGGTATATTGGTATTTTAGGTCTTGGTCTTTACATAGAGTACTTTTAACCTAGAGAACTGATCACGCGTGCGAAACCGCGGGTAAAGTATCACTATAAAACTGTGTTATGTAAAAGTTTCAATCGTTTTTATTGAATTGGTATTTATATTGATAAACATAATACGGTATACCTATATACGCTTGATTCTAAATGTCATGATAACGATGACCCTATATAAAGAGAATATAACAGGACGAACGTTACGTACCTATATCATACCTACCTCAACTAGGTACTCTCTACTCTATCACCTGGCACAGAATAAATAATAGTACTGACATAGGTACAACACGTATAGTATTTGTTTATCATCTCGAGGTCCCGAGGGAAGTGCGGCTGCGGGGTGAACCGCGATAGGCGATGCGCCCCCATTTATTTACGACACCTATTTACATCATGCTGTTTATTTAGAAGTTACTTAGCTGTGTACTTGATAATTTATTAACATTGTAAGATGAGATGAACCTAATACTTATCTAATATTCAGTAATAGTTATGTTCTTTAATAACAATAACATAGTAGGTACTTAAAATAAATATACTTAAATATTATTAAGTAATATACCACAGAATAAATAATAGATAGATAGATAACTCTTTATTGCACAAGAAATGAAACTGATGATACAATAATCAAGTTTTAACATAGAACAATCGGCGGCCTTATCACTAAGCAGCGATCTCTTCCAGGCAACCGTAGGCTGAATAGAGACACATAGGCTGCTACAAAGGATGGTAGTGTGCAGAATTATAAAAATATATCTACATATATAATAAATAATACAAATTACATAAATATTTATTACCATATAATAATACATACAAAATAATAAGTAAGTAATAATAATAGTAAGTACTATTATTCACTCTGTGTCCGTAGTACCCAATACGACGTAAGTACCTACATTAACGTCTTGATAATAACTAATTTTAACTCACCTAAATGGGGACGACATTGGATTTCCATGTTTAGAACTGTGCATTCGAGGCAAAGTTGCCATTTTTAACACAATTTGATAAAATTATCACATTTGAATCACTGGCACAAACAACGCAGTTTATTGATAAGTAGGTGACGGCAAAGAAACGGCAAAATACATGGACTATGAACTCACTGTCCAATACTCTAATTTAAAAAGTACGTATATTTTATCAAGTAATGTTCTAAACTGTAAACAATAACACGTACGAATGTATGTACCTATAGATACATATTGTTGCTACTATGTTCGTACACAACAAAAACGTCCGCGATTGAATTAATTAGGACGGGACGTGAGCGCCCGACGCGCGATTCGGGAGGCACTCGCCAAGCGCCGCTTGACAGAGAGTAACGCAGATATGGGAGTTATTGCATTGCAAACGGGAACAACAAGGGGCCAGAGCGAGACACCGCTAGACCGAAAGAGACAAAACACGCGGGGACTTGGGAAGGAAAGATACGGATGCTGTGCCGCCGGCCGCGTCGTACACAGAAATAGAAACGACGGCGAGCGCGGCGGGTCGTGCTCAAGCCTGTTCCAAATTTTCGATTTATGTGCTACTTCCTGCTAGCCATTAGATAGATGACATTAAGGATGAACTTTCCTAGTTGATTATAACTCACGACACTTCCTCCAAGTAGGTTAAATCATGACTGCATGCCAGCTGTGCAGCTGTTTATGTGTTCTTATCCACAACCCCTCTGGTGTAGTCATTACGTAATTGGGGAGATATAATTAGTCATGGGATGATGATGTGAATCTCAGTTTTTCATAAGTAACAGAATTATCTAACGGAAGTTAATGGCTAAGAGCTATTGATAATAAGTTATAGTTAATTCGTTAGTCAAAATAATAAAAAAAAAAGCGCAAGATTAACGTTAATAGAAAAAGTTCTGCAAATAATGTTTGGCTGACCTTTGGCAATATGGGTCGATGACATTAAAACAGATTGTTTCAAAACCAGGAGGAAGCTTATTCCCAGCAAGCCACGTCTTCAACGTAAACGTTTTAGTATTTTTTTAGGGTTCCATACCGCAAAAGGAAAAAAGGAACGTTAGGTGTTGTCCGTCCCTCCGTCCCTCTGCATGTCTATCTGTCTGTCAAAACCCTTTTTCTCAGGAACACGTGGAGGTATCAAGTTGCAATTAATATCAAATACAAATGCGTCTGTAATCTCTTGGAGCTGTGAAAAACTTCTAAGTCAACGCAATCAAAAGATACGGCAGCAATGTCTTAAAGAGGAAAATTCGAAAACCGTAAATTTGTAGGAAAATTAAAAAAACTTTTAGGCTCGATTCCCGTGATGGATGAAGTATGAACTATTTACATACCTACAAGTTTGTACGGAACCCTCGGCGCGCGAGTTCGACTCGCACTTGGCCGGTTTTTATTTCTCTTTGGTTCAGTATACAAAATATATGTCTCTAAAGTAACTTTTTTGCTTTAGTTGCATGTCTCAACCTACTCAAAGTAAAGACCTAAAAAAATACTTAGGTAATTAGCGTATAATACAAATAACAAAATACTTAGGTCATTAGCGTATAATACAAATAACAAAATACTTAGGTCATTAGCGTATACTACAAATAACAAAATACTTAGGTCATCAGCGTATAATACAAATCACAAAATACTTAGGTCATAGCGTATAATACAAATAACAAAATACTTAGGTCATTAGCGTATAATACAAATAACAAAATACTTAGGACATTAGCGTATAATACAAATAACAAAATACTTAGGTCATTAGCGTATAATACAAATAACAAAATACTTAGGTCATTAGTGTATAATACAAATAACAAAATACTTAGGTCATTAGCGTATAATACAAATAACAAAATACTTAGGTCATTAGCGTATAATACAAATAACAAAATACTTAGGTCATTAGCGTATACTACAAATAACAAAATACTTAGGTCATTAGCGTATAATACAAATAACAAAATACTTAGGTCATTAGCGTATAATACGAATAACAAAAAAAACGGCTAGATAGGGTTTACTAGTTATCGAGATATAGCCGACCAAGATCATGCATTTTATTCCCGCGTCAAATCTGAACATATTCCTTTGTGAGGGACATAACCCAACCGCAACAAGCTCGTAAGTTCAACAAGCACGAATTAAAAAATAACCCCCACTATAGTTAGGAAGCATCTCGATCACATAAGCTTACAAATATAAAAACCCGCATCAAAATCGGTACATTCGTGTGGGAGACACGAAAACCCCTATTATAGCTAAAACCCATCTCATGAAAATCGCTCCATTTGTTTCATAGCTACGATGGTACAGACAGACATACGCGATACTTATACAGTGATACATGCATGCAATGATTATTACTATTACTATTAGTCTGTACTGTCCCATTGTTTGGGCAAATGTCTCCCAGCATGACTTCCAGACATTGCGATCTTGTGAAATATTTGGCCAGTCATTATTAAAGAGGTCAAGCTCGTCCCGCCACCTCTTCCGAGGTCTGCTGCGACGACGCCTCGCTGTATCAGGAATCCACTTTGTGGCGATTTCGGCCCACAGCTCATCCGGCATGCGGCAGGCGTGCCCAGCCCAGTCCCACTTCAGCTTAGCGGCTTTTATAGCTACTTAAGTATTTGTAATATTTGTATTACTACGAGTACGTATTTGAGTTTTGGAGCTGTTTCGAACTAGATCAGTTAACACCTAGTATGCTACGCTGCATTGCTCTCTGGCTAACCTTGAGCTTAGACTTTTGAATGTTCGTCAAAGGCCATGTCTGGGAGCCATAAGTCAGGATGGGAAGGATACACATGTCCATGAGTTTCCGCTTCAGTATAACATTGGAAGGCTTCCATTCATCAGCTCTTTCATGGACCAACAGCTCCTCTAGGCATTATAGGTGCATCGTGCAACTTCTTTATCTTGTCTTGCCTGGAAGGAGACTATTTGTCCTAAGTAGATGTACTCGTGGCCATAATGCATTACCTTCCTATCTATAGTGATTCGGTGCTGGTCATGACTTTGGTCTTTGACATATTCATCCTCAGTCCAATCTCAAGGCTTGCGGTGCTGAGGTCTTGCAGCTTGACTATAACTCTTGGACAGTGGAGGAAAAGATAGCTAGTCGTCGGCGAAACGAAGGTTGGTGAGTCTTGCTTTGCCGACGTCAATTCCCTTCCCTTTCCAGCCTGCCGCTAGATTTTTGAAGATATCTTCAAGGGTACAGGTAAAAGGCTTGGGAGACAGTGGGTCTCCTTGCTTGACGCCTTTTTCTTTTGGAAATGTTGGACCTGGGGTTTGGAACTTCATGGAGGCAGTGCTGTTGTAGACGGGCGGGTAAAAAATAGTAAATTACACTCTTGCGATGAATACGAATCGATTGATACCTCGCTTGTCAAAATCGGACCGAGTGTTTAGTTTGTACTCATAACCCTTTCTTTGTTTCGCCGTAGTCGGGTAAAAAAGTAGTCTATGACACACTATACATGAAGACGAATAGATTGAAACCTCGCTTACAACATACATAGTATCTATATACTCGTAGGTATATAAATGTATGTTTGTGGATGTACCACCATAGTACCGCCCCTATTGATCAGATATGGACAAGTGAGGTCGAGGTGAGTGTCGAACGCAGCCCATCCCAGCTGAATGCGCCTGCTGATCTTGTGCCTATGCTCTCTACCAAAAGATAAACAGTGCCCAAGATAAATATAATTAGTGACCACCTCCAATGTCTCACTCCCAACCTTAATAGTTGGAAGTGAGACACTGTGTTTTGAGTGAGTGTCTCACTTTCGTCTTCCAAGAGAAGCATAGTATAGATCTTGCAACATCACTTGGAGATATGACACCGTTTCACTGATCAGAATCAGGTCATCGACAAAACAGAGATGGGACAAATGGACACCATTAATTAAGACGCCTTTATCATCCCAGTTGAGTAACATATAGGGACGTCCTCCAAGACTGCTGTAAAAAGCTTGGGCGAGATGGTTTCTCCTTGTCGCACGCCTTGATTATGTGCAATAATACACAAAATTAATAGCAGTACCTACTACGTTTTTAAGGTAAAATTGACTATTTCATTTTGGATTTACATACACCATACAGACATCCGCTCGAGCACGCGCCTACTGCCTGTTCAAGCTGTGCCCGCGGCTTCGCACGCGTGGTCATTTCTTCAGACCAAAAATACCAATATTTGATCAACATTTCTTCAGCCGTCAAAAAGATTTTTATCGATTGCTCGTCTTCTACTCATCGGATTGAGATACCAATTACTCCAGTTTTTAAGTTAAACCCTGAGCAGTCCGACCGCATCGGTCTAATAGTTTTTACGTGATGCGCGAACGAACAAACATACTGACAAACAGATATGATTTAAAAAAAAGCACTTGTTCAGTAGTTTATTTTAAGTACCCCAGAGCATTTTTGTTTTAAGTAACCGTGGAGGGCTACCCCCTGGTACCCCTTCCCCCCGCGGCGATGCTTAGTTTATGAGATAGGGTTTGCTATAAACAAGGGGCAAGAGTTAGGGGGTGGGTTGGAGGGAGTGGGGGAGGTGGAGGGCTGCCTCCTGGTACCCGTCCCCCCTCCTGGTACCTCTCCACCCCTCCCGCGGAGACGCTTAGTTTATGAGATATTTCAGTTTTAAGTTTGTTAAAATTAGTAGAATGTGCTTTATTCCGCTGCTTTCGCCAGAAAGATTAAAGATGTTATGTAAAAACCCAAAAACTAGAGTAGGTTAGGTTTGAACATGACTACACATAGTTACTTATTACGATTTTTAATAAAGTGTTACGGCTGTAAACATCCTATTTTTTCTAAACTTAAAAACTGAAATATCTCACAAAATAAGCGTCGCCTGCGGGGGGAGAGGTACAAGGGGGTAGCCCTCCCCTCCTCCTACCCCCACACCTCCTCAACTCCTGCCCCTCGATTCTATATATTTCCCGTATCCTTTGGACCCCTAACCCGCATAGACCCTTTATTTTTTCGGGATAAAAAGTATCCTCAATTCTAACCCGGATGAAAAGTATCCAATGTCTTACCTCGTAGTATGAACTTAAATCATACCAAGTTTCAGTTGAATTCATTCAGTAGTTTTGGCATGATGCGCGGTCAAGATACAGACATACATAAATGGTTTTGCTTCAGTATTGAATATACTCGTAGAGTAGATGAAAAAAGTATTCAATGTCCTACCTCGTAGTAGGAACTTAAATCATACCAAGTTTAATTTGGATTCATTCAGTAGTTTCGGCGTGATGCGCGGCCAAGATACAGACAGAAACACATAAATGAAAAAAAATAAGTTTTTCTTCAGTAACGAATATAAAGTAGACTCCAAAGAAAAATTTCAAAACATCCCCCCCCCCCCCCCCCCCCCCCCCCTTATCCCGACTAGGTATTATTGGGACTCCTACTCAATGTTGCTTCTAGCCCTAGATCGCCCTAGATTGGAGCGCTAACAGGCTTACTGCCATTTTATCATCCAAACTTAGCGCGCTAGTTCACTAACCTACCTAGTAGTTGTTTTAAATTTTTAGCCCAGACTAGCCGACACTAGCCAGGGGCTAAGACAGCTGTGCAAGTGTGCCTAAGCGCGCTAACAGGCTATCTGCCATTATACCATCCAAATTTAGCGCACTAGTTCACTAAGCGCGCTAAATATTGGATAATGTAATGCGCGTTTAAGTCTGTCTATGTGTCCGGCACACACTTGGCCAATTTATGTATAAAAATTTGAATAAGATACGAATTTGCTATAAAAAAAATACTCCTGTAAATTTTTAATACTTACATAGCACTGGCATCCACAATTAAGTCAGCCATTGTGGATTTCTTGATTATTATCCCTTTTCTTGACTTCTTCAGATCTTGATTATTGTAACTTCATTTCTGATTCCAATATCTGAAATAACAAATAAACATAATAGATTTTGCGTTATGATGGGTCATAATCACACATACCTAAATAAAAACAGATAGACAGACATACAGACATCATTTTTAATCCTTCAGGGTGGGGAGTGTTGTGTCAAATCCCAGGCCTTTAATACCTTTAATGCTATTGGATCAGTCCAGCTGCAGGCCAGAAATGCGTTTCAAGCTCCCAAAGCATTCTTGGGATTCATACTACACCCCACCCCATCCATATGGGGCTTTATGCTCGCTACGCTTCGCTCCCGCCTTCGTCTTCTTACCTATCACGACAATGTCGGATCGCCACTGAAGGTTGTTAACACAGGTAGGTAGGTACCTATATTGGTACTTTTGGTACTGGAATAATTCATAGGATCATTATATCCCAGAAAAACTACCACGCGAGCAACGCTGCGGGCACAGCTATAGGCAATAATAACGTAAAAGTCTGTACAAAGAAGATAATTTTAAGTATTGGTCTGAGCTACTGAACATGAATAAAACATTTTTAAAATTCGTGTCTGTCTGTTTGTTTGTCTGTATGTTTGTTCGCGCATCACGTAAAAACTATTAGACCGATTGCGATGCAGTTTTCAGTGTTGGATAGCTTAGGGTTTGACCAAGACCTAGCGTACTTGGTATCGTAATCCAATGATTAGTTGCCGAGCAATAATTAAAAAACTTTTTTAAACGGCTAAAGGAATTTTGATCAAATGTTTATTGTAGGTCTTGGAAATGACCACGCGAGCGAAGCCGCGGGCACAGCTAGTATTAGTGTAATAATAACATAATTAATACTAAAATTTACTAGTGGCTCTGTGAGCTGTATTGGTTAGTTTAAAATTGAA
This sequence comes from Alsophila aescularia, assembly GCA_946251855.1. NCBI lineage: Eukaryota > Metazoa > Arthropoda > Insecta > Lepidoptera > Geometridae > Alsophila > Alsophila aescularia. Next base: position 49,545,739 of record OX276375.1, read on the forward strand.
TAAATTTTCAGAACATTTTTTCAAAATGGCTGATATTCATACCAATATATAAAAGTGAAACGTTGTCTGTTTGTTTGTTTGTTTGGGGAGCTTCCACGCGATAACTGCTGGACGGATTTTGATGAAACATGGAGATAGCTTATACCCTGAAATAAAACAGGATATATTTTATCCCGGAAAATTGAAAGTTTCCACGGGAAAACTGGAAAATCTCGAAAAATGTTGATTACTCGCTGTAAGAAACAGTTGCCATGGAAATGAAATAACAAGTATGTCAAAAAACATCAAGAGTGGTGCTATACCTACTTTTGCATTGGTTTTTAATATCCTAGAAGAACATAGGATGCTTTTTTCGCGATAAAATGTAGTCCGCTCGCACGAAGTCGCGGGAGGGAAAACTAGTATGTATTATTTTATGTTTTTAACCCATTTTTAACCCCCATAACATTTTGAAAAATTTTGAAAAGCTGAATATTAAAATATAACATATAATTATCGAACCTGCTCACACAATTTCACGAGAATCGGTTGAGAAATGCGACCTGTAGAGGAGAACAGCCGGACATATGAAAGCATGTTTACCCAAGCTGAAACGGAGACGCTTCGCTCTCGCTACACGCTGGCTCGGTCAAAAATATTTAAATTCCAAAATATTTGCACCTATATGCAACAAAGTCAATTATTGTGACACAACAAGACAAATAATGGAACTCTCAGCAGAATAGGGGGTGGGGGTCGAGGGTTATATAAAATTTTCATCATCACTATCGTTCAACATGATCGTCATCATCATACTTCACTCTCTAACAGCTGAAAGGATATTGATAAAATTTGGAATTGTGATATCTTATACCCTGGAATAACACATATGATACTTTCATCATCATACTTCACTCTCAAACGGCTGAACGGATTTTGGTGAAATTTGGAATGGAGATACCTTATATACAGGAATAACACATAGGATACTTATCATCATCATACTTCACTCTCAAATCTCACATCTCTCTTAACTATAAATCTTTTGAGAAATCTCCTGAACTTGTATATGGAACACTACACAAAGTGTCCTAGAAAATAAAACCAGCCATGTGTATTGGAAACACATAGACTTAGGAAGATATGAAAACCGCATTGAAATCGGTCCAGTATTTTTTTACGTGATGATTATTTTCTTATCATGTAAAAACAATACCTAAGAATTAGGTTTTGTTATTAATTGTGAGTAAATTTGGTATGGAGATAGTTTCAATTTCGGAGAAGGATCTTTAACTTTTTATCACAATTAATTATTGTAGTCCACGCGGACGAAGTCGCAGGCAAAATTTTTTCTCCTATACAGAAACAAGACTCGGAGCCTTTAAAAGAGTGTTAAACAATTTATTTTATCAATGATATAATAACGGGGTGCAACCCTACTTTTCGCCCTATTTATGCAGACTATTTTATTTTTTCAAGTGTAAAATTTATCTCATTATATTTAATTATTAATATCATAAGAAGAAGGCCTTCCATACTTAATCATGGTCTCTTTTAAGAACAAATATAATACTTTTTGATATAATAATTTTCTATTGAAAATATTTACACATTATCAGCAAAAAATGATTAATGTAATTTTTTATACTAACCATTTTTTTGCTGTGAAAAATAAGGTATTGACTATTCTACTCTACAGAAAAAAATTTGCTTATAAATAAAATAAATAGATATAAGTATATCAGATCAGCTTATGATCAGTTCTACCTAACAACACTCCAGCTAATGTTCTCAGTGTTTTAGTTTAGGAGCTATTGTTATTTGACGCCGACCTATGCACCACAAACAATGAAATCAGGTAAATCGGCGCACGCTAATAAAAAATATACAGTTTTTTTAAATTTATTAATAATAAAAAATACATATTTCTATAAAATTTTGTGTATTTAAATTTGTTTTCATTGTTCGTGACCCATGTGCAAGGGTCAAACTCAAACAATAATTCATTAAATAAAATGAAACTACTTCAAATGGATTTACTAAAATACTACAAAAACCAATTTTCATTATACTCATTAGGAACTACACTAGAGGTCAATCCTTGAGAATTAAGCAATCAAGAATTGTTGAAATTGGTTCAGACTCTTAAATATATGATGGAACATAAATACAAAACATATTGATTTACTTTATAAAAAAAGACTGTGCTAATTTTGACGAGATTTATTTAAGACCGAAGATCTTTGCAAACTAAAAAAAAACACCCAAATCTGTAAAGAAATGCAGGATTTATAAAGGAACATAAACAAATGTGTTAATATTGTTTTACATAGATTCACTACTATGTAGGTACAATCCACACAATTCATATTAAACTACTAGCTGTGCCCGCAGCTTTGCCTACAACAGGCCGGTTGCACTCCGCAACAAGTACAAATATTATACCTTACACTTTGAGGCCCCAATATTGGGGTTAATTCAGTAGGGTTGTCAAGTGTGCGCTCGATGAGTTGCGCGCCGTGTGCTTAGCAATATACGTAAGTACCCACTTATGTAAAGTTTTTGTCAAATTTTGTTTGATTTTTAATTATGAGTACCAAGAAGAGACCTAGAAGGTATTGAATAGCATTCGGCTGATTAAATGTTGTGGCAAGTCTGTTTATGCAGCAGTGATGGATGTCAGGTTTCATAGAATACCTACCTACTTTCAATACATACATAGCTACATTTTATTATGAAGGTAGCCCTTTATTTTTCACTCATAATTATGCCTATTAGGATATAATCAGTCAACAACACATACAACGTAAAAATGAGGTAGGTATTCCATCTATTCTGAAACAAATGTCATTGTATGTAATAGAACTATCAAAATGTATAGGTAATTACTTCTGTTACAATGTCTAAGTCATATCATAATTATCACAGAATAATTAATAGTACAAGATACAAGTATACACCTAGTCATTTCTTAATACTTACACCCTACCCAGCGAAAAAGTGACAAAGCAATACTAAAATGGTTAGACCAATGGAAGCTCTCGCGTGTTGTGATACGGTACATTCTAGCCTGCACGCTATGGGTGAGCCCCTTCTAGGTAAATATAATTAAAGAATGCAGTGCTGTGTGAGATAAATTACACTTTATTGCATTTTAGCGATGTATTTAAATGACTTTACTCAGTTATCCTTCTGTACTTGTACTATTATTTATTCTGTGCATAGGCACAAAAATGTAAATGTATCTATGTGTTATTTTTTTTGTGTTAAAAAAATAACACATAGGTGTTATTTTTTTTCTAGGATATAATTATCCTATGTGTTAATCAAGTACCTAAAGTCCCAATATCATCAAACTATGTTCAGACGTCAAATTGTTTTTTATTTATTGCGAAACTGCTACTTGTCGGATTAGTAAACGGAGATACCAAGTACACCAGTTTTTAGTTACAACACTGTAGATTTTACATGATGAGCGAACAAACAGACACCACTTTTAAAAATGTTGTATTGTAGCTTATTTTATGACCCCTAACCCAATTCTTTTTTTATTAACTTCATTATACTGACTTTTTGTTGCTTATTGCTTTATTATACCTAAGTATAGATATTATAAAAGCGAAAGTAACTCTGTCTGTCTGTTTGTTACCATATTACCACTAAACGGCTGAAGCAATTTTGAAAAAATGAATGGTATTTGGATAGTTTTGGACATAGGATACTTTTTATCGCAATAAATAAACACGGACGCATTACTAAAAAAAGGTTGTAGAGTAATGACAAAATAAATGCTAAAGGTCATCAGGATTTTCAACAGGTACTTATTACTAAAATAAAAATCAAATCTTGTTACTTAAAAGGTTTGTCCTTGTGAAGCTCATCAAACACTTAAGAATCCACTGAAACTGAACTTATTTATTTCATATTTTTTCAAACAAACGGCTTACATTCGCAACGGTAAACGGTCATATTGACATTGACAGAATCCCTGCGTTCGAGATGACGAGATAGCGTTGTGGGCAAACATGTACATGTCGAAATGTACATTTTTAACAAACCGTTTTCTTTGAACATTTTCAACACTTTTGTAATTTTTGCATCTTTTGACATTTTGACACTACTGATCCTTTCCAAACTGAATGAAAAACGATTCTATTTGTGACGGAATAAAGTCGATTTTCTTATGTCAACATATCATCGAAACTTTGAAAACGAACGGTCATCGAAAACGTTCAGAACGCTAATTTCGCCCACAATTGGCCAGGGAACGCCAATTGTGATCATATTTAGCGTTTTTAACAGTTATTTTCGCCAATTGTTACAAAACGAAGGGTATGAATGACACAGTTTTATTTTGACAATAGCAAGTTATTTAAATTTCAGGTGCATTCAGAGACGCGCAAAAATCGATAAAATCGATATTATCGCGCTAAAACGCGTACCGAGTCATCGTAAGCGCAACAACAATATCCCTTGGGACGTCACGGATTACGTCATTACATCCGCCATTTTGCGATTACACCGACCATGCCCCAAACCGATATCACCGTGAGCGCTACTGTCAAAGTGACAGACTGAAGGTTGTTTATAAAGAAAACTGTTGTTTGAATTCAGTTGTGTGTGATTTTCTAAAGAAATATTAAGGAGATTACGAGTGAAAGCGTGTGCGTGAACTAGTAAAGCTGTTTTAATTTAATGTAGTAGAAAATACAAGTACTATTTTTAATAGATATTTTTCTCACACAGACAATATATTATAAACTTCATATCGCCTAGCAACCAACCATAGACTTAGGCGCAGTATTTATACAAACTCTATTGATATATATAGATAGAGATATAGTATAGATACTTCACATCCTAGCACATTTTTAAGAATTTATATTTTAATTCATCAGTCCCATTCTGAAACTCAAATCTAGCAGTCTAGGGCCAAATAGTGGCTTAGTCAGCATGTCGGCCAACTGCAACTCTGATGGGACATGCTGGACTTTAAAATCTCCGTTGCTTACACATTCACGAACAAAGAAATGTTTCAGCTTGATGTGCTCTGTTCGTTTATGGTATTCATACTTTGGATTGTGTGCAAGTTTTATAGTTGATTCATTGTCTAGGTTTAACACCGGTGTTTCTGTGTTGATCAAATTATTCAGTAGGCTATTCAACCATAAAATCTCTTGCGCAGACTCACTAGCTGCTATAATCTCCGCTTCGGTCGAAGAGATGGAGACTGTTGTTTGTCTCTGGCTTCTCCAGCTAATAGCAGCTCCAGAGAATAAACACACCATTCCAGATGTCGATCTTCCAGTAATCTGATCTACTGCATGATCTGAGTCACTGTAGCAGACCAAATATGGAGGTTCCTTATTTGTAAAGGTCAGACCCTTCTGTTGGGTTCCTTTCAAGTATCGAAAGATGCGTTTGACCAACATGACGTCTTTCTTAGTAGGTGCTCCGAGATTTCTAGATGCGACACCTACAGCATATGAAATTTCAGGTCTTGTGCCAACTGACAAATATGCCAAAGCACCCACGGGTTGTCTGTACGGGAAATTCATGTTAACATTATCTTCCTCTGCCATCTCATTTTCTTTAATGATGGGCGTTGGTGCTGATTTGCAATTGGACATTCCATATTTTTCTAGAACTTTCTTTATGTAGGCCTTTTGACTTAAAGTAATGGTCTTGTCTTTGCGCATGTTAATTTCCAATCCGAGGAAGTATGAGGCAGGTTTGGTAGTGATCTTGAATCTTTGTTTTAATTCGTTGACGAATTCGTCTCCTGCTTTGGTTGTGTTGTACGCTACAAGTCCGTCGTCAACGTAAAGACCAATAAAGACTTTAGATTGCCCTTTGACTCGAACATACAAGCATGGATCCGCTTCGCTCTGTTGAAAGTCAGATTTCTTCAAGATGTCGGCAATACAGGTGTTCCAGCAAAGCGGTGCTTGCTTCAATCCATAAAGGCTGCGTTTTAGCTTGCAGACTCGTTTTGTGCCATCTTGAAAGCCATTAGGCTGTTTCATATAGATATCTTCCTCCAACGTGCCGTTAAGGAATGCGGTTGACACATCGAACTGACATAGTTTAAGATTTTCTCTCGCAGCTATGGCAAGAAGTGCTCGTACAGTACTCAGACGAACCACTGGACTGAACGTTTTATCAAAATCCACTCCAGGTTCTTGAGAGTAGCCCTTGAGAACCATTCTGGCTTTATACCTTTCAACGGAACCATCAGGATTCATTTTTATTTTATATACCCATTTGCAAGGCAGAGCTTTTCGTCCTTTAGGTAGATCAACCAGATCCCAGGTTTCACTTTCATTCAAAGATGACATTTCATTTTTCATAGCTTCTTGCCATTTTTCTTTTTCAGGAGATTCTATCGCTTCTTTGAAAGTAATAGGTTCTTTTGGCTTGTGAAAATTTTCGATTTCTTCAACAGCTGCCAAAATAAAATCATCATAACGCTTAGGAGCTGTGATATTTGACCTATCTCTCAAAGATGTTGTTTGAATAACGTTTTCTTCAGCATCAGCATTATGACCAGGTTCATCATCATCATCATCGACATCATTGGATAAACTGGAAAGAGATTCATAGTCGCTTCCATTATTTTCTGGTTCAATTCGTTGAACAGTGCTCTCTATAGTAGTTAATTGCAACGTTCCATTGTCGTCTTGATCATCTGTGTTTGAGTCACTGTGCTGAATATTATCTGATTCTCCATCTGTTTTATCGTCAAACGTAATAGCCACTTGCTTGCGTGGTGTTTGTTCCGATGACATTTGCTTTGGTTGTTGATACTCTAGACCGTTGAAAAGTCTCGAGAGGTCATTTTTATTTTGTTCATCATAGAACATGTTCTTCATCACTCGAATATCTTTTGAAGTAACAATACTGTTCTTCGAGGGAATGAAGATTCTAAAAGCTTTGCTCGTTTCAGAATATCCCGCAAACATGCCAGGAATCGCCTTTGGTGCAAATTTGTGACCTCTGGTGCCTTTCTTTAGAACAAAAGTCTTGCAACCAAACACGTACAAATGATTAATACATGGCTTTCTGCCAACCCATCGTTCAAATGGCGTTTGATTTTGAATGGCGCTATTAATGCTCCTGTTTGATAGGTAGTTTGCAGTGAACACTGCTTCGCCCCAAAATTTTAATGGTGCATGTGCATCAATCATCATTGTTCTCGCTTTCTCCACGAGGGTACGGTTTTTCTTCTCAGCAACTCCGTTTTGATTCGAGGTATAGGGTGTGGTGAGCCTTCGCTGTATCCCGCAACGTTTTAGGTAAGCATCAAACTCTTTATTGACGTATTCAGAACCGTTATCTGACTGTAAAAATGAAATTATTTTCCCAGTTTGTGTTTCAGATAGCTCTTTGAACTCTTTGAACTTCTCTAGTACTTCGGTCTTGTTCTTAATCATTTAAACTCGACTGTATCTGCTATAGTCATCTATAAAAGTGACAAAGTATTTATTTCCGCCTACTGTGGACGTTTGAATAGATCCACATACGTCACTATGAACAATTTCTAAGCGTTCTGTTGTTCGTTGTGTAGTTTTCTCTCGAGGGGCAGGAACGCGATGCAGTTTTGCTTGGATGCAGGCTTCACACTCAGCCAAGGTTTCAGTAACATCAAAGTTCAAGCCACGTAAGTTCTAGTTTTTGAGTGCAAGTTTCATATCTTTGGCGTTCATGTGACCAAGCTGTCTGTGCCAGTCGCTGATGTTTGATGAGGTCGCTTTCTTTGTAGTGGTTGGAACCATGTCATCATTATCATTGGCCAGGTTATTGCGCTCATGTTTATCAGGTTTGATGTAATAAAGACCATCTTCTTTCTTTCCGTTTAAAAGCAGTGAGAGTGATTCCAGCTTTTGGATTTTTGACCGTCGCTTTGTTCTTGGTGAAGAGTACAGAACAGCCGGCATCTGTCATTCTGATGACTGACAGTAAGTTGGTGCAAAGACTAGGTACGTAGAGTGTGTCTTGTAAGTGTGTAAGTGCACTACCATTACCATTTTTCGATAAAAAGGAGACTGTGCCTTTTCCTTCAATCTCTGCAGTGTGGTTCTTCAGTTGCGAAGTTCAACTTTTTTGATGTTCTCTCTATGGTCTTAAATAAGTCTCGTTGGTAAGTCATATGAGATGTACATCCACTGTCCAAGACCCATATGCTGTTTTCAGGCTTCTCGTTATGTATGAGGAGGCACTGCGTAGCAAAATTGTTTTTATGAGAACCGTTATTACCTTTGTGAGGTTTCTCATTGTTTTTCTTCCAGCAGTTTGTACATATTTTGTGATTCTTGTGTTTAAAGATGTTACCTCTTTGTTTGCAAATCTTACACACGGTGTACAGCGCTTCTTCTTGAGTATAAGTTTCAGGTTTGTTGTTATTTACTAAACTTTTGTTATGTCGTGCTTCACATTCTTCGATTATTTTGGTTTTAAGCTCCTCTGGATTCGGAAGAGTGTCACGCGATTCAATTGCGACTCTGAAATTCTCATATTCAGGTGAGAGACTGTACAGCATCATGATTGTTAATAAATCCTCGTTGATAGGTATGTCCATATCTGCCAATTTGTTAACTATATCCATGAACGTATTAAGATGTTCACTTACGTCGTGTCCTTCTAGTTTTGTTAGGATTAGTTGCTTTAATAGGGATGCCTTTCGTGCAGGTCCCTTACTGGCATAAGTATCTTTCAATTTTATTCCATAATGCTTTTGCAGTTTTTAATTAGCTTTAGATCAGAAGGAGCGATTATAAGGATCAGTTCAGATCTTGCCTGTCTGTCTCCTTCTATGTCATCATTCACGATGTATATCCACAATTTTTGACGTACTAGAACAGCTTCAGCCTGTATGACCCATGTGTCGTAGTTTTCTCTTGAAAGAGGGTCGATTTTGGTGCTCGACATTTTTATTACATGGACAGAGGTACTCACTTAATATCGTAACTTTTTATCGCTCTGCTACCATCTAAAGAAATATTAAGGAGATTACGAGTGAAAGCGTGTGCGTGAACTAGTAAAGCTGTTTTAATTTAATGTATCAGAAAATACAAGTACTATTTTTAAAAGATATTTTTCTCACACAGACAACATATTATAAACTTCATATCGCCTAGCAACCAACCATAGACTTAGGTGCAGTATTTATACAAACTCTATTGAGTGGTATAGATACTTCACAGATTTTCGTACAGTTTTCCAAATATTACTACCCGCTCGATTGATTCTATGCGCTACAGTCACAGTTTTTGTTTTCATTGATCATCGCAACTAACGCTACAGTCACATTTTTTGTTTTCATCGATCATCGGACCACTCGATAGCGACGTAAATTTTGCCACTCGATTTTGAACATTATTGACCTCAATAATCATTCAAATCTAAGCGTGTTTATATAATTATTTTGCTTCGAAACCCACAACATAAACACTTGAAATATGTGCCGTACCTATTTAGCTCCATAAATCACCAGTTTGTTTATCTAAGCGCTCAATGAAGTGGTCAAAAAAACTGTTTGTATACGCAAAGTCGGCGCGGCCAGATGTGTCGCGTAGACCTTCTTTTTTTTGTGGGTTGACAATCAGATACCTGTGATCTCGGCACGTACCCAATAAATCCCCAGTTTGCCGCCAGATGTGTCGCGTCGACCTTCTTTTTTTTTGTGGGTTTGATGGTCAACCCATGGTTGGATGGTACCTGTAGTCTCAACGCATATACAATCAATTACCAGTTTGAGGTTAGATGTGTCGCGTCGGCCATTTTTTTTTTGGGTTATCAGTTTGGTCCTGCGGTCTTCAGCGCGTGGACAACCGAGCGGCTACAGACAATTGACCAATTTTTAGACAGACTACTTTGCACACGAGTAATACTTTTTATTTTGAGCAAATTTTGAGGTTATGTTGTTGTGATCTTGTAATCACGCTCACGAGCGTTCCGAATAAACTGCAGCAATCAACTGCCGTGAGCGCGATATCTGTGGCCCAATTACAGAACTTGGCTTCAATCAGATTGTTACTTTTTTCATAGCAAAATCGACTCTATCGCAAAGCATTATTGAATTTCACGGCTTGAAACCGTCATGATCAACATTACGTAATCGCAGTACGGAATCGGTACGCAACTTAGCACTGTGATCGCTCACAGCGATATTATCATGAATCGGAATGCACCCTTCATTTGGTCTGGGCTGCGTTCACTAACTACGCTCGACGACGCACAGCAATACGATTCCGTATCTTGGTTACAATCAGATTGTCATTTGTTTCAAACAGATTCTCATTTGTTTCAATCAGATTGTCACTCTCTTCAAAGCAATTTCGACTCTATCGCAATGCATTAATGAATTTGACGGATTGAAACCGATATGATCAATATTACATAATAGCAGTGCAGGGGCCTGATTCCGTAGAGTTAAAGTGAGGTTCGGTAAATACCACTTGGACCATTAATTGCCACCGATCACTCGTTTCGAATTCACTAAGCTCAGTGAGCATGTGAAATAACGTCATCAAAGCGATGAGCACTCAACCGCACAGAAATGGTCATATTATTAGGAAATACAAAACCGGTAATTCAAAATCACGAGAATCGGTTGAGAAATGCGACCTGTAAAGGAGAACAGCCGGACATATGTAAGCATGTTTACCCAAGCTGAAACGGAGACGCTACTACGCAACCGCACAGAAACGGTCATATTACTAGGAAATACAAAACCGGTAATTCAAAATCAGAATTCACAAGGAATTCAGTAGCAATGAGTTTTCGTCAACCGAAAAGCACCCGGTGCATTAATTGCATTTATTATCTAGCAGTGTTTGGTTAGTGAAGATCATTGATAATGCATAGTTATTATGACACTTCTAGTTCTAACACCTACCTAGGTACACTTTGTTTCATGTTTTATCGTGCCATGAAATTGTGTTGTTTTTGTGAAAGGTAGGTTTAATGACATGTATGTATGTGGTATTTCGTAGAACCTACCTATCTATTTCATAGCTAGAGTAGGATTTTAACCCTAAAATAGAAAAATACCTACTCGTTTTCAATTTAGTAGTTTTCTTACAAAGCCTAATTATGTGATGTTCTACTAACAACGAGGGTTCAAAGGCAATATAAGAAAAACGAAATCAAGTGTAGGTATTAAATATCATGTAATAATGTTATAATTTTCACATAAATTGAGATTGACAGTATCCTAGCGGAAAGCGGAGATCTATACATTCTTATGAACTGCAGTTCTGTGTGCATCCCTGCACCTGAAACAAATGTATCATATTATTAGTATAATCAAGTAGTTTCAACATTCAATATGGTTAGGTACTTGTCTATCAAGGCCTAGGCTATAATTATCGACTGTCGAGCTCCCGTTTGTCCGTCTCTCCAAGACGATCATTTTTGTGAATCTACAACGATACTTAGGACGTAGGTAGATACAATAAACTTCTATATAGTGTAGCGTTGACAAAACGCTACTTAAATAAAAAACAATAAACCTATAAAAACAACAATTCGACAAGTAAAAGTAGGAATAATAAAGTTCAATTGATGAACACGGAGACAGGTGGTGACATCTAGCGGAAATTTTACTTATCTTTGCATCGATTAGCTGGCAAAGCAAAAGGGCGCGTTCCGTTGTTCGGCACGGCCCCGCGATGTCAGCAAATAGAAATAAATTAAACAAAGCAATTAAATGCAACAAATGCTAAATTTAGGAACGTAGATTTTTTCCAAAGCAAACCCATACAATATCGTAATTTAATAGACACGATATATAGTTTTACGAGGATAGGACGGTGGCGGAGCAAAGAAACCGCGTTCCGTACCTTTCGTCTGAAACGGAACGTTTTTATAGAATATAGTTTATAACAATTCTTGACGTTTGGCAGTTGTTTAGCTGTCAAAAGTAGTTGAAAAAAACGATAAATAAACAAAGGTGATTTCTAGGATGAGAAATTTAAAAATAAAAATAAAACCCGATTATTTGTCCAAAGCCAATGTGTAAACGCCGATAGGCTTCCTGGTGAAACGAAATGTATCCCCGATAGATTTCGTAAAGAAAAAAACTAGATCCGGCGAGACAGAAAGACACCGGCAATGGAGACGTGTCCTTTCTTTTTGGTGCCGAAGATCCTAACAGGACTGACAGGATTTTTCCCTGCGTATCACAAACCCGTAAAAAAAGGTGAGAGCATTTGTCGGTGTTATTTTCGTAGTAATGATTGCGATTGTGAGATCACTTTTATCCATTTTTGGAGACGCCATTTTAGCGAACCGAAAGCGGTGGCGTTTGCGGAGTCTCGAATTCTAAAAAACGTTGTGTCTATCCATTCACAGCGGGTTTTCCCCCCCGGACTAAAGACACCCCACGAAGGAGGCTTCCCCGGATTTGAGTAAAAAAAGGCACCGTGTTTGCAATACGTCACGCCACGCCGACATTATACCCAACGATTCCTGCCACATACTTGGGATGCGGTATCGTATTTAATCCATATATTTCGTTAACCGGAGTGTTGAATTTTGGTTCCCCACCGACCTGCTGGACACCTGCAACGCCTGAGGGGTCTAGCCTGGCTACCTCTCACGCGAATTGGACATTGCTGGAACGTCGAATGGAGAATTACCTTCACCAACATAACGGCTAAGCCCTATAGAAAAAGGTAAATAAGTAGACTGTACTGCCGGCCGGCAAATTCATCAATGTTCTGTTAGAGTAAATACTTAATTTTGTCAATTCTATATCGACCCTAATTATAGCAGGGTAATCTTAGATCTTGGTATTTCTTGGCTGCTGAGTTGGATCTGCAGGCTAGGATTCTTTGGATCTTAAGTAAATAAGCAAGATTAAACCAAGCATAATAAATATTGTATTGGAGAATTTAAATTGCATGTTTTGTCTTCAACTTTACATGCTAGCTTGAGTGACCGTCCGACGTACCTACGGTACGGTTCCTTAGATTTTAAGTAAGTAAGCAGAATTAAAACCAAGGATAATGAATGTTGTATTGGTGAATTTTAATTGCATGTTTTGTCCTCAACTTTACATGCTAGCTTGAGTGACCGTTCAACGTACCGACGGCATGGTTCCTTAGATTTTAAGTACATGAGCAAGATTAAACCAAGGTAATATACAACTCAAATTCACCAATATAATCTTATATTGGTGAATTTGAGTTGTATATTTTATCTTCCACTATAGTACCCACTAGCTAGTACATTACCGAACGGTCTTGATCCAATAGTTCTTGAAGCTCGTTCTGGTCTAAGTTTATCCAGGTAATTTTATTAATTTCAAAATAGTAACGAGTATTTTTAGTTTTGAGTGATTCTGAAGAAAGGTATAGCGTCCTCGCGTATAGAGCGACCGAATGGGGCAAGAATCCCGACTCACCCCACTTTTGGTCCGACTTGCCCCAATTTATTTTTTGTTACCTTTACTTTCGGGAATCACCGTTACACCGTTTTATAGTGTTACAACACACTAATTATCGTTACAATAGGTACAAAGAAAGAGATTTCATCTAGAAATACATTTCTAAATCTCAAATATATTTCTCTCTTCGTTTTTTGCCGTTTTATTTATTTATTGATTTAATTGTTTTACACAAAAGTAGTGTAGGTACAAGGAATGACATGTTTTCATTCACAGCATTTTTACTCGACGACAAAGATTATTTTCAGTTGAAGTTAAACTTTACCTGAGAAGCACTATGTCACTATACCTATAGGAACATGGTATTTTTAAATAGGCAGTCTTAATAATTATTTGAAGTAGGTAAGTACTTTATTGCTGAGAAATAATATCAATTTTTAGATTTTCTTTCAGAGACGTACAATCTACAAAAAGGTTATTGGCATATTATTAGATCACTACAAATCTTACGATGCTAATGAACTTTTAACTATACTTAATATCTATACGGAAACAAAGAATTAGATGGATTAAAATCGAAAGAGAAAAAACAGAAAATATATTCTGACGATGATTGATGGAGGGTGATTGCCGCTATTGGTTGGCTGGCGCGCCATAGATAATCATTCGAACATAAAACCCGGCAAAATTTGAAAAGTCCCATGTCTTTTAGAAGTAGAATTAAGAATTAGCCTAGTTTCCGGTTTCCCGGTATTAGTGTTGATTGCGGGTGCTTGACGGGTGCGCGTTAACTGTTTAGTGAATTACAAATCATTCACGACCTTCAAGCGCCCCGCAATGGGTGCTCGTGGCAATCACTCAACCTCACTCCTTAGGGAATCAGCCTGCTTATCACCCGGGCGATCACTTGAAATCGGTCACGGCGTCATCGGGCGTACGCTCTAGTCACCCGAAAGGAAAGGGGAGTGGAGGAATACACACACTTGACAGTTGTCAGTTCATAATGGGGCCGTTCGTTTTGTAGCAAATGGCGAAAATAATTGTTAAAAACGCTATATATGATCACATTTGGCGTTCGCTTTGGATATATGTGGGCGAATATAGCATTCTGAACGATTTCGATCACCGTTCGTTTTGCATGTTTCGATCACATAAGAAAATCGACTTTATTTCTTCAGCGATAGGGTCGTTTTTCATTCGGTTTGGAAAGGATCGGTAGTATCAAAAGTTGCAAAAATTATAAAAGGATTGAAAACGTTCAAAGAGAGCGGCTTGTTAAAAATGTACATTTCGAAACTGGCCACAACGCCATCTCATCATCACGAATGCAGGGATAGACGTCCAAAGCCGTTCACTAACTCCGGCAGTGCTATTACGCAGTGTTGATCATATCGGTTTCAAGCCGTCAAATTCATTAGTGCCTTGCGATAGAGTCGAAATTGCTATGAAAATTGTGACAATCTGATTGAAGCCTAGTTCTGTGGTCGGGCCCCGGATTTTTGAGCGATATTCGAACGGGTGATTCGAGCGTAGTTAGTGAACGCACCCCTGTAATGCTATTTTTTATCTTGGTTTCAATTCAATTTTCTATGTCAATATCACTAATACGTTGCGATGGAGTCGAAATTGCGATGAAATATTGCTTGTTGCCTAGTGAATTAAGATATAATTGCTCTGCAAGGCTATTACGCAACGTTGATCATATCGGTTTCAAGCTGTCAAATTCATTAGTGCGTTGCGATAGAGTCGAAATTGCTATGAAAAAGTGTCAATCTGATTGAAGCCAAGTTCTGTGGTCAGTGGCCCTATTACAGGACTTGGTTACAATCGGATTATCACTTTTTTCATAGCAATTTCAACTCTATCGCAAGGCTTTACTGTGGCCCTATTACAGAACTTGGTTACAATCGGATTATCACTTTTTCATAGCAATTTTAACTCTATCGCAAGGCATTAGTGATAGCGATATTGACAATCCGATTGAAGCCAAGTCCTGTGGTCGGGCCCCTGCAGCCCGATTACAGAACTTGGTTACAATCGGATTATCACTTTTTTCATAGCAATTTCGACTCTACCGCAAGGCATTAGTGATATCGATACTGACAATCCGATTGAAGCTAAGTTATGTGGTCGGGCCCCTGAGGCCTTGTTACAGAACATGGTTACAATCAAGGAAGTTTTATGTATGTAGTAAGTACATATAACTTCCTTGGTTTCAATCAGATTGTCACTTTCTTCATGGCAATTTCGACTATATCGCAACGCATTAGTGATAGCAATATTGAAAATCGGATTGAAACCAAGATAGTACAGGGGCCCGACCACAGAACTTGGCTTTAATAAGATTGTCACTGTTTTCATAGCAATTTCGACTCTATAGCAAGGTACTAATGAATTTGACGGCTTGAAACCAATATGATCAACACTGCGTAATAGCACTGCTGCTGACATGACATGACATGACTTAGGTTACGTTCGGATTGGCATGAGCGCATTCTGGGCAATTTTAAATTTACCTACCATTAGTAAAAATCAAAGGAATGTATAAACTAACGTAACCGAAAATATCACCGGTACAAGAAACGCAATCCAACAGAGACTAAATATTAAGGAGCTGTGTCTCGTTTTAAAAGAGTGACCATAATTTATGAACTGAAAAGAACGTGCCTGTATATAACAACCTATAAATTAATCTAACAAAACCTAACCTAACCTAAACCTAACCGAACCTAATTATCTTTACAAAAATTTTTTTTTGAGTAGTAATCAGTTTGGATTTCGCGAAGGAAAGTCCACGTTGATGGCCGTTTATTCAATATAACTATAAGTATGGGACTCCATAAACAATGCACGGCCTTCCTGCTGGACATGAGCAAGGCATTTGATTGCTTGGTTCCGTCTATTCTCATACGACAACTAGAAGCTGTTGGTATTCATTCGTGGAACCACGAATGCTTTGTTCCAGTCCTATTTTAAAAATAGAATACAGTCTACAATACTCACTTGCTTCAATAAGAATAATAAAACTGTGGAAATCATTCAGTCCAAACAAGAGGTAACTTCACTAGGCGTGCCTCAAGGCAGTATACTGGGTCCACAGATGTTTATAATCTACATTAACGAAATGCCTAGTATCACTAAACACCACTGTGTACTCTTCGCAGACGATGTAAACATACTCATTATTTATGATACCCTCTCTCTGGCTGAATATAAAAGTGAAAATTTTCGGACAATTGGGCAAATAATGACCTGGTTGGAAACCTTAAACCTATAAACCAACCTTTCAAAAACGAAGCTGGTTCAATTCAAAAATTATAAAACCCCTGCGTTTGACCTTGACACACACAGGTGAGCAAAGTTCGGGTGGCTGAATTTCTGGGCTTAACAATTGATGAAAACCTCAATTGGAAGTCGCAAATTGGTAAAATTAATAACAAACTTACCATAGTAAGCGCTTCTGGCTATTTCCGTTGAAGTAGCCAGAAGCGCTTACTATGGTAATATTTATCCATTACTAACTTACGGTATTATTTTTTGGGGAAATTCAGTCCATGTAAACAATACTTGTGTGCTCCAGAAACGAAGCCTGCGATTAATTTATAGTATCAAAAATGATGAATCTTTAAGACAAATTTTTAGAGACAAAAGGTTCCTCCTCCTTAAAAACAATTTAGATTTATATGTTCAAAAGTCTGACATGCGTGTGAGGTAAAACGCATATGAGGCAATATGATAGTTTGTACCTTCCAAGAGTTAAGACAATGATATATAGAAAAAGAACATATATATCTAGTATTCGCGTCTTTAACCATTTGCCAAAGCATATCCAGGAGCTTTCTAACAATGTGTTTAAAAATATTTTAAAGAATTGGCTTAAGGACAATGTATTTTATGACATTAATGAATATTTTAAATTTTAAATTTGACCTATTATTAAAATTTATATATTACGTAATGAATTGTTGTTACATATATATATATTTATATTACAACAATTCATTACGTTATATATATATATATATTGTAACTATTAAATAAAAATTCTAATAAAGTAATTGGCGCTAACGTACGTACTTAATAATATTATAATAATGTGTCGGACTAAAATAACTAAGAATTACTTATACTTATAACCTGATTTGGGACACCCTTACCGGGTACATCATAGATGTATTTAACCTTCTGACTAAATTAAGATCTGTCACTCGATGTACATTAACGCAAATAATAAATGAAATGAAAGAACAACAGCTTTCATGTTTCAGGTTTTAGCCTCTCGTTAGAAAGTCTTCGTCTTTGAAATGTAAGCAGCATACAACAGAGGGATTAATCCTAAACTCCTCACCAGACTGTCCCCACCTTTGGGGATTTTGGGAAAAGGCTAAAACCGTTTCCCCGAAATCCCCACTAATTATCAGCAGTGGGGATTTCGGTAAAAACAAAAAAAAACTTTTACCATTTTCCCCACCACAGCTATTATAGAACTATACCTACCTTTGGGGTAGTATGGGAAAAAGACTTAGATATTTTTTAACGAAAAATTAATAAGTTGTTTTTTAATCTAGTTCTCCTGTAAAGGAGAAAGATATCAATGAGATCTATCACTTATGTAAATAAGTGATAGATCTCATTGATATCTTCGTAAAGGATGACGGCTGTAAAACTTAAAAGGGCTATAATGAAGATATCAGTGAGATCTATCACTTCTGTAATTATCTACTAGTTTAAAAATAATAAAAAAAAGTTTAATATACAAAATCAAATTCATACTTCGTTCAATATTTTCAATGTGTTATTTTGTTAAAAATACTGTTCAATAGAGCCCCCAAAGGTTCGTATAGTTCAATAGTAGCAGTGGTGAGGAAAACGAAGTAAATATTATTTGCTTTTTCCTGAAATCCAAATAAGGGGACGGTCTGCTGCGGATTTGTTTTTTTGATTTTTGGAATAATCCCAACAGTACAGTGCAAATTTCCAGAAATTTGCAATGCCTCCATCCATTCATTTTTTTCTCTTCGTTAACAGGCAATCTGTAACATAATTGAACAAGGTGGAAATAAGGGTGTGGCGAAAACCAGTCCAACCTTTTTAGTATTGTTACCGACCTCCGCAGTATTCAAACACGATTCAAAAAAAGAAGACCAGTTGGTTGTCATAGCATTCAACACGACTTCGATCATAAAGCTCTTTTAATAAAACGGTATTTAAGATCAGATTTAAGTATTTTGGAAAATATTCAACTGCTCCCCGATTCAGAACCCTTCGATGACTTAGTTGTCGATCGATGTGGTATTATTTATATTGTGTATTCAGTTTGAAATCGTTAAATTCGATACATTTTTCATTCACAATATCGAATGGAATCGATTCGGTTCGCTATCGAAAGGTGCTGAATCGGGGGGCTGAAAAGGTGTCCCTACGCTATCATCTCACATAGACGATTTTGTTTAGAAATCAATAATCTGTAAATGAAATTGTATGTAAGTTACAGTTTACAATTGGAATACACTAAATATTAATTGTTAGTACAACTCATTAATGTATATTACAGAAATACATCAATGTATTTGATTACAGAGTGTAATAGTGAAAGGTGTAAATTAAATTGTATAACTGAATATTAAAGTTTGTACGATCATTGTTTACGTTCCCGGCACCATTTTACTCGGCCATAATATGACAGAGTGAAGCAATGCCGGGAATGTAAAGTAATTATGGTATTTTATGGGTACCTAATGTACCTGGATTGCTCTTGAGAAGTTCTTTCCAAGGATAGGTATACGATCTTTATATTTAGATTCAGCTTTTTGATGAGTATAGGCCGACATTTAATTTTTTCGTTTCTTTAACACCTTATAAATACTATACACACTATAACTATAACTATTTGACACTAATATTTAATATACGCAATCAATAGATCTTGACGAGAGCTAACGATTGAATTTCAAACGAACGTCGTTACTTCTCCAAGTCAAGATTTATACTAAACAGAAAATACTTACTAAAAAAAGGCAGTAAAATGACCTGAAGATGGCGGTGCTTCCCCCTCCACTGCACGTAATGCATCACAGTCCTCACTGTACATAATTAATTTTTGGATCCTTTAGCTGTCGATTGGTGCAATTAAATTGTTGATGTCGATTAAAAATATGGTGCTGCAACATCAAACTGTATACCTTGATTTTGTTATCGTCTGTTTTTTGGATTGCCTCCCTATGGAAGAAAATTCAAAGACGTATCCACGTCAAAAATCAACAAACTTTACTTCATTTTTAGTACGATATTATTTTACCTATTTTTTTTAGTACCTTATTAATGTCTGATTATACTTTAAAATTTTAGTAAATATTACTTAAAGTTGAGTGAATTACAGCGTCCTAGAGGGCCACTAAGATGGATAAACTAAACTACATTCATATTCTATTTAAATATATTTTGCAAGACACAGAAAACTTTACAGAACATTGACAGCTCTCAAAATTCGAAAATCAAAATGTTTTTCTTTTTTTGTACCATTGAGTTTTATTGATGCAACCTTAACATCTTCTCTCAATGAATACCCAATTTCCCAGCAATCTTCTGTAGTCTTGGTCGTGGTAAAGCTTTGGTGAAGATATCAGCCAGTTGATCCTCACTGGATACCTTCTTCACCTTTATTTCTCCATTAGTTACCAGCTCTCTAAAAAAAATGACGTAGCCTGATATGCTTGGTACGTCGGTGAAACTCAGGGTTTTCCGCTAATCTTATCGCCGCCTCGTTGTCCACTTGCAAATTAGGACATCCTTTAAATTCGATAAGACCTCTCATGAGCCGAGTTAACCAGATACTTTCCCTGGCACCTTCACTTGCAGCAACTATTTGAGCCTCAGTCGTTGAAATGGCTACACTTTGTTGCCTTTGACTCATCCAGGTAACAGCGCCCCCTGCATACATGCACAGCACTCCTGACGTTGAGCACCCCGTATGTATATCTCCTCCATGATCTGCGTCACTAAAGCATTCCAGTACTTTGCTATTTCTCCCGTAATGGATCCCGAAATCCAAAGTATACTGCAAATATCTCATGATGCGTTTCACTTTGACACAGTCATCATCTACACTACACTAACACTACACTAACTGCGTATGCTATGTCTGGTCTTGTTCCAACCATTAAGTAGGCTAGTGCACTGACAATTTTCCTGTACCTCTTCTTAGTATCATTGTCTTCTCCAGCCTGCTTCTGAACATCTTAAGTAATAGGTGTTGATACCGGTTTGCATTTTTCCATTCCGAACCTCTTTAACACCTTTCTTGTATAAGAATCCTGATGTATTTTTAAACCGTCTTCTTTGCTTTCAATCTCTATACCGAGAAAGTAAGACGCAGGTTTTGTTGTTATCTTAAAACCTCTTTTCAACTGTTCGAGAAATTCATTCACTAGCTTCTCACTTGAGCCTGCAACCAGCCCGTCATCCACATAAAGTGCAATAATTAGTTTCTCAGCTTCGGAATTTCTGATCAGTAAGCAAGGATCCGCTTCACTGGTTTAAAATCCGATTTCTTTGAAGAAATCCATTATGCGCTTATTCCAAGCTGCAAGCATGCGCTTATTAGCGTGGTGCCTGTTTTAAGCCATAAAGACTCCTTTTCAATAGACAAACTCGTCCAGTGCCATCATTATATCCTTCCGGCTGCTTCATGAAATTTTCCTCATCAAGATTTCCATATAAAAACGCTGTAAAAACATCAAACTGTCTAAGCGTCATATTCTCGCTTGCAGCGACACTAAGTACAGCTCTTACCGTTCCTAACTTGGCAACAGGGCTAAAGGTCTGATCATAATCGATCCCTTTTTTCTGCGAGTAGCCCTTTATCACTAACCTTGCCTTGTACTTGTCCATCGAACCATCTGGGTTGTACTTAATCCGATAAACCCACTTACATGGTATACTTTTCCTATTCATTGTTGGTTCTACAAGTACCCAAGTTTTATTATCAACCAACGAATCCATTTCGTTTTGTTTGGCTTTCTGCCACTTCTTGTAGTCACGTGACCTTACGGCCTCCTCAACAGTTTCTGGTACTGTATGACTTTGTTCCATATTCATGATATAATCTTTGAATTTGCTTGGTTGTCTCAAAGTGGTGCGATCCCTCAAAATCATTTGGCCGATTTCTTGGATTTCGTTTATATTCATCGGTTCATCCACTTCAACTCTTTCCTCCTCAAGTTCAATAGATTCTTCAATGAGATCAGATGTTTCAGCTTCAGCGTCGTTGAAAACATCATCATCATCATTATCATCCGAATTCAGTGGAACAAATTGACATCCATCATCCTCATGAACCCCATTGTCTTCTCTGACTTCACCGTCATTGACAATATAATCTTCTTCTCTTGCTTAAATGTCCATCGGGATAGGACTTAGTTCTCCGTCCACTGCATATTCTCCACAAACAGGCCCTTTAGAGGTAGAAGGTTGGTTCCAAACTTCATAAGGTATCTCTCCTATATCTTGATCACTCACCAGATATCTGTTCTCTTTTTGTCCTTCGAGTGGTCTTTCATCAAAAGTCACGTCTCTTGATCTCAATATCCTGCTCGAACTTTTAATCAAAAGCCGATAACCATCGTCACCATCATATCCAACCAACTGGCATTTGACAGCCTTCTTGTCAAGTTTCTTCCGCTTTTGTTTTGGAATATGAACATAGCACGAAGCTCTGATTATCCTTAAGTGCTTAATCTGTGGTTTTTTTACCAAACCAAAGTTCGTAAGGTGATTTACCTTCAACAGTAGTTGGTCCAGTCCTGTTCAGAATGTAAACAGCTGTTTCGACTAACTCCGCCCATAATTTCTGAGGTAGTTCCTCGTGAGCATACATCATTGAACGTGCTGTTGTGTGAGCCTATTAGTTGATCTTAAAAAAAAAACAACTTTTCGGGCACACACTAACATTTATTTTTATTTTACTTCAACAAGTCTTAACAACTAACACAACAATTACGATACTGTAATTGTTGCTGCACTTCTGTCTATTTGGGCAGAGGTTCCACCTGACTATGCTTAGTCCAAGCTGACCGGCAGGCCTAAGACCGGGTCCGTAGTCAGGTGGCTTCAGAGAGCGATTAAGGAAAAAAGCCTCGAATACTATAAACCGCGAATTATATACCTTTGCATATTGCTGACAGTGAATTGAATGGTTATCCCTTAGGTCAGCAATATGCGCAGTGTAACACCTTCCTCCTTTAAAACGGAACATCCAAAATAAAATAAGGATGTGAGTAGAAATGGAGGAGCTAAGTAGAAATTGAAAGGAAGTTGTAATTGACTTGAAATGGAAAACAAAATATGAAGACGACTGAAGTGCAGAAATCAGAACGCAGTACAATATAGAAAAAACAAAATAGAATACAATATACAGAAGTAGCAGTAATGGTTGCAATAAACACAAGGATAAAATTAGACAAAACACAATAGCAGAGGAGTACACAGTTAAACATAACAATCAATATGAAAATTTTACATTGATTACTGAAACATGTAAAACAGGTTAGACAATTTATTTGATTAGACTTAGAAAATAATTAATATTAGGACATTGTATAAAATGTGTAAAAAGAAATAGAACTTAGTAAATACATCTTAAATAAGGATTTAGGATTAAGATTTAGTAATTAGGATTAAGGATTAGGAAATAAGTTTACGATCTAGAACTAAGTAATAGAAATTAAGATTAGGAATTAGTTAATTAAATTTACAAGTTTAGATTTCTTCTGAAAGATTTAGGAGATGGTGATGAATCTTCAGAACTGAGTTCAACATCTGTCATTTCAATACTAGTTTTACTTTTGACTCTAGTATTCGACTTAGTATTGCAACTGTTGAATATTTGAATGCTACAGTTAGCTTTCGCGTCGTTACTTGTACAAAAGCAACGATATAATTTGTACAGAATATAGGAAAATACAGAAATGGAAAGGAGAGTTGTAAGGAAACTAAAGTAATATCCATAAGTTATATGATATGGTTGGTTCTGAATTTTATCTAATTCGTCAACACTTTGATCAAGTTTATAGGAGGCGTACTGCAGTGAATCCAGATTGATATGCGATAATTTTACTGGAGTAAGAAATGGAATGCTCTTATTAAATTTTTGTCTAGAGCAGCAGTCATCCTCGATTATATTGAAGTTAGGAGAAGGTAAATGTATACTTAACGTAAATTCATTTGAAGGACGAAATTGTAGTAGTTTATGATACGCCTTGCAGTTTTTAGGAACTGTAAGAATACCTGAACCAACTATATCGTAGTCGTGGATATACTCTTTACATTTAACAGTTAATTTAGTTATATCAGATTGTACATATAACCATCTATTATTGGTTATCTTTTGACATATATCTATGCTACCTAAAATTAGTTTATAATTACAAGAACTGGGAATTTCACGTATGTGTTCCGTTATGATAGACACTTCACAAGTAGGGTTAGAGACGCTAGATTCAATATTGTTCAGTTTACACACATAGTAGTTATTAAGGATCATTTTACACTCACAGTCATTGGACATAGAATACGTTAATTTATCGTCAGTTATTGCTAAAAACTTTGTGTTTGGACTTATCATTGCAAAGGTATTTGGATTTAGAATATCATGTGGAGTTGGAAGAGCATAGACATGAAATAGATTATATTCGGTTAGTGAAACTAAGGCAATTTTTATAACAAATACGATTTTATTACCAACAGCAAAGGATGCGACATATGCGATATCAAGAAAAGTGTGAATGTTGTCAATGGAAACTGAGACAGGAAAGTTACGATTCATATTGTTGGAATTAGAAGACAATTCGTGGAATAGCTGAATGGGACTTAGAATCGATGGATGAACAATTTTTATTTTACCAAATAGAATAGCATCGATTAGATCCTTAAGATTAGAGTTTAGGATCACAAGTGAGCTTTCAAGAGCACTAAACGTCATTGCAAGATGAGTATTAATTTCTAATTTATTAGTATTTTCAGATATCGTTTCTAAGATTTTATTGAGCTTTTCCATATTGTCGTTAAGAGTTAACTCGTTATCGTTGAGTTTATTTATGGTTTGATTAAATGTGGTAATGGTTGATGAGATGACAGATAGATAGATAGATAACTCTTTATTGTACACCACATAGAACAAAAAATACAATAATAACTAAAACATTTATACAAAATAAATGGGACAATGGGCGTGAGTGTTATCTTTCATAAGACCAGCCAAGTGTCTTTGATCATCTTGGATACTATTAATGGCATCGGTGAATGATTTGGCATCATCTTCATCAAGAGAACCAAACAATTGTTTTAGGATTGGACCACCGAAACCAAACCATGTGGCTCTTTTAAATCTGGTAGAATTAGTAGTCGTTAAATGAGACAGAGAGAAGAAATTGTTAGTCACAGTATTAAGCATGGTTTCGAAGGGACTTAAAATGTTATTGCAGTCTGAACGCATTTGATATGAAGGATAAGTTGAGCAAATTAATTTGGAAGTACCTAGATTAGATTTGAGAATGTCGAGGTGTGGTTTGAAATATGAAACATCGGAGAAGTTTATGACATTGTAGAAATCGTTATGATATTTTACTGTTCCGATGGGGTCGAAGTAGAGACCAGGGCTATTGATGATCGGGGTCGTCAGGTTTAATGGATAACGTAATGACCATTATTCCTGGCGCGAGGGCCCTGCAAGAGAATGTTCATGAGCAAGCTTGATTTCATCGAAATGGTAGCGCATGTGTTTACGGTTAATGAGGATCGTGACGTTATGATTATTGTGAAATTTGACGATTCTGTACGGGCCTTTCCAGACTGGTGATAATGCTTTACGCAGCCTATGATGCCATTTCACGTAAACCATTTCTCCAACATCGTATGATACTTTGCGGGTATGTTTGTCATAGTATGATTTTGACCTTTCTTTACTTCAGAAAAACACAACAACAGGAAACAGGACCAATATGGCCAATTTGAGTCACATCAGGGAGATCACAAGGATTGAGCTCGACACTAAGAGATTTTATTATGACGTCAGACTCAGTGGTATTGAGAACTGAGACATTAACATGATTATTTGGCTTGACTGAGACAAGGCAGTTTGATATGAAAACACCTTCTTGGATTTCAAGTTTTTCAACGAAACCAATGGACACTGTGGGATTAGAAACATTGCATTCGATAATGGTTTCAGATCGAGCAGGAATAATATATTCAGGATTTGTGAAATGTAGGAGTAAGGAGTGATTGCCAATACTTAGAACGTTACTCTCATAGTCAATTTTTGCATTTACAGATTTCATAAAGTCGCTACCAATGATTCCATCAAAGTTTATGTCGATGGAGTCTGGTATCAAATTAAAAACACCGAGGATGGTGTGATCTGAAAAATTGATATCAAATTTGAACTGTCCAAAACTTTCAATATAGTCAGCCTTTTTATCAATGCCTTTGAATTTGATCACCTTTGGTATCAATTCTGGTTCGGCTTGCAAGGAAGACTTTTTTAGAAGAGATATAGCAGCACCAGAGTCTACTAAGAGCACCAGTGGCTTATCGGAGTACTGAGATCTGACATATACATGAGGTAGATGGACCTTCTTGTTATATTTGATTTCGTAAACAGCTTGATATGATCTGGAGTCTGGGATAGGGTGATGAGACTGGATGTTAGGCTTTGAGTGCAAGTTTGAATGCTTGTATTTAGAAGATTCAGTGGGTTTGGTAAACTTAGAATACTTGGTAGATATATTTGACTTAGAAGATTCAGTGGACTTGGTAGACTTGTGTGTAGAGTTTGTTTGTTTACGGTTCGGGGATTTAGAAGAAGAGTTTATAATTTTCGATTGAGGCGATTGAGACGATTGAGTCGATTGAGGCGATTGAGACGATTGAGACGATTGAGGCGACTGTGGCGATTGAGACGATTGAGACGTTTGAGACGATTGAGACGATTGAGGCAATTGACAGGATTGAGACGATTCAGTCGATTGAGACGATTGAGACGATTGAGGCGATTGAGACGATTGAGACGATTGAGACGATTGAGGCGATAGAGACGATTGAGGCGATAGAGACATTTTCTTATGAGATTGAGTCAATTTAAACGACTGAGACGATAGAGACGGATTTTTATAAGATAGAGTCGAGTTAGTATGAGATTGAGTCGAGTTAGTAAGAGATTGAGTCGAGTAAGTACGAGATTGAGTCAAGTCTGGTTTTGGTTGAGTCGAGATAGAATTTCTGAAAAGAAGATTAGGGTTAGCGGATACAGAGGACATGGAAATAAATTCATTAATTGATCTGTTGTATGTCACGTTGGTTTGTGTAGATGATTCCGAACGACGTGCAACCGGAATCTTCTCTAGTTTAAATCACTATCTTATTTATGGTCGTCGGAAACTTCGTTATAATAATGGACTTTATTTTGAGACTGAGAAGAGTTCGGTTGTAGTCTTTGACGTGCATTATTATTATATTGGCGCTTACGACATTCTGATATGTCGTGGCCAATATTTTTGCAGTATCTGCAAATTATTGAATTTGAATTAGCATGACGTGGTGAGTTGGAAGTTGATGGCATTGGGTGCTGCGGTTGCGATACTGAGTGAATAGGGCGTCGCTGGAGGAAACAACTCCTTTCGGAGTGTCCTGGTTTACCGCAGGTTCTGCACAATATTTTACTAGACCTCAGTTCAGTATGTTTTGTGGACTGGACATAATTGTGCAGCTTCTCCTCTTGTATCGCAAGATTAATCGCGTCATGTAAATTTGACGGATTCCTACATCTAACGATAGTGGAGATATAGCTTGGGAGACCTAGTAGGAAGGTATGTAAGGCTAAGTCTTCAGTACTGGCTATACGACCTTTCAGTTCGTCTTGTTCGCGTGTGGAATGGGTAATGTCGTTTGTAGGCGAGTTAGGCAAGTTTCTAATCGAAGGATGTACTGTGAAACCGACTCTGATGATATAATTTTACAATTTTGAAGGTCTAACAAGAGGTGATCTCTATGTTTTGTTTCACCAAATGTAGCCTTCAGAAATAATTTCAGGTCTTGCCAGTTATCAAAAACCTTAAGGGAACAAGCCAATTCGGCTTTGCCTTCTAATTGCGACAATATGAATTTAAACAGTAAGTCTGTTTGAGAAATTGAAGCTAGGTTTATCGCATTATCGCAGTTTTTAATGAAAGGAGATAGTTTTTGTCTATCTCCATCGAAAGATTTGATAAACTTCATCAGGACATTGAATTGAATGTTTTCCATTATTGTCTGGTTAGGTAGAGAGAGCCTCTCTACTTTAGTTTTATCTACAGACATTATTGTTTGCAATGATAATTACTGACACAAGAAATAGCAATATAACGATTATAAAATGTACAAAAGTCACTCACAAGAATGCGATTAAGTAGGTCGGCATCAGACACGTAGTTGCGCGTCAGCGTTTTCGGGCAGCGTGCGGCGGGTTTGGCACGGAGCGATGAACTTTGTTGTCCACCGGGTCAACTCGTCTTGGATTCTGCTTGGCTGATGATGACTCGGCTCTCGGTCCGTCGTGACCAAGGGCAGATGGAGCTCGGGCAGCAGGCGGGTATGCTCGGCGTCTGGTCGAAGACCAGAAACAGTGGAGCTGGTGGTGGTGGGGCTGAGCTGGCTCGGCACTCGGGCAGAAAGCCTCAAGCACAGCGGAGCTCAAGCAGCAGCGGTGACAGGCAGCTGAACAGCACCAGGTCCTCCAGAAGGACAGGGTGGCAGTAGACGGCAGGGGCAGCAGTGACTTGTTTGAAGAAGGACGACCTCGTCAGAGAAGGGCGGCCAAGGGACTAGATCCCCTTTGATTCTGACACCAAATGTTGTCTGAGCCTATTAGTTGATCTTAAAAAAAAACAACTTTTCTGGCACACACTAACATTTATTTTTATTTTACTTCAACAAGTCTTAACAACTAACACAACAATTACGATACTGTAATTGTTGCTGCACTTCTGTCTATTTGGGCAGAGGTTCCACCTGACTATGCTTAGTCCAAGCTGACCGGCAGGCCTAAGACCGGGTCCGTAGTCAGGTGGCTTCAGAGAGCGATTAAGGAAAAAAGCCTCGAATACTATAAACCGCGAATTATATACCTTTGCATATTGCTGACAGTGAATTGAATGGTTATTGGGGGTTATCCCTTAGGTCAGCAATATGCGCAGTGTAACAGTGCGCACTCTACAACTGTGCGTTTTCTCGTTCGCTCAAACCATTCTGCTCTGGTGTGTATGGCATCACCAACCGTTGTCTTACGCCATTTTCTACCAATATTTTTCGAACTTTCTCATTATTGAATTCACAACCATCGTCGCTTAAAAGTTCCTGTACACGAAGTCCAGAATTTTTTACTTCAGCCAACATCTGTCTCAACTTTCCATAAACTTCAGACTTCGCTTTTAATAAATAAAGATATCTATAACGGCTAAATTCATCCTTAATGATCAAAAAATATCTTAATTTTGCATACGACTCTGGAAATGGTCCACAGACATCCGTGTGTAACCTTTCTCCAGGTTTTGTGGCTTTCTCTCTCGTACCGAATTTAAGCCTGTGCGTTTTCCCAAAAACACAACCATCACACAACTCTTTACTGTATGTTGTCTTTATTCTCAGTTCTCGTTCAATAACACGACTGACATGCCTTTTATTTTGATGTCCAAAACGCTCGTGATATAACTGCAGTAAATCCTCCTTCTTTACCACTGTCACATTGACTGAAGGCATTAGTTTCAAGGCCTTACAAATCACCTGTACAAACCTCCATGCCTCGTACGTCTACCCGTAACTATGACTTTACCGTCAATCTTCATGGTACATGTTTCCACCCGTGACTCAACACACACTAGTCGGGTTTCTGTCTTGTGCTTCAGAGAAACTTATATTCTGTATTGGAAGCACAAGACAGAAACCCGACAAGTTTCTCTTTATTCCAGGAACGAACCAAACATCTCTGAGGTGAAACTTCTCTGGTTTTCCATTCACAACAGTTTCAAACTGTACACTTCCTTTGCCAACTGCCTTTACAGTGCTTCCATCCGCTGTAGTAACGGTGTGATTATTCTCAAATTCCTTGAAGTCCTCAAATAAATCTGCTCTCATCGTTACATGACTCGTTGCACCATTGTCCACATACCAGTTTTTAGGGTCAGTTTCAGCAGAGATTACAAAAACCGATGTAAGCATCATATTAGCCCCAGTTCCTTTTTCATTTTTAGTCAATCCAGATCCAGACTTCTTCTTTGGACAATGCAACTTCAAGTGACCTATTTCCTTGCATATAAAGCAACGCCTGCTTTCCACTCTCGAAGTCTCTGGAATCCGTTCTGGTACTTTCACAACTTTCTTGTTTTTGCACTTTCTTGTTTCTTCACAGCAAAAGCTTCACTTCCAGACACTCCGTCTTGACAGTTCGATAGTGCTTTCTCATGAACACACAGCTGACTGGTTAAACTTTCCACTGTTCTATATGATGTTGTTTGTAATCAGTAGTAATGCAGTACTCATCTTCCTTTTGTATTCTCCTACAATACTCTTCCAAATCAGCGCTGGCATTACCCACGGCAGTAGCTGGTCTCTCAGATTCACGTAATTTGCCTTCCATGACATCGAACAAACCGTCGATTCCGTTTAACATTGCTGTAATACGATGTCGCCATTGCACCCAGTTGTGCCCATCCAGCTTTGCAATTTGGATTTTACTTAGCTCCATCTTTGGTCGCACTAGCGCAGTTTCTCTTCAACAGGTAAAAGGCCCATAACCACTTAAAGTTGAAGTTGAGTGAACTACAGCGTCCTAGAGGGCCACTAAGATGGATAAACTAAACTACATCCACATTCTATTTAAATATATTTTGCAAGACACAGAAAACTTTACAGAACATTGACAGCTCTCAAAATTCGAAAATAAAAATGTTTTTCATTTTTTGTACCATTGAGTTTTATTGATGCAACCTCAACAATATTCGTTATAAGTACCTATCTATGTGTATGAAGAGAGGTTAATTGGGCCTCTTTATTCCAAATTAGTATAGTCCTGCCTTACAGGAAGATTAATAGAAGTTTACTAGAATGAAAAACTAGCGTTTCACTTTACGCAATATAAATAATTTAATTCTGATCTATTGAACATTTTCTGAGAAATACGAGTATTTTTTCTCGCTTAGAGTAAACATGACATAATTCTATGACAACCCAACTTGTCTTCTTTATTTGAATCGTGTGCGAATATACAAAACACTGCAAAGGTCGGTAACAATACTAAAAAAGTTAGACGTGTTTTCGCCACACCGCCCCCCTACGAATACAAAAATCTATTATTTTTTAATTAATAGTAACTTAAAAATAAACTATATTACAGTTCTAATATATCCCTGAATCGAACTTTCCTGCCAGATCTAGTAACAACAAAGCAGGACACCTCGTCCTGCTTTGTTGAACTAGAAATCAAATTACCTGCTGATAACTCAATAGGACCAGAAGTTGCAGTAGATCCCACATGATCACCTGACATTGCCGCACGCGATGCGTAAGGGGCAACAACATCAGCAGATAAACCAGATTCCATATGTGCAGGTTTAACTCGATCAATACTGACCGTTGATTCACGACCCCTAATGTCCACGGTAATAGTCTTGTTCCTTCTCCTAATAATACGATACGGACCAGAATACGGAGGTTGCAACGAACGACGAACAGTGTCGTCACACGACATGTCTAATCACCTTACAACGTTGACAGTCTGGGCAAGAACGAACTCATCTACGGCATTCCGCATTAATATGTGGCCATACATAACGTTCAGTCACCATGCGAGTGGTAGCCCGCGCACCAGGGTGGCTAAGGTTATGGCATCGATTAAAAGCAGTTCGACGAAATTGTGGAGCAAGATATGGACGAGGACGTCCAGTAGAAGTGTCACAAACAACAGTAACATTGGTACCAGGAATGAAAATGTCTCCTAATTTAAGCGAAGACTTATCCCGAATCTCAACCATCTCTTGGTCTGAACCTTGAGACCGGGTGAGTGCAGCAAAATCTTCTTCGAGAGAAATTGTTTTAATGCAAGACATAGTGTCCAAGATTACATTACCTATGCCCTTAATATGGACAATGTCCATAGTGAATCGACTAATAAACGACAATTGATTTAACTGGGCAGGCGGTAGCTTCTCGCGACGTTGTATAAAAGTGTTAAAAGGCGGCTTATGATCAGTATAAATTGTTGCATGCTGAACCTCAAGAATGTGCCTAAAATGTTGCACGCATTCGTACACAGCAAGCAACTCCCTATAGTAATATTGGCCATTCCATTTGCTTAGCAGTAAGCTTTTTAAACAGAAATCTAGCCTCCGTACGACTTCATCGATTAATCTTTGAAAGATCTGACCAGCGTTTCGTAAACCAAAACTCATGTACGGAAATTCATATTAACCGAATGGGGTAATTATTGCCGTCTTACAAACGTCACCCGAATTGACAGGAATCTGCTGATAGGCCTTAACAAAGTCAATCGTACTGAACACAGTGGAGCCAGCTAAATTCTGAGCAAAATCTCCAACGTGTCTAACAGGATATCGATCCGGAATGGTGCGGGCGTTTAAAGCTCGATAATCACCGCAAGGGCGCCATGACGAATCTTTTTTCTCCACTAAATGCAAGGCAGAAGACCAAGGACTACTTGAAGGGCGAGTAGTTCTCGCATGAACCATGTCACCAAATACTTTTTGTGCAGCACGAAGCTTTAACGGAGCGAGACGACGCGGCCTCCTAGATACAGGAGGTCCATCACTCGTATTAATAAAATGCATGGTCGAATGTTTCGTCTCTTGAGGTGCTCCAGGAGGTCGCGTTATACTGGGAAACTTACGAAGGACTGCAGAGTACTGAGATTCAGGAAGTGAAATTACCTTCACACTGGATTGATTCACTGCTGAAAGTTCCGCGAACGAATATATACCGGTTGTTCCGTCACGAAGCCTTCCATGAGTACAGTGAGGAAGTAGGTGGAAATGCGACAGGAAATCAGAACCTAATATGCTATTTTCCACATCCGCAATAACGAAGTTCCACTTAAAATCACGCCTAAGACCTAAATTGAGATTCAATTGAATCAATCCATAAGTGCAGATCTTCGTCCCATTTGCCGCAACTAAATCTTAAGGTTATGGCTTATTATTGTGACCTTTAACTTGACTGATTGGAACGCAACACAAATCAGAACCAGTACCGAGAAGAAATTTTCGTTGAGAATGCCGATCAGTGTCAAAAAGTCAGCGGCTTGAATCAGAGCGGTCGGAGGTCGCTGTCAACGAACGCTCTTTTAGTTTACCGAAGAGTTATTATTGTTACAACCGCTAGGTGGCGGGCCCGTCCAGCTGCAACGAGGCACGTATTTGTGCGCCTTGGTTGCATACCGGTCATGATAAAAACACATCTATCACGCGACATAGGCCGCGGTCCGAATCGACTTTCATTGCTCAAAAGCGTTGACGGAAATAACTGCGGTCCGAATCAAAAATTGCGATTTTGACTTCTTAAAGTGCTGTCAGCGACTGTCAGCGTGATTTTGTATCGGACCTTCCTTTGATCGCGGATAATTTTACTCTTTGACGTGGAATCACTCAATTTAGCTCGTTTGACCTCTTGCAGCGTCAAACGGAGGGTGAACTGCTTCCCGGTTCTCCCAGTGCTCCCCTTCGTCACTAATAGAGACTCTCCATTTTCTACAAAATTCTAAACGCAGGCAGCAATTACCATATAGGAAGATATGGGGATGTACGTAGTGATTATATTCTTTAATCTCAACTCAACTTAGCTTGTAAGAATTATTTTCTCTTTGCATTAGTCCACAAAACCGGCGATGTATGGCAGAAACGTCAAATTTGACATAAGGCTCACAGTGATTTCACGCAGGAGCATAATCACCGTAAGTTCAATATGGCGGCAATAATGACGTCATCTATGACATCACACGCGATATCGTCAGTCTGTCGTTGGCGCGCTTACGCTGAATCCGACGACGGTTTCCTATCACCTAACTGTTCCTTCTTTAATAACCGCTCGGTTGTCTACGCGCTGAAGACCGCAGGACCAAACTGATAACCCAAAAAAAAAATGGCCGACGCGACACATCTAACCTCAAACTGGTAATTGATTGTATATGCGTTGAGACTACAGGTACTTGATGGTCAACCCACAAAAAAAAAAGGTCGACGCGACACATCTGGCTGCAAACTGGGGATTTATTGGGTACGTGCCGAGACCACAGGTATCTGATTGTCAACCCACAAAAAAAAGAAGGTCTACGCGACACATCTGGCCGCGCCGACTTTGCGTAAACAAACAGTTTTTATGACCACTTCATTGAGCGCTTAGATAAACAAACTGGTGATTTATGGAGCTAAATAGATACGGCACATATTTCAAGTGTTTATGTTGTGGGTTTCAAAGCAAAATAATTATATAAACACGCTTAGATTTGGATGATTATTTAGGTCAATAATGTTCAAAATCGAGTGGCAAAATTTACGTCGCTATCGAGTGGTCCGATGATCGATGAAAACAAAAAATGTGACTGTAGCGTTAGTTGCGATGATCAATGAAAACAAAAAAAGTGACTGTAGCGCATAGAATCAATCGAGCGGATAAACACGCTTAGATTTGAATGATTATTGAGGTCAATAATGTTCAAAATCGAGTGGCAAAATTTACGTCGCTATCGAGTGGTCCGATGATCGATGAAAACAAAAAATGTCACTGTAGCGTTAGTTGCGATGATCAATGAAAACAAAAAAAGTGACTGTAGCGCATAGAATCAATCGAGCGGATAAACAGCGTATTTTTTCCTCATGAGAAACCGAAATCGAGAAATGATTGCATCACGCAACTTGATGTACGAATCATTCTCAGGGGCCTGATTGTGTAAAGTTAAAATGCGGTTCGGATAATGCCACTTGGACCATTCATTGCCACCGATCACTCGTTTCGAATTTACTAAGCTCAGTGTGCATGTCAAATGACGTAGTCAAGGCGATGCGCACTCCACGTTAACTCAACCGCACTGAAACAATATTTTACGAAATACAGAACCGGTAATTCAAAATCGGAGTTCACAAGGAATTCAGTAGCAATGAGTTTTCGTCAACCGAAGAGCACGAACGATGGTGCGTTCATTGCATTTACTATCTAGCAGTGTTTGGTTCGTGAAGATCATTGATAATGCATAGTTACTATGAAACTTACAAGTCGTTCTAACACCTACCTAGGTACACTTTGTTTCATGTTTTATCGTGCCATGAAATTGTGTTGTTTTTTGTGAAAGGTAGGTTTAATGACATGTATGTGTGTGGTATTTCATAGAACCTGCCTATTTCATATATAGATATTCCTATAGCTAGAGTAGGATTTTACCCTAAAATAGAAAAATACCTACTGGTTTTAAAATCTAGTAGTTTTCTTACAAAGCCTAATCATGTGAAGTTCTACTAACAACGAGGGGTCAAAGGCAATATAAGAAAAACGAAATCAAGTGTAAGTATTATATATCATGTAATAATGTTATAATTTTCACATAAATTGAGATTTACACTATCCTATGAGCTGGGAAAGTGGAGATCTATATATTCTTATGAAATGCAGTTCTGTGTGCATCCACCTGAAGCAAATGTATCATATTATTAGTATAATCAAGTAGATTCAACATTTATTATAGTTAGGTACTTGTCTATCTAGTCCTAGGCAATAATTATCAACTGTCGAGCTCCCATTTCTCTCCAAGACTTGAGATTTGTGAATCTTCAACGATACATAAGACTTAGATAGATACAATACACTTCTATATAGGTACAAAGCAATAGATTTCATCTAGAAATACATTTCTAAATCGCAAATATATTTCTTTCTTCGTTTTTTGGCGTTTTAATTATTTATTGATTTAATTGTTTTGCACAAAAGTAGTGTACAAGGAATGACATGTTTTCATTCACAGCATTTTCACTCGACGGCAAAGATTATTTTCAGTTGAAGTTAAACTTTACCTGAGACGCACTATAGTCACTATATCTATAGGAACATTGTATTTTTAAATAGGCAGTCTTAATAATTATTTGAAGTAGGTAAGTAGGTACATTATTGCTGAGAAATAATATCAATGTTAAGATTTTCTTTCAGAGACGTACCTACAATCTACAACAAGGTTATTGGCAAAACTTACCCCTACAAAACTTACGATGCTAATTAACGTTAAATTGAAATTATTGACCAATCATCTGACGCCAACAGTATATTCACACATAAGGGACTGTGCTTCATATGAAACAGCCATTGAATTACTTAACAGTAGAACACAAAAACCAGATGAATCGATCAATGAATACTTACGTGCGCTAAAACAGTTAGCTTATGATTGCAATTATAAAAGTGTAACTGCTAAACAAAACAAAAATGAACAAATACGAGATGGGTTTATAAGAGGCATCGCGAAAAACAAGGTACGTCAAAGATTATTAGAGAATCTAACATTAACGCTTGACGAGGCACAAAATCAAGCTGTGTCATTAGAAACAGCTGAGATTAACTCCTAAGCCTATGCTAGCAACAATTCTATTCAAACACAATTGCATTCAATTTCTGAATCTACAAGTAATCCAATAAATGGAGATAGCCTAGCCACTTCAACACATCAGACGCAACGTAAGCGTTGTTTCTTCTGTGGCAGCAAGAGCATCCATCAACGTATTAAATGCCCAGCGTTTCATGTAACCAGCAAAAATTGTTCGTAGAAAGGACATTTTGCTTCCATCTGCAGGAGCGTTGAACCAACTGTCAATGCTACTGATACTGATGTGAATGAAGCTCAAGCAACATGTATATCAGCTGCGTCACCATCCAGTTTGAGCAAGGCGACTGTTCTAATTATGATAAATGAATTCCGTGCTGACGCACTGATTGGCTCAGGAAGTTCAGTCAGTTTAATAAACAAGAGATTGGCTCAAGACATGAATCTCAGGTTAAGACCGCATAAGCAGGCCATCTATTTAGCTTCACATAGTCATATTTCCTTCGTGTGTTTCCTTTTTATCTGTCATGCAACAATCAACATAGATAAATATACTTATTTGCATCAACCGTTACTGACTGTCAATAATTTATGCGCTGATGTAATCATAGGCCACGATTTATTGAAAGACCACAAACACTAGAGTTCAACTTCGGAGACCTAAGAGACACTTTGAAGGTAGGTGTCATGGAAGCATCAGTTCCACCTGTGTAGTTATTTACCAATCTTTCGCCTAAAATCAAGTCTATAAAATCACGACGATATACTGAAGAAGATGAAAGATTTATTCGAGAAGAAGTATCCAAACTTCTACAAGATGGTGTAATTGAACCAAGCACTTCTCCTTGGCGGGCGCAAGTACTAGTAACTGGAGGTACAACACATCGAAAACGTCTCGTTATCGATTATTCTTTAAAAATCAATAGACTTACGGAACTCGATGCTTACCCATTACTGAATATTGAATCTGTGGTTACCAACGTTACTAGATACAACTACTACAGTCAATTAGACTTAAAAAGCGCTTACCATCAAGTGCCTATTTTACAGATAGAAAAAAAAATACACAGCTTTCGAAGCATGCGGCGCTTAATATCAATTCAATCGAATTCCATTTGGGGTCACTAATGGCGTAGCCGCATTTCAGAAAACATTGCAATACATCATTCAGACAATTTGAAAGCCACTTTTTGTTATTTGGATGACGTTACCATATGTGGGAAAAATAAGATTGTGACGATGTGAAACCTCTTTCATAATTCTTAATTCTTTCATAATCCATTTCATTCCATTTGATAGTTTGTCATTATTAATTCTAAATTCAAATAACCTGTGATTCCTAGATTGTCATTCCGATATTGTTTTGGCTCATGTCGGTTTTTACAAAATATCTGATGTTTGTTTGTTTGTCGTATGAGGTAGTGCTGGCCTCTGATGTCAGAGTTTGTCAGGCCGCGCGATGGCCTCTGACATGGCTTAACGACTGCTATTAACCAATAACAGCCGGGACCGACAGCTTAACGTGCCCTCCGAAGCACGGAGCGATGGAAATCCGCACATAACTTCGAAAAGTCATTGGTGCGGGAGCCTAGGTTTTGAACCCGGTATCGTTGGATTCTAAATTGCACTATAGAACCATTAGGCCACCATCGCTCTAAAAAAATATCTGATAAAAAGTGGCAAATAAATTATTATTTTATCTATCTATATCTGGCAGTTTAAATTACTGCTTAAATACCACGTACCTAAAATAAAGGCCCATAGAATGCCCACCAAAATGCAGACTTCTAGCTTGGGGCGTATTTGTGTTCAGTAAGGAAGGACCAGCTCGAATAGCAGAATATTGCAAGCGTTGCTGATAGTTCAGCTATCCCTGTACATAGTCATCTTCTGCTACAACGTGTCCACGAAGGTGAAGCCGCTGTTTATGATCATCTCCAGTGCTCCTAATTGTTCCTGTTCTTTTATGTTGTCCACTGAGGTTTGGTCCCTGGGCTAGTGGAACAAACCCAAACCCAAGGATCGCCTCGTGACAAGATGGACCACGACGAAAACATGAAAAATTTCATCAATGCTGTCAAAAAGTACAAATTAACACTAAACGAGAAGAAATGCACTTTCGGATCTAGTTGCATAAGTCTTTTAGGCTATACAATTCAGAATAATGTAATGAAACCTGACAAGGAAAGAATAAAACCTCTTTTGGATGTTCCCATTCCATCGGATCTAGCTTCACTTCAACAAACCTTGGGCATGTTAGCACATTATTCAAAATGGATACACAATTTTTAATATCATATAAAGCCATTAATCGGAATCACGCGATTCCCTTTAAGTGAAGATGCAATAAATTGCTTTGAAACCTTAAAAGCTGAGATCGCTAAAGCTTATCTGATAGCCTTTGATAATGATGAAACGGTTACAGTAGAAACACCTGAACACTCAATTGCTGCGACTCTATCTCAAAATGGTCGACCGGTTGCATTCTTTTCACGAACACTGACAAATACAGAACGTGGCCATTCTTCCATCAAAAACGAGGCGAGTGCGATTGTGGAAGCACTAAGAAAATGGCAACATTATCTCATAGGACGTCATTTTATTCTAATAACAGACCAACAATCTGTATCTTTCATGTACAATAAGAAACACTCAAATAAAATGAGAAAATTTAACGATGGCGCTTGGAATAGTCAAGCTACAAGTATGATATAGTTAACCATCCGGGACGAGATAAAACCGTAGAAGACGCTTTATCAAGAGTTTGCGCTCACATGAGTCCTAATAAACTATATGAACTACACGATCAACTTTGTCATCCTGGATTCACACGAATGTTTCACTGGGTAAGATCAAAGAATCTCCCATATTCTATTGAGATAAGAAAATTATGATAAGGCCAACTTATCAAAGCTATCGCTCCTTTTGAAAGGCTTATTATTGCCTTTAAAGGCCCACTTCCATCGAATTCACAGAATCGCTATTTACTCACCATAGTAGATGAATATTCAAGATTTCCATTCGCTTATCCCTGCGCTGATGTATCTGCAACTTCCGTTATCAAATGTCTGAAGGAACTCTTCCACACTTTTGGATTTCCATTGTACATCGATTCTGACAGAGGTTCTGCATTTTTGTCGGAAGAATTGAAGAGTTTTCTCACTCCTCTCGGAATACTACTAGCAGGACAACCCCATATAACCCTCAAAGAAATTGGTAAGTTGAAAGATTAAATGGAACGCTATGGAGATCAATTCAGCTTAGTCTTCATTCTAAAAACATGGATATTTCAGACTGGGAACGAGTCCTATCCAACGCACTACATTCAATCCGTTCACTATTATGCACGAGCACAAACGTTTCTCCTCACGAACGATTGTTTCATCACCCGAGTCCTAACTCTTCTCCTAAACAAAATGATGGACCAGAAGAAGAAGTACCTGCACAATCTTCACAATCAAGAAACCCTTCAAGACAAGAGCCTGAAAGTTACCATTTTTCACAATAAGGAATACCTTCAGAACAAGAGCCTGAAAGTAACCTTCGTCGTTCAGCTCGTGACAAACGCCCTCCTTCATACCTTCGCGATTATGTTGCAGGTTCAATGACGGGTGAATGTAGTATATTTACCTCTTTTTAGAGTACTACCTACGTATGCGATCTCTTTGTGTCAGATCTGTTGTCTGTATTTTGATTAAGATTGACATTCTTTATTGTAAGATTTTTAAGTTGAATAAAACCAAATATTCCTTGGTTTTGACTATTCTTATTACAGTCACTAAATTTTATTTACTATAAATTACATAAAGAAAAATAACTGCTGATCTCGCTTTAAAACAAATATAGGAAACATGTCATTTTTGAACAACATTACGATTTTCTTGAATTTTAATACATTGTTTTGCCTCCTCGTGCTTCCATTACTGCGTTTACCCAGTTTGGTTGGCATGCTGTACACCAAGTTCCTTATACAATTTTGGGGAATATTCTTCCATTCCTCTGTGAGAGCAATTTTGAGCTCACGGAGCGTGATTGGGAGAGGCTTTCGTTGTTTTACGCATCTCCCTAGCTCGTCCCAAGCATGCTCGATCGGGTTGATATCCGGGCTTCTTTGCTGGCCACTCCATACGAGATATGTTCATCTCTTGAAGGTAGTCATTCACAAACCAACCTGTATGAAGTCGGGCATTGTCATGCATAAAAATAGCATCCTCACCCAAATTGAACATAAATGGTCCAACGTGTTCTTTAAGGATTTCTTCCACATATCTTACGTTAGTTAAAGAGCCGTTTTCTATAAACAGCAGTTCTGTGTGACAGACAGATTAAATTCCGGCCCACACAAGTAAAGACCCACCACCGTAGGCTACTTTTTACTTGCTTACTTGAATATTTCTCCTGGTTTTCTATACACTCTGAGTCTTCCATCGTGCTTGTAGAGCATAAACTTTGATTCGTCGGAGAACATAACTTTTGACCAATCTTCAATAGTCCAATTTAAGTGGTTCTGGGCATATTGATTATCGAAATCAATTTAGTGATATTAATAGTTGTTTAGTGATTATTGAAATCAGTAGTAGCGAAAATGGTTAACGAACAAAATGAAACGATTAAGATGATTCCTAGGGAAATATTGTGTATAATTCCTATGTATGATGGAGACGAAAAACTACTGATGAATAAGTCATTACGAAATGTGAATATGTTATTAGAGCTTTTCAACTGGAAGGAAATACGTCACAAAATTTGTACGTATTTCATTCTGTAACGAGGAGACTTACGGGTAGAGCTGCGACATCAAAATTTAACATCATGGACTGAACTAAAACAAATTCTTACACAACATTTTGGCGATCCCCGCTCAGAAGAGTGTATCGCGATTGAATTGGAAATAAAACAAGGTGAATCACATATCCAGTTTTGCCATAGAATACAAAATGTTAGGAGTTCTTTAATTGCGAAAGTAAACATAATTACCGATGAAGGAATTAAAGCAGCGAAAATGATTATCGATAACAATACAGCTTTGAACGTATTTCTATATAACCTTCCCGAAGATATGATTTGTATAGTGCGTTTGAAGGGTTGCTCTACCCTTGAAAATGCATTAAGCGTAGTTATCGAGGAAGTAAATTTTCTGCAACAATATAACGCAAAAAATAACAAAGCGAAACCGGCCACATTTCTACAACCAAACCCACAAAATTCACTGAGATTTCTGAACGATTTTAGGCCATCCTTAAGCCAAATGCCTTATCGACCTAACTTTAAGTTTGGCATGCCACAAAACCAGAACTTGCCCGGATTCAGGCCAAATTTCATCCAGCCAAATAGGTTTGCACCCCCTCAAGGTTATCGGTTCGGTGTGCAACCAAATATGCCCCAACGAAATTTTAATCAGGGGCCTACTCAACAGCTACGCCCTCCATTCCAACAAGGTGGTTTTCGATTTGGAATTCCTCAACAGCAACATTTTAAATATGGTGTCCCTAACCAACAGCAGTAAAACACAAATCAGTTTAAATTTGGTATTCAACACCAACAACAACAAGCACCCAAACCTATTAATGACCCCGATGTTTCAATGCGCACGGCACCTGTCAGACAAAATATGATCACCAATGACTTGTTTTATAGCGAGGAACCGTCAACTTACCAGGATTATTACTCCGACAACTATGACAATAACTATTATGAGTTAGCGCCTATTGATTATGTGGAGAACGCCCACGCCGATGTTGACTATCCGGATTATACTGGAAACATTGTTAATGAGGAAATTAGTGTCCCTGAAAATTTTCAAGCACCAGCCTCGAACGACGCGGTGAAATGATAAGTCTCAACTATTGCGATAGCATTTTAAAATTACCCCACATTGAAATTCCTGAAATTAATGTGAAGTTTCTTATTGACACAGGAAGCAGTAGATCATTAATAAATCCTGCTAAAGCCAATGAATTTTTCACTGACTTCAAACAACACGAACCCTTTACAGTCGTCAGCACCCACGCCCAAAGCATTCACGATGAGGTAATATGTATACCATTATTGAAAACGTTCAAAAGTACACTTCCACACAAATTCTTCATTTATGACGTCGACAGTAGATACGATGGACTTATAAGATCTGATCTGCTTAAGAAACTGGCAGCTAACGTAGATATGGGAAATCAGATTTTACATACACTCCACACTGATATACCCATAATATATAATCCACCCTATGAAGTTATGTTAGAACCGAGGTCCGAAACACGTATTAAAATACCCACCAATTATCAAAACGGCGATGCTATTGTGGATTTTACGGAGTTTAGTGAAGGAATACGTATGCTAACTGCTCTTGTCAAATGTAGCAATTTCTTTGCTACAACAGTAATCCAGAATGATCTC
This sequence comes from Alsophila aescularia, assembly GCA_946251855.1. Classification (NCBI taxonomy): domain Eukaryota; kingdom Metazoa; phylum Arthropoda; class Insecta; order Lepidoptera; family Geometridae; genus Alsophila; species Alsophila aescularia. The sequence continues at coordinate 49,588,122 of OX276375.1, forward strand.
ACAGTCATCAATCACCTTCAAACACTGTCACATCAAATGGTTCTGTAAAAGTAATCGAGAAAGGCTACGATTACTTTTACAGAACCATTTGATGTGACAGTGTTTGAAGGTGAAGAGTGCAAGCTAAATGTAGTGATTGATGACTGTGAGATCAAAGCTATCCTAAAAGAGAATTTGACTAAATTAAGACTGGAACACATGAATAAAGAAGAGCATGAGAGTATTTCCAAATTATGTTACGAGTACCGCGATATATTTTATTGTGACAAAATCGCTCTCTTTTTTTCTAATCAAGTGAAACATGAAATTCGCACGGTTAATGAAAATCCAATTTATATTCGACCATATCGACATTCACATTCACAGAATGAAGAAATACAGAACCAGGTAGAGAAACTCCTCAAAGATAATGTTATACAAGAATCCCACTCACCTTGGAGTGCGCCGATTCACTTGGTACCCAAAAAATAGACGCATCAGGTGAAAAGAAATTCAGAATGGTCATTGACTACCGCCGGTTAAATGAAATCAAGGAAGACGACAAATACCCCTTACCAAATATAACCGACCTTTTTGATAAATTAGGTAAAACAACATATTTCAGCACAATAGATCTCGCTTCCGGGTACCAACAAATCGAGGTCAACCCCGCGGATAAACCTAAAACTGCGTTTACAACCCAGTCAGAACACTTTGAATTCCAACGCATCCACTTTGGTTTGAAGATCGCACCGGCTACATTTCAAAGGGCCATGGATAATGTGCTACGAGGCCTTCAGGGTTTACACTGCCTAGTATATCTAGACGATATTATAGTATATTCATCCAGTCTACAGGATCACATTTCAAAATTACGTAAAATTTTTGATCATCTCAGAGAAACCAATCTTAAAGTAACACTGGACAAATGCTAATTTCTCAGGAAAGAAGTGTTGTATTTAGGCCATACCATCACCAAGAACGGCCTTATACCAAACAACGATAAAGTGCAAGCGGTGCTTAATTTTCCGATACCACGAACAACCACAGAAATTAAAAGTTTCCTTGGCTTGGTTGGCTACTACAGAAAATTTATCAAAGATTTCGCCAAGGTCACACAACCGTTAACCTCCTGCCTAAAAAAGCGAAATAAAATTGAATTAACTCCGGAATACATAGATGCTTATGAGAGGTATAAGGAGCTATTAACTAACGCCCCCAGGAAAAATCCAGGAATTGTAAAACAACCGATGTTCTCACGACCGATGCATCAAACTTTGCTCTTGGTGCTGTTCTCTCACAAGGCCCAACCCGAAGTGACAAACCCGTGGCATTTGCAAGTAGGACCTTGAACGAAGCCGAGTCACGTTACAGCACAATAGAGAAGGAAATGCTAGCGATCATTTGGGCCATAAAACATTTCCGTCCCTATTTATACGGAAAGAAATTTACTATATATACGGATCATAGGCCGTTGGCTTGGTTGAAAACGATGGATGAACCTAATAGCAAAATTACGAGGTGGAAGTTGCGTTTGTCAGAATTTGATTTTGACGTTGTATATAAAAACGGAATGAAAAACAGTAATGCGGATGCATTATCTCGTATAAGGATTAATGCATTAGGCAGAAAGGATAATGAGTCAATGGAAGTAAATTTGGATGAAAATGAACAAAAGCTTCAGCGACAATTGGATTAAGTTATTGAGGAATTAGATAGATAGATAGATAGATAAATTCTTTATTGCACACACCACAAACAAAATCAACAAAAAATAAAGGAAAAATAGCAGAAGAAGTGTACAATGGGCGGCCTTATCGCTAAAAGCGACAAAACAAATAGGTAAAAAGCAGGACCAAAGTGATGCGTGTGAACGACCAGCGTCCCCAGTTGTAACTTTATCTGATTCAGAGGAAACCATAAGCGTTATAGAACCCAACGATCGACGATCCCCATATCCAATTCCGTCTGTAAACAGCAGCACCGACACGGCGCCTGAAAGGCCAAGTAATAGTAGTACGAATACAGTTCATTCTGCACGCGACTTAGATTCAGAAGGTATACTCATCTTACAAGAGGCCATAGACACTAAGCCGAACCAAATACTCGTATATACCTGGAACAAAAACGAAATTGGAGTTAAAAAAACTTATCAAGACCGAAACAAAGAATACTAGAAGTCCACTTACCTGTAGATAGCCCGAATCTCGTCAAACAATTCCTCCTGGAATACATAAAACCCAAAGTAAAGCATTTTTTTTACTTTGAGAGTGAAATTCATCGCAAACAATTTTCCACGGTTACCGCATCACTTTTAAAAAAGGATTCTGTTAAAATTTATGAGTGCTGGGTGCACTCATAAATTTTAACTCACGAATCATTTACGTAGAGGAAGAAGATGAACAACGCCAGATTGTCGATAAGTACCACACAGGTAACAATAGCCATAGAGGTATTAAGGAAACGCTAGTACACCTTAAGCGTACGTTTTTCTGGAATTACATGGATCAGACAGTAGCTAGTATTATAAATGCATTTGCGTATGTAAAAAAATGAAGTATGACCAGAAACCATTAAAACCAGAATTACAGCTATCCCAAACGCAAACAAAACCATTTCAGGAAATATTTATCGACACCTTTACAATAGAAGGAAAAATATACCTTACCATAATTGACGCTTTTAGCAAACTGGGTCAGGCCATTGAAATTAATAACAGATCCACCCCTGAGGTAGTAAGAGCGCTAATAAAATACTTCTCCATGTACGGCATCCCAAGCAGGATAAGTTCGGACCCCGGCATGGAATTTAATAATACATTAATGAAGGAAATGTTGGCTTTTTATAAAGTTGACCTTCATATCGGCACACCCCATAACCCGAATTCGATGGGTTTAATCGAAAGATTCCACTCAACTATAATAGAAATATACCGAATAGCAAAATATAAACAAAAGATCACCGATGCTGCATCCGTTATGATATACGCAGTTATGTCATATAACCACACAATACATGCTACTACAGATTTGACACCATTCGAAGTTGTATTCGGGCACAACAAGTCCAATAGCACATTTGCGGTTGACTTTAACAAACAGTTTACACAACAGCTCGTTAAAGAACACGTTAGAAGGACTAAACATTTATACGACTATTTGACAGATAAAATTATACAAAAAAAATGATAGAAAAACGTGGAGGTGAAACAAAATTCGCAATAAAGGAAGGAGATTCAGTTTTCCTTAAAGGAGCAAACACTAGGCGTAGCAAAGATAAACCGCGCTATCAAAAAGCTCAAGTCATCGGAGAGATTCGTAGAAATGTTGTACCAGTAATTACACGTGACCGAACAACTAAAGTACCTATTAAAGACATTAAGCGTCCTTCGCAGGTTAATACTTCTGGCGATCCATGCGATCCGAAGCCAGGCCCTTCAACTGCACCCAATTGACAAGAACCCCGGGATGTTACCCATCCGGGAAGGCCAAGCTTTTGTCAGCTACGATAAATGGACCGTTATCAAGATTTTAGATTTAAAATTATTTTATGAGGAATTAGAATTAAATATAAACAGGTACATAACGCTTAGAAACCAAGTTCACAGCTGTATTGACAGTAACGTTTTATATTCAGATTTAATTAACGCCGAAGTTCAAACAGATTACATAATGAATATAACCATAGAAAAGTACAAGCAGTTAATTCCTTCAGCAAGGGTAAAACGTGGTTTAATAAACCCTCTTGGTTCTTTGGTAAAAATGATTACAGGAAATCTGGATAATGATGACGCCTTAATGTACGAAAAGTTAATTAATAATTTAAATTCAAAACAGGACGCTGTATCTAATACAATGACAATTATCACTGAAATGGTGGGTACCTTTACTAAAATAGCGAATTTTACTAGAAGCAACTTTATTCAGATTGAAGAAAGCATTCAAGAAATAGATTTGTATTTAAATGAAACAAGAACTTACCAGAAATTCAATAAAATTATTAATAATTACGGTACATTTCTTCACAATTTTCAAATTATCTACTTTAGATTAGATGAAATTGAAACTGCCATTGCTTTTAGTAAGATTAAAGTATTACATCAGTCAATTGTTGATACGGATGAATTGTTACTAGTGTTAATTGAAATAGAAAAAAATGGTAAATTACTGTTTCCTGTTAATTTAGAAAATATTGTTAAAATAGAACAAAGCGTAGAACTGAAAGCTTACATCAAACAAAATCAGATTAAATTTATTATGAACATTCCACTAATTAGAGACGAAATTTATAACTATTATAAACTAATACCACTACCAATTTTAGACGATGCTAAAGGTCAAACTACCCTTATCCTACCTAAATATCCATTTGTCCTTATGAAGGGGTTGAAAACAGTACCGCTCTCTCAACCATGTCCCGAAGCTGATGAAGACCATTTCCTGTGCTACGAGAATGACGTTTTGCCTTTGGTTAGAGATGACTGCGTCACTGAACTTCTACAGTGCACCACTAACATCTCGAGTTGCCATCCGATTCCTGTCATTATTAATGATGTCAAGGTCAATCCTGTACAGCCAAACCGCTGGATAATTTATACGAACACTGAAACACTACTTACAAAGTACTGCGAAAATGAAATAACCCAATAAACAGTTCGCGGGACGTATCTGTTAATTATGAATAATGATTGTGTTGTCAAAATTAAAGATGTGACCCTGAAAAGACATCAAATTAGTGGGAAAGACATAATTTACGAAAAGCTGCCAATAATTCAATTACCAAAAATATCCAACGTACCCAATTCGCAAAGAAAACCAGTTAATCTCAACGGAATTAATCTCGCCGACGTCCAGTTCCTGAATTACTTATTGCAGAAAAGTGGAAGTGAGATTATTAGTTATTATTATTAGTGATAGTTAAAAATTTGAAAGTTTTTTAAAAAGTGTTAGCATAGGAAACATTGTAATTTGGTTAATTATAGCATTAGTAATTGTAATCTTAGCCCTTAAGTATATGATTCGTAAAGCATATTGTGTGAGGAAAACTCGAGATGGTCCTTCAGACAATCTCGAACTTAGGGAGGAAGGAGTTATGCATCCCGGCACCATCCTTATCAGCGCATAGCGCCCGGTCGCCCACACAATTCCGCTTAATTTAATGACTATGTTTTATTCTGTGCGATTGTTAGTTGTCGACTTGGCACTTTTGTTAGTATGTGAGGTGTTTATTATTATGTTTAGAGGAGCTCAGTCTGTACTTAGCATTCAATCAATTAATACATCAATTTAACTTCAAATTTGTATTTTTTAAAACGTCCCTTGGGTCCGTCGCAATTTGAGTAGATTGGGGCCACTCATTAAGATGATAGATGATGGAAATTATCAGTTAAAAACGCTAAATATGTTTCGATCAGCGTTTCCTATGGACATGAAAGTTAAATTTGACATCGGAAAAGCGACTTTATGCACTAGGCTTTAGGGTCGTTTTTCATTCGGGTTTGGAAAGGATCATTAGTGTCAAAAATTGCAATCGAAACAGCCGAAAACGTCACTGCATCATCTCGAATGCAGGGATAGATAGATAGATAGATAATACTTTATTGCACCTATAAAGATATTATTACAATTTTTTTTTAAATAAGTACAATGGGCGGTCTTATCGCTAAGAGCGATCTCTTCCAGACAACCCTTGGATGGACAGTAATGGAAGAACAAGGAGTAGACGGCGGTGCATTAAAATAACATTCTATTACATAGATACTTATGTAAAATACAATAAATCAATAACTATTTATACGATAAACTAATACATGTTATTACAATAAACGAATACATATTTATATTACAAATTAGGTTTAAATACATACTTTTACGTAGCAGTGCTTAGATTGGAGAGATAGTGATTCTTTACCATATTTTTAAATATAGGTAATGTTTTAGCTCGTCTAATATCCAGTGGAAGTGCACTCCACAGTTTCACAGCTTTTACTGTGAATGACTTTTCATAGAACTGTGTAGTGGGGGGAGGTGTCTTGAGTTGAAGAGTTTCTGAGGAACGAAAACATCGGGAGTGGGTCATGTGCAGGAACACAAAACGTTCTTTGAGATAGGAATAAATAAAATAAAATAAATAAAATGTAGAAGGAATAAATAAAATATTGAATAGAATAGAAAGGATGTGAGCATTCCGGCTAAGGCGAATAGGTAACCACTTCAGATTTTTGCGATATTCAGAAATATGGTCATATTTGCGCAGACTAAATGTGAACCTTATACAAAATTTCTGTAAGCGTTCAAGCTTATTGAGCTGTTTTTCGGTTAAATCTAGTTATGAGGCGTCAGCATACTCTAATATTGGGAGTAAAAGGGATTGTGAACGAGCAATTTTAGTGGTCGTAAGTAGGAAATTACGTAAATTCTTAAGAGAAAAAGCGGAGGCGAAAAGTTTGCGGCTAGTTTCTGCCAATTGTGGTACCCAAGAAAGCTTTCTATCAATTAGTATTCCAAGGTTTTTAACCGTATCACAGAATAAATAATAGTACAAGTACAGAAGGCTAACTGAGTAAAGTCATTTAATTAAATAGCGACTCTCGCTACAACGCTATAAAGTGCAATTTAACTCGCACGGCGTTGCGAGCTTTCAATTATATTTACCTAGAAGGCGCTCGCCCACCGCGTGCCGGCTAGAATGCACCGTCTCACAACGCGCGAGAACTTCCATTGATCTAACCGTTTCAGAATCGATCTGTCCCTTTTTCGCTCGGTACGGTTGTATTAAGATATTATGACTTGTACTACTAATTATTCTGTGATATGTTATGACTTAGATATTGTAACAGAATAAATAAGTAATAATGTATTATGTTATTACTTATTATTATAAATTAAAATAGTTCTATTACATACAATGACATTCTTATCAGAATAGACCTACTACCTCATTTTTACTACCTACCTATCGCGTTTTCAGACCGCCGATAACTTTAGTGAGATACCTACCTACCTACGTGTCGTTGGTTGATTATGATTATATCCTATAGGTTATTGCATTGCACTTTGATGAATAAAGGTGCCTGTCCGAATTCCATGCTATTTAATGAGTGAAAAATAAATTGCTACCTACGTAATAAAAGGTATTAAAAGTAGGTAGGTATTATACGAGACATATATTATATAAATTCCTAATTAGTTGTAGGCTACTTACTAAGTCAGCACAGTAATTCATTTTCCGATCAACTATAAAATACAATAATATAAAATAATCAATTATAAAATTACGTTGATTGATTTAATAAACGACTTCATTTCTGCTCGGAAAAACCTTAAATATGCGTAGCTTCGGTATGGAACACAAATGAAATAACATAAAACTATAGGAACCTACGTAAAAAAAATATATCAATATCTAACTACATAACCAGGACCTATTATAGGTATTACAATTTATTACCTTTCAATATCCTTTGGAAACGTAAAGAATGACAATTCGTCATTTCTATCACTATTCAAACAGCCGAATGCTATGCAGTACTTTCTAGCTTTCTTCTTGGTACTCATAATTAAAACACGAATAAAGTTTGTCAATAACTTTACGTAAGTAGGTGCTCTATCGCTAAGTACAAGGCGCGCGACTCATCGAGCGCACGCTTGACACTCGACTGAACGGACCCGAATATTGGGTCCTTGAATTTATTTGTACTTGTTGCGGAGTGCGACCGCCCTGACCGTATCACTGATTTGAATGGGTGTTCCGTCGAAAATAACTTGTGGTAGGCGAAACCAATCTATTCTTGAAATCATTCTTGAGCTGCCTATTACAATAATTTGTGTTTTCGCTGGGTTGGTTCAACCTACCACAGGTTATTTTCGACGGTACACCCATTCAAATCAGTGATACGGTCAGTGATGCGGATGATTTACAAATTTGCACTCAGGCTCCTTTGGATTAATTATCTATATTAGTAACTCGTATGGCCTCAGCAGCCCGATTCCATAACTTGGCTACAATCGGATTATCACTTTTTTCATAGCAAATTCGACTCTATCGCAAGGCATTAGTGGCTGCGATATTGAGAATTCGATTGAAGCCATGTTATGGAATCGGGCTGCTGAGTCATCTGAGGCCATACGAGTTACTCCAGTTGGATATCATTGGTAGGTCAGCGTTAATTGTTTCGATAGCCACAGTTAATTTATTCAAAGGAGCCTGAGTGTAAATTTGTAAATCATCCGCATAAAGGTGATAGGAACTTAGGAGTTAATAAAGATTGAAAAGAGAAGAGGATATAAGACGCCGCCCTGAGGTACACCAGCAGTCGGATTAAACCAAGATGAGAAATTCTCATCAATGCGAACACGTTGTCGGTGACCATGCAGGTAACTATGAAACCAATCAATTACCGTTGGAGACATGTTAAGAGTACGCAAAAGTCTTAATAAAACGTCAAAGTCTACGCTGTTAAACGCATTACTGAATCTACGCTGTCAAGCACAAGGATAGTCGTATAATAGCAGAATAAATAGTAGCCGCTAGGTAGAGTAGTGGCCGTATTACAGAACTTGGTTTCAATCAGATTGTCACATTCTTCATAGCAATTTCGAGTCTATCGCAAGGCATTAGTTATAACGATATTGACAATCCGATTGAAATCAAGTTTTGTGGCCCTATTACAGAACTTGGCTTCAATCAGATTTTCACTTTTTTCGTAGTAATTTCGACTCTATCGCAAGGCACTAATGAATTTGACAGCTTGAAACCGATATGATCAACACTGCGTAATAGCACTGCTGTGGTCGGGGCACTGTGGCCGTATGACAGAATTTGGTTTCAATAAGATTGAAACTTTTTTTATAGCAACTTCGACTCTATGGCAAGGCAATAGTGATATCGATACTGACAATCCGATTGAAACCAAGTTCTGTGGTCTGTGGTCACAGAAGTGCTATTACGCAATGTTGATCAAATCGGTTTCAAGCCGTCAAATTAATTAGTGCCTTGCGATAGAGTCGAAATTGCTATGAAAAAAGTGACAATCTGATTGAAGCCAAGTTCTGTGGTCGGGCCCCCGACGCAGTGCGGGCCTCTGGGCCCCGCAGCCCGATTCCATAACTTGGCTTCAATCGGATTGTCAATTTTTTCATAGCAAATTCGACTCTATCGCAAGGCATTAGTGGTTGTGATACTGAGAATTCGATTGAAGCCAAGTTATGGAATCGGGCTGCCGTTGTGCTATTACGCAGTGTTGATCATATCAGTTTCAAGACGTCAAATTCATTAGTGCCTTGCGTAATGAAAAGTGTCAATCTGATTGAAGCCAAGTTCTGTGGTCGGGGGCCCGACCACAGAACTTGGCTTCAATTAGATTGACACTTTTTTCATAGCAATTTCGACTCTATCGCAAGGCACTAATGAATTTGACAGCTTGAATCCGACATGATCAACATTGCGTAATAGCACTGCTTCCCCTTTGGCGCTGTAGCAACCAAACCGTATCTTCTTTGTAGTTTGTGCAACCAACCAAAGTCCAACTACAAACCAAGGGTGCATTCCGTGGCCCAATTCCATAACTTGGCTACAATCGGATTATCACTTTTTTCATAGCAAATTCGACTCTATCGCAAGGCTTATTATTTGTTATTAGTGGCTGCGATACTGAGAATTCGATTGAAGCCAAGTTATGGAATCGGGTTGCTGATTCACGATAATATCGCTGTGAGCGATCACATTTTTTTTTTTTTTTTTTTTAGGAATGACTAATGCTGTTGGCCTTATTGGCCTCTACAGCTTGAACCGGACGGTGGGGCGGGCGCTTACAAGCACTCCGCCGCAATGCGTGACGCAGAAGGCGCACGCCAAAGTTAAAATTTAGACGACCCGCACGAGGGTACCCAGGGGGTACGGCCCTCGGCTTGGACGGCCGTCTGATTACGGGGGTAACGAACTAAACTAAACACCCCTGGATCGCTACCGTTAAGTAGTGATCGAGGGGGCCCTGAACAGTGGCTAGGTGCCCTTTCATTGATTATTATAACTGACCGCCGATTCGTAATACACCTTCGAGAAGAATCGGCAAGAAACTCGAAAGCGAATAATATCTGACTATGTGTTATGGGACCTTCGACCTCGCCGGCGAGGTCGGTGTCTGTGTCTAAGTGTGTTGATACCCCCTGGCGGGTTGCCAGAGGTGGTCGAATTGGACGAGGCCATCGCTGCCAGTACTTTGACTGCGATGGCGTCGTCCGGATCGTCCAGGACATTGCGGGGACGTCTACGGAGGGCGATACTGTCTGTCGTATAGTCGGAGGCTTTTACTACGAGCGGGTTGGGGTGGTGGGGCGCCGCATCAAAGTAGCGGCGAGAGGCATCTTTCATGAATTGACTGATCGAGGGAAGCTCGACATCGCGGTGCAGGTCGGCGTTCCTCTGATACCAGGGAGCGCCGACTGCATTTCGAAGGAATTTATTTTGGACTACCTGGAGCGGCTCCAGGATTTCCGGATCGGCGTGCGCGAATGCTATAGACGCGTAAGTCATGACGGGGCGGATGCAGGCTTTGTAAAGCGTCACCTTATTCCTAAGGGACATTTTACTCCGCTTGCCTAAGAGATGGTAGAGGCGGCCTTGGAAGAAGGACGCCCTGTTACGGACTACTTTGACGTGTTTGTCGAATTTCAGTCGATAATCAAGGGTAACTCCTAGGTATTTGGTTTGTTTGGTCCACGGGATGGGTTGATCGAACATCGTAAGACGACCGGATGGATGGTTCCGCTTGGTGTCCTCAGTAAAGCGCATTGCTGCGCTCTTCTCAGGGTTCACCAAGATGCGCCATCTTCGGAACCACTCTCCGAGGGCGACGAGCGCCTTTTGGATGCGTTTCCGAAGATGGGTTGGCTTCCATCCGGTCGCGTAAATCGCGGTATCGTCGGCGAAGAGGGAGATCTCTACGTTAGGGGGGCGCGGAAAATCGCTTGTGAACAGTGAGAACAGAAGCGGGGAGAGCGCGGAGCCCTGAGGGACTCCGGCTCTGATGGGGTGAGGATTTGATTTGACTCCCTCGACACGATAGCGAAAGCTGCGGCCTTTGAGGTAGTCTTGTACTATGAGCACAAGACGGTCTGGCAACCCGAGCTGGTATAACTTGTATATCAGCCCGGCGTGCCAGACTTTGTCAAAAGCCTTAGCCACGTCTAGGAAGACGGCTATCGTGGTTTGGGGTTTCGGATATCTGTTGAAGCTAGCGAGAATGTGCTCCGTGATGCGGTGCACCTGTTGGGGGCAAGAGTGTTTGGCTCTAAAGCCAAACTGCTCGTCGGGGAGGAGTTTCTTTGAGTTTACAGTGAACCAGAGTCGTCTCAGAATGAGTCGCTCGTAGATCTTCCCCAGAGAGCTGAGGAGACTGATTGGACGGTAGCTAGTGGGCAAGGTAGATTTCTTGCCTGGTTTGTGAATGCCGATGACGTCGGCACTCTTCCAGGCGTCGGGGAACGAGTGATTGCTCATAGCGGCATTGAAGATGCTGACTAAGAGGTAAACTAATGGGACAGAGAGGTGTTTGAGCACCCTGTTGCTGATACCGTCAGCACCAGGGGCCTTCCGTACCTTGAGACCCTTGATTATCGACTCGACCTCGGCCGCTTTCACGGGCTCGAGGGGTGGGTCAGTCGGAGGTTGGGCGTTTCTAAGTTCGATTTCGCGGTCCACCGCGGCGATGTGGACATGATCGACGTGATCGTCGGTGAGGGAGCATTGGGCTTCGAGGCTCTCGGCCAAGCACTCGGCCTTTTCGTCGTCTTCGAATGCCGGAGGGAGGTCGACCCTTTCGAGGGGGGGAAAAGCTGTTTGGGTGTCTGACTTGAACTTTTTCGCCAGCTTCCAATACGCTAGGTGAGATGGCGAAATGTCAGTCAACTGTTCGTCCCATCGATTGTTACGCAAATCCTTTATGAGCTTCTTTACCGCGCGATGAAGGCCTTGCATAATGGATTTGGTAGTCGGGGTGGGTTCCGCGTCGTGGTGTCTGATTGCTGCGTTCCTTGCCGTCATCAGCCGCCTCACGCTCGCAGGCAGGTTCCAGAGGCGGTCGTCCACCGCTGGCACCTGCCTGGAGCACTCACCTACGACGGTGGTGAGGTGGCTGGTGAGGGCATCGATCGAGCGAGTTACGTCGTCGGTCGTGACAATGTCGTCGGGGATGAGGTCGAGGTCGGGTGAACTGATAGGTTTGAGGGCTTTCCCCAAACGCTTCCAGTCCACTATCGTCTTGGTCGGAGTAGGGGAGAGTCGGTTGACTGGCTCTGGGCCGAGGCGCATGACTACGGGACGGTGGTCTGAATCTAATTCCTGATATACTTGAATCGAGCGGAACTTAAGGGAGACGTTCTTTAGTAGTGGTATGTCTAGTATGTCAGGTCTGCAGTTGACATTAAACGGATAATGAGTCGGTTCCAGCGGTGGGATGACTTCGATTCCAAGCGGGTCGACTAGGTCGTAGAGTGTCGTACCCTTGGGGTTGGTGGTTGCACACCCCCACATGACGTGCTTGGAATTGAAGTCACCCGCCAGGATGACCGAGCTACCTAGGGAGAGAAGCGCCTCGAGGTCGCTCCTGAGTAATTCTTTAGAGGGGGAGAGGTAACACGAACCTATAACGACCGATTGATGATCGGTCATTGCTAGTCGGCAAACTGAGGCTTCTAAGTTGATCAGCGGAGGGGTTATTAACGGGACGCAGTGAAGAGACCTCTTATAGTAAATAAGAGTACCTCCGAGATTGGCGGTGACTCTGTCGTTTCGAATGACCCGGTAGTTCGCAATCCCGGGATTGCGCTTACTCGGTTTAAGAAAGGTCTCTTGCACTAGCATAAAGTCTGTCTGGTAGGTCTTACAGAATTCGTGGACTTGATCGCGTTGGTCTGAGAGGCCGCTAGCATTAAACCATGCTAGCGTGATGCTACGGGGTTTTAAATACGTTTCGTTAGCCATTACAAAGGTTATTATTTGACGTTGCGGAGTGAATCCATAAGCGCTTTGTGCTCAGAAAGTGCTCGGATGATTTGAATGCTATTTTTACAAGAGCGGAGTTTCGACGCGAGCTCGTCAACTTCGCTCATGTCGATATTGATATATTCGAGGACTAGGGACAGATTGTCCTGTTGTCCTTCTGGCTGCTGTTGTTGGGGACGGGGCGCGGGCCCTGGGGTCGGCAAAAGAGCACGTGCCTGAGGAGGCCGATAAGGTCCGACGGGGGGATAGGGGTCTCGCGGTCTGAGGAGGGGTTGAGGCGCAGACTGCGCCTTGGCCCAGGCGTTCGCCTTGGGTGGGGGAGCCGGGTTGTAATTGTAATTGTCGTAGTTGGGCATCGGGGGGGCTAAATTCACCTTAGGGGTGAAACGTTGCCAGCGTGAGTTAGTGGGAAGGGGAGGGCGCGTTAAGAGACGACGGCCTCGTCCTTTAACGCTCCTAGGAGCTTTCGGACATCCTTTGTAGTTAGCAGTATGACCTACTGACTGGCAAAGGACGCAAGCTGGTGGTTCGGGGGTATCGCGGGTGCGTGTGCACTCGCTCGTGCCGTGGTCGCCCAGGCATTTCACGCAGCGCGGTTTGCAGTGGCAAGACCGCGCAGCGTGGCCATAGAGCTGGCACTTGTGGCACTGAGAGAGAGTGCCTTTCTTATCGGGGGTCTCGACCGAGAGTCCCGAGAGGTTGACGACCTTCTTCAGATTGAAGATGGCCTTACCCTCGGGGCTCTTGTCCGAGATGACTATGACTAGGTCAAGTGGGACACGGTTGTAATTGTGCATTCTGTGCACTGCATGGACTGGGTATCCCTGGGACTTAAGGTCCTCGAGGACGAGACCGGTCTCGACCTCGCTAGGAATACCGCGAATGACTACGCGGAGCATCTTCTCCTCCTCGAGCACATACGTAAAGAAGTATATGTGCTCATCGTCGAGGATCTTTGTAAATCGACGATGGTCGTCCGAAGTCGGAACCTGGACTTTAATCCCTTGCGCGGTGTTGGACGCGGATGTAAAATTGATCCTTTTGGCGGAAAGGATCCGTGAAACCTTGTCCCACTTGGCCTTGTCCTTAATGAAGAACGGGGGCGGGGGTTTTGTGGACACCCATCCGGGAGCTCCCTGAAGGGGAGCTCTGGTTGGGGGAGCGGGCTGAGGTGTTAGGCACGCGGCCTTCGCGGGGTTAGCCTGAGGGCTGGAGGGTGCGTCCTCGCGGGGGCGCTTCGATCGTACAGTAGGGTCGACCTCCATCGAGCTAGTGGAGGCTTGGCTTTTTGGGGGACTCGCGGGGGGAGTCGATTTTACCGGTTGACGGACTACGGAGCGCGAACGTTCGCGGGAGGGCTTGGACCTGGTGTCCACGGATGCGGCGCGGTTACGGAGGCGGGGATCGCGGGGGTCGCGGGAGTCGCGGGGTTCGCGGGGGGTGCGTAGCGCGGTGGCATCGCGGGTGGTTGCAGCAACGGGTGCGGGTTTGGGGGCTTTATTCCCCTTCGGCGAGCTGGGGCGAGCAGGTACGATGGGCGATCACAGTGATATCGGTTTGGGGCATGGTCGGTGTAATCGCAAAATGGCGGATGTAATGACGTAATCCGCGACGTCACAAGGGATATCGTTGTTGTGCTCACGGTGACTCGGTACGCGTTTTAGCGCGATAATATCAATTTTTGCGCGTCTCGGAATGCACCCCAAATCCCCCAAACAAAGCTAACGGCGCGGTCCGAATCAGGCCATAATCGATATTTTCGCGCTCACAAGCGGTTCAATTCAGCATAAGCGCGCCAACGACAGACTGACGATATCGCGTGTGATGTCATAGATGACGTCATTATAGCCGCCATTTTTAACTTACGATGATTATGCTCCTGCGTGAAGTCACTGTAAGCCTTATGTCAAATTTGAAGTTTCTGCTATACATCGCCGGTTTTGTGAACTAACGCAAAGAGAAAATAACCCTTACAAGCTAAGTTGAGTTGAGATTAAAGAATATAATCACTACGTACATCCCCATATCTTCCTATATGGTCATTGCTGCCTGCGTTTAGAATTTTGGAGAAAATTGAAGTCTCTATTAGTGATGAAGGGGAGCACCGGGAGAACCGGGAAGCAGTTCACCCTCCGTTTGACAAGAGGTCAAACGAACTAAATTGAGTGAGTCCACGTCAAAGAGTAAAATTATCCGCGATCAAAGGAAGGTCCGATACAAAATCACGCTAACGGTGGCTGACAGCACTGTGAGCTGTCAAAATCGCAATTTTTGATTCGGACCGCAGTTATTTCTGTCAACGCTTTTGAGCAATGAAAGTCGATTCGGACCGCGGCCTAAACATATCAATCTCTACCTAGTCTGTGAAACATATCACGTATCTCTACCTAGTCTGTGCATTTCACATTTTCAGGTTATATTTTGCTGTGATATGGTAGGAAAATAAAAATAAATCCCATGTTAGTTTGTGTGATTGAAAACTAAAAATAAAAGCGGATTATTTACTAAAATTATGGCTCTCCATAGTAGCATTCGCTCATTGATCAACAGAATTGCCATAACCGAACTAAGAGCAGGTGTACGTTTTTATTCTGAAGCCGCCGAAGAAGGATCAAATGAAGAAGAGAAAACCGTGGACCCCGCAAAAGATAGGACCAAGCTAATACCAGTGGAGACGAGTATGAGGTACATGCAAAGCAAAGCCTACGAGCAAACATACGGCGAGAAGCCTGTATGGTTAATGTATCGCCGTAATCACAAGGGTGGATTTGCTCCTCGCAACACCAGAAAGTCCTGTGTGAGAAACGGTATAATATCTACTGGAAATCCGTGTCCTATCTGCCGAGATGAATATCTCATTCTTGACCACAGAAACACCAAATTGCTGGAACAGTTTATTTCTCAGTACACTGGGCAGGTTAGTAATTTACTAATTTAAGACTAAGTTGTAGATTATCGCTCCACGATTTAGGGGGGGGGGGGGGTTAGATCCCCCATTGTAGGAAAAGTTCATGTTATTAGTTTCATTCCAAACATTTCTACAATAGATTACATTGTTTTCAGGTGTGAAAGGGAGTGGTGGTCCCCCCCTTGATATTTCCAAAATATTAGCCTCTCGCCTTAGCCTTCTAACGGCCATGGCTGAGTCAGACCGGACCTGCTTTATTTAGATGGACTGGAGGGTTGAGGGGAGGACCAGACACTCAAAAATAGAGGTGTGGAGACCATATTTAATTCGGAGAGGAGCAGAGGCTCCCCTCTATTTTTTGAGGACACTCTTTTTTTCTCTTCGAAATAGTATTTTTGTTTATTAATACAGTCTGAATAAATAAAACAGGGTCGAAGGCCAAGACGAGAGGCTAATATCTCGGAAATATGAAGGAAGGTTCAACCACTTCCCCTTACCAATCCCTCCTCCATATAAAAAAGTTTTGGTATTAACATAAATAAAAAATATGTTGGAAAGGGGGTTATGGAACATTTCCTTCAAGGGGGGAGGTTCTGCCCGTGGCTTTGCCAGCTTGGTCATTTCTCTGGTTTAAAAGTAACTTATGTATTATTTCAGGACCAAAAGTACATATGAAGTATAATATACTACATTTCATCAAAATTAGATCAGCAGTCTAATAGTTTTTTTCGGCTTATAGCAGAGATACAAAGTACATCAGATTTTATGTCTAAATCTAAGCTATCCAATAGTGAAAACTCCATTTCAATCAGTTTAGTAGATTTTATGTTATATGCAAACATACAGATCAGTATTTTATGTCCCTTAGATTATTTTATTTTATTATCTTTGTTGTACAGACTTTTTGTTACCCGCAGCAGTATTAGAATATAGTTTTTTTTTATTATTTGTTATCAGTTATTCACTCATGTGAATAACATAGAATTTGACTACATGGATTTTGAAAGAATTAACTAAAACTTAGGTTTAATCTTTTGCAGATATTGGATGCTTTTAAAACTGGCCTCTGTCAGAAGAAACACAAAGAGCTCCTCGTTGCCATCGAGCGTGCCTGGGACCAGGGACTACTGACGTATGATGTACCTTTCAGAGAATATGATTACTCTTTATACAACAAGGCTGCTGCCTAAACATTATTTATTATAATATTTATGATGTAGTTAATTAAATAGTCATAGTATAATCTGATATATTTTTATTGCACAAAATAGAACATGGAAGCACAGTCCTAATGGCACATAAACATAACACCACATTATTCATCTTAAAAGTGAACTAAACACAACTTCTTTGTTAAATGTTGTGATTAAACTTATCTTAAAGAACACAAACAAAATCTACACAACAACTTGTATATGTATTTCTATTAATGTAGTTTAAAAACAGTAACCTCGGGTTTCTGAAACGTTTGTTAACTTTGACAACAGATTAAGTCTATTGCTGTCTTTGTCATTTGTTTAGTGCCAGACAAAGGCAGCATTAGAATTAATCCGTTGTTAAAGTTAACAAATGTTTCAGAAACTCGAGGTAAAATTGTTTATGTAATCAGTTCAGTAGTTTGATCTGTACAAACAAAAAACATAAGTTTTGCAGTTGAGCCCATAGAAGTTCTTTAACATTTTAAAAAGATAAGTTTGTCATTATGCTCGTTCCTGGGGTGTAGATAAGTCTAACTTTTTTCTTTGTAAACATATCTGTTTATTTCTAACTAGCAGTGCCCGCAGCTATACCCACATGGTAATTTCTCTGGGTTAAAAGTAACCTAAGTCACCCAACAGTGAAAATCGCATTTCAGTTGGTTCAGTAGTTTTTATATGATGTGCAAACATACACACAAACCGACACTTATTTTTCAATTTTCACTTTCTTCACTACCTAACTTATTTCAAGTCTCCAAGACTAATTTATTTTTTAATAAACTAAACTTTTAGTTACTGCTTTTTTATAAGTATAGATAATCATCAGAATCTCAATGACTTGTAAAAGTGCTACTATTTTGCCTATTTCTACGAATAAATAATAAGTCAGGAAACGTAACAGCGTTAATAAAATGACCCAACAAAAGTCGTGCCCAAGTAGGTGGGGCTTAAAAGTCGTGTCCAGCACGTCATCAGTCGTACATTTTTCATGCAAGCGAGCACATGTCATATCTTCGCGTACGTTTTAATTTTATCATTGTGAACTACAGCTGTGAATCATCATGCCATCATGTGTTGTGAAGTGGTGCAGGAGCCATACAAGATTAAAAAGTCCAGGGATCACTTTTCACTAGTAGTAGTTGTAAAATTATAATTATATTCAAAGACGTTCAAATACATTATCAAACCGCGATGGTCAATACTATGCAAAATGAAGTCAGTCAATTTTTGCACTAAAGTTTAATTTCTACTCGATGAAATTTTGAAATTAAGCTGTTATTTTTTTCACGCAGATGATTTATACCTAAGAAACGTCAACATATTTGGGAGAATACTAAACAAAATGAGCAAATAAACAATAATGAACGATTATAGTTGGTATGTAATATAGGTTCGGCTTTTTCGACTCATGGGAATAACAATAGCATTAAAAAAAACAGTTCATAGTTTGATCGAATTAAAGCACGTTTAATTTTTCAGGCTAATGAAAATTCACCTTCTGGAAATTTTGAAGTGTTTGATTTACTTCAGTTGCTCAAAAAAAACAAATAATGCAAACCCTCAAGGAATAAGGCACAAAAACTTGTAAGATTTCACTATTATTTTTTGCACTTAATATTTAGGTTTGATAGGAATTTTTATTTTAGCTGTATATGTGTATCTATTTCAATTAGAGATAGTCTTTCATAGATTTGAAACTGATCTTCAATAAGGTTATTTTCAGGAGAATAATATCAACACTGAATGTAATGTAATGTTTGCAACACCGTCATTACATTCAGTGTTGATATTATTGCAACACCGTCATTACATTCAGTGTTGATATTATTCTCCTGAAAATAACCTTATCAACCAAGAAAAACAAAATTAAAAAATAATGTTATTTCAACCGAAGTCTTTAGTTTTGAAGAAAGAGGATCATGCGTTACGCCGATAAATATACCATCGTCAGATATTGAATCTGCTCTGAATACTCCTAAAATACACATTTTAAAGCAAAAACTAAGAAAAAAACTATTTTGGCAATATAACGACTATCACAGATCAGAAATCTACAACGCCCAAATAAAAGATTAACTATGAAGAATATTTCACTTAAAATATTTTATCCCAATTGAAGAAAAATGGATTTGGCGATACTACAGAAAATACTGCATTGAATGATTTTTCGGACGATATAGTTTTAGCCCTTAAAAGGAAAAAGTCAAAAGTTACTTTGATCTTTGATGGCTGTGCATCTAACATCGCTACCAGTCAGGCGAAACAGCTTAATAAAAAACTGTTCATAACTGTTGTATCAAACGTGAGCTAATTTCTATGGCGGCTATCTTTTCTACTTCACTATATGCATGACCTTCTTGCACGCCTTCGCTATGAATATGTGTTCTGTGGTTTAACTTTGTTTACAAAATTATTAGGCAAGTTGTTTTTGTGATAATTACCGTCTGTTGATGTATTTAATGCTTTGAAGGTGTTTGTTTCTACATTAAATAAATAATAGTGTAATTGAGTTTGAAAGTTTTCTATGCAATGAGCTATAAAACTTGCGAAATTTATGGTTTGCGATCTGTTAGAGCGACGGGTCAAAAACGAACATTTATGGCTAAATTTCCACTGAATAAATATAGGTAAGTGGTAAATCTATTCGGTAATCTATTAGGTACAAGAACATAATGATTTTTCTTTCATAATATTCAACAAAATAACATAGCCTTGCTAGCACTAGTGCGGTGCCGGTGTTATCGATATTTTTTCTAACCCGTTATTCGACATTCTAACCCGTTATTCGACATTTGGCTCCTAATCTTATTCTAAGTCCTTCTGCATTCCACGCTATATAATAGTAAACGTAGTAAAAGTATAAATTTAGAATACCTAATGTCGCGTAGCATAAAACCGCTTAATCTTCTAATTTTCATTAAATTATTATTTTCAGGTGCAAAAACTGGATACAAGTGACCGATAAGAGGACTTGACATACATACCGATCGAAAAGCTGCATGAATTAAATATTTCTGTGGCAAACATTTTCGAAACACCGACTACAAAAAGAAACAATTCAATTTAAAAAAAATTGCTACTCCTTAACTGCTATTAATCACGGACCACTGCTACTTTGTAATATTAAGTAAGGAGTAAGGAAGATTAGACATTATTTCAAGGGAAAAAGACACAGATTGTGTTGTGTACTATATGATGTATTATTTTTGTATGTAATAAAATCCACATGCTTAGAAAAAACATTATTATTATAAACCCCATGTAAATTAAAATAGTCCTAATACGTTTTTTTTTCTCTAAATATCGATATCGATAAAAATGTGCTATGTTTGCAGACATTGTCATGTTTGCTAACATGCTCGATATAGAGTGTTATTACCTATGGTCATTAGTTTTGTTATGTTGAACTTATTCTCAGCGCTCGTTTTAAAAATTCACAACATCCGTTCCAATATACGTCAGTCCCGTCTCTTCTTACGTAGTATTTATATACTCTTTGATCGCTACGGCTAAGACGTTGGGTTGCAATTTTGAAGACACAAACAATTCAAAATCGTTTTTGACCACCCATCTACCGGAGACCCAGTAGTTGTAATAGTAGATCCATTTCATATGGTGAAACTTGTGCGTAACACATTAGAGGAAAAAGACACTCGTAGATAAAAACAAGAAAAAAAATTGAGTGGGCACATTTGCAGAAACTGAAAAATGTTCAAGATATCGTTGGATTGCATTTTGGGAATAAATTATCAAATCGGCATCTATACTTCCGAAATAATATCATGAACGTGAAACTAGCGATTCAAACCTTAAGTCAAAGTGTAGCTGATGCGATTAAGTTTGGTTCGCAACAGTTAAACATGCCTGATTTTCAAGAAACAGATGCAACTGTTAGCTTTTTAGAAACGTTTAACAACCTTTTCGACATACTAAATTCAAGACCGACCGATACGGGTTACGATTAAACACCCTTTTTCAGTGGTAGAAAAAGAAAAACTACATGACGTTTTGGATCAAAGCAAAAAATATATTAAAGGTCTCTAAATCAATGTGCAGTCAAAAAAAAACTCGAACAGTAAATGGACAAAGAGTAACAGTATATACTAACTCTTTGAAACCAGTGACCAAAACTCAGTCCAAAACTGGACTTCTAGGACTCCTCATATGTATTTCAAGTTTTAAATTACTTTTTGCACGGCTAGTAGAGTTACAAATATAGAAATTTATTTAACCATATTAAGCCAAGATCATATTGAGTTGTTTTTGGAGTGATTTGGATGGATTGCAACAATAACCCAAACGCCTGACAGTTTATGGAAATATATAAAAATAATTTACTGAACTTGAACCTCAGCTCTAAATTCACAGGCTGACAGGAGGACATTCCGTTTTAAATTTCTCAGAATCCGTCTTCACTACATTGCGAAGAAAGATTCTCTTTTAATGTCTTCTGGACAAAAACTTAATAAATTAATTATATTTCGTGGCACAAAGAATTTAATGAATTGTAAAAAGTGAGCCAAAAAAAAAACATTGTACAGTAATATTGTTTTATTACTGACTTGGTCCGGTCCACTTATTGCATAACATCGTCCACGCCGCTATGACTCAGCTGTCATAGCAGACATTGCATTACGCGCGTGAACCAATCCCTGCTTTCGTTCTGAATTTAAACCAATCACCAAGCATGTCTATTTGTAACCTTGGAAGTGATTCGTACTTTGAATCTTATGTCGTTTTGGTTTGAAGTAGGGGCACTTTTATTGTGACATTTGTTCTTAATTAGAGTTCCTGACTTATTATTTATTCGTAGGCCTATTTACAATAAATTATTTGACTTTGACATACGTATAGCTAATTATTAAAACCATCTCAAAAGATTTTTCTGTCAAACAAAAAGAGTGCTTCAAAACTGGATCACCTATTTTTGACATGGAGGACAAAGAAACACACATAAACTAAAACTCCCATGTCAAACTCATTACACTTCTTTTGTTGTTTTAAATCAGGGTATAATTAATACGTTATAAAATTCAATTAATTTCTTATTATATAGATAATAATAGGCACCCCAAATTTAATTTTATATTAATAAAATGTTAAAATAAGTACTTGTAGCCTCCACCATTATGTATCAGCACCATTGTTATTGTACAGTTTGGGCCAGAATAAAATAATTAGCCTATAAATAAATTCCTTCGCATGTCTGCCAAAAGCTCGTATTGAAACTCTTCTTGCTCAAAAGTAAAAGATAAAAGTTGGGTAAGTCTACTATGTAAAGTTGTCCATGATTTTAGTTCTGTTTCTTTGTAGAAGCAGCTCTCTTATCAGTGCCGATTTCTCTCTCTCCAATACAGATATTCTTTCATTTTTTCTATTCACCTCCTGAAACAATGATAAATTTCCTTATTAAATTTTTAATGTGTATGGAACAAGCTTTATCTACAATTCTACATTTCACACATTTATATAGAAAACCAACAAAAATCGAGTTATGGGTATATCTTGATCAATTATAACTACAGTAAAGTTTAAGGTGAATTAAATTTATAGCTTGTAAAGATAGCATTAGTAATTCCGGTGCATTTGTTATTCCATCTGTGGAACTCATTGTTTGGCCTAAATAATATGTTACTAGTGACGCCCCGGATTCGCACTGGTAACGCTCACACCGCAGCATTTTTCTTACTTTTAGCATTATAACACACGTCGTTACTTCTAAAAAAAATACGCCAGTAAACGTAATTCAAAATCTTTGGCAGCAACGATCGTGGTGTTTTTTGACCATTTTACAACTGCATTATTACTCATGTACTTGACAGACATATTATTATTTCGTTTCCATGGCAACTTGTCATTATAATTTCGTTTCCATGGCAACATGTGGTTCCGTTCTGTATTTTTGATACCTTGGGTTACATTGTTGCAATTTTTATAGGAATCTCTAATTTCTTGAAAAATAAAATAGTGCCCATTATACTCGCTGATAATGTAGCTTTCAACAGGTGAAAGAATTTTTAAAATCGGTTCAGTGATTTTTTATATATGTCTATAATATATGTTGTAACTTTTAAACTTTCGCGATTCGAACACATAGTAATTCCGGTAATTAAGTCCCGTTTAAATATTTAACTATATAATATATGTTTATTCATAATGATACTAGTGTAGATGTAAATAGGTAAATTCAGTCAGACTGATTTCGTTCGTTTGTTTTGAAAAACAACATAATCAATGACACTGTAGAATACGAGCGAGGATCGTAATCGTACCTCAGACAGCATTCGGTTTTGGGAGCGCAGCACGGCAGCGTTGGGCGCTGCGGGATTCGGGGTGAGCGAGGCGGTCGGCAGCGCCAGGTTCATGTGCAGCGACAGCGGGCCGTGGCGCCAGCCCGCCGCCAGCGCCCCCAGCTGCCGGTTCAGCTCCACCACTCTCGCTCGGAGCAACTCCAGCCGTTCCTGTTGCGCTTCGCTCCAAGGTTCCTAGACAAACAAGGAGATATGTTCAATGGAACGTTACAGTCATTTACTAGAATAGTTTTGTTCGTCGTCTATTCGTCGTCGTCGAACATGTTTGCGCCTGAAATAAAGTACTATTTTATTTATTTAGTTAGACCTTTAAAGTGACCATGGTCCTTTCATGTCTATCTTTTTTCATGAAAGGGCAGAAAAAAATACATGCCTAGACCACAGAATAAATAATAGTATTTCATACCACGACGTGAAATGAAAGAACAATAGTTTTCTGTTTTCACTCCTTTAGTTGTAGTGAAGGTAGTGTGAAGCAAGGAAAAAAGACTTACGACCGGTTTCTGAGGTACTTTTATCGATGTTTTATCAATTCAATAGCTGAACCCAGCTAAATCTGATGTCAATAAGGGTCAAAACCGTGTGTTTTTTTAATGTATGTACTTACATTGCTTCAAAATCATTTAAAAGGAGTGACGATTTTGTCCCTTATTGAAATTAATCAGATTTGGTCAGATTCAGCTATTGAATAGATATGCCATCGATAAAAGTACCTCAGAAACCGGACATTAATCACTTCACCAAAATAAAGGATGTCCTCAAATCGACTGTGTTTTTTTCTATGATAGGCATTGTGGTCCGTTTCGTATACTTTGACCACCCTTTACCCTTTGAGCACCCCTATCCTTAAAAAATAAATACCTAATAATGTCACTTGATCTACCGAAGAGCACCATTTTTTCCTTCGAGTTCCTTCACAGCTCCAAATTCCTGAAAGTCTATATCAGAAACTTTTGCAAACTGGAACATACATGCACTTATAGTAGCAGATGTAA
Source organism: Alsophila aescularia (assembly GCA_946251855.1). Classification (NCBI taxonomy): domain Eukaryota; kingdom Metazoa; phylum Arthropoda; class Insecta; order Lepidoptera; family Geometridae; genus Alsophila; species Alsophila aescularia. The sequence goes on from OX276375.1 coordinate 49,612,516, forward strand.
AACTACTATACACACTGCATAGGTAACTATTTATAACGTCTGCATAAGTAGTATTTAACTCTGAAGCACTGAGTAGTTATCCACATTTTATAAAAACTTGTCACGCACGGCCTTGAACTCAATAGAATGTTGCTTGTCTAAACTTCCCAACATTATTGTGCATTAGGTACATCATTGTTGCACACTTGTGATACTTAAAAAAAATGTAGAAGAAATAATCTTCTTTGGAGAAGTGTCAGTTTTCTACAGTTCCCGGTGGACTCTATATTCTAGCGAAGTCAGCGTAGCTACGGTCTTTTTTCAAAATCCTTATCCGTGGTTTCCATATTAGAGACATCCATATGTGATGTTTGTACAGTCTAGGATACGTAAACACATACTCACCACATAAGCACCCGTCCTGCCGGCGTATCTCATTTTGTCCTGGATTTCTGTGAGTTGTTTTAAATACCATTCCCGAGCTTCTTCCACTGCTGATAATCCTTGCAGTAACACATCCTTTTCCTGCTCGATTTGTTTCATTCGTTTCAAAAGGTTGTAATCGACGCCGTTATGTAAAGTGTGGCGGCGAGGCTCTCGGCGCCGGGACGTGCGTCGGAATTGCGACTGGGTTTCGTTAGAGGAACGGCCATCTCCCAGTCCCCTGCTCTGCTCATCCACTACACGCGATATTTCATAATTCAATTTACCATCTAATATTTCTTCGTTGTCGAAACCTGTTTCCTCTTCGGACTTGTATCCTACTCGCGAACTTTCCTTCCTATCCGTTGGTTGTTTTTCCAACCTCGGTGGCTTCGGTGGACCGTAAATCCTGTGAGAGGATTCGTGTTTAAGGACAGAGGCTCCGCTATTGTGTTGTTGTTGAGGGTCTTGGACTGCTTCTTTACGTGCAATTAGTTGTGGCATACTCATAGTTCTGTGTTGCGTCGTGTTTTCTGTATTCTTCATGACATTCCAGTTCCTGTTTATACTCTGTGGGTCATTAACATCCAATAAAGGCGCGGAAGGAGGGCGGTGACTTTGAGCGTTGATTATTTGTGTATGTAGTCCTGTGTTGTGCACGTCGTCGTTGAGTCTATCTCCCTTATTAGAAGCATTTTGTACCTGATTGCGAAGGAGACATATTTTCAGACCAGCACAGAATCTTTCGAATGTTAGTAACCCGTCGTGGGAAGCGACTTTTTGTAAGCTCTCTATGACACCGCGCGGCAGGCCCCTGGTGCGATCATCGCGCCATCGGTTTTCAATGTCGGTTAATCTAACATATCCCGTACGTTTGTCATCCATGATGTCAAACAGCGTTCGCATTGCAGCCACAAACTGCGACGGTAAAGATTCCATATTCATCAATGCAGCTTGAGTCATGTTAAGTAAGTATGAATGTAGGTAATACCCACATACCTACAAAACGTTTCCAAATTTCTTCACACTTCGCAGCTTCCGAGATTGAAAGTAGAACTGGCGTAACAAATTAACAATACAGCAGCATTCTGATTTTGTGCCCGTGAGTTTACTCAGGATTTACACACTGATTCTAGTTAGAGAATTACCTACATGATAAGTTCATCAAAAGTTGTCCACAAAACACTGCTCATCAGTTCCACAGACAAAACTAGTAGCCGACGATCTCAGACTTCGTTACGGGGTCACGCTTGCTCGGGTGACATTATGAGGACACCAGTTTGGCCGTGTGTCGAACGGTATGTGAGTCTGGTGCCGGCCGCAGGCGCACCGCACCTACCGGCCAGTGGGAGGGAATTCGCGAACGCGTGTGAGCGGGAGAACCGGTCAAACCACATTTCGGTCACTTCGAAGTCGGCCGAGCCACATCGAGCGAGCAGGTAGGCGAAGGATGTACGTCGGTGACTGAACCCACACAGTCCCATTGATAACAATATTATGCAGTTACCTACTTACTTATATCAACAAGATATAAGTTCAAAAACTAAAACCCGACTACGGTCGGGTAAAAAATAGCCTTTGACACTCTTGCGATGAAGACGAATCGACTAATACCCGCTTGTCAAAATTGGACCAATTTTTTAGTTTGAACACCACCACATGATTTTGATGTGGTTTTTTATGTTTGAAAGCTGATGTGATCGAGATTGTTCTTAGCTATAATGGGGGGATGGGGGTCGAGGGTTATATAATTTTTTGATTTGGGCTTGTTATCTAGCACTGCGCGCTGTATACAGCTGCTGTATATTGCGCGACGGACTCGTGTCTCCCCTGATGGCACGTCACGACTAAACGGCTAAACCGATGTTGATGAAGGTTTGGTACCTAAGGAGATAGTTTAAATCCTGCCCTGGGAAAAGACACAAGATAATTGCGATAAACTGTAATCCACGCGGACGAAGTTGGGGGCAACAGCTAGTAAATTTTATAAATAAGTAGGTCATCATCTCATCAGCATTTACTCGTCCACTGCTGGACGTAGGCCTCTCCTAGTGTACGCCCTGAGCCCGATCTTCGGCTCTTCTCATCCAGTTCCTGCCAGAAGTTTTTCGCAAGTCGTCACTCCACCTGGCCGGCGCGGCGGGCGCCCCACACTTCGCGGTCTCCACTCTAGAACTCTTCACCCCACCGGTTGTTGGTTCTTCGAGAGATGTGACCAGCCTATTGCCAATTCAGCTTGCTAATTCTTTGAGCTATTTCGGTTACTTTTTACCCGACTACGGCGAAGCAAAAGGAGGGTTCTGATTTTAACCGGTTTGTATGTATGTTCATCCCTCATAACTACTAAACTACTCATCATAATTTGTTAAATGAGGTATCGTTGGAAGAGTCTTCATCGTCCGCTGGTTATAGGCTATGTGACGTCACATTAAATTGAATATGGCGCAAGGGCGTAGAGACGAGAACTCGTCGAGAACTAAATATATTTTTTCTATTATGCCTTGTTTGTTATCAAATGAAAGGGCTTAATTAGCACACTTCGAAAATATATATACACTGACGGATACATAAATTGCATCAAAGTACAACACACAAGACGACTGTGAAATAAATATTTTAACCTAGGCTTATGCAAACATTTCATTCAAAAAGCTAATTCTTGATTAAAAGACTAATTTTGAGTTATTCTATTTTGTACAACATACTCGTAGCTTGATCGCCAAGACAGCTGCCAGAGTGATATTTCTAGGGTTGGAGTAGTGTAGGAAAACACTATTATCGAACGATGTTGAAAAAAAATACGATCATATTATAATTATGTTGCTCACGTTCTATATTCTAATTGTGACTTTTCTAGTACATACGATCTATATCTATCTATATCTATACATATAATAAAACTATAAACAAAGTGAAATCTGTACATGGAAGAGAATTTAGAAAAAAATACATTTTTATTTGAGTAAAGTTGCAAGTATGAGAATCCAAAAATATCATTTAGAATTTTTGTCCGTCTGTCTGTCTGTGACTTCATCACGCAAAAACAACTGGATGGATTTTGATGATGTTTGCTGAAATGTATTCCTTGGAGTCATGCGGAGGTTTTATATTTTTTTATTAAAATCGGTTCATCCAAATAGGAGTTAGGTACAGTTTTTTTTATATATACTTGCGCCACAGAATAAATGATATGGAGGTTCTTCTTGAGGTTGTTCAATTTGAAGATCTCTTAATTCCTCTTGTAGGTCTGTCTGTCTCAATATGCCGTAAAATATCTACACTAGATGAAATGTCCTCGACATCAGACTCGACAAAATCTCTTGATTTGATTTTTTAACCCCCGAACAAAGAGACGGGTGTTATAAGTTTAGGGTGAGTATCACTGTGTGTGCGAGGGTGTGTGTGTCTATGAGTGTCTGTCTGTGGCATCGTAGCTCCCAAACGAATGAACCGATTTTGATGCGGTTTTTTTCTGTTTGAAAGCTGATGTGATCGAGACGGTTCTTAGATACATGGGGGGAGGAGGAGGGGGAGGTGAGAAAAAGGGGGGTGAAAATCTTAGCTCCCAAACGAATGGACCGATTTTGATGCGTTTTTTCTGTTTGAAAGCTGATGTGATTGAAATGGTTCTTAGATGTACGGGCAGGGGGAGGGGAGGAGGTGAAAATCGTAGCATCCAAACAAATGGACCGATTTAGCTGTGGTTTTTTTATGTTTGATAGCTGGGGTAAACGAGATGGTTTATAGCTATAATGGGGAGAAATCGTAGCATTCGAACGAATGGACCGATTTAGCTGCTGTTTTTATGTTTGAAAGCACGAGGTAAACGAGATAGTTCTTAGCTACAATGGGGGATCGGGGAGGTGGAGGGGGGTGAGGATCGTAGGTTTCAAACGAATAGACGAATTGTGATGAGGTTTTTTATGTTTGAAAACTGATGTGGTCGAGATGGTTTTTAGCTATATGGAAGGGGGGGGGGGGGTTGAGAAAAGGGGATGAGAATCGTATCTTTCAAACGAATGGACCAATTGAGCTGCGGTTTTTTATGTTTCAAAGCTGAGATAAACAAGATTGTTCTTAGCTATAATGGGGACGGGGAGGGGGGGGGGGGGGTGGTGATGCAAATCGTAGCTTTCGAACGAATGGACCGATTTAGCTGCTGTTTTTTATGTGAGGTTTCAGGTGAGGATCGTAGCTCCCAAACTGGTGGACCGATTTTGATGTGGTTTTTTAAGTTTGAAAACTGATGTGATCAAGATGGTTCTGAACTATATGGGGCCCTCCCCGTAGCATCCAAACAAATGGACCGATTTAGCTGTGGTTTTTTAATGTTTGATAGCTGGGGTAAACGAGATGGTGTATAGCTATAATGGGGAGAAATCGTAGCATTCGAACGAATGGACCGATTTAGCTGCTGTTTTTATGTTTGAAAGCTGAGGTAAACGAGATAGTTCTTAGTTACAATGGGGGATCGGGGAGGTGGAGAGGGGTGAGGATCGTAGGTTTCAAACGAATAGACGAATTGTGATGAGGTTTTTTATGTTTGAAAACTGATGTGATCGAGATGGTTTTTATCTATATGGAAGGGGGGGGGGGGGGGATGAGAATCGTATCTTTCAAACGAATGGACCAATTGAGCTGCGGTTTTTTATGTTTCAAAGCTGAGATAAACAAGATTGTTCTTAGCTATAATGGGGACGGGGAGAGGGGGGGGGGGGGGGGGGGTGATGCAAATCGTAGCTTTCGAACGAATGGACCGATTTAGCTGCTGTTTTTTATGTGAGGTTTCAGGTGAGGATCGTAGCTCCCAAACTGGTGGACCGATTTTGATGTGGTTTTTTAAGTTTGAAAACTGATGTGATCAAGATGGTTCTTAAACTATAATGGGAGAGGGGGGGGGGGGGAGAGTTGAGAAAAGGGGGATGAGAATCATATTTTCCAAACGAATGGACCAATTTTGCTGCGGTATTTCATATTTCAAAGAAGTAAATGAGATGGTTCTTAGGGGGGGGGGTGACGATCGTAGCTATAAAAAGGCGAAAATCCCCAACGACTAAAAAATTAAATTCGTTAACCTGTATACCAAGTTTCGTCTAGATCAGTTGAGAAATGCGACCTGTAGAGGAGAACTGAAATCCAGGCGGATATACGGACATTTGAAAGCATTCTTGCCCAAGCTGAATGTAGTAGCTTCTCTCGCACTTCGCGCTCGCTCGATCAATTAAATATTATTAGCAACCAGAAGTGGGTTTATTAAAAAAATATACACGATCACACACACAAAGGATATTATTAAACTCAACAAAGTAAACTAAACACTGTTAAAAATCAAATGGGGGGAATTAAAGTGTTCTATGAAAAAATCATGATATACTTTAACACATATTTGGGTTTATTTTTCGTCCAATCCAACTTCACGACAATATTAATATGTCGTGCAATTATGGATGGCGCATGTTAGATTAGTTGTTTGTGACATTAATTTCATCAGACCCCCTCATCCCTTCCTGACCAAGACTGAAAATCAATATTGCAACTTTATGTTCCTAACGCATGTAAAAGACGAAATAAATATTTTTATACCCAAATATCTCAGAAAATATATCACTTAGGCAGTTTATTAATACACTTTATGATTATTATATTTTTGCCTGTCGATTGACACGAACTCATTAGTGACCAAGAAATCGCCATTTTTTTTTCAAATTCGCTGCTGTTTAGGTGTGCCAATAAGGTAATATGCTCTTTAATATAGGTAAGTACATATCACTTACCCAAAAAATATGGACCTGCGCTTTTTAATATCTTCCTATATTCTTTGTGAGTTGTATACATATGTTCTGATTTGAAGCGTATTGAATATAATCAACTGTTATTGTTGGGTAGCCCAATCTGGCTCTTCCCCATAGACAACTGCATATTACTAGTAGTCTAGACAGACTATTTACGAACGTCTCAATTAGCTCATTTGATTATCGCCATTTTGGCGCTGATAGCAGTACTTTGGCAGTCGTGAGCGTCCACGAACTAATGTATTTATTACGTACGTAAGTAGTATAGCGTACTAACGTATAACGTATTACTTTTTTTTTGTACTATTGTACGCTTAGTGGGGCGCTTTGAATCGGCACAAACGAAAGTACGGCAGAGCCTATCCATGGAGATCAGCACCCCGATTCCATAACTTGGCTTCAATCGGATTGTCACTTTTTTCATAGCAAATTCGACTCTATCGCAAGGCATTAGTGGCTGCGATACTGAGAATTCGATTGAAGCCAAGTTATGGAATCGGGCTGCTGTGCTCTTCCCGCTGTCTTCTGACAACTGTAGCCACTTATGTTTCCACAGTTCGTCATTAGGAAACCTATTAATAACAATTAACATATCAGTGGGTGTAGAGTAGACAAAATAAACATGTGTAGAAATATCAGGAACATGTTAGAAAGTATCCTATTATATGGACGCTTCTAATATAAACAAGGGGCAAATACCTAAAGGTAGGTAGATTAAAATAAAATATGCAATTTTTAGTGAATAAATCAAAAATCTATGTATTTTTTCTTCCTTGACGGTACAAAGCGATCAGGGCCCTATTTCATAAAGCGACAAATCATAATAACCCACAAATGTCAGTCGAATACGCAAAACCTGCGTTTCATATAACAAAAATGTTACGACATTTCTAAGTTGACTGACAATATTCGGTTTGATTGACATTTGTCAGTGTACTATAGTTTTATGAAATAGGGCCTTGATCAAACTTTTATACGGCTTTTGTCTTGTCGCACTCTTACGAATCCGTATATTTCTGTCCCTTTCTGAAATCAATAAGTAGAATTTTAAAGAAAATTATGATATATAGTACTTACGAGTGAAAAAGTAATGCAGTGCAACTTATTTTTGGTTCTTGAGCTATTTGTGCACCTTATAAAAAACAGAAGGCATTTTTGCTGCGAATTTCGAATAATATGTGGTAAAATACACGCACGTGTTACACCAACGCAATGCCGATTACGACTGAGGCTAATTGTGTGCGTTGCACCGAATATACGCGGTCCATGCTGAATAGTTGTGAAGTATCTATACAATCAATAGAGTTTATATAAATATTGCGCCTAAGTCTATGGTTGGTTGCTAGGCGATATGAAGTTTATAATATGTTGTCTGTGTGAGAATAATACATTTTTAAGAATTTATCGTTAAATTCATCAGTCCCATTCTGGAACTCAAATCTAGCAGTCTAGGGCCAAATAGTGGCTTAGTCAGCATGTCGGCCAACTGCAACTCTGATGGGACATGCTGGACTTTAAAATCTCCGTTGCTTACACATTCACGAACAAAGAAATGTTTCAGCTTGATGTGCTTTGTTCGTTTATGGTATTCATACTTTGGATTGTGTGCAAGTTTTATAGTTGATTCATTGTCTAGGTTTAACACCGGTTTTTCTGTGTTGATCAAATTATTCAGTAGGCTATTCAACCATAAAATCTCTTGCGCAGACTCTCTAGCTGCTATAATCTCCGCTTCGGTCGAAGAGATGGAGACTGTTGTTTGTTTCTGGCTTCTCCAGCTAATAGCAGCTCCAGAGAATAACACACCATTCCAGATGTCGATCTTCCAGTAGTCTGATCTCCTACATGATCTGAGTCACTGTAGCAGACCAAGTATGGAGGTTCCTTATTCGTAAAGGTCAGACCCTTCTGTTGGGTTCCTTTCAAGTATCGAAAGATGCGTTTGACCAACATGACGTCTTTCTTAGTAGGGTGCTCCGAGATTCTAGATGCGACACCTACAGCATATGAAATTTCAGGTCTTGTGCCAACTGACAAATATGCAAAGCACCCACGGGTTGTCTGTACGGAAATTCATGTTAACATTATCTTCCTCTGCCATCTCATTTTCTTTAATGATGGGCGTTGGTGCTGATTTGCAATTGGACATTCATATTTTTCTAGAACTTTCTTTATGTAGGCCTTTTGACTTAAAGTAATGGTCTTGTCTTTGCGCATGTTAATTTCCAATCCGAGGAAGTATGAGGCAGGTTTGGTAGTGATCTTGAATCTTTGTTTTAATTCGTTGACGAACTCGTCTCCTGCTTTGGTTGTGTTGTACGCTACAAGTCCGTCGTCAACGTAAAGACCAATAAAGACTTTAGATTGCCCTTTGACTCGAACATACAAGCATGGATCCGCTTCGCTCTGTTGAAAGTCAGATTTCTTCAAGAAGTCGGCAATGCAGGTGTTCCAGCAAAGCGGTGCTTGCTTCAATCCATAAAGGCTGCGTTTTAGCTTGCAGACTCGTTTTGTGCCATCTTGAAAGCCATTAGGCTGTTTCATATAGATATCTTCCTCCAACGTGCCGTTAAGGAATGCGGTTGACACATCGAACTGACATAGTTTAAGATTTTCTCTCGCAGCTATGGCAAGAAGTGCTCGTACAGTGCTCAGACTAACCACTGGACTGAACGTTTTATCAAAATCCACTCCAGGTTCTTGAGAGTAGCCCTTGATAACCATTCTGGCTTTATACCTTTCAACGGAACCATCAGGATTCATTTTTATTTTATATACCCATTTGCAAGGCAGGGCTTTTCGTTCTTTAGGTAGATCAACCAGATCCCAGATTTCACTTTCATTCAAAGATGACATTTCATTTTTCATAGCTTCTTGCCATTTTTCTTTTTCAGGAGATTCTATCGCTTCTTTGAAAGTAATAGGTTCTTTTGGCTTGTGAAAATTTTCGATTTCTTCAACAACTGCCAAAATAAAATCATCATAACGCTTAGGAGCTGTGATATTTGACCTATCTCTCAAAGATGTTGTTTGAATAACGTTTTCTTCAGCATCAGCATTATGACCAGGTTCATCATCATCATCATCGACATCATTGGATAAACTGGAAAGAGATTCATAGTCGCTTCCATTATTTTCTGGTTCAATTCGTTGAACAGTGCTCTCTATAGTAGTTCGTTGCAACGTTCCATTGTCGTCTTGATCATCTGTGTTTGAGTCACTGTGCTGAATATTATCTGATTCTCCATCTGTTTTATCGTCAAACGTAATAGCCACTTGCTTGCGTGGTGTTTGTTCCGATGACGTTTGCTTTGGTTGTTGATACTCTAGACCGTTGACAAGTCTCGAGAGGTCATTTTTATTCTGTTCATCATAGAACATGTTCTTCACGCACACGCTTTCACTCGTAATCTCCTTAATATTTTCTTTAGACATCAAAGTTCAAGCCACGTAAGTTCTCGTAATCTCCTTAATATTTCTTTAGATGGTAGCAGAGCGATAAAAAGTTACGATATTAAATGAGTACCTCTATCCATGTAATAAAAATGACGAGCACCAAAATCGACCCTCTTTCAAGAGAAAACTACGACACATGGGTCATACAGGCTGAAGCTGTTCTAGTACGTCAAAAATTGTGGAAATACATCGTGAATGATGCTGCTGCGGATGACATAGAAGGAGACAGACAGGCAAGATCTGAACTGATCCTTATAATCGCTCCTTCTGAGCTAAAGCTAATTAAAAACTGCAAAACTGCAAAAGCATTATGGAATAAATTGAAAGATACTTATGCCAGTAAGGGACCTGCACGAAAGGCATCCCTATTAAAGCAACTAATCCTAACAAAACTAGAAGGACACGACGTAAGTGAACATCTTAATACGTTCATGGATATAGTTGACAAATTGGCAGATATGGACATACCTATCAACGAGGATTTATTAACAATCATGATGCTGTACAGTCTCTCACCTGAATATGAGAATTTCAGAGTCGCAATTGAATCGCGTGACACTCTTCCGAAGCCAGAGGAGCTTAAAACCAAAATAATCGAAGAATGTGAAGCACGACATAACAAAAGTTTAGTAAATAACAACAAACCTGAAACTTATACTCAAGAAGAAGCGCTATACACCGTGTGTAAGATTTGCAAACAAAGAGGTAACATCTTTAAACACAAGAATCACAAAATATGTACAAACTGCTGGAAGAAAAACAATGAGAAACCTCACAAAGGTAATAACGGTTCTCATAAAAACAATTTTGCTACGCAGTGCCTCCTCACACATAACACAGAAAAACCGGTGTTAAACCTAGACAATGAATCAACTATAAAACTTGCACACAATCCAAAGTATGAATACCATAAACAAACAAAGCACATCAAGCTGAAACATTTCTTTGTTCGTGAATGTGTAAGCAACGGAGATTTTAAAGTCCAGCATGTCCCATCAGAGTTGCAGTTGGCCGACATGCTGACTAAGCCACTATTTGGCCCTAGACTGCTAGATTTGAGTTCCAGAATGGGACTGATGAATTTAACTATAAATTCTTAAAAATGTGCTAGGATGTGAAGTATCTATACCACTCAATAGAGTTTGTATGAATACTGCGCCTTGGTTGGTTGCTAGGCGATATGAAGTTTATAATATGTTGTCTGTGTGAGAAAAATATATTTTAAAAATAGTACTTGTATTTTCTACTACATTAAATTAAAACAACTTTACTAGTTCACGCACACGCTTTCACTCGTAATCTCCTTAATATTTCTTTAGAATAGTTGGTCCCTAGTTCTCCTTTGTTTAATAGGGTCGATGGTTCTACCTACCGGTGTGGGAGTGGGAAGAGATTGTGATGGAGTGGTGTCATGAAATGAGTGAATCACAGATGCAATCAGTATCTCTGCTCTAATGAGTTGCGTTTTCGCCTACGCTTACTGCAATTCCTGCAATTACTGCAAAAAACAGCAACGAGACTTACCAAAAGATATGTACACTAATAAATAAGAAAAAAAGTTAAGTGAATATTATTTACAGATTTAAACGACCACTATATTACAATAAAAAAATATTTTTCAAAAAATTGCAAGTCCACCTATTTCTAGGTTTCCCACGCATTTTCCTATCATAAACTTCATAATATTGCCGCTAGGCAATAAACCAAACAAACCATCATAACCATCTTTGGTTGCTAAAGCATCCATAGACTTAGGCGCAGTACCTATACAAACTATTGAGTGGTATAGATACTTCACAATATTTAGTGTTTCAAAGTTTTAACAGTTATTTTCACCATTTGCTTCAAAACGAACGGAATAAAGAGGAGTCACCTGACTGAATCGTTTGACACAACATGAACATGACAATGACAACACACCACACACACAACAAAAGTTTTGGGTGAGTGACGGAAGAGTGAAGTGAAAATAATAATTTTAATGCATTTCCAATAAATTCTTAAAAATGAGCAACAAAGAAAAAAAGACTGAATCTCCTGAAGTTAGTGAAGTAAATGGCAGCCTTAACCCAGACAAAACACGCTCAGGTTGGGTTAAATTTGAAGATGAATCTCCAGAAAGTAGTGTTCCATTTCCACCAAAGGAAGTATCATCAGAAATTGCAACATCTCCTGCTGTGGCGAGCACTTCCATTGATTTACAGGCTCATGTACCTGCCGTTCTTAAAACGGAGACAGTCCAAGTCAATTTGGAGCGTGGGGATAGAAATCTATCAGCAGTCACATCACCAGGGACCTTGTCGAAAAACGTAGAATTTGTCACCGTTGAACGTCATGGATTCAGTGAGTACCTACTAAATATGCTAATGAATGTGATCGAAAACTTGAATCGTGAAAATTGTAATGTAAATAATAGGTAGGTATTCCATAGAGAATCTTATTTGATTTTTCGTCTGATTTTCGACAGCCAATGGAGACATTATTGTTACTGTTTTGCCTGTAAACAGTAAGTGGCCATGGGTTACAGCAGCACAATTTCGTCCAGAGCTTGTGCCAGAAGAACTAATGGCTCAAGGATTAACCGTAAGTATTCACAACAATTATATTATAAAAAAAAAACAAAAAAAAAAAAAAAAAAAATATATGTATATAATATATATATATTTTTTATATAAAAATATTATTTTTCAGCTTACAGTAGAAGAATATGTACATGCGATGGAACTACTAGTGAATGATGCTCGCTTCACACTATACAACATTTGTTACAAGCGAGTTCTTGTCTGCTGGATTACACTTGCATTCCTTGTCCTGCTAGCCCTGCTATTTTCTGGACTTACTGGTCTCACATTGTTTACATTGGGAGTTTTATGGCTCATTCTGAATGCTGCTGCAATATTTTTATGTATGTGGATTAAACTGAGACTGTCTAAAGGGCTGGAGCAGTGCTTGGCCCGAGTGAACAAGTTACTCAATAAACATAAATTGATACTTGCTCTTGACGACAGAGGGAAGATTTCATGTCATAAAGTGAACCTGTGCTTCATATACTTTGACTCAGGACCATGCATTGCTCACTTGCAACAGTTTATTGAGAGTGAAGAGGGAAAGACTATAATGGCGGGCTGGGAACAAAGGTTGGATGTTGCTGCAAATGATATTGTCATACAAGGAAGCCAGTCCACGCGATTGTCTCGAAAACAGGTATAAAAGATCTTCAAATATCTTTAATGTACGATGCTGATAAAAGCTTAGTACATTTTTTGTTTCATTGCTTGATACAAAGGTATTTTAGTGAGAGTATTGAACCAGCACCTTATCAACTGGGTTTGCAAATTTTTGAACAAATAAGATGCATATATAGTTGATGTACATTGTAAAGTAAATAAATGTTTTTGCCATACCTTAACATTCTATTCACACAATATCTGTATATACATTTTTTTGTTATTAATCTTTTAGTATTTGTATGAAGTACCTAAGTAAATAAGTAGTGTTAATAAATTCAGTTTTTTTGGTACGGATGATGTGTGATTTAGGCATGCAATACTCTTTTTTTGTGTTATTAATTTTTCCAACTAATTAAACTAACACAAATCTATGTGGTTTGGGTCTTTAGTTATTATATATGATGAGCGGTTGGCCGAATAGTTAGTGACCCTGACTAGTCAACCAAAGGTTGTGGGTTCGAATCCCAAAAGGTGCAATCATTTGTGTGATGAGCAGAAGTGTTTGTTTCCAAGTCATGGATGTAATATTTGTATCTATGTAAGTTTATACGTTTTCTAGTACCCATAGTACAGTGTATTCTAGTTTGGAACTAGGTAATTAGGATAAAGTTCACTATAAGTATCTGAATTGAGAATTTACATGGAGTGTTTCAAACACTGCCAAGTCCCAAAATTGTAACTAATGTTATTTCTATTGATCAAACACTATATTTGTCTTGTGAAACCAAGAAATTTATGAAAAACCTTAATACCTATCAATTATTATTGTTTGAGATAAATTCAATTGATTTATGCTAATTCAAAAATTAGCCGATATTTTCTGATATACACGGAATTGTGCACGGAATATTTATTAGAGGTCAACATCAATGTACATTAATCTTATTGCATTAATGTCATTATTTTTTAATACTTAATGATCCTAGACTACCTACTAACTGTTCCCCGGGCCTTCGCCCGCGCGTGCATTGATGAAAAGTATCCTATGTGTTATTGCAAAAATTGAAGTACCAATCTATATACCACATTACACCAAAATCCATTCAGCCACTAAGGAGCTGAGTTATAACAAATATACATACACACATACTTTCGCATTTTCTTTGTTCATATCCTGACCCTAGGATTCATAGCTTCAATATAAATTGAACCAGAATGGCATCATGAGTCTGAAATATTTTTTCTAGTTTCTATTGTGACATTACTCATTGTTTATATTGGTTCATTGTCTTTATCTTAATCTTCTGTACTGATAATGCATGTAGATTAGAACTAATCAACTATAAGCTTACTTCACACACATAACTAACTGCCTGAACTATCTTACACTTAGCTGGGGTGATATTTTTTGAAAACTTATTATTAAAAGCTTTTATTTAACTTCACTTGTATGTATGTATCTATCTATGTATTTCTGAATGTACTGGAATCTTGCAATTCTTTCGAGCACTTCCAGATTAGCTATCCGGCTAAAGCTTTCAGAGTAGCTCACAAATTAATGACAATGCAAAAAATAAGGAAAGAAAAATGTAAAAGGTGACAATGTATATAATAATTTTCTAATGGAAAAATTTCGATCCAAGCTTTTTCATTAAAATTGTATTAAAAGAAAAAGTACAACTCATAAAGCCTTTTTTTTTAACTTATTAGTTAAAATTGCTTAGAAAACCTGAATTCAAAGCAAGTACCTTTTGCACCATCACTCGTTTCTACTGAATATATATTAATACATTGTAAAGTCAACAATACGAGAGAAACATTACCATGATATTTACCATGTAGGTACCTATTTATTTTGTTTTGAGTTTCTGATATTTAGGCACTGTTGCAATTTGCAAGCCCCATGATCAAGTATCAATACATGTCACATCTCGTCTCACATTGTCACTTTAGTGTTAGTGACCATGTCAGTTTTAAAATAAATTGAATCAGTATAGGATTGGTAACTGCTTTTTAGAATATTCCAGAAATATTAGATTAAGTTATACCTACTATGATTCTTTCCTAAAATGTAACCATAGTATAAATAATGACTCTATATTACTTATCCTATTACATTGATCCTATTATATAATTTTTCCCGCCCATTTAACAGTGTAGAAATTAACTAGTTCTAGTTTAGAAAATTATTAACATTTTGTGTAAAGCCCGGCATTTGCATTCAGACGAATTTGGATTAACCCGGCGCCAATGATGTGAAAATAATTACGCGGACAATGACACCGGGTCATGATGACCCGGATGTTGTCAGTACTTTTCACAAACGTTTTTTTTTTTACAATCTGAAATTAAATTTCTGTTTTAGTAAATTGCTATTTATTAAATAAGGTACATGATATAATAAAGATAATGAAATTATATTCAATAAATTAAGTGTTTATATCAACTTTTTCCAAAACATATATGCAAAATCAACCCTGAAAACACTACTTGCGTATATTTCTTAATTAATTCTAATCATTAATAGATATCAAAACTATTAGTCAATAAAAGAGAGAACAGATACATTTCATATCATAATATCACATGATTATTCTTCAGAGTTATTGTTGAGAGACCTGGAACTGCTTAAATTTTCGTCCGATTTGGCTTTACGCTCTAATATCTCGCTGCACGTGTGGCATCGAACTGAATATATCAATGGTGCAGATACAGAGGAATGAGATCTCCAGCTACACGATCGTGCACGGTGCGAGTAAAATAAAAAATATGATCCTCTAAAATCAGCTCGGGTCAATATGACCCAGCGTCATTGGCGCCGGGTTAAACAACGAACAGAATTTGTTTGTGTAATATGAATTGTCGCTGAAACTTCGATATCCGGGTTTTTCACTGGGTAACGGTATGGCATACGAATGTGCAGGGTATGGCAGAGCAAGCTTACCTGCGGTACCTGCAGCGGTGGGGCAAGGACTTCTTGCGTCGCCGGCTGGACTGGACGCTAGACGAGGAGGGCGGCAACCCGGCCGCGCCCCGACATTTGACTCGTGCCTTCTGCCCGTGCCAGTATGTCGAGGAGATATTGCGCAACAAAGAGCCCAAAGACACTCGCGCCTGCTGTCCGCTATGTAACGACTGGCTCAGGCGCCGCGGTATCGACTGACCAAATCGCTTTTTATTTGGCAAGTCTTTTGTTTATTATCAGACGCTCTGGTTTGTTCGGGGTGGTTAAGGGACTGGCTGCGGGCCAAATATACAAAAAAAAACATGTTACCGTTCAGTTCAGCTATTTGCAACTACCCACAAATACCTTGTACGAATCCGCGAGCAAACCAAGAGTGTGTCGCGTCCGATGTTAAAATTGACGATTGCATATTTCTTCTTTACTATAACTAATTTTTTACTTTTCTCGTTGCAGGAGAGAGGGACGCTTCTATATCTACGTTATGTGGGACGGTGGGGCGCCCGGGTCGCTAAAAACAGATTGAATCTCAGCAACTCAGTGCCGGGACGACACGGTGAGAAATACGTCTGCCCCTGTCAGTTTATAGAAGAGCACCTCAAAATCAAACCCCCGAGAGGTATCGCAAAGTTTTTTATGTTACCCAATCAAAATGAAAACGTTTCACTTTATTGATATACACATATATAATATACATACTATAGTAATATAAGAGATATTTACTTAAAGATAATACTATAAATAATTCAAACTAATATGTATTAAGAGTCCGTCCATTGTATGTTATTAAATTAAGATGTTAATTAAATATGCAGGTGTTTAAAAGTATTTTGTTAATAAGTATGTACATTAGAAATAATAACTTATTTTAAACCTTCCAAGTATGTATAGATCGTCTCGTCTAAAATTGACCGCCCCTCCAATTTGTTTACACTTGCATGCAAAAAAGGTGTACAGACGCAATACACACAAGTTTTTGGTCGGTCAGTCACAAAATAACTAAGGCCCACTTGCACGAAAACATAATAAAGTAGGTATCTAGTTAGTTGTCCAAAAAATATTGTTATCTCTTTCGTGCTACTGTCTGCGTATATCTCTATCCTACTTGTCTTAAATTTTTAGCCCATACTAGACACTATCCCGGGGCTAAGACAGCTGTGCAAGAGGGCCTAATAATACTAATGCAACCGAACGGCCACACGCACACAAGTAAAGTGTTGCAATAAGTATATTCTCTCACACATTGAATCAATCAACTTTAGAGGAGGGGCGTTAGATGAATTTACCATATTTCTCTTCAGATTTTTTTAAACTTCATATTAATAGTAGAAAAGAGCACCTATAATTAATTTTCAAAACAAAAACAAACGTGCATAAAAATAATTAGATACTTACCTACCTATTTTGTAGGTATATTTGCTTATTAAAAAACATTTGGATCAGAAAGACAAAATAACGAATATATATTAGTTATTATTGATAAGACAATATTATACTCTTTAAATTATTTTTATAAATTTGAATACATAAAAAAGAATATTTGAAAAGGATTTCTTTAATATTAGGATTAAAATTATATTTTAAAACACCACTTTATTTTTATACATGTTTGAAAGTGCCTTATTTGTTAAATTTATGTATTTAGGTGGTGTTTATTATCTGTATATTTTACTCCAGGTTATTCAATGCTTAAACGTAGAATAAGCTAAAGTTATACTTCGAACACTCCTGGAACTGCATAATAAATAAATATTATACTATAACCGTCTAACAGTAACTATAAATTCAGCTGCATTGACAAAAATTTAATAGATTTTACAAGCTCGGTAACTTTCTTAATTACTTCCTATTCATAATTAAGTATATAGGATACTTGATTTGTCGGTTTTGTAACTAGTGGCCATAAAATATGATTTTGTCATATTTATTTTATAACATGTAGTAATTTTACGAAATATCTTGATTGTAGATATTTAACTCGTGTTCAACTAGTATTATTATTTATTTAATTGCTTTTGCAAATAATTAAGATAATACTTACTTTCGGGTCCAACAATTTAGGTGATTTCTAATTAAAATATCGCAAAAAAGTACTATCCTAATTTTGTAATAACTTAAAAATCTATTTATTTTGTTATACCTCCTAAATATTATGAAATCATGGGAAAATAATAATAATAAGAAACAGGTGTACTGTTATATTTACGAAGTTGTTACTGTTGCCCCAAAATAGAGGTTTGATTTCTATTCTTTAGACCACATGGAAACTGAACTTTTGTTAAGTATTCAAATCATTAGATTTTCTTCTAATCTAAGTTACTATCAATAGTCATGTATAAAGTATTACTTTGACTTTTAATGCTATTTATATTGATTGTACACAATTTGGATAGGAGTTTGTAGCATGGCCGCTGGTCGCGTATTGTGGAAAAAGTATATAACTTTTTTATTGTTATCTTCTGCTAACATAAAATAAGAGCCATATATTTTTTGTTAATATTTTCAATTAAGTAGGTATATATTTTCCGTTTTATACTTACCGAATATTCTGCTAGAAAACATGACTGTAAGTTGAGTTTGGATGTTTTTTCCTCAATCACGCTATAAGGCTGACAGAACGGATTTTAGAAAGATATAATACAATAAACACTTTATTGGACAAAAAATAACTATATCTATAACTACACAATTTGGTACAATATTTTGGTGGCCTTATCGCTTTCAGCAATTTCTTACAGACAGCCTTTGGTTGGACAAAGTAAATTTTCTTGGTTTTAGGATATTTTATCATTCCAGAAAAAAAAAACAATTTTCTAACGGTTCTAAAGAATGCGAAGCCGTGGGTGTTATTAAAAAAGTGAAAGTATAGATAGATCATAGTATTTTATTGTGAGATTCATTAGAAGCTAATAACAGTATGATTTAGGCTCAGATTTATTATTGAAGGACAATATTAACGTAAATCACGAAAAACAAGATGACAATTATATGCGTAATAAATACCCAATGATGTAATATTATGTAAAAAGAGGTAGATTGATTTTATGTCCTTAAACTTCAGTGTTCCATCTTGTTTTTCAAAAAGAGGCAGAGATAGGTTATAAAGATAGGCTATGGATGTATATTGATAACCTATCTATGTACCTCTTATTATATTACCTGCATTACCTTACTCCAGATTACTAATAATATATTATTGCAAAAAGACGGACGGACGGAGGCGGATCCGTATTTCCCCAAGATTACAAACAAGTGTGCAGCTTCGCAAATTTTTGATAATAATGAAATACTTTTAGTACCTAATATTGTTATTGTGCGGTCATATAATTTCACCTGTTAGTCAAATGTTACCTTTTAAATGACTACTGGGGAATACAGATATATAGCTAGCGGCACGTAAGTCTAGAGGTGAAAGAAACGTGGCGGGGCACAGTCTTGGCATCTTGGCACAGTCAATTTTCCGGATTAAACGTATTCACCAATTTAACACATTATATAAACTTTGACTGTACCAAGATCCCCGCCACGTTTCTTTCACCGCTAGACTTACGTGCCGCTAGATATACCTGACAAAATATTTTTAAACCGTATTGTATAAAGTTAAACTTAATGAATTATTTATTGTTGTGATTAAAGTAATACATTCCGTCCGAGCTAGTGTACCTACTTACGTATTACGAGCTAGTGTACCTAATTACGTATTACAAGCAAGTACTTAATTAGTTATGTAAGTATTTTAATAAACATATACCTATACACTTTTTTATGTAATATTTGTCAAAATTATACCTATATTTTGGCCAACGTACTTTTGTTTTATTTCGATAACAAACAAGAAGCCAACGTACCTAGTAATAAGCTTAAAAGCTCCTACTAGTAAAGCATACACTTTATTTAAGGGAACAACCCAAACAGTTTAAACAGTATTGCACTGGTTCATAATATATCTTCATAGTTACTACTTCCATAGCCGCTCAGTAGTCGCAGCGCCTCTGAGGTTGCTAAAGTTTTTTGAGCGGAATTGTCTTCACCTGACCAGGGTTGCAAATTTAAAATGTTTGCCAAAATGCTTGAAACTCAATAGAGTTAAATATCTATGTGGTTCGAAAGTCGTAGCAAACCGTAGCTAAATAAATTCTTCACACATTAAACCTACTTCTCTCCTATTTTCAAATTTATGGCACGCATTGAGGTTTTAGTTACCTACTTAGTTATCAAATCAAATCATGAGCCAAGTCTGTGCGTTCATAAGAAACGAAATGCACTTAGGTATGTTTTCTGTGATTTTCAGAAAAATATATTTTATTTGATTTATCGTAGGCGCGCTTTCCAACCTGTTAAAATTCCTCTTGAAACTGGCGTGTGTGTGTCTAAGCACGTACCAAAAAATAATTATGCAACTTAAATTATTAGCATAGTACCTAATATACGTAACCCGGAGAATAAGCAAGCTGAAGTGGCAAAAAGCTGGTCACATCTCTCGCTGAACCGACAACCTTTGTGGGAAACGAGTTATTTGGAGACCGCATTTAGGCAAACGTAGTGTGGGACGACCGCCGCGCGCAGGCGCGATGTGGACTGAGAGGCTACACGTGCGTTGTCGAAGATCTAATTACCTAAATAAACTGAACAAAAATAGTTTTATGCACATATATATCTATAAATACTGAAATTGCGTACTATTTTGTAGATATTCAATTTTTACTGATTTATATTTTTTTAGTCCTTCAGAAGCTGTTTAACTCCGTTATCCTCTTGGGTAGGTACTACGCCAGAGGCTTGATACAGGAGCGTAGTGATGTTGTTCTTTAAGAAAGGCGATAACAGAAGAATTATACGCCCATTTCGCTGCTGAGCCAGGTCTATAAGTTGTTTTCGAGAGTAGTTACAAACCGTCTCGCTCGTAGGTTTGACGACTTAAACCTCCCTTAATTAGCCTCCTGAACAAGCTGGATTCCGGAAAGGCTTTAGCACCGTAGACCACATCCATACGCTCCGGCAGATTATACAGAAGACCGAAGAGTATAATCGGCCACTATGTCTAGCGTTTGTAGACTACGAGAAAGCCTTTGATTCAGTCGAGATCTGGGTAGTGCTACAGTCATTACAGCGGTGCCAGATTGACTACCGGTACATCGAAATGTTGAATTGTTTGTACAGCAAGGCCACCATGACTGTCCGTCTCCAAGATCGGAGCACGAATTCTATCAAATTGCAAAAAGGGGTGAGATAAGGAGACGTTATTTCTCCGTAACTGTTCACCTCTACACTGGAAGATATATTCAAGCTTCTGAACTGGAACGGACATGGTGTTAATCAATGGCGAATGCATCACTCTCCTTCGATTTGCTGATGATTTAGTCATCATGGCAGAAACCCTGGAAGACCTAAGCGCAATGCTCAGTGACCTCAATATTGTTTTCCCAACAGATGGGTCTTAAAATGAACATGAATAAGACAAACATCATGTCAAATGCCCATGTCGCACCCATGCTGGTTATACGCTGGGAACGATATAATTGAAGCTGTTGATCACTGTCTACTAAGGTCAGACGATCCAACTGGGTAGATCCATATTCGACAAAGAGGTCAACCGATGAATCCAACTCTCGGATGGGCAGCGTTCGGGAAATTACGCCATATCTTCTCGTCGCAGACACCGCAGAGCCTCAAGTCAAAAGTTTATAATCGCAGTGCATGTTGCCAGTGATGACTTACGGCACTGAGACGTGGTTTCTAACTATTGGTCTCATACACAAGCTCAAAGTCGCGCAGCGTGCAATGGAGAGAGCTATTCTCGGTGTTTCACTAAGTGATAGAATCCGAAATGAGGAAATCCGTAGAAGAATCAAGGTTACCGACATAGCTTTCAGAGTTTGCAAGTTGAAGTGGCAATTCCCCGCTTAATACATACTTATAAAAAAATGGAAGTAGCTCTGCAATAAGTATATTTTCGTCATATTTTGATTAATTAATCATGAACGTATTAGTTTACAAAATAGAAATTCTCTTGAAAATTTTACAGAAGTAGTCCAATACACATGAATTTGAATACCACCGAATTTATAATAATATTATATACAGGCTGAATTTTTTTAACCACACCCAGAGGGAAAGTACTCTAAATACTGGAGATAGCAAATTTTACTCAAAGGAAACATTCCTTTATTTTTAAAAAGAAACAAATCTGCATTCAAAGATATTCGAAACCTCGCTTGTTGCTACACTCGGGAATCGAACCGGCTAAAACCGAAAAAATAACATCCTGTACTCTTATGGCATTAATCGATAGGATCAATCATAGGAATCAAATCTCTCTAACAAACATTATAAATAAAATAAAAGGAAATTCATAACATCTTAGCTTATTTCAATTGAACGAAAAAATATGGTAAACTAACTAATTAGTTGCTCGAAATGAGCTCCATTTTGTTGGATACACAAGTTTGTTCTTTTAATAAGGAGAAGAGAAATTATCTAATAAAGAGTTTATTTACAAACACGTGCAAATTGAAATCTAAATAGGTCTTCGTCATTTTAATAAATAAATGACGTCAAAGATAATGTTTATTATGGTACTAACACAAGTAATCTTATCGACCTTTGAGCAATAGTGCTTTATCTTGACAGTTTAGATTTCATGGTTTAATTTACCATATTTGTTAAAGAGATTTGATCCTCATGATTGACCCTTTCGATTGATGCCATAAAAGTACAGGTGTAATTTTTTTCAGATTTTATCAGTTTCGATTACAGAGTGTGGTAAGCGACTTTTCATAAATCTTTGAATGCAGATTGGTTTCTTTTTAAAAATAAAGGAATGTTTCCTTTGAGTAAAATTTGCTATCTCCAGGGGCCCGTTCACATAAACGTTCGAGGACGCACGGATCACCCGCGCGTACACTCGAAATCGTTCACGGCGTCGTCCGGGCGTTCGCCTGGGTCATCCGAAAAATAGTAGTGGAGGGGAGCAATAGTATGAAACTGACACTTGACAGTTGTCAGTTGTATGTGGACGTCCAAAGTCGTTCACTATCTCCGGATGATCGAGCGATAATCGCACGGATGATTCGAGCGTGTAAGTGAACACAGCCCAGTATTTAGAGTACTTTCCTTCCGTGAGTGGTAAAAAAAAACCAACCTGTATGGTACCTTTGATTATTTACAATAGTATTGTAGGTACACGTTATAGAAAATACAAGTGGAAGTAGTTACACTACACCACGTACTTTGCAACCGTTGTCGCCAAACTTACACAAATAAAATATAAGTCCTATTCTGCAGTCTAACAAAACCTTCTTGTAATTGGGTGTGTATTATTGAGACGATTTAAGGCCAGGCTCCATTAATACATTTTACCATGCTAGCTCCGCCTGTAACACTGCCATGCCACCCGCTACTCGCAACAAGCTTGAATATCGAGAGCGCTGTTTGAACCCACAACTTAGCTCGGAACTAAATGACGTAAGTCTCAAAAGCTATTTATTTTATATGGCAAGCTAATAATGTGGTTAGGTAAATTTTGTGTGATAGTAGATAATAAAATATATTTTCTTGCTGTGAGATTTATTTTAGAGATAAAACTTAAGCCGCTGAGTAGAAAAATGAAAATATTACTGAAAATAACGTAATTTTTGATAAGAAAATGTATCGAATGAAATTCTGTTAATCACGTTTTTGTCTTGATCACGGAGAGATAAAGATCTCAAAAACATATAATGTTAAGTTTCACATTTATCAGGTTTGTGGTTGACCCAGCATATTTATAACCCTTAAATATTGGAGCATGTTCTTACGAACCAAATTTGAAAATAATGCGTTAACGACTGTTTCACAGATATTATTTTATTTTTACCTACTACGAAATATTTGTATGCAAGTTATGATTTCCTGTGTATAACTGTGGCACAGGTCAAACGCACACGTACCTCTTCCCTTTTTTTTTCTATACCGTAATATTGTACCTACTCGGAGCGGCGCACAATCCACAAAACAGTAAGTTTGCCTACGAATGATATTTGACGCGAATTTTAGTAGAGAACCTATTATTATTAAGAACACATTACCTTAGCTTACTGATGTTGTTGGAATTGATGCATCCTTTGTGCACAGACAAGTTAAAGAAAAATAATTAGCTCAACAATAGTGAAAGATGGTACTGGTAGAGCTATGCGCACTTATATGTAGAAGACAGGAGCACGGGCATTAAACGAGTTAACTCTAGCAATGTTGAAAACACAAACGTTGTGTTTTTGAAAGCGCGACGCCACGCGCCAGAACAGCAAAACACACCCAGCGTGTTTTTAACCCAGTGACGTCATCGTCAGCACCCGGAGCTAGACTCGCTTTTTACATTCAGCAGTGTGTTAAGTGTGACTACCGTAGAAACATTTGTTTGAGCGCTCGTCGACATTATCTGTCGACCACTGCACGCAAACAACTCCAGAGTCGTTCATCAATCTATTTGCTTGGCGGTCTCCCAGATTATTTAGAAATGCTTTATAGTGTCCTTTCCGTGACCACTATTTGGTTAGTGACTATTTTATTCCACTTTCTGTCGCCCTGCCTTCCCACAAGTTCCTGCTCACGCAAACTACACATATCTACCAAAAACAACCTACCTAATAAACTCCAAAAATAACTAAGTAGACTAGACCGTTTGTGCATTTTGGAATTGTGATAATTATTGTACGGTTTTTTTTTGCGGAACTGTTGATGTAAAAGTTATTTTCTTGATCGGTTGTATGCGGCTGCTAATTGCTATGTTAAGGCACTGTACAGACAGTCTAGAGTCTATACAGGGGCTCAGTCAGAATAGCTGTTAGAGCAAAGGCAGGGCGGTCGCACTCCGCAACAAGTACAAATAAATTCAAGGACCCAATATTCGGGTCCGTGCAGTCGTGTCAAGCGTGCGCTCGATGAGTCGCGCGCCTTGTACTTAGCGATAGAGCACCTACTTACGTAAAGTTATTGGCAAACTTTATTCGTGTTTTAATTATGAGTACCAAGAAGAAAGCTATGTAACTAAAACAACAGACGCAATTCTAGACTTCCTAGTCCACATAATTCCATTTAATCCTTATCTCCTTTCCAATCTTCCCTTGTGGCAGCCCGTGGCCAGCGTGTTGATGGAGAGGAAGCCGTCGCTTGTGTTTCTCGGGATGACTTCTTCGCCATCAATGTGCGAAAGACGGTAGGGAATGTAGTGTGGGCAACTACTTCCTCCATCACTGTATGCCCACTAATATCACCTTAGTTCCACAGAGCTATTCGTATATAAATAATTTAAAAAAATGGAGTACAATAAGATTGAGAACGTTGTGCCATGCGACCCGGCTAGCACCCGGCGCCCTCTGGTATCCGGGCTGGACGGTGTGAAGTTGGTGACCGAAGGCGACGGCGGGGTGGAGTCCCAGGCCTCGCTGGCCACGACTACTATTAGACCGATGACGACTACGGGACCTGGACCAGCGCAGAAGACGGTCCCAGGACACGGAGCGCGCTTCAACACGCGCAAGAGGTGGCAGCAGAAGCGGCTGCGCGAGCGCGAGGCAGCCATGTCATCTGGCGCTGTGCTGGATGGAGGTAACGGGCGAGGTAGCGGAAAGCCCAAAAGGCCCAACGTTGCCTCGCCAAATAAAAATCAAGACGGCGAAAAAATATAAAAGAGCGTATGAGACGGGAGGAGGAGCGCGTAAACGCCTTTTACAGTCAGGAGCGGGAAGGCGTGCTACAGCTGCCCGGCGTATCGGCACTTGCGCCAGCCGTGGTGGCATGTTTGGCTCGCGTTGATCCAAACGGCGCGACTGTCGTAAACGAGGGAGAGGGTCCTTGTTCGACAGCAACCCTTCCGTATGCGACCGCCCCTGCAAGGGAGAGCGGGTCACGCGGAGGGGAGGAGTCACACGTCGGGTCCATCGCCGCCTCCGTAATGGAGCGCGGGCGTCAGCCGGTGTCGACGAATGCTGGAGGACAGGGCTCGGTACCGAGTGAGCGGCAGAAGTACCCAGATACGGCAAAGGCCGAAAACAAACAATACCTCGCAAAGAGGAAACAAAATAATGCCGAATTTGAGGTGGCGAAGGTTTCGGCAGGGCCGTGCACGGTGCCTCCCCCGATTAGGCCCCAACTGGCGACCGACCTGTCAAAGGGTAAAGGTGTAGGGAAGGGTCGAAAGGAGAGTGAGGGCACCGGTGTCGGTACTGAAGGAGCAACCGCCGCCGAAGAGTATGGGCATAATAGAGGACAGGGAGAGGATGCCATTCGAGGCGCGAAGCGGCAGCGTAGCTCCGACCAGGTGTCACCCACTGGCTGCATAGCAGCGGATAAGAAGCTGCGCTTGGAAGGAGGGACCGCTGCGGCTGTTGCAAAATCGAATGCGCAGAATCGCAGACCTGTGGTAGAGAAGGGCGAGGGTGGTCCGTCCTCGTACGCCGACGCGGCCAAAACTTACTGCATGGTAGTTTTGGACAAAGGAGGCGCTCAGATGGACGAGCACCGGGCGACCGTTTTACGTAAGACTCTGGACGATATCCAATGGGAACAATACGTGAGTAATCGCGGTAAGCCGAGGGAAGAGAAGCGAAGGCTGCCCGCGTTTACACAGTTACCAAGGTTGACTCGCGGTGGTCTCAGAATGTGCCCCCTGGATGGCTATTCACTTGCCTGGCTATCTTCCACGGTTGAGCAGCTGCCTGGCCTGTGGGAAGGGTCGGAAGGGTACAGAGTCATCCCGGAGAGCGAGTTGCCTAGGTACCATAACGGCATCATATATGTCCCGGACTTCGGCAAAGAAAAAGAAGACCTCGTCAAATGGCCTTTCGTCCTGAGAGACTATTTGGCTGAGCAAAATGAGTTCAGGGGCCTGGACATGACACTTTGGCCCATCTTTAAACATTTGGTGCGCCAGAGAGACCAATGTTACAACCATGTCCTGGTGATGGGAATCCCGCCGGAGGATATAGAAAAGCTAAAACGCATAGACTTTCGCCTGCACTACACGTCAGCGACGGTCTACGTCAAGATAAAGGGATTTAAATCGAGGGGTGCGGGGGTTATGGCGGTGTCGGGGGAGTTGGAGGTCGTTGACTCCGCAGTGTGCGGTGCGAGCGAGCCTGTGACACCCATGGACGTCAACCCAGTGCACCTTGATAACACGGATTGGACGAAGGAGGAGATGGACCGTCTGTTGGAAGTGGGTGATGACGGCGTGGAGGATATTGCAGGGGACATTACGGGCCTCAATATCTTCTCGCCGGCGTCGTCCATGGACGCGGACCGGGCTGGACCCTCCTCCGTCGAAACCGTAATCGAGTAAGGCGGGCGGGTCTTTCAGACCACCCGTACTAAACACATAGTAGTAAGTAGTTAGGAATACAAAAATGGATGGACTAAAAAATAAAAACTGTAATCGCAAGTCCTCAAAAAAAACCGCCACCGAGGTTGGTAATAATCATAGGCTACGTAGTAATAATAATATAATAATCAACATTAAAATTAACATCATACAAGCCAACATCCAACACAGCGTCACAGGTTTCGCTGCCCTGCGTAGAACCCTGGAAGAGCAACCAAACACAATAGCGCTGGTCCAGGAACCCTATTTAACTCGTACAAAGGTGGGTGGTTTCAACGCCCTTCGGGGCACTGTCTTTGCTCCCCCCGTGCAAAGCAAAACACGGACATTTATATATGTGCCAAATCCTTTTAAAGCGTCGTTGGCGACACATTTGTGCACCGACGACCTTACGGTAGTAAAACTGGAGACAGGTCTGCTGGGGAAACTCAGCACTATCATTTTAGCATCGGCGTATATGGACATTACGGCCGAGGTGCCTCCTCCGGCACTTGAAGAGTTAATGCATTTTTGCATGCTGAACAACATGGAATGTGTGATAGGTTGCGATTCAAACGCCCATTGCACGGTATGGGGATGTCCAGACTCAAACGAAAGAGGAAAGGATTAACTGGACTTCAGTCTAAGACACAACCTCAATATACTAAATCGAGGCTCAGAGCCAACGTTTGTGACGTCTTGGGCCAAGACAATAGTAGATATTACAATAGCCACCAGCGAAATTGCCGAGACAATCAGCGACTGGCGAGTGGCGACGGATGAGATCTCTTGTGCAGATCACAGAAGAATCAGGTTCAGATTGGATGTGGGAGAGCAAGAACCTCGGACCTACAGAAATCCAAAGAAGACTGACAAGACTCTATTCAGAGAAACTCTTGATAGGAGTTTGTCAGAAGCACCACAAGTAGAAGCAACTAAAGAGCTTATACCACAGGAGATAGAAGACACCATACAGTGTGTAGTAAGCATTCTGAAAGGAAGCTACGAACGATCATGTCCTTTAAAAACGGAAACCAGCAAAATATTGCTTAAAAAAGATAGATGGTGGAACAAGGAACTCAGTAAACTGAGGAAGAAAACGAGACACCATTTCAACAGAGCCATGAACACCGACCTGGAGGTAGATTGGCAAGAGTACAGGAAAACTCGACACCTACTCAAAGTAGAGGTAAGCAAAAGTCGGAACAGTTCGTGGAAAAAATACAGTAGCTCGATCCAATCGGAGAGCGAGACCGCAAGATTGCGAAAACTGGTTTTCAATGGTTTCTTGGTACTCTAAAGAAACCAGATGGTACATATACCACATCAGATCAGGAGCAATTTGAACTCCTACTTAAAACCCATTTCCCAGACTGTATACTAGACAATGAAGTCGTTTGGGAAACTCCGACATCAAGTGAACCTTCAAGAAGTGACTGGAACTTTGCAAATTCAATCGTCACGGAAGAAGCACTTCTGTGGGCGGTAAGCACCTTCCAACCATTCAAAGCCGCGGGGCTTGACGTGATCTTTCCAGCTCTCCTGCATTGGAGTCTAATGAAGATCAAGTCTCATCTTGCTGCTATTTTTAGATCATGCCTTGCCTGGAAGTATATACCAAAGGCTTGGCGGGAAGTTAAAGTAGTATTTTTGCCTAAACCAGGCAAATCAGATTACACAAATCCAAAGTCGTTTAGGCCAATAAGCCTTAGCTCGTTTCTCCTAAAAACACTAGAGAGACTATGCGACAAATACATTCGCAGTGGGCCACTGGTTGATAAACCAGTACACAAAAATCAACACGCCTATCAATCAGGCAAATCTACAGAAACAGCCCTCCAGGTGGTTCACAAGATAGAATCCGCACTGGAAAGCAAGCAATCTTGCCTTGTAACCTTTATCGATATAGAGGGAGCGTTTGATAAAACGTTCCCCAGTATTGAAGGTGGGCTGAGGAATCAAGGCGTGGACGAAAGAGTGAATAAATGGGTCACAACAATGCTGTCTAATAGAGCAGCTACCATAGAGGCTGCCAAATCATCGCGATGTTTGGTCACGAGAGGCTGTCCGCAGGGAGGCGTATTATCTCCGCTGCTATGGGTAGTAGTGGAGAACGAAATTCTCGAACTATTAAACAGGGATGGTATAGTAACCATAGGTTATGCAGACGATCTGGCTATCATGGTCTCCGGACTTTTCGAAGCAACCCTATGCGAAAAAATGCAGGCGCTTCGGGAGGTCGAGAGATGGTGTGAACGCCACACTCTATCTGTAAATCCACAAAAAACTGAGATGGTTTTATTCACTCGAAAGATGAAAACAGCTAATGTACGACTTCCTACACTGTTTGGAACAAAACTTTCACTCAGCAAGGAAGTGAAATATCTTGGCATATGGCTGGATAGTAAGATGTTGTGGGCGAAACAACTAGACCATATAACCACAAAGGCAATAAATATTTTATGGCAATGCACCCGAGCAGTGGGTAAGGACTGGGGTCTGAAACCTAAACTGTGTCGTTGGTTGTATACTGTGATAGTACGACCGGTCCTCACATATGGATGCGTAGTGTGGTGGCCGAGAACAAATCTGGTGACTACAATCACCAAACTACAGCAAGTCCAAAGATTGGCATGCTCTCTAATCAGCGGCTGTACGTAATCAACTCCATCAGCCGCTTTAGACATTATTCTGGGTCTGACCCCGCTGCATTTACATATCCAGCAGGAGGCGATGGCTTCAGCACTAAGGATCAAATCTACAAATCAGTGGAAAGGCACCGGGCCCGTTACGAACCACTCAAAAGTATTAGACAAAGCAACGAGAATAATCCCAGAAGCATGTCAGGGAACGGACAAAGTAGCTAGCATATACCTAGATAAAAAGATGTATGAGCTGGTTACGGAAGACAATGCTTCAGAGGATCTCTCGTGTTCAGATAACATTTACAATATTTTCACCGATGGTGCGAAAAACAAGACGGGGGTTGGTTGTGGTTTTTACTCTCCGGAGCTAGGAATCGCACAATCGGAAGCCCTTAACAAAACCACATCAGTATTTCAGGCAGAAGCTATGGGACTACTGTTGGCGGCAAGAGCAATATCTACGCTTGATGTACCTTCACCTAGTACAAATAGTGACTGTGAACTCCTTACTTTCATCACAGATAGTGCAGCCATCATCTATGCACTAAGGAAACCTATAACTAGGTCGAGGGTAGTTGCAGAATGTCATGAGACCCTACAAAACTTATCTGAAAGGTATAAAATTAAAGTCAAGTGGACGAAAAGCCACGGCTCATGTCCAGGAAATACCAAGGCAGACATGCTTGCCAAGGAAGGAGCTAAGAAACATATCGGAAAAGATGCGGTAAAGCTCTGTAAACCCACCGCAATGGAGATAAGAAACCTACTTGTTCAATACACAGAGAGAGAGCATCAAAATTGGTGGAACAAGAAAACGGATTGCAGAAATGCAAAAGTTATGTTTCCATCCCGTAACAGGAAAATCACCAACAATCTGCTAAGGCTGACTAGGCAAGACCTTCGTTTCACGGGTCATTGCAACCTAAATTACCACCTGCACAAAACTGGAGCTACAGACAGTCCTCTGTGCCGTGGATGTATGCAGGAGGAGGAGACTGTGGAGCATGTGCTTTTGCATTGTGCAGCCACGGAAGAGGCCTTTTAACTTAGCCAAGGAACTGGTCTTTTACAACAGGGTAAAGTGGATTCACAGGCCCAACGAAATTCAAACTCCAATAATAGTAAATTAACACCATCTACAGCGACATCACTGGAACAGCTGTGCCAGCGACCTAAAGCCGTGCTCCGGTATATAAAGGAGCTTGGGTGGCTTGGGTAGAGGCTGGCAGGGGGAAATGCACAATACACCCCAAGCGGGACGTCAGTGCAGGCCTTATCGCCCCCATCTCGAATAAGAATAAGCATTCGGCTGTTTGAATAGTGATAGAAATGACGAATTGTCATTCTTTACGTTTCCAAAGGATATTGAAAGGTAACAAATTGTAATACCTATAATAGGTCCTAGTTATGTAGTTAGATATTGATATTTTTTTATTACGTAGGTTCCTATAGTTTTATGTTATTTCATTTGTGTTCCATACCGAAGCTACGCATATTTAAGGTTTTTCCGCGCAAAAATAAAGTCGTTTATTAAATCGATCAACGTAATTTTATAATTGATTATAGTAGGTATTGTTGATCGGAAAATAAATTACTGTGCTGACTACTAAGTCAGCACAGTAATTTATTTTACTTACTAAAGTAGCCTACAACTAATTATGAATTTATATAATATATGTCTCGTATAATACCTACGTACTTTTAATACCTTTTATTACGTAGGTAACAATTTATTTTTCACTCATTAAAAAGCATGGAATTCAGACAGGCACCTTTATTCATCAAAGTGCAATACCTATAGGATATAATCATAATCAACCAACGACACGTAGGTAGGAATCTCACTAAAGTTATCGGCGGTCTGAAAACGGGATAGGTAGGTAGTAAAAATGAGGTAGTAGGTCTATTCTGATAAGAATGTCATTGTATGTAATAGAACTATTTTAATTTATAACAATAAGTAATAACATAATAGATTATTACTTATTTATTCTGTTACAATATCTAAGTCATAACATATCACAGAATAATTAGTAGTACAAGTACCTAGTCATAATATCTTAATACAACCCTACCGAGCGAAAAAGGGACAGAGCGATTCTGAAACGGTAAGAGCAATGGAAGTTCTCGCGCGTTGTGATACGGTGCATTCTAGCCTGCACGCGGTGGGCGAGCGCCTTCTAGGTAAATATAATTGAAAGCTCGCAGCGCCGTGCGAGTTAAATTGCACTTTATAGCGTTGTAGCGAGAGTCGCTATTTATTTAAATGACTTTACTCAGTTAGCCTTCTGTACTTGTACTATTATTTATTCTGTGGCAAAGGTAAGGTCTTCCTTCGAGCTTTCAAGTTTCAACGAAGACCGTTTAGGATGTTGTTCGAATGGCTGGCTCTGGGATGGGTATTAAATTAATAAATTAAAAACCATTAATTGGAATCACAGACAAAATGTATTTCTGAATCTATATTTGGTTTTTATTTACATTTTTACAACAGTTTTTTATTGTTAAATAATTAATTTAGATTTCAATTTTAGAAAAACTACCGCTGCAACATACATTTATTGAATACTAGCTGTGCCCGCGTGGTCATTTCATTTAAAAGTAGCCCACACGTTTTATTCCAGGACCAAAAACCAAACCACCACCAGACCAGTTGTAGGTTTGGTCCAGAGGACCAGGAGGACCAGGACCAAACCTACAAAGTACAATATTATACGGGCGGGTTCGGCATGGCCTCGGCTGAGTTCGGCCGAACTCGGCCAGCCGAGTCACAAGAAGCTAGGTGGCCAATATATCGATCAAAAAACTTGCAAGGCTTCGAAGTTTTTTTAAGCAAACGCAATTGTGCTCTTTATTTACATAAGCGCACGGGTCAATTTCCTATGCAAGTATTTTTTACTTTCAATTCCACGCTTCCAAGTACTTTTTTCGCAAACACGATTGTGCTCCTTATTTATATGAACACGAAGATCAATTTCCTATGCAAGTATTTCTACTTTCAAGGCTTCGGTTTACAAGCAAAAGTATTTTGAACCCTGGTTTTCATAATGAAAGATTCATGACATGAATGAGTTAAATTTATTTTTTTAATTAATAAATTACTATTTTACTATAAATAATTCGCTTAATTTCGCTGCGCGTTTTACAACTGAAGTCGACTTATTCTATCAAAAAACACAAAAAACATCAGCCTTTAGGGACCATAAAGTAAAAAAAAGAAGAAAACGTATTGTTCGAGTTCATTCAACGTTCAAACCGTTCGTAACAAACCGCTTGCGTGTTTTAAGGGTAGACAACGCCATCTAGTTTAAACGAAGTAACTTGTTATCATGAACGTCTTGTTAATGAGTAGAGAAAATTATCTCCGAAGGTAAGGTGGCACAGATTAGAGAGTAATTAAGGTGGTGAGGTAAATTGGATGGGGCATCAAGGGTAGGTCATTATTATGAGGTCCATACGAACAAATTTTAATGCAACGAAACATTGTGTTCTTAATACAAATTATTTTTTATGCTGTTTCACAGAACGACGTACTTACTGGCACTTTAACTGGCTCTTAATAATTACCTACCCTACGTACCTACTTTTTGAGCTTTTTCAACACGATATGAGGATTGATTTGAAAAAATAAAAGTTTTCTATACTTTCTCTGTGAAGAGCAATACATGTACCTACCTCTGTATGTACACATTTCAATACCGACAACTAACCATTTTGCCAGTAAGATATTATGAAGAAACCTCCGATATAACTATATAATTATGTAGGTACGTAGGTAGTACATTATAATATCTCAATGGAAGAAACAATCGATTTTGAAGTTCATCTCAATTAAAATTTTCATAAAATATTTAATGTACAGATTTAGCCAAGTTACAGTTTTATTATAGTTATAGATATCAAGGAAAATGTAAAAAATAACGCATAAATAATGTAAAAATCTTTTAATTATGGAGCAAAACATTTCTACAGCGCGTGATTTCGATCCACGTACTTCTGGATTACGCACCCATGCATCTGTCCAACTGGGCCAGTGAGCCTCGTAGCAGAATGACGAAATTCGGTACCAGTCTAGTCGTAAACGGATGTATGATCACTTTAAATTTAACACAACTTTGGACCCATAGGCTGCAGGAACCTTTTAATTTTTCGGGATAAAAAGTATTCAACATTTTAACACATTATATAAATTTTGACTGTGCCAAGTTACATCAAAATCCGTCCAGTAGTATTAGCTTGATACGTGTTATTTTAAATAACTTTCTACCCCTATCCTGCGGGAACCGTTGATTTTTCTGGGATAAAAAGTATCCTAAATGTTAATCCAGTACATCACCTATGATTCTGCCAAGTTTCATCAAAATCAGTCTGGTAGTTTCAGCGTGATGCGTGTTCAAAGAGACAGACAGACAGACAGACAAAAAATAAAAAAAATAACCTTTTTGCACTCCATATCGATTTTGAAGTTTATCTCAATCAAAATTTTCAAAAATATTTAATGTACAGATTTAGCCCAGTTACAGTTTTATTATAGTACTAGCTGTACCCGCGGCTTCGCACGCGTGGTCTTTTCTTTAGGTTCAAAGTACCATAATGTGCTATTCCAGGACCAATATGCCAACATTTGATCAAAATTTCTTTAGCCGTCAAAAATACTTTTATCAATTGCTCGGCTTCTAACTCACCAGATTGAGATACCAATTACACCAGTTTTTAAATCAAACCCTCAGCTATCTAACAATGAAAACCACATTGCAATCGGTCCAATAGTTTTTACATGATGCGTGAACAAACAAACATACAGACAAACAGACAGAGGGATACAATTAAAAAAAAACATGTTCAATACCCTTTTTAAGCACCCAATCGCATTTTTTATCTTCTTTTTATAGCCTTTTTCGTACCTATTGCTTTATTATAAGTATAGATATATGAATGTGTCAATTTGCATCCAAAAATCCGTCTAGTAGTTTCAGCTTGATACGTTTTTTTTTTAATAACTTTCAACACTTATATTGTGGAAACAACCTATATTACAAAAATTGAAGTAATTCATTAGTTTCGCACAGAAACTACAGAATTCATTAAAAAAACTTACTAACTTACTTACTTATTGTTTTACTTTTTATTTCAAAATAAAAAATGAAACAGTTTTGGCTTCAGTAGGTATCGAAATAGAGAACCATCCAAAAAATATTATTTATTACTTAAATATTAATATAACTTTGGACCCATATCCCGCAGAAGCCCTTTTTTACGGGATAAAAAGTATCCATAATTTTCACCCATCTTAAGAGCGATGGTGGCCTAATGGTTCTATAGTGCAATTTAGAATCCAACGATACCGGGTTCAAAACCTAGGCTCCCGCACCAGTGACTTTTCTCAGTTATGTGCGGTTTTCCATCGCTCCGTGCTTCGGAGGGCACGTTAAGCTGTCGGTCCCGGCTGTTATTGGTTAATAGCAGTCGTTAAGCCATGTCAGAGGCCCTCGGGCGGCCTGACAAACTCTGACATCAGAGGCCAGCACTACCTCATACGACAAACAAACAACAAACAAACCCATCTTATTATGTCTGTGCCAAGTTGCATCAACATCCGTCCAATAGTTTCAGCGTGCTACGTGTTCTTTGAAATAATTTAATTAATTAATTTAATTTAATAATTTTTCACCCCTATCCTGCAGGAACTCTTTAATTTTTCGAGATGAAAAGTATCCAATGCCCTACCTCGAAGTATGAACTCAAATCATACCAAATTTTATTTGAGATATGTGAGTATTTTCAGCGTGATGCGCTGCCAAGGTACAGATACACAGACGGACAGACAGACAGACAAAAATTAAAAAATACAGTTTTGGCTTTAGTATTGAATGTAGAACAGCCTCCAAAAAAGTTACAAAATATCTTCAATTTACAGAATTTGGGACATTATCCAGCAAGAACTCTTAATTTTTTCGGGATAAAAATTGGCCTCAATTTTGTAAACTAGGACTGTGCCAAGTTGCAACAAAATCCTTGCAGTAGTTTCAGCGTGATACGTGTTCTTTTAAATAAATTTCAACGCCTATCCTGCGGAAACCCTTTAATTTTTCAGGATTAAATAGTCGTAGTATGAACTCAAATCATACCAAGTTTCATTTAAATTCATTCAGTAGTTTCGGCGTGATGCCTAGCCAAGACAGACAGACAGATAGACAAAAATGAAAAAAAAAACAGTTTTGGCTTCAGAATCGAATATAGTACCCTCCAAAAGAAAATTTCAAACTATCTTCAATGTACAGAATTGGACCCGTTACCGTTTTATTATAAGTATAGATATGCGCAGAGTAATTTGATATCAACTGGACAGTAGGCAATTCAACAGACAGACAACTTCCAGTTGCAAGGATTTGAGAGGTCGTGCTGAGGTAAACTGCAAAGCGCTAAAGCTAGTGTGAGCCAAATCCGAAATGTTTACAGATTAGAATTTAGCGGAACGCAGTGAATGAAATGCTTGCGTGTTTTAAGGACAATCAGCGCCATCTAGTTAAATCGGAGGCAGAACTTTGATTCGATTGATTTATGCGCTGGAGTTGTTGATGCTGGCAAAGATTTGATGCTGGCTTTCTAATAATCTTTGATGCTGGTAAATTATGTAGTGTCTTATTCTGTCTGTCTGTTGTGTCTTATTGTTCTTATTGCTTTATTATAAGTACAGCTACTACGCTCTCTTGTGTACAGGTTGTACAATAAAAATACTTACGCCGTGTTAAGGAAGTAGGATACTCCATTGTGCTATACCTACTCGTTCCTTAATATCTAAGAACCATCTCGATTACCTCAGCTTTCAATCATAAAAAACCGCACCTAAATCAAACCATTCGTTTGGAAGCTACGATTCTCACCACTTTTTCTCACTTCCCCATATAGGTAAGAACCATCACAATCACATTAGCTTTCAACAAAAAAAAACGAAAAAACACACACACCCACACACTCACACACATACAGTGATACACACCCTAAACTTATAACACCCGCCTCTTTGTTCGGGGGTTAAAAAATGTAAAAATAACGCATAAAATATGTAAACGCTATTAATTATGGAACAAAAAAAACTAAAAGCGCGTGGTATCGATCCACGGACGTCTGGATTAGACTTCCGCCCATGTTAACCGCTCTGCCACTCGTTACGTGACGTGGATTACGAAATTTGGTACCGTTCTTTAAACGGATGTTTTATTACTTTAATTTAACATAAACTTTGGACCCTTATCCCTTAAAAATCCTTTATTTTTTCGGGAGTAAAAGTATTCTAAATTTTAACAGATAATATAAACTTTGACTATGCCCAGTTACATCAAAATCCGTCTAGTAGTTTGAGCGTGATACGTATTCTTTTAAATAACTTACAACCCTTATCCTGCAGGAACCCTTTATTTTTTCGGGATAAAAGTATTCTAAATGTCAATCCATAACATAAGCTATGGTTGTGCCAAATTGCATCAAAATCCGTTCGGTAGTTTCAGCGTGATGCGTGTTCAAAGAGACAGACAGACAGATAGACAGACAGACAGACAGACAAAAAATAAAAAAATATCCTTTTTGCACTCCATATCGATTTTGAAGTTTATCTCAATTATAATTTTCAAAAAATATTTAATGTACAGATTTAGCCCAGTTACAGTTTTATTATAGTATATAGATAGAAGATAATAATTTAGTAAAATGGTTTAGTAGGAAACAAACCCATTGAAATGGAAGTTTTATCTGAGTGTACCATTGCCCATTGACGTGACTACAAAAATAAAACTTAAGGCTTATTAAATACATGGAGAGCTTCTCGAACAGTGCGGGATCGCGTAGTGTAGGTATATTTTCTTTGGCGCGGGCGTACGTGGAGAATGAGTGCGGGTGATATATATCCCCCCCCACCCCATATGTAAAAGTAAAACGGTGTCTGTTTGGGGCGCTTTCACGTGATAACGGCTGGACTGAAATTTTGTATGTATACCATAGAGAGCAATATAGGATACGTTTTATCCCGGAAAGCCGCGCGGCGCAGCTAGTAGATGAAACAATGCAAAGCAATTTTCGTATATGAGAGTATCGGACGCAGAAATCCTACTGGCTGGATTTTTTACGCACTTGTCCGTAAATTAAGTACTTGGTACTTGTCTAAATTCTACTACTATGAATAGAATTCAAATCATCATCATCATGTCAGCCTTTAGAAGTCCACTGCTGAACATAGGCCTCCCCCAAAGAGCGCCATGACAAGCGATCCTGTGCCACCTCCATCCACCGACTTCCTGCGATGGCTACAATGTCGTCGGTCCATGGTGTGGGGGGTCTCCCCACACTTCGCTTGCTTGTTCGTGGTCGCCATTCGAGAACCTTTATTCCCCAGCGGTTGTCGGTTCTGCGAACTATATGGCCTGCCCATTGCCACTTCAACTTGCAAACTCTGAGAGCTATGGAATGGAGAGAGCTATGCTCGGTGTTTCACTACTTGATAGAATCAGAAATGAGGAAATCCGTAGAAGAACGAAAAATTCAAATACTTAAGTAGAATTGCATCCAATTTGAACCGTATTTTATTGCGTAACTCCACATTTTAATAAATGCGAGAATTACACAACAATGAACTGAGCACAGCTTAGGAGCCGGCACCTGCATTTAGAGTGAGGAAACATAGCATTTATTTATTAACTCTTGCTTGGCGTACATAACATTGCTTGGCAAGATAATGCGTTTGAGGAACTTTCCTTGCCTTTAATTTACTAAACTAACTAAACTATTTAACTGCTAATTCTGAGGTCTGTTAGGTTATTAGCCCTAATTTAATTTGTAACCACAGGTTAGGAAATTTATACTTTGATCAGGCCTAAACAGGCATTAGTAAAAATACGTGAATATATTGGTCGAAAAAATAATACATCAAATGGAAATTACGTGCAAAAAAAACTTTGAATAGGTACATATTGAGCAAAAAAAAACTATTAACCTATAACGGTTTATATTAATTTACTATTTAAATAAATTTGTGAGCGGCCAAGCGAATAGGGGCATGAAGAGTTTTTTTTTTGTTGATTATTTTGTATCTGTATCTCTTATCTTCATTTTAGTGCAAACAGATTTTTATTAAGGGTTTTTTTAAGTGTTTTGTGTCCCGAGTCAGACTGCGGCCAAGCTCTACACTTAAGTTTCAAACTGACTCAAGTACAGTGCATACGTAAATAGATGCGCCGAACTAAGTAGGTCTAAATCTAGAATTTGCATTTCATAGTCGTCCATTCCAACCATAGACAACTGCACATTACTCCGTACTCTAGACAGGCTAATGCAGTAGTCTGGCAGTAGTGATCGTCCACGGAACTAACGTATTTGTACATATTAGTACCATGGACGCTCGGTGGGGCGCTTTGGATCGGTACAAACGAAAGTATGGCAGAGCCTATCCAGTGATAATAGTAGAGATCAGTGATTCCAACACATAATCTACGACCGAAACAATAACATTCTCAACCAACCCTCAACGAAGAGACCCCAACGAGTGTTATCTCTCGTCCATGTTGTTTTAACAGAAAACTTTAAACACGTTTATTTCAAAATAAATTATTTCCCGTTTCGCTTGACCGCTCACATTTAGAGAACTTGGAAAGCCTCTTAATAAATTTTTGTAAATCAAACAGCGTCGCCCTGTCGGAACTTTTTCTGTTCACTCTTGGGTTCGTCACAGCCGGGGTACACGCTGAAGAAACAGGGCCTCTGCTCCTTCAGCTGGGACTCCTTGTCCACGTTGGTGATGACATTTTTTCGTTTTAAGTTTGTGTCCTCGGAGAGGTCGACGGAAGAGGCGAGTGATTCTAGCGAGGTGGCGGTGGAGCGCTCGGCTTGGAGCCTGCTCCTGACGGCGAGGTCGAGGAACGGGCGCTCCCCGGTCCCGGAGGGCGGCGCCTCGCCGTGCGACGTCGAGCTCGCGGAGCCCTGCGCGTGCTCCAGCTCGGCGAGCATCAGGTCCCGCTGCGACTCGCGCGCCTCCACCAGGAATATGCTCTCCTTACAATCAAATCGTTATTATTAAGCTGCGCACTGTACTTTTTGAAGCTACCTTTTTTTGTTAGCGTAACTGTATACGCTATACAGTAATCACAATGGATCTTTGTGACTGTGAATTTAGGCTCTGTGAACGATTGCGCAAGTAACAGTTGTGAGGATAAAACAGCATAAATTAAGCGAAACAGATGATGCGAAAAACGTAAGCGAGTGAGCGAGGCAATTATACAATGCTGTCATAACTTAAGTCCACATTGGGATTGCGCCTGAAAAATAGCAGTTTGCGCAGCGACTTGAAGACAACTTCCAAAACACAAAGTTCCGTTGCGACTACTGTAAACTTTTAAAGATGGCACGAGTTTATTACTATCGAAGGAGCTGCAGCTCCTTCGATAGTAATAAACTCGTGTTACTAATTTTGAAATAACATAAAGCTACAGAAAAAAATACACGGCTGACTGATTTCCTCAATGAAAAATAGAATGGATACTAAATAAGCTGATAAAGTGAGCTTGCTATGGACTTGAATAGGTGATAAGGTTTATATGTAAAGTTGTACTATAGTCAGTTCCAAACAGGACGTCACTCTCAGGTTATTTTTAACGTATTTTGCAGTATTAGTTGTAGAGAATCCTTCTTGAAGTACCACAAACAAAAACTAATACTAGTGATTAACCAGTTAATCTGGAAAATGGCTTACATTAAAATGATTTTGTACACAACTGTGTCATTCTAAAAGCGATATCATAACAAGTGTCCTAACCTAAATGCCTTCCTGCTAGGAACAGACTGTTGCTAGACATGCAGGATATATTTACCCATTCGTCCTTTACGTTTCATTCGCATTTATTGCTGTCTGGCATTTAAGCAAAGAAAGTTACCCAATTATTATTTTTGTTGTACACACAAACATACAAGTTTTAACTGGATATAAGACACCAATTGCGACGCCCCGCGCCCTAACTATGATTTGTAATGTTAGATGCTATGCTCTCTATACTTATATGTGATAAAGCAATAAGTACGAAACAGTCTGTACAAAGATAATTAAAAAACATGGTCTAGGGTACTTAAAATAAGCTACTGAACAAAGTATAACATTTTTTAAATCATGTCTATCTCTTTGTTCGCGCATCACGTAAAAACTACTGGACCAATTGCGATGCGATTTTCATTTTTGGATAGCTTAGGGTTTGACTTAAGAACTGGGGAACCTGGAATCTTAATCCGATGATTAGATGCCGAGCAATCGATGAAAAACTATTTGACGGATGAACGAATTTTGAAAAATGTAGTTAATTATACTTTTGGCTTTGGAATAACAAGTGTGGGCTACTTTTAATTAAAATGACCACGCGGTCAAAGCAACGGGCACAGCTAGTACTAAATAAAATGATTCTCGATTGTTACCTTGACATTTTTGGTGGAGTACTGATCGAGTTTGTCGTATATCACAGCGTGAAGACCCATCAGCTTGAGCTTCTCAATGGTATTCTTGTTGTTGTTGTCGTCGCCCCAGCAGAATATGACTAGACCGGCGTCCGTCACCAGCTTCACCTGGGATCAGACACGGGTACGGGTAAGGGCACATTTTTTTAATCCAGTGTAGATTAGATCTTTCTAAACTTGGCAAAGGGGTCTTTACATTTTATGTGGTGTCTGGGATACCTACAAGTAAACAAAAAAAAATAAAAAATTGATGCGGCTGATAAAATAAATCGATAGAGGATTTCAATACATCCAAAAAATGTTAGGGCAGTATCCTAGAGTGTCGCGTTTATGTGATATTGAAGCTTAAAGATAACGTTATGTCGTTCATCAACATAGATTAGTAGTAAGGCAACCACGAACATTTCGAAGTTTCGAATAGTAAGCGTATCGAGTTTACGGAGGTTGACGAAATTCGGTAGCACAAAGCACTTACGACTAAGGTACCTGCGGGTATTAAGGTATGTCGGCTAATAAGGCCTAAAAAACAGAAATGGTACATAAAATGAGCGGCCGCACTTAAACGTCACACACACACACACACACATTAATTCGCCTGCATAAGTTGCTGCAAGCTCCAGGTCACGCGCTAACCCGCTCCCCGTCTCCAGTGGTGTGCCATACTTTTTACCTGGAAGTCGCGCTGCTCAAGTAATAAAAAATCACAGTAAGCAATCGCAAGTATTTTTAGTAATATTCCAGTTAACTATATACTTTTGAATACAATTTATCTATTACCTCACTCAGATTATGATTATAGATGTTTAACTTAAGTATCCCAGTCCAATTTTTATGTTATTTCAGTTTACTTAGATGGACGGAGGTTATTAAGGCCTATCAAAATTTGTCATAGGCCTTAATAGCCTCCAACTTTTTATTTGCTTTTTATGTCTGTGTTTTAATTTCCTTTTAATATATTACGTAAATAGTAGGCAGGGCATAACAAGAAAGCTAAATGATTAATGCTTTATTTTCAGTATCTATACGACCAAAATGCCTCCCAAACGGACATTACGGTCAGAAGATCTGGTGTCAGCAGACCTTGTGTCGTGCTGTTTAAAGGGGAAATTTAAGTACGTTTAAAACTGCAGATAGGTATAAGATCTCCAGAAGAACAATAAGAACTCATCTCAAGACTGGCAGTTTGAGAAAATTTCTGAGTCAAAAAGTCTTACTGACTGAAGAACAGAAATATGATCTACTGAAGAGGATTAATAGCATTTTTTCATATGAACTAATATTAATTTTTGAACTCAAGTGTTGTTAGTTATTTAAATAATTATGACTTTTAAATTAATAGGCCTTATATAACTATGTAACTTCTAACATAAACAAAAACAACATTAAACCTTTTTAAAAACCATGCCAGTAGGCCTTAATTTACTATAAATAAATAAATATATTCGGGACATTTCCACACCAATTATCTAGCCCCAAACTAGGATACCCTGTGCTATGGGCACTAGATAACGGATAAACATACATAGATAAGAATATTACATCCATGACTCGGAAACAAACATTTCTGCTCATCACACAAATGATTGCACCTTGCAGGATTCGAACCCGCGACCGTTCGATTTCGTACCTAGGATCTCTAGCCACGAGACCAACCGGTCGTCACTATGTACCCCTACCATAAGAATGGTTGGCATGGTTTTTAAAAACGTTTAATTTTGTTTTTAGCTCGGCCATAATACCCGCAGGTACCTCATAATGTAAGTGGTTACCATGGTTACAATACGATAGTCGGACAGACACTAACGTGAGCTCACGTAAAATTTCTTCTATGGCGCTGTATAAAACTTATATAAAATGGCTGAAATTAGTGACGTCACATGACGTTTACGATACGAATACTTTTTCGGTAGAAATTCGTGCTTGCCCCACTGCTATCTTGGAGCATTGGAGATCTATTAACTCAGAAACGCAATACTTTGTGATACTAGTGTAATAAAATAACATGGAATTGTCCCGAATATATTATTATTATTATTCCTTATTTGTAATGAAGACCTCTATCGATTTATTAAAATTTGATCAGTGGCCGCAACTTCGCGT
Source organism: Alsophila aescularia (assembly GCA_946251855.1). Lineage (NCBI taxonomy): Eukaryota > Metazoa > Arthropoda > Insecta > Lepidoptera > Geometridae > Alsophila > Alsophila aescularia. The sequence continues at coordinate 49,655,865 of OX276375.1, forward strand.
TTTTTTAAATGGCGGTCTTTAAGGTATGCTCTTAAGGCGCTGTATAAAACTTATACAAAATGGGTGAAATTAGTGACGTCACATGACGTTTACGATACGAATACTTTTTCGGTAGAAATTCGTGCTTGCCCCACTGCTATCTTGGAGCATTGGAGATCTATTAACTCAGAAACGCAATACTTTGTGATACTAGTGTAATAAAATAACATGGAATTGTCCCGAATATATTATTATTATTATTCCTTATTTGTAATGAAGACCTCTATCGATTTATTAAAATTTGATCAGTGGCCGCAACTTCGCGTTTTTTTAAATGGCGGTCTTTAAGGTATGCTCTTAAGGCGCTGTATAAAACTTATACAAAATGGGTGAAATTAGTGACGTCACATGACGTTTACGATATGAATACTTTAACGCTAGAAATTCGTGCTTGCCCCACTGCTATCTTGGAGCTTTGGAGATCTATTAACTCAGAAACACAACACTTTGTGATACTAGTGTAATAAAATAACATTCATTGTTTGTATTGAAGACCTCTATCGATTTATTAAGATTTGAACAGTGGCCACAACTTCGCGTTTTTTTAAGTAGCGGTCTTTAAGGTATGCTCTTAAGGCGCTGTATAAAACTTATACAAAATGGCTGAAATTAGTAACGTCACATGACCTTTACGATATGAATACTTTTTCGCTAGAAATTCGTGCTGTCCCCACTTCTATCTTGGAGCTTTGGAGGTCTATTAACTCAGAAACACAACACTTTGTGATACTAGTTTTATAAAGTAACATTCCTTGTTTGTATTGAAGAGCTCTATCGATTTATTAAGTTTTGACGATTGGCCGCAACTTTTAAATGGCGGTCTTTAAGGTCTGGATATTGCGCTTATTTGTAGAGTTGAGCTATGGAGAGTGGACACGTCCCCCCCCCCCCCCCCCTGCCCTGCCCCTCCGGCAGCAATCATAGCATCTATTTATGTTTTAAAAGGCAAAAACGGGAGCTACTCACGTATATTAGTGAAATACCAACGACGGAAAAATACCACCGAGTGTGGTCGAAACTATAGTTGGAATAATTCAACTAATTTACGTGAGTAACACCCGTATTTGCCTTTTAAAATTTATAAAAACCACGTTAGTTTTCTATTTATGTTGTTTAAGATATTAACATGTTACTTATGAAAAAAAGTAAGCACAAGAAATCGTCTGTTAATAAAGCAATGATAATATTATCTAATCATAACATTACACAACCTTATTGTACTGTACATATCTAAACCAATTCAGCTTCAAGGCTAAATCAATAAGCAAGATAAGGCTGTATCTAGGGTAAGAATCAAGTGCTTGTTTTATCTGCATTTAGAAATTGTGATAAGAAAATCTTAAGAAATGTCTGTTACAAAGGACTATGGGCGAAATGTCCCCACCCTTCAACTGATTTGAAACCAGTCTCATTCGAAGCTTCTAGTAACTTGATGCTTCGAATGAGACTTGTAAGATATATTTTTACGGAGGCTGGATTTTAATTATTTCCGCCCGCCCGTTCTACATTCTCGCATGAGTGGCAGGCATCAAACAAACAAACGCGAGTAATTCTTTCGTTTTTCGCTGCTCTCATGATTATATCGATCGGCTTTTAATCCGTATAATACATACATTTGTACGAGAAATATAGAGAAACCTTGATTTTTGACTAAAATACATACATTTTAATCGTAAAGTATTTGTTATAAAAATATAACATCGATTTTGTTGTTAAAACAGGAGTATGTCTTTTTTTGGACCATAATAAACATTGAACCGTATCCCATGCTGTTTGATGTGGACGGAGTCCATTCAAAATCGCCCATTGTTCTATCAAAAACTACTTAATATAAATTTATGAATTATCAGTTTATTCACTGTTAATCGGTGATTAAATGTAGGGTATTGTTTAATAACAGAGGTTATGAAAAATTAAATCGATAAACGTTAAAGCTGTCAACCTTGTACCAAAACAAGATTCATTTTTGTGCAGTCGATTAGAATGGCTAAATGAAGGTTGCGTTGCGAGACACGAATCATTCGTTATTGAAAAAAAGTAAAACACAAGAAAATAGCATAGCGATGCGATGAAGTATATCTTGACTGACTAAACTGTTGATTTCGCAAATTTCCCTGAGATCGCCTACTTTCCATACTGCAAAACAAATCTAGCCATTGACGTTCTGCCCTATGCGGGCAGGACGCAGGAGCATGCTCCCGTAAGGGAGGGAGAGGAGGGGGAGTCTCGCTGTGTTATTCCCACGTTATTCCAACTTGTAACCCCGACGCAAAAAGAGGGGTGTTAAAAGAGAGGGGACGATTCTTTTCTCTCTCTTACCGCTATGATATCGTAAAATTAAATCTTATTACATGGAAATGGCGAGGTCAGAGCTCTTTATTTTAAAGGGAATCTAATTTAAGAAAGGATTTAAAGTTTAATGTTGTCAGATTCCACATTTATGCATGTGAGGCTTGGTGGCGCTTTAGTAATTTGACAAAAATTATACGTTTATAAATGCATATTTGGTCCTTTGGAGTTAGGTGACATGTTATCCGTAAGTATCGTTTATTTTTAACACGGACTAGTCTAGCTAAAGTATGATCACAATCTCATCTCACCTGACGATGTGGCCGAAGATGTAGCACGTTTGGCAATTAGATGATTATCTATTCATTCTAGCCTTGAACACACCTGGCGAAGGCATCACCATCATCAGCCTTTATTCGTCCTTTCAGGACGTAGGCCTCTCCTAATGCACGCCACTGTGCTCGGTTTTAAGCTCTCCTCATCCATTTTCTTCCAGCCTGTCGAGGGCGCTGACGTTTAATTCCTTTGCAGTTCTTATACATATAATACTTCGTTTGGTCCGGTCGGTATTTGTACCTGGGTGGAGTCTCAAAGCAGGTCTTTAGTGTGGACCACGATGCCGAGGATGTCGGTGCTAACGGCACTCTGAACCGCGGCCGGGATCGACAGGCAGCGCGGGTCGCGGTAAGGTTCGTATTTGTACCTGGGTGGAGTCTCAAAGCAGGTCTTTAGTGTGGACCACAATGCCGAGGATGTCGGTGCTGACGGCACTATGAACCGCGGCCGGGATCGACAGGCAGCGCGAGTCGCGGTAAGGTTCGTATTTGTACCTGGGTGGGGTCTCGCTGCAAGTCCTCGGTGTGGACCACGATGCCCAGGATGTCGGTGCTGACGGAACTCTACACAGCGGCCGGGATCGACAGGCAGCGCGGGTCGCGGTAAGGTTCGTATTTGTACCTGGGTGGGGTCTCGCAACAGGTCCTCGGTGTGGACCACGATGCCCAGGATGTCGGTGCTGACGGCACTCTGAACCGCGGCCGGGATCGACAGGCAGCGCGGGTCGCGGTAAGGTTCGTATTTGTTTGAAACGCCCTGGAAATTACAAACATTGGTATATTATCATCCATAATAAAACATGGATAATTTATCATCATTATCATTAACCTATTATATACGAAACTATATAGCGAAGCTTTATAGTTTAAGTGTGGGGAGACCCCCCACACGATGGACCGACGACATTGTAGCCATCGCAGGAAGTCGGTGGATGGAGGTGGCACAAGATCGCTCGTCATGGCGCTCTTTGGGGGAGGCCTATGTTCAGCAGTGGACTTCTAAAGGCTGACATGATGATGATGATGATGATGATGATGATGATTATATACGTCCCACTGCCGGATTGTGATAGAACACAAAAAAAAGACTGTCCACCTCCGCGTTGCCTCAGTACGGGTTGGTGGATATCACAAATCCTCGAATTGTATAAGGTTATTATTACGAAAACTGACGTGTTTTTTCTACATTTTAAAGATTTAAAACGGGAGATAGGTACTCACGTATAATAGATGGATTATTCCAACTATAGTTTTCAATTTTAGTTGGAATAATCCAACTGCTATACGTGAGTAGGTAACTCCCGTTTTTATCTTTAATTTTTTTGAGATTCTTGTAAAATCCGGTTTCATAACGATGCCAATGTTTGTTTCTTGACCGTTTTTGAGCAATGGCATGAATTCCTTACATAGGCCAGTCATTGGGAGAAAATATGAAGTTTTGTTGTGGCTATGTCCTACAAATGGTGTTGTAGAAGATGTTTTGATTTGTATTGCTTAGTTATACGGTCTTTATGAAAAAAAAAAACAAATTTTCGACCGCAAGGGGAGCGTTGGCTATATTTAATTGAAGGAACCATTTTTATTTTTAATATTTCTTTTAAAGTATGCTTTATGGCAATAGTGTCTATGAAAAGTATAACGAAGACAATATTTGCAACATTTTTTGCATTAACAGTTGTTCTGTAAGTCTCATAAGTAAAAATTTACAAGAAGCGGAAAAAAACATCTTTACTAAAAATGTTCCAATGCCCGAACAACGTATATTCTTAACCGCTGCATGTAGAGACTTGATATTTGGAGAGTATGTTTATAACGAGATAACAACGTTTTTTTTTAATCTATTTTCTAGTGGTTTAAAAGGGGGGTCTAAGTTTTAACAAAATACCTCTATTTTGAAGACACTGTTGACGTTAGACAGTCGAAATTTAGAATGTAAGCTCCCGAAATAAACTAAAATTACACGTGTATCACGGATTTTCAAAATTTTAGTAAATAAAGTTCATCAACAGTTTTCATAGAAAAATAGAAAAAAAAGGTTTCTATTCTACCTAACAATGCAAATTGTATGACTTTGCTTATTTGTAGCATTCATAATTTATAGCGGATTTCACATTTGTCTACCTACGACATTGAGCAATACAAGTCATGTTATTGAACTCAATGTTTTGCTACAAGCAGCGGAGCAGCGTCAGTCTGCGTCACGCGTGTGAACAACCCCGCCTTTAACTCCGTGTTTACAGAATTTTAGCAACTGTAACGAACACATGTTTTTCTTCCCATCCGATAACACACAAGGACTTTTGAGATACGGCGTTATTAAACCCGGGATGTATAGGTACAATTATTTGGTGTTTTCGACATTAAACTCCTTTCGTTGGTCAACACTGAAAATATGACATAACAAAAATAAGAACAACACACAAAAGATGAGAATAATCCAGTTATACTATTATAACTAACTGCACCCGAGGCGGACAAAATGCCTATGACATTCTCATCAGAGATCAGGATCATAATGCACACTATTTCACTATTTCCAAGACAAATTTCATCAACATCGGTTCAGCTGTTTCGTCGTGAAGAGGAACATACAAAGGTAGAGACTTTGGCATTTCGAGTAAAACCGTTATTCGTATTTGGTATTTCGAGTATTTGGCATAATGAGAATTTGGATAAGCGTACCATTTCACGTTAGGATTTTGCGTTTTTGATATATTACGTCGAATGGGAGACAGAGCTACTTCGCATTTACGATATTACTAGCAGTGCCCGCGTGGTCATTTCTCTGGATTAAAAGTATCCCTAGTGTGTTATTCCAGGACCTAATATACCAATGTACCAAAATATTAGATCAAGATCCAATCAGCATTCATTTTTTTTTTTTTTTATAAATTGTTATTCTTCTTCTCGATGTTATTATTTCAATCGGTTTAGATTTTTACGTGTTGCGCGAACATAGAGACATACTTCTTGTTCAGTAGCTTATTTTACGTGTTGCGCGAACATAGACATACTTCTTGTTCAGTAGCTTATTTTACGTGTTGCGCGAACATAGAGACATACTTCTTGTTCAGTAGCTTATTTTACGTGTTGCGCGAACATACATACATACTTCTTGTTCAGTAGCTTATTTTAAGTCCGCTTTTTTTACCTGACTGTAGAGGGTTAAGTTTTTGGGGTTGTGTGTATGTTCCTTTGGCGCGTCCTACAGCCTAAACGGCTTGATGGATTAAAATAAATGAGGTATCATAGGATTCGTCCTAATCACGAGAGTGAAATAGGATATAGAAGTATCAATAAAACTAATATGGCGGCTTACAGCTGCCATATTGTATTTCAAATGAAACAAAAAATAACCAAAACCTATCGAATGAGCAGTGCGAGCATGGATCGTATCGATCGATAAATTTACCGTTTTTTTTAAATCAAGTTTGACGTTAATATTCGATAATACGAGTTTGGTAGCACTGAACGTACTTTATCGACGACATAAATTCGATAAATCATATTTAATATTTAGATTTATATCTACAAAAGGAAGCATGAATTGTTGTCGATATAATGTCGGTAATTTTACCGAATTTATCGAATTTTATCGGCTTTCCAAAGTTACACGACAAACTTTTTTTTGTTAATTCCTTTTCGGATTATAAGCCAAAACGTGGAGGTGTCAGAACATCGTGAGGCAAGTTTCAGGGATGCCAATGATCCTTTCGATCTGGAAGAACAGCATTTTAAGATTCTTTTTAGAATTCATAAGGAAATTGCCCTCGCCCTCATTCAAGATGTTGAGGGCGTTTGAGAAGGAGTCGATCTAATGGACTGCCTGCGCATGTTGTAGTATCTACTTTACATAATAGTACCAAAATACTTAGTTACGTTTTTCCTATTTCCAGAAATTATCTTTTGTTGTGATTGTGTCTAATGCTCTAATTATTATGGTACCTAGTAGATACTCAGTCTAAAAAAACTACCTGTATAATCATTGTTGTATGTTCTAACAGCTGTACGATTTTTCACCGAGGGCAGTTGCACCAACGATGCATCGGCCAGGAATATATCACTAGGACAGCGTACTGTCAGACTTGTCAGGGAGGTGTCTCAAGCAATTGTGCAACGAGTTATGGCCAGTTATACTTTAGGTTAGGCATATACTACTTTATGGTAGTTAGGTAGAATTACAAATGACAGAAGTTTCTCCGTAACAACTCAAAATAATAAAAATCTGCCAAATTGTGTCAAAAAATAATTTTTAGATTATTAGTCGTCTATCTGATAGTATATGGTATAGTCCACGAGTTGCCATTTTTTAAAACGATAAAATCACGACGTGTTATCGAATCAATAAAATTTACCGAGAGGCTAGATCCAATCTACCGCATTTTGATAAAATTGATAAAAAACTGTTTACCGATCGATAAATTTATCGAATTTTATCGATCGGTAAGATCCATGCTCGCAGTGAGGTGTTTGTTCAGCTCAATTTTGAAGTTGTTTTTGATAATAATTTGTTTTTCACCATCATCAGCCTGTTTTCGTTCACTGCTGGACATAGGCCTCCCCCACAATTTCTGCCGGCCGCCTTCCGTAGATCTGCACTCCACCTGGACGGTGGGCGTCCTACACTATACGTTTGCCGAGAAGCGGTCTCCACTCGATGATACGTCTACCCCAGCGGTTGACCGTTCTTCGAGAAATGTGGCCAGCCCATTACCACTTCAACGTTCAACGTTCAATCTTTACAGCTATGTCGGATAAATTCGTTTCAGATTTTATCCTTCAGAGAAACCCTGAGCATAGCTCTCTCCATAGCTCGCTGAGAGTCTTTAAATTTGTGGACAAGTCCCACTGTGAGTGTCCACATCTCTGCTCCATATGTCATAATTGATAGGACGCACGCATTGAATACTTTCATCTTCAGGCACTGTGGAATGGACGACTAGAAGACCTGACGAAGTTTTCCGAATGCCGTCCAGCTCAACTGAATTCTTCTGTTGGCTTCCCTATTGAAGTTGTTTCTGCCCAATTGCAAAGTCTGCAAGCCTGCATATGTCAAGTCTTCTTCGCAAGAAGAAAAGAGAAGAGAATTCCAGCCTCTGAGCAGACCGGGTTTCGCGGAAGATTTAGCACCATAGATCACATACACATAGTCAAGTTATACAGAAATCTGAAGAGTATGACCAGTCCCTCCATTGTCTTACTTTTGTGTACTATGAGAATGCTTTTGACTCTACTGAAACCTGGGTGGTTCTGGAGTCTTTGCAGCGGTGTCAAGTGGACTAGCGATACATGGAAGTGCTGAGGTTTCTGTATGACTCCTCGCCTATAAATGTCCAAGTACAAAACCAGCAGTCTAAACATATCTAACTGCGCGTTGGATATGTTTAAACTGCTGGTTTGAGGGCAGTGAGACAGGGGATGTTATATCCCCGAAACTGTTCACTAATGCCTTGGAAGATATGTTTAAGACGTTGTATTGGAAAGGAATGGGCATTAATATCAATGGCGAGAAAATCTCACACTTCGATTAGCCTATGATATCATCATAATGGCGAAATCGCTGCAAAACTTGCAAGGTTTGCTTGTTGTTGATGCTTCTCGCGACGCATCGGTTTCGGAATGAACATAGATAAGACCAAGATAATGTTTAACAATCTTATTGACCCCGAACCGATTGCAGTCAGTGGTGCACCTCTTGAAGTTGTCCAACAATATGTTTACCTTGGGAAAATATTGCAATTAGATAAGAACAACTTTGAGAAGGAAGCCAACAGATGAATTCAGTTGTGTTAGTTATCTCAATGCCTGAAGAAAAAAGACTTCAATCAGTGCATCCTGCCAGTCATGACTTACGAAGCCGAAACGTCAACTCACAGTCAAAATAGTCCACAAATTTAAGGTAGCTCAGCGAGCTATGGAGAGAGCTATGGTTGGAATTTATCTGAAGGACAAGATTCGTAGTGAAGATATCCGACAGAGAACCAAGGTAGCCGACAGCTCTAAGGATAAGCAAGCTAAAGTGGCAGTGGGCTGGTCACATTTCCCGAAGAACCGATAACCGGGGTAGACGAGTTCTCGAGTGGAGACCACGTTTAGGCAAACGTAGTGTAGGACGCCCTGTGGCCAGGTCGAGAGACGACCTGCAAAAAGCAGCTGGAAGAAAATGAATGAGATGAGCTGAAGACCGAGCTCAGTGGCGTGCATTAGGGGAGGCCTACGTCCAGCAGTGGACAAATATAGGCTGAAGATGGTGATGATTCCTGATTCCAAATCTGTGTGGCCCTTCGATTCACCGAAAATTACTTTAATTTTCGTAATTTATTAAATAGGGTAAATTGCCGTACTTAACATTGGCAAACGACCTTTTAAATATTGGTATTGTCACATACAATACGATACGATACCACTTTATTGTAATTACCAGTTAGAAAACATATACATTGTAATTTAATTAAAACTATGGTAGTACAATGGGCGGTCTTATCACTTAAAGCGATCTCTTCCAGGCAACCTTAACAGACACATACCACTTAATATTAAAACTTTTTTTCTATAGTGGTAGGATTATTTACTTTCATTGTCAACACTTGATCTACTAAATATGGCTTCAATGTCTTATATTTTGGTGTTATAGTGACGATGCCAATATTTAGGAGTGGTGCCAACATTTGGATGTTTTCCCCTATATGTGCAGCAATTTCATATTTTTTTAAATGAGCCTAGCGTCAGCTTGTGCTATACAGATGGACGGATTTGACAGTCCTACATGGGTTCCTTGTATTACAACGGAGCCCTAAAACATAAATATCTACTTACTACTGTGAGGAACATGACGGGGTATTTGTTCTGCTTGTAGCGGACCATGGTACAGATGTCAGGGTTAAAACACGAGAACACGATGCGTCGTTCCTTAGAGTTGGTCAATACGACTTCCAGCACCTACAAATAAATTGCAACACAATTTTAGCAACCCATTCAAAAATATAGCTGAGAAAATGATTAATAGCATGATGGGAAGCGTCAATAATACAACCGCGGGGTCTAGTATGAGTTTTAGTGTTCAAAAATTAAATGTAGTTTCATTTAGTTCCATACATTTACTGGCAGCGCGTCTAGTGGAAACTTGCAGGAAATGTATGAAACTAAACAAAACTACATTTTGTTAACTACAACTTTAAAAACTCGTACTAGGGGTACAGCTACCTATAGCCGTGTTCCACTTCACAATATCTACATTCATGATAAATATACTTACTATTCCTAATGTTTATACTTGCCCACACACAATAAACCTAAAAATAATATAGGTATAATTTGTTAATACAACTGTAGTGCTATTATTTATTTTATGGTACAACTTACCTTGTCCACATATGTATTCATATCGAAAGGGTTTTCCAATTCAAAAGAGCCATCTTTCATCTCCATGTTCCACTTGAGCTCCACATTGAATCCAATGTGCTTGTCAATGGTTTTAAAAGCCTCTTCTAGAGTTGGGAACGGCTGGTGTTCCTCCAGGTCCTCATCATCGAAATACAACCCATGACGACCTTCAACTAAATGATACACCTATAGACAATTGTAAATTATGAGTTTATATCTGGTCTGGTTCTACAGCTCGCTGCAACCACAGTAGCAAGCATGCATGCGAGCGCTAAATTGGATTTTTAATACAAAATTAGTGTTTCCTTTTTTAACTATCTTGTAAATGAATTTTCCTGTATTTTTATATTCTGACATTAGTTTTAAATATGTAATTTAATGAGGAATAGATTAAAACTAGGTCTCTTCACAAATATTATGGAAAGATCTATATGTTTGAAAGGAAGGCTTGAATTTGTGAACAATGTGTTCTACTGCTACAACGGTATACCTTAAGTTTTTGAAGGTGTTCCAAAGTCAAGTCCTTCACAGGCAACTCTAACATTTCTGTAAATTCGATTTCCTTCTTTCTTTTTATTGATATACATACATAAAAATCATGATAAATAATAGGTATCATATCTTTGCTTAGCTGTACATCGAATTCTAGCATGTCTGCCCCGCTTGCAGCTGCCTTTTTAAGGGAAGCTATTGTATTTTCACGAATAGTATTCCCTCTGAAAAGGATTATTCATTAACCAAATGAAAACTTTTTCAATGCAGCATTACTTTCAGACAAAAATTAATTTACAAAGAAATCAACTAAAATATTGAGCATACTTACTCTTTAGTTTTAAAACTGGCACCCAAGCCTCGATGCCCCACATCCAAGCCAGTCCAGGTGGGATCCCAATACTTGGCATATGACACACGCATGTCACAAAGGTTGTTTGGCATGGCATAGATGATCACATACTCAATTACCACTGTCCCCAAAGGGCGATGCTTTACATTGCACGTCACCGGTAGCTCCAGGATGCCTTCAGAAGGCTTAAACATATTTGGCAAAACATATGTGTAACCAATGTGGCAAGGAGGATCTTCTGCAGAGGCTCTAGTACTATATGAATAGAAATCTACAAGGTACGCCAAGGCTTTGTGGTCAGGAGTAGAAATATTCACAAGCATAATATCATTTGGTTTATATTCTCTTCCAAACTGTTCTTGGGGCTTCAACTTGCAGACTGAAGCATCATCGTCTAAAGTGGCCACATGAACTTGAGCATTGGTTGACACCTCCACATCTGCTGTATCAGTATTAAGAGATGTTTCATCTGTATTTGGTTCTGCTCCACCGAAAGATAATGGGACTGGAGTAACTTTAATATTTATAAGCCTTCCAGCCAAACGGCTCTTTAGTTTCATTGGGTTGTTTATAAATTTGAACTGTAGTAAACTCAGATTTGTTAACCAACCTGTGGTAATGTTTTGCTTGCCAGCATAGTTCCCAAACATGTCAAGGACAGGATGTAACATATTTTCATGGATGACCCTCGGTTGGAGGTCTGACTCCCAGCGACAGATTGTAACATTGTTTGTGCATTCAGAAATGGTACATATAGCATAACGATAATATACAGCACATGTATTTGGAATGGTGACCGACTTTCGCCATATATCTGTACCTTCCTCATTTTCTAGTGGAACCATTTTGGTGTGGTCCCACAGGCCAAGTTCCTCGGTATTTCCTGTTAGAAACAATCTTTCCTTGGGGCAGATATCTTGAGCAGAAACCGAAAATATCCATTGCTGCGAAATCACTTCGATCTTCTCCTCAGATTCTATTATAGACATTTTTTTGGGAGGTGTACTTTTTACCTTTTTCCGTTCTTCTAGAAAAAACCATTGTTGCATTGTTAAAACACAGACTTTACAAATAAGGTGAAATGTTTAGGTTAACAATCACAGATTCTATGTTAACAATGGTAACTTCAAGCAACAGTAACAATAAATTCACAGACTAGGTATGTATTGAAAAGATACAATAAATTTTCGACGAGGATTAGGCACACGGATTAAGGTCGAAATTGGTCGAAATCAAAGAGAAAACTTAACGAAATGAAGTATCAAAATTATACGTATACATTTCAAATACAACCACAGAATACTTTTAGGTACCTACAATGAAAAATACGTACCAGCCACAAACTACAAAGAAGATACGGGTGTACCAGCTGTCTTGTTAGAGCAAGGAGTTTGTTTGTATTTTTGTCGTTTGTGTACTCTATTGAGACTGGGACCAGCGTAGGGGAGCAGGAGACCACTATCAGGGCCAGGGAGATCGCAGCCTGAAACCGAGGACGACGACAGAAAAAATATCCATTATTTTCGAAATAATCACGGATTAGAGACGCCAATAGGCGTTATCATTTCTGTTTATGATAATTAAACTAACTGCTCTTCAAATTCTACAATACAAATAAAAAGTCTAAACCACAGACTAGGTAGAGATACTAAAACAATGTCAAGTCAATTTAGTGATAGTGACAAATCTGACAATTGGGATTACCCCAACTACATATTAGTACGGACATTGTACATTGTATGGCCGATAATGCACAGCCTGATAATCCGTGCAACTGGCAGCAAATTATATTATATCCGACAGGCTGGTAATGCACGGCAGGTAATTCATTTATTTATCTTCATTTCATGAAGTCTTCGTAGCACTTCTAAGCTTATAAGAGTACTCAATTTAGTTTATAACCTCTTATTGGCACATAAAAGATTGGAAGAAACACTTTTGGCTATATGCTATAGTCATAATCATAAAACAACGAGCAAGAGTGCAAAAAGGTTTACTTTAAACCTTCTTGGCAACGTGTTTGTGTCGCAGCAAACTGATTGGCAGCTCGCAAATGGTTACAAACCATCCCAGTGCTAGGTGTTTTATGACTCGTAAAATGGATAAAAAGGATTGTACTATTAAAAATATTAACGCTCGCCTTGGCAGCTTCAGCTTTTTGGTCGCCTTTGGCAACAAGCCTCCACCGCTCCAGCTCACTTTGATACAGTGGACGGCCGACGGGACCTGCACTCCCTCCGCGCCTACGGCTTTTTAAAAACACTCTAGTGTAGGGCAGACAAGACCATGTGGAGTCAGGTTTGGCCGATTCGGTTCTGTGACAGTTTTTTCTTCTTGACACTCGCCTACACAAACGAGGCAGGGGCGGCCCTAGGGCGGTGCGAGCGGTGTGACCGCACTGGGCGCCGTCATGGGAGGGCCCCAAAATCAACCGAAATGTGATCAGCGCACGACACGAGTAACAGAAGTCACAGCGCGCGCGGTCCCTCAAGAACCACGTGTGACTTTTGCCGACCTTATTTGCATGACATTAGAGTTTCCTATTAGTGTAGTGTAATGCATGAACATAGCTTATACCGAGGGATTGTATTGGTCGATAAACTGAGTTGGTCTCAGTATATTTTATGAGACTGCTTTCAGTTCTAATTCAAAGTTCGCACTCGCGAGGTCAACGACTGCGAAAAGAGTTTTGTGGTTATGTATTGTGTAGTTTTTAGTACTTGTATTTCGTGTTAATACGTCTAAAAATAACATAAGGAACAATTGATAATGGATTTATGATAGCAAAAAAGGGTTTTGTGAAAACAAAAGTTAGTTGTAACAAACCGGGGCGAGCGGAGCCGTATTTGTCAGGAAAACGTTTTCGTAAACATATTTTTGATTGTTTATTACTGTTTAGTATTGTTTCTAGGTTCTTTATTGTTTTATCTATAAAATAGTGTAACACATTATGTTATTTATCTATAAGCTCTTCACAATAAATAAGTATCAACGCGCGGGAAATAGCGCGCGTTCTTAGCGAGTTCTCGCCAATTTCTTTGGGTGCTGATATTAGAATTATTATAATGGATGTTTATATGTTTTTCACTCATTTTAGAAAGGAAATATTATAGAGTAACCAAGAACGTAAAAAAAACAAAACTAAAGATATTTTTTACAGTTAAACTCATTTATTTCCAAAAATGACTCAGTTTTTCAAGGTTTTTTCCGATCAAACAGCAGTTAATAAAATAACAATTTATATGATATTATTTTTACTTATCCTTATTGGAAATTTCAATGGATTTCTAGAATGGTTACTAAAAACATTCTAATCATAAGCGTTCAGCAATTGGAGATTTAAATATAAACATCAAGGGTTCAGCCCGGTTAATTTAATTTGGCGTACTTATACTAATTCATATTATCATAACCCAAATATTTAATTGCATAGTTTCAATAGGCGAAATGTTTCACTATACCCAATGACCCATTTTTTTTTTGTCTGAACTCACTTGCTGTCGCTTTTCTGTATGTATTGTCGCTCTCCCCGCGTTAAGACGCGTTTAAAAAAATACTTAACATTTTAAATACACTGTTGTGTAGTGGAACATTTCGCCAAACAAAAGTTATTGACTGTTATTATTTCTCATCAGTACAATTTCACCTCAGCAGGGCAAGAGGGCAAGCACAGTGGCGTTGTCGAGTGCGACAGAGTATAAAACAGTATAAACAACATTTCTTGTCATGTCGAGGGCGACAAACTACCCATTAGATATTTGGGAGGTCTATCTTATACTTTTTATAATTACGGATAAGCAACTGCATAGTATAGGAACACCTCAGACCAAATATTACTAAAGTATAGACCGCGGCTACAGCCCCGCCATCTCGGTGCGAATCGTAGGCAGTTGTGCTATAGCTACGTACATCGATGTATAGATGACGAGTAGGGATGCCTGCAAGCGCTCACGCACATGTCAATAAAGAGGGCGATACGTCACGTCGTGGATTCAACAGGCAAGGCACCTATTACTGGCCTATTACTGGCTTATAGAAATACAAAAACTTCACAGTTTCCTTTAGTAATAATATTATTAATTCGAAAGTTACTCTCTCTCTGTACAAGCAGACAGAGGGGTCAGCTTGTTACCTTTTTACGACAAAATTACTGAGCCAATCTTGATAAAATTTGGTATAGATATATCTGAAAACACGAAGAAGAGCATAAGCTACTATTCTCCATCGTCATTATTTTCTTTCGCGGTTGATACAGTGGGATGCAGCTGGTAATACTGCAAAATAGTAAATAAAAAAAAACGAACTAAATAATAAATATAGTAATTTGATTTATATGTATAGATTGAAAATAAACAAAAGTACTTTAGTTTCCTTTACATTAGTTTAACCCATATCTCTACATATTTTTTATGACTGCCCTCAACAGATGTACCTACTAGGTGATTTTTGCATGGTTCTTGTTTAAAAAATATGGATATAGAGAGCAGATGTGTGAGGATGTTTGAAATATTAATCTCAAGATACGATATATTCGTTATATTATATCTTGTAGTTATATCTTCGCGAGCGAGATAGTTTCAAGGTACTTCTTAGTTTCAAGGTATTCTCTTAGGATCACTTGACTCTTAGGAAAATTACTGTTCTTATGTTATAATATTAGGGTGATATGTAGTTTTTTTTTTTATTACTGACTAGGGATCGTTTGACCACGATCTCACCTGATGGAAAGCGATGATGTGGTCGAAGGTGTAGCACGCTTGCCTAGTAGATACCTATTCACTCTTGACTTGAACACACCGGGGTTATAATTTACCGGAAACACTGACGAGGGCAGGGCATTCCACTCCTTTGCAGTTCTTATAATAAATGAAGAAGCGTAACGCTTCGTTCTTGAGCGAGGTATTTCAACCATGAAAGGGTGCCGCTTTGCTGATCGTCTAGTCGTACGGTGATGGAAAGGTGATGGGGGAATCAGGTTGTGCAGTTCTTGTGCACACTCTCCATAGTGCAATCTGTAGAATACCGCCAGGCTTGCTACCTCACGTCGATGCGCTAGGCTTTGAAGCTTACTCTTTACCAGAGTGTCATCCCCAATGAGCCTGATAGCACGTCTCTCAATTGAATTCAAAGACTCGAGCTGATACTTGGCAGAACCGTCCCAGAGGTGGCAGCAGTACTCCATACAAGATCGGACCTGTGCTTGATAAAGATTCAAAAGCTGTCCCGGTGTGAAGTACCGCCTAATCTTAGACAAAATACCAAGTTTTTTTGCAGCTACCTTGGCTTTGGATTCAATATAAGACCCAAAATTCAGGTTTGATGTGAGTTCGACACCCAAAAGCTCCAAATGGTCGCCTATTGGTATAATTAGTTAAATCAGAATCAAATAAAAACATTTTAAATGTAATCAGAGAAAGAAATGTCTATTTACATAGCGTTCCGTTTGTTTACTCTATTTGTATAACATAACTAACATTAAGCTACCCACACAAAAATCACAATATCAACATTTTAGAGCATCAGAATAATTTCTAACGTTGAACTCGCTTGAACGTGAAAATGTCACGCCATAATTTAGACAGCGCGCACATCATTACTCGATGCGCCACGGACAAATCGGTGGGCGGGGCAGTGAGACGCGACACGTTTCGCGCGATCCTCACCCCCACTGTAACATAATATTAAATCCATCTAAAAGTATGTATATTGACTTCCCTGTGAAATGTAATGTTCTATATTAGTTTCATGTGTTTTCTAGTGTCGTTTAGACAAGTTTTCACCGCACATTTCACACCGAAAATATTTCGAACTGACGCACTCCGCTCGAACGCAGATCGAGGACTGTTCGCGCTTGCCGGTTGATAGCGACGTTGTTCTGACCTGTGCCTACTGTTCGCACCCGAGTAAATGCATTCCATAGTAATGTATCCTCCTAGAGGAATACACACTAAGGTTTTGTATATAAAGGGGTGCCAATTTGAGATTTCACACTACCTAAAAATTTTGCTTGAGTCGCCCCTGAAACGTGGCATCAAGGAGTAATTCTATCTTTGTCTATGGTTGGCTTCGTATTATTGGCCGTGTAATATTGGACCAACAAAATCGGCACGGGCTGATATTACGCATCAATAATTGGAAACATGTACATGTATTATAGGCTGCGTAATATTGGCCGTGCATTATCAACCCGGACCAATTTTGAACGGGCAATTATACACGGCTAGTAGCCGTCCAAATATGACGAAACTATTTACACGTAATATCAGGCCGTGTAATATTGGCTGTACAATACTGGTCGTACATTATTTTGGTCATGTATTATCATCTCCCCGATGAATCTAATGATTGTGAATATAATTTGTAATAGTTTTTTTTTATTGATTCGATCCTGTATTACCAGAGAAACAAATAAATATGACTTCAACAAATTGTGCCTTACAGTTTAATTTACAAGAAGAGGAAAAGTTGAAAATTGTCATAATTTAGAAAACAGAAAAATGAAATTTATCTATAGATAATGCATAGGTACGCGGGGACGGGTACACGAGGTATTTTGTGATGATATTGAGAATAAATAATACAAAACGCAAAAAAAAAACATCAAAGACTATTCGAGTTATAGCTGAGGATGAAAGTTAGTCAGATTAGATAATTAAATTTTCAAAATTTTTTTCAATCCTGTGTTCTTGTGAATCCTGAACGCAGCATGGGATTCAATATACATCGCCAGAGCAAAAATAATTTTGCGTCCGAGTGAGTCACTCTACTCTTCATCCGCCTCTATAAGAAAATAATAATAAAAAAGCGCTTTTAGGTACTTTACAACTCACATTATTTATTTAAAAGGGTATTCAATAGACCAAAAATTAAACAACTTAAAGTAAACTAGGTACCTTATAAGTAATTACTTATACTTAACTAAATATTTTTAAATTCACTTTGTACCTATTTCTTTGATTTACGTCCTCAGGCAGTCTCTTCAGATTTTGTGTTCTAAATTTTGTGTAGATCTCGATTTGAATGTAAGTATATGTACTGACCCATAACGTGTGAAAGTTACATTTGGGTTATTCTTGAAAATAGGTACAGGATTCCAATAAAGACTTAGCTTCTTTTGCAATTTCCCTCTCGATAAAATTGTTATAAGCTTTCAAATATTTTTCCCTGGATTAAGTTTGTAAAAGATTCTGTATCACATTTATTGCACAGTATTTTCAGGTGTAAGTAATACTTTACCTACACTTACATTTTGGTGAAATTATTTAGTTTTTGCATTGTCAATATTCCTTGTTTCTGTGACGATGATATCATAATTCGCGCACTTTTTATTTTTTTCTGCTCTCCGTAGATTCAAATGTTTTATTTTTAAAATACAGACACTACGCCACGTGACCCAATAAACAAAATTCACTTTCCAAATTCAAAACTCATAAAAAGTAAAATTTAAAGTAAAAAAGTAAAGTAAAAAGTAAAGTAAGTAGTAAGTAGTAAGTTGCCACTAGAAATAATGTAAATTAAATGCACAAAAAGTATCAATACAAAATGGATATGTCGTGCATTGTTGGTCGTACAAAATCGCCACTGGCTGATATTTCATTTCACCTCCAATAATTCGGCTGTGCAATATCGGAAGTGCATTATTTATCCACACGGATCTATTTGTACGGGCAATAATTCACGGCTAGGATACACCGGCAAAATATTTAAAATCCATGTACACGGATTATCAGGCAGTGCAATAATGACCGTACATTATTTGGGTTAATAGCACGGAAAAGAGGCGCTTGAGACACAGAATAAATAATAGTGCTTCAGATGAAAAGGAAAGTGTAAGGAAACGTTATGTCGCCCCTTCCCGCTCCGTATATACCGTTAAATACTATTATTTTATTCTGTTGTCTCAGACGGAAGCGGCCGCCAAAGAGAATACAACCGCTACGCATATATTCTTTTTACGCAAATTTTACCTACTATTATTTATTCTGTGGCAAAACCGAAAATGAAAGGCGTTGCGTTGCTGCCCCGCCGCTCCTTGGCACTTTCATTTTGGATTTGCATTGAACCAACAATACCATGGGAATCCATAACAATAAATAAAAGTGAAACGTTGTCTGTTTGTTTGTCCCCAAAAGCTTTCACGCGATAACGGCTGGATGGATTTTGATGAAATTTGGAATGGAGATAGCTTATACCCCGGAATAAAACATAGGATACTTTTTATCCCGGAAAATTGTAAGTTTCCACGGGAAAACTGGGAAATGTTGATTACTCGTTGTAAGGAACGGTTTCAATGGAAACGAAATAACAAGTCTGCCAATAAACATCAAAAGAGCGTTGGTGCTAAACCTACTTTTAATATCCTAGATGCTTTTTTTTTCGCGATAAACTGTAGTCCACGTGGACGAAGTCGCGGGCGGCTAATAGCTAGTAAGTAATAAAACGAGACTTATTCGTATGCCAATAGTTAGTTTATCTAAATTTGGATTGATTTGATCTTTTTATAATATTTTATGTATATCTCTTTGTTCAGGAGATGTTAATTTTGACTTGTAAAAGTGCTATTATTTTTGCCTATTTACAAAAAATACTTTGACTTTCACTAATACCTTCTTCATAGGCGATGCATGGTAGCCGTGCGGAATATTACTATTAAGTAGTGCGCGTTGCCTCGTTAGTATCCAGCGACACCGGGTTCGATCCTCGGCTCCATATCAATACCAAATACTTGTCTAAGTTATGTGCGGATTTCCACTGCTTCGGAAGAATACACGAAAAAAAAACACTGAAAGTTTAAACTTTCAGTGTTTTTAATTGATAGCAGTCGTAAAGCTTCGAGAAAATAACGGAGTTGGATATTTTATGAAAGTCGTGAAGCAATAACAGATCAGATGTCCTTCGCCGACCGATGATCTATTGACCTGTATCAGTGTTCAGCATAGAATAGCTATCTATGAAATACCTCATCTAAAAGGTTGAATTTTAAGTTACTAAATGCCCAAAAGGCTATCAAAATCAATTCAGTCGTTTTTGCTGTTTATTGGTAACATACATTCTAACCGTATTTCAGGTTCAGTAACTAATAAAGATTAATCGTAGGTAAGAAATTCGTTTTTCAAAATTATCTCTATTGTACAGAAATGTACAACATTAACATGACATGACCTAAGTAGTATAGAATTACCTAGGTAGGTATAAATATTGTTGCCTTTGTTCATAATGTTTGAAAATAGTTAAAACAAATGTTGTTTATCAAAGTCTTGTTTGTCCTATCCCCACCAGAGCGGATAGTGACAATTTTCAAAAATCATTGAAACTTACAGTGCCACATACTTATCTGTGAACTAAATGGTGCCGTGATCGTTCCAGTCTATCAATAAGTAGACCAATCAAAAAACAGAAAAATACACAAAATGTGTACCAATCGTGGCGGCTGTAGTTCCTTTTTTTGCCACTACACAGATAATTTGGTTGCACTGTGCATAGATGTGTGTGTAGATTTTTCTGGGGAGAGTTGTCTCAACAATTAAATACCTAGTTTTATAAAATCTTTTATATTTTTATTTTCGTATAAACTAGTAACATACCTAACAATAATCTTTACACTATGTACAAGTTGTATTTACATATTGCAGTCTTTTTTGAATATTCTATTATTACTTTAATAATTATTAAAAATTTAAACAACAGTCTACGATGTATAATTAACTACGTACTACTTTATACACAAAAAACGAGCACTATCATAAAATTAAATCTAGTAAGGACCATTTACTCCAGGATGTAGAAATGAACATTTATCACCTTGTCGGCAGGAGCCTTTTCTCTGGAAGTAAATGCAAACCGTTTTACGGCCCCCTCTCACACCCCCCCTGCCTCTTGGATTGTTGTCCCAGTTGCCGGCCGCCTTGCCTCGCCAATTACTTCCGGCGCCCCGCCCTCGCATCGCACCGCGGAAGTTGCCTGCACCGGGGAAGCTCTCTGGTCCAGGAGGCCCCGCCATGTTGAAATCCATCGGAAACATGTTCTGCTGCATATTAAATCCTTCAGGAGGTAGAGGAAACATAGGATTGGGAGCTCCGAACATATCTGGAGTCATCATCATGGCTTCGTTCGGCATCATCATGCCTGGCGGAAGGGCACCGGGGGGAAGCCCGCCGGGAGCTAACGCGCCTGGAGGCATAGCATTCATCATGTGAGGTGGCATTCCATTTTGCCAGTCACCACCAGGCACCATATTAGGCCCTGGGAACCCAGGCACTCCTGGTACACCGGGGAACTGGGGATTCGGGAACCCATTCGGAACCTGCATCATATTATTCGGGAACATGGCAGGCATAGGTATGTTAGTAACTGGAGGAGCATTGCCTTTGGGTTCAGGCCATGGCATATTTCGGAAATCGCTTACATTGTCTTGATTTCCGGTCACATCTTCGAGTGGTATATTTGTTGGTTCGGTATAAG
Organism: Alsophila aescularia; assembly: GCA_946251855.1. NCBI lineage: Eukaryota > Metazoa > Arthropoda > Insecta > Lepidoptera > Geometridae > Alsophila > Alsophila aescularia. Next base: position 49,677,216 of record OX276375.1, read on the forward strand.
GATGAGTTTCCGGTTCTGGTTCCAATGCAGAGTCAGGTATCATAGACTTATGGAAATATAGTGGTTGTAATGTTCCCTTTTGTCGTATAGCTTGTATGTCTCTCTCTTTACTGTTTTTACCATAGTCTACATGTATTTGGCCTTCTGTTTCTAGTGGGATGAGAGGTTTCCAAAAAGTCTTTTCTTCCATTACATCTTCGCTGTTGAGATTATTTCTACTTTTTTGGAAGGCATCTCTTTCGTGAATTCTCTCCAAATATTTCATATCAGTAAAGGTTTTCGTCACATTCACTCTCTCAGTCTCGTCCAGTTCAAAGTATTGAATTTCTTCCAATTCGGAGTCTACTTTCCATTTTATACTCTTCTTTGGCCCTTTCTTCTTATGATAGCATAAAACTCCTTTTAGGCCGTTGATAGTCAAAGTATGAGGAGCTGGTATTTCAATTTTCTCTTCTGGTTTCTCAATCTCAGCTTCCGTACTTTCGACGGAATCGGAGCTTTTTTCAGATTTTTCCTTATTTTCATCAGTGTCGAGGGTGTCTTGGTAAAATCTCGGCGGTACCGACTTGCTTTCACTGCTAGGGCTATTCAATGCAGTTGGAGTATGAGGCGGCGAACCATTACTTGGTGTATTTCCATCTTTTGAGCCGCTGGTGCGCCGCTTCCTTTTCTTGGGCTCCTTCTTATTCGTCGCAGACGCATTCAGAGCGTCCATGAACATGTCACTCTCTAGTAGCAACACAGCTGTAACAAAGAAAAGAGAAACGTTAGGAATCTTTTAACGTACTTATTAATGAGCAACTGCAAGACAAAATACCATTTGATATTATTATATTATTCGTGCGGTAGTTAGGTAAGTCAAATAAGTATACAGCGAGTTCAGACATGTTTTTTTGTTAACTATGGTCCATATGCCGCCATAGGGCGAATAATGCATTGTCCATTACATAATTAACAACAGAGTGCATATTATCGCATGCACTGCTCGTCATGTGTAAGCAGTTCCTGTCACAAAACTTGTATTTAACTACCAAATAACTACTATCTCGAGTAGATAAGGTCGAATTTATGTAAGTATCGTAGTTGTGTTATTTCAGCACATAATAGAAATCTATTCTGAATGTGTTGTGCATTTGCTTGTTACTGAAGAAGTCACCAGCTCGCTTTCACAAATTGATGTCGTCCCGCCAGCTGCAGCAGCTCCGATGCCGCCGGCTAAGTAGATGCTAGATGTTACGATATTGTTTAAGAAGGAATGTTGTATAAGGCCGCGCCCACAACCAACACCAGCCAGCTGCACTTCCCTACCTACCCCCCTGGTCTTCCCTATGCTTTCAAACATTTCGGTTTCTTTGAAGTTGTGAGTGTAAAACTGATAAGTTAACAAACAAAAATGTAAAGACTTATTGAGGGCGGAAAATACGGAAATCCCTTCAATATTATGTAGTCAATCTTTACTTATAAAGCAATAATAGGAACGAAATAGTCTGAACAAAGATAATAAAAAAAATAGTGTAGGCTACTTAAAATAAGCCACTGAACAAGAATATAACATAAAAAAAATTGTCTGTTTGTTCGCGCATCACGTAAAAACCGATTTTTTACCGATTGCGATGCACTTTTCACTGTTGGATAGCTTAGAGTTAGACTTAAAAACTGGGGTACTTGGTATCTTAATCCGATGATTAGATGCCGAGCAATCGATAAAAAAACTATTTGACGGCTGAACAAATTTGAAAGAAATGTAGTATATTGTACTTTATAGGTACTTTTGTTCCTGGAATAATACGTATGGGTTACTTTAAAATAAAATGACCACGCGGGCAAAGCTAGTTTAAAAATAATAAGTATAGGTACCTGGTACGTATATTCATACGTATAGTAGTATATTCATGGACAAGTGTGGCCAAGGTTAAGGACACGCGGTGCGGGACTAACTACCTACTTGGCCACGTTTATATGTTTACACATTACGTAATACATAATAATATTACGTACAAGTCTTCGAGAATAAGATCCAATTTATAAATGTTTTAAAACATTAATTCTTTCAACGTTTATGACCTATCTCAACTCCGGTTTCACTTTCATGCATCATGTCACAAAAATCAAAATTTTGTGTGATGCTCCACAGCAACGCCACATCTATATATAGGTATTTAATGTAAATAGCAACTATTTTCAAAAAACACGCCTTTATTGTCTTTCTTAAGTCTTGGGCACATTGATCAATCTTGGTGGTCACTTGATGTTGCTATTCAGAGAAATCTGAATCAGTACACTGAGTGGTGTAACCATCAGATAGCACTCCAGATTTATTTTCTAAACATTTAAAAACACATCACATAAGTACGTAAATCTTTGTTACCACAGCAAAGAATAACCTATTGAATAGATGCGTTACAATTATTAGTTATTCTATGGCAGGTAATTAAGGGCAATGACCCTTCCAAAGTATGTCTGTCCAATCTATGCTTCCGTTTACCTAGTATAAAGTAGTAGGTAAAGGTAGGTTGAGGATATTGAAAGTCAATCAGTAGGCACACATTAATCCTCTAGGTTCCTTCTTATCTGTCGTAATTATAAGTAATGTAGGTACGTAAAGTTAGTACTTTAAATAGCTTCATTGGCTTTCTCTAGAACTGCTGTCGTTAGATCAGTTTTCCAGTTTGATGAAAATGAAGCGAAACTCGGGTGAATCAGGCAGATGTACCGTGTACCACTTACAGGAAATACATTATGCCAGTAAGTAGAGAAATTTGCCTTGCAAAAGGTGTCGTAGTAATGATTTTTACACATGTTGTTTAGGACTAGACTGATGAAAAATCCATATTTTCGACCTTGGGGTGTGGGAGCGTTAGCCGCTATCTTGAATTGAAGGGGCCAAAATTACTATTTTTCTAAATAGTTCTTTAACAGTTAGCATTATGGCAAAAGTGTCTATGAAAAGTATAGAGAAGACAATATTTGCATTGACTGTTGTTCTGTAAGTATGCTAAATAAAAAGTTACAAGAAGCGAAAAATGGCATCTTTCCTAAAAATGGTCCAATGCCGGAACAACGTACACCAAAAGATATTTAAAAAAAAAAACAAAAAGTTACACGTGTTTCAGGAATTTTCAAAATTGTCGAACATAAAATATCACTCAGTTTTTCATTAAAAAAAGGAAAATTGTGTTTTTTGATGAAAAACTGGGCCTGACATAAATTTCGAAAATTTTGAAAATATTGTGTTGTGTTGTGTTATCGTGTTTATACTTTTCATAGACACTTTTTCCATAAAAATAACTGTTAAAGAACTATTTAAAAAAAATACTAATTTTGGCCCCTTCAATTTAAAGATGGCGGCTAACGCTTCCTCGAGGTCAAAAATCTATTTTTATCGTGAAGACCGCATAACTAGCAATACAAATCAAAACATCTGCACCACCATTTTAGGGCAAAGCTTCATATTTCCCCCAATGCTGGCGTACTCGTTTAATTTACTGAATTGTGAAAGTACATGGGCATGTGCAATGTGCATAGCACATCACAGATAAGGTTAGGTAATCGTAATTATTGTTAACAGGTTTTACCCGACTGCACGGAAGGTTATGTGTTTGGGTTATATGTATGTTTGTTTGTACGTTTTTTAGGCGCGTCCTAAAACGGCTTGATGGATTTTGATAAATGAGTTATCATTGGATTCGATTTGATCACGAGAGTGCTATAGGATATTTATAAAGTGTCCAGAAAACTAATATGGCGCCTCACAGCTGCCATATTGTATTTCCGACGGAACAAAAAGTTACCAAAACCTATCGAGTGAGGTATAATAATGAAGGTCTTCAAAATACCATTTCAAAAATATATAATTCTTAAACAGTAGCAAGTCTTGCTTCTTACAAAATTTTCAATTTTAGATTATTAAGTAAATTCAAGTTAATGTACTTATATACTTTAGTCTAATGTTGTAATTGAAACTATTAAAGAAAAGTAAAATATACAAAAAAAAAATGCTAGCAGCGTCCCGCGGTTTCACCCGAGTCCCTCCGGAACCGCGCATTTTTCCAGGATATATAGTTAGCCTTTGTGTTAATCCAGGTTATAAGATACCTCCATACCAAATTACATTCAAATCGAGAAGTAACAAACATACCCATATACATACAAACTTTCTAATATTAGTGTGAATATTTTTGCGGTCGGTCAGCTCATATTCAATAATTTTGTTCGCAGTCAGGTTATTTGTATTTTTATAATTATTTTACTTGTTTATGTACATAGCGTTTCTTTGACAATCAAATATGTTCGCTTCTTTTACTATGCAATTCAGTTACTTTAATATGGTCACTCAGTACATACACACACATTAATTCTTGTATTTATATTTCTGGACATGTACTTTATTCTAATGTAGGTACGTAATTATTAAAATGCTATGTTTCAGTATGTAGGTTAAACAGCAAAGTGTGTACGTGTATCAAACAAGGATTATAATTAGGTATTACCGGGAATTACAGGAAAATACGGTATAAAGTAAACGGCGGACATGGAAATTTAATTAATACATAATAATTATGTACCTACAGGTATTTAGATCGGCACGGCCTGAAAATAAATACCTACGCTGTCCTGCCCGTCTACGCTAGCACTTCATAGCGTTTATTTGGCCAATATAGGACAACACTACAGTCATACTTTGTATTATAACTTGTTGTAGAGGAGGAAACGCAATAATAATGAAAACAGGTCAAGTGACACAGATTTAGGTTCCGCAGCCACGATCCTAAGAAAATCGCATTCCAATCGGCCGAGTAGTTTTTACGTGATAGGTATGCTAACAAAGTTGTTTTTACGGCTCGATTCCGTGTCTCACCATTGTAGGTAAACAAACACATTATATCGTAAGGATTTGTGTACTGTGGTCACACTATGTCAATATGTAATTTGTACACTGAGTTGACTCGGACAGAATCGTAAACTATTAAATTGTAGACAGTCATGATCACATAACGTGATATTTTTTGTTAATAAATTAGTATTACGCTAGTACGAGTATCTACCCTTTTTTAACGAGTAAGGCGAAGCAAGGGAAGGGTAATGAAGTTAACATTATATGTATGTATGTGGTTATGTGGATGTTCCACCATAGCGTCGCCCCTATTGGTCCAATTTTAACAAGCGAGCATTTCATCATTTATAGTGTCATAGGCTTTATTTTTTTACCAGACTGCAAAGGAAGCAAAGGAAGGGTTTTTGTGTTTAAGTAAAAACTTAGTCCGATTTTGGCATGAGAGTTATCAATATATTCGTCTTCATCGCAAGAGTGTCCATATGCTACTTTTTTATCCGACCGTAGTCGGGTTTTAGTTTTAGTTTAGTTTTCTGAATCTCATTATTTTTAAATCTGTGCTTCTTGAGAGGGAAGGAGACGCAGCTCAAGCAAATAAGCGAAACTATAAGGGTTCCTCATTTCACTACGGAACCCTGAAAATTACGTAGGAGCCTACAGCGAACTGAACTGTGTCGCAATATGCAATCGGATTTTTCGTGTTTATTCTCGTTTAGAACAAAAGTGGATCGGTAAGTCAAATAGCACAATACCTAATTATTATGGCAAAGAAGCCTGAATCGGTAGTTAGGCATCAGATGAACTCGTCGTGAATTATCCCACCTCGGGTTTTTAGTGTACATTATGTCCTATTGTGATTTTTAAGTCATTTTTTCATAATAGTCTTTTTATGTATTATTATTTTATTGCGTAATGTTTAGTGACCACAGGGTACTTCCTTGCTGCCATACGGCGCGGCGCGGGCGCAGCGCTGGATGCCGGCTCGCGGCCAACGTCGAGAAAACGCGCCCCGACTAGGAATGGACTACATTTGACATTTTCTTCTCAGTTTATTTGCAGTTACGTCTCAAACGTAATAAATATATTTTCTTTCTAATTTCGTCAGTGCCAGCCGAAGTAGTTTTTTTAATCTTGCATCAGTTGGGGATTTATAAAGGGGTGCACCAGCACCCCTTTATAATCATCAACTTTATCTATTACATCATAAAAGTTTTACGATTTGGATTAATATATTAACTTGATTGAGACCAAAGCTTGTTTAGTCCCCTGAGGGTCAGGGCGTGGATTTCAGTGGACAGAGAAAACTTGTTTATTTACCCCTAAACGTGGAAAGAGGGGTGTTAGTTTAGCTCCCAAATGAATGGACCGACATTGGTGCGGTTTTTTCTGTTTGAGAGATGATGTGGTCGAGCCGGCTTTTAGCTATAAAGGGGGGAGGGTGGGTGCTTCGTAGGTAACAAACGAATGGACCACCTACTTTGATGCGGATTTCTCATGTTTGAAAGCCGATGTGATCGAGATGGTACTTAGCTATAATGGGGGGTTTTTTTTTTTAATTTGTGCTTGTTTAATTTTATTCTTTTTGGACGACTGTACTTGATTTTGAAAATAAACAAAAATGCATTTCTTTGTAGTCTTTAAAATAGACGTAATTTTTCCTAAGAAATAACTACAAGACAAAAAAATGATGTCCCACTATTTTGCTCCACCAGGGGTGCGACTTTTGAGTGTCACCGGTGATTCCGAAATCAGCTTTTCGCAAAAGTGGTATTTTTGAATATCATACCTGTATTATCTCATTCGTTGTTCATATTTTAGGAAAAAAACACACGAAATGTAGGTAACTATGTAAAAGTAGGTAAACTATGAACGAAATGTCAAAAATATCACCGGGTGATTTTAAAACGAGTGGCACTCGTAAACGAAATCATACGTATGATATTTTTTCTCACCCAGTGAAATTCAAAAATACGACTTTTGGGAAATCGGTGACTATTTATCATTTCGCTTATATTTAATCACTCGGTGATATTCAAAAATCGCACCCCAGTGTAAAAGTTGAGTTTCGTAACAGGGGGATCTCTATGGCGGCTTTGATAACCGTTAAATAAAGGGAGATGTGTTCTTAGAAACCCAACGAGAGGTTTTCAAACGTATTTAAACTACATTTAAGGATCTTTGATATATTTTCTAGCTTAAATCGATTAAACGTGAATTATTTAATTTCGCAATTTTGGGTTGTGACTGCTCATAACAAAAACTTTTTTTTTTTGCTGAACGATGCTGAGACAAATTCATGATAATGAACTTTTGTTATGTTCATACGTTAGGTTCGGCAAGATAAAATCAGTATATTTATTTTCATGAAGTTGTAGCGACTTTAGAAAAAAATGCATGCAGTTTTAATACGTTTGAAAACATCCAGATGAATTTCTAACATCTTCAAATTTTTAACGGATACCATATCATATGTCATACTGCTTAGTAGAACAGCTTGGACATTTTTTGTCCAATAGTAGAGCAGTTTGGACTAACCCTCCATAGATTCCTGTTAAAAAAACCTCAACCTGTTTAGTAAAGGTATTCTTCTTTTAACCAATTGATTTTGATTTTTGTTCCGTTTTACCTATGAACGAATAAGTTGCGGGGCGCGCTGTTATATGAACGTTATTTCAATGTCAGTCAGTACGTTTGATATATTTTGTAGATACCAAAACAAATCAAGCTAATAATCTTGAAAATTTGGGGCCATTATAGCAATAAGGCGATTATTTTATCAGTTGAGATTACAAAAAATAATTCTATTAATAAATAGACTATATACGAATAGGTAAACATATATTTTTTAATTTGTTTTTTCTTTGTTGTGGGACCACACTGCAGCGTTTGTGAACTCAATTTGTCGGATTCGCTAATGCTGGGATTCTCATTTCGCCGGAATACAGAAAAAAATACGTTTTTTTTTTCTAATTAGCTCTCGGTCGGATTCTCGTGGGGTTGGATTCTTATTTCTGAAAATTTTCATGAACTTATTTTTATTGTAAAGGCAACATTATTATATCACTTTAACAAGTCAAAAACTTAACCACTTATGACAAATGAATTTTCAATACGAGCGGTAGCTGTAGTTACCGTTACACTATACCAAAAATAAACAGCATCATATTGCATCTAGTAACTTTTGCGTAAACCTCGGTCAAACTCATTTTTGGCCGGAACGAGTCGCTTAAATATTAATGTTTATGTTATCGTCTGTACTGAATCCGGCGAAATGAGAATCCGACCAAGTGAGAACAAACGTATATCTACCCTTTCATGTAAAATTGAATTATCCAAATCAATTCAGAAATACCGGATCTTGAATGAATAACACTATCAAACTCCACCTTGTGGAAGGGAAGTATATCGAAACTAGGTTAGGTAGGTACTGAATAAATTGACACTAATATTTTATTTTGAGGTATGTACCAAAAAGTAAAAACTCATATTTTATAAGTTTTAGCTGCTCAGTTTATATCGATGTGTTTAAATAAGCACACAGATTTGAATAGTGATTCGTCAACGGGTATGATGGTTGCTTTCTCGAAGATCCGACAACAGACAACACAACACAACTGACAACAATCCGATATTCGACAGTTGATTACATAATAATAATAATTATACTCTCTCAATGTGACTACATACTATTTCATTATCTCACTCTACTAGATAATAATTCAAACCTCGCGCTACTCAATAATATTACTATTATTAATCTTAGATATAATGTTTAAAAAAAACATTATATACCTATTGACTGGGTTAGGTAGTGTAGGAGACTGAGAAAGTTAAAGTTATACAATAAAGACCGTGGACTCGGGACTAAGTAGGGGTTGTTTACGGAATAATATGATTATGGCTATTTACTGTTCATACCATGTTGTGTAACTTTAAATAATAACTACGATAGCAGTTTTTTTTTTCTACAGGCCTACCTATTTTTTTTTATATATCTATCTTTTTCTACATGCCTCTTAGCTTAGACTGATAAAATAATCGCCATGCAAGCTGTAATGGCACGGTAATGTTATATAGATAACATTACCATGGTAATGGTCTGGAATTTGCTATATTTGTACCGACTGCGAAAGTATGGACAATGCTCTAAACAAGGTCCATTAAACTTCGTTGTAATTTCTTAAATATATGAGATTTTCATTAATTAAAAGAAGGTACCAACTAATTACCATCATATCCATCTACACAATGAGCACTACAGTATGTTATGAGAATGTTCGCTAAATTTTAATGTCGAGTTTGATGCACATGATAACCAATGACAGTAGACTTTCGAACAAAAACATCTACAAAATAGTTACAATACATTTAGTTAAGGTTTAGTTCGTTTTTTCTCCATAACAAACACTTGGTGATTGGAACGAAAGTTTTGAATATTCGACGATCACTAGATCGTAATTTTAATATGACAACTCCACAAAATAATTAAGTGAACGTTCTCTATAACAACCTGTACAGGTTAAGGAAGAAAGTAGATGTATTACTAAGCTTTGAAAATTGGGTTTAACATGCATAAGATTAAATGAAAGCATAATATCAAGATCTAGACTGGGTTTGAAAGAATAGGTACCATAATACTTATTATAATTATGTATTATTTTCTACAAAAAATATAGGAGTAGTTCATGAACTCTCAAGTATTAAGTGTACCTACCTTGCTGTTTACTGATGGATAACAATACTATGTTAAAAATGGTCGACTCAAAACATCTGTCGCACTTTGCAGCAGATGGTGTGGCGTGGCACCCTTTCGGTTCACTGCTATTATGTACATGCGCAGACATTAGGTACCTACATATTGAATATCATGGGTTGTACTATTATTTATTATAAGGTCATGTCATGTACCGAATGATAATATTAGAAAAAAACATGAAGCCTGCCATTGTAAATTGGCTGAAACTATTTTGTAAATTCAAACCTATTTAACGCGTTAGTACTAGTAATACACACACTAGATGTGTATTTATTTTAAAAACTCAAGAGACGTCTGTAATGTAGGTAAGTATAATACTTAGCTACTTTTATTACCTATAATATTAGTAATGAGAAGAATACCCATTGTTGTTAATGGTATATCCAATTAAAGGCCCAAACTAGGATTCAATTCGTTGTAAAAAAAAATATGGCTCAAACATACATTACAGAAGGTACCTAACCTAGCTACTTAGAGCAGACTTAGTATCTATAGCTTTAAATTTTAGACTGTTTTCTGCGACTTTAGAGCGGGTTGCCATCAGTTCGGAGTAATTTCCAGTTGCCTTGTCACCACCGGTGGCAAATATGTCCTATGTCCCACCCACCAAGGCGGTTGAATTACGCTTACTGGAGTCCACCCCGTTTTCGCAGACACTCCAGTACAATGAGAGAATTTAGAAAAAATAATACAAGTAACATTAAATTCACGATACGCAAATAATTAAAAACAGAAAAAAATACTCGTATTTTCGATATTTTTTTCTAATAATAAGAGGAGTTTTTTAACACGGAAAAAATGGATAAAACTTTCAAAATAATTGAAGCCTATCTTATCAGTTAGTGGCTATGCTACATACATTATTTGTCTGCGACCCTTTTTTTTGTTCTATATTGTGAATTGAAATAATTGATAGTTTTGGGTTTGATACACCACCAAGCAACGGGTCATATTGTATAGAGTACGCTAAGTTAGGTACCAAATCAAAAGCACCCATGTGAACCTCCAATATTTTTCGCGCTAGTTCTCGATCCTCTATCAGTTATTTCTGTACCTACCTGCAACTAGATGCAGTATGTAGGTAGATATTCCTGATGTAGGACTGCATGTTCCTTTCGTTGTACGACTGTACCTACCCGAATCCACAGACGTGGATTTTATACGTGGTTCCTACGTAGAAACACAGAATAAATAATAGACCAAGAAGTCTATTGACAAGGTATCTACCAATAAAATCCATAATTATTTCATCCCACATACTGTTCTATCATCGGCTTAATAGATAGCATTAGCCGTTAGGAGAATTAGAACACAATTAGGTATATTTTATTGCCAAAATGGGTTAAGTACCTCGAGCCTCACGTGAAGGAAAGTGGTAAGTACGTACTTACCATACCGTATGGCAACTATATTTTTACCAGGTGCCAGGCTATGTAAGTTACGTAAAGCGCTGTATTCCATTATTCTAGCTCCTAGATAGAATTTGCTCTTACTACCACATTGATAACTTTTCTTTATGGTGATTTACCCATTTAAGGTCTTTGAAAGCACATCATCATCATTCACATTTTATTTGGCTACGTGGTTTTGGTTCCCCTCATGTCTTTCTTGGGAGAGACAAGGAGATTCTGCTAGTGGTCTTGTCTCTCTCTCTCCCCCGGACGGGGAGACAACATAATCGTGGACTTGGCTGCCTCGGTGTCTCCCACAAGATTTTGCTTGTGGTTTTGACTCCCCCGGGTGAGGAGACAAAATTCCACATTTTTTTCGTAATTTTGAAAGTGTTCTTCAATCCCCAGTAATCATTATTAAGTAAATTAAATAATTATAACCAAAAACTATATTGTTACAGCATTGACTATATATATTGTAGCAGTCAAGCTATGAAATGGTGTGATGCTCCGCAGCAGCGCCACCATAATCGATAGTCATAGCGGAAAATAAAGTACGTTTATCTACATTTATGTACGTAATAAGCCCTTAATTACTTTAGGAATTAGTACTCTGAAATAATATTAGAAACTATTTACTTACCAATAAAAAAATATTTACGAATGCTGCTTATTCTCTTTGAATCAAGGCAGGGGGTAAAAATAAACACTTTCAAAATTAATGTCTCAAGATCACAAACGAAATCTCCGTCTCCCCCAGTAGACATCAGTACAGCAAATCCACATTTCTTCGCCCGGGGGAGACAAGACCACTAGCAGAATCTCCTTGTCTCCCTTGGGGTACCTCAGTATCAACACCTTATATTTTATAAAGAAAGCCGTTCTTCTACAGACTCCAATGGAACGACTTATGTTTTCTAGTAAGAAATTGTGTTCCTACACATTCAATTTTTGGCTAACAAGTTTATTGTTCTGGCTTTCTTGAGGCTGCCATAATAAACAATACACTATAGTTAAGTAACCTTAAATTGAATGGTCTACTAAATGGCACGAGTTACCTTCGCATTGCGCAACATTTCTCGAAAAAACGGGCTACTTTGCACAACATGCATCATGTAAGTATAGAAGATGTTCTTGCCGCTAAGCAAATCGAGCTGAGCGCGAGAAATCTACTTCAATATTTTGAACATTACTTGATTAGCTTGTTCTAGGTAGGTAGTATAAAACTTTTATTTTCTTCAAAAGAATATATTAAGTTTATAAATTCCTTGTATTATATTTAATTTGCTTTTATTAGTTAGAAATGAATAGTACAAGGCACAAATCAAGTACCATTTTTTTCTGAGAAAAATATATAATTTTTTGCATTATTTCTATTTAGTTTTTTTGCATTATTAGTTAGCTGTGATCTTACGTGGTAATTTCTCTGGGTTATGATTACCCTGTGTGCCACTCCAGGTCCTAAAATACCAATACTCAACATTCCTTCAGACATTAAATGGGTTTTTATCGATTGCTCGACTTCTACTCATGGGATTGAGATACCAAGTGCACCAGTTTTTAAATGAAACCCTAAGCTAACATTGAAAAGCTCATCGCAATCGGTCCAGTAGTTGCCACAGGATGTGCGAACAGAATGATACGATTTTAAAAATGTTATATTATTTTTGAGTAGCTTATTTTAAGCACCCTTGACCATTTTTTATTATCTTCTTTTGACAGACATTTTGGTACTTACTGCTCTATTATAAGTATAGATTTCGTCTAGAACACTACTGTAAGTACTTAACTAGGATATTTTTGAGGGAAACATTTCTGTCGGGAAATAAAGTTGAATGACTGCAAACTTTATTTTTTTTACATATTTAAATTGACCTAAATTCCTAAGACCAGAACTATCTGTCTATGACAAAAAACGGTATCTTAACGGGCCGAAATCGGACACCATTGATTATAAAAGACAAATATCACTTCAAATTTTGCAAAACTGTACGACTATTGTATGGTAAAGCTCCTAGACTGAGCCTCTAACAGACGTCTGCTTTATTCAGATTGCCAGTGATGAACTTATTGTGACATTATTTATAGACCAAAAGTACCGGATCCCAATAGTTACTCGTAATATCAGATGCACCTAAAACCAATTAGGTCCAACAATCAATGAATATTAATCGAAGGTACCTAACTAATTACATTTACTTGTACATTTGTTGACGAGGTATTTGGTGGTAACCGGGTTGAAGGAAAAATAACTCATCTACAATCTCAGGAATGAATGGAATAAGTGTAATAATAATTATTCGAAGACGAGACATTTCATAGTTCAGACTTATGATACTGAATACCTAGGAATTAATTTTTGATGAAAAATAAAATGTGTGACATACCTATTTAGTGGGAAAGGGATGTAAACCCGAAGAAAATTTATTTACATCCACAACATACGTTTGTCAAGGTTAGTATAGGAATACAGCTAGTTTCAAACATTTAAAATATAGGTGCTACCTGATAGATGCTAGCTTGATTGGTACAAACTTTAATTATTCGAAGATAACTACTACTCGGAAATATATATATAAAAACCTCGTTCAATGTCGTACTTATTTTAGGTGTTAGTATGCCCTCATCGTATGAAAACGGCGACGGCTCGTTTTATATTGTCTGCCAATGGAACGAGATCAAAATTGTAGGAATCTAATTAACAGGTACATTTATCAGACAAACAAACAATATTATTACAACGAACAATTACTAAATTCATTAACAAGACGATATAGATAGGCCCACATGCAGCCCAACTAGTTCTACAAATACTTTAGACAATTTACTACGTATATCGTATAGCGTTGTCTGGAGTACTTAAAAACTTTTCTATGGTCTGCATGCACTCCATCTTCTATGGTCTTTACCGAATAAAAACAATTCCCGTGATTAAAAATGTATATATACCTACATTATTTTATTTATTTGCTGTTTAATTAGCGAAAGAGTTCTCCTAGACTAGACTACGTCACTTAAAACCGACAGATGTGAGTATGTTTACAGAAATATAAATAATTACGTTCCAAAGATCTATCAAGTAGCATTTTATAGGGTAGTGACGAAACAGCTGCGTGCGTTCCGTACGGACATTTTAGGTACATATTTTAATTTCATTCTCTTATTATGATTTGCTTTTGTATACGTAGCGTTGGTTGCATTATGTTCCCAATAAAAAAATGAATGTTCTATAGGTAGATACACTTTCTAAACAACAGTTTACATTACTTCTGTATCACAAATCGACGAAAGCCGCCGCTGTTGTGAAACTCTTCGACTCCCAGTGCCGCGGCCAGTCCTCCATCCTAGATCCAGGACGGCGCGGCGCTCTGGTAACGTCGGCAGTTGACGAGCTAGTCGATTCTTCTAACAGATTCAGGTCAATATTTAACGGAAAGATTCGTATGAAATTGAGCATTTATTTGCAATAAATACTTAACACTTTCGTTTGTATACTTATTTGACTTACCAATGACGAGAACACAACCTAAACTACCGTTAACATTTGAAGAATCAAGCAGATTACTCCAGTTCGCACCTGAAAAAATATAATATGTAAATAAATCAAGAATTAAGTGAAATGGTATATACTTACGCTTAGGTTTAGGTGGAATTAATTTAATAGAACCTGGTTTTTCAACGGGTTCTACAATTTTTATCTTCTTCTCTGGAGGAGTCTCATTATGAACAGGAGATGGTCTTTTAGGTATTGGCACTGAAGGAGGAGGCGCAATGGGTGGAGGTTTTTTGTTTTGTAGTAACGCTGCGCGCGACGGCGGAGGTTTAATTTCCTCTTCTAACCCATGTTTCCTAAATTTGGAATGAAAAGTTTTAACAGTCTTTGGTTTTGGTTCATCGGGCTTTCTGACTTCTATTGATATTGATAGTTTGTCCTTTTTCATATCACTCAACCTAGGGATTTTTCCCAATTTATGAATGGAAGGTGAACTTGTTTTTTCTTCAGGCGGCTTCTCGTTTGTTGTTTTGTTGTTGCTCTGAAGACTGTCTATGCTTTTTTCGTCCTTTCCTTTTTCCTTGCTTTTATCTTTATCAGACGAGGTTCTTCGTTCTTCTTTAGATTTAGTACTAGATGAACTTGATTTGTCTCCTGACTTAGTGGATTTGCTATCAGTCTTTG
Organism: Alsophila aescularia; assembly: GCA_946251855.1. Lineage (NCBI taxonomy): Eukaryota > Metazoa > Arthropoda > Insecta > Lepidoptera > Geometridae > Alsophila > Alsophila aescularia. The sequence goes on from OX276375.1 coordinate 49,692,374, forward strand.
ATTTTGAACTTGAAGATGAATGTTTATCCCTATCCTTTTCTTTAGATCCTTCTTTGCTACTGTGACGACTTGAACTGCTACTTTTGTGACTACTTTTATGTTTGTCACTTGAAGAAGAATGCCTTTTACTTGAATGCTTAGAAGAGTTACTTGAATGTTTTGAAGAGTTACTTGACTTAGAGCTGCTGCTACTATTTCTTTTATCTTTCGACTTATCTTTGCTTTTACTTCGGTGATGTTCTTTAACGTCTCCATCAGATACTTCGGAATTCTTACTTTCATTTTCATCGACTTGCGATAAAATTTGTTTTCCATCTTTAAGGCTAATTTTGAGTGCCGGTACTTTATCAGTATCATCTTCCGATTTGGTTTCAGCCACGTCCTTTTCAGTAATAGTGTCATTACCTTCAGTTTGTTCAGTTGGCTTGTCAAGTACTTTGCATTCCATATCACTCATATGATTATCTAAAATTTTATTTTCAGAATCTTCAATTTTAATGGAAACATCAGTAGTAAGTTCATTGTTAGCATCTGATATAATTTTAGAAAGTTCAGCTAATTGAACTGGTATAACTTGTTCACCTTTGACTGTCTTCAACCACTGCTCCACTAGTTTGGATGCTAGGGCTCTGATCGCTAAAAAAATATATTTAGTTAAAACATTTCTTAAATTCCTTACACAAGTATAGCTAGCGGCACGTAAGTCTAGCGGTGAACGAAACGTGGCGGGGATCTCAGTCAGTTTTCGGGATAAAAAGTATTCAACATTTTAACACATTATATCAAATTTATTGTGACAAGATCCCCGCCACGTTTTGTTCACCGCTAGACTTACGTGCCGCTAGGTATAAATAGTGATTTTAGGCCAGTCATTGGGAGGAAATATGAAGCTTTGCCCTACAAATGATGGTGTAGAAGATGTTTTGATTTGTTATGCTTAGTACGCCCCCCAAGGTCGAAAACTTGGATTTTCAGTCTAGACCCAAACAACATTGTGAACATTACCTTTTGCAAGGCAAATTTCTCTACTCACTGGCCTATTTGGGAAATGTATAATAATCAGCAAAAATAAAACAATATTATTGTGAAAACCACAGTAAAGAAGCGGCTGATTTCAAAGATTGACTATTTATACAAGACTTTTTACATTTATACATAATAGTTTTGTACATAACACAAAAATTATAACTGGTAAGGTTCTTACCAAAATGATTTCCATCCTTGGACAATTCTTTGACGAGCTTCGGGCAGTTGTTTGTTTTCAATCGTTCTATGTCTACTGGGCACAGCAGTAGTAATTCTAGTAATTCCTTAACTAGGGGCCAGTTCTTGGCTACAATACTTTCTGTGAGCCACATGTGGACCAACAGCCATCCACCTGACCCCATAAACAAGCCTAGTAAATCAGTTTCTGTGCATTTTAATATTTGTATGTATATACACTTCGAAACCAGTTTTTTTGAAAATTTCGTCATTAAACTGAAACAAAAAAATAAAGTTGCATTATTTTTTGTTTATACAGAATGTCCCATCATACCACTCATATATTTATTTATCGTCGTTTTATATTAGTTATAAACAAGTTTAGGGTTATAAAATCGGTTGTTATTTATTTGAAATATCATAAAATGACTATACACGGCAATAATAAGATACGCTGGAAGTTGGATTGGAACATCTTGTATACCTATCACAAAAGTTTAGAAAATAGTGTTCTATTACACACACATTAGGTAATTAAAAATACATGTTAATTACGCTAATACAGTTCTAGAACTATATTTAAATACGTTGAACAGAATAAACAGAATCTTTCGCCAAGGCTAATAAATGTTATGCTATGCAATTGATTCTAAAAAAATAGGAGACCAAAATAATGTCTCATAATGATTTGATTGAGTGAGCAAGCGTGCTCAAGTCTCTGCTTCAAGTACACTCAATTTGCTTTCATCTGTCAGTTTGTTGGTCGTTGTAACTTTTAAACTTTCGCGATTCGAACACATAGTTAAATATTTAATCGGGACTTAATCGCGCTGAAAACTTAATATTTATTTACCTCGACGTTTCGATCAAGTTGTATTGATCGTGGTCGAGAAAGTTTGTTGGTCGTATTTTACAACCGATCTGGACGAAACGTTATTTTATTATTATGTTGTATTCGGGATTTTTGATTGGGATTGGGATTAGTTCCTCCAAAAAGGGGCAAAAAGAGGGCTACTGAATATCTCCGCCTTAAGGTAGTAACTTTAAGTTGGTATCATAAAAAAAATAAGTTGGTATCATAAAAAAATTGTGAAGATCTGATGAGGATCTTCGGCGTGATGAACAGAATAGCTCCTCAAAATGCAGTAAACTGCTCACTCAACAGTGGAGTCAGCCCTTAACCTACTAGGTAGGATTGATGGAGGACCGTGGTTATTCATGTTAGTTTAACAATAAGGTCACTAGATGGCACTACAGTGCACCGCTAGAATGATGCAAAAGTTTGTGCTCTCGAGGTCTAATGTTCGCAGAACTAGTAGTGTTAAGGATATCTGATAACCGACGGAAGTAGACGATGGAGGACACTGGTTCTGAATTTATCTAGTCAATCTAGCCTTGATTATAACAAAATTGTTAAAATACATAATAAAGAATGTTTAATACAAAGTATTCATCTCTAAAGCTGTATTAAGCTGGTGCGATTGTTGAATTTAATAATTGAAAGCTGTAAAGGTAAACCATGTAGCTAAACACTCCGTTCAATTGTTGCTTGTTGAAAGCAAGGTCATTTGAAGATTTGCATAGCATATAAACCCTGCAAATGCAATGTTGCATATTTAAATTTTATTTTGATGCCTGTTGAGTTCAATCATTTCATTTCAAAACCTGCACTCAATAATTGAAATTCAATTATGGAAGTGAAGGCCATGTAATTGAGAGGAAATTAATTAATGTCAATAATACGTTACTTTTTTTTAACCTATGATGCTTTCAACATTCAATTCAACAAATCCACGGTCAAAACAGGCTTTTAGAACTTACCTAGCAAGTCTCTGAACCTCGTCTCTACTCTTGATACCTCCAGTAGGTGACAGGAGTACGCTGAGGCAGTTCAGCAATTGTATTGGATCAATACGTGGCTGCAACAAAAGAAAAAACACATGAATAAAAAAAAAGGTTCTTAATTAGCTCGATTCTTTTCTGAAATAAAAGAAGATTCTCTTCAGGTGATCGCTAAATTTCATTGCAAATTTTTTGTCCAAATAATGATTATACGTAACATTTTACGAGTCTACGTAAAAGCGTTGCTTTGGCGGAGTCCGTCAGTAACCTTTTAAAATATTGTTTCAAATGTCATAAAGTTGGAAGGTCTATAGATATAAACTTCACAATAATTGAGTTGTACATTTGACGTAGTTGAATAACATTTCGGAATTTGAATAATGATAATAGTACCCAGAATATCATAATCTCGTTATGAATTGTTTGCTTTTTTTGTCACCTTAACTTCTGAACCGATTTGGATGATTATCGGTATATTAGAATACTCAGTGTTTTTTTAGTTAATAATTGCATTCGCCCGCGACTTCGTACTCGCGGACTAGTTTATCGCGAAAAAAAAACATCCAATGTTCTTCTAGGATATTAAAAACCAATGATGTTTCAACCATCTTTATGTTTTTAGACAAACTTGTTACTATTTCGTTTCCATGACAAATGTTCCTTTCCTGTTTTCTCGTGGAAACTTACTATTTTCCGGGATAATAAGTATCCTATGTTGGTCTCTATATTGTACAGTACCTATTTACAAAGTTTCATAAAAATCGGATCAGCCGTTATTGCGTGAAAGCTCCCCAAACAAACTTACAGATAACGTTTCACTTTTATATATTTCTGTGGATATTTGAAATTGAATTTTTGGTTATTGTATAATAATTAAATAAAACAAAGTGACGAGATAGTAAATGAACGCCCATATTAATTGCCTCACTAATAATTATTGGACCAAAAAACTGCAACAATTGGATTTACTTAAAATCTGAAGCAATTTTCATGAAAATTGTTAAAAAACATGTACATATATATAAGAATAAAGCCAACACATCACATAATACACTACGCAAACCGAGAGAAGTAGAGACGATGCACACGTATTACAATATTCTCATCAGTGAGGGAAAGAAGAGGACACATTTCATGAACCACGAAATCAAGATGCTTTGTAATTGAAAAAAAAAAGAACAGAAATCCTCTAAAATAAAAAAAGCATATTACAAAGTAAATGATTATATTAATGACAAATGCATGGCCTGATGTCTCCATGCTCCATGATGATAATAAATGATCACTTATATGTTTACGATAAGTGAATAAAATGTTCAAAGTACTTTGTGAGATGTCTCATGACTACAACATGCCATGAGATCATGACATGATGTCACGTTGTTTTATACAACATACTCAGCATTTTTACTTTATTTTTCCCAGTTTGATCGTTTGATGATTGTGGGCAATCTAATTTTCATTTTTATCTTTGTAATTTAGATATTTTTTATTATAATTTATGTCATTAGAAAAAATATAAAGAATTAACATATATGGAAAAAATTACATCCTTCATCCCTTAGTTTATGGGTGCTCTCTTCTCTAACGGGCGTATTTCCGAAGCACTGGTAGGGTCAGAAGGGTATAATATCCTTTTCCAGTGTGAGATTCTGGCTCTGTTGGCACTTGAAAGGGAAATTTCCTTTTAAACTCAAAGCAATGTATGTTGTAAGCTTTCGTTTCTTAGTAAATGTCAAAGAATTTTAAAATAATAGCACTTTTACAAGTGAAAACTTAAAATCTTTTGAACAAATAGACATCAATAAAATTAGGTAGACTAAGTCACAGAATAAATAATAGTACAAGTACAGAAGGCTAACTGAGTAGTCATTTAAATAAATAGCGACTCTCGCTACAACGCTATAAAGTGCAATTTAACTCGCACGGCGCTGCGAGCTTTCAATTATATTTACCTAGAAGGCGCTCGCCCACCGCGTGCAGGCTAGAATGCACTGTATCACAACGCGCGAGAACTTCCATTGCTCTAACCGTTTCAGAATCGCTGTCCCTTTTTCGCTCGGTAGGGTTGTATTAAGATATGACTAGGTAGTTGTACTACTAATTATTCTGTGAAATGTTATGACTTATATATTGTAACAGAATAAATAAGTAATAATGTATTATGTTATTACTTATTATTATAAATTAAACTAGTTCTATTACATACAATGACATTCTTATCAGAATAGACCTACTACCTCATTTTTACTACCTACCTATCCCGTTTTCAGACCGCCGATAACTTTAGTGAGATACCTACCTACGTGTCGTTGGTTGATTATGATTATATCTTATAGGTATTGCACTTTGATGAATAAAGGTGCCTGTCAGAATTCCATGCTTTTTAATGAGTGAAAAATAAATTGCTACCTACGTAATAAAAGGTATTAAAAGTAGTTAGGTATTATACGAGACATATATTATATAAATTCCTAGTTAATTGTAGGCTACTTACTAAGTCAGCACAGTAATTCATTTTCCGATCAACAATACCTACTATAATCAATTATAAAATTACGTTGATCGATTTAATAAACGACTTTATTTCTGCGCGGAAAAACCTTAAATATGCGTAGCTTCGGTATGGAACACAAATGAAATAACATGGCCATGTACAAGGCGCGCGACTCATCGAGCGTACGCTTGACACTCAACTGAACGGACCCGAATATTGGGTCCACGAATTTATTTGTACTTATTGCGGAGTGCGACCGCCCTAAGTGCTTTGCGTTTCTAAAGGAAATTTCCTTTTCATGTGCCAACAGAGTTAAATATCACACTGGAAAAGGAAATACCCTTCTGACTCTTAAATAATGATTTGATCTATTTATAATGTAAGTATTTCTCATTGTTCATGAGATGCTGATTTTGTAAAAGTGCTATTATTTTGCCTATTTTGCAATAAAATACATTGTCTTTGAATATTTTATCTAAACAAGCTTTTAGGGTGTAATTGTGGTTTTAATATTTATTCTTTTTTAAAATCATTGTTGTTTATTATTCATATATTTCGTTTTTTTATGTAGTATATGGTGGGGGTTAAATCGGCAAATAATTTATTTAAGTTTCAAAGTCAAATAGTATCATATAGTGTCATATTGGTCTCTATATATGTTTATCCGTTATCTAGTGTTTTTTTGAAACTGGTGTACAATAAAGTATTATCTATCTATCAATCAAGTGCCCATAGTACAGGGTATCCTAGTTTGGGGCTAGGTAATTAATTAGTGTCGAATTGTCCCGAATATATTATTATTATTTATTATAGTAGTAGTGATATAATGTCGATGCGAATGCGCACATGTTATGCAACTACACGCATTTTTTACACAAGTAAAAGACGCCCGCCCGGTATTGGATTACTCGTTCTACCGGGTTTGTATGAAATAAAATGATAATTTTGTTTTATTTATCATGGCAGTTAGTGTTGTTTCAAGTTGTGCTACGAGGGGAGTTCAATGTATTCTCGGTATAGGCATGAAAGAATAAGCAGAAAATTCTGAATAAAATTTATTTTTCAATGTAGTCCCCTAGGATCTGAAAACACTTATTTGTCCTGGAAAATAACTTTTCAATTCCCTCCAAAAAATATTTTTGAAAAATGATCGTTAATTGCTGCCTTTACCTCTTCATCGTCGGAAAAATGTTTGCCTCGAAGTTCTTTTTTGAGATTTGGGAACAGAAAGTAATCACTAGGGGCTAGGTCCGGGCTGTAGGGTGGATGATTGATTTCTTCAAATCCGCAATCCCGCACAGCAGCATTGGCAATGCGCGCCTTGTGAACAGGCGCGTTGTCGTGCAGAAGCAATATACCTGCGGTCAATTTTCCCCGTCTTTTTTCTTTTATTGCCTCCTTTAAATTGCACAGGGTGTTAGCGTAAGTTGCGCCAGTAATACTCTCACCTTTTTTTGTGTACTCAATTAATAAGATTCCCTTGGAATCCCAAAACACTGTGGCCATGAGATTTCCGGCGGATGGGCAGAATTTGAACTTCTTCGGTGGAGCTGTTCCTTTTTTATGCCACTGCATAGACTCCTGCTTACTCTCAGGATCATAGTGATGAACCCATGTTTCATCACCAGTAACAATCCGATCATAAATACTTTGCGGATTTTCACCATAGAGCTCCAAAAACTCCTTGCAACAATCAACTCGCGCTTGTTTCTGAAGCGCTGTGAGCATTCGCGGCACCCATCTTGCACTGACCTTTGACAAATTCAGATGGTCATGAAGGATAGTATGAATGGTACCCACGGATAGCTTGGTTCTTTCTGCTAATATTTTCACTCTCACACGGGCATCTTCGAGTACAAGTTTCTCAACAATTTTTACGTTTTCATCAGTAGCGGCACTAACCGGCCCACCGGCACGAGGGTCGTCTTCAATACTCTGTCTACCCCGTTTAAATTCACTTGACCACTTCTGAATTGTAGATAATGAAGCGGCAGAATCTTGGTAAACAGCTATCATTTCTTCGTGAATTACTTTTTGAGTCTTTCCTTGTTTTGTGAGGAATTTTATCACAGCGCGATGCTCGATTTTTTTCAACATTGTCGTATCAGTCATCGTAGTTGCCTTTCCGAAATGATATTTTGAATACTAATGGCGACAATCAAATAAAATTTTGTATTTATACCCTCAATGAGTGTCATAAACTAATGAGATAATTTAATTACCCTCATCATTAGTATATTACCCCGATACCGAGAATACATTGAACGCCCCTCGTAAGTGTTGTGTTTCATAATATAAGAAGATTAAAACAATGAGTGAAATTTTGAACTATTATTACTTGTACTAATATATATTCTGAGCTATATATATTCTCTTTTCATTATAACATTATTTTTTTGTTAAGAAAACTACATGTTTTATTTTCATTATTATAATTTAAATATTATAATTCGCCCCGGCTTCGCAAGGGTAGAGCTCACAACGCGGCATTTTTCTTAATATTAGCATTTATATATCTGTCGTAACTTCTAAAAAAAATACGCCAGTAAGCGTAATTCAAAATCTTTGACAGCAACGACCGTGGTGTTTTTTGACCATAGACAACTGCATTATTACTCACTTACTTGACAGACTTGTTTTTATTAAGTTTCCACGTCAACATGTCATTCAGTTTCATAAAGCGAGTAATAGATATTATTGCAAATTTTTGATACCTATACTTGCAATTTTCATTTCAGGGATCTCTAATTTTTTTAAATAATAATCTCTGGCCATGTTACGAATTTAAAAATTATTTCACCTATGTGAAAGAATTTTTAAAATCGGTTCAATATTTTTTGAGTTTATCTAATAAAAACAAACATATAAATGTTTTCAGTTTCATTTAAGCTCCTAATTACCTAATGTAAAAAATATTGGGATTGAATTATTTGATAACTTTCATAAAGGATTTTTGTCGTTATCGATTTTAAAACTCTACTAGAATAAATTCCCCGCCTAACTGATTATAAAGTAGATCTCTTTATTCTTTTAGAAGAGTAATCAATAAAACTGTTGCTTTGTGTTCTAAAAGTATTCGCACGAAATGCTAAACCTGCGAATACTAATCTTAAAAACCATGCGACTATTTGCGAATATTCGTTACATCACTTAGTAGGTAGTAGGGTTACTACTTACTTGTAGGGTTCAGTGGTGAAACAAGGAACCATTATATCTTCACGTCATGTCGTCCTTCTGTATGTCACGGCCATTTATTCAGGTACGATTAACACTACAAGGTTGAAATTATTTACTATACAAACATTTATTTATTTTACACTCATCACGCCCACTGAAAAGTGCTGGAAGCGAAAATTTTGCTAAAATTTTCACTTCTTGTATTTTTTTATTTTCCATTTTTTTATTTTTTGAATATTTCCAAAAAAAATATACTTCTAGCTCTTTTAAGTGGTAAATAAGAAAATATCTCAAAAAAATTCAAGCGATCGACTTGCGTTGTCGCGGTTCAATAACTTACAGAATCGGGGCCCTGTATGACGTTTGTCAGTTATATTCTTTGTTTGTCAGTTGTTCTAGGAGCAATAGTGTACGAACGCATTTAGCTGAAAATCTATACTTATAATAAAACTGTAACGGGTCCAATTCTGTACATTGAAGATATTTTGAAATTTTCTTTTGGAGGATACTCTAAATTCGATACTGAAGTCAAAACTGTATTTTTTTTTTCATTTTTGTCTTTCTGTCTGTCTGTATCTTGGCTAGGCATCATGCCGAAACTACTGAATGAATTTAAATGAAACTTGGTATGATTTCAGTTCATACTACGAGGTAGGACATAGGCTACTTTTCGTCCCGAAAAATGAAAGGGTTCCTGCAGGATTGAGGTTGAAAGTTATTTCAAAAAACACTTACCACTCTGAAACTACTGGACGGATTTTGATGCAACTTAGCGCAGTTATAGTTTATATGATAGGTTAAAATTGGGGATACTTTTTATCCCGAAAAAATAAAGAGTTCCTGCGGGATAATGTCCCAAATTCTGTAAATTAAAGATATTTTGTATTTTTTTTGGGGGCCGTTCTATATTCAATACTAAAGCCTAAACTGTATGTTTTTTCATTTCTGTCTGTATGTCTTTCTGTCTGTTTCTTGGCCGCGCGTCACGCCGCCGGAACTACTGGATGAATTCAAATGAAACTTGGTATGATTTGAGTTCATACTACGAGGTAGGACATAGGATACTTTACATCCCGAAAAATTAATGGGCTCTCGCAGGATAGGGGTTGAATGAAAATTATTTTAACACGTACCACGCTGAAACTAATGAACGGGTTTTGATGGAACTTAGTCATAGTTTATATGATGTGTTAAAATTGAGGATACGTTTTATCCCGAAAAAGTAAAGGGTTTTTGCGGGACAGAGGTCCAAATTAAGTATAATTTTTTGGAGGTTTCTCTGTTTTCGATACTGAAGCCAAAACAGATCTTTTTGTCTGTCTGTTTATCTGTAACTTGAACGCGCACGTATCACGCTGAAACTACTGGACGGATTTTTTGAAGCAGTCATCTATCAATATTTGTAATAAAGCAATAAGTACGAAAGGCACGAAAAAAAATGGTCTTGGGTACTTAAAAAAGCTACTGAACAAGAATATATCATGTTTATTTTTTCACGCATCACTTAAAAACTACTGGACCGATTGCAATGCGATTTTCATTGTTAGAGAGCTCTGGGTTTGATTTAAAAACAGGTGTAATTGGTATCTCAATCCGGTGAGTTAGAAGCCGAGCAGTTGATAAATATATTTTTGACGGCTGAAGAAATTTTAATCAAATGTTGGTATATTGGTCTAGGAATAGCACATTATGGTATTTTGAACGTAAAGAAAAAACTACGAGTGCGAAGCCGCGGGTACTGCTAGTATATAATATAAAGCTATTTAAACCCCCAACATTAACCCCCTTACTTATAAAAAGTTATGCAATGATTAAGTAATGATTAGTAAAACTGCGCAGTACAATATTGTTCTGCGCGGAATTCTTAATCATTGCTTAACCATTGCATAACTTTTTATAAGTAAGGGGGTAAATCTATTCATTTACAAAATAATACATAATTGTTATTCATCATCATCATCATGTCAGCCTTTAGATGTCCACTGCTGAACATAGGCCTCCCCCAAAGAGCGCCATGACGAGCGATCTTGTGCCACCTCCATTCACCGACTTCCTGCGATGGCTACAATGTAGTCGGTCCATCGTGTGGGGGTCTCCCCACACTTCGCTTGCTTGTTCATGGTCGCCATTCGAGAACCTTTATTACCCAGCGGTTGTCGGTTCTGCGAACTATATGGCCTGCCCATTGCCACTTCAACTTGCTAACTCTGAGAGCTATGTCGGTAACCTTCGTTCTTCTACGGATTTCCTCATTTCTGATTGTATCACTTAGTGAAACACCTAGCCATAGCTCTCTCCATTGCACGCTGCGCATCTCTGAGCTTTTGTATGAGACCTATAGTTAGCGAACACGTCTCAGTGCCGTATGTCATCACTGGCAACACGCACTGTTTATAAACTTTCGTCTTGAGGCTCTGCGGTATCTGCGACGAGAAGATATGGCGTAATTTGCCGAACACTGCCCATCCGAGTTGGATTCGTCGGTTGACCTCTTTGTCGAAGTTGGATCTACCCAGTGGGATCGTCTAACCCAAGTAGACATACTGATCAACAGCTTTGATAATATCGTTCCCAACATAAACCGGCATGGGTACGACATGGGCATTTGACATGATGTTCGTCTTGCCCATGTTCATTTTAAGGCCCACCTGTTGGGAAAAAATATTGAGGTCACTGAGCATTGTGCTTAGGTTTTCCAGGGTTTCAGCCATATGACTATATCATCAGCAAATTGAAGGCGAGTGATTTATATTCGCCATTGATGTTAACACCAAATCCGTTCCAGTTCAGAAGCTTGAATATAGCTTCCAGTGCACTGAACAGTTTCGGAGAAATAACGTCTCCCTGTCTCACCCCTTTTTGCAGCTGGATAGAATTCGTGCTCTGATCCTGAAGACGAACTGTCATGGTGGCCTTGCTGTACAAACACTTCAACACTTCGATGTACCGGTAATCAATCTGGCACCGCTGTAATGACTGTAGCACTGCCCAGGTCTCGACTGAATCAAAGGCTTTCTCGTAGTCCACAAACGCTAGACATAGTGGCCGATTATACTCTTCGGTCTTCTGTATCTGCCGGAGCGTATGGATGTGGTCTACGGTGCTAAAGCCTTTCCGGAACCCAGCTTGTTCGGGAGGCTGAAAGTCGTCAAACCTACGAGCGAGACGGTTTGTAACTACTCTCGAAAACAGCTTATAGACGTGGCTCAGCAGCGAAATGGGCCTATAATTCTTCAAGAGGGTTTTATCACCTTTCTTAAAGAACAAAACCACTACGCTCCTGTGCCACGCCTCTGACGTAGTACCCTCGAGAATGACGGAGTTAAACAGCTTCTGAAGGACTTTAAGTACCGGTGTTCCACCCGCTTTCAGTAGCTCTGTCGTTATTCCGTCCTCCCCTGGCGCCTTGTTGCTCTTAAGCTGTCTGTAATTGTTATTACATCCCATCTATTCGATAAACACTGATTGGTTCCTCGAAAAGAGGGAGCAAAGTAGGTATTTTCTGCTCAAGACTTTCAGAGAGGGCAGTAATGAGTTTTGAATTTGGAACGTGAATTTTTGATGTTGGCGAACGATCGGTTCCGCGACACGAGCGCTCGTGGCTCATCGGCTCTTTCCGCCTCAGCTCGGCCATATTCAAGTTATAAGCTATCACATATTCTTTTATTTGCTAAATGTTAATCCAGCTACAGAACTCCGCTACTAAAGATCGGGAGTCAAACGATGTTCCGTCGAGCCATGCAGACTTATGGTATTAAGCCGAAAATTTAGTATAGATCAGATGATGGGTTGCTGATTCACAGTTTACTTGTTTGAGTTGTTTGTTCATTGGGTCTCGTGGCGCGCTGTCTGTATTTAAAAAGTATCATGTAAATGTACGGAGGAGAGGAAAAAATGGAAAGCGCGCGAATTACGATATTATCGTCACGGAAACAAGAAATATTGACTAAACAACTAAAACTAAATAATTTCACTAAACTACTAAAACTAAATATTTTCACGAAAATAAAAGTGTAGCGAATGTATTATACTACCTACCTGAAAATACTTCGCAATAAATGTGATACCAATAAATGTGTCTGTGTGTATCAATGTGTGTGTGTGTGTGTGTGATTGTGTAATCTATGACCAACTAAATCCCTGGAAAAATATTTGAAAGCTCATAGGTAACAATTTTATCGAGTGGGAAAATGCAAAAGAAGCAAAGTCTTTTTCGGAAACCTGTACCTATTTTCAAGAATTAACCAAATGTAAGCAACCTTCGGGGATGAAAGTAGAGCGTATCACTCGAACGCAAAATTATTCTTCCTTGGGCGAAGTATATTGAATCCCACGCTAGGTTCAGGATTCTACTTAACCATCCCTCGCTACGCACGGGATCTAATCTAGAATCCTTCACTCCACTCTGGATTCAAAATAGCTGTCAAAATATATTTTAAGTTTACATGTCATCGATATGACGTAAACTAATAGTCCGTAAAGTGCAGTTTTTATTTGATATGAATTGACATTTAATAAATACGGTGATTTATGGACTGTCTTCAGTGTTCGGAAATCGTCGTAAACAGCTAATTGTCTCTTTCCAAAGGCCGATGTGCATTATTTATCTTCGGGTACTGGAGGGCGATTCTCACGTAGTGATATAAATATCACAGTAGATAAATGTCGAAAAATCCATACATTTTTCGATATATATCTATTGTGATATTTATATCACTACGTGAGAATCGGCCCCCTGTACGTTAGTTCCGTGGACCCTAAAGCCAAACTACGGCTATAATAAAATGCTCTCATTGCTACGTTCGTCAAAAGAGAACGAATTACGGAAGATTACGGAGTAATATGCTTTTGTTTATAGCTACAAAGGAGTAAATGTATGTTTAGTTTACGTCGTTGTTGGGTGGATCTCCCCAAAATTATGTCGTCATTCTTCTCTGCGTCATTGTTCTCACAAGTCATATTCCGCTATATTTAACGTGTATTTCATCTTGCAGAATATATGATTCGGTACGCTTACTCGTTTTCTTTGGATTGCGGCGACACAAAATAATAAAGCGACTTGAGAACAATGACGCAGAGAAGAATGACGACGTCATTTTGAGGAGATCCACCCTGTTACTCCATTCTTTTGGGGAAGAATGACGTGATCACGTGATGTGTGGTATCGCAACAATTATAATCTTTAACTAAAATCCGACTACTACAACAATATTGAAAGTGTCGTGAGCACGTGGACGCATCTGGGCGAGATCACTTCTTGAAATTAAAATATTGTTCTACATCAAACATGTTTCCACGTGTTTTTTTTTCCTATATCGGGATGAAATGTACCCTATTTCCTTTTCTGTACTCCAGACAATGGGTGTGCAAAATTTAATAATGATCCGTTCAGTAGGTAAGAGGATAGGGCACACACGCGGCTTCTACAGGTTTTGCCATACATTTGAGTTTTGGGAGAAAACGTTTCTACCATACTAAACCATAACCAAATCCAATAATTCTGCAGCCCGATTCCATAACTTGGCTTCAATCGAATTCTCAGTATCGCAGCCACTAATGCCTTGCGATAGAGTCGAATTTGCTATGAAAAAAGTGATAATCCGATTGTAGTCAAGTTATGGAATTGGGCCACTGCAGCCCGATTTCATAACTTGGCTTCAATCGAATTCTCAGTATCGCAGCCACTAATGCCTTGCGATAGAGTCGAATTTGCTATGAAAAAAGTGATAATCCGATTGTAGCCAAGTTTTGGAATTGCTGTGCGGGTCTCTTTATTAATCACAGTCATCACAGAATAAACTATGTTTGTAGCTTTTTATTTTTATCATAATTTGTAAAAAAAAAAAAAAAATGTGATTTAATACCGATATTTTCTCTCAAGTTTGTGTAGTCAAATTGAAAAATAATAATATATTAAGAAAAAATAAAATCTACAAACGTAGTTTATTCTGTGATTAATAAAAAGAAACCTAAATTATTGGATTTGGTTATGGTTTAATATGGTAGAAACGTTTTCTCCCAAAATCGCAAATTTCACGGAAATGTAAGGCAAAACCTGTAGATGCTGCGTGGGTGCCCTTCGGTCTTAAGGCGTGAAAGCGTAACAAACAGACTCACTTTCTAATTTATAATATTACTAGCTTTTGCCCGCGACTTCGTCCGCGCGGACTACAGTTTATCGGGTTGAAAAGTTTTAAAGGTTTATGGTTTAAGGCTTCAAAGCCCTTAAACCATTTGATTCAAAAGCTCAAAACCTTGGGAGTTTTGGTCTAATTTGACTCATAAGCTTGCCAAAAATCATAAGGTTTGAAGCTTTTACTGTCACTTGTCACATTGCCACCTGTCACCTTGACAATTCCCGATGTGGCAATTCCCGTACAAAATTAACAAACTATATTTATCGTTATTTTTTTCCTAAACTGTGATGACAGGTCTTCTTCCTTTTCTGTGCCCCTGACAACGTGTGTGCATGATTTCATAATGATCGGTTCAGTAGTGAAGACATGAAAGCGTAACAAACAAACTCACTTTCGCATTTCTAATATTAGTAGGATGAAGAACCAGTTTTTTTTTAAACTAGCCTGTCGTCCTGACAGTCGGAAACGAAAATTGAACGATACCTTCTGAGATGAAGTAGGTACGCTACTAAAATCATAATCCTCCTTTATTGCAGTTTGATAAAAATGACTTAAATAAACTAATTCAAGTGAACAACTGTCTCTCATCCGTAAAAACTATTCCAGTCCGATAAAATGTTTTTGCTGTTGGATAGCCTAGGATTTAACTTAAAATCTGGTGTAATTTGCATAAAAATACGGCGAGTATAAGTTTTTATAATTCATGAAAACTAAATGATGGCTAATGAATTTTGACGAAATTTAGAGGTCCTCTGAAACTAGTTAAGTTTTCGGAAATTATTGTCGTAATTGCAGCTAGTGCGGAGGGAAACCTAACATTGTTTGCTTTAATGCAATAGATTTTGGCTAGGTGTAAAATTTAAAAGGTAAAAAAACACGCCTGCCCTGCCAAAAATGAGCTTTTTCCAATAAAATTTATACCGTTAAAAGGGGCTTATCAATTTGATAGCCATATTGAAAAATTCGAAGAAAAATAATACCTTTCGTATTTGAAAATAGAGCCATACTGCCGCCATATTGAATGTTTTATATAGCCTATGTTACTCGGCGGGGTGTAAGGATTCTAACGATATGCCCATTCGTCTAAAACTGTTCAGGCATTTATGTTATGTGGAAAAAGTTATGGTGGAATAAAGAAACTCACAAACATACATGAATGCTAAAAACAATACAATCCTTTTTTTGGGCAGTCATGTAATTGCGGCAATTATTCAGCCCTTTTCTAAGAGGCCTAATACAAATGAGCATTGATCAATTATCAATGCATATGTTTAAAACTTTGGTTAAAGTAAATCTCATAAAGAAAGCGTATTACAATGTAAATGATTATATTAATGACAGAAATGCATGGCCTGATGTCTCAAAGCTCCATGATCCATGATAACTTCGATGTTTACGTTATGTGAATAAAATGTTCAAAGTACTTTGTGAGATGTCTCACAACATACCATGAGATCATGACATGATGTCACATTGTTTTATGCAACACTAGTTTTCACGCCCGCGACTTCGTCCGCGCGGACTACTTACTACTGTTTATCGCAAAAAAAAACATCCTATGTTCTTCTAGGATATCAAAAACCAATGCAAAAGTAGGTATAGCACCACTCTTGATGTTTTTTGACATACTTGTTATTTCGAGCGAGTAATCAACATTTTTCCAGTTTTTTATTCCAGGGTATAAGCTATCTCCATTCTAAGTTTCATCAAAATCTGTCCAGCCGTTATCGCGTGAAAGCTCCCCAAATAAACAGACGTTTCACTTTGATATATATTGGTATGGATATCTAGTTAGAATTATAACTTTGTTTTTCCCAGTTTGATTGTTTAATGATTGTGGGACATCTCATTGTCACTTTTATCTTTTATATTTGTAGTTTACATATTTTGTAAGAATTTGTGACATATGTAAAAAATATGAAGAATTAACATATATAGAAAAAAAAGTAGTGTCTTGGTGTTCTCTTCTCTAACGGGCGTATTTCCGAAGCACCGGTAGAGTCAGAAGGGTATTTCCTTTTCCAGTGTGAGATTTAACTCTGTTGGCACATGAAAGGGAAATTTCCCTTTCAAACTCAAACAATACTTAGTTTACCTTAATTTTTATTGATTTAATCTTTATATATTTTATGTATTTCTCCTTGTTCATGAGATATTAATTTTGACTTGTAAAAGTGCTATTATTTTTGCCTATTTACAATGACATACTTTAACTTTGACAACAGATATGATTGGCAAAATTCGGAATGAACAGCAGATTGCGAAGTTTTTTCACGAGAAAAAAACAAACTAAACAAATTGTAGGTGAAATTTACCCACATTCTAATTCATAGCTTTCTAAAAGATTAGTAGTCAACTTTAGTACCACTATACAATTTTATGCACAAAATTAATATTTTCTGTCAGGCCCAGAGCAACTTTGCCTTGTAAATTCGAATTAAGAATGGGTATAGGTAAACTAACATTATACTAACATATATAATGAACTTACTATACCCTGGCTTCTTATCTAACAAATCCCCATCTCCTCAACTAAATGATTGATAGATTACTCAACTACCAGACTACCCGACTGTCCTTTCCGACTACCTAACAATCCCACTACCTGTGTACCCAACTACACAACTGCCCTTTCAGACAGTGTTGTGACCAATTGTTCCAAAATATGTACAGAATATTTATGCTAGCTAACCTAGTTTCATTGACAACAATCACTTCAATGATCTATCTATACTTATAATAAAGCAATAAGAACGAAAGTCTGTAGAAAGATAATAAAAAAAAAAAAACAATAGCTACTGAACAATATTATATATATTTTTTAAATCGAACAATATTATATATATTAATTTGACGGCCGAAGGAATTTTGATCAAATGTTGCTATTAAATGTTGTTTATATGTTGTTGTTGTTGATTAGCTTCTGGAATAACACACAAGTACTTTTAATCTAGACAAATGACCATGCGTGCAAAGCCGAGGGCACAGCTAGATAATTGTGTATTATTTTGGTTAACTGAGTAAAAAATAATAACAATTACATAAAGAAATCAATAATGAAATAGATATTTTAGGATGTTAATGATGATTCCCACAAGTAGGTGCCATAACTTCACGGCTTTCACATTTGTATACAGTTTACAGTTTTATTTGGTTAGAAGCATTAAAAGCTTAGAGAATGAATCAAACAACATGTCAGCCTTTCAAACAAATCACACAATGTTTAAACAAAAGAGCCCAATTAGTTTGGCTTTGGAGGTTTAATGATGAGATTTTACATGAGAAATTGAGATTGCTTGTTTGGATTTTAAGTGAAAGGGAGAACATATTAATTTTCCTGACTGAAAGGTTTTCCTGAAACAATGACTGAAAGGTATTAGTAGGCCGGTCTTCTCTTGTTTACGTATGTAGTTGAAGTTTCTGGTAGCCGGAAATCAGTACATTTTCTAAGCCTTCTGTACTATTATTTATTTTGAGGTACAGGTATGGTATTCCTGAGAATATGACTGAAAGGTATAGGTAGTTGTACATGTTTAGCTGGAGAAATCACAAATAAATACTAATATTGATTACTTGCTGTCCTCGCGGCTTCGCACGCTTGGTCATTTTTCTGGTTAAATGTACTCTATGTGCTATTCCAGGAACTAAAACATTAATATACCAACATTTGATCAAAATTCTTTCAGCCATCAAAAAGTTTTTTATAGATTGCTTGGCTACTGCTCATCAGATTGAGATACCAAATACACCAGTTTTGAAGTCAAACCCTAAACTATCTAAAATTGAAAACTGCAATTGGTCCAGTAGTTTCTACATGATGCGCGAACAAACATACAGACAAACAGACAGATACGAATTTTAAAAATGTTATGTTTACCATATTTTTTTGTTAGCTTCTTTGTACAAACTTTTTCGTTCTTATTGCTTTATTATAAGTATATATATATATATATATATATTTATATATAATTACGTATGGACCTTGGACCCTTGGTGCGCGAGTCCAACTCGCACTTGGCCGGTTTTTATGTGTATATATATGTATATATTTATAAATATATATATAAATATATATAATGGGTTCCATACAAACAAGTATATATTTTTTTGTAGAGATGCGCCGAATATTCGTTAATTATTCGTATTTGGCATGATTTGATATGTTCGGTATACGGCCGAATATTCGGTTGATGTGCCAAATATTAACCGAATATTAATTTTATGTAATTTTAAGGCCTACCTACAGCTTGTATTGACTTTAAAATATTTAGCATGCATATCAAATAATAACCAATTACTTAATATTGAAGTACGAGCCGAAATTATTCTACTTGGTCATTTTTATTTGGAAATTAAAACCAGCTAAGAATATCAGACAAACATGACATATTTAACATTGATGACAATTAGAATAATAGTAAATGAGTATGTATTCATTCAATCTCAGATAATACAATGAAATAAAAAATAAATATCAATCAAATTATAATTAATTAAGCAAAATTGTTTTAATTAGCTCCATCCCAGTAACGTTTTGTTTTTGATTAGGTCGCAGGAAGGTCCTGGGACCCTACTCTGATCCCAGATTATGAAGTTTTGAGCTTAGTTTCGAATGATTGATTGGTACTCTAACCATACGAAAAACACTATTTTTGTCGAAAATGTAAAGACAGCGCGAGTGATGATTCCCATCTTAAAAAGACATCGGTTTTCAAATGATTAGCTGGCCGGGGGCGCCTCGCGGACCTGTATTGTACAAACGTGTTTAGTGCGGCAAAGCGCCCCTAAATGTAACCAAATATTCGGTTCAGGAATCGCTGAACCAAACAATGTTCGTTATTCAGTTCGGTTTAGAAATCCATGTTCGGTGCATCTCTAATTTTTTGTAATGTTAATACAAATTTACAGTTTTTACCTTTACTCGCTTC
This sequence comes from Alsophila aescularia, assembly GCA_946251855.1. NCBI lineage: Eukaryota > Metazoa > Arthropoda > Insecta > Lepidoptera > Geometridae > Alsophila > Alsophila aescularia. Next base: position 49,712,158 of record OX276375.1, read on the forward strand.
CTATCAATTTTCATGACTCTATTTGATATGATTGAGTGTTAAAAATCATGTCTGTCTGTTTGTATGTTGTAGCATATCATGTTAAAACTACTAGACTGATTGTGATGCGGTTTTCACTGTTGGATTGCTAAGGCACTTAGGGTTTGTCTTAAAAACAGGGGTACTTGGAATCTTAATCCGATGATTAGATGCCGAGCAATCAATAAAAAACTATTTGAAGGCTGGATTTTTTTGTAAAAAGATAATCAGTTTAAATGACTAAATTCATTACAAATTTATAATATAACCTACATAGATAAAATTTTAAAAAGTATAATATGTGGACCTACATTAGGTACCACACAAAATTAAAAAAAAAGGAGGATACAATGGTGGCAGGTGAATTAATCTTAAAATGATTTCAATCACAAAATAAATGGCAACCAACAGTATACATATAAATTAGATAAACACTTTATAGTCCACACCAGAAAGTTTCCAACGCAACTAGGTAAGCACTATGTACACACACACACGGCCGTTAGGTTAGTATGGTCACATTTACCATTCGCGTTGGTCATTTGTGGTTGAAATTAATGTTCTGAAATGTTTTCGATTACTGTTCACTTTCATTTGATGACATGACAATTAAATTTGACATAAAAAAACGACTTTATGCTGTAGGGTCTAAGGTAGTTTTTCATTCGGTTTGGGATGGATCGGTAGTTGCATAAGTTGAAAAAAAGGCACAAGTGTTAAATTGAAAGTGTTGAAAGCTACAGCCAATCTATATGTTTGTGAAATTAGGCTCTGCTCTGTGAACGATTGCGCAGGTACTACTGTGGGCATAAAACAGCATAAAGTAAGAGCGAGATAGAATATATGCGAAAAACGTAAGCACTCGCTTACGAAGAAAAGCTCACTCGAGCTAGGCAGTTAAACAATGCTGTCTTCACCTTCAACATTCGGATTGTGCCTGAAAAATAGTAGTTTCGCAGCGACTAGCAGATAACTTCCGACTCTTCCGAGACACATACTTCCGCTGCGACTACTGTAGGTAAATTTCCAAACTGCCCAAAACGCCATCTCATCATCTCGAACATCAGCAAAGAAAAACCAAACGAGCAATATATATGATGACGTCAGTCAATACCGAGAACGATGACTGTGTGCCAATGCGTGGCAGTGGCACTACTGGCTGGCACTGCCACGCTATGTTAACGTGACTCGATTTGTACAAATAAACAGGTCAGTTAAAACAAAATGGCCGATCGAATTTAATTAGTTATTTTTAAACATGAGACAATAAGACTTAAAAATTACATGAATATCTTTTGGGTACATTATTAAATCTAAAGTACAACTTAGCCATTCTACAAAATCAAGACAGGAGGCGTAAGCAAATGAATAGTTAGTAGGTACATACATAGATATTTTGATAAAGCCTATTTTCGAGGTTGGTGTTATCTGACTACATGGATAGAGCATACAATCCTAACATTATAATCAAATAGACTTACCATGATTAGAAAGAAATCCGAAATATATGTAACACGATACCAGAGCGCAGGATGACCGACCGCGCCCTACGCATTTGATACAACATGGCGTCTCATCGTGTTGGACGCGACGTAAATAACTCTTGCACGGCAAATAGACACTAAAATACTAATTTTAAGAGTTTTAAACTTCTACATTCACTATTTAATCAAGTCCGAGTCTTAAATCTAAAATCTACAGCACTGATTGTGACCGATAAATTTCTCTTTCAGCGTGGTTGTCGAGAGGAGGGTCAATATTGTCAATAATTTTATTAATTTGCCTTCAATATGTAGGGCTGTTTATATATTTTTTTCATAATATCCTTGATACACTTTAGATATTACAGATCTGAATCTGTATTCCAGGCCAAGGCCAGCGACGTGATGCTGGCGGGACGCCTTCCGAGCACGCGGCTGGCAAAAGCAGAAATGAAAATAGCCAAAATGGCGATGGCGTGGCAAAACGAAAAATAAGGAGGATGGTGTTGCCAAACCACTTTTTAAAATTTGCTATAACATCGAACTCCGGCCACACGATCACACAGTAAAATTGACGGTGTAGAAAACTGAGACGTGATATGTATGATATATAAATATATAATATATAAATATATAATGCCTATGGTTAGCAGTGGACTCCTAAAGGCTGACATAATGATGATGATGATGCATGAAATTTGTCCGGTTTCACCCTACACAACTTCAGCTATAATATCAGTTCAGTTAAAACCTGTTTAAAAAGTGATCGTATGTGGCCAGTGTATAAAAAAACAACAAGCATTTTCGATAAAAATGAGTTCAATTATCAATTTAATTAACTTAAATAAAACTTTCCTCGTACATACGAGTACATTAAATAAAATCGCGATCACTGGTTTTTGGAAATAGTTGACTACTGAAAACCAGCATTCCAAGAGCAAGTGTTCATGATGAACTTACTATTTGTTATTTTCCTTTTCGATCAAGTGCTGCCACTTTAGTGATTTCACAATTTACACTGGTGATGCCCCTGTTAGTGGGCAAAATATGTTTCTGTGTACACGATTATTTGTTAGTTGGGAACACGAGTAGGTTATAAACTATGGATAAAAATAATCGAATATTCAATAGACTGACTGCTTTATCGGCTGTCTTCATGTACATGGTCTACAAGTTTAATAATTTGCATCAGACATACAATTTGGTCTGTACATTTTAGGTACCCATATTTTTTTCAGCTAAAACCGCGAAATTATGTGCTGGGGCGAGTTATTCAAGCCGTGGATGTTGAATTTTAGCTAAATTCAGATTATAAAGAGCTGATTTTGGCAGTACTGGAAAGGGAGGAGCCAGAACATCCGCAATGCGGTTCGTTCTGCCCAGTGTTGCCCCCTTACAAATCTTGCAATGAGCAAATTATGACAGTCATCCAGGGCCCCGACCACAGAACTTGTCTTCAATCGGATTGTCACTTTTCTCATAGCAAAATCGACTCTATCGCAAGGCACTAATGAATTTGACGGCTTGAAACCGATATGATCAACATTACGTAATCGCACTGCAGTGTCAAGCATAGACAACTGCCAAGGAATTTATTTAGTAATGAAACTGAAAGGTTTCGTCATTTGAGGAAATACACGAACCTCTACTAAAACTGCAGCCCGATTCCATAACTTGGCTTCACTGGACTGCGCAGTGTTTCATATAAACGAGCCGAATGAGAGGCATCTAGAGGCATCAAAGTTGTATCATATCTCTTTCTAATACCGTCCGATCTATCTATTGACGACCGGTTGGTCTAGTGGCTAGAAATTCTAGATACGAAATCGAAAGGTCGTGGGTTCGAATCTTGCAAGGTGCAATCGTTTGTGTGATGAGCAGAAATGTTTGTTTCCGAGTTCCGAGTCATGATTTAATTCTTATCTATGTATGTTTATCCGTTGGGGCTAGGTAATTGGTGTGGAAATGTTCCGAATAAATTATTATTATTAATAGGCTGTCCATGCAATTAATAATTAAATGCTAGGATTTTTTCCGTATGAGAAGAATAAAGGCCTATTCTTGCTTATACTCAGCAAAATGGGCTGTTGCCGGCTGTTAATAATTTGTGCCATATTTTTATGAATGAGTTAAGTAGGTATCAGAATATATTGTATTATGATAACCTAGAAGAGTTTATTTTCTAACACATGTGTAAGAAATAAAACTAGGAAGTTAATGTAATAAAATTTATTGTTACAATAACCTATTATATTAACATAATGAAATAATGGGTGTTATAGAAACATTTCAGTGCAACAAAGATAGCATCGTGTGGCGTACTTAAATACTACCTGGCCTGCGTTCACTTACTACGCTCGAATCATCCGTGCGATTATCGCTCGATCATCGGAGTTAGTGAACGACATTGGACGTCCACATAGAACTGACAACTGTCAAGTGTCAGTTTCATACTATTCCTCCCTTCCCCTACTGTTTTCGGATGACCCAGGGGAACGCCCGACGACGCCGTGAACGATTTCGAGTGATCGCGCGGGTGATCCGTGCATACTCGAACGTAGTAAGTGAACGCGCCCCTCAGGTAGTTAATAATACAGCCTTTTATTTCAAAACTATACAGCAAATTTCAGTGTTTTTTTTGCCTGATTAATATAGTCTTCATCTTTAAAAGGTAGATTACATACTACTGATGATTTCGTGACTTCCCCAGGTATTCTTCCACGTCCCAACTATATTTTAATCTTAGGAATCTTAGAAGCATGAGTAAGTACAATCAGTTATGATCGGTCAGCTTATATTCATTCCCTTAAAAAAAAAATGGTGGGGCTGTGTCAGGGCGCACGGCTGTTTGTTTGTCGTGAAACGTCTACGCCAGGTACAAATCACGAGTTATACCGAATTGCCAAACCTATCCCTATAAATCTCTACCAATTCCAACTACCCCTACCCAACCCCACCTCTCCCTATCCACCCCCACAAATTCTATCCTCTTACAGACTTACGTTTTACCTCTTCCGTATTTCTGGTCTTCTGGTATTATTGCAGAGAAAAATTGTTAACAAATGTAATACGAAATGAATATCTCGATGAGATCTATCCTTTATGTAAAGAAACTACTAGTCTAGGATCAATAGTTTCAGAGTTATAGCCCTTTTAAGTTTGATAATTGTCATCCAAAACGAAGATATCGATGAGATCTATCACTTCTGTTAAGAAACTACTAATCTAGGATCTATAGTTTCAGAGTCGTAACCGTTTTAACTTTGACAGCTGTCATCCAAAACGAAGATATCGATGAGATCTATCACTTCTGTAAATAAACTACTAGTCTAGGATCAATAGTTTCAGAGTTATAGCTCTTTTAAGTTTGACAGATGTCATCCAAAACGAAGATATTGATGAGATCTATCACTTCTTTATCCGCTCGATTGATTCTATGCGCTACAGTCACTTTTTTTGTTTTCATTGATCATCGCAACTAACGCTACAGTCACATTTTTTGTTTTCATCGATCATCGGACCACTCGATAGCGACGTAAATTTTGCCTCTCGAGTTTGAACATTATTGACCTCAATAATCATTCAAATCTAAGCGTATTTATATAATTATTTTGCTTCGAAACCCACAACATAAACACTTGAAATATGTGCCGTACCTATTTAGCTCCATAAATCACCAGTTTGTTTATCTAAGCGCTCAATGAAGTGGTCATAAAAACTGTTTGTTTACGCAAAGTCGGCGCGGCCAGATGTGTCGCGTAGACCTTATTTTTTTGTGGGTTGACAATCAGATACCTGTGATCTCGGCACGTACCCAATTAATCCCCAGTTTGCGGCCAGATGTGTCACGTCGACCTTCTTTTTTTGTGGGTTGACCATCAAGTACCTGTAGTCTCAACGCATATACAATCAATTACCAGTTTGAGGTTAGATGTGTCGCGTCGGCCATATATTTTTTGGGTTATCAGTTTGGTCCTGCGGTCTTCAGCTCGTGGACAACCGAGCGGGTAAAGAAACTACTAGTCAACGATCAAGTTTCCGAGTAAAAGCCCTTTTGAATTTGACAGCTGTCATCCAAAATGAAGATATCGATGTAATCTATCACTTCAGGGATGCGTTCACTTACTACGCTCCCGGACGCACACATATCCCTCCCGGACGGACGCACCGCGCGATCACTCGAAATCGTTCACGGCGTCATCGGGAGTACGCCTGGGTTACCCTAAAAATGGTAGGGGAGGGGAGGAATAGTATGAAACTGACATTTGACAGTTTTCTGTTCTATGTGGACGTCCAAAGCCGTTCACTAACTCTGGGTGATCGAGCGATATTCGCACGGGTGATCCGTGCGTCCTCGAGCGTAGTAAGTGAACGAACCACTGTAAAGAAACTACTAGTCTAGGATATCAACTATCAAATGTCAAACGTCAAATTTCATAACGTCGCCTCATTGCTTATTTGTCCTATCTACCATTGGAAAAAAATTACAGTAGAAGGGTAATTCGCTCTATTTAAAAAAAAGGTTTTGTTTCTAGATTTGAAGGTCTTTCCTAATACACGAGTTGCCTATGAATTGATAGTTATAATTTATACATAGTAATTAATTATACATTATTTTACAGGTTTTTATGTGCAGATAGAACAAAGATGCATAAATATAATTACAAATGTGGATTTAAAACATTACCTCATTAGGGACGGCTTGTTAACGTTACCAAATAACATAAAGAAATAACGTTACTTAACGTTAATTCCGATGCGATACCTTACTAACGTTACAATTATTTAACGTAAATGAGTAACTTAACATTATTATAACATTAGGCGGTTAACGTTATTTTTATCCGTGATTTTAACAATACTAATACGTCGCGTTGCGCGTCTCTTGAATGCGTTGTTGCCACTCCGTGCGGTGTACAAGCGCACGCCGCGACATTTTAATCGTGCATTAGTTGATGTGAAGTTTTGGAAGTGGTGCTTTTTTCATAGGACGCTGTGGACTTTTAGACTGTACACAAGGCTGGCTCATGTTTGGTTTGAGGATCCAATTTCAGCACTTTATGTCATCATAAATATGACATTTGTTTTTTACAGCCTCTGCATAGTGGATACTTAATAAAACATTTACAACATCAACATAAACATTTATACAAAATGGTTTTGGAACTCAATGCAGATTGACAAGATTCAACAATTATTACTAAGCAAAAAACAGTTTCTGCGACAGTTCTAAAAGAATATACCAACTTAGTGGCTATTCCTGAACGCCCATTCTCCATGATGAACGATAAGGCATTACAAAATCTGTTGTCTCTAATTCCTGGAAATACGAATACTGTAAATGCACTTAAAGTTAGAGAAAATCTAAAGTCTATGTCTATGAACATGAGACTCAAACTAGATAGATAGATAGATAACTCTTTATTGTACACCACATAGAACAAAAAATACAATAATAACTAAAACATTTATACAAAATAAATGGGACAATGGGCGGTCTTATCGCTAAAAAGCGATCTCTTCCAGACAACCTTGGGATGGAAAGGAATTAATATACGGCAAAGACGGCTAATACGCTTCAAGTTAGAAAAATGTCTGTTAAGGTAAATATCGCTTCTCTGGGCACCAGAAGTTTCATGGGAATTAGTAGCCAATATTTACAAGATGGCTTAGTAACTTTGAGAATTTTGGGAATCATAGAACTTTTTCAGCGACACACAACAGAACACCTCAAAGATGTATTAATTTAGAAATCTGAACTGGTATCGTATGGACATAAAACAAATTTACTGCGTAACAACCGATGACGGAATTAACATGATAAAAATGAGCCAGCTCATCAATTAAAGTTGTGGAAGTGTCGATGTGGACGATTTACAGGCTGGTCCCTCAAACCAGCAAAACACCTGGTCACCTCAAAGAAACGTGAGCATTGACCTGTGTGAAGATAACGATACGGAGTTTGATGTTAAGTATGATGATAATGAACTTGAACTTACATTCGCTACTCAACTATTTGATGTTCTGAGAGAGCAATTAACAAATAAACAAATCGATTGAAGATGGTGAATATGAAATCGGTATTGTAAGGTGTGCCGCGCATACATTTCAGTTGGCACTTTAAGATGGTTGTGTATACTTGCAATCTCATTAAAATCTGTCGAAAAGTTGTTCGACGCCTTAGAACACCACATTTCGTAAGGATTATAAAAGAAAATGAAAAAATGTGCCTAAACTAGACTGCGCTACAAGATGGCATTCGATAATTGACATGGTGGAATGCATGTTATGATTACGAGAAATATGCAACACTGATGAGCGCTTACATTTGCCAAATTGTATGTGGGACGATTTAAATGAATTTGTCAAACGTTTAACACCAGTATGAGAACTGACCAAAAACTACAGAAAGTCTCTAACATCGAGCTGTTGCTCACTGGTGGAGACTTTTTATTTTTATTTTTATTTTTTTTTATTTGTGGCAATTGTCTTTCTGCCAGAGTCATGTAGCTTCGCGTCAAAAAGTTTATAAATAATTTACTAGTACAGGAAATTTAGAAACGTTAACAAGACCAGATTAATATGATGAATTTTACAAACATAGGAGAACTACATACATAAATGAATTAAATATATATATATATACATATGAACTATAATTTATAAAACTACAATATACACAAATACTTAAAGTTTCAGATTATTTAATGAAAGGAATTGAACTAAAGACATATAAATATTACGACTATTGGATGATAAAAGTTCCGTTATATGAGTTGGCAATGAAACTTCTAGTGAAATAAGAGACTGAAAGAATGAGAAATGATTCAGTAGTGGACATGAAAAGAAAATATGATTGAGATCTCCATCATCAAGACCACATTCACATATTGAAGAATCTTTAACATGAATCTTTTGCAAATGAGTAGGGATACAACAGTGACCCAGCCTCATACGAATGATTGAAGATGTAAAAAGCTTGCTGAAGTGCCACCGTGCAAACCATGGTTTACTAGGGATGTCAGGCTGAATTCTAGCAAAACCAGAACCTTTGTATTTGCTAGAAGATCTCCAGTTTATACACCAAGAATTTAATAAATATTTTTTTGGTAGGCAAATAAGGTCCTGGCTATAATTTATAAAAGGAATCTTATCGCCACAAGAAACTGCTTCCTTGGCCACTCTATCGACACGCTCATTACCAGAGAGACCAACATGCCCAGGCACCCAGGCAAGAACTACGTCTAAGCCTTTAAGGAGACATTCAGAAATAGACTTTTTGATATGAAGTAAGATTGGATGAAATTTAGAATAAAATGGATTAGAAAGCAAAGATTGGAGGGAACTACGTGAATCTGAGAAGATAATAGTACGACGAAGTTTAAAGAGAAGGACATATTTAACCGCTTCAAGTATAGCCAAACATTCACCGGTGAACACTGACGACTCAGGAGGACACTTAACTTTTTGGACAATGTCGAATTGAGAATGGAAAACACCACAACCAACACATCCAACTGGCGATAATTTTGAGGCATCTGTGAATATTGTATGCCAACCAAGCCAATCCCTGTGCAAGATCTCTCGAAAATGCTCATCAGCATAAAGGTCACCTTTGCAGATATCAAACTCTAAAATTATTTGCGGATGAAAGGTAACAATGTCGTAATCAAAATTAAAAATTGGGAGTTTTGGAGACCGGTATGTAGGGTCTTTAAGGGATTTATAAACTCTGAAACTTTTGAGCAACAGAGGATGATGTTTACATCTCCAATAACGGGAGGTATAAACGTATTGATAGAAAAGTTGAAGCTTGGGTATAAGAGGATGATTAGAAAATTGAATAAAACGAAAGAAGAATCTGTTGGAAAGAAATTGTCGGCGAAGATGGAGAGGAGGATCAACACACTCCATCTGGAGTGCATTGATTGGAGAGGACTTCATCGCACCTGCGATAATCCGAAGTGACTTTGACTGAATTAAATCAAGTTTTCTTAAGCCAACCCTGCAAGCAGGATCAAGCAGAAAAGTACCATAATCTAAAACGCTACGAATTATAGCGTTATATAAAAGTTTAAGATTAAAAGGATGAGCACCCCACCATACCGGGAGTATGACAGACACCTTAAAATGTTCAGATTCCTCTCACACTTATTTGCAATATATTCACAATGCAAACGTCCAGACAACTTATTGTCCAACAAGAGACCGAGGAATTTTACGGACTCTTTAACTGGAATTCTGCTCTCATTAACAGTAATGTTTATATCAGGAAGATTTCTTTTACGAGAAAAGATAACGATATTACTCTTAGAAGGCGAGAGATCCAAGCCATTTTTATGAAGCCAAACATTTAAATAATTAAGGGAAAGGGAAATACAGTTACTAGCATCATTAATTTTATGATGAGTACTATATAAAAAAATGTCATCCGCATATTGAAGAATGCGGCAGAGACCAATTGAGGATTCTAGATCATATGTATAGACGTTATAAAGGAGAGGACTGAGGACAGAGCCTTGAGGTAATCCCCGCCATATGGTTCTAGTTGAAGAAATCGAGGGGTCACTACAGTGGAGGAATATGTATCTCTCTGAAAGAAGGTTAATTACAAAATTACTTATCTTTACTGGAATTTTCAACCGACTAAGCTTATTCTTGAGAAGGGGAAGCTGAACATTATCATAGGCTGCAGAAATATCTAGGAAAGCACCAACAACAGATTCATTGCGAGTAAAGGCAAGTCTTATATCGGTAGTAAATATACCCAGGCTATCCATAGTGCTTTTGCCCTTTCTAAAGCCATACTGAGACTTTGCAAGAAGCTCATGACTTTCCAGGAACCACTCAAGGCGGTTCTTTATTAAGTGTTCAGCAAGTTTAGCCAAAACTGAAGAGAGAGCAATAGGGCGGTAAGAATTAGGATCTACCGGATCTTTATCAGGTTTAAGAATAGGGATTATGAATTGAGATTTCCAAGTAACTGGAACATATCCAGAATCAAAAATAATATTAACAAGAGATAAATAATAGATATGAAGGCGGACGAGCACCCCACCATACTCCCATAGCTTTCGAAAGAAAAGAATACGGAATGCCATCCATACCGGGGGCTGAGTCTCTGACTGATTTCAAAACTATTTCTAATTCTTTTAAAGAAAACGGTTGGTCTAAAGTTTCAATAGATGAAGGATTAGAAAGAGATGGTAGTTCTGAGGGAAGAGGGCAATATTGAGGGGCTAATTTGTCCATGAAGGAGTCAGCCCAAGCCTGGGATGGGCAACAACTTCGATATGGAGGACACCACGAACGACGATACCTATGGATCTTCTTCCATATCAAAGAGGTAGGAGTGTCGGGGCCAATGCTAGTGCAAAAAACTTTCTAGCTATCACGTTTCTTATTATGAAAGAGGCGTTTAGATTTTGCGATTACTTTATTTAATTCAGAGAAATTTTCACTAGTCATAGCCATACAAAAGGTGACTTCAGCAACCTTACGAGATTTAATTGCTTCAGTACAGTCTTTATCCCACCACGGAGGAGATGGAATTTTATTCGAATGAGGTTTTTTAATAGGGAAAGACCCATTAGCACACTCTAACAAACTGTGCACAAGCGCATCAGAACAAGATCTTATATTGTAAGAATTTATGACAGGTAATTTAGGAGAATTTATATCAGTGAGTTCATTAAATTTGGCCCACCCTGAACTATTATTGTCTATGGCATATTTAAGAAGAGGAGGATTTCTAGAAGCAGTACGCGGACATTTTTGTGAAATATTTATAAGAATAGGAAAATGGTCACTGCCATAAGTAGAAGGAAGACATAAGTGAAGCAAGTTCTGGAGAACATAAGGACAGGTCCACTGCACTAGGGTGTTCATCTGGCCGAGATCTTCTAGTCGGGGAACCGTCATTTAAAATACAGAGATTAAGATGATCTAAGGAGTCCAATAAAAAGATCCCAGGTGAATCCGACAAACCACAACCCCATACAGAGTGATGACAATTCAGATCACCCAAAACTAGAAGAGGCTTAGGAAGAGAATTTAAAACATTAATAAGTTTACGAATTATAGATTTGGAAGGCAAAGGAATGTATAGAGAGATAACTGTTGAATTCTTAAGCTGAACAGCAACCACCTCGAAACCTTCACCATAATAAGGCAAATAAATAATTGAGTAGGTAATATTATTTTTAATAAAAAGGGCAACACCACCAAAACCATCTTGACGGTCTCTTCTAACATCAACAAAACCCGATAACCTAAATTTGGAATCGGGTCTAAGCCAAGTTTCTGAGACCGACAAGATGTCCGGACTGTGATGGTTAACTAGATAAATAAGATCGGACTTTTTGTTAATAATACTTCTAGGGTTCCATTGGAGAATCCTGTAAACTTGATCCATTTTGTAAGATAGATAAGAGGCAACTTAAGGTGGGGGCAACGTTGGACGGTAAGTTAGAGAGAAACGGAGCACTGTTTAATAAAGGAAGAAGAGAGTTTATAAGTTTCATAAGAAGATCAACAACGAATGACTGAAGAGGGGGATTATCTATATTTACTCTGTCCTGAGCTTGAAGAGCGCAGCCATTAGGAGCTGCTTCTGATAAATCATCTCTAATAATATTATTATGAGCGACTCTGTCGTAACCGTTACCGTTAGCGACGGCCGAAGCAGGGGCATGATGCTTCGAAAACAATTTAGAAGCTTCCGAGTAAGAAATTGCTTTTTGCGCCATAGCTACTTTTATATTTTTTTGACGTTGCATCTCCGGGCAAGAGTTATTCGTGGCAAAATGGTTACCCTTACATGAAATACATATTGCATTGTCCTCCTCTACTCGGCAAGACTCGCCAAGGTGAGTGGACGCACATTTATAGCATGTTGGATTAGAACGGCATTGAGTTTTCGTGTGACCATACCGACAGCACTGGAAACATTGAATAGTTGGGAAGTTATACAATGCCACTGGGAACGAATTATAACAAAGAAACACTCTGTTTGGAAGTATTTGGCCATCAAATGTTAGAACCACCGTTTGGGACGGCTTCCAAGCCACGGATCCATCGATTATAACTTTATAATTTAGTCGACGGACTTTTATAATCGAGCCACAATTCGGAGGGACCTTCATCTCTTCTTTTATCATCTCTGGGGACATGTCAGCTGGGATACCTCGTATTAATCCCATTCGTGTTACATTGTATGAAGGAATTAGGGCATTATAGTTATTTGCAGACAGAGTCGGAGATTCTATGAATTTGTTGGCGTCGATTCCGGAATGAAAATCTAAGGATATTCTGTTTCACCCGATACTTTTTATTGAACCATCAATAATCCCTTGAAACTCTCTGTATCGGCTAAACAAAAAACGGCCGAAGGTGACTGGGTGTAATGTTGCACCGTCTGATGCAGAACTTTGAGATCTTTGGACATGAACCGTAAAAGGCCCGCGATCTGTATGAATATACAAGTGGCGACCTACAGGTGTAAAAGCTTGACCTAGATCTTGCGATTTTATTGCAGGTGTAGAGGACAAGGAAGCCGGGACTTGGTGAAGCAGGGGAGGAGAAGTAGCTGTTATATTCGTTGAGGCATCAGAGAAGGAGGTTGGAGGAGTACGCTGCCCTGCTTGGAGATCAACTTCATCACCTGTCAGCGTAGATTGTGATACCGAACGAGAACGATTAATACATTCTCTATTTAACGCTCTGCGCTTTCGAGCACATGAGGACTCAACCTGCTCAGTAGTCATCACCATTGTATAGGCAGCCGGAGACGGTGGCCTAGTTACATCCATACCGCCCCCAGGGTCAGGAGGCTCATTCATATTTTCCTTGGAAAAGAAAGCTACTTAATAGATAAAATACACTAACCAATAATTCCTTGGGTGAAAAACTACAGAAAATATTAAACAGGTCTAGATATTTACGCGATTAATATCAAAAACCAAAATTGTTACAATTTTTCACCTATTGTCAACAATGACGCTCCGCCCATCCTACTCCCGAAGACACTTATTAGGCCTGGAGACTTTTATATGGCATGGATGTTGTGCGAGTTCAAAATTACTAAAATGACTGCATAGATCGCAATTGACTTAGTAGCTTCAATGAAAAATATAGAAAAAAAACACATTGTGAATGTCATTTTTATAAATAGAATTTTTCTTTTTTTGTTGCGCCTGTGATAGGAGCAACAATTATACCTTAATTTTGATTGGAACAAAGCCACACAGAAAATATAAACACCAGTAGTGATAATTTGACAGTGACAGGGATTAAACATTTACAGAAGCTCAACTAGACTTGGATGATTTTTTGAACACTAGTTATTTAGAGAAACACGATTACTGTTACGGACGGAATTGCGCTTTAATGTTTTGGATAATTTTCAACAATCTATGAATACTTTTTCAAATGAACCATTGTTAAAGTCAACGGAGAGTGTGTTATCATTCTGGGAAAAATCACATGAGAACTTCCCTGGTCTATATAAATTATCAACTATCGTACTAGCCGCACCGATGACACAAGTAAGCGTCCAAAAATTGTTTTCGTCTTTGAAGTTTATAGATACAAATTACAGGGTTTCAATGAATGACGACATTATTGAATATTTGCTTTTTATTAGGAGTAACAAATTGTAAATCTGAATCTATTTTTTTGTAATATGTCGTGCATGGTACGAGTACATGCAGTCAGATTTATGATTATTCACATTATAATAATAATTATTCTAAATGCAACTAGTAATATACTAAAAGCAAAACTGTAGCAAATTCAGAAGGCCGTTTAATATATCATAACTTAGTAAATTATTTATTTCAGAATTATTGGTATTATTTTTCTATATTCATTGTTGATTAATTCTAAGTTGCAACAGTTTGTATACCATAACTATTATTAATAATCATATTCATCTAACACTGTTTATTTTATAACAATAGTAACCCTAGCCAAATATGTTGCTTCTTCATTGTATTTATATAATGACCTAGACTGAGAAGTAATTAATTATTAAGCAATTGACTATAGTCAATACAACAATTTCCTCCTTTTTGCTCCTACAACAATTTGGTTAACAATTAAAAATTATTGGTTTAGAACTAATAAATAAATATATATTATGATTTTCATATGTTTATAGGTGTTTCATTTTTACTATTTAGTGACTAAGCTAGGTGAATACTAAAAGTCACAAACTGACAAAATAATATAGAAGTAATTTTAAAGAAGAATGAGTATTGAAAAAGTGATCATTGAAGTTGAAGAAGAATGAGAATTGAGGAAAATTGAATTTAAAGAAGAATGAATGAGAATTTAGGAAGTTTTCTATAGATGAGTGTATACAAACTTCTCTAATCTTTCTTGCTCTTTCTTTACTTTTTACTAATTTTTCGATTATTTGTGCATATGTATAAGTGCTTGTACATTCTTCAAGATATTAATGTAAGCTTCCGATCTCATAAATGGCGGTAAGAACTGTAGTTCTCCTATGAGTAAATTACCAAAGTAATATTTTCTTTTATCAAGTTCCTCGTCGAAAGTGCCATGGATACATTGATTATCATCATCATCGTTGTCTTTGTCATCTGCATTTAAAAAATTGTTTCTTCTTAATGTTACTATTATCCTGGTTATCTTTACGAGTATCTTCCTTTGCTGTTATTTCCTTTTGTGTTTAAACATATTTTCGTTTGTTGTTTAAAGGGATATACTCGTAGATTTTGGCTGGCTCTCAGTATTGATTCCCTGTTTTCGATTAAATCTGAAATACAAAAAAAAAACAATCCGTTATTATTTTTAAATACTTACTTACATCACTTTTTCTAATGGTATACTTATATCTATTTTTAACAATTACTCTTAAAAAGACATAAGTTTAAAAACTAAAAACCGGTCGAATAAAAAATTGCCTATGACACTCTTGCAATAAAGACGATTCGGTTGATACCTCACTTGACAAAAATGGACCAATAGGGACGATGCTATGGTGGAACATTCTCACACCCACATTCATGCTTAAAAACATACATAGATACATACAGCGATATTGAAGATTTACCATCATTGTCTCCGCCGTTATAAGAATATGTTAGACTCGTGACATTTTGTTTTTCTGTAAAAAATGGTCTTTAGCAAATCCAAATAAATCATTATAAAAAAAACAGATCGTTATTCAAACTTTCGAACAAAAGTCCACTCATTTTCGATTCGGAACCACTGTGCAGCATCGTCGGCCGTACTACTGTCGTACGGTTCATACAAATAAATGGACATCAAGTATTCATTCATTTAGTGTATTCACACATTAATATAAACCGTATGCAGAACAATTTGAAACAATTTGAACCAATAAAGTATTTCGTATCGTATCGTATTGTAATGTTGTTGACGAGGGACTTGTGGACGAGAAACCCGATACCGTGTTGGGACTGCTGGTCGCCCTCCCAGTAATAGAGTAAGTTGCCGGAATTGAGGGTCATTGTATCCTCTTCCTCTCTTCGGACTTCTGATAACCCTATAATACCCCAGTGCAACTTACTTACTACTTCTTCCAGCTCTATCAACTTCTCACCGGTCCTCAAGGTGCGTGCGTAGATTTAATTTATAGCGAAGATATTAAAGATTTTTTCTCACATTTTTCAAATATTTACTCATTTACGTAAGAGCGGAGATATTTATGTATACCCTCAGAAAAATAGTATAGCGGAAGTAAATCAAAAATGTTGTAAGAATTTTCTTCGAAATGTAAACCATACAAATAGGGGTGTATGTACAAGTAGTATTAATGCTATTTATCGATTTCATTAAACGTATGAACGATATGGATTGGTTGACTTTGTTTTAGCCATATTTTATCTAAAATCATATCGAAGATTCCAGATTATGAACTCAAAAATGGTGGCATAATGACATACTTGTAACTTTTAAACTTTCGCGATTCGAACACATAGTTAAATATTTAAACGGGACTTAATCGCGCTGAAAACTTAATATTTATTTACCTCGACGTTTCGATCAAGTTGCATTGATCGTGGTCACGAGAAGACTGAAGTAGCGGGTGTCAGCGTCGAGAAGGGCGAGCGTTGTCTCCAACTACCCGCATTAGGTTTTGTAAAAATTCAGAATTGTCAGGACACACGACACTAACGACATCTGCAGATATCTTCTGACATAAGCCGCGACGCGAACACTTGCTTATCACGGGATTCCAGGACGCAGCCAACTTGAAACCATCCTCTCGGTTAAAATTGTGATACTTTTTAATTTCAACCGCTTCACGTACAATCCTGGAGTAGTAGTGACGTTCCGTGGAGAGGATCTTCGGGTCATGGAGTTCAATCCAGTGATTAGGGCTCGATTCGAGCAAATGCTCAGCAATTGCAGATTTATTTATCTGGCGGTTCTTTACAGCTGCATTGTGTTCTTTGACCCTTTCCGCTATAGTACGCTTGGTTTGTCCAATGTAGGAACTACAGCAGCTGCAATCTATCTTATATACGCTAGGAGTTTGAAAAGGAATGACATATTTCGGTGTTCTAACATGCCTTGCTAGCTTGGAAAAAGGGGTATAAACGGTCTTGATAGAAAAGTCATTTAATAAAGCACCGACTTTATCCGTCACTCCTTTTACATAAGGCATGAAAGCCGGTTGTCTATCGACATCAGACCTACTCTTATTATATCTGCGTCTAGGACGCCAACGTCTGGTCACCACATATCCGTTTCGCTTGAGTACCTCCTGAACATGAGACACTTCGGCATCCAAATGTTCAGGGTCACACAGGGCATGAGCTCTGTCTAAAAGTGATCTGGCTACTGATTGTAAATGCCGCGGGTGGTGATGTGAAAAGGCGTTGAGGTATCTGTCAGTGTGTGTTGGTTTCCTATAAACAGAATGAGATAACGAGCCATTAGGTCGCACCGACACTCTGACATCCAGGAAAGCTAACATTTTCTCCACCTCCAGTTCATAGGTAAACTTGATGTTGCCATGGATCGAGTTTAGATGGCCCAAGAATTGTTCCGCTGTCTGTTCATTGACTTTCATGATACAGAAAACATCATCGACATAACGCTTCCATATCTTCACCGCAAACGATTGTACATCTATGGCCTTCTCAAAATGTTCCATCTAAATGTTGGCCAGAACAGGTGCCACTGGACTAACCATAGCGACGCCATCTATCTGGAGGTAATAAAGGTTGAATTACGGTTACTATATAGTGTAATTTTAGCAAAGATATTTCCTACGTCAATGATTATTAGATGTTCTGTGATTTCGTTCCATGGGAACGTTTCATAAACAAATACCCGTATTTCCTTCTTAGTTTGTGATCTTACGTACTATTTATATACTCTTTGGTTTGTGATAAAAAGTAATCAAGTTTTTTTGCAAAATTTAGTACCTCTGGTTTCATTATTGCAATTTTCGAGGGGAACTCTAATTTTTTGAAATATAAAATCCTGCTAGTGTTACTCGCTGATAATTTAGCTTTCTTTATTCGAAAGAATTTTTAAAATCGGGTCTGTATTTTTTGAGTTTATCCATTACAAACAAACAAACAATCAAATCTTTCCTCTTTATAATATTAGTGTAGATATTCTCAAAGATTCTAGTCGGTTATTACGATAATTGTAATATACCGTGAAATTCTCCAACTTAACCTACCCTTCCAATTCCAATATACCTAAAATTCCAATTATCACGGACAAAAAAATAACTTCAAATCAAGTTCAGTCAAGGTAGTGTGTGTGTGAAAGTGGTGCTAAATTCGTTATCCATTTTTTGGATACCTACAATATCTTGAAACATTATATTTATCACGCATAAGTACTTACTTGCCTACCTTATTAAGCGGATAAAATAATTAAAATCTGTAAGACTTGTTTCAAAGGTCATTAAGAGTAACATTACCTACAAAACTTTGAAGCCTAATAACAAATATTCCTGGCCTCCCCAAAAAAAATAATTGACTGACAATCTCAGGAAATGTTGCTGAATTACAATACGCGCCACAAAAGATGAGACTTGACTCACCACGTGGTTTGACTTGCGCAGTAGACGATTTTTAGGTCAGAAAGAGCGCGGGAGGCGCGGTACGGCGCTGCGCATGCGCGGTAGTTGCCTCCTGTTTTCCTCGCCCGCGCACGCATCGCTTGACTCCTCCGCAGTACAGACGAGTTAAACCTGTGTTTATAAATTTCTACTTTGTTTATAGATGTGTTATATACGAGTTCAACTTTGTGAAAGCTGATATGCAATCATGGCTAACCCAAAAGAGGCTTCCTTACACTCAAGATATGCTTAAACTACTATTGTACAAATAGATAAAAATACATAAAGAACATTATAAGACATTCAGCATTGACAAAATACTATCTGAACACAGTCATGACGTATTGCGATTACCCCCATACCACCCTGATTTAAATCCAATCGGAATGGGGGCATCAATAAAAGGTTATGTAAGTACATAGTAAGAATGTGCAATGGAACCTCAAACATGTGATAGAGTTAGTAACAGAAAAGGCAAATTAAATGGGACCAAATGAATGGAAAAAAAAGTTTACATAGTAAGTGATCACATAATTGTCAATTTGACGGATACTGAGATCATTATGACAGTAGAAGATTTTGCCAGACAGCTACCCGGGTAGTTCCTCAACGTTATCTGACGAAAACTTTGATTTACTGACAGTAACAGTGACTAGGACAATCTGCCATTGACATCTTTAACATTATTATTTCGTAATAAATATTGTAATGAATTTTAATATAGTTTTGCTATATACATAATTCCGAATGTCGTTGAAAAATCCCTGAATAGATTTACAAATTATGGATAACTATTTCGTACACGAATATACATGCGCAAGCTCCCCACTACTGACGCTCGTCAAGTCTCATCTTTCGTCGCACGGATTATACTAGCGGTATTTTTTGTCTAAAGACGCCGTGAATTTGACTGAGATAAAAGTATGTATGGGAGTTCGCCATTGTTCTTTAGATTGTTTACCAGTCTAATCGATTCTAAAACGGTTATGTTAATCTATGGTACATTTATATTGCTATAGTTGGTACTTATGTCTGTTTAGTATTATTAGGTTGGCGGCACATTTAAAATATATTGTGTTCGCCAAAGAGAATGTAATTACTATGTACGTTTTAAGAGGCGGGACCTCCCTACTAGCCAATGAAAGCACATTGGCAGAAATTTATTGGCATCAATGAATCCAACATTACTAACATTAAAGGTCAGACGTTAGCCTATCTTGACAATGCTTAACCAACCTAACTAATAGAGTAGAGTAGTGCTTGCTTGCCCGTATTCTTGGTTTATCGATATCGACAAAACATGCATGCCTTCGTCAAGGTTTCATATTAATGAAAAACGGTTCCATTAAGCCCAACTTTGATTTCTTACAATGCAACAACGTTGAGCTTATTGGATACCCGTTGCAACAGGTAACTGTGGAGCCATGTAATAAAAATTTTTGAACAACGGAACATTTTATTTATAATACTTTTTTACAATGTAAATACGAAAATGGATTTTGCAAAAATAGGTAAGCTTACCTACTCGTGCTTCACTCTGAATTGAGACCTTGCGATGGACCTACTCTACCTTTATCTCACGAACTCACACTCATAAGTGTATGTTACGACTGGTCTCTATAGGAATGTATGCTAGATCCTCATTTTCTGCATCTGGAAATAAACATGTTGATTAATGATAAGGAAATAAGTTGTAGGCAGCCGACCTAGCCTACGATAGCTTTATCGATAGTTAATAGTTCTTTGACCTCAAAATGAAAATCATGTAAATTATCATATAAGGTCACGTTGATGGGAGGTGGCACTAAGCAATATCATAATTAATGTTTACCGGGGCTGATCAATAGGAAATCATGCCATAAATTTCCCTTTTGTTCTGGTTTTCGTGATAGGCGCGAACTCCACTTATAACACATAGATCTGCTGCATCTTTCTAAATTTGGTGGCATTTTAAAATTATCATATAGACCGGTTTAACACTATAAACTGATGATTCTTCGAAGAAAACACAAAACAGCACGTTGTTAACAATAATATGGATAAAATTAAAAATTCGCGGAACAAAAACCTAAATTTTAGATTTTTATCGTCAAATTTCAATGGACCATAGAGTATAGTACTTGATAGTACTAATATCATGATTGGACTCTATAGTTCAGTCTTTTTGGTTCGTTCAACGGCTGTAATGCTGCAATCCAAGTAATGCCTCAAGTGCTGACGTGGGAGCAGTTCTCATACATCCACACAGTCACACAAGCCAGCCTCTGGAATTATTGTAGTTTGCTAACTGTGGTGCTCTGTTTGGTTCTTGGCCACCAAACAAGAGCTCCATAAGTTATTGAAGGCCTAATTACAGTATTATACAGCCATAAGGTAATATTTGGACTAAGGCACCATGTTTTCCCTATCATTCTTCTGCATTGCCAAAATGAGATAGCAGCCTTGTTTATTTTACTCTCCAGGTGTCTAGCCCAGTTGAGTTTGCTATCCAAGGTAATACCCAAATAATTTACCTCTTCAGTCGGGTCAACTGAGTATTGAAAAACTAGGGCAGTGTGTACCTTCCTAAGTGTCTTATGTTCGTAAACATGACTATATTGTTTTTTCTTAGATTCACGGTTAATCCAAATTCTATACACCAGCTCTCTACGATCTTTAGAGCATTATTCATGATATCACAAGACACGCTGGCAAAATGTCCTGATACAAGATTCACCAGATCGTCTGCGTAGCCAACCGTGAGGAAGCGTTGGTTATTCAGCTTTGTGATTAGGTCATTTTTATTTTTTAATAGCTGACCCGGCGAACTTATGCCGCCTTAAAGTCAATAAAAGCTTATCGGTCTATATGCTTTTGGGTCCGTATAGTCCTTCTTTCCCGGTTTAGGGATAAACAGAACTCTGACCTCTCTCCATGCCAGAAGCATAAATCGAAAGGCCAAACAAGCTCTGAAGATGAGTATCAGTGTTCTGTTTATGTAACTCTCCCCCCATTGTAAGAGCCCCAGGAAAATACCATCTAGACCTGTAGTTTTAAAAGGTTGGAAAGAATTTATAGCCCATTTAACTCTCTCCCCTGTTACTACTGTCTGTGCGAATGACCAGTCTGTAACTGTAGGCATAAGTGGTGATGTCGGTGATGTGGCACCCAAGGAAGTGAGCTTGTAAAAGGAAGCTGTTTGTTTCAGATTATGTTTTAGTGTAAGTGTTACCTTGTTTCTTTAAAGGTCCGATACCGCGATTAGGGTCAGCCGCTAGGATTTTCCTTACCCTATTCGCTTGCGTTTTCGTTTCTATACTAGTACTGTATTTCTTCCATGATCTTCGACCCTTGGAGCGTATACGTTTTTTATATTCGGCTTGAGCCTTCTTGTAATTGCTCCAGTCCTCGTCATTGTAGGTGTTCATAGCTCTATTAAAAAGATTATGTACCTTTGCTTTCAGCTTCTCCAACTCTTTGCACCATCCCTGATTCCCACCTTTACTTACGTACGGTGGAGATAGAGGGCAGGCATCTTCAAAGCTTTTGGTGAGACTGTCTGTTAGAAGTACTACCACCTGTTCCATATCAAATTTACTTGTTAACTGTGATCCCGCAGTTTCTAGACTAAGGCATTGTTTTAGAGAATCATAAAAAGTTACCTTGTCTATTCTACGGGGATTGCGTGTTTGTGCTGGTGGTACAATATTTAATTCCAGTTGAAAACGGATCCACCTGTGGTCTGAACATGACGATTCATCTGATACCCTACAGTTTTTGACACTGCCAAAATTGTTACCTGAGACCATGGTAACATCCACAATCGTGCAGCATCTCCGTGAAACAATTGTTGGTTCCGTTCCCTTGTTTGCTATACAGAGGTTAGTTGTAAAAAGGAAATTTACCAATTTTTCACCCCTGCTATTTTCCATCGGCATTCCCCATATAGGATGATGTGCGTTGGTATCTGCTGATAGTACTAGTTTAAAATTGTTTAGCTGACAGTGCCTTACCAGGTCAGCGACGTCTTTCGGTGGGATGTCCTCGTCAGCGTGCATGTAATCCGACGTGACGATCACTGCTTCATTGTCCTCTCCGGTAATATTCTGGAGACTAGCAGTTGCCAGGACCCTAGAACAAAACTCGTTGAGGGGCACTGCTACAACGTTACGCGGTATGTATATACACGCTTGTTATCAAGTACTAACTTACCGCTTAGATTACTAAGACCACACACATGCCCTGCCCTAATCCACGGCTACTGGATCAAGGCGATGGTCTCGTTGTTTACTTCCCCCAGCACCATGCGCAGGTAAGCCGTAACAGTGATGCTGTGCTGGAGTTTGCACTGCAAGAAGTTGCTAGTCAAAGGGCTTGGGTTCCCCATCGTGTTGGCTTCCTTCTCGTCAGAATCTCCCAGCTCCTCTACCGAATCCAAACTGACATCACTCTTAGGGGGGTCCAGATCCAGGGACATCCATCTCCCCCGAAATTGACGCCTGGGGTGAAGAGTGCAGTGGTGGGACCGGTATTGCTCCCTTTGCACCATCAACTGAAGCTTGGGCCAGCTTCTTTCCGACTTGTGTCCCGCTAGGTCCCGGTTTTGACACCGGTTCCTCAGGGGGACCCTCATCGTACTTGGGGGATTCGTTCGTTAACGAACCGTCCTTTGTGTAGAACGTGACATACACATTCCCAAGGTTGTGGGCCAGCCTGTGATCACGGTCCAGAAGGATGGGAACAACGTCCTCCGGAATCCCCAAAGTTAAAAGTCCCATACGCCAAAACAAGGTTTGTATCCTCCAAAGTATTTTCACACTCTGGAAGGGCCAGGGCCGCTCGTACCCTCCTGACGAGCTCACTCTGCTGCTTCACCACTAGCCTAGGACATGTTGTCGTTGTTGGGTTGCTATCGATAGCTTCTTTTAGCCACCTTAGTGAAGGTTAGTCCTCGCACCACAACTGCAGGGCTCCATCAGCAGCGATGGGCTTCCCTCTGAGTTGAGGGAGAAGGTGTTGGCAGAGTTTTTGACGCCCTCCAGTGCTCATAGTTTAGTTGTAAGCTTAGCTGTCAGCCCTAGACACGGCTACTCAGAACTAGTTCTGCACAATATCCGAGTAGCTAGTCTGGGCACGACAGGAACTGTCCAATTTCGCTTAGAACGATATTCGATATAGAACGGGTGTCCCAGGAGTCCACGAGCCCAATGCCACTACGTCCTACACTACGCGCAATCCAATAGCGTAGCCCAACGAACACCGCCGGCTGCAGACTCCATAGTCCTCCCATTCTCGCCAGGTAGAGCTGAAGGCTGCTACCAGTGCTGGATAGATATGGATAGCTAGTCCATACCCCGCCGTCTATGCGCGAGTTCTAAACACTTTGAAGTCGTGGCCTTGTTGGCAATCGTGTAGTTGGAAAGAGCGACGTGACGGTGGTAAAACGGGTTTATGTTTAAAAAGTTCAATTAATTCAGGGATTAGTTCACGTTTGTGATGAGTCAATATTTTCAATATACGTCAGCACTCGCTGCTGATTTCAGTGAGACAACTGCAAGACAACTGCGCTCGCATGGTTGGCAAGATGCGTCTTCACAGTTACCGACGGTGGTTTGCGACCGTGGTTCACGGGGTTGTTAACGCACGCCCATCGATCAAGGGCGTTGGTCAAACGAAATTTAGTAGAAAAGATAAGAAAACCTTTGTATGCTCGGTCGCAAATCAGCAAAGACACCTTGATGTGGAGACTGGTTGCCCAGCTGACCGTGTAGAATAGGTTTAAGAATAAATGTACATATTGAAACTGCCCAAAACGCTCTCATGTCTCATACATAGGGACCGTTCGTGTTGAAGCAAAACGATAAAAAAATAACAGTTTTAGGTTTAAAACGCTTAAAATGTTTCTATTACCGTTCCTCTTGAATATAACAGTTAAATTTGACATCGGAAAAACGACTTTATCCATACAGTTTAGGGTCATTTTTCGTTCAGTTTTGGTAGAATTATTAGTGATAAAAATGGCACTCGAAACTGCCTGAAACACCACTGCTTCAACTCGAATGCACGGGTAGTATTTATATCAAGTATCCCTGCGTTCGAGATGATGAGATTGCGTTTTGGGCAGTTTCGAAATGTACATTTTTAACAAGCCGTTCCCTTTGAACATTTTCAACACTTTTGCCCTCTTTGCAACTTTCCAAACCGAATGAAAAACGACCGCGTGACGGAATGTTAGGGCCGTTCGTTTTGTAACAATTGGCAAAAATAGCTGTGTGGGCGAAATTAGCGTTCTGAACGTTTTCGCTCACCGTTCGTTTTGCAAGTTAAGATGACATGTTGACATAGGAAAATCGTCTTTATTCCGTCAGGGATAGGGTCGTTTTTCATTCAGTTTGGATAGGATCGGTAGTGTCAAAAGTTGCAAAAATGACAAAAGTGTTGAATATGTTCAAAGAAAACTTATTGTTAGAAATGTACATTTCAAAACTGCCCACAACGCTATCTCATCGTCTCGAACGCAGGGAAAGTCGACTTTCTTAAGTCAACATGTCAACTCAACAAACAAAACGGTGATCGAAAACGGTTCAGACCGCTAATTTCACCCACAATTTAATATCCAAGGCCTGAGTCCAAGGTGAACGCCAAATGTTTTTTTTATATATTTTTTTGCCAAATGTGATCATATCATATTATGTTAGCGTTTTTAACTGTTATTTTCACCATTTGCTTCAAAACGAACGGCCCCTATATAGTCTTTGGCCTCATTCTCATCGTTACGGGAGACGATAATACATAACCAAAATAATGTACGACCAGTATTGTACAGCCAATATTACACGGCCAGATATTACGTGTACATGGATTCGTAATATTTGGAAGGCTAATACTGGCCGTGTGTTACTGCCCGTACAAAATCAGTCCGGGCTGATAATGCACAGTCGGTATTACGCGACCAATATTACGTGTACAACTGGATACGTAATATCAGCCCGTGTCAATATTACACGGTCAATAATACGAAGCCAACCATAGACAAAGCTAGAATCACTGCTTGATGCCTCGTTGGTGTAGGCGAGTGTCAAGATGAAAAAAACTGTCACAGAACCGAAGCGGCCAACCCCGATTACACGTGGTCTTGTCTGCCCTACACTAGAGTGTTTTTAAAAAGCCGGAGGCGTGGAGGGAGTGAATTTATGGGAGGATTATGAATCGCGATTGCTCTGGCGCTGCGGGAAGTGCTGCCCCACCGCCCTTGCGTAGTAAATATTTTTATTAATTTCTTCATGTGCTTTATTTTATGTTATTGTTGATGGCTTGTTGTACGCCTTGGCGTCGCTGTAAGTGTAGCAAGCATTTAAAACATAAATTAAAAATTAATAAATAAAAAAAGCACAGGTACCAACGCTCGCCTCCGCAGCGCCGTAGCAATCGCGATTCATAATCTGTGGTAAAAGGAAACTGGAACGTGCAAACGTAGCTTTGTTATTTCTATATTTTAATCTGTGATGTACACGTAAAATTGGCTGTACATTATCACCCGTACACAGTCAATAATGCACACCCTGATAATACATGTATATATTTTGGTTTCGTTATCCTGGCTGCGATTTATCGCCTGTACAAAATCAGCACGGGGTGATATTACACGGCCAAAAATATGCAACCAAATAATGTACACCCTGATATTACGACGCCAATCCATGTAATGTATTATTAGTATTGGCTGTACATTATTTGGTCGCGTTATATTGGCCGTGTAATCTGGGGCCCGTTCACATAAACGTTCGAGGACGCACGGATCACCCGCGCGTAGGGGTGGGTCAAAGACACCTGACCTGATGGTGGTGACGCAACAAGTCTGTTTTGCGTCGACGGTAAACTAGTTCATAAAGCAGTTATTTTCTCGACTAGTTTATTTCATACAGTTGAAAGAACGAACAACGTTTCTAGATGTTGTCGTTCACCGGTTAATTGGTAAACGTCGTGTAAACGTAAACGGTACCAAAATCGTGCGACGTGTTTAGTATTAAGCTTACACGACAACGACATTTAAAATTCATGAAACTGTTTACGTGTACGTGTAAATAAACTCCCCTTCATAATTTTTTAATAAGGTTGCATATAGATTGCAATGTGCGACCTCTTCCATAGTTCCAAAGAGAAGTGTCATCACATAGAAAAACAGTGGTGTGTCAATGTAACTTAAATGGTGTTCGTTGTTGAAAAATAAAATAGAACTTGTATTGTGAAGTAATCTTTCTTTCTATTAAACTCTGATGGTAATTCTACATAGGATCAGTTCAGGCCTCACTAGTTAGATATTTTCATGACCATGAATTGGTTATGGGCCGTTAAATCCAAAGATGGAGTTGTCAAAGTTTCAAATAGCGAAACTTGAAGGACAAAACTGGGTACAATGGAAATATCGGATGTCAGCTCTTCTGAGGGGCATGGATGGTTTGATGGACATTGTAGAAGGCAAAATAAAGAAACCGGAAAAGCCTGCAAGTGGGGCTGGTGATGCAGCTGCTGCAGCTTTGGGACTTTATGAGAACCAGGTGAAGGAGTTCAATAGATTGGATAGTTCGGCATTACTTCTTGTAACGAACAATATTGCTGATGATGCATTAGACAAGGTTTTAAGATTCTCAACGTCCAAGGAAGTCTGGGATGAACTACATAGACTATATGAAGGTGCAAGCGAAGATCGTCTGTATGATTTATGTTTAGATTTCTTCAGATATAGGAAAGATCTAGCTGACGACATGGCTACACACATCTCAAAGCTGAAAAATGTCTGGTACAGGTTACGGCAGGAATTATTAAAAGAGGAAGAAGTTAAAGAACTACCTGAAATTTTATTAATTTGCAAGATCCTGGATACACTACCAGAAAGTTATTTTTCGTTTAAATCGAGCTGGTTGTTAATGTCGAAGAATGATCGGACGGTTGACAATATTACAAGTCCGTTGTGTGCACACGAAAAGGCGCTAAGCAACAGTAAAGATGGTGAGTCTGGTTGTGATGCCCTTGCGGTGAAAACAGGAAAGAAATTTACAAAAAAGGGTGATGACGTAACTCCAAGGACTAGTAAGAAAGTAAGATGCTACAACTGTAAAGAAGTTGGTCACTTTAAGAAAGATTGTCCAAAGAGGAGTGAATCTCGTCAAGTTGTGTAAGCCAACAAAGGAGTTAACATGGTGTTACTATCAGTGAATTCGACTGAATCTGACTCTGATCGTGAAAACTGGTACGTAGATAACGGAGCTACAAATCATGTTACGATGCGAGCAGATTGGTATCAAGATTTTAAATATTTTGATGTGGATCACACTGTAACAACGGTTAATGGAAATGTAATTAAGGCCATTGGGCAAGGATCACTATGTATTGAAGCTACAGTTAACAAAAAAGTTGTCAAGTCAACATTGAGAGATGTATGGTACGTTCCCCAGATATGTAAGAATTTGTTTTCGATTCTTTCTACACAAGATAAAAATCCAGGAAGCGTGTTTGAGTCGCGGGTCACTACTTGTTCAATGAAAATTGATGGATAAATTACAATTATGGGAAATAGAGAAAGGTATGGAGGTCTGTACAAGCTGAAATGTAGAATCGTACCTCCATCTAAAGTAACTGTTAACTTGGCACAGAAAGTAGATATGCTGCAACTCTACCATGAGCGGATGGGTCATCAGAATAAGAGGCATGTAAAGAGTCTGATTGAGAGGGAACTCGGTATAAAAACCAAGGAAACTGGAGAATTATGCGAAGGTTGTATATTTGGAAAATCTCACAGACTGAAGTTTGGTGTACGGGAAAAAGCCACTCAACCTGGAGAACACATGCACACAGATGTGTGTGGTCCATTCCCTCTATCGATATCCAAATATCGCTACTTTGTACTGTTCAAGGATGAATTCACACGTTACAGATTTGTGTTCTTTCTTAGAGAAAAGTCAGAGGTACATGAGAAGCTCAAAGAAATGTTGGCATCAGCTAAGGTTGCTGGACATACAGTTAAGGAGTTATTGAGCAACAATGGCAGTGAAATTGATAACCAGAAGGTACGAAAAGTATTGACGGATCTGGGTATAAAGCAAAGACTAGTTATGCCATATACACCTGAACAAAACGGGTGTAGTGAAAGAGAGAATCGCACAATCGTTGAGACAGCGAGAGCTATGATGCATGCACATGAGGAACTACCTCAGACATTGTGGGCTGAATTGGTAAATACTGCTGTTTATATATTGAACAGGACAGGGCCAACTGCGGTGGAACACAAGTCACCATATGAGCTTTGGGTTGGTACGAAACCACAAATAAAGCACTTGAGGATTATTGGGTCACCTTGTTATGCGCATGTACCAATACAGACCAGAAAGAAGCTGTATAAAAAGGCAGTGAAATGTATTCTTGTTGGGTATGACAATGATGACGGATACAGGCTATGGAACAAAAATAATAACTCGCTGGTCCGGACGAGGGATTTATCCTTCGATGAAAAGCCATTGGGTGCGGAAACTTCTGTGAAAGCTTCTACTGAAGCTGAAATTGAAATTCCTTTAGAATTTCCACATATGCTTGGGATTAGAAATGAAGCATTGAATCCAACGGATCAACCCCAAGTTCCTCAGAATGCAGAAAATTTAGACAACGGAGGAACAATCAACAGAAATTTTATTCAAGAGAATGTCAATGAAGGTGTTGGTACTGAAATTGTTGGGGACGCTGAACTCATTGGTAGAGAAGATGAAGAAACAGACTTTCGTGGTAGAGAAGATGTTTCTGTTGGAGATTTTGATGCATTTGATGATGCTAGGAGTGACATTTCTGAACAGAGTATTGAGTTAGGGGGGGAAATAAGGGAAGTAAATGAAGATGAGATTGAAATTCATGCCAGAGATGAAATTTCTGAACAGGAAATCATGGAACATGGTGGGATGATACTCAGAGATAGATCATTACTTCGCCCACCTGAGAAACTCAAGGACTATGTTCTGAACATGGCTAGCAGTGGATACCAAGAACCAAGTTGTTACACAGAGGCTATTAAAAGCTCTGAACGGGATCTATGGGATAAAGCAATGGACTGTGAGATGGATTCTTTGAAGGAGAATAAGACTTGGGTCCTAGTGCCTCTTCCTAAGAACAGGAAGGCTATACCTTGCAAGTGGGTGTACAAAATAAAGCTGAATTCTGATGGTTCAGTAGATAAATACAAAGCCAGACTTGTGATAAAGGGATTTAGTCAAAAGGAAGGGATCGATTATGATCAAACTTTCAGTCCCGTGGCTAAGATAGCAACAGTTAGAAGTGTATTGGCCGTCGCAGCCAGTGAGAACACGTCGATGATGCAATTCGATGTTTCAACAGCTTTTCTGTATGGGTCACTTGAAGAAGAAATTTTCATGAAACAGGCTGAAGGCTATGACGATGGTTCTGGTCGGGTATGTTTGTTGAAAAAAAGTCTATATGGCTTGAAACAAGCTCCAAGATGTTGGAATAAGCGGATTTTGGACTTTTTCAAACAAACTGGATTCAAAGTTAGTGACTCAGATCCTTGCTTATTTATAAGGAAGACGCCGTCTGGTGGTAAACTGATAGTTGCCCTTTACGTTGATGATGGGTTAGTCGCTGGAACGAGCCAAGGCCTTATTGACGAGTTCATAGGACAAATGAAAAATAGGTTTAAAATAATAACCCAGGCAGCTTCGTATTTTCTTGGAATAGAAATCGAGAAAACTGATGATGGAATCAAAATATCACAGGGATCGTATGCAAAGAAAGTTCTTAAGAGATTTGGTATGGAACATTGCAGACCAGTAATGACACCAATAGTGAAAGAGGATCAATGTCAAGGTCAAGACCAGCCATGTGATGTAAGTATCTTGTTAAAGAATTATAGACAAGTTGTTGGTGCATTAGCATATTTAATGGTCGGGACTAGGCTAGAAATTGCCTACGCAGTCAGCGTAGTTTCTAGGAGCCTTGAAAACCCCAATCAACAGGATTGCGTAAGGGTCAAGAGAATACTACGTTATTTGCAATATGCCCCAGAAAGAGGGATATTATACAAAAGAGGTTACAAGACCGGCTTTATAGAATGCTGCAGTGATGCAGATCATGGTGGGGACTTGAATACTGGACGTTCAACCACTGGTGTACTGTGCATGTATGCTGGAGGAGCCGTGTCGTGGATAAGCCAACGACAGACAAGCGTGGCTTCTACCACCGAAGCGGAAGTTGTAGCTGCCAGTGAAGGCGCTCGGGAATTAATTTGGCTATCAAGACTTATTGGAGATATGACCAATTTGAAGGGCCTGCCTATCCTTAGAGTGGACAATGAAGCTGCAATCAAGCTTGCTGAAAATCCGGAGTACCATAAACGTACTAAACATATTCGGATAAGACACTTCTTTGTCAGAGAGATGGTAACAAATGGAGAGCTGAATGTTAGCAAGGTCACGACTGAGAACCAGCTTGCAGATACATTCACGAAGGCTTTAGCCAGACCAAGGCTGCAGAAGCTTTTAAAGTTAATAGGTCTTCATTAAGAGAAGATAATAAGGTTGCATATAGATTGCAATGTGCGACCTCTTTTGTAGTTCCAAAGAGAAGTGTCATCATATAGAAAAACAGTGGTGTGTCACTGTAACTTAAATGGTGTTCGTTGTTGAAAAATAAAATAGAACTTGTATTGTGAAGTAATCTTTCTTTCTATTAAACTCTGATGGTAATTCTACATAGGATCAGTACTATCACTAGTTAGATATTTTCATGACCATTAATTTTTTTGAGGCTTAGGACTGGCAGGATGGATGTTACTAATAATAGGTATGTTGTACATGTGTTAAAACCTCTCGTATTTAAAAGTTCATTTCTTTCTATGTACATAACAAAGAAATTATTATTTTTTTACTTTACTTTATATTACACACATTTTTCTTTATTTTTTTTGCATATTGGATATACTTACAAGTTTTTTAAACTACTTATTATTTCTAATCGCCTTTACATATTTACACTTTTATTTGTATTTATTTACTTATTTACATGTGGTTCACAAGGACGGATGTTGCGACAATGTTGCAATTTTTAATCTACTTATGCAAACAAACTCTTGATTTCGCAGCAAACTCACTCATATTTTAACCCGCCTATCGCTATTACGTTCATACCATTCGCCTCTATAATATTTAATAACGAGACATTTATTTCATGTGTCTGAGAACACGGAAAGGACGGTGGACGGATGCCTCGCTTACCGCGGTAGCAACCGATCGGCTAAGTTCGGCAGTATTCGTTTCATTTCGTTGAACCACCATCGTGCGCGCGCGCGAAACGGTTCACGTTGACGACACGTTTGGCGATGTCGTTTTTTATTCGCCTAGTTTTTCGGTGAACCATAAACAGTTTATGCGTTGACTCCAAAGAAACAGTCTAAAAAAACAGTTCCTTCATACAACGACCACCCCTACCCGCGCGTACACTCAAAATCGTTCACGGCGTCGTCCGGGCGTTCGCCTGGGTCATCCGAAAAATAGTAGTGGAGGGGAGGAATAGTATGAAACTGACACTTGACAGTTGTCAGTTGTATGTGGACGGTAATCGGCACGGGCTGATATTACGTATCCAGTTGTACACGTAATATTGATCGCGTAATACTGGCCGTGCATTATCAACCCGGACCGATTTTGTACGGGCAATAATACACGGCCAGTATTAGCCGTCCAAATATTACGAATCCATGTACACGTAATATCTGGCCGTGTAATATTGGCTGTACAATACTGGTCGTACATTATTTTGGTCGTGTATTATCGTCTCCCGAGCGATAATCGCACGGATGATTCGAGCGTGTAAGTGAACACAGCCAAGGACTCCATCGTAACGATACTATGATAAAATTATCAATTGTTTT
Source organism: Alsophila aescularia (assembly GCA_946251855.1). Lineage (NCBI taxonomy): Eukaryota > Metazoa > Arthropoda > Insecta > Lepidoptera > Geometridae > Alsophila > Alsophila aescularia. The sequence continues at coordinate 49,744,637 of OX276375.1, forward strand.
AAATTCCTGTCCTCATCTCATACCCGTAAATCCAAAGTGTGACTTTGTGATGACTCCGCTACTTAGGACGTAAAGATATACTAATAATTGTGGATTGTGCTGAGCTGAACCCAACCCCAAATTGAACCTTCCTCCGCGAATTGTTCCGTGCCACAACACTATCTCTCAGATTAGGAGTCCACTGTCCATCTGATCTTGCCACAACGTACTCTTCCTTCGTCACCAGACTACCAGGATAAGAGGTTAGTTTAGAAGTTAAATGTTTAGTAGTTCCTAGTTATTACATTAAATAAACTAGTTAGGCTAACTGTGACTGTATGTAATAAATTTACTATATAATAATCTGTGATAGTATTCAGTGGTACAAAGGTTTAGGAGCAGCAACAACACCCCAACATTATTTACTAGCAATGCACATTTCCATGATTTCTATCTACCTTCAAGCAGTACATTATAACATCACATTCAGATCAGTCAGCTCACTCAGAAAGTAGTCAACATCAACACCATGGGGAAAGGCATTGAACAAAGACTAGCCAGTGTAGCCTAGCTAGCCATTGATGACTTAGAAGTGGAGGAATACGGAGTAATAAACTTTTGCCTTGATTTCTTCTTATTTTAGACTATTTCCCTGACTTGCCTGGGATAAATAAAATTGAAGATTTTGGAACAAGGGGCCACACTAGAAGAAAGACAGATACAAACCCTAACATTATATCATACCCTTTGGGCAAAGTACCCATCTGAATTATCAACATGTGGAGTGATTCATTGCTGATTGTATTTATATCAATCTGCACAGCTTTTCTCGGAGAAGGTAAATAACATTAATTGTATACATTCACATAAAAATTGGTATTTTCGTTTTCAATTAAAGCTAAAGTTTATCATAAATAGGTAATATTATGGTACAACTTTTCAAGCTTTATCATTGAGTTAGGGGCTGGACACATTTTTTTATGTTTATTTTATTTGGTCACAATCTGTGCTTCTTCTTTGTATCTATGGTACATTTAAAAAAAACATTTATTGGACCAATAGCTCCTATAGCATTAATTCATGTACACTGAAATTTTTCCTCATTATTGTATTTGCTGTGCCATTTTTGACTCGCTAGAAACCTGTGCATGTTGGTAGTCACCTCATGGATGTATTTGTTTTTGTACAGGTCTGACATGGATATTAGTATACAGGACAGAAAAATATCAAAAGTTAAAAGTAGAGGTGGAAAGACAGAGTAAAAAATGTAAGTACAAATAATTGATAGACTCAGTACTTTGCAGTAATCCATGTTTCTTATTCAAGATGGGGCAGTAAAGCCTGCACTGATGTCCCACTTGGGGTGTATTGTGCATTTCCCCCAGCCCGCATCTACCCAAGCCATCCAAGCTCCTTAATGTAAAGAAGCAAGTCACTTGCACAGCTGTTCCAGTGATGTTGCTGTAGATGGTGTTAATTTACTATTATTGGATTTCGTATTTAGTTGAGCATGTGAATCCACTTTCCCTGTTTGTAGTAGTCCAGTTTGCTGTCTTATCTCTTCCGTAGCTGCACTTAGCAAGAGCAATGCTCCACAGTCTTCTTTTCCTGCATACATCCATGGCACAGAGGACTGTCTGTGGCTCCAGTTTTATGCAGATGGTAGTTTAGGTTGTAGTGACCTGTGATAAGATACCTTGAGACGAAGGTCCTGCATAGTCAGCCTTAGCCGATTATTGGTGATTATCATGTTAAGGTACGTAAACATGACTTTTGCATTTCTGCAATCCATTCTCTTGTTCCACCAATTTTTTATGCTTCCTCTCCATGTATTGATTATGTAAGTTTCTTACGTAAAGTAGGTTTCTTACTTCCATTGCATTGGGTTTACAGAGCTTTCCAATTCTTAGCTTGGCGGGCATGTCCGCCTTAGTATTTCCTGGACATGAGCAGTGGCTTTTCGTCCATTTGACTATAATTTTATATCTTTCAGATAAGTTTTGTGGGGTCTCATTACACTCTGATACAATTCTCGACCTAGTTATAGGTTTCCTTAGTGCATAGATGATGGCTGCCCTATCTGTGATGAATGTAAGGAGTTCACAGTCACTATTTGTACCAGGTAAAGGTGCATCGAGGGTAGATATTGTTCTTGCCGCTAACAGTAGTCCCATACCTTCTGCCTGAAATACTGATGTGGTTTTGTTCTGACATTCTTCTGGGATTATTCCTGTTGCTTTGTCTAAAATTTTGTGAGGACCGGTCATACTATTACAGTATACAACCAGCGGCACAGTTTAGATTTCAGACCCCAGTCCTTACCCACTACTCTAGGCATTGCCATAAAATGTTTATTGCCTTTGTGGTTATATGGTCTAGTTGTTTCACCCACAACAGCATACTATCCCTCCACATGCCAAGATATTTGAACATCTTTGCTGAGTGAAAGTTTTGTTCCGAACAATGTAGGAACTCGTAGACTGGCTCTGTTCATCTTCCAAGTAAATAAAACCATCTCAGTTATTTATGGGTTTACAGATAGAGTGTAGCGTTCACACCATCTCTCGACCTTCCGAAGCGCCTTCCGCATTTTTTCGCATAAGGTTGCTGCAGAACATATTTTTCACCTCACAAGCTCAGAAAGATTCTGTTTGTCATTCGAAATCTGAGTGCAAAAGTGCGTTTTACCCGCTAGCGTGGAAAGAGCTTTTAAAATTCGAACCTTTCTATTCAATAATTTTATATACCGCCAGTCCACTGAAAATACATTAATACTTTTATATTATTATTCGACTCTACTCGACTCTATTTGACTCTACACTTAACTCTATTTGATTCTATTTTCTAGTTTAGTCCCGCAACGGCTCTGTTATTATTATTGTTATTATAAACACTAAATTAATATTATTATTTAAGCTGTTTTTCTTATACCTAGCATTTGCCTCGCTGTATTGAGGTGTATAAAGTTGTGTGTTTCGCATGGCTGTAAAGTTATTCTGTGTCTCGTACCTTTTCGCGCCAAAAAAACACTGCTCAAGGCGTTGTGAATCACTGCCTCGCGCTATCGCCATCTGCTATTTGTGACGTATATGCAGTGAACATATGTAGCAATGGTGATGAAACTAAGTTGGATTGGTTGTTCAACAGCGCAAAACTATTATTGTTAAATTTATTTGCTTTTAGTGGAAAAGCGTAAAGAAGCTCATGGTGATTCACTTGACAAACAGCACAAGAAGAAAATAGAACGAGAAGAGGAACGCCTCAAGAATAACAACAGGGACCTTTCATTGGTTAAAATGAAATCAATGTTTGCCATTGGTTTTGCATTTACTGCACTCCTTAGTATGTTTAACAGCATGTGAGTTACTCAATTACACACATAAACCAAAAATTTATGCAAATAAAAACCCCTAAACCCTCCTTTTGCATAGTCAAGTAGTCGGGTACGATTACTTAACTATGAAAAAGGAGGGTTATGATTTTAGCAGCGAATGTATGTATGTTCGTCTGTTCCCTTACAGTGCCTAAACTACTTTACCAATTTCAAAAGATATTGTTTAATTCGTCTCGATTGTATGTGTGACAAAAGTTAGATAAAAAAACCGGCCAAGTGCGAGTAGGACTCGCGCACCGAGGGTTCCTTACAAACTTAACTTTGCCATTGGAAAACTGTTGTCCTCATACATCAACATAGGTTGCGGTCAGTTTACAAATTTACCGTTTTCGGATTTTTCACTTTACTCGTGCATTGGTTCTTGCCACATTTCGAGTGTCAAAATATGCGGCATAAATGGCCTTATCTTTTCATTGGGTCAACTTAGAAGTTTGTTTTTTTCACAGCTCCAAGGGATTGCAGATTTGAGTATTTGATATTAATTTCATCTTGATATCCACACGTTTCTGAGGAAAAAGGTCTTGACAGACAAACAGACTACAAAATGATCCTTAAGGGCTCCGTTTTTCGTTTTAAGGTACGGAACCTTAAAATTGTCAACCGTGACTTCATAAAGTTATGGACTAAAGAAAACATCGGATTCCATTGTGAGAGACATAACTCAACGGTAAAAACTTAGCTATGTGTAGCTTAGGATTGTGCTACGGAAATGGCACCGTGTCGGACACGCACTTGGCCGTTTTATTTTTAACTTTTCAACGGCCACCGCTTCGCTGCCGTACGGCGCGTGCTTGTGATGGTCGGGCTTAAAAGCCCAAATGGCCCGCGAGGAGTTACTAGCATTATTAGCTGCAACCACAACGTTCTGACTTGGCTGACACGGCTAAGTACCTTCGGATACCGACCAATCAGACCGACCACTGCGACATTAGGATACTTAGTGCTATTATTTATTGTGATTTGGGCTAGAACATTTGGGCTTGGTCGGTATCCGAAGTAGGTAAAAATCGGAATGTCTATTACGGCTATATGGTATATGTGTTATACATGGCAGAAGTTTTTATACACAGAATTAAATTTTTATTGATGTGTAACATCTTTCCTCTCGCTTTCCTTAAATTCATGCGAGTAATTTCGTGTAAAGTGTATGTAACAGTGTGCCGGTTCTAGCATATCTGATAAAACAGAGCTTGAACCGAGTGATGATAAAACAGAGCTTGAATAGCGATGATAAAACAGCTTGAATAGCGATGATAAAACAGCTTGAATAGCGATGATAAAACAGTGCCCCGACCACAGAACTTGATTTCAATCGGATTGTCAATATCGCTATCACTAATGCCTTGCGATAGAGTCGTAATTGCTATGAAGAAAGTGACAATCTGATTGAAACCAAAAGTTCTGTAATACGGCAGCAATCGGATATTACACATCATATGCGGCACGCTCGTTTTTTACTTCCGTATATTTGTTTCGCGTCATCGCGTAACATCGCAGAGTGTGATTTGCACAGCCTCAAACCTTTGCCTATGATTTGTTTATGCACTGAATGTTTCAGATTCGACGGGCGGGTAGTTGCAAAGCTGCCTTTCTACCCCATCTCTTGGATCCAAGGATTAAGTCACAGAAACTTGCCTGGCGATGACTACACCGACTGTTCTTTCATATTCCTGTACATCTTGTGCACCATGAGCATAAGGTTTGTAACTATTTCAATAACATCACAGACAAAAACACAATAGTAACATCAGTCTTGCTACAAATACAGTGCTGCTTGTCAGGTTGCAGGATTCCTGCCCGATCACTCACAGCAAGATAAACTGTCTTTAATTTAGTATAATATCATATTTTATAGTACATAACATTAATATTTAAATCTATCTGTATACTATAACTAGCTGTGCCAGCATGTCTTTTCTCTGGATTAAAAGTTTCCTATGTGTTATTCCATGACCAACTTATGACCAAAGACCCATATAGTACAAGATGCCAAATTTCGTTCAGCCGTCAAATAGTTTTTAGTAACTCCATACATTAGAACTGACGTCATAAAATGCATAAAAACCGATTAGCGCCATCTATCTTACAAGTGTGTGTATGTTTGTTACTCCTTCACGCTCAAACGGCTGAACGGATTTGGATGAAATTTTGTACTAGGATAGCTTAAATCCTGGATAGGCTACTTTTCATTATCACCATATTCCAAGCAGTTGAAACCGCGTGGCGCAGCTAATGTATTATATAAGTACTCGCACGCTTTTTAATTAAGTACCTAGTCACACGCTATGTAATTGCAAAAATCGGTTTAGCCAACCATATTTTTTCATTTTTATGCCCTGAAGCGGGCTACGGAAAATTAGGTATATGAGGATGACGAGTACAATGAGTGATGCGTACGGTTTTTTTCAACCTTTCTGAGTGGGATTATTCCCGAACTCCCCACCAGACCGTCCCCACCGGTGGGGATTTAGCTGTCATCCGACTTTACACTATACTAAAAGGAACTAAAAGGAATTTAACGTAGAAGGAATTCCGTTTTCATCTCAAAAATTACAGCTTAATATTTATTCTGAAGAAAGCTGAATCTGGCCTAAGGGAACCAAATCGTTATAATTATAGCTGTGGTGGGGAAAGCGGTAAAAATATTTTCATGCATTTTCCCAAAATCTCCATTGCAGATCTTGGTGGGAATTTCGGGAAAACCATCTTAGTTTTTTCCCGAAATGCCCACCAGTGGGGACAGTCTTTTGGGGATTTCGGAAATAGTCCTCTGAGTGTACTGTAATTGCTATGGTCAAACTTGACGCTTAACACCAGGCTGGCGTTCTGATCATGTGACTACTAAACATAACACATAAAAAAAACTATATTTTTTTTCAGGCAAAACATACAGAAGTTGCTGGGATTTGCACCATCTCGTGCTGCATCTAAACAGGGTGGCGCTTTATTTGCTACCCCTCCCCCGCAATTTAAGTAACTGCAATTTGTTTTGTTAGCACCCTTCCTTAAATCAGGCAAATACTTAAAATGTTATTACTTTCATTTTTTTTTTGTCCTATTGTAGAAGTGTTTGTATTTATTGATTAGAAAATAAACAATGTTTCGTTCTAACTAATAATCCTTTTTATTCCTAAAGTATTCATATAAATTAATAAACATTGAACTCGACTAGAGGTTGAGCTGTTAAGAATCTGTCGAATGAAAATCTTGTGAAATCAATCGTTACAAATCTGCTGTCGATGATCAACTCTGCGATGGCTCTTCCTATACCGGGGGAGTGTTGACAACCTGCAAAAACGAAAATTAAAAAATATATTAATCTATGTAAGATTTTTTGCCCAGCAGTGACACAGTGCTAGGTATAAAACAAAATGAGTTCCTTTTTACCCGACTACGGCGAAGCAAAAGAAGACTGATTTTGACAAGCGAGGTATCATTCGATTCGTCTTCATCGCAGGAATGTCATTGGCTATTTTTTTGGGTTTAGTTTTTTAACTTATGTCTTGTTGTCTTATCCCTAGTTCAATATTTAATCTGTTTTTAAGCACACTATGCTTTGAACTGTGGGGTAAGCACAAACATATTTTTGCAGTGGTAGGCGCCTCTTACGCAAGAGGCTTTCTGGGGAAGTAGCACGCCTTTGTCAGATAATCAACCGCCAAGCAGTAGTGTGTAAACATTGTTTCGGTTTGAAGGGCAATGTTTCCAGTGAAATTACTGGGCAATGAGACTTAACAACCAATGTCTCAGAGGGACGAGCGCAGTGCAATGACGCGCAAGATTTTGAAACCAAAGTTCTGGGTGGCACTGCAACTGTTATGGGCAAGCGTGACGCATGCCATCAGGCGAGCGACCATAATTAGGTACACTATAGATTATAATTAGGTACATGGTAGTAGTTAAAGTGCAAGAAACTACATACATACATGAATGTATGTATTAACGATTAAAAGAAATGTGTAGTGGAGATTATTATTGTCAAAAATATTCTAATTCTATGTAGGGTTAGATGCCCCTGGGTGCTTGGGGTGTATTAATTATATGTGGAGTGTATTTTGAATTACAGCCAGCCCCTTAAATACCCCAGTCATTTGTAACTCTTTATAGTAAAAAAAAATGCTTCATTGCTTGTCATATAAGGTAGTGCTGGCCTCTGGTGTCAGATTTTGTCACGTCGCCCAAAGGCCTCTGACATGTATATAGCCGCAGTGACACGATCAAAGTATACTCGGTCCAAACGCACTGTGATACCATTTGGATGCTACTCGTATCGTGGCAACCATAATCAAAAGTGAATCTGCGTCCCATCATCCGGTGTTGACTCGGACCGTGTTCAACTTTTACGAGGTAGCTTGGATACGAGTTGGAAAACAAAATGGCGGCTACTAAGAATTTACAAGCGTCTCGTGGAAAAGAAAATGGTCTGAGCGACTTGGCTCTTCTTTTAACAATTTTGTTACAATTCCGACACCGTTTACTAAAAAAAAACTGTCTTATTTTCGTCCAATATCTTTCAAAACGAATACTAAAAACGTGAGCGTGACACTAGGTATATACGAGTACGCTTAGATACGTGTCAACCACTATCCCTGTACACGTATATATAAAGCCGACTCGTATGAGTCTACTCGAACCGAGCATACCGCGGTGACACTATCAGAATAATACGCTCGGACCAAGCCCGCTCGGATGTCTACTCGGACGCTACTCGTATCATGGCAATCGGTGACCAGGTTCTAGCGTTCTCCGAGCTAGCTCGTACGAGTAGTGAAACAAAATCGCGGCTACTAACATTTTACTAGCGTTTCGTCCGACTCTTTCGAAACGAATACTAAAAGAGTGAGTGTGACACTAGGTATGTACAAGTACGCTTAGATACGCGTAAACAACTATCCGTGTACACTCGTATGAAGCCGAGTCTTACGAGTCTACTCGGACCGAGCATACTTTGATCGTGTCACTGCGGCTGGCTGCTATTCATCAATAACAGCCATAATCAATAATAAGTAATCAATAATATGGCTTTAGAGATCAATAATATGTTGATCTCTAAAGCCATAGATAAATCATAGATAGTGTACAAAATTTCATCAATTCGGTACAGCCGTTCGAAAGCAACCCAAACAACCAAAACAACAGTTATTTGGGAGTAGGTATATCCTACTAATATTATAAATGCGAAAGTGAGTTTGTTTATTTATTGTTATTATGTATTTATTTATTTATTCATCAAATTTCAAGCTTACAGTAATACACCAAAACGCTATTTTATGTAATTCGTTAAAAATAAATTCAAATTGTTTAAAATGGATCTCAAATTGTCATTAAAAATATTGAGATCTTGGAACAGGTGCGTAAAAAATATATTTAAAGCAAACAAACATTTATTTGTTTGTTTGTTACTCTTTCACGCCTTAACTACTCAACTGATCATTATGAAGTTTTTGACACACGTTGTCAGGGATACAGAAAAGGACCTAAGTTATGAAAATAACTATTAATTTCTATTTAGAATAAAATATAGTAGTATATATACTCTAAGATTGTTATTATGTAAGTTTTGTATCACTACATAGTATAAAACAAACCGTCTGTCTGTAACGCTTAATCTTTTAAACAACGCAACGATTTTAATGCGGTTTTCACCATCAGTTATATTATTTTTCAAGGAAGTGCCGGCGGCTTTGCCCGCGTAGTCAAAACACATGTTTTTGTTTGCGCGGAACCCTAACTTCAATAAAAAAGTTGCCTAAGTTACTCCTTATAACATCAGATACCTGCCAGTGAAAGTCCTGTCAAAATCGGTCCAGCCGTTTCAGATAACACATACTAGTACATACGAGTACCTTCTGGAAATTTCCGTCGCGATATAAATAGGGCGCGCACAGTTTACGCTTAGGCACGCTGCCTGGGACAGTTTTGACTTGGCATTAGGTACGAAACGATCATAGTGATTCGAAGCGAGTATTCAGTGATAATTGATTAGTGTGTACAGTCGAGTTAAAGAGTGTTTGAGTGTTACTTGTCGGTTTAATTTCTTTTTGTGGTTTTTCGAATAAAGGTGTTAATTTTTGGTGTAATTGGCGTACATTTATTTTATCCGAATCCCAGCTCGTAACAATTTGGTGTCAGAAGCGAGGACAAAATAATGCCGGCTACACCAAACCAGGAGACAGACCGCATGAGAACGAGAAGCCAACGCGAGAGGGAAATTGATGAAAAGCGGTTCGGTTCGCCATTACGAGTGCCTGGTGGTGGTGATAATCAAGAAACCACTGAGTTGGACGCCGCTGCGGCCACCGGTCCATCCGCTGGTCCATCTGCAGATCCTCCGTCTTCTATAGCCCAACCCTCATTTGATCTTTCGGGCTTAATGGCATTACTCCAGGAGCAGGCCCGCAAACGAGACGAGCAGGCTCGCAAACAGGAGCAGCAGGCACGACGACTTGAAGAGCAGTTGCAGCGAGACAGAGGAGCAGGCTCGCCGACAAGAAGAACAGGCTCGCCGACAGGAAGAACAGGCTCTCATCATAAAAGATCTGTATGCAACTTTGGGTCAGGAACTCAAAGATGTAAAGGAGCAGGTACATCTTCATGAGAAACGCTTACGCTTCTCCGAAACTGAAAGCCGCATCTCCGGAACTGAAAGCCGTATCTCTGAAACAGAAACCCAGATTGCAGACGTGAAGAAAACTTCGGTGTTTCTGAACTCTGGAAGTGGCATGTCAGCTCCTGTTGTTACTGCGTCTTCAGCGCGAGGTTTCAAAGTGCCGCCGTTTGATGGAAGCGCTTCGTGGTCGGCCTATAAGATCCAATTTGAGGCTGTTGTTGAGGCAAATGGATGGAGTAAAGCTCAGGCCATGACTGCTCTCAAACTAGGCCTTCGTGGCCAGGCCGTGATTATACTGGAGGCCCTCGGGAAGGACGTTACCTACGAACAGTTGCTCGAAGCGCTGGAATCTCAATACAGGGACGCACACCTTGGAGCACGTGTTTCGTGCTCAGTTAAAGGTCAGCGGAATAGTGAGAATCTACAACAATGGGGCTCTCAAAATTGAAAAGCTGGTTCAAAAGGCGTACCAGTCGTCACCTGCGCTCATCGATGGGAATTTGGTCCAAGCATTTGTCGATGGGATTCGCGACCTGGAAGTGAGGGCTGCTGTGAGACTTGGGCATCACGAATCCCTTAATAATGCCTTGGCCCATGCTTTGGAGGTGGAGACTACACGTTATGATCATCGAGCCCATCGCATCAGGGAAGTTGTGGCATCACTTCCCCGTGACACTCGCCCTAGGTTTATCTCTAGATGTTACGAGTGTGGAGAGAAGGGTCACCTGAGGCCCAGCTGCCCGAAGCGAGTTGTTGGCAGGGAAGATCGATCAAAGAACTGGCGGGTGGTTAGCGCCGTTACCAAACAAGACCCAAGGAAACGAATAGACGCCAGAACCGCTGGACTGGTGCAGTCGAGTATTAAAAAAGGCACCAGAATTTTGATCTCACAAGATCACGAAAGGAAAAACCTGAACATGAAAGATGGAAGATCACAAGTGGACGTGGTCCTGCGGTTGTTTATGTTAATTGACTGGCGTAATACCACTGGACTAACATTGTTCGGGACGAGCATGTCTTAGCAAGTGTTACGCCGTTCGATTCTTAGAAAAACCGTAGGTACTAAAATGTTCAAGGAGCCGCGGTCGGATGACACAATACCTACTCGTACATCAACAGGAACCTTCTGGAACGCACCAGAGGAGCGTAGGTACCTACAGAAGTTTCCAGAACGCTCGGTAGGTATATAACTACGGGCGCGGCAAATCAAAGGCGCCGCCGGCCTTAGGTACCTACGGGTCGGCGCGGCGCGATTACTCAAAGGCGCCGCCGATCTTGAAAGTTCAAATACCTACCGACTACTGCTAGTACATACGAGTACCTTCTGGAAATTTCCGTCGCGGTATAAATAGGGCGCGCATCTGCTGCCTGGGACAGTTTTGACTTTGCATTCGGTACGAAACGATCATAGTGATTCGAAGCGAGTATTCAGTAATAATTGATTAATGTGTAAAGCTGAGTTAAAGAGTGTTTGAGTGTTACTTGTCGGTTTAATTTTATTTTTGTGGTTTTTCGAATAAAGGTGTTAATTTTTGGTGTAATTGGCGTACATTTATTTTATCCGAACCGCAGCTCGTAACAATAATAAAAAAATAAAACGAGCATACGAGACCTGAACGTAGTGAGGGGGCCCCCGAAGTGGACTGAAGGTCGAGTGTGCGAGAAGTACATTAATCATCTCTTTTTTTTCTAAATTACACCTGTTCGTAGCCGGGGCAGGTCGCTAGTTTTATTATAAAACTAAGGACTTCACATACCTTTGTGTCCAAAGCCTGTAGCCAAGTACAAATTGTTGTAATATGGATGCACTCCCAATATTCCAGTGTTATCATAGGTGTTGCAGTCAATCATTTCTGTACTCACACATTTGATCTGCAAAAACAACATTTAAGAATCATCAACACCCATAATTAATTCTTCAACAAACCTAGAGTAGTCGCAGCGGACCTTTGTGGTTGTGAAGTTAGGCTCTGTGAACGATTGCGCAGGTACTGCTGTGAGGATAATACAGCATATAGTAAGAGCGAGATAGAATATGCGAAAAACGTAAGCGAGTGAGCAAGGCAGTTAAACAATGCTGCCTTAACCTTCAACATTGGGATTGCGTCTAAATAGCAGTTTGCGCAGAGCGGAAGTTTGTGGCTCGGAAGTTGTTGCAGACAACACAACAAACTTCCGCTACGACTACTGTATCTACCTCTCTATCCACTCCACACCTATATATAAAAGTGAAACGTTGTCAGTTTGTTTGGGGAGTTTTAACGCGATAACGGCTGGACGGATATTGATGAAATATGGAATTGAGATAGCTTATACCCTGAAACAACACGGGATTTTTATCCCGGAAAATAGTTCCAAGGGAAAACTGGAAAATGTCGATTACTCGCTGTAAGGAACGGTTGGAAACGAAATAATAACAAGTCTGTCAAAAACCATCAAGAGCGTTGGTGCTATACATTTGCATTGGTTTTTAATATTCTAGAAGAACATAGGATGCTTTTTTTGCGATAAACTGTAGACCGCGCGGTCAAAGTCGCAGGCGAAAGCTAGTACTTATTATAGAGCAGTAAGTAAGAAAAACTTGGTAGAAAGATAATAAAAAAAAAGTCAGTCTAGGGGACATAAAATAAGCTGCTAGTAAAAATATAACATTTTTAAATGGTGTCTGTCTGCCCGTTAGCGCATAACGTAAAAAATATAGACCCATTGAAATGCGGCTTTCATTGTTGCATAGCTTAGGATTTGACTTAAAATCTGGACTTTGTATGTCAATCCGATGAGTAGAAGCACAATCGTTAAATAACTAACGAAATTTGGTATATCGTACATAGAATAAACTCGTATATACGCTTGTAGGTCATTTTGGTACTGGAATAACATAAAGGATACCTTTATCCCAGAAAAATTACGACGCGGGCAAAGTCGCGGACACAGCTTGTAAATAATAAATCAGTCAGTTTGGACAAAAGAATTACTGGATGTTCTGTAATTAAGAATCTCAAATGAATGCAACGTATGGATTTTGACACAATTTTTATGTATAGGCAAGTTTAGATAAAACCACAGAATAAATAAGGTAAAAGGTGTAAGTATTATTGTGACATTGGAATCCATACCAATACATAAAAGTGAAACGTTGTCTGTTTGTTTGGGGATTTTTAACGCGAAACGGCTGCACGGATTTTGATGAAATTTGGAGTAGAGATAGCTGATACCCTGGAATAAAACATAGGATACTTTTCATCATCATCACCATCATACTTCACTCTCAACGACTGAACGGATTTTGATGTAATTTGGAATGGAGATCGCTTATACCCTGAAATAACATATAGGATACTTTTCATCTTCATAATCATCCCTCACGCGGATGAAACCGCGGGTGCAGCTAGTATTAAATAAACTTACATTGGCATTACTGCAGCTAGGTATTCGATTTAGTAATGATGCTAAAACAACATTTTTATAATATTCTTCATCCAGAACCTCCTTCGAGTCTTCCATGAAGGTAGGAGTTATTCCAAACGTCAAGTCATTTTCAAGTCCGTTCCGTTTCAGCCAGAGGCCACTGGAGTCGCTCACAATGGGAGTGCATAACCCAGTCTCTAAAGCTTTGCCTTCTATAGAATATACATTATAATCTCTGGAAATAAAATAATACACATTTAATTATAATTATATTATAAACTAGCTGTACACGCGGCTTAGCACGCGTGGTCATTTCTCTAGGTTAAAACTACTCTATGTACTATTCCAAGACCTAAAATACCAATGTACCAACATTTGATCAACATTATTTCAGACGTCTAAATGTTTTTTTCGATTACTGTCTTTAACTCGGTTTTTTTAAATCGGATTTAGGTACTAAGTACCCCAGTTTTTAAGTCAGGCCTATCCAACAGTGAAAATCGCATCGTAATCGGTCCAGTAGTTTTAACGTGATGCGCGAACAAACATACAGACAGAGACCGAATTAAAAAAAATAATATAATCTTGTTCAGCTTATTTAAAATACCCTAGACCAATTTTTTTTAAATATCTTCTTTGTACAGATTTCTTGGTTCTTACTGCTTTATTATAAGTATGGATTCGTTTTTGGCACAGAATAAATAACCGTACTACATAGCTTTGGTTTTAATTTTCAAATGTCTTCCTAAAGTGATTTTAACTATTTTACTCGTAGATAGCGTATTTTCCTTCCGATGTTTGCTTAGGCCACTCATAATCAAAACTATATTTTTTTCCAAGAAAGATAAATCGACTTCATATGTATTAGAATTGTATTTTTGTAAACTATCAGTAAAAATAATTAAAAATAAATAAGAATAATTTAACATCACTGTTGTATTTTTCTATTAGTATCACATTTTTAATATTTAAAAAGCGGTATTATTTTAATTATTTTTTTAATTATTTTATTCTTTTAAATGGTAGTTTACAAAAAAAACAATTCTAACATGAAGCCGTTTTTTTTGGAAATGTATTTTTATAATTGCTAAGGCTTAGCAAACAGACGAACAAAGTAAACAAAGTATCATATGTGTTTTGCAGGGCCAAAAGTACCTATAAAGTACAAGTACAATATACATACTACTATTGACAGCCGTCAAATAGATATCGATTGCTCGGCTTCTACTCATTGGATTGAGATACAAAGTACCTACACCTGATTTTAAATCAAAACCTAAGCTGTTGGATAACAGTGAAACCGCATTTCAATCGGTACAGTAGTTTAACGTGATGCGCAAACAGACAAAGACACCATTCCACTAGTCATTTTCTTTTAATAATTCTTTTTTTACTGCTTAGTTATTATATGTATAGATACTGCAAACTAAACTAACAAAGCAGCAGAAGACAGGTTTCACCTGGACACCACCCTCCAAAGCTTGACAACCAGTTTGGCCTTGTGCATAGTGACCCTGACTGAAAGTCAACGGTTGCGGGTTCGAATCCCGCAAGGCGCAAACATTTGTGTGATGAGGAGAATTTTTCTTACATATCTGTTGTCTAGTACAGGGCACCCTAGTTTGGATCTAGATAGGCATTTGGTGTGAATAATTATTTATTTAAACCGGGACAAGTTTGGCAAGAAGGGATGAAAATAGGTGAAACAAGGCGGTCACCGAATGGTATCCAAGAGAAAGGCTAAGACCTCGAGGCAGACCGCCCGCCCGATGGTCAGATGACATTGTGAGGTACGCTGGAGGCCAATAGATTAGATTAGAACAAAACCGGAAAGACTGAAGCGAACGAGAGGAGGCCTATAGTCAGCAGTGAGTGGATACGGGCTGATTAGATAGAGAGTACAAGTAAATCATCAAAGAGAAAAGGCTGCCCTGCCAAAAAACGAACTAAAAAGTTTTTATTTCAATAAATGATAATAATATATTGTTGAAATGTGCTCAATTGATACCCATATTGTAAAATTCGAAGTTTATTTTTCGCATTTTAAAATGGAGCCATACTTAACGTGACCATTTATTTATTTTGTCAGACCGGGACAAATCTGCGGAAATATATAATAAAAAGAAGTTTTTAGTATTTTACAAGTATTTTATTATAGAAGATAGAATAACACAAAAAAATCAAAGCTCTAAACAAAAAATAGTTAAGTTGGCATGACTTACTAACTAAGCCCCCAGTAGTGGCGTGATTTCTAAGTCGTATTTTTGTATTTGTCGGCTGAACAATTTTTTTTTAAATATCGGGTCTTGTTTTCAGATACGTGTGTAACTCAGTACATGATTTATTTATATTTATTTTCGTAATCAGAATAGCTTTCAGTACTGCGACACTTAACTGTGTTTTATCACTGGTCCATATTTTGTTCATTTGGGAAAAAACTCTTTCGACTGGTGCGTTACTACCAGGCAGACACATAACGTACTCAATAAAAAAGTTTGCTAAATGAAGGTTGTTAGTACGGAAGTGCTGGAATAATTCGACCCAACGGTTTTCAGTAGATACATTCTCGGCATTCCAGCCAGAGATTTTTTCATGTATGTAATGTAAACTCATCAAAGACTTTCGTATCTTGGCTGCTGCTAATAAACCCTTGCGTGATCAGTAAATCCATCACTTTCTGAACCTCTTCCCACGTAGGCACCTTTGTTAAGTCTGCCCATTCAAACACTTCCAGTTCTGTGTTGAATTGACACCACTGCTCTAAGTATTCTTTGCTTGTTTTATAAAACTAGGCCGCCGCAGTTTTTACATTCTGCTGGTCAACAGCAGCTTTGCTTTCTTGTAATTTTACAAGGAGGTTACGGACGATGTGGGGAAGGAAAATCGTATTCTCTTTTAGTGCCAGGTTATCTCGGAGACGATTAATTACCTTGACTGACTCTATGCCCTTCGATTTCCAACACAGCTTCATGAAAGGTCGCTGCTTGTGCGTGCAAAAAATATAACCATAATTCTGAGCTGGTATTATTGAAAAAGTCTTTAAAATATTTGGGCATTTGTCGATACTCAGAAAATAGTTTTTCAAAGGCTGAAACATTTTTATAACTCTCTCAATCGTGGGCATTAACGCAAGCCACCTTGTTTTACTGTAGCCCAGCAGTTTGTGATACTCTGTCTCAGTAGAATCACAAAACTCTTTCAAAGCTTCCACTCGAACGCTATAAATGTAGAAAAATGAGTAAATTTTCACTATGATGCATTCGTAGTCAACAGGAAGACAATCAGCGGCAGTTTTGATCGCGTTGTGGACTATGTGGGCTCCACATCCAATTCCAATAAGCTGTCTGCCGAGTGATACGTTCAATTTTGAGTAAACATTATTACTTCCTTTCCTATTCTTTCCCCCGAAATTACAGTTCGTGTTGTCTCCACAAAACGCCACAATTTTTTTATTCAAGTCATTGATAGACAATACTTCCTTCAAATAATCGACAATTATATCCGATGTTTCGCCTGGCTGCTCCCGAAACTATAAAACCTTGACTTTCACGCCTTCGTATGGTAAAAAATAGCGAATCAAAACTGGGAATAATTTGATTGAGCCATGGTTTGAAGCATCTGTTAATAAAGTTATGCAGTGGGCTTTGAGTAAATGCTCTTCTAAACCTTCGGTTGCCATAGTTGACAGCAGATTTACCACAATAGCTTGAGACTTTGTATGTGCACATCTAAATTTTTGCTCAAAACATGCTTGAATTAAAGGAGAAGAACAGTAATTTCAACGAAAACTGTGATTATGTTGCACGGTGTGAAACGCCCAAGTACCCTCAGCTGCAGCTATATCCAAATCCTTGGAAGTCGGCAAATCGGTTCTCTTAAAAAAACTAAGCATTGACGAGCTTGAAGCAGCAGCTTGATCGGCAAGCCTGTTTTTTTCTGATTTTAAATGGTGTTCTATATCACTGGCACCACCATGTCCAACACTAAAATCAGTACGACACTTTTCATACGTAACGTCTGCGGTACCATATTTTCTTTGTTTTATAAATGGATACTTCTGTTGCAAACTAATATTGAAAGAACACTTGCGTTTAGGCATTATTGTTGTTTTACAAATCACTGCGTTGCGTTGCGTACGATACTCGCTTTGTCCGACTTGAACTAAACTAAAACAAAACATTGCAGTCGCTGACGGAAGACCTGACAAGATAATGTAAAGATTGTAAAGATACAGCATACTTTTAAATCTGTTCAGGCATTTAAAAGTTATGGTGGAATAAAGAAACTCACATACATATATGAACCCTGAAAACATTACACTCCTTCTTTTGGGCAGTCGTGCAATTAGGTGAAACCCGGATGGGAATGAGCCCTATCCAACAGGGGCTGAAAATGATGATGATGATCCCAATAGGATATCTACTTAGTCAAAAAAAGATTGTTATCTCTTTCGCGCTACTGTCTGCGTGTGTCTCTCTATCCTAGTTGTCTTAACTTTTAGCCCAGACTAGACAATAGCCCGGCGCTAAGACCGCTGTGCAAGTGGCCCTTATTTAGGTTTTCTACTATGATCTATGACTATGATAAGTTAATTAATTTGTGCCGTCAAATATTTACCTTTTACTGATAGGCAAAGGCATTGAAAGCAAGCCATCACCTGTACCAATATTGAGTAGCTGCGCAACCTGCCCTGACTCATCTCCAGCAGCCAGTACACAAACAGCAAACTTTATTTTGAACTCTTCACCATCTGGGGTTTTGTAAATTACTTTGTTCATTTTCTTGAAAGAACCAGGAGCAACTCCCTCCATAAGCACATCACGGAGGGTCTCTAACTCAAAGCCTGTTACTTCTGCATTCACATATTCAGCTCCAAGCTCTATGGTTTTTCTCATAAATGCTTTATGTAGTTCCCAGGGGTCAAATGTGCCTTCTCCTTCATAACCAATACAGCCTGCAACAATAATTTTAATTAGAATACAAAGCAACTACGGCTGAATGAATTTTATTTGTTTATTCTTGTGTACAGATAAGATTGTAGTGGTTTAAACTTAGTTCTAATATGCTCTGCCTTACGGCGTACAAATATTTATATTAAAGCTAAATAAGTATAAAATTACATAGAAAATGTATCTTAATGAATATAGAAATGAATGAATTAATAGGATTTTAGAGATAATTGTATGTCATTAGTTAACAAAAATAGTCAAAATATAAAATTAGGTAACTCATTCTTTTAAAATTACTTGTACTGACAAAAAAATAAAATAATACTGAACTAATAAAATTGAAACGGTGACGTCACCTTTTTTATATTAAAATTAAAAATATAAAAATAAGTCACAGGATTATTTTTGTCTTTATTCATTGTCTTCCAAAAGGAAGAGAGTCTTAATTAATATTTGTGATTGTTTGCATGTTCATTGTGCGCTCATACCCCTGGGATTTCTGAACCAATTTTTGTGTTGAAGGTTTAAACCTAGGTTCACAAGTTCGGGACTAAGGAAAGTTTTGGTTTTGACCAGGTTTAGGACTTGATTGCGTTGGTATTATGATCGCGGGACTACCTAAAGATTGGATGATCCCGAGACGATCCCAAGAAAACTCTAGACCAACCACAGGTAAGATGTAACCTTCATTCATTGAACAAAACGGTTCATTCAAAACGTTCCAATCTAATCAATAATACAAAAAAAAAAGAAAACGAAACGGAACGCTAATGTACCTACTTTACGTGATAAAGAAAATCTGATTGCAACAAGATACGTAACTGCCCCGCAGTTTTGTTACCTTTTCACGACTGAACGGCTGATCTTGATGAAATTTGGTATGGAGACTGGGGAAGGACATGGCATGGGATTCTTTTTACCGTGATAAACTGTAGTCCGCGCAGGCGAACACGCAAGCAAAAGCTAGTAATACATATAATCGAATATTTAAATATAAAAGTCTGAGTAATATGATTGAATACCTTATATTATCCTAAATTTATTATATTGGCTACTAGCTTTTGGCCGTGACTTTGTCTGCGCGTCCTTCCCTAGGGTTAAAACTATCCTGCCGTTCCCAGTAGTCTTACTAGCAACATTACATATTGGGAATTTTCTTCCCAATAGTTTTACTAGTGAGACTGTTTAGAATTTTCTTCCTTAAAGACTTACAGGTAAGATCCCTAGGAATTATGTTTCATACCACCCTAAAATATAAAAAATATGATACCGTAGAAGACGAATTTTCATATCTGCTCAGTAATCCATTTCCACGGGGACGACGCAAGCGCAAGTTATTTAAAAATAATGCAAAATTGCTATATATAATTACTAACTCGTACACAACTAATTCGAGGAAAATGTTTGCTACTTACCCGCCTTCATTATATGCAATCAGTTACTCTTCGAACTCACTAATGTATCTAGAATCTAGTAGTAGTACTCAAGTAGATAATAGTAATACATTTGTTTTTCAAAAATCTAATTAATAATTTGCTAGCAGAAGTCTGTTTTTTTAATAAACTTTAACTATAGTGCTAAGATAATTTCTTTACCCAGTAGTCTTTTCCCATTCGATTTTTAATTTCGTACCTAGTTGGCCTTAACGTAAACTATGCGATAAGAGAAAAAAATATGGCTTATGCCTTTTCAGTCTAGATATTTGGAAGATCATTTTCAATGGTCTTACCAGTAAGTCTACATACATTCCAAGTTGTTTTACCAATAAGACTATTGGGAAGAAAATTACAAATAGTGTTACTTATAAGACTACTGGGAAAGGCCTAAACTATCTTTATAATAAATCAGTTCAACTATTAAGTCATGAAAAGGTTACAAAATGACAGAGAATTACTTTCGCTTTTATAATATTAATATGGTTTATCCATAGTCAACATACATGGATAGATTTTAATGAAATATGGTATATAGATAGGTCATTGATACATAGAATACTTTTCATTATCATCATCATTGTCCACAAAGGCAAAACCGCGGGGTACAGCTAGTAATTAATAAACAATAAAATAAATTTAGTTTTTATTTAATTTCAAGAAACACCTTAAAGCATCCTCATAATGTTGAGAATTACTGTAATTCACCAAAAAAGTTTTTTAGAGCCGCTGCTCTAGTTGAATATTTCTTTCATGTTGATGGCAATATCATGTACTTAGTATTATCACTAGGTACAACTATAGTTTTTTACTGTTTCTACACTCCCAAATATTCCTCTTAACAAGAAACATCCATTGATGGTATTTGAAGTGAAAATGTGTGCAGAATTATGTCACTCCTCTTGTGGAGTTTTCAGGTTGAGGATACTTGTAAACAAATACTTAATGGGTGCAGGGATACCTGCAGTTCCCAACAGTACCTACACCACACTGTTGAAAGCTCCAGCATCAAACATCAGACGGAACAGCCTGAAAGATAAAAAAGCATAATGTTAGTAAACCAGACACAATGATTTAATAAAAAATGCATGAGGTTGTAGCACTAACATGTATTATACTAGTACACAGTAAAATACATGTCAGTGGGTTGTGGTCATTGCAGATATCATCTAAATATGGATTAAATGAACAATTTTATTTTGGTTATTTTTTACTTGATTAAAGAATATCCATCTCTGTATTAGGTAATCTATCTGGTTATCTTGGGAAACTCATTCAAAACAAATAATACTAAACCTATATAGCTAAATAAACAGCTATAAATCCTCTCAGGATAAATGAACATAATGAAAACTTACCTACTTCTTGACGAGCTCAATTGCTGTAGTGAGTTATTTGCAACCAGGATTTGGGTGAAGTTGTTGTTCTTCGATCAGTTGTTGTCTTTTATCAGATGCACAATAGTTCTTGAGGGTTTGTGAATCGATTATTTTCCGGGTCAGGTCAAGACAGTTTAAATTGCAGTAAAATACATAAAACAAACAATCATAACCTCAAACAAATTTCAACGTCAAAATAAACCAACCATAAACTAGGCCATTGCTAGGTTTAGAGATGTTACCATAGAAAAACCAAAAACCTATCATAAACCTCTAACGCTAATACCATTTCTTCTTGATTCGGGTCTAAACCTGGGTCCAACTCAAAAACCTACCTTAGGCCATCAACCATAATAAGGCTGTTGAAGTTTATTTTTTATCTTAACCATTAATTTGCTTAGGCTCAGTAATAAACCGGTAACGGTGGTAACCAAAGCAGCCGCGCGTATTGAGCATTTAAATGCATGCTACAAGCATGAAAAAACATGTAGGTGCAAGTAGGAAAAATACATGTTTTAACCATAGTAGTTAAAAGTGGGAAGATTAAAATGCCGTTAAACCACCCTTAGTTTCTACCCTACCTAAAGTGGTAGTTCAAAAGAATGAAACTAAGGTGTTAGGTACTCAAGTTACAAGATTTATTTTAAACTAGCTGTGCCCGCGGCTTTGCCCGCGTGGTTCATTTAAAAGTAGCCCACACGTTTTATTCCAGGACCAAAAGCCAAACCACCACCAGACCAGTTGTAGGTTTGATCCAGGTCCAGAGGACCAGGAGGACCAGGACCAAACCTACAAAGTACAATATTATACTACATTTCTTCAAAATTCGTTCAGCCGTAAAATAGTTTTTTATCGATTGCTCGGCATCTAATCATCGGAATAAGGCACTGCCTTGCCTTTTTATAACGCATATTTTGTGAAGTACGGCACTCCGTACTTCACAGAATATGCGTTATAACAGTAAAATTTATTTTTTTAATTAATAAATTACTATTTTACTATAAATAATTAGCTTAATTTCGCTGCGCGTTTTACAACTGAAGTCGACTTATTCTATCAAAAAACACAAAAAACATCTCAATACGTTTTAAGAGCCTCTAAGGACCATAAAGTAAAAAAAGAAGAAAACATGTTGCTCGAGTTCATTCAACGTTCAAACTACTTCGTAACAAACCGCTTGCGTGTTTTAAGGGTAGACAATGCCATCTAGTTTAAATGAAGTAACTTGTTATCATGACCGTCTTGTTATTGAGTAGAGAAAATTATCTCCGAAGGTAAGGTGGCACAGATTAGAGAGTAATTAAGGTGGTGAGGTAAATTGGATGGGGCATCAAGCGTAGGTCATTATTGTGAGGTCCATACGAACAAATTTTAATGCAACGAAACATTGTGTTCTTAGTACAAATTATTTTTTATTATGTTTCACAGAACGACGTACCTACTTACTGGAACTTTAACTGGCTCTTAATAATTACCTACCCTACCTACCTACTTTTTGAGCTTTTTCAACACGATATGAGGATTGATTTAAAAAAAATAAAAGTTTTCTATACTTTCTCTGTGAAGTGTACCTGTGTACCTACCTCTGTATGTACACATTACAATACCGACAACTAACCATTTTGCCAGTAAGACATTATGAAGAAACCTCCGATATGATTATATAATTATGTAGGTACGTAGGTAGTACATTATAATATCTCAATGGAAGAAACATAATAAAAAAACGTAGTACATATAATGTATATACATACTCAGAAAACTTGCAACGCTTCGAAGTATTTTTTACGCAAAAGCAATTGTGGTCTTTATTTATGCATACCCACGGATCAATTTCCTATGCAAGTATTTTTTTACTTTCATTTCAAAAGAGCGATGGTGGCCTAATGGTTCTATAGTACAATTTAGAATCCAACGATACCGGGTTCAAAACCTAGGCTCCCGCACCAATGACTTTTCGAAGTTACGTGCGGTTATCCATCGCTCCGTGCTTCGGAGGGCACGTTAAGCTGTCGGTCCCTGCTGTTATTGGTTAATAGCAGTCGTTAAGCCATGTCAGAGGCCCTCGGGCGGCCTGACAAACTCTGACATCAGAAGCCAGCACTACCTCATACTACAAACAAACAAACAATTTCAAGGCTTCAGAGTACTTTTTCACACACGCGATAGTGCTCCTTTTATATATAGAGACAAAGATCAATTTGCTATGCAAGTATTTTCTACTTTCAAGGCTTCCAAGTACTTTTATTTTGCAAACACGATTGTTCTCCTTATTTATCTGACGGCAAAAATCAATTTCCTATGCAAGTATTTTCTACTTTCAAGGCTTTAATCTGTTTCTACAGAAAGCACTTGAAAGTATTTTGAACCCTGGTTTTTCGCCCTGGTGTTTGAAGATAGACGTACTTGAAAGCCCTGGTGCTGGATATTGCGAAAATGACCCATGCCTACGTGGAATTTGTTCGTGATTGATTCCAATTTCCCCGCAGGCAGCGAGGAATTGGCGTCTTAAAATTAGAGAATTAGGCCCCTGGAGGTCGTGCTAGTGCTAGTGTGAGCCGAATTCCAAAAACCTGATAAATTTGAATTTACCGGCACCCTTGGTTGCAGGAATGAAATGATTGCGTGTTTTAAGGTCAATCAGCACCATCTAGTTAAATCGGAGGGAGAACTTTGATGCCTTTGGTTTATCGATTTTGAAGTTCATCTCAATTAAAATTTTCAAAAAATATTTAATGTACAGATTTAGCCTAGTTACAGTTTTATTATAGTATAGACAAAGTGAAGTTAAACAAGTGGCTCTGTGAGCTGACCTCGCGAGCCCAAACTTTTTTTGCAAACAATTTAGCAGCGCACAGTAGCGCTATCTAGTTAACTTATTGTAAAACTAAAATTAATAACCAAGGTGCTCCACCAATGCCTACCTAGTAGGTAAAGGGCTGATTCCACTGGTAGAAACCTAACACTAAAAACTACTGAACAATAATATAACATTTTTAAACATCGTGCCAGTCTGTTTGTTTGTTTGTCTGTATGCCTGTCGAGCATCACGTACAAACTGACAGATTGCGATGCGGTTTTCACTGTTGGATAGCTTAGGGTTTAACTTAAAAGCTGGGGTACTTGGTATTTTAATACGATGATTAGATACCGAGCAATCGATAATAAACTTTTTGACGGCTGAACAAATATTGAAGAAATGAAGTACCTACCTATATTGTACTTTATAGGAACTTTAGGTCCTGGAATAACACGTATGGGCTACTGTTGAATGAAATGACCACGTGGGTAAAGCTGCGGGCACAGCTAGTACTAGTACTTATAATAAAGTAGTAGGTACCTAAGTACCAAAATAGAAGAGGTATCTAAGGTAAGGTATCTTGATCCGATGATTAGATATCTTAATCCGATGATTAGATGCCGAACAATCGATAACAAACTATTTGACCGCTGAACGAATTTCGAAGAAATGTGGTACTCGTATCTTTATAGGTACTTTTGGTCCTGGAACAACACGTATGCGCTACTTTTAAATGGAATACCACGCGGGCAAATTCGTGGGCAGAGCTAGTTAACAATAAACACATTGTTGACATATATGAATCGGTCGGATTACCGGTTGCCACGATACGAGTAGCGTCTGAGTAGACATACGAGTGGGCTCGGTCCGAGCGCACTTTGTCGACGCCACCTGATCTGTCTGAGTAGACTTGGACCGCGTTCTACTCGTACTTTTCCAAGCTAGCTCGTATCGTACGAGTAGTGAAAGAAAATGGCGGCTACTAATATTTTACAAGCGTATCGTCCGACATATTTTGAAATGAATACAAAAGAAAGACACTAGGTATGTATATGTACGAGTTCGCTTTGATACGTGTAAACAACTTTCCGTGTATACTCAAATCAGTCAAATGCGAACTAGCGCTCAAAATTCCGTAAAATGGGAATACACTATTTTGATAATATATCGTGTGGTAGTACGGAACCCTAGCTGTCGGCAAGTCCGAATCGCAGTTGGCCGGTTTTTATGGGCCACATCACTGATGTCAGGCAATTTTAGTGCCCTGTCCTGTATTATTATATATCTAAATGTTAATCCATAACGGATTAACATTTAGAATACTTTTTATCCCGAAAAAAACAATGGTTCCCGCAGGATAGGGGATGAAAGTTATTTAAAAAAAACACATATCACGCTGAAACTACCGTACGGATTTTCAAGTAACTTGGCACAGTTAAAGTTTATAGTATGTGTTAAAATGAATGATACTTTTAATCACGAATAAATACGAGATTCCTGCGGGATATGAGTCTAAAGTTATGTCAATTTGAAAGGAATAATAATTGCACATCCGTTTATAAAACGGTACCGTGAATTCGGCTCCTATGCCACAAGTCAGAGTGGCACAGTAGAAGCGGTGTACGCCTTGCAACCCAGAGGCACATGGATCGAATCCACGCGCTGCTATGAATGTTTTGCCTCAATATTTATAAGCATTTACATATTTTGTGCCTTTTTTTACATTTTCTTTGATTTTTTTAAGGCTTATGTAATTTCCTGAAGTAAACCGTCAAGTTTTGTTTGAAAACAATATATATAATGGGATCTATCCAAACGAATGGTCCGACTTAGGTGCGGTTTTTAATGTTTTCAAGCTGAGGTAATCGAGATGGTATAGTACGAGTTTGGTACGAGTAAAGATAGCACAATGGCATCAACAACTCAAGCGAATAAACCAAAGGCATCAAAGTTCTCCCTCTGATTTAACTAGATGGTGCTGATTGACCTTAAAACACGCAATCATTTCATTCCTGCAACCAAGGGTGCCGGTAAATTCAAATTTATCAGGTTTTTGGAATTCGGCTCACACTAGCACTAGCACGACCTCCAGGGGCCTAATTCTCTAATTTTAAGACGCCAATTCCTCGCTGCCTGCGGGGAAATTGGAATCAATCACGAACAAATTCCACGTAGGCATGGGTCATTTTCGCAATATCCAGCACCAGGGCTTTCAAGTACGTCTATCTTCAAACACCAGGGCGAAAAACCAGGGTTCAAAATACTTTCAAGTGCTTTCTGTAGAAACAGATTAAAGCCTTGAAAGTAGAAAATACTTGCATAGGAAATTGATTTTTGCCGTCATATAAATAAGGAGAACAATCGTGTTTGCAAAATAAAAGTACTTGGAAGCCTTGAAAGTAGAAAATACTTGCATAGCAAATTGATCTTTGTCTCTATATATAAAAGGAGCACTATCGCGTGTGTGAAAAAGTACTCTGAAGCCTTGAAATTGTTTGTTTGTTTGTAGTATGAGGTAGTGCTGGCTTCTGATGTCAGAGTTTGTCAGGCCGCCCGAGGGCCTCTGACATGGCTTAACGACTGCTATTAACCAATAACAGCAGGGACCGACAGCTTAACGTGCCCTCCGAAGCACGGAGCGATGGATAACCGCACGTAACTTCGAAAAGTCATTGGTGCGGGAGCCTAGGTTTTGAACCCGGTATCGTTGGATTCTAAATTGTACTATAGAACCATTAGGCCACCATCGCTCTTTTGAAATGAAAGTAAAAAAATACTTGCATAGGAAATTGATCCGTGGGTATGCATAAATAAAGACCACAATTACTTTTGCGTAAAACATACTTCGAAGCGTTGCAAGTTTTCTGAGTATGTATATACATTATATGTACTACGTTTTTTTATTATGTTTCTTCCATTGAGATATTATAATGTACTACCTACGTACCTACATAATTATATAATTATATCGGAGGTTTCTTCATAATGTCTTACTGGCAAAATGGTTAGTTGTCGGTATTGAAATGTGTACATACAGAGGTAGGTACACAGGTACACTTCACAGAGAAAGTATAGAAAACTTTTATTTTTTTTAAATCAATCCTCATATCGTGTTGAAAAAGCTCAAAAAGTAGGTAGGTAGGGTAGCGTACTCTGATCGTGTCAACGCGGCTTTATTTGAATCGCATTGTAAATAAACAGTTGACACACTTCAGGACGCAGGGGCGCCTGGATCGGGTGCCATGGTTACGACTCGTTATCCTCTTGTTATTGGCTCAAAATGTTATTATGTTCTCTTCTTATTGGCCAATATAAAATGCAGGAGATTTGTTACTAGGGCAACCGAACAACAAGGACGATGAAAAAATGACAGAATAAATGCCGTGTTTAAATTATTGGCTACCGGCCTTGAATTGAAAAAAAAACTGCTGATTCCTGTCGATGCGCCGAAGATAAATTAGCACACCCGGTGCTTACAGTGCTTTTACAAAGGCACTATTAAAATAATAGTGTAATTAAAGTCATTATACCTAACAAAATGCAAAAGCAACAGTTACATTTTGTGCGTAATCAGAAAGGAAATTACACGTTATTGCACTGTGGTTATCGCTATAATTGTAACGTAATAAATAAACACTCGTCTAATTGGCGGTGCGTAATAGATCAAAGTGTTGTGGTTCTGTTACAGTGGACAGTGAAAGACAACATATAATACGCCAAAGCCTAGCAGGCTTACTTGCCTAGCAGGTGACAAAATTAACGAAGTTTATTTGGCAAAAACCAAGTGTAAAAGTGATGTTTGCGAAGATTTAGGCCCAGTGCAAAGAATGTATGAAGACAACTTCAGACCATTAAAAGAAAAAGGGAGATCATATTTGGACTATATTCCTTCACTAAAAAGTATACAAGACACACTTTACAGATCCAGAAAGAAATATTTAAAATGCAATAAACTACATTTTTCAAAGTTGAAGATGTTAAAGTGCCTATTGCTTTATCTAAACATTTACTAATATGCGATGACGGTGAAGAGGAAAAGATTTTAATATTTTCTTCTACAGCTTCTAGAAAGCTTGTCAAATCTACTTCTATGGCTATTAAACCTGGTGATTACTACGGCGACGGAACTTTCAGAGCCGCACCAAAACCCTTCTATCAAATTTATAGCCTCGATTTAGATTTGGGCTCTAGTGAAGAAACAACTAATATTGTCCCTGTCATATACGGTCTTATGCCGAACAAATCAGAAGAGACATACTGCAGATTTTTTAATTTATTGCGTCAGAAAATTGGATTAAAAATGAGCAGTTTCAGATGTGATTTCGAAATGGCAGTGATGAATAGTGTAAAACGAATTTTCCCTGAAACAAAAGTTTTTGGTTGCTACTTTCATTATAAAAAAGCAGTTCAAAAGAAATCGAAGCAATTAAAATTAGATGATACAAAAGAGGGGCGGAAAGCAATAAGATTAGTTAAGATTTTACCCCTTTTATCTAAAAATTAGATACAGTCTTCCTGGATGGAAATCTTATCCACTAGCCCAACCACCACTGAAATGAATAATTTCAAAAAATATTTCGAGAAGCAATGGCTCGTGAAACTTCCAACATAAACACTTAGTTGCTCTGGAGCTAAGCACCGCACCACAAACGTACTGGAAGGATGGCATCGTCGCCTGAACGTAAACATACCGAAACGTCCTAACATTGGCTTATTTGTTCACAAAATTAAAAAGGAGGCCCAGCATTTTGACTATATAATAAAAAATAGTTACTTTTTTTCATCCAAAAAAATCGTCGTAACTCAGTAATTGCTTTTGACAAAAAACTGCAAAAATACACCATCAAATTAACAAACAACGAATTCACTCCTATGCAATGTATGCTAAAATTTGTTTATTTTAATGTATTTCAACAATAAATGCAAGTTAGAACTACAATAGTTATTGATAATAAAATTGTAAATCTTTTTTAGTTATTTAATTGCTCGTGTTTTTGGTTTGTGTACATGATGTACATTTTGTTTGTTCATTTAACGTGCAAAATATGACATACTTTACCTTATTTGATTTGTAAATATTATGACCACAATAAAAATATATAACGTTTATTTATGGATTTATATTGCTCTATGAGTGTACGTAATTGTATGATATATTAGATACTAGCTTTCGCCCGCGATTTGTCCGCGCGGACTATAGTTTATCAAAAAATTAGCTTCCTATGTTCTAGGATATTACAAACCAATGCAAAAGTATAGCACCAACGCTGTTAATGTTTTTTACAGACTAGTTATTATTTCGTTTTCATGACAACCGTTCCTTACAACGAGTAATCGTCATTTTCTAGTTCTCCCGTGAAAAGTTTAAATTTTCAAGGATTAAAAGTATCTTATGGTAAAGTATCTATTTACAAAGATTCATTAAAATCGGATCAACCGTTTTGGCGTGAAATCTCCCTAAACAAACAAACAGGCAATGTTTCACTTTTATATATTGGTGTGGATTGACTTTCTGCGTGTTTGACTTTCTGCGTGTTTGACGTTCTGCGTGTTTGACTTTCTGCGTGTTTGACATTCTGCGTATAATCCTTTTTTTGTGGAATTTCTGGTACATTATGAGAGTGAGAAAACAATTTTATTGAACCTTGTATTGAAAGCGCGAAAATTTTAGAAAAAAACGCTTAGCTGCATTATACTATCATAATGTAGGTCAGTGGAAATAACTAGACTTTAATGGAGTTCCTCAATGTGCGAAAATATATAAATATACAAGGCACCAGAAGAGAGCGCAAACATATCGAACTATTAATTTATTATAGCCGTGTATACGAAAGAAGTAGAATAATTATTGTGGATCTCTTGAGTAGCAATATGAAAGCAGCCAATACTAACTACAAGGCGCGAGGGTAACGAGCGCGATAATTTAAAGCTACTTCTAGGAGTTCTAGGAATAACAAAGGATCTTTTGAGTGCTCAATAGATCTGCCGTACTCGTCTTAAGAAAGCCAGAATTATATTAAAGGCGCGAGCGTAGCGAGCGCGAAAATGTTGAGCTTTTTCCACCATAAGTATAAGGAAAAAA
This sequence comes from Alsophila aescularia, assembly GCA_946251855.1. Classification (NCBI taxonomy): domain Eukaryota; kingdom Metazoa; phylum Arthropoda; class Insecta; order Lepidoptera; family Geometridae; genus Alsophila; species Alsophila aescularia. Next base: position 49,774,671 of record OX276375.1, read on the forward strand.
AACCGGCCCTGGCCTGTGCGGGCCCCCTACCGTACCATACTGTCACGCAGCGCGAGTTCTATCATTGAGCCCGTTCACATAAACGTTCGAGGACGCACGGATCACCCGCGCGTACACTCGAAATCGTTCACGGCGTCGTCCGGGCGTTCGCCTGGGTCATCCGAAAAATGGTAGTGGAGGGGAGGAATAGTATGAAACTGACACTTGACAGTTGTCAGTTGTATGTGGACGTCCAAAGTCGTTCACGATCTCCGGATGATCGAGCGATAATCGCACGGATGATTCGAGCGTGTAAGTGAACACAGCCATGGAATTAGGGAGGTGTCAGCTGTCAACTGATACTATTATGACGTGTCAGTTTCGCGTCATGACATCAATGTGGTAAGATTGTCTGTCTATGGTAAGATTGTCTGTCTGTGGTAAGATTGTATGTCTGTGGTAAGATTGTCTGTCTGTGGTAGTTGGAGAGTGCACGTCTTGACTGACTGACAAGACGGCACTTTTCGGCGGGAACGCGGACAGAGCTAGTCATGGATGGCGCTTGCGAGAACCTGACCACGTGGAAAGCAGACGACGGCCTACAGGAGTTGAGGGGCCACATTTCGGTGTGGCTATGTGTTCTGGTGCATCGTGCTTCGGTGCGGAGAGGCTGCGATGGAAGTTTATCGACCAGGCCCTAGATTCTGTATGACCTCTCACGCCAATTCCACGCGAATTCCACGTCGTTTGCACGCTGCCTGCGTGGAATCACGAACAAATTCCATGGAGGCGGCGTGGAATTGGCGTCTTAAAATTAGAGAATTAGGCACAGGTGGTAAAGTTCGAGAAAGGATTGCAACGAGGATTTGGGTGAGACCACAGATTACCCCCTATAGATTCCGCATCATTGAATTATTGTACGGATTCAAGTACACAAATTATCCGCTCGGTTGTCCACGCGCTGAAGACCGCAGGACCAAACTGATAACCCAAAAAAAAGGCCGACGCGACACATCTAACCTCAAACTGGTAATCGATTGTATATGCGTTGAGACTACAGCAGCCCGATTCCATAACTTGGCTTCAATCGAATTCTCAGTATCGCAACCACTAATGCCTTGCGATAGAGTCGAATTTGCTATGAAAAAAGTGATAATCCGATTGTAGCCAAGTTATGGAATTGGGCCACTGGTACTTGATAGTCAACCCACAAAAAAAATAAGGTCGACGCAACATCTGGTCGCAAACTGGGGATTTATTGGGTACGTGCCGAGATCACAGGTATCTGATTGTCAACCCACAAAAAAAGAAGGTCTACGCGACACATCTGGCCGCGCCGACTTTGCGTAAACAAACAGTTTTTATGACCACTTCATTGAGCGCTTAGATAAACAAACTGGTGATTTATGGAGCTAAATAGGTACGGCACATATTTCAAGTGTTTATGTTGTGGGTTTCGAAGCAAAATAATTATATAAACACACTTAGATTTGAATGATTATTGAGGACAATAATGTTCAAAGTCGAGTGGCCAAATTTACGTCGCTATCGAGTGGTCCGATGATCGATGAAAACAAAAAATGTGACTAGCGTTAGTTGCGATGATCAATGAAAACAAAAAAGTGACTGTAGCGCATAGAATCAATCGAGCGGTTATGGAGGAAAGCACGGGTCGCGGGGAACGCGACTGCGTCGTGATTAGCATATTCAAGGTTGCACTCACAAACTACAAAGAAGATACGGGTCGCACTAGAAATGTACTGACCATAGTGATGGGACTGCAGGGCCGATCAAAATAGTTTTGATTTTGTTTAATCTCAACAAGCAATATTATGCTTTTTGAGATAAACTCGAGAAAACAATCAAACTTAATAAAAGCTGAATTTCTTTAAAAAGATTAACGATACTTAGAAGCCTAGAGCATTGTACATACAAAATATAGTTTTTGGTTTACATAGCAGATAAAAAATATTCTTCCCCACTTTTACTAGCTTTGAGTTTTGATTGATCGCCTAAAATGGGTAGGTACTATCTTTCTATCTATATCACCCTACATCAAGCTACTGTTGGGCCTCATCATGTGCACGCCTCTATTTCCACTCCTGCGCCAAGCGGATGTGGAAGTGGCGGAATGGTGGCCAAGAGAAGGACTTAGTTTAGAGTCAGACCACCTGCACGATGGTCAGACGACGTCATCAAAGTGGCAGAATGGCAGTGAGTACGTACTAAGAAAACAAAATGTATAAATAAGGATATTATTTAATGTATTTATGAGAAAAAAGGCACCTCGCCAAAATCTACATAACCATATGTCTTCTCTACTTTTCTCAATTTTAATTTCGTCGAAAACAATACAATAAATAAATAAATAAGCTTGTTTGCCTATGCTGTCTTGAATTTCAAAGCTTCAAAAGCTTCTTTCGTAAAACCTGTAAAGTAAAATAGTATTTTAATTCTATCTTCGTTTACATCTAAAAGCAATCAAGTACCTATTAGCCACACTTCAAGCTTTAACCGTATTCCGTGATAGGTAGTTTGTTATTCGTACAAAAACAATAACTTTTGTGATACGGTTTTCTAAATAATTAGGTTGAAATATCGATATGTACCAACATGAGAATATTTTATGATATCCCAACACTAGCTTACACGTACTCTTGTTAGACAGGGACAACTATTGTACTTAGCGTAATGAGTAAAAGAGACTTTTCAAAAAGACATAAACGCGTGCTTATTTTTCCATGACGCTCATGACCTGTGAAACCAGTGGCCCAATTACAGAAATTCGATAAAATCGATATTATCGCGCTAAAACGCGTACCGAGTCATCGTGAGCGCAACAACGATATCCATTGTGACGTCACGGATTACGTCATTACATCCGCCATTTTGCGATTACATCGACCATGCCCCAAACTGATATCACCGTGAGCGCTACTGTCAAAGTGACAGACTGACGGTCGTTTACAAAGAAAACTGTAGTTTGAATTCAGTTGTGTGTGATTTTCGTACAGTTTTCCAAATATTACTACAGACAATTGACAAATTTTTAGACAGACTACTTTGCCCACGAGTAATACTTTGTATTTTGAGCAAATTTTGAGGTTATGTTGTTGTGATCTTGTAATCACGCTCACGAGCGTTCCGATATCAACTGCAGCACTCAACTGCCGTGAGCGCGATAACTGAATCGGTGGCCCAATTACAGAACTTGGCTTCAATCAGATTGTCACTTTTTTCATAGCAAAATCGACTCTATCGCAAAGCATTATTGAATTTCACGGCTTGAAACCATCATGATCAACATTACGTAATCGCAGTGCAGGGGCCCGACCACATAACTTAGCTTCAATCGGATTGTCAGTATCGATATCACTAATGCCTTGCGATAGAGTCGAAATTGCTATGAAAAAAGTGATAATCCGATTGTAACCAAGTTCTGTAATCGGTGGCCCAATTCCATAACTTGGCTACAATCGGATTATCACTTTTTTCATAGCAAATTCGACTCTATCGCAAGGCATTAGTGGTTGCGATACTGAGAATTCGATTGAAGCCAAGTTATGGAATCGGGCTGCGGGCCGCTGTATAAACTGAAATCCGCTTGGCTCGTAGTAAATCAGAAAAAAATACAAAATTACTTACCGGTGGAACGTTATGCCAACTTTTTGATAATTTGACGTTTTGGCTGACTTTCCGCACCATTTTACTGCACAGCAAGCCATTAAAAATGTTGTTTTTTTTATTAAATTCGCAATAAACTAGCACTCTCGCACGGGTCGAGAGTTTGGTCGAGAATGAAGTCGTGTCTCAAAGCGAGCCTGTTTATACTAGATAAAGCAAGTATGTGTTGTGTGCGTCTTATGCCTTGTAAGCGGTATCTATAGGGGGTAATCTGTGAGTGAGACCTATACAGTGTTAATATAGATAATAGAAAGTGCTGCTTCGTTGCGAAGAGGCTGCGATGAGAGTTTATCGACCAGGTGCTAAGGTTCGAGAAAGGATTGCAACGAGAATTCGGGTGAGAACTTTCCATTGCTTAATAATAGTGATCACTATTAGATATAAGACCAAGACGAGGGTGAAATGATGATGAGATTAGACCCAGTAAAGAGATAAGACCCAGATAGAGATAAGACCCAGAAAAGCCGGTAAAGTTAACTTCCGGTATACCCAGCAGGGGGCTTAAGATGATCGCTGCTTGCTGATTCCTTGAGCAGTGGGCTCGGAGTCCTGTCCGTATGGATCAGGCGGCCTCGAAGAGTCCACGTGGACGGTTCCAATAAGTTGTGCTACGCCATCCGTCTCGGACTGGCTAGCTGGAGCGATCCGAGAGGCGAGGAGACGGAGGACGTCCTGGGTGAGCATGTCTCATTCAGGGCCATGTGGAAGGCCCCGAGCATGAGTAGATGGCCGGATACTCGGGGTCCCTGCGGGCGGTCCATGGATACACATGATGGGATCAGAGTGCCCTTGTTTGGTACCAGTATACCCAGGAGCAAGCGAGGTGCGGATCAACGCTCAAGACAGAGGCCAAAGACGAGCAAAGATTAGAAGCCCCCGTAAGTCTAGACATAGATCTCAAGACCAAGAAAGATATATCATGAAAATGATAAGACAGCTCATCATTTCACCCAAGATCCTCGTGTAAGATTATTGTGTTAATCTATAGAACTAGGTATTGCACAAGAGAACGAGACAAGACCTGATGGCGAACAGATCCTCATGTAAGATCATAGTGTTAAGCTATAGAACTAAGTTGTGTTAATCTACAGAACTAGGTATTGCACGAGAAGGACGAGACCTGACCTGATGGCGAGCAGATCCTCGTGTTAGTTTATAAGGTAATCTATAGAACTAGGTATTGCACGAGAAGAACGTGACATGGCCTGCTAACAAGTAGATGCAGATGGAGATTCATCAGATGATCAGATGCGGATTTACTAGTCCCCCAAATTATTTATATTATTTATTCTGTGGCGTACGTAATGTTAAAGAGTCAAACGTGATTGGTGATCAGACTTGACGAGTGTACGGAGTATATAAATCTATATTCGCGGCGTATGCATCAATTCTATAGTACGCCGCGACATAGTGGACATGCTGGGATACGATGGGACGCCCAAAAATATTCAGGCATCCTTATGGTAGAATCTAGGCTTAGGCAAGACTAAGTGCTTTCTCGTCAGCTGGTGAAATATCATTTGGAGCTGCCAGACCCGTTTGGCTCGTTTCAAGTAGGTGAGATATTTATTTTCGTAGTTTCATTAATTGTTTTCATTGTATGCATACCTTCTTAATTCCGAGGAAGCGGTAAGGTCTTACTTAGTTAATACCGCGTGTTATTCTTTAACCTTGGAGACCACGTGGTCATGTACAAGAATATAGTAATAAGAATAGAAGTCTGGTCAGAACTGTATTTAAGCTAAATTATGTTACGCACTCGAAAACGGTAACAACAAAAACGATTTTGTTATAAAGTAAGTAACATCACTTTAGTCCTTGTTTTATAATTGGCAAAAGAATAAAGTAAAAAGTTACAAGACAGGATTCAATATAAAATTTAGTAAATATGTTGATGGAAATTTATAGTTTAATAGTAGGGTTTGAGGTTGGAAATGATTTATGCGTGCAAACCAAGTTAACATATTTAGTCAGTGCCATTCAATGGATTTTTTTGCCTGCATACCTATGCTTATTTCGGTGAATTACACTTGAATTTAAGCATTAACATGGCTATCTCCCAAGTCGGTTTTTTTTTTTCACTATAATCCAAGATATTGAGTTTAGTTTCTGGAGATGTAATGACAAGTAGAAAATAAATAAATAGATACCCATTAAGGCTAATGAGATTAGAAAAAATTAAAGGTGTAGGTAGATATTACTGGCCGAGGCTGTAATTTGGTGTATCGATCTGTCTGAATATTTGTTCAATATATAATTAATGTATAGGTAACTCTATGTACTTGATATCAATGATTATAGGTCAAATAGTTTCTATAACTTTGAAATGAAATTAAATTGTATTTAGTTGTCAGAATACTTTGTTAAAGCTGTTCATGGTTCGTAAAGTTCAAATATTGTACCGTTTCTGGCATACAAAGTAAGGAAATCTGTCTTAGAATTACTCAGCGCCGTCTCCAACGATTATACAATAGTTTTGGTTAATGAATTTGATATACAAAGAGTGTGGACTGTGAAGCAACGAAGTAAGGTTATGAAGAAAGTTGGGCCAAATGATGAATTTGTATCATCTAAACAACAGCAAGCAAGGACATAATAAACTAAGTAAACAGTTAAATAAAATATTAGGATGATACTTGTGTTATTGTCAGAGAAGTTCAATTTGTTGCCTATTGCTTAGGTTTTACATAAAAGCAGTTGTGGTCTGGAGTTTTATGTTCATGAACATGATTTCATTAAATGATGTACTAATATTTGAGAGCTAATAATAAAAAAAAAATAATAATAATAGTAATAGTATTGTTACTGTGAAAGTCAGTAGGCAAATGATGATCTACTGGTTAAGGAGTATTTGAGTACCTGAATACCTGAGACCTGAGATTTACCGGCGAAAGCTTAGATCTGCCAGGGACCATAGTGTTTATTTACAGCAGTACACGCCTTAAATTACGGTATTTCAAAATATTATTTTCTTAATTACTTGTAATAACATCATTTTATCTAATGACCTAGTAAATTAGATAAAATGATGTTTTTTAACTACGGCAAATAGTATAAAAGAAAATATATATATGTTTGTAGATTGTTCACGATTTTCAAATATAGCTAGAGAATCTTAAGCCACGATCTTTATGCGTGCGCTCTGGGCAAAAACAATCCTCTGAGAAGTTGGCTCATGGTCATAAGCGGCCGCGATCAATTTGAAGTACGTAAGTGATTTTCGCCACTCATTACAGATTTTTGAAACATTAGCAAAACTATTAATTAATGTGACAATCATCACTCGTGGAACTGGTTGATTAATATAATTATTTTATTCTCTACTAAATGTGTTATTTAGTTTCTTTATCGATATAAAGTCAAATGAATTGAATTGAATTGGTAAAATTTTGATAACATGCCCAAAATTGAAGACATTCACAAATACAACTAGAGTAACTATGCCCAAGACAAAACTGTCTAAGATTTCAAAAAGCTTTCACTCTATGGACATATGTTTGTATAATAAAATACCGAAAATGGTAAAAGATTTAACTGATAATTCTTATTTTGCTTAAGTGAATAATAATTGAATACAGAAAAGCTATTATAATATGAATATAATAAATAGAAATGAGGCTTTAGCTGACATAAATATATTTGTATTAGATTAATTAAATTCACTTTGGACAATGTTCAAACTGTTACAGTGCATATTACCTTCTTTAATTTATTTTACTTATCCATACCAATATATAAAAGTGAAATGTGGTCTGTTTGTTTATTTGTTTGTTTGGAGAGTTTTAACTCAATAACGGCTGGATGGGTTTTGATATATTTTTTGGAATGGGGATAGCTTATACCATGGAGTACAACATAGGATACTTTTCATCATCATCATCATCATACTTCTCTTTTAAACGGCTTAACAAATTTTGATGAAATTTGGAAGGGAGATAGCTTATACCCTGGAATAAAACATAAGATACTTTTCATCATCATCATACTTCACTCTCAAACGGCTGAATGGATTTTGATGAAATTTGGAATGGAGATAGCTACTTTACTCTCAAATGGCAGAATGGATTTTGATGATATTTGGAATGGAGATAGCTTATACCCTGGAATAATGCATAGGATGCTTCTAATCATCATCATCATCATCATCATACTTCACTCTCAAACGGCTGAACGGATTTTGATTAAATTTGGAATGGAGATAGATTATACCATGAAATAAAACATAAGATACATTTCATCATCATCATCATCATAATTTACTATCAAATGGCTGAACGGATTTTGATGGAATTTGGAATGGAGATAGCTTATACCCTGGAATAATGCATAGGATACTTTTCATAATCATCATCATCATACTTCACTCTCAAATGGCTAAACGGATCTTGATGAAATTTGGAATGGAGATAGCTTGTACCCTGAAATAACATATAGGATACTATCATCATCATCATCCCTCATGCGGGTGAAACCGCCCGCGGGGCGCAGCTAGTTATTGATATTACTATAATTGCAATTGTGTATTTTTGTTTAATTGTTAACTTGATGTGCCGCATGGCTTTGCATGTATTCAAATTTTGCCCCACGTTTCCCACTGCCCCCTCCCTATAACTAACTATGCTCGCAGCTACTACAGCAATCAAACCCGCAATCTTTTATTTGCATAGTACACTAAACAAATGCACGGCTATACCACCACTGTACCACACGTCTTAATGATAAGAACCATAGGGTAACCCAATGTTTTAGTCGTTATATAAGTTAACTTTAGATATAATTTGCAACTTGTATGAAGTTTAGAATTTTATGATTCAGTTAACATGTTTTGTGAATTGTGTAAACAAAAATATTATTGTGGTTATATCTAGTTGTTTTATTTTGTTATATAAGCAGTACTAGCACGCGCATAAACTGCTTTTAGCAGCCACCACAGCCGAGTGCCTTGATCCTTCCTTCTTTTGACTAGATCTATGGTTTTACCTATAGTTTAATTCAAGACATCATAATACTATTATATTACTTACCTAGTTTAACATCATTGGTGTTTATCCAAGGAAATCTTGCCTTCACTTCATCAGCTGTAAGCAGTTGCTGTTTAGTACCGAGCTCCTTTAGTATAGTGACATGTTCTTCCATTTTATCTGCATACTTCTCACTAGCAAGCACTAAGGACCCATTAGGTTTGTACTGAACATCCACCTCTGGACCTAGATGTTCTTTGATATTCCTCAAAAAGTCAGCACTGTATTTAGATAAATTAATATTCTCTTCCAAGGAATAGTGTTGAGTTATAGTACCTAACGACAGATTTTTTTGTGTGTCTTTAAACTGAAACAGGTTATAAAAATGTTTTGTTTTATAAAATTTAGATTTACAAGCGAGATACATACTATTTTCCATGGGTTACACTTATTTACTTACTATGGTATCTTTTGTCAAGACCACAACATTGAGGCCGTGAACTGCCCTGCTTTTCAACCAGTAGGCGACAGCAGCACCAATGAAACCACTGCCGATTATAACAACGTCTGCATGTTCTGGATAAACTCTGTTGCTTTTACCTCCTAAGCTTTCCGGTATGTCGTTAGAAAGTACTCTCCATGTTTTTAGGGCCGGATTTTGCTCCTTGCTATAAAATCGCGTAGAAATATAACACGAACTTCTGAGACACCGGATCGCTTTCATAGGGTGCATTTTGTGTTATGAAATTGTGTAAAACTCAAAATTAATGTCTTTCTGTTCATTTCATGGGGCGAGCTCTATAGAAATAATTGCCTATTTTATTTTTAACAAACAAATTTTCATTCAAGGCAAAATTGGGATATAAATAACCATAGAGAGAAAAGTTTTTTTTTCTAAGACATTCGCTGTCAAAGGAAGGGTGCATTCCGATTCACGATAATATCGCTGTGAATATCACAGTGCTAATTTGCGTTCCGCACTGCGATTACGTAATGTTGATCATGACGGTTTCAAGGCGTGAAATTCAATAATGCTTTGCGATAGAGTCGATTTTGCTATGAAAAAAGTGACAATCTGATTGAAGCCAAGTTCTGTAATTGGGCCACCCATTCAGTTATTGCGCTCACGGCAGTTGATTGCTGCAGTTGATTCGGAACGCTCGTGAGCGTGATTACAAGATCACAACAACATAACCTCAAAATTTGCTCAAAATACAAAGTATTACTCGTGGGCAAAGTAGTCTGTCTAAAAATTTGTCAATTGTCTGTAGTAATATTTGGAAAACTGTACGAAAATCACACACAACTGAATTCAAACTACAGTTTTCTTTGTAAACGACCGTCAGTCTGTCACTTTGACAGTAGCGCTCACGGTGATATCAGTTTGGGGCATGGTCGATGTAATCGCAAAATGGCGGATGTAATGACGTAATCCGTGACGTCACAATGGATATCGTTGTTGCGCTCACGATGACTCGGTACGCGTTTTAGCGCGATAATATCGATTTTATCGAATTTTGCGCGTCTCGGAATGCACCCGAAATAAACCAACCATCCCTGCGTTCGAGATGATGAGATGGCGTTGTGGGCTGTTTCGAAATGTACATTTTTAACAAGCCGTTTTCTTTGAACATTTTCAACACTTATGTCATTTTTAATAAAGCCGATTTTCCTATGTCTACACGTCATCGAAACTTGCAAAATGAACGGTGATCGAAAACGTTCAGAATGCTAATTTCGCCCACAAATGGCCAAGAGGAACGCCAATTGTGATCATATTTAGCGTTTTTAACAGTTATTTTCGCCAATTGTTACAAAACGAACGGCCCCCATGTTTCAACAACGTAAGAAATGTCGTAATGAAATCGAGACGGTTGTTTCGCTTTGTTTTTAACCGGCTGCACGGAGGGTTATGTGGTTGAATTGTATACAATGTATGTTTGTTTGTACGTTTCTTAGGCACGTCCTACAGCCTAAACGGCTTGATGGATTTTGATAAATGAGGTATCATTGGATTCGTCTTGATCACAAGAGAGCTATAGGATATATGAAGTGTCAATAATACTAATATGGCTACTTGCAGCTGCCATATTGTATTTCCGATAAAACAAAAAATGACCAAAACCTATCGAATAAGGTATCAAAATAAAGGTCTTTAAAATACCATTTCAATAATGTATAATTTTTAAAACTCAACACTAGCAATAAGAGGTTTTCTGACAGCTGGAGGAACCTAGTTCTGAATCCATCGATAGGTGGCGCTGACGGGACACGCATTTAATCAATGACAATTTGTGTTATGTTGTGGAAAAACAAACAAACAATAGCCACAAAAACTAAAGATAATATAATACGTAATAAAATAATAACAAAAACAAGCTTGACAGACGCTAGATATACGCTAGATATACGCTTGTCTATGTTATTAAGAAAGGTTATTTTTATCGGCCTTGCTTCGTGTAGTTTTACAGAATCTCCAGATCCACGTCTCGTCAGCGCCATCTATAACATTTATATGAACTATTTTATTTTTTTCATTGCCTTACGGAAATCTTGCCAGTGTCTTTAAAGCTTCTCGTATCCAATAATTTTGTTCACAATCGAGTTTTTTGTATTTTTATAATAATTTTACATGTTTTTCTCAAACTTGTGTTTCTAAGAGTGTTAGTAAGTTATATTGATGGTGGAATATTAACCATTAGCCCCCTTACTTGTAAAAAGTTATGCAATAGTTATGCCATTATTAGTAATACTGCGCAGTACAATATTGTACTGAGCAGTATTACTAATCATTAATTAAACATTGCATAACTTTTTAATAGTAAGGGGGTTAGTGTTCCTTTACGTGCACGTTTAATCACTACAAACGCGGAAAAACGTGCTATTTCGTGTTCTCTCCGGAACTCACTAGGAAGTTTAGTAAAGTTCCACCACTTTACTTAATCGTAACTTGACTAGACTTTTGACTACCTACCTGACTAAGATTCGTCATTATAACAATTTGTTGAAAAACCTACTACTTGACACTGCCTAAAAGCACTAGTCGTGCGGGGAGCCAAATAATATTAACTAAAAAAAACAATCGATAGGTACTATGTCAATGATAGGTACTATACAATTTATATTAAATGACCGTAGTATATGACATTAGAAAAAATTATAAAGCAATACTCTCTCTATCTACGGCATTAACAAATATGGAAAAAAATATAGTAGTTTCTTGGTGCTCTCATCTCTAATAGTCCAAGAATATTAGTCAAATGAGAGCAAATATCTCGGAATGGGAGATAGTCAGCTATAAATTTGTATACACCTTTATTTTGGCACCCTTAAACTTGTCTCAAAACCTATTTATCGTAGGGTGTCCGTGACTACAGATATTCCAAGGTCAAAGGTAAAAAACACCGTTTTTTTTCGCATTTATTGTAAATATCTCGTTTCCTATGGGTTTTATGCTATTTGTATTTGTTATAAATATCGTAGAGGATTAATTTTTCAACAACATTTGTTTACTCATTTTTTTATATCTTGAACCATTTTTGAGATAGAGAGCAGAGCGCGCGCAGTGTTTAACTATTTAGAGTATAATTCGAGGTCAACCTGTAGTCCCAATTAAAAACACACCGTATAAAGTTTATAAAGCTCCAAAATCTGAGAACTGTATTGATCGTCTTCGCTATGCACTGTTCATCAAGTTAACAAAACTGAATAAACCTGTGCAGTTGTCAAATCTTCCACCAACGAGTGCAGCAGCTCACCAACATTTCAACCGTGTTTATGATCAAGTTCAAACCTGGTTAGGGCTTGATTTAGAACCCCAAAATTGGGGTTGCATAATGCGTGATGAATTAATGGAACCTGTTACAATGAATCCATCAGCCCCGGAGGAATTGCTTAACACAATATTCTGCAACTGCAAGAATAGTTGTGGTTCGCGATGTGGATGCAGGAAAGCAGGGTTGCTCTTTAGCTTGCGGCCAGTGTAATGGGCAAGCTTGTCTTAATGCTTCACCATATCAGAATTATATCAATGAAGACGGTACTTTTGACCCCGAAATCCTGGAAGAACTGTGTAACGCGTGCGTGTACTTTACCACATATTATTTGGAATTCGCAACAAAAATGCCTTCCTGTTCTTTTATAAGGTGCACAAATAGCTCAAGAACCAAAAATAAGTCGCGCTGCATTACTTTTTACTCGTAAGTACTATAAATCATAATTTTCTTTAAAATTCTACTGATTGATATTGTTTGAAAATCGCCATTTGCAGAAAGGGACAGAAACGATTCAAATGAGTGCGACAAGACAAACGGCGTATAAAAGTTTGATCAAGGCCCTATTTCATACAACTTTATATTTAAAAGTACACTGACAAATGTCAATCAAACTATAGAAATGTCGTACATTTTTGTTCATGTACTTAAGCAACGCCTTACGTAGTATTTATATACTCTTTGAGCAACGCAGGTTTTGCGTATTCGACTGACATTTGTAGGTTTATTATGATTTGTTGCTTTATGAAATAGGGCCCAGATCTCTTTGTACCGTCAGGAAGAAAAAAGTTACATAGATTTTAGAATTGTTTTTTTTTTCACTTAAAAATTGCATATTTTATTTTAATCTACCTACTCAAATTGCGACGGACCCAAGGGACGTTTTAAAAAATACAAATTTGAAGTTAAATTGATGTATTAATTGATTGAATGCTAAGTACAGACTGAGCTCCTCTAAACTTAATTATAAACACCTTACATACTAACAAAAGTGCCAAGTCGACAACTAACAATCGCACAGAATAAAACATAGTCATTAAATTAAGCGGAATTGTGTGGGCGACCGGGCGCTATGCGCCGATAAGGATGGTGCCGGGATGCATAACTCCTTCCTCCCTAAGTTCGAGATTGTCTGAAGGACCATCTCGAGTTTTCCTCACACAATATGCTTTACGAATCATATACTTAAGGGCTAAGATTACAATTACTAATGCTATAATTAACCAAATTACAATGTTTCCTATGCTAACACTTTTAAAAAAACTTTCAAATTTTTCACTATCACTAATAATCTCACTTCCACTTTTCTGCAATAAGTAATTTAGGAACTGGACGTCGGCGAGATTAATTCCGTTATTAACTGAACGAGATTAACTGGTTTTCTTTGCGAATTCGGTACGTTGGATATTTTTGGTAATTGAATTATTGGCAGCTTTTCGTAAATTATGTCTTTCCCACTAATTTGATGTCTTTTCAGGGTCACTTCTTTAATTTTGACAACACAATCATCATTCATAATTAACAGATACGTCCCGCGAACTGTTTCTTGGGTTATTTCATTTTCGCAGTACTTTGTAAGTAGTGTCTCAGTGTTCGTATAAATTATCCAGCGGTTTGGCTGTACAGGATTGACCTTGACATCATTAATAATGACAGGAATCGGATGGCAACTCGAGATGTTAGTGGTAAACTGTAGAAGTTCAGTGACGCAGTCATCTCTAACCAGAGGCAAAACGTCATTCTCGTAGCACAGGAAATGGTCTTCATCTGCTTCGGAACATGGTTGAGAGAGCGGTACTGTTTTCAACCCCTTCATAAGGACATATGGATATTTAGGTAGGATAAGGGTAGTTTGACCTTTAGCATCGTCTAAAATTGGTAGTGGTATTAGTTTATAATAGTTATAAATTTCGTCTCTAATTAGTGGAATGTTCATAATAAATTTAATCTGATTTTGTTTGATGTAAGCTTTCAGTTCTACACTTTGTTCTATTTTAACAATATTTTCTAAATTAACAGGAAACATTAATTTACCATTTTTTTCTATTTCAGTTAACAGTAGTAACAATTCATTCGTATCAACAATTGATTGATGCAATACTTTAATCTTACTAAAAGCAATGGCAGTTTCAATTTCATCTAATCTAAAGTAGATAATTTGAAAATTATGAAGAAATGTACCGTAATTATTAATAATTTTATTGAATTTCTGGTAAGTCCTTGTTTCATTTAAATACAAATCTATTTCTTGAATGCTTTCTTCAATCTGAATAAAGTTGCTTCTAGTAAAATTCGCTATTTTAGTAAAGGTACCCACCATTTCAGTGATTATTGTCATTTTCTTAGATACAGCGTCCTGTTTTGAATTTAAATTATTTATTAACTTTTCGTACATTAAGGCGTCATCATTATCAAGATTTCCTGTAATCATTTTTACCAAAGAACCAAGAGGGTTTATTAAACCACGTTTTACCCTTGCTGAAGGAATTAACTGCTTGTACTTTTCTATGGTTATATTCATTATGTAATCTGTTTGAACTTCCGCGTTAATTAAATCTGAATCTAAAACGTTACTATCAATACAGCTGTGAACTTGGTTTCTAAGCGTTATGTACCTGTTTATATTTAATTCTAATTCCTCATAAACTAATTTTAAATCTAAAATCTTGATAACGGTCCATTTATCGTAGCTGACAAAAGCTTGGCCTTCCCGGATGGGTAACAGCCCGGGGTTCTTGTCAATCGGGTGCAGTTGAAGGGCCTGGCTTCGGATCGCATGGATCACCAGAAGTATTAACCTGCGAAGGACGCTTAATGTCTTTAATAGGTACTTTAGTTGTTCGGTCACGTGTAATTACTGGTACAACATTTCTACGAATCTCTCCAATGACTTGAGCTTTTTGATAGCGCGGTTTGTCTTTGCTACGCCTAGTGTTTGCTCCTTTAATGAAAACTGAATCTCCGTCCTTTATTGCGAATTTTGTTTCACCTCCACGTTTTTCTATCATTAATTGTTTTTTTTGTATAATTTTATCTGTCAAATAGTCGTATAAATGTTTAGTCCTTCTAACGTGTTCTTTAACGAGCTGTTGTGTAAACTGTTTGTTAAAGTCAACCGCAAATGTGCTATTGGACTCGGTGTGCCCGAATACAACTTCGAATGGTGTCAAATCTGTAGTAGCATGTATTGTGTGGTTATATGACATAACTGCGTATATCATAACGGATGCAGCATCGGTGATCTTTTGTTCATATTTTGCTATTCGGTATATTTCTATTATAGTTGAGTGGAATCTTTCGATTAAACCCATCGAATTCGGGTTATGGGGTGTGCCGATATGAAGGTCAACTTTATAAAAAGCCAACATTTCCTTCATTAATGTATTATTAAATTCCATGCCGGGGTCCGAACTTATTCTGCTTGGGATGCCGTACATGGAGAAGTATTTTATTAGCGCTCTTACTACCTCAGGGGTGGATCTGTTATTAATTTCAATGGCCTGACCCAGTTTGCTAAAAGCGTCAATTATGGTAAGGTATATTTTTCCTTCTATTGTAAAGGTGTCGATAAATATTTCCTGAAATGGTTTTGTTTGCGTTTGGGATAGCTGTAATTCTGGTTTTAATGGTTTCCGGTCATACTTCATCTTTTTACATACGTCACATGCATTTATAATACTAGCTACTGTCTGATCCATGTTATTCCAGAAAAACGTACGCTTAAGGTGTACTAGCGTTTCCTTAATACCTCTATGGCTATTTTTACCTGTGTGGTACTTATCGACAATCTGGCGTTGTTCATCTTCTTCCTCTACGTAAATGATTCGTTGGGTGCACTCATAAATTTTAACAGAGTCCTTTTTGAAAAGTGATGCGGTAACCGTGGAAAATTGTTTGCGATGAATTTCACTCTCAAAGTAAAAAAAATGCTTTACTTTGGGTTTTATGTATTCCAGGAGGAATTGTTTGACGAGATTCGGGTTATCTACAGGTAAGTGGACTTCTAGTATTCTTTGTTTCGGTCTTGATAAGTTTTTAACTCCAATTTCGTTTTTGTTCCAGGTATATACGAGTATTTGGTTCGGCTTAGTGTCTATGGCCTCTTGTAAGATGAGTATACCTTCTGAATCTAAGTCGCGTGCAGAATGAACTGTATTCGTACTACTATTACTTGGCCATTCAGGCGCCGTGTCGGTGCTACTGTTTACAGACGGAATTGGATATGGGGATCGTCGATCGTTGGATTCTATAACGCTTATGGTTTTCTCTGAATCAGATAAAGTTACAACTGGGGACGCTGGTCGTTCACACGCATCACTTTGGTGTTGTTTTTTACCTATTTGTACTAATTCCTCAATAACTTCATCCAATTGTCGCTGGAGCTTTTGTTCATTTTCATCCAAATTTACTTCCATTGACTCATTATCCTTTCCGCCTAACGCATTAATCCTTATACGAGATAATGCATCCGCATTACTGTTTTGCTTTCCGTTTTTATATACAACGTCAAAATCAAATTCTGACAAACGTAACTTCCACCTCGTAATTTTGCTATTAGGTTCATCCATCGTTTTCAACCAAGCCAACGGCCTATGATCCGTATATATAGTAAATTTCTTTCCGTATAAATAGGGACGGAAATGTTTTGTGGCCCAAATGATCGCTAGCATTTCCTTCTCTATTGTGCTATATCGTGACTCGGCTTCGTTCAAGGTCCTACTTGCAAATGCCACGGGTTTGTCACTTCCGATTGGGCCTTGTGAAAGAACAGCACCAAGAGCAAAGTTTGATGCATCGGTCGTGAGAACGAATGGTCGGGTAAAATCCGGGAATTGTAAAAGGGGGGCGTTAGTTAATAGCTCCTTACACCTCTCAAACGCATCTTTGTACTCCGGAGTTAACTCAATTTTATTTCGCTTTTTTAGGCAGGAGGTTAACGGTTGTGTGACCTTGGCGAAATCTTTGATAAATTTTCTGTAGTAGCCAACCAAGCCAAGGAAACTTTTAATTTCTGTGGTCGTTCGTGGTATCGGAAAATTAAGCACCGCTTGCACTTTATCGTTGTTTGGCATAAGGCCGTTTTTGGTGATGGTATGGCCTAAATACAACACTTCTTTCCTGAGAAATTCGCATTTGTCCAGTGTTACTTTAAGATTGGTTTCTCTGAGACGATCAAAAATTTTACGTAATTTTGAAATGTGATCCTGTAGACTGGATGAATATACTATAATATCGTCTAGATATACTAGGCAGTGTAAACCCTGAAGGCCTCGTAGCACATTATCCATGGCCCTTTGAAATGTAGCCGGTGCGGTCTTCAAACCAAAGGGCATGCGTTGGAATTCAAAGTGTCCTGACTGGGTTGTAAATGCAGTTTTAGGTTTATCCGCGGGGTTGACCTCGATTTGGTGGTACCCGGAAGCGAGATCTATTGTGCTGAAATATGTCGATTTACCTAATTTATCAAAAAGGCCGGTTATATTTGGTAAGGGGTATTTGTCGTCTACCGTGATTTCATTTAACCTGCGGTAGTCAATGACCATTCTGAATTTCTTTTCACCTGATGCGTCTATTTTTTTGGGTACCAAGTGAACCGGCGCACTCCAAGGTGAGTGGGATTCTTGTATAACATTATCTTTGAGGAGTTTCTCTACCTGGTTCTGTATTTCTTCATTCTGTGAATGTGGATGTCGATATGGTCGAATATAAATTGGATTTTCATTAACCGTGCGAATTTAATGTTTCACTTGATTAGAAAAAGAGAGAGGGATTTTGTCACAATAAAATATATCGCGGTACTCGTAACATAATTTGGAAATACTCTCATGCTCTTCTTTATTCGTGTGTTCCAGCCTTAATTTAGTCAAATTCTCTTTTAGGATAGTGTCGATCTCACAGTCATCAATCACTACATTTAGCTTGCACTCTTCACCTTCAAACACTGTCACATCAAATGGTTCTGTAAAAGTAATCGTAGCCTTTTCGTTCGAGATATTCTGAATTACTGTTGTAGCAAAGAAATTGCTACATTTGACAAGAGCAGTTGGCATACGTATTCCTTCACTAAACTCCGTAAAATCCACAATAGCATCACCGTTTTGATAATTGGTGGGTATTTTAATTCGTGTTTCGGACCTCGGTTCTAACATAACTTCATAGGGTGGATTATATATTATGGGTATATCAGTGTTGAGTGTATGTAAAATCTGATTTCCCATATCTACGTTAGCTGCCAGTTTCTTAAGCAGATCAGATCCTATAAGTCCATCGTATCTACTGTCGACGTCATAAATGAAGAATTTGTGTGGAAGTGTACTTTTGAACGTTTTCAATAATGGTATACATATTACCTCATCGTGAATGCTTTGGGCGTGGGTGCTGACGACTGTAAAGGGTTCGTGTTGTTTGAAGTCAGTGAAAAATTCATTGGCTTTAGCAGGACTTATAAATGATCTACTGCTTCCTGTGTCAATAAGAAACTTCGCTTTAATTTCAGGAATTTCAATGTGGGGTAATTTTAAAATGCTATCGCAATAGTTGAGGCTTATCATTTCACCGCGTCGTTCGAGGCTGGTGCTTGAAAATTTTCAGGGACACTAATTTCCTCATTTACAATGTTTCCAGTATAATCCGGATAATCAACATCGGCGTGGGCGTTCTCCACATAATCAATAGGCGCTAACTCATAATAGTTATTGTCATAGTTGTCGGAGTAATAATCCTGGTAAGTTGACGGTTCCTCGCTATAAAACAAGTCATTGGTGATCATATTTTGTCTGACAGGTGCCGTGCGCATTGAAACATCGGGGTCATTTATAGTTTTGGGTGCTTGTTGTTGTTGGTGTTGAATACCAAATTTAAACTGATTTGTGTTTTGCTGCTGTTGGTTAGGGACACCATATTTAAAATGTTGTTGTTGAGGAATTCCGAATCGAAAACCACCTTGTTGGAATGGAGGGCGTAGCTGTTGAGTAGGCCCCTGATTAAAATTTCGTTGGGGCATATTTGGTTGCACACCGAACCGATAACCTTGAGGGGGTGCAAACCTATTTGGCTGGATGAAATTTGGCCTGAATCCGGGCAAGTTTTGGTTTTGTGGAATGCCAAATTTAAAGTTAGGTTGATTAGGCATTTGGCTTAACGAAGGCCTAATATCGTTCAGAGGTCTCAGTGAATTTTGTGGGTTTGGTTGTAGCAATGTGGCCGGTTTCGCTTTGTTATTTTTTGCGTTATATTGTTGCAGAAAATTTACTTCCTCGATAACTACGCTTAATGCATTTTCAAGGGTAGAGCAACCCTTCAATCGCACTATACGAATCATATCTTCGGGAAGGTTATATAGAAATACGTTCAAAGCTGTATTGTTATAGATAATCATTTTCGCTGCTTTAACTCCTTCATCGGTAATTATGTTTACTTTCGCAATTAAAGAACTCCTAACATTCTGTATTCTATGGCAAAACTGGATATGTGATTCACCTTGTTTTATTTTCAAACTTTCCAATTCAATCGCTATACACTCTTCTGAGCGGGGATCGCCAAAATGTTGGGTAAGAATTTGTTTAAGTTCAGTCCATGATGTTAAATTTTGATGTTCACTAAGTAGAGTCGCAGCTCTACCCGTAAGTCTACTCGTTACAGAATGAAATACGTACAAATTTTGTGACGTATTTCCTTCCAGTTGAAAAGCTCTAATAACATATTCACATTTCGTAATGAATAAGTTCAGTAGTTTTTCGTCTCCATCATACATAGGAATTATACACAATATTTCCCTAGGGATCATCTTAATCGTTTCATTTTGTTCGTTAACCATTTTAGCTACTACTGATTTCAATAATCACTAAACAACTATTAAAATTACAATTTTTTTTTCGATAATCAATAAACACAACTTATTAATAAACACTAACAATTACGAATATAACGATACTTGAATCAAACAAAATCAGATAGACGTAATTAGTTAGGCCAACGATTTGGGGTCGGAAAATACGGAAAAGATAGGGTATTATGAAAACAGGTGTGAAGAGGTTTACTCACAAACTGCTCAATCCCATATCCTCCTTGCGTGAGTCTGTCCAGGGCCAATCCACCTCGTCTCGGGTCTGGTGCACAAACCGATCACTGATTGAACTGTTTTCGCTGCACACGCGTCGCGGGAGAGTTATTATTTTGGTTCGAGGATACCCGAATTCACTGCAGGATACTCGACGCGAACAACCGATTTTAGGGTCCTTAAGCGTCAACCCGGCAGCAGGAGGATATCCTACCGGCTGCGCCACTCAAATTGCGACGGACCCAAGGGACGTTTTAAAAAATACAAATTTGAAGTTAAATTGATGTATTAATTGATTGAATGCTAAGTACAGACTGAGCTCCTCTAAACTTAATTATAAACACCTTACATACTAACAAAAGTGCCAAGTCGACAACTAACAATCGCACAGAATAAAACATAGTCATTAAATTAAGCGGAATTGTGTGGGCGACCGGGCGCTATGCGCCGATAAGGATGGTGCCGGGATGCATAACTACCTACCTTTAGGTATTTGCCCCTTGTTTATATTAGAAGCGTCAACATAATAGATAGTTTCTAACATGTTTTTGATATTTCTTCACATGTTTATTTTGTCTACTCTACACCCACTGATATGTTAATTGTTATTAATAGGTTTCCTAAAGATGAACTGTGGAAACATAAGTGGCTACAAGTTGTCAGAAGACAGAGGGAAGAGCACTGATCTCTATGGATAGGCTCTGCCGTACTTTCGTTTGTGCCGATTCAATGCGCCCTACTGAGCGTACAATAGTACAAAAAAAAGTAAATACGTTAACTGCTTACATACGTAAGTAGTAAATACATTAGTTCCGTGGACGCTCACGTCTGCCAAAGTACTGCTATCAGCGCCAACAGCGCCAAAGTGGCGATAATCAAATTCGTCAATAGTCTGTCTAGAGTACTAGTAATATGCAGTTGTATAGGGGGAAGAGCCAGATTAGCTACCCAACAATAACAGTTGATTATATTCATACACTTCAAATCAGGACACTTGTGTACACTCACAAAGGATATAGGAAGATATTAAAAAGCGCAGGTCCATATTTTTGGGTAGGTGATATGAACTAACCTATATTAAAGAGCATATTACCTTATTGGCATACCTAAACAGCAGCGAATTTGAAAATAAATGGCGATTTCTTGGTAATTAATGAGTTCGTGTCAATCGACTGGAAAAAATATAATAATCATAAAGTGTATTAATAAACTGCCTGAGTGATATATTTTCTGAGATATTTGGGTATAAAAATTTTTTTTCGTCTTTTACATGCGTTAGGAACATAAAAGAAAATATTGATTTTCAGTCTTGGTCAGAAAGGGATGAGGGGGGTCTGATGAAATTAATGTCACAAACAACTAATCTAACATGCGCCATCCCATAATTGCATGACATATTAATATTGCCGTGAAGTTGGACGAAAAATAAACCCAAATATGCCTTAAAGTATATCACTTTTTGTTTCTTATAATTTTCCCTATCGATTGACACTAGTTTTATTTATGGCCAAGAAATCGAGTTTTTTTAAAATCTTCATCATCATAGTCTTATCAGCAGTCCGAGCGTGATTGTGTAACATAAAAACAAACTTTCGTAAACTATTAACTAATATTTTTATCGTCCGTTCACATAAATCGAAGTTTGCCTTATCCTATGAGCTCAGAGAGCGGAGATCTATACATTCTTATGAACTGCAGTTCTGTCTGCATCTGCCTGAAACAAATGTATCATATTATTAGTATAATCAAGTAGATTCAACATTCAATATAGTTAGGTACTTGTCTATCAAGTCCTAGGCTATAATTATCAAATCGGCTGCTTCAAAATAAAACACTGAATATGCCATTTTGACAATTTTTTTTTACTAATGGATATACCTTGTTTAAATGTAACAGAATTGAAGACCCTTTTTTAAATATCTTTCCTAATATCAATGATACGCAAGAGTCAAAACACAGAATACGCCACTTCAATCAATAATACTAGCATTAAACAATGGAAATCATACTCTTTTGAAAATTTGGAACATCCATGCACATACTGAGTTTGTCACTAGTTATTGGATATACAGTGACTTTTCACAAATAATTGATTCTTGGTTGACATTTATTAGAGAACAAAGGGATGTGGAAAACTTCATCATTTGGTGTGACAATTGCAGCTCACAAAACAAAAATTGGTTTGTGTCTAAGGCCAAGGTAACTTTTTTCAATTCTTTTACAGCTAGTCATAGTCTTGAGTCTATTACTTTAAAATATCTAATTGTAGGACACATGTATATGACAGCAGACTCAATTCACGGCTACATCGAACAAGCTTTAAAGAAAAAAGACACGACTATTAAGATTTTGTGGAAACGGTAGAATGGTCATGATGAAATATGAAAGGTGTTCAGGTTGAAAATTTTATATGCCAAAAAAAGAAGCGACATCTTCGTCGCCAAAACGACGTTTTACAGGAACTGAAACTGAGGAATATAGATGAAGTTAAATTTAAGAGAGGATAAAAAAAAACCTAATTAATGAAAAGTTCAGAGACGATTACATAGAAATCGAATTCTTACATAAGAGGTTGGTTACTAAAGAGGAAAATACCTCAAGAGGACTTAGCAAATCTAAAAAAGACTGGTTAATTAATAAGCTAGTAAAGTTAATGCCTTGAAACAGAGAGAAGTTTTGGGCTGACATGCCAGTAAAAGAAAATCTCATAGAATTGGAGTCTGTTTTTTTTTTATTGGAGAAACATCATAATTTAAACACATCATTAGCACACACACAGCATACGCACACGCTAATACACACATACTACAGGTAGCTACAAACATACACACTTCACTTGTACTACTTAATTAGATTAGTTATTTGATAGGTTAATTTTGTTTCAATCATAAATAAGAAGTCACTTGATTTTATGCAATGCTTTTTATATCTATTTCGTACCCTATATACAGGACGTCCCACGACTTTGCCACATAGCGTGAAAGTACCATAAATACTGTCGATATTTTTTTTTTATTGAATGAAGTTTCTTCATGTTTATTTTAGAAACAATTTTAAATAATCGCCTGTCTGAACAAGGAATCGAACTCGCTCAATGTGAAAAAAATACACCTGTAATTTTACTGTACCGATCGAACACTAAATCATTTTCAATTATTTCTTCTAAATAACATAGCATCTAAAATAAAACGGAAGAACATGAAATTTTACATAAAAAAGAAAAAAGTTGAGAAATTATTTCTCACGTGTGTACTCAGTAATATTTTAAAATGTTATAAGCACGACACAGACAGAGAAAAGGCTATTCATTATTCTGAACAAAATTTAAAATTAAATGTTTAATTTCATGGTTTTCCTTTTAATTTAGATGCTATGTTATTGCGAAGAAATAAAAGTATATGATTGAGCCTTTGAATCAGTACAGTAAAATTACAGGTGTTTTTTATTTTTCATATTTAGCGACTTCGATTCCTGGTTCAGGCGATTATTTCAAATTCTTTAATTCAGTTCGAATTGTTTTTAAAATGAAAATGAAGTCTTCATTCAATCAAATTTTCTATCTACACTATTTAAGGTACTTTCCCTCCATGTGGAAAAGTCGTGGGACGCCCTGTATTAAACAGTAACTTCAATTTAACCTTAAAATTATCACATCGGTATTCCGTATATCTAACCACTTCCATTTAGTATTGGGTGATTTAATGATAAGTATATCAAGTGTTAATGACTGGTAATCGAATATCATTTGGGAAATAAGTGCATATGTTTTCACGGAATATCCACAAATCATTTAATATATCGTGGCCAATAAGTTATTGAAACAAAATAAAGGAGTTATTCCTTTTCTCCCCACCAGCTTTGTCCCACTAGTGGGGAGAAAGGAAAAAATGTATGACCTTTCTCCCCACTATGGAATAAATTATTTGACAGTGGAGAGAACGGTAATCATCGAAAAAATATTCTCTTTGTCCCTACTATGGAATAAAAAAAATATACCTAGCATAGTAGTGGGGAGAAAGCGAATAACCAAATTTACTATAGTATAATGTCTGACTAGACTTGATATGAAGCAAACATTATTTTCAGTATGGGTAATTATGGAGAGATCAAGGATATCAAAGATTGCGTAGTGGGGAGAAAGATAATACTTTTTCGATTATTACCTTTCTCCCCACTGTCAAATATTATTAATGATCAAACGAACTTACCTGGGGGCCGATTCCTCTAATTTTAAATAAAATGCCATCAAAATGTCATTCCAGTGACTGTTCATGATCATGTATGACAAATTTGGTATTCTGCTAAAACTTAAGTGGCTTCCATGGCTGTTCATTTGCCTGTCGATTCAATGGATTGAACAAACTTCACACTACATATTTCTATCTCTCTTCCCCACAAGGAAAAAAATGAGTAATATATTCCACCGTGTTTGACGTGTTCTTTCGGATGTCATTTTTATCTGTGGTCTTATTTGGAAAATAAGATTATCGATATACGTTGAATTGATGAAATAAATGGAAAGAACGTATTTTTCTGATTCTGTAAGTACCTTTGGTCATTAACTTCGTTCAGTACTAACGAAGTTACGGACCAAAGTAATCCGACAACACTTAGGTATTTTAGATCGTTTTTATGCCTCAGTATCTAGCTTCAATGTAATGCTTGATTTTTAACCCCCGAACAAAGAGACGGGTGTTATAAGTTTAGGGTGTGTATCACTGTGTGTGTGTGTGTGTGTGTGTGTGTGTGTGTGTGTGTGTGTGTGTGTGTGTGTGTGTGTGTGTGTGTGTGGTGTGTGTATGCTGTGGCATCGTAGCTGCCAAATGAATGGACCGATTTTGATGCCGTTTTTTCTGTTTGAAAGTTCATGTGATCGAGATGGTTCTTATATATATGGGGCATGCGGTGGGAGAGGGGGGAGGTAAGAAAAGGGGGTGAGAATCGTAGCTTCCAAACGAATGGACCTATTTAGCTGCGGTTTTTAATGTTTGTAAGCTGGAGTAAAAGAGATGGTTCTTAGCTATAATGGGGGAGAGGAGGGAAAGGGGGGGGGGGTGAGAATCGTAGCTTCCAAACGATAGGACCGATCTAGATATGTTTTTTATGTATGAAAACTGATGTGATCGTGATGGTTCTTAGCTATATGGGGGGAGGGGGGGGGGGGAGTTGAGACAATAAAAGGTCCAAGAAATCGACATTTTTAAAGTAAGACATACATACATACATACATACATACATACATACATACATACATACATACATACATACATACATACATACATACATACATACATACATACATACATACATACATACATACATACATACATACATACACACGATTACATATTTTAATAATCGATTATTTTTTCACATCCCGAGAACAATGAAAATTCCGAAACAGTCCGTTCGTTTAAAAGTTTAAAATTTATATAAAAAAAAACATACATAATGTATTCCCGTACCTACATATAACCGTCTCCTTATGTGAAGACGATTAAAAAGTAACTTTTGTTCCATGACTACTCAATTGTAGTTCTATGAAAAAATGCCATTGAAACAAATGTCAAAGTAACGAGCAGACTACCGATTAAAAAACTATCGAGAGGTCACTGATTATCCATGGAATAGCCGAATACCAAATAAGCACCATTGCAATTCGATGGAAAATCACTGAACGATCATTTATATTATTTAGCTAGCAGACTACCAAATGTGTAAAACTAGGCCATCGACATGCCAGCGAGATTCCATGGAAGCGTTCTTATATTAACAGACTTGTGCCCCTGTACGTGAAGTTCGATCATAATTATATGACCAGCTTCATTCTTAGCGATTTTGTTTACATATTGTAGGATGTTTAAGAAATAAAATGTGAAGTTTATCCTCATTATTTGTTTTTGTATCCTCATAATTTATAACATTAATTATTGTTATAAATTATAATAATGTGTAATAATATGTATAGACTAGCTGCGCCCCGCAGCTTCGCCCGCGGTCAATCTTTGCCACACCCACCACATTAGAAAAGACATTTTAAAAATCCCTCCTTTTTGCATCCCTTGGGTGTAACTTTGATACCTGCTACTTTGAGACCTGTCACTTTGACACCTGTCACTTTGACACTTATCATTTTGAAAACTCCTTCAAAGCTTCCATTTTCATTGGCGAAATTGCTAGTAGGCCAGTGCCTCTGCAGAAACCATCTAATAAAAAAGAAGATGATGAAGAAGCTTCCATTTTCTTCCTTTCCACCCCCGCCATGTCACTTTGACAAAGAATTTGCAAAAATATATTAATGGTGATAAAACTTCTTAAGTGTTTCTGCTCTCTTGGTACTTTGTTTTTTTTTATTTTTAATATAATCACACTATTTAACGTTCATCGGGAGGTATCATCATCATAATCATCAGCCCGTGTCAGTCCACTGCTGAACAAATAGGCCTCTCTCAAAGCACGCCACTGAGCCCAATCTTCGGCTACTACACTCTCGAGGAGATATACTCACTTCTAATAACTTTATTTGGCAATGTCATATTAACTATATATATAATATGACATTGCCAAATATATATATATATATATATATATATATATATATATATATATATATATATATAATTTTTGAGTTACTATTATAGTAGAAGTATTTATTTAAAAAACACCTAAAGTTTACAAATTAAACATTTTAAAGAGTAAGTCATGCTTTTTATGAGTCTTATGACTATGACTGGTGTTATAGTAATGATAATTGATAAACAATATTCTGTCGTATTCTTCTAAAATATAAACCTTTAACTTAGATTACTTAGTTATTTGTCATTAAGTCATAGCGAAAACAGAATATCCATCTTGCGGTTTTTCTTTTATTTGTAGTATTCGTACCCAGCCAACGAGGATCTATCGAGCTGCAGAGGTCGAGTAATAATACTTCTGTCACGTTATCGGACAAAATTCGAATTATAATATCTATGTACCGATAAGACCGCCTGTTGTACTTTTCTTTAAGAAATGTTGATTGAATTTTTATATAAAGCGTTAACCGATACATCCATTGTTCTTATCTTTAAGAAGTGTTATTTGCATTTTAATATAAAGTGGTATCTATCTACTATGTCCACTGAACACAGTGGTGTTGCGTCCGCTTTTGTCTAGGGCGTCCTTGATTCAGTGACTTATAGTTTGAGATTATGCCTGTGTATGTGATCTTCTATAACTTAAATAAGTAATCTTGATATTTTGAGCGTGACGAGCTTGTTTTAAAAGTGTGAGAGCTCGTGCAAGTGGCTACTGTACGCATTAAAACTACAAGTCCAGGTCTGGTATCTGTATAACATGACTTCATTGACCGATTTTTCATGATTTTGATTGAACGTGGTGTGTAGTTACAAACGTTACAAAAAAAAACATATAAGTACAAACTTGAGTTTAATTATTTTTTATCCTTCTTTTTTCTCTGGTTCCTAGGTAAAATCATAGTTTAGTATTTTATTCGGGAACCAAGGTTTTGTGAGACTAGTATTTAGTGCCACCACTATACCTTTAACATTATCTTGGACGATAATTGAGACTTTTCCAAAATCAGTGCAAATGGTTTAAAAGCGTTAAATTTTTATAAATGACCACGAAACTACAAACACATGTAAATCCCCATTACAACAGTGGTCAACAGGTCACGATGACTGAACTGGTGCAACGCAGAGAAACCAACGATGCGGGCTCGTGTCCTGTCAGTTAATCCCCACTTTTCAACGTAAATAAACTGGTTATTTTGTAATGATCTCATTTCCATTCAAATGAACACAACTTGACCTTAATGAAAGTTGCTTGGTTTTATATAACATGGCAATATTTTCGAAGAGATGGTCCCTAGACCCTAGATCACTACTTTGGATGTAATATCTATAAAAGTATTCATTTTTGTTCTTGATGTATAGCTTTTCTAAAATCGAAGTTAAAAATGTGATCAACAAACTGGAAACTTCCAAAACTAAAAAATAGTAATAATTAAATAAGTAAATTGCCGGTCAAATGTTTGCATTTTTATGATTTTTTAATTGATTGATTTTTTGATACGATTGTACATATTGTGTATGTGCTATTCGTTAACTTAGACATTGATTTTTATATGGCAGAAGGGCCTAATTACACAAATAAAGTGTGTAAAGTATGAATATAATTATATAAATCCGCAAAAATAGTTCAAAAAGTTGTTCAAGTAAGAGGTATAATTTCGGTCAATATCTACCATGTAAGGTAGGTAATGACCCGGATTTTTATTATATTTGGATTTAAATATATTTACCTAAAAGTTTTCTTAAAACAGAGTTTTAAAGTCACTGCCGTAAATTTTTATGATACATAAATTTTCCTTTACATTCATTAGATAGTTATGTAGGTTTATTTACATTTATGTTCTGGAACTATGCAATATGCATTTTTCGTATCGAATGAGGCAATAAGCCAATATATAAAACAATAATTATTTTTCAATTTTCAAGTAGCACTTTTTTACAATTAAGCAAATGGGGTTTAGAGGATTCATTTGTACTCAATTTTTTTTTTTGCATTTGTTTTATACCCCACTAAGAAAAAATAAAGTTATGACTTTAGCGCCGAATGTAATATATATGGTATCGTTGAATTTGATTGAACTGTCCGCGTGCCATAGTTTAGTTCATTGGATTTCATCATGAAGGAACGGACAAATCCAAAAACGTTGAAAGATCTTTTCAAAAAATATAACATGTGGCTACAATGTATGATGATGCAGAACAATATTTTCATTTTAAGAAGTCGAGCTTTGACTTTAACATTTAAGATTACAGAGATGCACAGATTCACTAAAATCTGTGTGTTCCTGTGAAATAAATGGAACTTTGTAACCTAGTAAACCACTAAGATGATATCGGGTCATCGGTAATTTGTTGCTAACTTCGAATGAAGTGACGAAGACAGGAATATTGTACCTTTAAATCTCCTGTGGGATCTCAGACCATGGCTGGTGCTTGCCCTGCTGGCTCCCACTGTTGAAAGGTGAATAGTCGCTGCGCTGGATGAGGCTTCCCTGCATCGGCTTGGTCGTCGTTTTTCGAAGCTGGGATTTTCAGTAAACGTTTCTCATTCCTGTTGTTTTTAATAAATTGTTATTATAAAATACCTCAAACTTTTCATTTCTAATTTATTTTAGGTAGGTACCTAAAACGGAACCAGCTGGTTTTGATGTAATTTGTTGATTTTGACTTCTCAGATAATAAAATTACATCGTCAACTAATAAAAAAATATATGTATCTCTTTACTTTAATAAGGACGTCTTAAATCAGCATTGATTAACTAACGACAAAGCCTCGTCGTGTCCTCGTCTCTCAGTAATGGCTATCTTGTATTCATTAGTTCAACTACCACAAAAATAGCCTTTGGTTTTTTCACCATGCAAAGAAATATTTTCTTTGTCAAGTTCGGGGTCATCATCCATAACATTTCATTTTGATGAACTCGCCGTTTGGCTCTTCTGGCGTTGGAGGATGGGTTCATACGACAGGCGAGAGAGACGGTATCAGGCGGTGCTACGTCCGCGGCAGAGGCAAAAGTTGAGGGTACACCATTAAAATATTCTGAAACGAACAGTAGGTATGTTCTTTTTAATAGAAACCCTTTGAGGGTAGAATGTGACTCGGTCCACACTGGACTCGGCTATGACTCAAATTTTTTCTCAAGAGATATCCCGGATGGAATCACTTTATGGACATATTTTTATGAAGAAATTATATCTTGACGGTAGTAATCCTTCGTGGAAGTACGCATCACTCACTTTTTCTTTGCGTGACAGAGATAGCTTAGATGGTGTCTCGTAGTACTTTAATAACATATTTAATAGTAATGTCACATTTTGAACATACCTTAGTGAAGAAATATAGTGACAGTAGGAACCCTTCATGGTAGTACGCATCACTTTCTTCTTTACATGACAGAGATAGCCCCACTGGCGTCTCGCATCACTTTTTGTACTTTCTTTGATGAAGAAATATAGTGACAGTAGGAACCCTTCATGGTAGTACGCATCACATTTTTCTTTACGTGAAAGAGATAGCCCCGCTGGCGTCTCGCATCACATTTCGAACATTCTCATAAAGAAATATAGTGACAGTAGGTCCCCTTCATGGTAGTACGCATCACATTTATTCTTTACGTGAAAGAGATAGCCTCGCTGGCGTCTCGCATCACATTATTTCGAACATTCCTTTTATGAAGAAGCAGTAGAAAACCTTCATGGTATTGCGCATTTCATTTTTAGGTAGAACTATGTAGGAAGGAACATAGAACAGTAAGAACATTTTTAGTAAGAAAAAATTATAATAATTTATATACTAACCTTCTGTTTCACTGTCCGAGGATATGGAATATAATTCAATGATGGCATCGCCCGGCAGTGTTTTATTTTGTATGCAACTTTTTTATTGTAAAACGAATATATATTATTCTTTTTCACCTGTAAGTACTCGTTTTCTTCCTAGCCATATTTGAAGGTAGGCAACTTTTTATTTTTTGTAGTAGACTGACTAAGCGCGTGCGAAGGTTATGAGCACGGAAACACGAATGAGAACAAGGTGGCGGTACCTGAGATTGGCAGGGACGGGTTGCCATGCCATAAGAAAAATACTCCTTTAAACAAACCGTGCGAGGGCTGAGACGTGGGGACCTGACTACAATATGTAAACAAAATCGATAAGAATTAAGCTGAGAAATATAATATTCCATAGTGGGGGAAAAGGCCATACATATTTTATTTTTCCCTTTCTCCCTACTAGTGGGACAAAGCTGGTGAGGAGAGAGGGAATAACCCAAATAAAGTATTGGCATAATTCACCTATCGCAAAAATGAAATATTGAATATCTATGGACCCAATAAACAACTTGTACACGTTCAGCCATTTGAGCGTAGAAGAATAACACACAAACACACATGCCAACATGTGTACTTCGCCTTTTACTTTCGCCTTTAAAATATTAGTGTAATGAAACTAAAAAAACAGTGCAGTAATGGATTTCCATACTTACTTACCGCACAGTAAAACTGTGCAGTAATGGATTTCAATACTTACTTACCGCACTGTTGTTATGATGAGCAGTAATGAGTTACTTTCTGCTTACGTTTTAGGTGAACAATGCTGATACGCCACACACAAACACGCCTATGTGTCTCTATTCAGCCTACGGTTGCCTGGAAGAGATCGCTGCTTAGTGATAAGGCCGCCGATTGTTCTATGTTAAAACTTGATTCTTGTATCATCAATTTCATTTCTTGTGCAATAAAGAGTTATCTATCTATCTATCTATCTATACGAGTATTACTGTGTAGTGGAAAGAAAAAAACTATTCGAAAGCTGACCGAAAGAAGGATGCCCAAATTTTACTTGTCAAACACTTTGCGATGAGATGTGGTGTAAAGCGAGAAGAAATATCTTAAAAAAAAACTATTTTTCTGTTATGTACATATCACGAACCAAAATCAATATTGACAATGAGGGAAAAAAATACACCTATACCACGATCTCTGTTTTTTTGTAAAATGGAACGTTATGTTGTGTTGTCTGTCAATGTCAATTCTAGCTGCCAGCTGTCTTAGACTCACGCGTAATTCGACGTTTGTTTTGTTTGCAGGCTGTCCTTCGTTCGTTTGCTCTTGCGCCAATGTGTTTTGTGTGTTTTTGTGATTTTCTTCTTTCTGACGACATTTGCATACTCAACCGACTCCGATGCACTCCGCTTACGACAACTTTTGGCTAGATTTATACGGATACCGAGTTCTGTTTTACGATTTGGATTTATGTTTGTGTGCGCCCGTAAAACGACCAGGCCCCATGGGTTCGAGATAGTAGACATCTGAGCGAATACTTGGCTGGGTCAGATACCAAACCAATGTATTTCCTAAAGCATCTTCTTTAAGCGATGTTGTTATAAGGGAAATTTTGAATAAAACTGGCAATGTGAGAAGCGCCAAAGATTGGGTTTAGTGGTGTGCATTAGGAGAAGCCTATGTCCAGCAGTGGACTAATGCAGGCTGTTGGTCATAATGATGATTATGATGATCATTAAATAAAACATTGTTTAACAAATGGTATTTCATTTGAAGTCTATTTTGAAACAGACTTTAAAATTGTTAACCTTGATAAGTTAGAACTATATTGTTAAACTATAATTGCATCTATCACAATGGAGTAAAGGTTGACATACTTTATATTTTACATATAAGTTTTGTATATTCATACTAGAGTAGCTAATGGAAACTTAACTTGTAGTTATAAATATACTTTTCAATGTTAGGACAAGTTAATTTGAACAAGCTCTAATGTACCTTATTTCCGTTAGATAGCTAACATAACCTCAAAAATAATTTCACTAAGTATAACTTTTCCCTTATTTAGAAAACGAACCATATTTAAACAGGTGTTTTTAAAAGCACTAATAGTTAATTTAACACCCGGAACATCATTGTACATCCCCTGAAAAAAAAAACGAATGACATGTATGGAATGTGCGCATTGTTCTTTGTATGTTGTACCTACCATAAAATTAACTTTGGTCCTGCCCCTCGATTCAGAACCATTCGTTAACGAACCGAATCGTTTCGATTCGATATTGTGAATGAAAAATGTATTGAATTGAACGGTTTCGAACCGAATCCACAGAATAAATAATACCATATCAATCGTTAACTGAGTTATCGAAAGGATCTGAATCGAGGGGAAGAACCTTTCGATAAGGAACCGAATTGATTCGTTTCGATGTATTGAATTGAACGATTTCAAACCGAATCCACAGAATTAATAATATCGAATCGATCAACAACTGAGTTATCGAAAAGTTCTGAATCGGGGGGCTGAATCAGTGGGCTGGAATAACATATATGTAGCATACTTTTATCCTATGGAAGTTACTACACGGGCAAAACCATGTGCAAAGCTAGTAATTATTGACCGAGCGAGCGCGAAGCGTCTCTGTTTCAGCGGTGGCAAAAATTCTTTCGTATGTCCAGATGTCTGTCCGAATTTCTGGCTGTTCTCCTCCGATCTAGACGAAACTTGGTATTACCTACAAGGTAATACCAAGTTTGATTCAAGGGATTGATGGAGCACCTTGAGTTTTAATGTTAGTGCTACAATAAGGTAACTAGATGGCACTACTGTGCATCGCTAGATTGTTTGCAAAAAAGTTTGTACGTGCGAGGTCTACAGCTCACTGCGCCACTAATTAAGCTGTAAGTTACAAAAAGTCTGTACAATAAACATACTAAAAAAATGCTCTAGGGGACTTAAAATAAGCTAATGATTAAAAATATGACATTATAAAATATGTTGCTTGTCTGTCTGTTTGTTCACGCATAACGTAAAAATTACAAGACCAATTGCGATGTGATTGTTCGGTATCGCAATCCAATGAGTATAAGCCGAGCAATCGACAAAAATACCATATGATCGAAAGGTTCTGAATAGGGGGCTATTCAGAACCTTTCGATAACTCGGTTGTCGATCGATTGGGTATTATTTATTCTGTGAATTCGATTTGAAATCGTTCAATTCAATACATTTTTACATCACAATATCGAATCGATTCGATTCGGTTTGTTATCGAAAGGTTCTGAATCAGCCCCCCTGGCTGAACGAAGTTTGATGCAATCTACACTAATATTATAAATGGGACAGATTTGATTGTTTGTTTGTAACGGATAAACTTAAAAATTCTGAACCGATTTTAAATATTTGTTTGCCTGTCATGTAGCTGTATTACATACACATAGCTGTAGCTACATTATCAGTAAGTAACATGAGCAATATTTTATTTTTCAAATAATATAGATCTCTTCGAAAATTGCAATAATTTAACCCAAGAACGGAAATTACGTTGCCATGGAAACGACATAATAACAGGGCCCCGACCACAGAACTTGGCTTCAATCGGATTGTCAATATCGCTATCACTAATGCCCTGCGATAGAGTCGAAATTGCTATGAAAAAAGTGATAATCCGATTGTAACCAAGTTCTGTAATAGGGCCACTGGGCCCCGACCACAGAACTTGGCTTCAATCAGATTGTCACTTTTTTCATAGCAAAATCGACTCTATCGCTAGGCAATAATGAATTTGACGGCTTGAAACCGATATGATCAACATTACGTAATCGCACTGCAGGTCTGTCACGGAGGCAAGTACTAATGCAGTTGTCTATGGGGCGAAAATAACTGTTAGAAACGCTAAATATGATCACAATTGGGGTTCCCTTTGGCCATATGTGGGTGAAATTAGCGTTCTGAACTTTATCGATCACCGTTCGTTTTGCAAGTTTCGATGAACTATTGACATAGGAAAATCGACTTTATCCCATCAAGAATAGGGTCGTTTTTCATTCAGTTTGGAAAGGATCGGTAGTGTCAAAAGTTGCAAAAATTACAAAAGTGTTGTTCAAATGTGTTAAAGAAAACTGCTGGTTAAAAATGTACATTTCGAAACTGCCCACAACGCTATCTCGTCATATTGAACGCAGGGTAAATGTCTGTGATTATTGTAGGGGTGCATTACGAAACGTGCAAATATCGAGAAAACCGATATTATCGCGTTAAAACGCGTACCGAGTCATCGTGAGCGCAACAACGATATCCCTTGTGACGTCACGGATTACGTCATTACATCCGCCATTTTGCGATTACACCGACCATGTCCATGCCCCAAACCGATATCACCGTGAGCGCGATATCTGAATCGGAACGCAAATTAGCACTGTGATCGCTCACAGCGATATTATCGTGAATCGGAATGCACCCTAGGTATACCATATTCTCTTTGGGTATTTAATCTATGGTCTTTGTTTTCGTCCCGTCCCGTCTATCAATTCAAGATTTCGAGAATTTCGATTGGCACGTGTTGTGTTACATACTCGTTTCATTGATTTGATTTGAAATATCAATTTTATTAGCATGGTAATCAAATCTCTCTAGTTCCTAAAAGGCTAGGTTATGCCATTTAATTTACCTAATCTTTAATTGAACTGAGATAAATGCAACAATCAACTTCAATTCGTAGTGTACTACGAATTGAAGTTGATTCCTTGGATTGTTGATATCTACATTTTGAGAAATGTAATTAATCGCCCCTTATTCTAAATAACATTATTGCCGTAACATGACTGTTTTCATCAGTATCAACCTACTCATTAGTAATCATGGTAATCAACCTCGTAATTCCAAAAAGGTTTATGTAGGTATTTAACCAACACAGCTTCACAGATCAGATAGACCAGAACTGACCTTATTACTCAAAAGGTAGGCATTTCAACCATGCTAGTTTGTAAAACAACGCATTGCTGTTTGGTATTTATTCAGTAAACAACGCTGCTACGTCTTTGACAGTAGACTGAGGTCACAATGGATTCAAAGTATGCTTCCATTGGAGGAGGACACGAAGTGAAGAAAGTGAACAATTTGAAAAGAAAAAAGCCTATTGTGAACCTAAATGTGAAGAGACCTAAACTTTCTAACAATAAAGTCCATAATTTAAGTGAGACTAATGGGACTGCTTCTAATAATGTTATTGAGACTAAAAATGCTGAAGTACATAAGGAAAATCTACAAGAATCAAGGAAAAAGTTGCCTGTTTATATGGTGAGGGGCAGGTTTGTATCTATCACTTTTCTACTATTTATTATTAAATTGCCTAATTTCAAACAATAAAGATTGATTGGTATGCGAGAGGCTGATAAATAAACTTGTTTGATTACAGACTTTTAGATGAAATTAGGAAACATGATACAATGATAGTTATTGGCGAGACAGGGAGCGGTAAAACAACACAAATACCTCAGCTCATTCACGAGCAACGTCTTGAAGGTGTTAGTGCTATAGCTGTGACGCAGCCGCGCCGAGTGGCTGCGATTACTATAGCTATGAGAGTGGCTGCAGAAATGAGTTGTGATATTGGAACTATTGTTGGGTAAATTGATTTATTATGTTTTATTGCACTTCTTGATAAATTTGATTCATTAGAGAATTCTCTTATGACACTCATAAAATTCTTCAATAAATGATTCGTTTTATTATCTCTGTAAAATACTAGTCCTTTTTCCTGTGTGGACAATGATGATGATCATGAAAAGTATCCTTGTGTCTAGGACTTATAGTATCTCATAGATAGATAGGTAGATAGATAACACTTTATTGCCCCAAATGAAACACTTAAAAACAAAAATAAACTTAAAAATATAGTACAATCGGCGGCCTTATCGCTAAGCAGCGATCTCTTCCAGGCAACCGTAGGCTATATTGAGACACATGACTATATAATACTCATAATCAAATTTCATAAAAATCCAATCAGATGTTTCAGCGTAGGAGCATGCGCTAACGCTCGGTAACAATCATACATGCAAATACAAACTTTCACATTTATAATAGTAGGATTTCCGCTGGAGGTTTTCAAAGTTTCCAATTATTCCGGCAATATTTTCCGCAGTTGTACACCTTGTAAAAAAGAAACTGCAACATAGAGCAATATTGTTGGAGTATACTCTGCATAATCTATTGCACTGTCTGTACAATGCCCATGGTAGCGCATCTTTAGGTATTGTAACTATGACTCAATGGCAATAATATTTTTCATATTATATTTCAGGTACTCTGTAAGATTTGAAGATGTGACAAGTCCTCGGACTAAACTAAAGTATCTTACAGATGGAATGTTACTGCGAGAAGCAATCATTGACCCATTGCTTAGAAAGTATTCAATAGTCATATTGGATGAAGCTCATGAAAGGACTGTCAGTACCGATGTCCTCTTTGGAATCGTTAAGTTGGCACAAAAGGAGAGAAATGGAAAGAAATTAAATCCTTTGAAGGTAATATCAATGCCTTATATTGTATCTATATTTATAATAAATCTATAAAAAAACTATAAAGGTGTATCTATGGTACTTACATTTAAAAAAATGTTATATTAGTTCAGTAGAACAAGTCTTTTTTAATTTTTTATTGTGTCTGTCTGTATGTTTGTTCGCGCACCATGTAAAAACTACTGGACTGATTGCTATGCGGTTTTCACTGTTGGGAAGCTCAGGGTTTGACTTAAAAAGTGGGGTACTTGGTATCTTAATCCAATGCTTAGATGTTGAGCAAGCAATAAAAAACTATTTTACGGCTGAATGAATTTTGAAGAAATGTACCTTTGGTCCTGGAATAACATGTATGGGCTACTTTTAAATGAAATTACCATGTGGGCAAAGCCGCGGGCACAGCTAGTTCTAAATATAATTTTCCTCAACCAGTTTGTCTAAGCTTAGTAACTATACATAATTTGTATACTTTGTATGCCTAATATCAGTTGCATAATATGCTGCATAAGATGTACGAGTATATAAAGAAAGAAAGAAAGAAAAATTGTTTATTCAACACTTATCAAATAAAGTAGCAAATTAACATATAAATCTAAGTGTTGAAAGGGTCATGCCTCAGCATAATGTCAAGCGTTAAAAGTATATATGAATAAGAATCAATAATATTATAATAATATATAATATAATATATATATTAAATTATAATAAATTATTATATTATATTAAATTATTATCGTTATATGGATAAGAAAACATAATTTGCCTAGCTAAGTACCGAAGTGCTAACTTTGTTAGCAATTTTACCAATGCAGTCTCAAGTATACACGTAAACCATTGGATAATACAGTTTCTAAAGTAAACATAATCTATATTCCAGGTGATAATTATGTCAGCGACGATGGATGTAGATTCCTTCAGAAAATATTATGAGAACTGCCCTGTGATCTACCTAGAAGGGCGCACTCACCCAGTCACTATCTACCACACTAAGATGAAGCAAGACGACTACCAGTATGCAGCTGTGTGCACCATTTTTCAACTTCACGCTTCAACACCTGCCAAGTAAGCATTGCACACATAAGAGGATCACAGTCTCGGTCTTAGATACTTAGTGGTGCTTTGATAATTTAGAAACTCTCGAATCTGGTGATAGCGGTCATCTTGACAGTCACCAGCACCCAGTTAGTGGGAGGGCAGCTTGAGCCCCATCCCAGGTGCTTTGACATGCAGTCATTTTTATGACAAACTTTTTCACTATGTTATAATTTTATTAAGTATGTGGGGATTTGAATCTAATCTAATTTGTATCTAAACTGTTTACTGTTTACAGCCACGATTTCCTGGTGTTCCTTACTGGACAAGAAGAGATTGAGACAGTTATGTACAACATTAAACAAATTGCGAAAGTAAGTGTATCAATAAAACATTCATTTGAATGGTTTTAGTTCAACAACTTCGGGCAGTTGGTCTTGTAATCAAATACACACTACTTGGTGGATTTGGTTTTCTTTACGCTAGTTTGAATATTGCAGGAAGCACCAGGACCTCCTATCCGGGTGTGTCCATTGTACGCGGGATTGCCCCCGGCTAAACAACTGCAAGTATGGCGGGACACCCCGCCCGGCACTAGGAAGATAGTCCTGTCTACAAACATAGCCGAGGCATCGATTACAATACCGAGGATCAAGTGTGTTATTGACACTGGCGTAGTTAAGGAAAGGTGCGTTCAAATATAAGGTAAACAATATGCAATTATGACATTGTTAAAGAAACTTAAAGTAGCAAGAAAAGGAAGCGGCAACCATAGCGAAAAAAATATGAAATAATAAACTGCAGTGCACATAACTGAGTAGGTTTCTATGGTAGTGGACCGTCACTTGAATTACCCCTCCCGCACCGCTCTACAGGACTACTCAGCTGTGCGCTGTAAAATGTAGGTTGTCAAATCTAGTGTAAAAAAACGTTTATTTTAAATTATAAATAGTATAGTGCAGGTATTGCTTCACAGTAAAAACCATCGTTACCACGTGATAGCGTGCGGTCTCTCGTTACAGAACATGGTGCACGACTACAGGCGCGGAGCGGCTGCGCGTGGTGTCGTGCGCGCAGGCGGCGGGGTGGCAGCGCGCCGGCCGCGCGGGCCGCACCGCGCCTGGCGCCGCCTACCGGCTCTACACTCCGCGCGAGTTCGCGCAGCGCCCGCACCACTCCACGCCGGAGATCGTTAGGTGAGAACACATCCACCGACTATCCACCTCGCGTGGTGTCGTGCGCACAGGGGCGCGGTGCGGCCGGCGCCCTTCGACTTCAGATAAAAATAATTGCGTATAGAATGGGGTTGACTATTTCATTTAAAAAATAGATACAGGTGATCATAGCACTACAAATTTGTAGTTTTCACTAAGTCACAGAATAAATAATAGTACAAGACTAAGTGCAATTGTGTTCGAATATGGCCGAGCTGAGGCGGAAAGAGCCGACGAGCCACGAGCGGCCAAATTTTAACGATTGGGTACGAAGTATTATTAGGTATTCTGTGCTTTAGGACTGTTACTGATTGAATAGAAAGTGCCTTATTTTACGTTGATTTACGAAAATATACAAGGTAGGTGCAGAAGATAAATCTTAACACGTATTAGGAGAGGCCTACGTCCAGCTGTGGACAAGTATAGGCTGATGATGATGATGATGATGATGATAAACTTAATACAAGGATGCAGTGCATCATCTGGTAAAGTGTGCACAAGAGTGGTAAGTCGCAAAATTTTAAGAAGAGTTCTGTAGACATTGGTAGATGCTTATAACACTAATTTGAACGTGGTGCACTGGTGAGAACTGCACCGAGATTCGGTTCGAAGATATTTTGAAAACCAAAAGCTTCTTCAAATTCTTCAATGTTGTAACAATAAGTATACCCCCCAGGTCAAGTTGGACCAGTTCGAGCTGTCCGTCCATCCAGTTATGCTACACATGTCAGTGCATAACTTATATTCATGGCTTGGTGTCATGTCAGGCACGTTCACTTGGATAATGGCCTGCGATGACTTCGTCTCTCGGTCTTGCACCACCTTCCAAAAGTAAATGGGCACAAATTGGGTACAACTTGGACAGCGGCTACAGGCAAACACTATCTTTCTTAAGTCGTCATACTTTACTCCTGTTCAGACCAGTAAACTGCTACCAGGTGACTTTGCTAATGCCCTCACTCTGCGTTCTACGTTATCCCAGTTTTCGGCATTGCAGGTGCTCCAATGTGGTGCCATGTCCATGTAGCTAAACGCTCCTCTTTGGGTAGATCAAAAGTAATTATTTTCCCTCTAGAATCATCATTGCACCAGCTTCACTTATCTCAAATGTCGGCCAAGTCAGTGATGGCGAGACCATCAGCGGTTGCAATTTAGTCACCTTCCTAGTATTAAGAAAACAGTGCAACTTACTTCTAGCAGAGTTACTTTCATTATTATCAAGCAGGTCTTTGATCTCATTGTTGTACAGTTTCACAGCCAACGTCTGCAATGAATGCATACATTTTGCTATTCATTTCATTCGTCCAGGTCGAAATGTGTTTCTCTTGTAGGTTATCCTCGTCTTCTTCTATTGTGAAATCTTTTTCAATCACCTAACTTATAACACAGTTTATATATAAATAAAAAAAATAACGACTATACATTTATTTAGTCACCATTTTTAGCCTCTTTTTTCAAACATAAAAATAGTTCCATCCGTTTGAGAGCTACGGTCGTCAATTTCCCCCCCCCCCCCCTCCCCCCATTATAGATAAGAACCATCTCGTGTACCTCAGCTTTCAAAAATGAAAAACCGCAGCTAAATTGGCCCATTCGTTTGGTAAATACGATTCTCACCCCCCTTTTCTCAACTCCCCCCGCCCCCTCGCTAAGAACCATCTCAATTACATCAGTTTTCAAACATTAAAACGAAATCGGTCCATTACTTTGGGAGCTACGATCCTCACCCCCCTTTTCTCACCTCTTCCCTCCCCCCAACGATGCCACAGACAGACATACACATAACACGCACACACACACACACACACACACACACACACACACACCCACCCTCTCACACAGTGATACACACCCTAAACTTATTACACCCGTCTCTTTGTTCGGGGGTTAAAAAGGACTGGTCTAGGGTACATAAAATAAGCTACTGAACAAGAATATAACTTTAAAAAAAAACCTGTTTGTCTGTTTGTCTGTCTGTATGTTTGTTCACACATCACTTAAAAACTACTGGACCGATTGCGATGCGGTTTTCATTGTTGGATAGCTTATGTTTTGACTTAAAAACTGGGGTACTTTATATCTCTATCCGATGAGAAGAAGCCGAGCAATAGATATAAATATTTTTGACGGCTGATTGAATATTGATAAAATGTTGGTATATTGGTATTTTAGGTCCTGGAATAGCAAAAAGAGTACTTTTAACCTTCAGAAATGACCACGCGTGCGAAGCCGCGGGCATCAGCTAGTAATTTATAACTATTTAATTATATGAAATGATGAAAATTTGATAATACGTAGTAGCTACACCACATAAGATCTCTTAAGATCACGTCAGGTTCACTTGGATAATGGCTACAATGACTTTGTCTGTGGGTCTTGCTCCACCTTCCAGAAGTAAATGGGTATTATATACCTAGATAAAAGTATCTAAGTATATACCAAACAACCTGAAAGCAGGCTGAGATTCTGAGACGAGT
The DNA here is from genome assembly GCA_946251855.1 of Alsophila aescularia. Lineage (NCBI taxonomy): Eukaryota > Metazoa > Arthropoda > Insecta > Lepidoptera > Geometridae > Alsophila > Alsophila aescularia. Next base: position 49,816,730 of record OX276375.1, read on the forward strand.
CTAAGCGTGAACTCATGCTTTCTACAAAATTCAGTGCAAATGTTTCAATTCGTATACATAGATGTTTGAAGACATTGTTTTAAGCTGAGCCTAAGTATCTGTTCACGAAAGTCTTTAATGCGTGCGTCCTACCAATTATGACATATGGAGCCGAGACGTGGACATTAACAGTGGGACTTGCCCACAAATTTAAAGTCGCTTTGCGAGCTATGGAGAGAGCTATGCTCGGGATTTCTCTGGAGGATAAAATTCGAAACGAGGTTATCAGCTTCGACCAGTGCGTCCTACCCGTAATGACATACGGAGCCGAAACGTGGACACTGACTGACTGTGAGACTGGTCCACAAGTTTCAGGTCGCTCAGCGAGTTATGGAACGTGCTATGCTCGGGGTTTCTCTAAGGGATCACATCCGAAACGAGGTGATTCGGCAGAGAACGAAAGTCACCAACATAGCTCAAAGAATTAGCAAATTGAAGTGGCAATGGGCCGGTCACATTAGTCGAAGAACCGATAACCGGTGGGGTAAACGAGTTCTAGAGTGGAGACCACGTATAGGCAAACGTAGTGTAGGACGCCCTCCGGCCAGATGGAGTGACGATTTACGCAAAGTAGCTGGCAGCAAGTCCATGAGAAGAGCCGAAGATCGGGCTCAGTGGCGCGCATTGGGAGAGGCCTATGTCCAGCAGTGGACTAATGCAGACTGTTGATGATGATGAACCAAAGTCACCGCATAGCTCAAAGGATTAGCAAGCTGAAGTGGCAATGGGGTGGCCACATTTCTCGAAGGACAGATAACCGCTGGGGTAGACGTTTCCTCGAGTGGAGACCGTGCCTTTGCCCGCCAGTCAGTTGGAGTGACGACATGCGAAAGGCGGCCGGCAGAAATTGGTTGAGAAGAGCCGAAGATCGGGCATTGTGGCGTTCATTGGGATAAGCGTATTTCCAGCAGTGGACGAACACAGGCTGATGATGAGTGTAAGGATACTGAATCTCTCATACTTAGCCCATACTTACCTGTTCTAAAAGTATAATATTTATGTATTGCAATCTTTATTGTTTGTTATTTTAGTCCTAATGGTAAATGTCCACTATAATACATTAAGAATGTAATCTACAGCTAAAAACATTCGACTCCAACTATGTTTCTGAATAAATACGAATTTTAATAGATTGGTTTACACTGGGTTTCGACCGTCTTTATTATTGTCTTTGTATTTATAATTGTATTTTTTCAAAAATATAGGTCTTAAATATAACAATAAATATAATAATATTATTGAATGGCAAATGCTATATTTTACACAGATTTACAAAAAAATACAAGGTAGATGCAGAAGAATAATCTTAACACGTTCCCTGGCTCTATACATAGGCAAGTAATAAGTCTTACATGTGAAGTACAATGTTAGTGATATTTCATTATGAATAAGATCACATACTTCCACATTTATAATTAAAGTGATAAGCTGCAAACTTTTTGCCAGCGGTAGATGATTGTTTGTTTGTTTATCGTTTGAGGTAGTGCTAGCCTCTGGTGTCAGAGTTTGTCAGGCCGCCCGAGGGCCTCTGACATGGCTTAACGACTGTTATTAATCAATAACAGCCGGGACCGACAGCTTAACGTGCCCTCCGAAGCACGGAGTGATGGAAAACCGCACATAACTTCGAAAAGTCATTGGTGCGGAGCCTAGGTTTTGAACCCGGTATCGTTGGATTCTAAATTGCACTATAGAACCGTTAGGCCACCATCGCTCTTATGATGATTATAAAACTATTTTAAAAGTGGTGCACTGGTGAGAACTGTACTGAGATTCGGTTCGAAGATATTATGAAAACCAAAAGCTTCTTCGAATTCTTCAATGTTGCAACAGTAAGTATACCCCCGGGTCAAGTTGGACCAGTTGGAGCTTTCATCCATCCAGTTTTGTTACATACATCAGTGCATAACTTATATTTGTGGTTTGGAGTCAAGTCAGGCACGTTCACTTGGATAATGGCTAGAGATGACTTCGTCTCTGGGTCTTGCACCACCTTCCAAAAGTAAATGGGCACAAATTGGGTACAACCCGGACAGCGGCTACAGGCAAACACTATCTTTCTTAAGTCGTCATACTTTACTCCTGTCCATACCAGTAAATTGCTACCAGATGACTTCGCGAATGCCCTCACTCTGCGTTCTACGTCGTCCCAGTTTTCGGCATTGCAGGTGCTCCAATGTGGTGCGATGTTCATGTAACTGAACGCTCCTCTTTGCGAAACTCCTGGAAATACGTCTCTGTGGCTCACGAGCTGCTTTTTGGAGAAACAGCATTTATCCTCTTCGTGGAAACTTGTTACCAATCTACGTGAGATATAAGCCGTTTGAAATTTACAGTCATAAGCTTCATTGAAATCTATCCCGAATTGGTTGCTGTCAGACCAAGTCGTTTTAAAGTCTACATCAGCAAGTGGATAGTGCAAAGTGTGTTTGTGTAGATCGGATCATTAAATCTTTTTAACATACAGATTTCATACAACTCAATAGTCTCATCGTTAAATAGTTTGTACACAATTTTCACCCTCTCACTGTTTTCAGGCAAACATTTCTCTCCTGTTCTCTTCACAACGTGTTTAACTTCCTCAGTGCACTGTAAATCTGAGAAGTCGTGCTGTAAGCCATTTATCATAACTTGCGTTCCTCCTATGCAAGTGGCCGTGGCATATTTTTGAGGGAGGTTAATAAACCTACTCGGGCAGATCAAAAGGAATTCTTTTCCCTTTGGAATCATCATTGCACCAGCTTCATTTATCTCAAATGTCGGCCAAGTCAGTGAGAGCGAGACCATCAGCGGTTGCAATTTAGTCACCTTGTCAATATTAAGAAAACAGTGCGACTTACTCGAAGCGGAGTTTACCTCATTCTTTACAAGCATGTCCTGGATCATTGCTGTACAGCTTCACAGTGACATTGTTCAGATAAATTGAATATTCAGAGGCTGCTTCATTTGTCCCGTGTGGTGGCTCACTCGGTAACTCTGCAGTGCTAAGATCTCTATCAATCTCTTCGAGTTTCACTACTAATGTAGCAGTCAACTTTTCCAAGGCATCAATTTTGCCGTTAATTTCATTCTTCCAAGTCGTAATTTGTTCCTCTTTTAGACTTGTCTCGTCTTCTTCCATCGTAAAATCAAAAGGATGCGGTCCTATCGCAGAACTTATAACATGGTTTATTGTAAAATTTAAAACAATAAGAACTAAATATTTAGTTAACATATTTATTGGGAGTATCGCTGACTGTGTGAATGGAAATAATAATGACTTTATATTATATTCTAGTCCAGTATATATAGGTTTATTTTGTAGATATGCAGTGAGGTATTGACTGTTCATGTTGATTACATGAGACCCGAAGGTCAATGATAAAGAAGCTGGTAAAACCTCAGGGTAATAACCATATCAAATCTTGACACGGGCTAGCTTGCTGACAAATGTTTTTATTTGGGAATTTTATAAACTGTGAAATGTGGTAATCTTTTATTATTTAATGCATCCGGCAGCTTCGCCCGCTTGCAAACTTTGGCACCCTCTTACGCTCGTACCTCTAGGATACTCAAGGAATGTTTCCTCCAAATTTCAAATGTACGCTGTGCGTTGTCTGTCATTCAGTCTGTCAGTCAATAGGTATGTCGTGGTACTATATTGTAGGTATAGATATATGGATAATATACTAATCTTTATTATATCTACTAGCTTTCGCCCGCGGCTTCGTCCGCGCGGACTACAGTTTATCGCGAATAAAGCATCCTATGTTCATATAGGATACTAAAAACGGATGCAAAAGTACAGCACCAACGCTCTCCATACTTGAAAGGACTTGTTATTATTTCGTTTCTATGGCAACCGTTCCTTACAGCGAGTAATCGACATTTTCCAGTTTATAAGTGAAAAAAGTAGATAAAAATTATCCCATGTTGGTTTCTCTAACTTTGATAAAAATCAGATCAACCGTTTTGGCGTGCAAGTTCCCGAAACAAACATACAGACAATATTTTCACTTTTATATATTGGTGTGGATTAGACATTTAGGTCAGTCAACTTTTTTTGCACTGTCTTTTAGATATGTGTTTTTAGATTTCTGTACATGCAGACACATTTTATAGTTTTAACTAGGTTTTGTACTGAAAATCAAACCTATCTATACTAAGTAGTACTATTGTTTATTCTGTGCCCATACATAAGTGGCGTTAGATCGGTGCATACCAACCAAGCCTGCTACGAATAGGGAGGATAACAGGTAAAAATATTAATAGCTCGACCACACAGTTCTACGATGAGCTCGATATGCGACGTAACGATGGCTTTAGTGACATAATTAAATCTATCTTATTATACGATTTCCGGATATAAATAGGTATTTCCATTCCATTAGTCTGTTATCATTAGGTATTCCCTCTAGTCTGTGGGTCAACCCGTCAGGGATATTTATCACTACAAATACTACAATCGCGTATGACAAATGTAAACATTCCATTAAATTATTATAATTAAGTATATTATCTCCGAGATTTCTGAAACTGCTTGCAAAATTCATTTTCATTTAAATTTATTATTAGATGGTACTAGAAGCAATGACGGTGCAAAAGACCGACCGGGTGTATAAGAAGCAGCATTGTCTTTGGCAGCGCGCGGCCTCTTTGTTGCGGGGACTTCATGCTAGGCAGACACGTCGAACGATTTTTCAATTTAGTGTGTTTTTCTATGGTTTTTCTCGGTATAGACTAGGTATTCTTTGCGATTGGGAATACGTAAAAAAGTGTAAATCAAAGTTGTAGAGAGTTTTATCAACTTTCATTGTGATATATAAAATGTATTTTCATGTTTCACAGATGTCCACTCGCCCCGACAATACTCTTGCTAATAGCGGCGGGCATAGAACCTAGCACTTTTCCGCTGATCGACGCGCCGCCCACAGACTCCATAAGAGCCTCGTTGACGTTATTGAAGGACTTGGGTGAGTAGACTAAATTGAGCTGGCAACACCTGAAGTTGCCACACTGCAGAAAGAACAATGGTCGACATTCTCCATTGTACATAATGTTGTCATATGATAATGTAATCAGGTCTATATTATGATCTAATTTTTGGTTCTCTTGCCACGGCAACAAGTAGCGTTTTTTTATTTTTTGTTATATCCTTTTTTTTAATTATAATTTTTATCAATTCGAAATGTACTCCGAATTTAACAATGTCCGCAAACTACATGCTGTGTTCACTAGTATTAGGAATTAAACCGTGCTTTTGTAATATTATTCAAAACCTTAGAATAAGATAAGTGTATATTTCAAGTTGTGAACCAATAACCAAATAAAAAAAGTAATATAAATTGAACTACCCAAAATCATAAGTCTGTTCATTGTTCTAGGTGCAATCGACAGTGAAATGAATCCCCAATTGACTGTGCTGGGAAAGAAAATGTCAGCATTCCCAATAGATCCAAAATACTCGAAGGTTCTTTTGAGTGCTCCTGAGTTCCACTGTTTGGAAGAGGTAATCATTTCATAATCTCTAATCTGGTGATATTATAAAAAAAATATGATATATATAGTAGAACTTGAAAAACGTTAAGCTCACACAAAAATATTATGCACATACACACTAAAAGTGAAACGTTGTCTTTTTGTTTGTTTGTTTGGGGAGCTTTCACGCGATAAACGCTGGACAGATTTTGATGAAATTTGGACTGAAGATATCTTATACCCTGGAATAAAACAGGTTACTATTTTCCGGAAAATTGTAAGTTACCACGGGAAAACTGGAAAATGTTGATTACTTGCTGTAAGGAACGGTTGCCATGGAAACGAAATAATAACAAGTCTGAAAAAACATCAAGAGCGTTGGTGCTATACTTTTGCATTGGTTTTTAATATCCTATAATAACATAGGAAGATAGATTTTTCGCGATAAACTGTAACTGTGATAACTGTAGTCCGCGCGGACGAAGTCGCGTGCGAAAGCTAGTAAAGTAATAAGTACGAAAAAGTCTGCACTAAGAAGATAATTAAAAAAAAATGGTCTAGGCTACTTGAAATAAGCTACTAAACAAGAATATAACATTTTCACAAAATTGTGTCTGTCTGTCTGTTTGTTTGTCTTTATGTTTGTTCGCGCATCACTTAAAAACTACTGGACCGATTGCGCTGCGGTTTTCAGTGTTAGATAGCTTAGGAGTTGACTTAAAAACTGGGCATACATGGTATCATAATCCGATGATTAGATAGATGCCTTGCAATCGATAAAAAAACTATTTGACAGCTGAACTAATTTTGAAGAAATTTAGTATATTGTACTGTATAGGTACTTTTGGTCTTGGAATAAGACGTGTGGGCTACTTATAAATGAAATGACCACGCGAGCAAAGCCGCGGGCACAGCTAGTACATAATAAAAATTAACGTGAGCGTTATTCATTTAAATCTGCACTTACGGTCGCTAGTACCAATTAGTATTAAAATATACTGTATTTTTCTAGGCATTAAGTTTAGTAGCAGTATTGTCCAGTGAAAATATATTCCATACTCCATTGCACAAAAGAGAAGAAGCCATCAAAGTAAAGCAGAAGTTTGTATCGCCAGTAGGGGATCACCTAACTTTGTTAAACGTCTTCAAAGCATTTTGTAAGGCACCTCTCAAAAAGGTAACGTTTGATACTGCAATCAGCTCTTTTTTTTTAATTTTTCTCTGTTTGTCTAATTATTCCACTTTGTTTCAGCAATGGTGTAAAGAGAACTATTTAAATCATAAGAACTTGTTGTATGCGTCTGACGTTAGGCAGCAACTCCAAGCGATATGTCAGAGATTAAATTTGAATGTTGCTAGCTGTGGAACCGCTACAGATCAGGTAAGAAATCTAACTAAAATTTAAATACTTCTAGAGACCGGAGAATTGACAGTATTCTGGTATATATGTCGAAACATTATGTAAATGTAGTGTTCGCCTAGAAAGCTTACTGACTTCGATCTTTATTGTCCGAGCACAAACATCTATATAATCCAGTCAACGAATGGCCTAAAAGGGGGTGTAGAGTGCGTGAGTAGGTACCTAAACGATTCCTTCAGAAACTTGTTCACGGTGCTTAGGGAGTGAACATACTTAAAGTACTAACGTCTAGGAGGTGAGCCGGAGTGGGGAGGGGGCACAAAGTTACCACTTTTGGGTTTTCCGTTTATATTTCAAAAACGGTGCGTTGTAGGGAAAAGTTTTCTGAAATTAATTTAAAGCTCATAAACTTTTCTACAACTTTTATTCTACAGTTTTTCCAAATTCTCAACCGTTTTTGAGCTACACGCTGTGGAAAAGTGAAAATAAAAGTAATTAAGTGAAAATTAGCTAAACTAAAAACTCAATTATTTTATTATTTGACCGAGCGAGCGCGAAGCGCGAGTGAAATGTCTCCTTTTCCGCTTGGGCAAAAATTCTTTCGTACGTCTGTCCGGCTGTACTCCTCTACAGGTCGCATTTGTCAACAGATCTAGACATACAGGTTTAACGAATTTATTAGTCGTCGGAGATTTTTGATTGGGGAGGTACTGAAGTACCTTGTACCCCTTTTTGCCCCTTTTTTGGAGGAATCCAAAAATGGGGCAAAAGGGGGCTACTAAATATATCCGCCTTATTAGATCAGAAAAAGTTTCTGAAGGAATCGCTTACGTACCTGCTCACACATTCAACACCCCCTTCCTTTACTGGACTAATACACCTAAACACAATTTGATTATGATCTGTATCGTAGTTTTTTAATGAAAGCGTAATTAATTACATTTGTAACTATAGTTAAGGGAGTTTATGGATGTCTTAGTAATAATCTGATAAAAAAAACTGAAGGATATTTCGGCATTTTATCCGTGAACCGTTTATGACATACCTAACCGTCAGACTTTCCAACTATATACTATACACTAAATATGTACTATTCTACAGTAGTCTACACACATGTGTACACTACCGTTACCTAGATAGCTAACGTTATCGTTTCGCCTCGTTGCAGCTCCTCAAATGTCTCCTGAGCGGGATGTTCACGAACTGCGCGTGGTCGCGGGGCGGCGAGGTCGCGGGGCGGTACGTGACGGGCGCGGGCGGCGCCGCCGCCGTGCACCCCGCCAGCGTGCTGCACGCCACGCGCCCGCACCCGCCCGCCCTCCTGTACTCGGAGCTGCTGCACACGAAGCGTTCGTACATGGTGACCGTGTCCGCGATCCAGCCGCAGTGGCTGCACCTTGTCGCGCCGGAGTACGCGCGCCGCTGCCGAGCCTCGAGGTGACGAACGCTCACTCGCATGACGCCGTGCTGAGTGTGACGTGTGCGGATATTGTTGCCAACTAGAATAGTGCCAAATTATATTAATGTGAACGGTTATAGCGGGTTCGAATAGGTGCAAATTAATTAAAGTTTAATAGTTTAACGTACAAAGCGCGCGATGGATCTTGGCCGCCCTGAAAACAGGATCTCCGAATCTTTCGGAAAGATCGGGCTAGAAAATTGAGGTAAATAAGAAAAGGAAAGAGAGATCAACAGCGACTGAGATAGCAGCCTTAAAATCTATTACGACCATAGAGAAAATAAAAGAATAGAAGGAGCCCTAAAACAGAAAGGTTGTTCACTATAGCTCAACTTTTCATTCCTATGGTCTTTAGTTTAACAGAACGAGTGAACGTAAGATTGTCAAGCACCGTTTTGAAAGGTTGTAGATACACTTTATTGCAATTCTAGTGATGGACAGATGAATATCATAATATATTAATATTCATAAAAGATTATATAAATTATCTTAACTTTGATTTGGTTCTATGAGTGTCCACGTTTCGGCTCCGTAGGTTTTTACCGGTAGGACGCAAGCATTGAAGACTTTCATCTTTAGGCACTGCGGCATGGACGACGAAAATACCTGACGTATTGTACCAAATGCTGTCCATCCCAGCTGAAACTACTTGGTCATTTGAACATTCTCCTTCCACAAGAATTTGCTATACGAGCTTAAACCTAAAAACAAAACTTTTCTTTTTAGGGTTTATCTCGCCTTTGTACATCTACTATAGGTATTAAACCGAAAAAAACAGGTATTAAACTTATAGGTATTAAACTTTTCTTTTTAGGGTTTATCTCGCCTTTGTACATCTACTATAGGTATTAAGCAACGTGTGTTTGTTTGTTCGTTTTCTATGCCTGCGCGCATACGATTAAGTTAAAACTTTGTGCAGTTGTAGTCGGTACTCGCGTGAAGGTTTCCGACATGAAAAAGATAGAAGAAAAAAAAACATTGAAAGAGGTATTGCGACGCATACCGGGCACATCTACAATTTAACTTATAACAATGCAGTGAGTAACAAAAATTATGTACAATGAAATTATAAGAAACGGTCTAAGATTCTGAATAAGAACAATTTAAACATTTTAATGAATGTTGTCTGTCTGTTCCCGCTGATCTGAAGACCATCTAGCTTAAACCAAATAAAACGCGTAATTCGAAATCTTTGTAACGATATCCCTACCCTTGCAGCTACATCTTTACACAAACAGTTTTTATATTCCTCATTTTTTCTTGCGGCAAAGAATACATAATAGTACTAGCAATAACCTTCCGTGGCGGCCAAGATTCTTCGCGTTCAATGTACTATAATTGTCGCATTTTTGCTGAGCTTCGCAACAAACAGTGGGCGCGTGCCAAGGTGTACAACATAATGCATAACTTTGTACGCAACGAATAAGCTACTGAACCATTGTGCTTTTATAATGGCCTGTTCAAATGTGAAGAAATAAGTATAACTATAAAATTTAAATAAAAAAATATGCTTTTACGAGCTTCTCTTTCTTTTTTTCTTTTTTTTATTGCATTTCACATATATTTTTATTGCATTTACACCGTTTTTTTAATCTTTGTCCTCGGTTTGTGAGCTACCCTGAAAGTTTCAGCCGGATAGCTAATCGGGAAGTGCTCCAAATTTGAATTGCAAGATTCAAATTAGAACACACAAAATACATAGATACTTAGAAACATACAAGTGAAGTTAAATAAAAGCTTTTAATTTAAAATAGCGCATGGCGTTACTGATTAATTTAGTTCTTACGAGAGCATCTCAGAATGCGCCCACTGTTCGTTTTCGTAAGTTCAAAGAGTAGGTACGTCACAGGCCACGACACACGCATATATATGTACTCTGCACTTATATGTGTTTGTGTACTGTGTGTGAGCACGTTTTAGTCGAGTGCTGTGATGACACCACGGTTAATCAGTTTCAATAAATTAGTGTTTAAGAAAATGTATGTTATTGATGGTTCACTTAAATATTATGTTAATTAATGCAGTGTGTGTGTTTTGCTAAAAGCTTAATCGACATGTTATTAATTTAGTCTTTTAGTGGTTAATTTTGTTAGTTATGTTTTGAATGTGCCTTAAATTATGTATGAAATAGGTTATAGAATACCATACCCAACCCAAATAATAGTGAAACTATTGCTATGGCAGAACCATGAGTCTGTCTGTATATCCTTCTACCCATATATATATATAGTATTTTACTTCTGTTTGAGTATTAAAGTTACTAAACCAAATAAATTCGTAAATGTGATCGTGTAATGCAGTTCGAGGCCAAGGGGTGCAGGTTTAGTATTGTTTAAAGTCATACAAGAGATGCCAATTATTAATGCAGGGTACTATTCAATAGGGCTTTTTGAACAGAAAACTATAAATCCTCGTTGTTTTAAATTTCTTTGTAAAAACGTGAGATACAGTCAAAGACGGGTGTTTCAGTATTTACTCAGTTTGCAAAATATATCTACTCTAAATATTAAGTTTTGTTTGATCTTAAATCATAGTTTGATTGCAATGGAATGTTGTTTGGAATCCTAAACCTAAAATTCACACTGCGAGTAACTGCGAATGCAACTTTAGCACTCGCTCAATTATTGACTTTGTCGTATATTAAGGTGTTGGAGCCATATTAAGGTGTTGGAGCCATATTAAGGTGTTGGAGCCATATTAAGGTGTTGGAGCCATATTTAGTAGATCAAGTGATGATAATGAAAGTAAATAATCCTACCGCACCGCTTTTTTACTTAAATCGTCTAAATATTTGCCATCAAAGTCTTAATATTTGAAATGAACGAAATACAAAATATGTAGCTTACTTCCGCCAAAACTGTAAGTCAGACAAATGATAAATGGTAAAAATTAACAAAAGTAAAACCCACGCTAAACAAACCCAACAAGGAAACTGCATTTTTTCGGGGGAAAATAGACATGTAAATGTGGTACAGCATCTTAATATTAGTGAAAGAATTTTCAGATTCGTATCAGTAGTTTCAGAGATTAACCGCAACAAATAAACAACCAACTTTACCTCTTTATAATATTATACATGTATTATATATTATGTATTATTTAGTATATTACTATGTAATTATAGTGTAGATGAAAAATAATATGCGTTTCGTAGCTGCTGTAAGCATAGATGAAGATATTGATGTACAGTTAGTTAAGGGAGTTGATGTTGGATTTCACGACAGTATCTGTGAGGGTATAATAAGGAAAACAGGAAATCAGTTTTTTTTTGTTGATTATGACTCGGGCAAGGCGAAAAAATATAAAAGAGAAAATATGAAGCTGATTCTCCAGCCGAACAGTAAGGCTAATTTATCTATCCACCATTAGTCTATCTTTTACAAAAGCTAAACAGTTAGACAATGATGGACGGATAAATTTTACAACAGCGGAAAGTTTGACTAATATATGTATCCACCATTCTTTAGTCTGTTTGACTAATATATGTATCCACCATTCTTTAGTCTGTTTGGCGGGAGTAAGCCGCATATTTTCTGTTATATCCTTTTTGAGTTAAGGCATGCTAAGTTTCCAATTGTAAATGATATTATATAATTAGATGAAGTTAATAAATATAAATGACCAAGTTCTAATTTGGGCTTATTTATGGAGGAATTATAATAATTTAATGTAAATCAGAATATGCGTTTTATTTAACGAGGTGCGTATAAACGCACAGACATGAATTTGTATTTATATTGTAAAAACTATAGTAGGAAGGTAGGTACATCTTATAAGTCCGTTGTTTTGCCAAATACATAACTACCTTTTGTCCGCGGGGACTACAAGTTGCCGAATGCATAATGTGGCATTAAATAATCACATGGAAGGTATATTTAAGCCAAAACACCCAGAGGTTGTACTAGTTGTAAACATGGCTAATATAGTAAGTATGTAGCTAATAAAGGTTGGATTTTTGAAACGGGACAGTAAGCGTACGTACCTTAACCGTTATAGTTACAGGAAAACGTTCCTCGGAGATCTGCCATAACTTTTTGAGATACGGCACTTTCTGAGTGGCATACACAGATTATGGAAAAAATGTACAGTCAGAAAGAAAAGGTAATTATACACAAAAACTTTTTTTGATGCCAATCGATCCTGTTTCTTTAAGGATCAAAAGTCTAATAGACAGACTGAGGTTTGAGTACTAGAAATGTCAGAAATTGCGAAAACTTCATACATTTTGTACGAAATTACCTTAACCGTTGTAGCTACAGGAAAACGTTACTCAAACTTTTTGGACTTCCTTAATTTATGAAAATATTTTACCTCCATGCACAGATTTGGTTAAAAAAATCAGTCATTGAGGATATAGGCAATTTACACTTTTTTTTTTAAATGTCTATCCATCCTGTTTCTCATAAGGATCAAAAGTCTCTACCGAATCAACTGAGGTTAGAGTACTAGAACAGTTAAAAATTGCAAAAAAACATTTTCCTTACTTTTTGTACGAAATGAACAAAATAAAATTCTAACATCATTCAAATACAAATTTTTCAAAAATACTGGTGGCTCTAACCTCAGTAAAGATACCTTTGATCCTTATAAGAAAAAAGGGTCGAATAGCATTTTTTTTTGTAGAAAATCCGTTTTGCTTGATGACTGTTCATTTTTTGTAAAACCTGGGAATGCAGGTCAAAATATCTCCAAAAGTAAAGGAGAGTCTCCTAAGAACGTTTTCCTGTAGCTACAACGGTTAAGGACATTTCGTACAAAATGTATGGGAAAAGTGTTTGCAATTTCTGTCATTTCTAGTACTCAAACCTTAGTCTGTCTAGTAGAGACTTTTGATCCTTAAAGTAACAGGACCGATTGGCATCTAAAAAAGTTTTTGTGTAAAATTACCTTTTTCACGCTGACTGTACATTTTTTCCAAAATATGTAAATGCAGTTCAGAATATCTCAAAAGTTATGGATGGTCTCCTAGGAACGTTTCCCTGCCCTTACTGTCCCGTCACAAAGATCCAACCTGTATAGTAGTTTATACAAGTACCTGTAAGTAGTATAAAACTCAGCTTCATTCAGACAGGTTTTTGACGAACTACGCAATAAGAGCATTTGACTATCGCCAATTTAGCGCTGATAGCAGTAGTTTGGCCTTAGTTTAGCTTAGCAGTAGTATTCAGAAAGAGACCTTGAAAGAGATTTGAGGGCGCTGCTGTGCCTACATATTTTTTTGTTTAGCTGTCAATACAATAGCGCGTCTGTTCCGTTGTAATCCTATTGCAAAGATAACTTTTTCTTTAGTTTATGATTCAAAATTTCGGTTGAAAGAAACTAGCTGTTATATGTAGTACGAATTATTAGTTCACAATTTGTCCACGAAGGGTCTCTTTCTGAACAAACTAATGAGCGTCCATGCAACTAACATACTTCTACCATTATTTATTCTGTGACTAACACAAACAATAGTACGGCACAGCTACTCCATAGAGATCAGTGGGATGGTCTCACTTAGATCGCTTATCTCCAGCTGGTCGATGAGGCTTTTGCTGACTTTCGCTCTGTCGACTTTTTATTATTTACATACATTTCATTAATGCTTCGTCGACTTTTTGTTTTTTTTTTTTTATATTTTTCCTCGCATTCAACCGAATTTAAAAATTAATAAATTTCAAAGTTTGGACATTGCCTACTTTTTTAATTTCCTATTTAGCCTTATATTTTTGCCGAGTTTTAATAAAAAAATAAAAATAGGTCAAATGCAAACTTTGTATAGTAGGTAAGTACTTTTGTAACCATTTTTTGCTTTATATAAGGCAACTTAATTAAACAAAACGGTGTTCTTAAACTTGCATTATATTTTTGTAGCTGATCCAAACAGAAACTTAAAACTTTACTTACAAACAAACAAAAAATTAAAACAAAACGAAACTTAATATTGAATAGAATGTCGGCAAACGCCTAATAGACCCTTAAAATCGGAAATAATATATAATTGACTAAATGCGAGGTAAAAATATAATAAAAAAACAAAATGTAGGCAAAGCTCTAATGAAATTGTGTATAAATAATAAAAACTCGACAAAGATCGAATGTCGGCAAAAGCCTCTTAGACCTTCTAGCAACAATCTTTTGATGAACTGTATTGGTAGAAAAAGTAGTATGTAGTAGTGTCATTCGCGTTTGATTAAATATTAAAACTCGATTTCCTTTTAGATATCCATCAACGTTATAGGCTAAAAATGCAGTTCCGCGACAAAACGAACAAAGTGCGTTTTTTTTAAAATAATTCGTGTTATACTTAATATTAATGATTAAGACCATGATATGTACCTACCTAGTCTAAGCGATTGATGAGCAGCAAAATAAATAAGGTTTATAAAAAATAATATTTCTATTTTGTCTATTATTTTACCTATTTAAAAAAATATGAGTAGTTTGGCAGAACTTAACTTGCTCGAAAGACAAAATACTTAGAAAAAACTTGGAAGTATGTAGGTACCTAAGAGTATTTAACACTCTGGTAAAGAGTATGCTTGGAAATATGTAGGTACCTAAGAGTATTTGACGGTCTGGTAAAGAGTATGTTTGGAAGTAATAATAATAATAATAAACACTTTATTACACCTTATAAAGAACAAATACAATAACGTATTTTTAAAATACGGCACAATGGGCGGTCTTATCGCTAAGAGCGATCTCTTCCAGACAACCTTTGGATGGATAGAAATTACGAATTAAAAAAAGAACGGTGGTGCAAAACAATACAATAAATCATGCAAAAATGACTACCTACATATTTAATAAACTACATAAACCATACTTACTTACATAAGGTAAATACAACTACAATACATACTTTATAGAACTATACATATACTTAAATATAATAATTAATGCCTAGCATAATAATAAGTATGTAGGTACCTAAGAGTATTTGACACTCTGGTAAAGGGTATGCTTGGAAGTATGTAGGTACCTAAGAGTATTTGACACTCTGGTAAAGGGTATGCTTGGAAGTATGTAGGTACCTAAGAGTATTTGACACTCTGGTAAAGGGTATGCTTGGAAGTATGTAGGTACCTAAGAGTATTTGACACTCTGGTAAAGGTTATGCTTGGAAGTATGTAGGTACCTAAGAGTATTTGACACTCTGGTAAAGGGTATGCTTGGAAGTATGTAGGTACCTAAGAGTATTTGACGCTCTGGTAAAGAGTATGCTTCAAAGTCTGAACCATCGACGTGCACGAGGTCGCAAGCTTGTCGGTATTCTACAGATTGTACTGTGGAGAGTTTGCACAAGAACTGCACAATCTGATTCCCCCATCACCATACGACTCGAAGATCGGCAAAGTGGCATCCTTTTATGGTTGAAATACCTCGCACAAGAACGAAGCGTTACGCTTCTTCATTTATTATAAGAACTGCAAAGGTGTGGAATGCCCTGCCCTCATCAGTGTTTCCGGTAAAATACGAGTATAACCCAGGTGCGTTCAAGTCAAGAGTGAGTCCTAGTGTACCTACTAGGCAAGCGTGCTGTACCTTCGTCCTCATCATCGCTTTCCATCAGGTGAGATTGTCGTCAAACGATTGGCTAGCCCGTAATAAAAAAAAAAACAGTTGCGGATCAAAATCTTGCGCTTTGATTTTAGACCTTATTGTCATGCACCATGGCACAGAATAAATAATAGTACAAATACTATTACGAAGATTGCTGTAGTTCTTATTGAATTTCTTAGTATAGTAGTAGTAGTTACTGCATTAATCTATCTATACTCATAATAAAGTAGTAAGTAGGTAACAAAAAGTCTGTACAATGAAGATAATAAAAAAAATGGCGTAGGATACTTAAAATAAGCTACCGAACAAAAAAATATCATTTTCAAAAAAGGGGTGTAAGTCTGTTCGCGCCGCGTATCACTAAAAAGTAGACCGATTGCGATGCGGTTTTCACAGTTGGATAGCTTAGGGTATGACTTAAAAACTGGTGCACGTGGTATCGTAATCCAATGAGTAAAAGCCGAGCAATCGATAAAAAAACCATAAGACTGCTGAAAGAAGGTACTTATATTCATAGAGCAGTATTTTTTGTTTTTACGTATTCTCACTTCAGTAGGTATATATAAGTAGTTTTGGTCCTGGAATAACATATTAAAAGATACTTCTTGCTCAGAAAAAAAAACCACACTGGCATAGCCGCGGGCACAGCTAGTAATAAATAATGCGACGAGTTTCGGCACTGGGAGAAAAACTAAATACACCAATTATATTCAAAATATTTATTACAATTATATTTAGATACCTACGTATATGGGTTGCGGGTAGAGCTACTCGTTCACCAAAAATAACCATTTTATATCATCCGAAGTCAAAGTCAAAGTATTTTTTATTGTAAATAGGCAAAATAATAGCAATTTTACCAGTCAAAATTAACATCTCATGAACAAGGAGAAAAGCATGAAATATTATAAATATGTACCTACATTAAATCAATAAAATTAGATAAACTATGTATGCTTTGAGTTTGAAAAGGAAATCTCTCTTTCACGTGCCGACTCAAAGTTGAATATCTCGCAAAGGAAAAGGAAATACCCTTCTGACTACCGGTGCTTCTGATTTACGCCCGTCAGAGGAGAGCACCAAGAAACTCAACGGTGATGTAATTTTTCAATCTATATAATTATAAAAAAAAGGCAGAAATAATAATAATATACATGTAAATGACAAATATAAAAGACTGGCTGATGCCCGCGGCTGCGCACGCGTGGTCATTTTAATATATAGCCTTTGACACTTACAAATAACGTGGTTTTCTATTGGTAAAATAATTTTCAAAATCGATTCAGTGGATCATATTCAGAGATTATCCCCTACAACCTCATAAACTCACAAACTTTACCTCTTTATAATATTAATATAGAAGTAAATGATACATGGTACTATTAAGGTATAGAATAGAAGTATAGCTAATATAGATAAAAGTGCCAATGAGATGTCCCACAAACACCAAACTGGGAAAAAAACTTATAAATAAAAAACAAATCACTAAAACAAACCAGGCTGGAGCAATCTCCACATACCCGTTCACGAGTATGACCTGTGTACAAGTCATAACCCTCCTCAACCATTCATCCATCAACGAAAAATAAAAAAGCCAAATAAAAAAAAACCATCAAAGATTTGTCAAGAAGCGAACGAAATTTCTGAGTATCAATTACGGCTCACAATTAAAATGCCTCGTGCCAAATTTAATTTCGTCGCCCACTTCTTTAAAATTTATTCTGTAATAAGCAGCAAAGGCAGTCGTAAAAAAAGGATCCCAGAGAGAAGCGGGGACACTTCCCTCATTAAAATGATTCCAGCTGGAAGCAGAACAATGTTAATGCGATATTTATGCAAATTCTACGAAGAACACAATTCATTGGAATTTATTACTTCCACACGGAGAAGGAACCAGCGCAGTCGCTGTTCACTTTAGTTTGCCTAGGCCCTTACCTATAATCGTTCCTGCCACGTTGTATCATTCTTCTCATATTGTTTGTAAATGTATGAAGGCTATATTATCTGTTTGTTTGTTTTTCGTATGAGGTAGTGCTAGCCTCTGGTGTCAGAGTTTGTCAGGCCGCCCGAGGGCCTCTGACATGGCTTAAGACCAGGCTCTGCCTTTTAAGGGGTTTTTCCATAAATATGCTGGGCCAACCACAAACCTGATAAATGTGAAACTTAACATACATGTTTTTAAGATCATTATCTCTCTAAGACTAAGACAAAAACATGATTAACAAAATTTTCTTCGATACATTTTCTTATCAAAAATTACGTTATTTTTAGTAACGTTTACATTTTTCTAATCAACGGCTTTAGTTTTATGTCTAAAATAAATCTCACAGCAAGAAAATATAGTTTATCATCTAAGATTAAGACAAAATTTATCTAACTAAATTATTAACCTGCCAATAAAATAAATAACTTTTGAGACATACGTCATTTAGCTCCGAGCTAAATTGTGTGTTTAAACAGCGCTCGCGATATTCAACCTTGTTACGCAGGCACTTCAGTGCTTATTGCGGGTAGCGGATGGCAGAGTCCAGGGTAGGTGGCAGGGGAGTGGGGAGTGGGAAACTGTAACCTTGGAGCCTGGCCTTAACGACTGCTATCAATCAATAACGGCCGGGACCGACAGCTTAACGTGCCCTCCGAAGCACGGAGCGATCCAAAACTGCACACAAGTCTATTAAAGTCATTGGTGCGGACCCTATGAAAGAACCCGGCATTTTTGAATTCTAAGTTGCGCTATTGAACCGTTAGGCTACCACCGCTCTATATAAATCATTTTTTTTCCCTAACCTATTGTCAGTGTAAAAAACAGTATTTGAAAAATTAATTTAATTAAATTATTATGATACGGAGATGTTATTAACACCATTACATTACAATAAAATTTAAATTAAACAAACACACACACACACACACACACACAAAATGTAAATATACTCAATTGTAAAAATTATATACCTAGGTGTACCTATTATGTAACTTGTTCCTTGCATAAGGCATGTTGTTATTCGACGGGAGAGTCCTGGCTCCTATAGTACGGGTTTCGAGCCTAGTGTGGGAACCAGGTGCTCCGCTAATATGTATGTTCCTCTAAGCCTTTTTCAAATAAATATTTCTTATATATTATCTAAGTAGGTATAAGTACTTAGTTACCAGGATAACTAAAGGCAAACCTATTTTCTTGCCTGCCTACAAAGACTACTTTCTTAACCGACCTTTATCGAGTTGTCAAAGGAAACCGTTGTTTATTCCCGAGGGGACAAATTGAAGATAAATTGCGGAGCACCTTGCGGGAAGTTGCGGGTAGTACATGATCTCGTGCCCGCTGCGGCTAATGGGACTTTCGAATGGCTGATGTAATCGATAGCGCTCTGCTCGCGTCTGCTTTTTGTGTTTTTAGCGCTAATTGCCCAACTTTCTTCCTAATAAATCGCTTGCTTTTGATACGCGATCATTTATCACGGCTCTCATAATGAAATTCCGCTGGGTTTTTGTATGAATAAATAAAGAATGAATCTCCTATATTTTTGGTGTGGTCGAGCTCGGTTTTGTTAGGTGCAGATGATACGTAGAATATGAGATGAGTAGCTTTCCCGCAGTGTACATATCGGCTTAGAAACATCCTCACTCGTGCATGTAGAAATTTTGTAAAAAGCCTTTGCCGGGGAAATGGAGTAGTAAGTATGAATATTTCCAGAGCGACTTTTTGAGAGGGACCAGCCTGTGTCACATGGGATTTGGCTCGTGAGTATTTCCACTAGGACATCGCTCTCCAAGATTATAAGAAGGTAGGCAATACTTACCTTATACATAATCTATAAGTAATACAATATTGCCGATAAAATGAAGCCTTGAGCGTTTTGATACAATTTTTATAATTACTTAAAAGTAACATGTTCTGTCATGTTCTTATTGTAAGCGTCGATCTCGTAGTCGCCCGCCGGCCAAGTTAAATACACGCCGGCAATGTTAAAATTTATATTTTTAACTAAGTTCGTGTTTGTTAGGTATATCATTATTTTTAATTTTAGTTCCAACTTACCAGTGAGCTTGAACAAACATCATACCCCCCACACGGGGGGGGGGGGGGGGGGTTCAAACACCCCCGAAATTCCTTAGTACACCGTATTATACACGGAAAGACTGGAAGCTCAATTTATAATGAAAATTTACAAAAAAAAACACTTTTTTATACTACTACTTTTTTTTTAACTGCACTTTTTTTAAAAAGTATCTCCACAACAATGGTCAAAATATGTGATTAAAGATACCCGAAAATCGCTCGCTTAGTGTAGTTTTTTGAAAAAACAAGTGCCACAATTTAGAGAACCAGGGGAGTAGCACAAGATTTAACCTTAATAATAATAACCTTATAAAAAAACCTTTTTGGTTTCATAAACCAAAATTAAAGGAGAAATATAAAGGAAAATATTTAAAAAATAGGCACAATGGGAGGTTTTATCGCTAAAAGCGATCAACATATAAACAAGACATAATTTCAAAACTAAAACTCGACTATGGTCGTGTGAGTAAGTGTTTCGCCTTCACTCTATAAATGAAGTCGAATCGATTGATACCTCTGTTGTTAAAATCGGACCAAGTGTTTAGTTTGAATACATTACCCTTCCTTAGATTCGCCGTAGTTGAGTAAAAAAATATAGCCTATGACATCCATATACCCATACATACATACATACATACATACATACATACATACATACATACATACATACATACATACATAGACTTTTAAACTCATTACCCTTCCCTTGCTTCGCCATACTCGGTTCGCTAGCTCTGGTCCAAAGCTCGGCAAACCCCCCCCCCCCCCCCCCCCCGAAGTGAATTCCTGGCTACGGCCTTGCAAAGAGGTCACCCTAAATCCGGCTACACAATCTTTGAATTGTCCCCTGGTGTAAGAAAGTTTAGGATGTATAAGTACCTACCTACCTAACAATTTTTTAACTACTTTTATCTATTTTATCACATTTTATTGAACTTAAAATGAAGGCATGTTGGCGCGTTGGTTCATCCATCTATTATTATTATTGCTAATAATAAAGTAGGATTTAGAAAAAGTCTGTACATTGAACATAGTAAAAGAGCCATACCCTGAGCCATTTTTAAACTAAGCATATTTTTTATAATCTTGTCTGTGTCTGTTTGTCTGTTCGCGCATCACGTAAAAACTACTGGACCGATTGCGATGCGGTTTTCACTGTTAGATAGCTTAGGATTTGACTTGAAAACTGATGTACTTAGTATCTCAATCCGATAAATACATGCCGAGCAATAAAAAACTATTTGACGTATGAACAAAGTTTTCTGAAATTCGCTACATATATTGTACTTTTGGTTTTGGAATAACTCATAGGATCATTATATCCCCGAAAAATTTAAACACGGGCAAAGCCGCGGGCATAGCTAGTAGAGTATAGGTATGGATATATATCTCGACGTACAGAAACCAACCTACCTAGGTCACACCTGCGGGGAAATTGACGATAGCAGTTTTTAATTCTCTTTTAATTTACCGCCAGTAAATCAGAAGGTCCGGACAACTGACAAGTTGCGGTTCGGTGCGCGAACGAACACGCGCCGTCATTTGCACTGTTGCATAACTTCATTTCCTGGGAATGTGACACTCATTGGGTCGTCGGTGTGGCTGTGAATGTAGGTGCACGGGTGGTGAACGACACCGCAATAACTATTTCAATGCATTCAATGACTTCATCCTAATTGACATATCATCAGCTCGAAGCCGTCCACTGTGAGGTAAACAATAAACATGGCCTCGCTTATAATACTTGGCGTGACGTGGACATAGAGATGTATTAGTGGCTCTGCGAGCTGTAGACCTCGCGCGTACAAACTTTTTAGCAAACATTCTAGCGGTGCACAGTAGCGCCATCTAGTTACCTTATTGTAACACTAACATTAATAATTAAGATGTTCCATCAATCCCTACTTAGTAGGTAAAGGGCTAATTCCACAGGTAGAAACCGAAAAGTGAGAAATTTACTATATTTAGAGGAGCTATTCTGCTCATCACGCCGAAGATCCTCATCAGGTCTTCACCAAATTGTTAACGTTTCAAATGAAAAAAGAACCATTTAAATTAGATTTAATATGGCGGACATATTCAGTAGCACCCTTTTTACACCTTTTTTGAGGGATTTTTGATTGGGCGGGTCCCAATCAAAAATCCCCGACGAATAAAAAAATCTTAAAAACTAGCTCAACCTGTACACCAAGTTTCGTCTAGAGCGGTTGAGAAATGCGATCTGTAGAAGAGAACAGCCGGAAATCCGGACAAACATCAGGACATACGAATGAATTTTTGCCGAAGCTGAAACAGAGACGCTTCGCTCGCTTCGCGCTCGCTCAGTCAATTATGTACATGAGAATTGGTGATCTCGTGATCTCAGTAAATGTTGAAAGTCAGGCACACGGCAGTTTCCTGCTGCACGTGGCTGTACACACAAAAATTAGACGGACGCCAAGAAGAATAAAAACATCAGGTAGGTACCGGAATTACCGGACCGTAGCATTTCGGTAGTAGCCATAAAATGCTCTTAATGTTTTTATTTTGTGTATTTGTTTTTTTGCCATAAATAAAGCTATGTCTATGTCTATGTCTATGTCTATGTCTATGTCTATGTCTATGTCTATGTCTATGTCTATGTCTATGTCTATGTCTATGTCTATGTCTATGTCTATGTCTATGTCTATGTCTATGTCTATGTCTATGTCTATGTCTATGTCTATGTCTATGTCTATGTCTATGTCTATGTCTATGTCTATGTCTATGTCTATGTCTATGTCTATGTCTATGTCTATGTCTATGTCTATGTCTATGTCTATGTCTATGTCTATGTCTATGTCTATGTCTATGTCTATGTCTATGTCTATGTCTATGTCTATGTCTATGTCTATGTCTATGTCTATGTCTATGTCTATGTCTATGTCTATGTCTATGTCTATGTCTATGTCTATGTCTATGTCTATGTCTATGTCTATGTCTATGTCTATGTCTATGTCTATGTCTATGTCTATGTCTATGTCTATGTCTATGTATATGTCTATGTCTATGTCTATGTCTATGTCTATGTCTATGTCTATGTCTATGTCTATGTCTATGTCTATGTCTATGTCTATGTCTATGTCTATGTCTATGTCTATGTCTATGTCTATGTCTATGTCTATGTCTATGTCTATGTCTATGTCTATGTCTATGTCTATGTCTATGTCTATGTCTATGTCTATGTCTATGTCTATGTCTATGTCTATGTCTATGTCTATGTCTATGTCTA
Organism: Alsophila aescularia; assembly: GCA_946251855.1. NCBI lineage: Eukaryota > Metazoa > Arthropoda > Insecta > Lepidoptera > Geometridae > Alsophila > Alsophila aescularia. The sequence continues at coordinate 49,839,900 of OX276375.1, forward strand.
TGTCTATGTCTATGTCTATGTCTATGTCTATGTCTATGTCTATGTCTATGTCTATGTCTATGTCTATGTCTATGTCTATGTCTATGTCTATGTCTATGTCTATGTCTATGTCTATGTCTATGTCTATGTCTATGTCTATGTCTATGTCTATGTCTATGTCTATGTCTATGTCTATGTCTATGTCTATGTCTATGTCTATGTCTATGTCTATGTCTATGTCTATGTCTATGTCTATGTCTATGTCTATGTCTATGTCTATGTCTATGTCTATGTCTATGTCTATGTCTATGTCTATGTCTATGTCTATGTCTATGTCTATGTCTATGTCTATGTCTATGTCTATGTCTATGTCTATGTCTATGTCTATGTCTATGTCTATGTCTATGTCTATGTCTATGTCTATGTCTATGTCTATGTCTATGTCTATGTCTATGTCTATGTCTATGTCTATGTCTATGTCTATGTCTATGTCTATGTATATGTCTATGTCTATGTCTATGTCTATGTCTATGTCTATGTCTATGTCTATGTCTATGTCTATGTCTATGTCTATGTCTATGTCTATGTCTATGTCTATGTCTATGTCTATGTCTATGTCTATGTCTATGTCTATGTCTATGTCTATGTCTATGTCTATGTCTATGTCTATGTCTATGTCTATGTCTATGTCTATGTCTATGTCTATGTCTATGTCTATGTCTATGTCTATGTCTATGTCTATGTCTATGTCTATGTCTATGTCTATGTCTATGTCTATGTCTATGTCTATGTCTGTCTATGTCTGTCTATGGCTATGTCTAATATTTTACTTACTCCCATGATCCCATAGCACCACCTAACAATTTAAAAACGTAGTAAGTACCGATTTATGTTCTGTCTCCAGGTGCTTTACCAAATCTCCGCACATCGCATCTCGTCCTTTCACCAGGAATACCTGCTATAGAAATTCGTTTACAAGCTAAAAGCTTTCCATTTGCGGGGTAAAACGCCTAGGTATGAAGCTAGATGCGTTCCTTACACGTGCTATGAAGAAAGGATTTATCACCGATTGGGTCTAAAGAGGTTTCCAAAATTCCTAAGATTATACTTAAATCCGTAACAAAGTTTTAAGCAGATGTAAATTTCTATACATAAGGAATTAGTTGTTCATTACTCGTTCCGTAGGTAATACTTATTTACCCTATTGTAGGTATCTACTATAATTAAGTAAAGGTACGTAATATTGGCCCCGGGAATAACAGTTTTACCTCAGAAAAATGAGATGTCCACGCGGGTGCAGATAGGTAATCTTCTATCTATCTATCTATACTTATAATAAAAACGAAACAAGTCTATATAAAGAAGATAATTTAAAAAAAATATGTCTAGGTTACATAAAATGCTGCTTTAAATACTGAACAAGAATTTAACATTTAAAAAAATCATGTCTGTCTGTTTGTTTGTTTGTCTATGTGTTTGTTCACGTATCACGCAAAAACTACTGGACCGATTACGATGCGGTTTTCACTGTTGGATAGCTTAGGGTTTGCCTTAAAATCTGGGGTCATACTTAGTATCTTACTCCGATGATTAGATGCCGAGTAATCGATAAAAACTATTAGACGGCTGAACGAATTTGGAAGAAATGTAGTATATTGTACTGTAGAGTACTTTTGGTCCTGGAATAACACGTATGGGCTACTTTTAAATGAAATGACCACGCGGGCAATGCCGCGGGCCCAGCTAGTATATAATAATTTTGTAGGTAGATAGGGAAACAGACCAGGAAGAGTAATTTTGCGAATAGGTTGCATCACGTAGGTATCACGTTTTGAAGTATGTACTTGCAAGTTAGTAGTGAGTGCCTCAGCAGCTTTAAGTTAGTGGAAGTTCCCGAATGTAAATCAGGTAGGAGGTTCCTTGTGCAACAATGTTCGTACATATTGGTACCTTGATTGGGACCTTCCCTGATCATGTCGGTTTGACTAGTAGGTACTAAATCTGTAAAGTTGGTAGTAGCAACTATGGCAGGGGAGAGCAGTACCACTATTACGAGCTGCAGTAGTAAACGCTCTTGACGTTACAACTCAAGCAAAAGTATCTACGTGACTGACCGGTAAGACAATACAGTGGTTAGAGTCCGACTTACGAAAAAAGTCTCACAGACGCGGCGCTAGGCACTTGTAAAAGCGAAAAAAAAATAAGCGTTCAACGTTAGTTCCTCTTATCGCCGCTACTTCTTTCGTGAGACGGATTGTCAGTTTACATGTTTTTGGTATTATGGGTCACTATTTCTACAATGGCTATCGTCAGTTAACGCTGCTGCAGTAGTTATGTACTGGCATTTATCATCGTGAGTGAGTGGAGCTGGGTTACATTATTACAATTTTAGTAGGGATTGATAATATTTTGTAAAATAAAATGTATACACCTATGTTACTAGTTGATAATGTAGCTTTATATATGTGAAAGAATGTTTAAAATCGGTTCAGTATTTTTTAAGTTAAACCTTTATATTTTTGTAACTATAATCGTATTTTACTTTATCTAAAGAGATCTGATTTTTTGTTTTAAACAAATATTCAAACAAACAAAAAAAAAGAAATCTGTTTACTCTAAAATGAAAAACACTATCGCTTGCTCGATGAAGGCTCTTACAACGCCATCTAGCTGGATTCGGGTGAACCAAAATGACAATGCGTTTGCTAGCCGCTGTTTTTTCTCTGTCTTTTTCATATATTTAGAAAAAGACAAATGCTAAGAAGGCGCCAGCATGACGGCGTAAAATCTACAGTTCTTCACGTATTGTCTATTTCTATTGAAGTAGAGTTAGCCGAACTTTAATAGAGCTATAGATTAATAGTGTCAAATAGTTCCGCTATTTGCGCTGCGCTGGATTTCTTACAAAAATGTTACGATACTCGATACAGATACAGATTGCGAGTACAGATTTGAGCGTTTGATTGAACTCATAATAGAGGTACAGGGCATGGAATCACGTAGACTGTCACAGTTGGATGCTGCGCCATGTTCCAAGACTGGCAGCAGATGGTTGTCGGAAGGAATGAATCTTTCACAAACTTTTAGGTGATAGAAGCTTTTACACTTTGTTGACGCGTATTTAAATATTTTCTTATCATATTTATTGTATGCAAGTGTCTGTTATTTTTACTCGACAGAGGAGGTTATGTTTTTGGGTTGTATGGTAGATAGATAGATAGATAGATAGATAATACTTTATTGTACAACAGTTTCCAAAAATTTACAACAAATAGGAACAATCTTATAACTAAACACTTAAAAACAAACACTTATATACAACGGGCGGACTTATCGCTAAAAGCGATGTCTTCCAGTCAACCTTTGGATGGAAAGAAATTTTGAAGTGAGAGAGGATGGTGGTGTAAACAATTAAAACAAATATATATATATATATAAATATATATATATACATATATATATATATATATACATATAACAGAGGTAATAGGGATGGTATATATATATATATATATATATACCATCCCTATTACCTCTGTTATTCTCCGTGCACGGTTGTCTGGCAGAGATCGCTCTGAGCGATAAGACCGCCCATTGTGACACATTATTATTAATTTTGTTTTTTTTTTAGTTCTAAGATTTTTATTTGTGTGGTTCAATAAAGAGTTATCTATCTAGATAGATATATCTATCTATGTATATATATATATATATATGTGTATATATATATATATATATATATACACACATATATATTGTATGTTTGTTTGTAAACGGCTTGATGGATTTTGATAAATGAGGTATCATTGGATTCATCTTAATCACGAGAGTGCTATAGGATATATGAAGTGTCAAGAAAACTAATATAGCATCTTACACCTGCAATATTGTATTTACGACAGAACAAAAAATGCCTAACACCTACCGAGTGAGGTATCAAAGTGAAGGGCTTTAAAATACCATTCCATTTTAAGTTCAAAAACTAAAACCCGACTATAGTCGGGTACACATAACCTATGACACTCTATACCTGAAAACGAATCGATTGACACCTCGCTTGTCAAATTCGAACCAATGGAAGCGACGCTATGGTGGAACATCCACATAACCACATACTTACATAGCCACATCCATACATAGTCTGTTAGACTCATTACCCTTCCCTTGCTTTGCTGTAGACGGGTAAAAATACTTGTATAATTCTTTAACCTAAACAGTAAGCAATTGTCTTTCAAGATTCTTACTTTTCTATATTAGATTATGCAAGTTATGTAAGTACTAGTCCAATGTAGCACATGCAACTAATAAAGAAAAGTAAAATATATAAGTAAATAGGAAACATTAAATTTATTACTTTTGCAGGCGGTCAGCTCGCATCGCATTGCGTCCGTCCGCTAAATGCAAAAACCTGACACAATTTTATTCAATAGACACACACAGTACAGTCACACAGTCGGGTTTTTGTATTATTTTATAATATTTTTTACTTGTTATCAACAATATTTCTTAAGGACATATACATATTACGTATGTAAGTATCTACAAAATTAACATTGATAGGTTACTGAGGTATATGCGACCCTGTTTTCCCCTACAACCCCAAAGTTAATCTCACGGTAGTGAACTGTGCGTTGGTAAATACCCTGTTGTTGCTGAGTCAGCCCGAAGACTGGCGCCTTCGTCACCCTCCGCTCATTACGTACCTGTCCCGTGCATGCTTCGCTGCCGACTTCCCCATAAAACGGCAGCCTAAATGTTGCATTAAAAGCGGCATAATTTTTTATACAACTGTCTCGGTTTTTTCTATGTATTTCGTGTTACTGAAGCCAGTCGCGATGCAGCACATATTGTTGGAAATTATACTGTCTGATCCAAGAAGGATTTAACCACTCAACCGCTTTGTGTTACACAGCACTATGCTCAGCTAGGTAGGTAGATACTCGTATATTTGGATCTTTATTAAGTAAGTTCATCTAAAGTGTTATCGGTTTTTTAAAACCATTTGCCTATACGTACCAAATGTTATCCCGTTCAAATCCCGTTCGAATCGAGAACGATTTGTTCATTGATTAGGGCGGTATCGCGGCTCCAGCCGTGAGTGGTTCCGTTTATACTCGGTGTCAATATTCGCTCGGTACATTTGCTTCCAATTCAATTCCACAGTCGGCTCGTTGCAGCGTCGAATGAGCCATCGGCGGGATTGTCTCGCGCCCTTCGGTATACGCCTCAAAAGACCAGGACTCGATTCTGTTAACTATTGAACCGCGATAACGCAAGTCGATAGCTAGAATATTTTTACGTTTTTTTTTCATTTACCACTTAAAAGTGCGAGAAGCAAACTTTAGTGGGAAATATAAAAAAAAACTAAAAAAAACTGAAAATTTTACCAACATTTTCACTTCCAGCACTTTTAAGTGGTAAATGAGAAAATTTCGCAAACATTTTCTAGCGATCGACTTGCGTTATCGCGGTTAAATAGTTAACAGAATCGGGGCCCAGCACGCTTCTCCAACCATACAAGTCTTGTGATACAAAACGTATGTAGGTAAAGTGGTATATGAAGCGATGAACTTTTCTTGTCTTAGATAAAATTTATAAGTTTAGATGAAACTGTCTTTCCAGGTCGCGACATATCTTCGTACTTTCGTTATCTTTCTTGTGCTGTACTAGGTTGCAGAGTAGATAGGTTGGGGACTATTATGTGTTATTGATTTGTTATCGTTACTTATGGTGCCAAACTCCAGCCCAATAGTGGACTGCTAATTAAGGTGAGCTAGTCCCGGAGTTGCAAAAAAATGCAAAGTTAAAATAATACAATTTATTAATAAAAGTTACATTTAAATTATAATTAAGTAATGTGTCTCTAATGGTCGATGTGAGAACCAAGAGTGAAGGTAGCGCGGGCCGAGGCATCCGGTGTCCCATGGCGGCGACATGTTGGCGGCTCACGTTGCGCTGCGTCGGCGCCTCGTGATTGCTGTTACCGCGTTGTGCAATTCCTAAGTAGGTAAATCGCGTCAGCGGTTTCCAGGTGTCACCGACATATAACATGCTAAGGTATTTTCACATTGTTAACATGGAGTAGGTATCTCTAAACATTATAAATAAGGTAAACACCACTTCGGTAAAGTGACTTCAATACGCCCACCTGGAATATGATAGATAATTCTCCACGAGCTATTATCCATGAAAGTCTTGGAAGATTCTAGATGTAAGTAGATACAAATAAAATTAAGGAAAATATATAAGCACAACTTGTAAAAAGCTAACAAATGGAATGGCTTGAAGAAACTCACACTATACCTACTTAAGTGTCATACCATGCCTACCTATGATACTCAATTGGCCAAAAATGTACTAAATGTAGCATCATTAAGTAAATTATTTATCTCGTAGTTACCTGCGATTTTGGACAGAAAATTAGAACATATTATGTGTGCGAAAAGCGGCTGGTAGAAAATGTATGAGGAGAGCTGAAGACTCCTCCTTCATAGCAAGTTGTGAAAAGGTTATGCAATCGGCAAATTGAATCTTACCATATATTTTTTCTTTTTTATCTTTCATACTCTCATTTGATAACCAGTTATGAAACAGTGAATAAAAATAAATTTTTAGTAGCTATTTATGAAAACGGCACAAGGGCATTTTGCCCCACTGGAGCATGGAACCGAAAAATTTGCTGAATGTCTACCAATAAACTAGGGGAGATCATTGAGAAATTAAAATTATTCAGCCTATTACGTATCTTTACATTCCGAGAAACCAATTCAAGTTTTTTGGTGTTTTCTCTATTTACATTCCAATTATTTTTCTATATCAATGATTTTTCTGAAGTACTTATTTAGTTTTTTAGTTATAGTAGTATCAGTCCAATTATTGTAAAGAAATACCGTACCTACTCGTTTTATGTTTCGAAAGAGTCCTGGGTTCTATAACACGGGTTTCGAACCTAGTGTTCCTCTGGCAAAAGGAATATGTAGGGGAAAGGTGTACGAGATGATCCCTCGATGTATGATGATTCTTTGACATTGTGATGAAACTCCCTACTAATGCTATTTCGCTGACATTAGGATTAAGTGTAGTCCCCGACCCCCCAGCCGCCTAATAGACCATCATGGCGGCGTCAGCGACGAGTACTGTGCTATATCCATTTTTTTTGTGGTTCTAACCTAAATAAAGACTAACTTTGAGGCAGGGTAACTTTTTTGTATTATTATTATCAAAACTAACGTAGTTATTAAACATTTTAAAGATAAAAACGGAAGTTACTCACGTATGAGTTTATTTTCAACTTTATTGTACTTTGTTTTATGTAATGAATGTCAAAACTTAGAAATTAATTTATGGTACTTGAGATAAAAAAGTTGGGTTTGGAGCGAGACGATATTTGTGCTTGCGTACAAGATTATTCCAAAGAATTAATTACCTACGGTAGTAAAAAGAAGAAAAAATGTATTCATTTACAAAGTAGTGTCGCGTTATAATAACAGTATAAATAAATAAATATATTCGGGACAATTCCACACCAATTACCTAGCCCCAAACTAGGGTACCTTGTACTATGGGCACTAAATAACGGATAAACATACATAGATACGAATATAACATCCATGACTCGGAAACATACATTTCTGCTCATCACACAAATCATCAATAAATAAACATTAAGCATAGGATGAAAACTAGACCATTATTTCATTATAAATGTAGATTTAGTAGTTATTAAAGATAATTACTTATTCTAAAAGGATTAAAGGAACCCTTGTAGGATCACTTCGTTATCTGTCTGTCTGTCTGTCAAGACCTTTTTTTTCAAGATGAAATTAATATCAAATACCTACCTACTCAAGTCTGCAATCACTTGGAGCTGTGAAAAAACAAACTTCTAAGTCAACGTTATCAAAAAATACGGCTGTTTTTGCCGTATATTTTGACACTTGCAAGGGAATCAAACCTATAGAGTATTTCTCACTTACCTAGAATCACTAAATTTGCTCAAGTATAGAGAAAAATCAGAATACCGTAAACTTGTATATACATCACAAAAATGTCAATGTATGGCGCCAACAGTTTTGCAACAGCAAAGTTAAGTTTGTAAGGTACCCTCAGTGCGCGAGTTCGACTCGCACTTGGCCAGTTTATTATTTTTTATAAACTTGGATACGTACCATAAATAAACAACGTTATTTTTTTTAATATTTATTAATAACGTACTCAGTATTTTAATTAAATTATCATCGGAAATCCTATACGATCATCTTTCCCGTCCGCAGGGATCATCGGTGTACTTGATGATCATTTAGTACACTTTTCGAAAAGAAATCAAATTTTAATGAAACATAATAAATTGGAAAATGTAAGTATGCTAATGCTTAGATAAATAAACTTACTGGTCAAAGCCGCTTTAAAATTGAAATTATGTTCAGTGTTCTTTGCCATATTATATGTATTCTCCCATAGAGGGTCCATCTCGTACACCTTTCCCCTACCCTCTAAGCCTTTTTCCAAATGAAATATTTTCATTTTCTGAATGAAGAGACTAAGTTATAATGAAATTAAAGACGTAATTTGTGTATAATTTCAATTGTAAAAATACTTTTTAAGAACTGTTTCTTAATTTTAAAAGGAAATTACCGTAGCGCCGGTAGCCCCATACGATCAAGCTACTGAAACTGCACACGAGCATTCATGTTATTTGCTTATGTAAATTTAGATACATCCCCATATTGTTGGTATTGCACTAAACACACATCGAGATATACAGAGCTAAAGCCACTCCACTTAAATTCCGTTACGCAACACTCTAGGTAAATGCGTTCCTTGAACCACGAACTTCTATCTAGATTAGATAGTTAAAAGCCATGTTATTTTTTTCAAATCTTCGGGAAGTTTCTCCCCTCGGCCTGATACAAAATGTTCAGAAGTTTACGTATCGCGAAAACTTCGCCAGTAGATAACTTTAAAACAATATAACCCTAACTTAAAACAATATCTAATTTTTTTAGTAACTTCGAAAAGATTTCGGATTATAAAGATATCTGCTGAGTTTTTCAAGGGTGCTTGGTAATTTTTAAATGGTTGAAGAAATCTTGATTAGAATACCGAAGGGTCTGTGCTGAAGACAGAGTATCAACTACCAAGAGACTGACGACCGGTTGGCCGAATGGTTAGTGACCCTGACTTTGAAGTCAACCAACGGTCACGGGTTCGAATCCCGCTAGGTACAATCGTTTGTGTGATGAGCAAAAAATGTTTGTTTCCGAGTCATGGATGTAATATTCGTATCTATGTATTATCCGTTGTCTAGTACCCATAGCACAGGGTATCCTAAACTGGGTAAAATACCTGTGTATTTCACCCAGTTTGGGGCTAGCCAGCAATTACCTGGGTAATTGGTGTGAATTGTCCCGGATATTACTAGTAATTAATTTACTGAATGCGTCTTAGTAAGGGTACCTAACAAAGAAGTTTTGTGTCATTTTTGATCACTTTTGTAAATGGTAAAAAAAAAACTTTTCTGTTTCAACCTCCCCCCCATATTACCGCCAGTCTGAAAAAAAAACAAAAAATTGATTTAAAAAAAATAAAAAATTATTGAACCTGTTCACAAAATTTCACGAGAATCGGTTGAGAAATGCGACCTGTACATGAGAACAGCCGAATATCTACCGGACATCCGCAGGATATACGAAAGCATTTTTGCCCAAGCTAAAACGGAGACGCATCGCTACCGCTTCGCACTCGCTCGGTCAATAATACTATGCCGTACCGTCATAGTTCGTTCTTTTGTAAAATACTAGCATTCGTACATCATTATAAAACACAGTTGCCAAACACATCTGTCTGTCTGTTTAGGCTAATCTCAGAAAGTACTCAATCGACTTTATTACGGTTTTTACCATTGCAGAGTTTGATTTCAGAGGATGGTGTTAATATTTTCCAACAAAACAAACGCTCTTTTTGAAAGAGTAGTTAACTAACTTAGGTTACTGACATTTAGCAGTTGTTAAGCATGTCATACTGAATTGGAGGCTGGAGGCTAAGAAGCGTCGTAAAGGGGCGATCAGTGGATAGGAAATTGAGAGGCCGCGGGCTTATATGCACGGAAACGAAGGCTCCCATCTTCCTGCCACGCAGCCCTGCCATGAACAATGTGTGGTCGGGCAGGACTGCTGTACTCCACACTACTCATAAATCAAAGAGGACCACTTTTGTTTAGATTTATGCTATACACACGTAATGTGCGATTTGGGATTTTTGACAATCCAAGTACAGTAAAAAAAAACAAATTCACTCCACGCGCAAAGTCATCGAGTACGTAATCGCACCTTTTACCTAATCTCCCGGGTGTAACAGCAAGGTGTAGCAAGGTGCAAGGTGTATCTGTACGAAAAAGTCTGTACAATAAAGATAATTAAAAACAAAATGGTCTAGGGTACTTAAAATAAGCTACTTAATAAGAATAGAACATTTTTTAAAATCGTGTCTGTCTGTTTGTTAGTTTGTCTGTATGGTTGTTCGCGTATCACGTAAAAACTACTGGACCGAGTGCGATGTTTCTCAATCCGATCAGTGGTAAAATTATTTTGACGGCTCAAGGAATTTTGATCAAATGTTGGTATATTGGTATTTTAGGTCTTGGAATAGTACATATATTACTTTTAACCTAGAGAAATGACCACGCGTGCGAAGCCGCGGGTACAGCTAATAATAATCGGCTAATACTTATAATAAAGCAATATGAACGAAATTGTCTTTACAAAGAAGATAATTTAAAAAAATGCTCTAGTGTACTTAAAATAAGCCACTGAATAAGAATTCATTATTTTTTAAATCGTGTCTTTCTGTTTGTCTGTTTGTTTATTAGTTTGTCTGTATGTTTGTTCGCGCATCACGTAAAAATTACTGATCCGATTGCGATGCGGCTGTTGGATAGCATAGAGTTTGACTTAAAAACTGGGGTACTTCTTATCACAATCAGATCAGTAAAAGCCGAGCCATCGATAAAAACTTTTTCACGGGTGAAGGAATTTATATCAAATTTTGGTATACTCGTATTGGTATTTTCTTGGAATAGTACAAAGAGTAGTTTTAACCTAGAGAAATGACCAAGGGTGCGAAGCCGCGGGTACAGCTAGTAAACTAATAAAGTTAATATTGGGGGGTTTTAAACGCGTGCTCCTACATGGTAAACAGTTTTCGGCTGTTTGTTGGTGCTAGGCACACATAGAAAATTCTTTATTGCACACAAAAGATAGGTGCATAGGCGAACTTATGCTAGCAAGCATTATCTTCCAGTTAGCCTCGATGTATTGTGATGTTTTTATTGCGGATTAGTGCCTATTTTTTAAGTAAAACCCTTAAAATTTAAAACCGTTTACATAGAAGACCTCGATGAAGTTTTCAGTAACCGCGTCAACTACCATTTGTCCAGTGTGAACACTGAATTAAAAAGTACTTACTAAGCGCTATAACATAAAGCAAATAGTTGGCCCAGTAATTGTAACGCTTAATGAAAAAGGTTTGAATAATTAATAATTTTAATTTATAAATGAGTTAAGCAAATTAAACAGCGGACTTTGAATGTTTTTTTAATTGCTTGAAACATTAACATAAACAATTATTAGTTGAAAAAAGCTTTCATAAAATCTTATGCCCTGTTTTCCATTTACAACTGAAAAAACACAGTGAAAACACTTTTTAACGGAACCGCAAACCGGCGAACCGTAATGTCAAGTTCAAGCGGGGGAAACTTTATTCACCTTTACCACCCTTCACGGACGAAACAGAAGACGAAGTTAAACGTTTACATAGCTAGCGGTACGTACCGTAGCTTTGATTGCTTCTGCAGATAGTTAGGGACGCCGGTAAGATCTTAGAAAATGTGGTTGCGATAAGGCGAAGCAGGTTAGTAATAGTACGCTGGAGTGCGGAGACACTGCGGGGGTCAGTCAACTCTCAACCTTAGTGAGGAATTTTATTTACGGTTAAAGTAGATAATAGTTACTGTGCATGTTGACTCTTTATACTAACCAAGGAACTGGTTAGTCAGTTGAATGGCTAGCTGTATTTTTATTCCGTTTACAACAACATTTAATGGTCATAGCTTGTAGCTCGGTACTTTATTGTCATTTTAATCTTTAATTTCATTATTTGTAATTTAATTTGTAATTTCATTATGTTTTATTATAGTTTCCGTCATTAAAAACATAGTTTTTTGGTGCTCTTTTCTCTAACGGGCGTATTCCCGAAGCATTGGTAGAGTCAGAAAGGTCACCTTTTTCCAGTTTTAAGGAAGGAAAATTTCCTTTTCGAACTCAAAGCATACTTTGTTTACCTAATTTAATTGTTTTGATCTATTGATAACATTTTATGTTTTTCTCCTTGTTCATGTTGACTTGTAAAAGTACTATTATTTTGCCTATTTACATCCTAAAGTGTTACGGCATGCTAGCGCCTACCTATAAGTCTATACCGCACCCTGCCCGTGGTCCACCCTAGTCCAATAATTTAACAATAAATTTTCGTGAGATCTGATATTCTTATTACTATCCCAAACAGTACGCAGTGAATAAATCAGCATTAATCAAAACATGTAAAGTAGATAGTTCACCTGCCTTTAATTAAAACACTGCGTACTTGCACTCCCACAGAGGGCGCTCTTGATTAAGGACACAAAGCATAATTGAGATAACACTCTAGCTAGATGAGAACGGTCTTAACTTCTCAATTGATTAAGCTTTGAATAAAATTACATTGCAAACTTGTGGTATCTAGGATTTTAGTTCTGCTTCTTCGGTGCGAAACATTATAATCTGTGGTATCTATTACTTAATTATATATTATTGTATAGTATAGCGATGGGAAGCGGCTATGGCCTACTGTTTGAAACCTTTTTGATCAACTTTCAGGAGGAAGCTTCCCAATTCAACTATATTTTTTAACACGTTTTTTAAGTCTCTTTCTTGTTTGTCGTTCCGGGTGGAGATTTTGTAACTCAAATTAGGAGCACTTCCCGATTAGCTATCTGGCTGAAACTTTCAGGGTAGCTTACGACTTTATGACAATGAATAAAAAAAAAGCTCTTAGGTTTTTTTTTACATTTGCTGCTTGTTAATTCCCCCAAATCTCAACATTTCTTATTTGGACGATTTGTTTTTTATTCGATAAGGTATATACTAGACTTGGAGTGTGTTCCCATATACCTACCTACATTTCATCAAAATTGGTTCAGTAGTTTTTTTTTCAATACATTTGCAGTTGTTTTTTTTACATAGATACTTATTTCTAAACTAGCTGTACCCGCGGCTTCGCACGCGTGTTCTTTTCTTTAGGTTCAAAGTAGGTACCATAATGTGCTATTCCAGGACCAATATACCAACATTTGAACAAAATTTCTTCAGCCGTCAAAAATACTTTATCAATTGCTCGGCTTCTAACTCACCGGATTGAGATACCAATTACACCAGATTTAAATAAACCCCTAAGCTATCTAGCAATGAAAACTGCATCGCAATCGGTTTTAGTAGTTTTTACGTGATGCGTGAACAAACAAACAAACATACAGACAAACAGAAAGAAAGAAAAGAATAACAAAAAAAAATGTTCAATACCTTTTTTAAGCACTCAAGAGCATTTTTTTCATTTGAATTCATTTAGTAGTATGGGTGCGATGCGCAGTCAAGATACGGACAAACATACAGACAAAATTAAACAGTTTGGCTTCAGTATCGAATATAGACAACCATCCAAAAAATATTTTTATTACTTAATTATTAACATAACTTTGGACCCATATCCCGCAGAAACCCTTTACTTTTTCGGGATAAAACGTGTCCTCAATTTTAACCCATCATATAACTTAAGACAGTGCCAAGTTGCATCAAAACCCGTCCATTACTTTCAGCGTGGTACGTGTTCTTTTAAATAAGTTTCAATCCCTAAATAATAACCCATTTTTTTTCGATATGTAAAGTATCCTATGTCCTACCTCGTAGTACGAACTCAAATCATACCAATTTTATTTTGAATTCATCCAGTAGTTCCGGCGGCGTGATGCGCGGCTAAGATACAGACTGACATACATACAGACAAAAATGAAAAAACATACAGTTTAGGCTTCATAATCGAATATAGAGTAATTTCCAAAAAAATAACACTATATCTTTAATGTACACAATTTGGACCCATATCCCACATGAACCCTTTATTTTTTCGGGACAAAATGTATCCATAATTTTCACCTATCTTACGATCTTATATTTTTTTTTTTTTTTTTTTTGAGGGGGGAAATTCCTTCGCACTTCCCTTCCACCACGGGGGGTGATGGAAGGGGGTATGTGGGGCTCGCACCCACTAAAACCCCCCCGTGAGCCGTCCTCCACCGAGGTGGGGCAAGATGGGGTCGCGGTAGCATTCTACCATCTTGCCCCAGTGGCAGACCCTTATCGGGTCTCTCAGCCCTTGGAGGGGCAACCTTGCTCACAAAGGTCACCCCTCAGACATGTGGGGCCGTGCAAGCCGGTGGAGCGTCCCCCGACACTCCACCGGTGACCCCACTACGGAGGAGGGAGGAGGTGGGCAAAACGCCTCCTCCTCCCACCTGGTCTCCTGCGCCGGAGCGCGACCGCTCCAGCGTCCGTCTCCCGGGCCCGCTCCGCGGTCTCCTTCTGCACCATTATGGCTTCGCAGAAGGAGACCATCGCCTGCCACGATCTCTCGCTGCCAAGCATAGCGTTTACTACGCTTGACAGAGAGAGATCCCGTCCTATCATCATTGAAAGCGTGTGCCGCTGCGGGCCCCATGCGGCACACACTTCCAGCGTGTGAAGCGCCGTATCCGACGGTGCCCCACACTCGTGACACACCGGAGTCACCTCCCGTCTTGCGATGTGGTGCAGGTACTTTCCGAAACATCCGTGTCCGGAAAGCACCTGCACCAATCGGAAGGTCAGCGGCCCATGCTGCCGCCTCACCCACCTCCGAAGGACCGGGCGGATAGCCTCCACCGTCCACTGCCCAGGGACCGGTGGAGCCAGGTCCTCCGTCCACCGCCGCAACATGGCAGCCCTCGCCTGCCGCCGCATGCGCGTGACCTCCTCCCACACTGGGGGGTCTCCGCGGGATCTCCTCTCCGCCAAACTGGTAAACTTCGGCGAGGATCTCCGCTTGGAGCTCCCAGGGGGGATCACCGGCCAACACGCACCCTGCCGTCCAGGACACCGTCCGGTACCCGCGTATCGCCCTCGTTGCAATCACCCGCTGCGGACGTCGCAGCAGGGTTTTGGTGCTGCGATTGAGGGCGTCCACCCAGACCGGTGCCCCATACAGGGCCATACTCCGGAGTATAATCGACGGCAGTTGGCACTCGGGCCACCCACGTTGGGCAGCAGCCTTCCCAGGGCGGCTGCCGCTCCCACCACTCTCGGGGCCATCTGGGCAAAGTGGGCCTGAAATGCCCACCTCCCGTCCAGGATGAGACCCAAATATTTCATCTGGGTCCCTACCCGGACCATCACCCCATCCAGAACCACCCGCGTTCTTGGAGGGGGTCCCCCCCGAGGCCCATGGAACAATAGGGCCTCGGTCTTGGAGAGGGCGACCTCCAGTCCCAGGGCTCGTATCCGGTCGACCACGAGGGTTGTGCCCACCGTGGCCAACCGCACCGTCTCCCTGAGGTCCCTCCCCTTGACTACGACTAGGGTGTCGTCCGCGTAGCATGCGACCCGCATACTTGCAGGAAGCGTGCCGCGGAGCACCCAGTCGTAGCCTACGTTCCACAGGAGCGGTCCCAGTACTGACCCCTGTGGAACCCCGCAGGAGACGCGACGGTGCCTCAAGCCGTCACGTCCCTCCACAAGGACCTCGCGGTCCTAGAGGTAGTCCGCCAACAGCCTCCGCAGATACAAGGGCACTCCATGAAACCGGAGTGCCTCCTGTATTGCTCCGTGCGGGAGGCTGTTGAAGGCGTTGGCAATGTCGAGCGAGACAGCCAACGCCTTTTTACCCTCGCAGACCGCATCCTGCGTCCACCTTTTGAGCCAGAGCAAGGCGTCTATTGTAGACCGCCCTGCCCTGAATCCATACTGGGCCTCCGAGAGCCCAGGCCCAGTCCCCTCTAGGTGCCGAATGATACGGGTGGCCACAACTCTCTCCAGGAGCTTACCCGTATCATCCAGCAACACAATGGGCCTGTATCCGGAAGGCGAGTCGGCAGGTCGACCCTCCTTCCGTAGCAGGCACAGCCGGCCATCCTTCCAAAGCTTCGGGAACTGCCCCGACGTCAGGCACGCGTCGAACAGTCCCCGAAGCCTGTCGCCCATCTGCCTTAGGGCTATCCTAAGGACCCGCCCCGGGATCCCGTCTGGACCCGGTGCGGTCCTTTTGCCCCGTAGGCGGCCGACTGCCACCTCCATCTCCACCTCGGACACAGGCGGAATGGAGACTGGGCTCAACTCCTCGGGGGCGGAGAGCACCATAGACGGAGGGGTGTGGTGGTGGGAGTCGGGGAAAAGCCCCACCAACACCCTTCCCAGGAGCTCAGGCTCCAGGGACTCCGCAGTAGGGGTCGTTTGGCCCCGGAACTTTTTCCGGGCGCCCTTGTATGGCCGCCCCCAAGGGTCCCTGTCGAGGCCTTCCAGAGCCTCGCCCCAGGCCCGGGACTTAGCCCGGCTTATAGCCAGCTGTAGCTCCCGCTTAGCGTCACGGTACAAGCCGTGCAGTTGGCGCTCAGTCGCCAGCTCTACAGCTGACAGTTGGTCATCGGTTCGGCCATTACGCGATCTCCTACAGCGGGTGTAGGGTCGCCGCGCTACCGAGCAAGCGCTCCGGAGATCCTCAATCTCGGAGCACCACCAGTACACCTCGCGGCGATTTGGGCGGTGACGGGACCTCGGCATGGCTGCGTCGCATACGGCCGTTACCGCCTCGCGGAAGTGGCCCGCAGCGACGTCCACTTCTGGGTGCGCGAGAGTGGCAGACCACGACTGAACGATAGCCGCCTCTTCCGCTAGTTCAGCGTCGAGGCGAGATATCGTCCATCGCGGGAAATCCGCGCGCACCACATCCGCAGACCCTCCCTGGACGTGGGAGGGGAGAACCTCGAACCTAATATATTTGTGATCCGAGAGGTTCTCCACCTCCGACAACACCCTCCAGGCCCGGACACGTGCCGCAACAGCCGGGGTGGCAAACGATAGGTCCACCACGGACCCCCCGTTATGTTGCACGCACGTGTGGACCGACCCTCTATTGAGCAGGGTCAGTCCCGTGGCAACCGCCCACTCCCTGACAATCTCCCCGCGAGAGTCAGTAGAGCGGTTGCCCCAATCCCGGGCCTTGGCGTTCAGGTCCCCCATAAGGAGGATCTGACGAGGCGCCTGTCGTCTAACCGCTGCGGCAAGGAGGTCCATAAAGACCTCCAGTTCCGCAGCGGGTCTATTGGGGGAGAAGTATACCCCGACGATGGCATACTCCCCCCACTTGGCCACCACGTAGCCCGAACCCCTCTCTTCGACTGAGAGGGGAAAAGCGCAGCCAGACCGTAGTACTATAGCCACGGAGCCGTCCAGATCCCCAGCCCAACAGGGATGGGGGTCCGGGGGAACGTAATACGGCTCCGCGGCAACCGCCAAATCTATTTGCCACTGCGCCAGGGTCTGCATGAGAAGGTCTTGAGCCCCAGCGCAGTGATTTAGGTTCGTCTGGAGGAGGTTGTGATGCCGGACCTGATCCATCAATCAGACATCACAACCACCTCGACCACCGCTTGGCGGTCTGCTTCGGGGGTGGCCTGTTTTGTGGCCACAGGGTTGGCCTGGGTCCTGGTGGCCTTACCCTTCGTCTTTGGAGGGGCACAGTTGCATCCCCCCATTACGTGCCCGGAAGGCTTCCCCGACTCCGCGCATATCGCGCATCGTGGTTCAGCCTTCCCGCAGCTGGCTGCCCGATGACCTGCGCCTCCACACCGGAAACACAGGTCACCCCTATCGACTGAAGCAGGACACTGGGGGCGCGTATGCCCCAGCCCCAAGCACCTGAAGCACCGCATGGGACGCACTCCCAGTGCCACCACACGCACTGAGCTCCACCCGACCAGGAGTCTGCCCTTCTTCAGCAGCACTTGGGCTGCTGAAACTGGGCAAGACACCAGGATGGAGCCAGTACCGTTAAAACCCGGGTTGATCTCCCGGGTCTTTACCATCTGCACGTTGCAGCCTCCTGCCTCAGCGACCGCCTTCGCCGCCTTCTCTTTCGTGGCCGCATCGTCCAGGCCCGAGATGCGTAGATCAGCGGATTTAATGGGCCTGGCGATGTTGGCCACCTCAGAAAGGACCCCGCGGAGCTTCTCCGCAAGTCGATCCGCCTTTTCTGTGTTTTGGGAGCCAGGAATTTCCAGCATTCTGGCTCCCGTGGCCGTCTGGCGGAAGCGGAGCTGGTCTATCCCCAGCTCCTGGAGATCTACCTTCTCCTGCGCCATTTTAAGGACGGCGCTGTAGGTCACCCCTTTCTCCGCGGCTTCAGGCTGCAACGAAAGCACAACCGCCGCGGAATTGGGGGATTTCAGCGCCGCCTTGGCTCTACCGGCTGTCTGCCTAGTTTTGGCAGGAGCCTTGACCAAGGGGATAGTTGTAGGCAAAGGGGAGGGAAGAGAAGACTTTCCCTTCCCCTTACCCTTTCCCTTGCCCTTCCCCTTTCCCACCACTGTGACCCAGGCCTGCTCTTCAGGAGCAGCCTGGCTGGTGCCTTGGGTCCCCCTCGACGTGGAGGGGGTCAAAGCTGGTGCCACTGTGGCGGTAACCATCTTTGAAGGCTCGCTCATCCGCTTGCCCGCCTTGGAGTTAGGAGGCACTGAGGCGGCGGCCGCTGCCGCTGCCATTTTAGCATCTGCCCTTAAGGGCGGGCGGACCGTCGGGGCTGGCAGGAGCCGGTCCTCGAACCCTGCGAGTCGGGCGCTAAGCATCGTCCCAAACGTTATTGTTAGGGAGCGCTTCAGCTCCTCAAGGAGATCATCCGCCACCCACGGCGTAGTGGGAGGAGCTCGCGTCTCCGCAGCGGCGGCGGCGGCGGTGGCGGTGGCGGCGGTGTTAGCAGCAGTAGCAGCGGCTGTCTTGGCTTCAGTAAAGCCACGACGTAGCGCCTTTACCTCCGCCTTCATCGCCTCCACCTCCAGCTTTAGACGGCCATTGTCCGCCCTAAGACGTCGCGTCTCCTCGGCTTCGCTCCTGCCTGCTAGAGCATCTACTACCTCTCTCAGGATCGATGTTGACCTCTTAAGGCGGCCGACGTACTCGCCTTTGAGGTTCCCCGAATTCCTGGCCACATCCAAAATATCGGCGAGCTTTTGACCCGCCTACGCCCTTAGCTCTTGGGCGTTCATCGTAATGAGGTCTCCAACCACCGCGACCGCATCAGACTCACTCCCGGTTTCAGTCATAAGGTCGGTGAAGATGGAAGCACCCGACCTCTTCTTGTATCGCCTGCCTCGCAGGAGTTCCTCCAGCTCTCCATCTGAAGACACTGGTTTGGGTTTGAGGAATTCCTCTCTGGAAGAACCCGCATTTGCTGTCCTTCCCCTTCCTCTTCTAGCCGTATTCATCTTTGCGGCCATCGTTCCCTCGGTTTCCGTGTCCGAGTCAGAAAGACCAGACGACAAAAACGGAGTAGACGGCCGCTTTCGACGACTGTCTTCTCTTTCCGCAGACTCCACACTACGGGACACCTCCATTACTAGAGCTGAGACCTCTACGTCTCTCTCTACTACACTTTCCTCACCGGGGGCCTCTGGGGAGTGGCCCTGAGAAGGGCCTTTTATGAACTTCCCAGAAGCGTCACGTTGCGGTTTCTTAGGCATTCTAGTCACAGCGACGGCTCGTGATAGCTGCGACGGTAGAGATTGGCCTGTTGGACACCTGCGTTACCGGGTCCAAACAGTTTCCAGGGGGCACCACGGGGAGGTTCTCTACTTGCCACCCCAGTATAAACTATGCCTGTGCCAAGTTGCATCAACATCCGTCCAATAGTTTCAGCGTGCTAAGTGTTCTTTTAAATAATTTTCCACCCCTATTCTGCAGGAACACTTAATTTTTTCGGGATGAAAAGTATCCAATGTCCTACCTCGAAGTGTGAACTCAAATTATACCAAATTTCATTTGAATTCATTAAGTATTTTCGGTGTGGTGCGCTGCCAAGGTACAGACAGACCGACGGAAAGACAGACAGACACACAAAAATAAAAAAAATACAGTGTTAGCTTTAGTATTGAACGATTTAGTCTAGAACGGCCTCCAAAAAAAAATGATTACATAATATCTTCAATTTACAGAATTTTGGACATTATCCCGAAGGAACACTTGATTTTCGGGATAAAAAGTATCCTCAATTTTTACCCACTATATAAACTATGACTGAGCCAAGTTTCAACAAAATCCGTCAAGTAGTTTCAGCGTGATACGTGTTCTTTTAAATAACTTTCAACGCCTATCCTGCAGGAACCCTTTAATTTTTCGGGATGGTAAGTATCCTATGTCCTACCTCAAAGTATGAACTCAAATCATACCAAATTTAATTTGAATTCATTGAGTATTTTCGCGTGATGTACTTCCAAGGTACAGACAGACAGACGGACAGACAGACAGAGGAATAAAAATTAAAAAAAAATACAGTTTTGGCTTTAGTATTGAATCTAGAACGGCCCCCAAAAAAAATTACAATTTATCTTTAATTTATAGAATTTGGGACATTATCCCGCAGGAATTCTTTATTTTTTCGGGATAAAAAGTATCCTCAATTTTAACCCACCATATAAACTATGACTGTGCCAAGTTGCATCAAAATACGCTTAGTAGTTTCAGAGTGGTAAGTGTTTTTTGAAATAATTTTAAACCCCAATCCTGCGGGAACCCTTTCATTTTTCGGGATGAAAAGTAGCCTATGTCCTACGTCGTAGTATGAACTCAGATCACATCAAGTTTCATTTAAATTCATTCAGTAGTTTCGGCATGATGCCTAGCCAAGATACTACAGACAGACAGACAAACAAAAATGAAAAAAAAAATACAGTTTTGGCTTCAGTATTGAATCTAGAGTAAGGTCCAAAAAAAAATATCTAAATATCTTCAATGTACAGAATTGGACCCGTTACAGTTTTATTTTAAGTAATATAATATATAGAATATATATAGATGTAACTTTCTGCAAATAAAATCATAACGGGCTTTTTATAAAAAAAAAACACATAAGTAACTACTTAGAATATTTTCAACTAACGATAACGCGTTTAAATAAGCTCCATCTCAATTCACCTTATTCTGCGATCTTTGGTAATTGAACACTATTTTTAACGAGCGTATAATATATGCCTAATCTTCTGGGATATAAAAATTCAACAAAGTAATGAAGCAGTAATTATACTCGTCTCAAGTTTATTCAAGCTTTATTTTTGTGAAAATTAATTTAACGGAGCGTTAATAAAACATTTAATATTATTATAGGACGGCCTATACAGATTTGAAATTATTATTTCTAATTTGTAATAGACAATATTATTAATATAATCCTTTGAATAAAACCACACTGAACTAATTTTGTTGAAATGTTTGTTGGGCCTCGGTACCGTCTACCTACATACAATTAAGAAAAAGCAATCGTTCAAATCAAACATTGCTGAAATCAAAGAATATAACTACAATCGTTAGTAATTCCTGAGAAATGCGTGAACAAAAAAAATACTATAGAAATCGAATAAAAATATTACTATGAAATATGGTGCAAAATACGTTATTTTTTTTGTGGATTTGTATTAATCATTATTTTTCACTGCAACTATTGCAGTTATCTGCTATACAACCACACCAATATATAAAAATGAAACATTGTCTGTTTGTTTGTTTGGGGAGCTTTCACGGACTGGACGGATTTTGATGGAATTTGGAATGGAGATAGCTTATACCCCGGATTTTGATGGAATTTGGAATGGAGATAGCTTATACCCCGGATTTTGATGGAATTTGGAATGGAGATAGCTTATACCCCGGATTTTGATGGAATTTGGAATGGAGATAGCTTATACCCTGGAATAACACATAGGATACTTTTCATCATCATCATCGTCATCATCTTTCACGCTCAAACGGCTAAACCGATTTTGTTGAAATTCGGTTTGGAGATAGGTTATAGCATGGCATAACACACAAACTTTTTTCATCATCATCATCTTCATACTTCACTCTCAAAGGGCTGAACGGATTTTGATGAAATTTTGAATGGAGATAGATTATACACTGGAATAACACATAGGTTGGTAGGATACTTTGCATCATCATCATCATCATCATCGTCATCATCTCTCACGTGGATGAAACCGCGAGGCGCAGCTGGTTCATAATATGAGTCATATGGGTTTTAATTTTCATCATAACCAGCCCGTGTTTGTCCACTGCGTGACCTAGGCCTTTCCCATTGAACGCCAAAGAGCCCGATCTTCGGCTCTTCTAGTTTCTGCCGGCCGCCTTCCGCAGGTCGTCACTCCATCTGGCCGGTGGGCGTCCTACACTATGTTTGTCAAGACACTCCAGGACACGTACCCCAGCGGTTCTCCGTGCTTCGACAAATGTGACCCGCCCATTGCCACTTAAGCTTGCTAATCCTTTGAGCTATGTCGGTGACTTTGGTTCTCTGTCAGATAAAAACGATTACTTTCTGGGCTAGAATATACTCATAATATATATTTTAAAATGTAGTATATTATTAAAAAAAGGAAATTATTGAATAGCATTTTTTTGCCCCATCTCAGTCGAAATTCGTCCACTGCTGAAAATAGGCCTCTCCCATATAAGAAGAGGTGGTGCTATACTCACCGTGCTTTGCAGGCGTCTTGGTGATAGCCCTTTTTCCCGCGCGCCCGCGTGGTGAGAAGTAGTGCATCTATAAATAAGCCTTTTTGAGCCGACTAAAGCGAAGCAAGGGAAGGGTAATGAGTTTAACAGTCAATGAATGTATGTATGTATGTACCTATGTATTTGGGTAAGTGGATTTCCACCATAGCGTCTGTATGTTTGTATGTTTGTTCGCGCATCACATAAAAACTCCTGGACCGGTTACGATGCGGTTTTTACAGTTTATATCTCAATCCGATAAGTAGAAGCCGAGCAATAGATAAAAAACCTTTTGACGGTTGAACGAATTTTATAGAAATGCAGTATATTGTACTTTATAGGTACTTTTGGTCCTGGAATAACACGTATCGGCTATTTTCAAATGAAATGACCACGCGGAAAAAGCCGCGGGCACAACAGATACACACAACATCTAAAGCATTAAATGCATAAAAAATATAATTCTCCTATTCGTCACGTTTATTACATTTTTACCCGACTACGGTGAAGCAAGGGAAGAGTAATGAGTTTAACAGTCTATGTATGTATGTATGTATGTATGTATGTATGTGGGTATGTGGATGTTCCACCATAGCGCCGCCCCTATTGGTCCGATTTTGACATGCGAGTTGTCAATCGATTCGTCTTCAGATATAGAGAGTCATAGGCAATATTTAAGCAAAGTTTAACCCAACCGTTGTCGGGTTTTAGTTTTTAAACTTATGTCTTTAATCTATATTATTTTAATTTTATAAAAACTTCTATAGAACCATGAACTAAGTATGTAATTAGCACATACTTAGTTTTGTAGAGTGCACAAATAATTTGGCAGAGAAACGTGGCCTTTATCGCCGCCCCCGCGTCTTGGCGAGACCATGTCCTAAATCATCTCGTGATGTGACTCCAAATATTATTTAAATTCATATTCTGCAGACCTATTCAATGTTACTAAAAACTTCGATGATATATTCTGCTAGAATATTTCATTCATATATCACGTCACTTTTTTTATAGCTGGGTGCGAGTGTAATTTATGTGGTTCCAGACTCATAGAACCTACGTGGGCCGTATCCACCATAACTGAACTGTTAAATGCCTTTTGAAATACACTTTGCACTTATGCAACTAGTATTAATTTTTAAAAGATTTTTTTAAAAGCTTTTATTTAACTTCACTTGTATGTATGTATGTATCTATGTATGTATCGATGTATCTATGTATCTATGTTTTTTGTCTGTCCTGGAATCATGCAATTCAAATTTCGAACACTTCCCGAGCTGTCCGCGTGAAACTTTCAGGATAGCTCACAAACCGATGACAAAAAATAAAAAACTTGGTAAAAAGTGAAAATGCAATAAAAACAGGTAAAAAAAGAAGAGAAAAAAATAAAGTTACATTTATTAAAACAAAAAAGCTCGTAAAAGTCTTGTTTTTTTTTTATTACATTTCTTTTGGATAATTTAAACCACAGAAATTTGACCCTAACCAGTCTACTGCCTAGTCAGGCGAGCGGGCGGCTAAGAAATGGCCACTAAACATCATTTCAAAGTTAGTTTTAAATTAATAGTGCTTGCAAATGCTTTTAGAATTGAATTATTTTTGTTAAATTTTTCGTCTTCTATTGTATATCAGTGTTTTTGATATTCTATGATACACGGTACGACACAGAACGACATATGTTATTAATTCTTGGTCCTTTCAACCTTTTCAGTCAATACATGGGTACCTAACTAACTATTGTCAGGAATTGCTGGTCCCTTAACAATTTATCATAAATGATAATTTTCTAATGGATAAATTTGGATCATCTCCATTCCGAATTTCATCAAAATCCGTCCAGCCGTTATCGCGTGAATGCTCCCCAAAAACAAACAAAGAAACAAATAGACAACGTTTCACTTTTATATATTGGTATGGATAAAACTTCAAACCAAATTCAATATATTTACTTGCACCGATATAAAGCTGTTTTGATTCACCATTGTCAGTAGCCTCTGGGCTATAATACATAACTGTCAGCTGTAATGCGGAGTGAGCTTTGTTGAAAGCGGACTTTCCTCTTGTACAAACTTCTGTTTAAAGCGTTGGTACATCGATGTCCGTTTAGGGAGCTAATATTACGCTTTTATAGGAAGGGAAACGTTTGGTTTAATGAAACCACTTGACTTCTGATATTCTCTAGCTAGTCGTTGGAGAAAATTCCACCACCAGATTTAAATTAGTAATTCAAATTTTCAAAATTATATAATATTTTTGAATGTAGGTATAATGTAGGTAATTTTAACCTATCTATAGCGGTGAGTTTCATTAATAATACGAATATTTGTAATGTCGAACGAAGATTTAATAAATAAAAAACAATCACTAAATGTGAATTCTAGCTAATAACCTAGCTATTTCACCCAACAAATCTGCTCAGACGTTCTCCATTAAGAAGTTACTATTAAAGAAACGACTCTTTTTCTGTCAGAAACCTAGAAAAGCAATATAGGTTGAGCGCTATTATAACTTTTTGTGGGCAACCTATGTGATGCCAGACAGGCAAAAACAGTACACATTAGGACAATTAATTATAGAGTGCAGGATAATAAGTAATTGCAGGTCGAGTGTGATTGGTATGTGGTATATAAGACGGTATCATGCAGTTGGTTGCGTGGCAGTTTAATTTACGTGATACACAGCGCATACAACATAGGTCTGCATGACAAATTCTATGGCATAGTTATCTCGCTTTATGATGACGTTAACTGGCCACCGAAATCGTGTAGTTTAATGGCGTTAAACTACACTACATCAATGACCTAGCCCAAAACTAGAATACCCTGTACTATAGGTACTAACCATCAAATAAAAATACATAAACCGGAATACAACATCCATGACTTGGAAACATTTATGCTCATCCCACAAATGTTTACACCTTGTGGAATTCGAACCCGTCACCGTTGGTTGACTTCGCAGGTCACTAGACACTGATGTTTATTTTGTTAGTGGCATTTGTTTTTAGCAGACTGCGCAAAGCAAAGGTCCGGTATTGTGTTTATTTATATAGTCTTCGAATATTTCGTTTTGTGCTATTTGTCACGTCTGCCGCATGTCAGACGAGCTTTGGGTAAACTCAGTGGAACACACACAACGTTAGACGATGTCGAAGCAGGCCCAGAACGAGATGGCGGGGCTCGTTCCTTTATCTCCTTCTGGGCCTGCTGCGACGCCTAATAGCAGACCTTATTGGAAGGATTGGACGCAAAAACGTTTCACCGAGAGGAAGTTGGGTAAAGGAGGCCTTTGCTCTGCAGTGGGACGACCATGGCTGAATAAATAATAATAACCGAGAACTAACACATAGAAAAACGAGATCGAGAAGAGTATATTAACAATTTTTGGTGGGTATGATTTAGTGCAAAGCGCTGCCCGCCAGACCGGATGAAATCAAACACATGCAGTTGCCGAAAGAGAATTAAAGAAATGTAACATCAGCTATATGGTGCGCTGATCCAGTGAAATATGAAACATGTAGAGAAGCTGGCTCGCCGCCAGCTGCTCGCATCGCGCTGGAACAAAGGGCTTCATATCAGGAAATTGTTTCTAGAACAATACGAGGAAATAGAGCCTGCTCCTAGTGACTAGCACTTGGTCACTGAGTCAGCGTAAAAGTTGCGGTTTTCACGGATAGTTGCGTGTGAGCTTAACGAAATTGCCTAGGAATGAATAAGCACCGACGCAAACTTGATACTTACGGTCTTTTAAATCTTATATTTCATGATCAGTTGAAGTGGAGTGACGTTAATTATTTTCAAAATTGCACATCAGGTTCTAATTAAATAAAAAATAAAAAAGTGTTTTTATATAAAAAATATCTAATTTTTTAATGCATTGTCTCATTTTAAACTTTCTATTTCTCCTTTTTTTTCTCTCTCTTTTTTATGCATTTTCATCGATTTGTGAACTACCCTGAAAGTTTCAGCTGGATAGCTAATTAGGAAGTGCTCGTAATTTAAGTGCAAGATTCCAGGACAGACAAAAGAATATACATACATACATACAAGTGAAGTAACAGCTGTTAATAACGAGAGAGATTCATGATTTAAGGTTCAAAAACCTAGATTTTAAACGAGATTATTGTGGTTGTTTGGTGAGATTTTCTATAAATCTGATGTCGTCTGAGCGAATTACTAACATATTTCATAATTTTACAAGGTCGTTTAAAGCCGATATCTAATTATATCTTGCCACCTTTTCTATGGACGGGACTTGAAGAAGAAGAAAATAGTATGGGACACACACAATACATAATAAACTGCCATACCAAATATACGAATTGATGTCATTGAACGGACAGTTATTGTGAACCTATTGTACACCGAATTATGACTATCTTTGATGTAATCTGCTCACGTAAACCACGTATATATATCCCAATAAATGAATGTATCCCATGGCAATTTAAAATTATTGTGCCACCTTACTTGTGTTATTAAAAACCTATTAAACGTATTAAATATTCTCATTCTCACATGGCGCAGTAGCGCACGACTCAGCATATATTTTATTTGTTTTTTAAAAGCAATATAAAGGACCAGCGCACACGATGGCCCGCCGCCAACTGCGGCTTAGCCCAGCTTGCAACCATGCCCTTAACTCGATATAACCAACGCCTCTTTCAGCCGAGATTTTTAACACCACAAATAAGAGATTAACTTTATATCCGCGTGACTTAGAAACGTAGAGATTTGTCATTTGTCACCTAAGTGGTTCTAAGGGCTCGACAGCTAAAGGTTAAAAATCTCGAAATTTAACTCATAATAAAGAGTTAAAATAAATAATTCAAGAATTCATAAAATTTAAGGTCAGTAATAAAAAGTATTGATAACAGGCTATAGAATTCTGGAAGGAAATAAAGTCAAAGTCAAAGTGTTTATTGTAAATAAGCAAAATAATAGCACTTTTACAAGTCAAAATTAATATCTCATGAGCAAGGAGAAATACATAAAATATTATGAAAAGATCAAATCAATAAAAATTTAGGTAAACTAAGTATTCTTTGAGTTTGAAAAAGAAATGTCCCTTTCATGTGCCAACAGAGTTAAATCTCACACTGAAAAAGGAAATACCCTTCTGACTCTACTGGTGCTTCGGAAATACGCCCGTTAGAGAAAAGAACACCAAGAAACTCTACGGGGATGTATTTTTTTTCATATTTGTTCTTTATATTTTTTCCAAATGTCATATTTTATAACAAAAATAAAGCAATAATTCCAAATAGATATGTTGTGTAAAACAACATATCCATTTAGCACCCTTGCATCATGTCACGCATGATGTCACGTTCTCACGGTATGCTGTGAGACATCTCACAAAATACTTTGAACATTTTAGTCACTTAACGTAAACATCGAAGTTATCACTTATTATTATCAGGGAGCTTGGAGATATCAGGCCATGCATTTCTGTCATTAATATAATCATTTACTTTGTAATACGCTTTCTTTATGAGATTTATGAGCCCCGCGGCTTCTCTTGCGTGGTTTCTTTCATAGCTACCAAAGGAAGCTACACTGAAAATGTCACGTCTCTTTCACCTCTGATTTAGTCTGTGCGCTGATTGTCAGTAAGTTAATCAATCAGCGACACGATGGTTCTATACAGGATGTCCAGGAAGTAGTGATAAGCGGAGGTCCCGAGGTAGAGGGAGGTCCCCAGGGGCATATAAAAGTATAATAATTCCTTTACATTGAATTTTGTTTTAATTAAATATGGATGAGTGTTTAAAAAATTATAAATTATTCCTCATAAATTACGATCTACAACTCACATTATTAGTATATACTCGTAAAATCGAGTTTACGTTATCTCGTATGATAACGAAATATAATGTGTAGAAAATGTAACCCGTCGCCTGTTGTTTCTCAGAAGTGAAGATTTTAAAAGGTGAATGACAAGTAAACGGCCCTCACACCTCCAGTTTATGAGACTTTTTTGTTTACCTTTTTATCAACGTACCGCGCATAATGGCTTCATGGCTCGAAGTTAACGAAGTGAACCGCCGGAGTAATTCGCCTGTATTTTATATACTTTACGGCCTATGATGCTTCCAAATGAATAACGACGTTTCACTTCGCGATACTTATCATACATTGAAAATTGGTCGAACCCCTCTCAGTTCCGGGCTCCAAAGTATCATGCTGATTATTTATTACGCTATGATAACTATAGTTGTTTTTAGGCATTGAAATTGACAAGAAATATGCCCAATGATATTGCCGGAGAAGTCATAGACTTTGTGAAACATGTACCTACAATTTTATATATTCCTAAAATTACCGGCTTATTACCAAGCATTTAAAAAAAATATGTATTAAGGCCAGGCTCCATTACTACATTTTCCCACGCTAGCTCCGCCTCTATACCCTGCCACCCGCTACCCGCAACAAGCACTGAAGTGCCTGCGTAACAAGGTTGAATATCGCGAGCTCTCTTTGAACACACAATTTGGCTCGGAACTAAATGACGTAGGTCACAAAACTTATTTATTTTATTGGCAGGCTAATAATTTAGTTTGGTAAATTTTGTCTTGACTGTGGAAGATAAACTATATTGACTTTCTGTTACATTTAATTTAGAGATAAACTTAAGCCGTTGAGTATAAAATAAAGATATTACTGAAAATAAAGTAATTTTTGAAAAAAAAAAAACTTTATATGCGTTTTTGTCTTGATCACGGAGAAATAAAGATCTCAAAAACATGTATGTTAAAATTCATATTTATCAGGCTTATGGTTGATCCAGTGTATTTATGGAAAAAACCCTTAAATATTGCAGCCTGGTCTTAAGGTTTATAAGAGGTACAAGTTTTATTATAACTATTGCTACTTATAAAAAATATACTAAGTACTTTATAGATGTCACCCAATCACTTTTTACGTGATTCATTTATTTCGTATACTACGTCGTAGTGCCATGTGTCTACGGCAAGTCGTAACGATTCTACGAGATGCCATGACAGCCGCCGCTGTAGCACTTGCAATAGACAAACTTCTTTGCACCATTTACTGCCATTTAGACTGGTTTCTGTTTCTGGAATAATGTACTCGTTCTCGTATACTCGTAGAGTATGTTAAATATAGAAAGTCATACACATCATGTGCTATTAGATTAATCAACATCATATTAGGTTTAAGTTACTCACGTGATACCTCACAAACACGCATACACTTAAACGAATCCAAACAACACTTCTGATAAAAAATTATGTATTGGAAAAAATACAAAAAAAGGCAATCATCAGTAAACGCTTGCAATCTGGAACAATATGGGAAATCTACTTAATTTTAATAAGTTCGTACCGACATGGTTTTGTAGTTTCTATTTAATGTCAAATAACTGTACTAGTTTCATTAATCAAGTGGTGCTGCAGATTGGCATTTGCAAACAGCAAGCATGAGTAATATTATAAGAAGCTCTATTTTTTATTACATTCTCGTGATCTGATAAAAGATTTGTTCGCTCACGAAACATAACAAATGAAGATCTAATCTTTCTATGAATTTGTAAGCAGCTCAAATTAATTAACAGTTATCTAAAGTTATTTTTTTTATGTTTCGTTTGTTATTCAGACAGTGAATGATAACGTCGAGTCTTTTGAAAATGCGTTCATTATAAAATTCGCTGAGTCCAGAGGCTAGTCTAGATAAATCCATCGTCGTATATTTGGAGAGTCACTTCGCATAATGTTGGCAAATGCTCAACTCTGTATGACTTGAGTGATTCACTTGTAACAGAACATCGATCGAACCGTTCTAGTGTATATTTTGTACCAAAATCGAGCCAGAAGTTTGATATATTGGTACGAGCTAACATAGCTTATTTGAATCGAGAATTATAAATTATTTACACGAGAATTTGAATGCCACAGTTCAACGAAATGGTCTGGTCATGTGAGCATTCTTTCGGAAGATGCAATAAGTACATTGCAATATCCTCAAGAACGCTTTGTTACCCTGACATTTTCTGATTTGGCAGCCTTGAACATTCAGATCTTGAAATTAGTTTGTGACATTTAGTATTGAACAAACACCAATAATTCCATTCTTGTTTTTTTTACGCGAGCTGTTCAGTTTATTGTTTACGACAGTTTTTATAGCAAAGTTTGTGATGATATACACTTTTATGTTATTAGTATTTTCAAATCGAATACTGGTATATTTATGCCCGTATTCGGGTATACTGGCCATTATTGTGTAATGATGACATCAAAAACGTTGTTATGTCCCCTTTATGGTATTGAGGGATTTACTTAAGATTTTCTTTTGTCTCGTTTTATTTTCATTTAGTAAGCATTTCTAAGATTTTACCATTTTGGTTACTTGGTTTTACACACCGAAGTGGGAAGGATTGAAAGTCAAATTTATCTATACTTATAATAAAGCAATAAGAACGGAAAAGTCTGTAAAAAGACGAAAATTAAAAAAAAAGGTCTATCGTACTTAAAATAAGCTACTGAACGAGAATATAACATTTTTCAAAATCGTGTCTGTCTGTTTGTCTGTTTGTTTGTCTGTATGTTTGTTCGCGCATCACATAAAAACTCCTGGACCGATTGCGATGCGGTTTTTACAGTTGGATAGCTTAAGTTTTGACTTAAGCTAATCCAGCTAATGGGGTATCTTAATCCGATAAGTAGAAGCCGAGCAATAGATAAAAATCTTTTTGATGGTTGAACGAATTTTGAAGAAATGTAGTATATTGTACTTTTTTTTCATTGTACATTTGAAAGTAGCCCTACTTTTAAATGAAACGACCACGCAGTCAAAAAACGCGGGCACAGCACAGCAGATAATAATTAAATGCACAAAATATATAATCTCCTATTCGTCACGTTTATTACTATTTTTACCCGAGCAACTACTATTTTTAAAGCAAGGGAATGGTAATGAGTTTAACAGTCTATGTATGTACACTGTTAACCTCATTACCCTATGTATGTGGTTAAGTGGATATTCCACCATAGCGTTGCCCCTATTGGTCCGATTTTGACAAAGGAGGTGTCAATTGCTATTTTTTTACCCGACTACGGCGCATCAAAGAAAGGGTTATGTGCTCAAATTAAAAACGTGGTCTGATTTCAACAAGTTAGGTGTCAATCAATTCGTCTTCATCGCAATAGGCAAATTTTTTTTCGACCGTAGTCGGGTTCTAGTTTTTGAACTTATGTCTTGTTAAATGCTATAAACGCCAGTCATCTCATAAGAATTTTACCTCATAGTACCGCGATTTTCCGAACGTTCCTTGCGTTTGGACATTAATATGTACATTGAGACATATTCTCGGCTCGCCTATCACGCTAACATAGCTTCTCTATTTTAAACAAAAAATAACTTATCTTTTGTTTTTGTTCTTAACTAAGCATTTAACAGAAACCAGAAACGGGTGGTTCCCATTTGTCCTATGAAAAATGACGTCATCGGACAAAATGAGTCTATTTTTTACTGATTTGTTCTTTAGAACTATTATATAAAAGTTTCTTTTTTTTTCTGTCTAGGCAATCGTTTGGCCACGTTATATTTAACCGGAAACACTGACGAATTTCTTCCGACTTCACTTCTCAGTGACGTCATGGGACTTAATATGAATCTAGTTTATCCCAAATTGTACCACGTGACAAAAATCTTGCATTTTATGAAAAATCTTCCCGTCACATTTGATGTAGTATTTTGAGTAACTTAATAAATAAAATATCGGCAAAAATAATGAGTTTGGAAGAGTTTAGGAAGTAGAAAAAGGAGTATGAAGAAAAAAGCAAGACAGTACCTACCTACATATTTTATTTTATTACTATTTCTATGAAGTAAAACAAATCTATCGTCATAACCAAGATATATGTAACAGAAGAAATTATTTTCAAGTGGCCAGTTTGACTACTATTAAAGACTCTGTGATGACATCACAAACCAGAAAGGTTTTAATGTTTGATCTATAGAACAGTTTAGGAAAAAAATGTTTCAATTGTTCTATGGAACAAATAAATAAGAAATAGACTAATTTTGTCCGATGACGTCATGTTCCATAGGACAAATGGGAAGCACCCATAGAAACCTATAACCTAACCTACCTATATAAGTATATCTTAACGATAAAAATTATTAAAGGCATTTTTTTAATGTAAATATTCAAACTCTTTATTGTATTACAAAACAAAAATTTAACTTTATTCCAGCCATGTCTCTTATGTTTTCAGTTATTCGTTGTAATAGTGTTTGTTTTGATGAATTTCAGTAAACTAATTTTCCCTTCGAGTTTCGCTATTACAAATCCTATCTTCTCCTACCTTTTAAAATATGTACCTATATTATTATTTAAATAAAGCAGTAAGTAAGAAAAAGTCTGTACAATGAAGATAATTAATAACAATAAATAAAAATGAAGACAAAGAAAATATGCATTTTTTTTGGTGAATAAAATGGAGACTGTGTAAGCTACTGAACAAGAACATATCATTTTTTTAAATGATGTCTGTCTGTCTATTTGTATGTTTGTTTGCGCATCACGTAAAAACTACTGGACCGACTGCGTTGCGGTTTTCACTGTTCGATTATACTTTAAAACTGGTGTACTTGGTATCTCAATTCGATGAGTAGAAGCCGGGCAGTCGATAAAAACTATATGACAGTTTAAAAAAAATTGGTATTTTGTACTTTAAAGATACTTTTGGTCCTGAAATAACACATAGGTTACATTTAACCTACAGGCAAATATCCAGGCAAAGCCAAGAGCACAGCTAGTACCATATTAAAATAAGAGGTGCGTGACACTCTCATTTATTCTTCGTATAAAATAGTAAACTTATGGGGACCTATTTCTATCAGTATCCATGGCACTAACGTAAATAACATATACTGAGGTTGTATAGAAGAAATGAAAGTGGGACAAAAAGGCTTTGTATAGTAACCCGATCTACTTGTTTGAGATTAAACTAACCCGAAACTGGGAGCGCGTTAATGCCTCGAGGAAAGCGAAGGGATAGGTTCGAATATGTATACAACATATAACATATAATATTATGAGTATTTTCGGCTTTGGTTTTTGCTCTAGTTCAGTGATGACACATTAAAACACAAGTTGCTAAAAAATATTGCTGTTTCTATTTTATGCTATGCTATATGTGCAATTTGTGTATTGTTATTTTATCAATATCGTAAAAAAACGTTTTTTTTTGTATGTTCTGATTTCTTGTCAGTAAATGTTACAAAATTATTACTTTCCAGTCAATAGATGATGCGATGGCGGGCTAACGGTTCTATAGTGCAATTTAGATTCCAACGATACCGGGTTCAAAACTTAGGCTCCGCACCATAATACTGAGTTATGTGCGGTTTTCCATCGCTCCGTGCTTCAGAGATCACGTTAAGCTGTCGGTCCCGGCTGTTATTGAATAATAGCAGACGTTAAGCCATGTCAGAGGCCTTCGGGTGGCTTGATAAACTCTGACATCAGAGGCCAGCACTACCTCATACGACAAACAAAACAAACAAATAGTCGATAGTCAGGGTAAAATTGTAAAATGATTGAATATGATAAACGGACCGCAAATGAGTTTATTTTTTCCAATCTATCATTTTCTTTCCAGCGAGAAGTAAAGCTTGAAAGAGGAATACGTACTTCACCAAATGTAGGTATTTGTATATTGGTGGGCTTACTGATAGAAGTTGAAGTCGATAAGTTATATAATCTCCACCCTCTAGCTAGCACGGAGGCAGGATATCTATTATGTGCGACTGTGGAGTAATATTATGTGATTTAAAACATTACTACTTAGGTAACAAGTAAAATTATTCTAAAAATACAATAAACCCGTCTGCATACAACGTTCTTGAATACGTACTACGAGCTGACCGCCCGCAAAAATAATCACACTAATATTATAAAGGCAAAAGTTTGTATGTATGTAAGGGTGTGTGTGTGTGTGTGTATCTTTGTAACTTCTTCACGCTTAAACGGCTGAACGGATTTGGATGAAATTTAGTTCGGTGGTAGGTTATACCCTGGATTAACGCATAGGCTACTTTTTAACCCGGGTAAAAAATATGGTTCCTGAGGGACGCGGGTGAAACCGCGGGGCACATCTAGTATTTATATAAATTTAACGTTTTTTTTTTACTTACATATAATAGTTACAGTTGCAACATTAGGCTATAGTATGTATGTACATTAACTTGAATAATCTAATATTGAAAATGTTGTAAGAAGTTTATAAAAAAATTGCTACTAAACAGTAGCAACTAAACAGTTATAACAATAATTAACTTTTGAAATGGGTTTTTAAAGTCCTGTATTTTGATACCTCACTCGATAGGTTTTGGCCATTTTTTGTTCCGTTGGAAATACAATACGGCAGCTTTACGCCACCACTTCTTCTTTCTTTCTTGACATTTCATGTATTTTATAGCAGTCTATAGAATGAATCACGATATATAGACATAGATCACGCAAGATGAATCCAATTATACCCCATTTATCAAAAGCTATCAAGCCATTTAGGCTGTATGACGCGCCTAAGAAACGTACAAAGAAACAAACAACCATACATACAACCCAAACACTCAATAACCCTTCTCAGTCGGGTAATAATATAATAAACTGGTTGAGTGACCTTAACTTTATTGTAGGTACATATCCGTGGTCCACCTACATAGGTTACCTGGCTGTACCAGGGGCAATTTATTAGGTACGTACCTATATAAACTGAACTTTTTTAGTGATATTATATCCACTTCAATTTACTTTCAGCACAGAAAAAACCTTTCTTAATAACGTTTCCACGGAAATATTCAACGTGCCCCATATAAATACCCAGCCAGTACACGCGGACTAAATTTTCATATTCCAGTCAATGTATTCACCACATCTTCATAGATTCGGCGACCTAATACAGTTTTCCAATACCGTTTATACTCGGGTTATAATAAAATGAAATGGAAATCAGAAACATACTGACCTCTGTGACGAGGATTGGAACCAATTTTCCCTAAAAAGAGAAGATCCTGGGGTCACGAACTCGATTATTGTCATACCGACCTATGATTTAAAAGGAACTTTAGATGTCGACATATCCAAGTGGGCTCCGTCCGAGATTCTCTATCATTTGTTTTACATAAAGGCTGTTCTTGTTTAAGATGGCTTGGTGTTACTTCCGTCCGTGGACTAATACTAATATTCAAAACGATGAAACATTATAATAAATAAATAATATTCAACAGCAATCGGTTTGCGTCTGGGCATCTCTAGAACAGAACCTCACAACTGCCACTGCGGAGGCGAGGTTGATCGTTTAGGTCACCATGGCCTATCCTGCTGACTCAGTGCAGGACTATTCTCGTGCCACGCCACCCTGAATTACGTCATCCGTCGGGCTCTTTTTAGAGCCAAACGTGACGATGGCAAGAAGCCTGACGGTATGCCTTTAATTCCTTGGAGTCGTGGGAGGCCGCTGGTGTGGGACGCAACTTGTGCTGACATTCTAGCGGCTTCTCACCTTCAAAATAATTCTAGGGCGGCGGGTGCAGCGGCAGCCTCAGCAGAGAGCCTCAAGCGGAGGAAGTATGTATCTATCGGTGATGGGTACATATTTCTTCCGTTTGGGGTAGAAACTATGGGGCCATGGGGTCCGGAAGCGCGGGGTTTTGTCAGGGAGATGTCCAGACGCTTAGTGGAAACTACAGGTGACCAAAGAGCTGGCGCTTACCTCGGTCAAAGAATTAGATAAGCTATTCAATGAGGTAACGTCGCCAGTTTTTTGGGCACCTTACCTGCAGACCGCGACCTAAATTCTTTTTTTTAGTTGTAAACTACTTTTCCCGCCCCCAACTTCGTACGCGCGGACTACTGTTTATCGCGAAAAAAAGCATCCTATTTTCTTCTAGGATATTAAAAACCAATGTAGTAGGTATAGCACCAATGCTCTTGATGTTATTGACACACTTGTTGTTTCGTTTCCATGGCAACCACAGACCATTCTGTGATGGCAACCGTTCCTTACAGTGAGTAATCAACACTTTCTTCAAACTTACAATTTTCTGGGATAAAAAGTATCCTATGTTTTATTCCAGGTTATAAGTTATTCCGAATTTCATCAAAATCCCTCCAGCCGTTATCGCGTGAAAGCTCCCCAAACAAACAAACAAACAGACAGACAACGTTTCACTTTTATATATTGGTATGGATAGTTATCATTTAAGGTTTTATATATAACTAGTTTTCCCGCCCGCGACTTCGTGCGCGCAGACTAGGTACTGTTTATCGTGAAAAAAAGCATCCTATTTTCTTCCAGGATATTAAAAACCACTGCAAAAGTTGGTATAGCGCAATGCTCTTGATGTTTTTTGACAGACTTGTTATTTCGTTTCCATGGCAACCACAGACTATTCTGTGATGGCAACCGTTCCTTACAGTGTGTAATCAACATTTTCCTATTTTCCCGCAGAAACTTTTAATTTTTCGGGATAAAAAGTATCCTATTATTTATTCTAGGTTATAAGCTGTCTCCATTCTAAATTTCATGAAAATCCAAATTAGATTCTTAGTTAAGTTGTATTGTAGTATGGAAATATAATTTTATATGTATATACATATACTATTATATTTTACTACTTTTTATTGTTATTTTACTATTGTTTTCCATCTCTAAATTAAACCAAGTCCATAATTTAATAAAACGCAATAATATTTATTTTCCGTCAAATGTTTTCAACACTCACTAAATGCAATATATTATATTTCGATTTGGACATGTTCTTAGGGACAGTCATTGGACGGGAATTCAATACCAACCGTTTTATAATTATAAAGAGCATAAACTTAATTGCCGCTTTAAAACAAAAGTGATCGGTTTATCCGTACGTCTGAACACAAATTACACTCCCGACTCCTAACTGCGAATAGGGATCGCAGTGCCCGTTTTTTTCTCTATCTAAATGGATGTATAGCTGTATAGCCGTAACAAACGGTGACGTAAAGATTTAGCTTGGTCGCGATACTCTTTTATGTGGTGGAAAGATATTGGAACTAACGCTGTATTAAACCCTGTGTTCTGCGCAACTCACCCGGAACATACCAATTGTATTTAGCGGCAGACGACAGGAGTTCTCTACATTGTTGCTGTATCGTTGAGGAAAAATATACCTTGAACATTTTAGACCATAGTTCGTTAATATAATAATGTTTACGTGACATTATTTTTAGGTTAAGGTTGGGTTGAAGTATCCACGGCTTTTTTTTTAGAACTACGGAAAATTAATCGAATGTATCTAACAATAACACTATCTTAGTGATTACTTATTAGCATTAAGCTGATTGTTATTAACTAAACTCATAAAGTTAGCTATTTGATGCGCATAATGTCTTCTTGCGGTGACCTCGCTGCCAGCGCGCCTACTTTTACGGCAGCATAAAACTTTATAGGCATTTACCCCAACTTTACTATGTGTTAACTATAAACTCATTTTAGCTATATTTTCCACTTAAACATATTTAAAAAAAAAAAAACATTTAATAATAAAATAGGTTCCTATATTGATATGCTTGTTATTGTATTTGTAATTTTAATCATACGAGGGTTTCATTTGCCGTAATTACATAAATCGGTACAAACGAGAGGAGCGGAAATATCCCTCACGGGCCGTAACTTAGTTAGGAAGCATCGGCTGATCCCGCCCGCCTCACCTCGCCGTAACTCGTAATAAATGTTGTCACTTCTATATTGGGCATTTCGTTTTATTGCCGGCATCTTTGTATCTCGGAGAAACCAAACAAAGTTTAATTTGTGGTGACCGTC
Source organism: Alsophila aescularia (assembly GCA_946251855.1). Classification (NCBI taxonomy): domain Eukaryota; kingdom Metazoa; phylum Arthropoda; class Insecta; order Lepidoptera; family Geometridae; genus Alsophila; species Alsophila aescularia. The sequence continues at coordinate 49,878,582 of OX276375.1, forward strand.
CATTCATAAAGGAACTGAAATTATAACTATAACTGGAATATAGTGGTAATTCATGCTTTGTCAAGTTTAATTAAACTATCACACAAGGAAATATCATCGACACGTAGACTCTAGAAACTCGGAAACCCTACCTAGTAGACTCGGAAACCCTATTGTGGTATAAGGACTGTCCTGGATGGAATTGAAGGGAAACTAAAAAAATACTCGAAATCCGATTTTTGCATCATATTTGTGGGTGAGGAAGATTTTCTGATGACGAATAACTACCTGGAGTTAGTGGTGTGTTTAAGAGAAAATCTGAAGCCTCTAAAACATACCAACATCATTATATGTTTACCTACATACAAGTACAATGTGTACTCAACAATGTATAACTGCAGGATTGAGTCTTTCAACAATTTACTATACCTCGACAATGAAACACACAAATACGCTACGCTATTGGATTCTAACCTCAACCTTGATTGCGACCACAAAATGTTTTCAAAACGTCTCGGGGTAGTTAACATGTATGGTTTGAATATAATAATTCAAGATTTACAGAAACTAGTTGAAGAAATCAACGAGTACCCAGCCTATACGACGCAGACTGGAAACGTAGATCAGAATGAGACAGACTTAACGTTTTTTCGTGAATACTCATGAATATCAAACACTTACAAGTAAAATTATAGAGAATGTTGAAGATGAATTAGTAGATGGTCCAAATTGTAATAGTAATAATATGATAAATATTAACTGTTTTTATCAAAATGTGTGTGGAATTTTCAATAAGAGAGATGAATTGAATTTATATTTAGACAGTAGGAATATTGACTTTGTATGTATAGCAGAACATTTCTTAAATAAGAACGATGTCTCTTTGTTTAGTTTGGATAATTATAACGTCGTTGCATGCAATTCTCGGACTACTAAAAAAAGAGGAGGTACTTTTATATTAGGTGGACAAGATAGGAATATTTTAGATATAAACATTTGTAAAGATATATATAATGAACAGTTTCGAGGTATGTGGTATTAAAGAAGTTGATTTGAACTTTTTCTTGTTGTGTATATGGAGAACGCCAGATGAAAAGAATTTTAAAGACTTCATGATACGATTAGAAAAACTACTAGAACACTTTTTCAGCAGGAGATGTATTATATTTGGTGATTTTAACGCTAACTTTCTGAAGGAGAGCAATAACCAAATGGAGTTACTAAGCCTTTTCAAATGCTATAATTTCAGATATCTTATCAAAGAAAATACTTTTATACGGAACGATTCAGAATCATGCATAGATAATGTCTTAACAAACATACCATATGTTCACATAAAGAACATTATGGTTGATCATAATAAATTAGCCGATGGACATGCGGGGATTTTTTGTACCTTGTCAATTGAGAACAGCAAATACAATAAAGATGCTGAAAATTGGTTGACAATGGAAACTAGAGCTTTTACAGATACAAACAAATCTGATTTTCGATAAGATTTACTTAACAGCAATTTGCAGAAATGCAACATTAACGATTTCTTGAAAAAAATTCAGTGTCTTTTCAAGAAATGCTTTAAGAAAAAAAAAAAAAAACTAATAAGACAGAAAAAAAGTATCTGGATCTCAAAAGGAATTAAAATATCAAGTAATATGAAGAGATTTTTAAATTCAGCGCATAGAACTGGGTGTCATGAAACAGTGGCACTGCTCCGAAGTGGATACACTAAAATCTTTAGAAAGGTCGTAAAACTGTCGAAGAAACTTGCAGTTAAAAGATAGGTAGAGAAGGCTGGAAACAAAATAAAGAATATATGGAAGATAGTAAATAAACATAGGAATAAAATTAATTCAAGGAAAAATGAAAACCTGTTGTTAAAAATAAATGATAAAATTATTGTCGATAACCAACAAATAGCTGATATGTTTGCAGATTGTTTTGACTTGGGACGTAATGAGTCTCAGAATAAAAATGACCATGAAAAAGCATTGACATACCTTAGAAATAATTGTAAACGAATTAAAGATGACATGATCATACGACATACTAATGAAAATGAGGTGAAAAAGGTTATAAGAACGATGGAATCTAAGAAATCACATGGATATGATGATATTCCAATAACAGTCATAAAGGAAAATATAGATTGTTTGACCGCGCCACTATCATGCTTTTTCAATAATTGCATGGAATCATGTATTTTTCCAGAACAATTAAAAATAGCTAGAGTACTACCAGTTTACAAAAAAGGATCAAAAACAGATCCAAAAAACTATCGTCCAATTTCACTGCTACCGACTCTCTCTAAGATATTTGAAAAGTTACTTAAAGATAGACTTGTATCTCATCTTAACAAATACAACATACTAAATAAACGACAATTTGGATATCAAAGAGGGGTTGGAACAGTAGATGCAGTTGATGTGCTGGTAAATGACATTGTAGGCAAACTAAACGAGAAAAAGAAAGTGGCTGGAATGTTTCTGGATCTCAGTGCTGCTTTTGACACTGTTGACCATAGCATTTTACTTGCTAAATTAGAACACTATGGGATAAGGAATAAAGTGTTTCAACTCATAAAGTCCTACCTTCAAAACAGGAAATTATTTGTTGAAATAAAATCTACAAATCAAATTGGTGGGATGCAACACCAACAGGTAATTAAATCTAAATTAATTAATATTAAGCGTGGTGTACCACAAGGGTAAATTTTGGGACCAATATTTTTTGTAATCTTTCTGAATGATCTTATACAATCCATATCCCAGATTGTCCCTGATATTCAATTGGTTGTATATGCTGACGACACCAATGCAATAGTTTCAGGAGTGGACATGTTAGAGCTTGAAGCAAAAGTTAACACCGCCCTTCTGGCTTTTAACAACTGGTTTAGTGTTAACAACCTTTATCTGAACGCAAGTAAAACAAACCTAATTTTGTTTAAGTCTACAGTAGCTAGCACACAAACAATAGATGTCAAAATCAATGGAGAAAAAGTGGTTATAGTCGAAACTGTAAAGTTTCTGGGTATTCATATAGATCAATATCTATACTGGAAACAAGAATTGTCATCCGTTGAAAGCACTCTCGCTACATCATGCTATGCTCTGAGAAGTATTCGGGACGAGATAGATATGGATCAGCTCAAAACGGTGTATTATGCATTAGTGGAATCGAAACTCAGGTACAGCATAAGGTGTTGGGGAAATAGCTACCAATATAATATAAACAGAGCGTTTGTGCTACAGAAGCGAGCGATCCGTACTATGGTTCGGATTCCGCAATGGGAATCTTGTAGGGAGCATTTTAAAATTCTTAAAATATTAACAGTTCCCAGCTTAAACATCATGGTGCTTCTCACCGATGTTGTGGAAAAAAGGCACAAATATGAAACCATTGAGCAGAAATTAAGTAGATTAGACACGCGAAGGAAAGATATGGAAATTGCTCTTATTCCGAAGTTAAATATCACAAAACACTGCACGGGCTATCAAGCAAAAAAACTGTTTAATAGTCTTCCTATTGAATTAAAAATTGTAGAAAGTCCAAATATTTTTAGGGTTAAGTTAAGGCAACTCCTGCTTAAAGGGTGTTTCTACTCAATGGATGAATATCTAAGAGGTAATAAGATCCTGACTTGACTTTTTATTTTATATTCTTTATGTTTTTAATTTGTTTGACTATCTGCTGACTATTGCTACTATTTGCTATTTATTTGTATTGAAACTTTGATTTTGCTTATTTTTTTTTTTGAATTATTATTATTATTATTATTATTATTATTGTATAATTATTATTATTATTATTATATAAATTTAGACATATAATCATTATTGAATAAATTGAAATTGAAAATTGAAATTCTCTTATAGTGTATGTATGAAACAATATTGCTCAGGCAGTTTTACTCGAAATTGTATATTCAATCATGTTTATTTCATTCAATAATTTTAAGTATGTATAATGAGTTGTATAATGTATAATATATATCGCCAACGTCATCTACGTATACTACTTATAATAAAGCAGTAAAAATAAGTCTATAATGAAGATATAAAAAAGTGGTCTAAGAGACTTAAAATAATCTAAATAACAAGAAAAAAAACACTGCATTAAAAAAATGGTGTATGTCTGTCTGTATTTTTGCGCATCACGTAATTGGACCGATTGCGATGCGGTTTTCACTGTTGGATGACTTAGGTTTTGACTTAAAATTTTGTGTACTTTGTAACTCGATGAACGTGAAAAGAGAGGCGTCGTAGTTCTCAAACGTATGGACCGATATTGATGTTTTTTTTTCTGTTTGATAGCTGATGTGATCGAGATGGTTCTTAGCTATTATTGTTGTTGTTGTAGTTTTTGTTGTTGTATTTTTGTTGTTTTAGTTTTCATTGTTTTTTTGTGTTTTTGTTATTTTGTTGTTGTTTTTGTTGTTGTTATTTATTTTGTTCTTGTTATTGTTATGTTGTAATATGTTTTTTGTTGTTGTTGTTGTTGATTATTGTGTTTTTTTTTGTTATTGTTGTTGTGGTTTCTGTTCTTGTTCTTGTTGTTTTTGTGTTTTTCTTGTTGTTTTAGTTGTTCTTGTCGTTTTAGTTGTTCTTGTTGTTTTTCTTGTTGTTCTTGTTGTTTTTATTGTTGTTCTTGTTGTTTTCGTAGTTGTTGTTGTTTTTGTTGTTGTTGTTCTTGTTGTTGTTGTTCTTTTTAATTGTTCTTGTTTTTTTGTTGTTCTTGACGTTGTTGTTGGTGTTGTTTTGGTTGTTGTTGTTGTTGTTGTTGTTGTTGTTGTTTTAGTGGGTTATATAATTTTTTCATCAGTTTGCTAGTTTTATTTAAATACCCAGCATTGTTTGAGTAAAGCACTATACAAGCCTTGGTCCGCAATGACTGCCCTGCTGGCCACGCTATGATGGCCTCGAGCTTTGCTTAGTTAAGTTCTCGGCATTCCAGCTTGGCCATCAAGGGCTGCAATGCTGACCGCGCTGTGATGGCCTCGAACTTAGCTTAGCTATGCTCTCGGCCATCATCATCGCTGCCAGCAACGCAGTCATTACAGACCGCGGCAGTAATGTACTATTACTTTAACCTAAGCTGCTAAGTAGAGTATAAACTAACAATGTGTCCAATAACACTTTTCTTAATGTCACTATTTCAGTCATTTTGTTAGTGTGTTCATTTGATTTGCACTACATTCACTATATATTGTCACTATTATATCACTAAACTAACTCAAATGGTTTTGTCCGTTTGAGTTGAGTCACGATGCCCGTGTTGTCGAGGAGCTGGATAGCCTCGACGTTCACATGATGATGAAGTCTTCGTTTGTGAGATTCGGCAACTTTTTTAATAACCTTAGTCTTCGTTTGTGAGCTTCGGCAACTTTTTTAATAACCTTAGTAACGAAATCCACCTTCAGGTCTCGATGGAGGTCGTTACTTCTGATGTACCACGGTGCATTAACGATGCCTCTGAGTACTTTATTTTGGAAACGTTGAATGATCTGTATATTGGTGGATTTGCTACAGCCCATAGCTGGATACCGTAAGTCCATATTGGCAAGAGGACTTGCTTGTATAAAAGTAATTTATTGTGAACTGACAACGAAGAATGTTTTCCCAGAAGCCATACATTTTTGTATAGCGAAGCTCCATTTCATCGCGTTTTTTTTGACATGGGCCTTCCAGTGAAGCTTTGCGTCTAATGTCATACCAAGATATTTGGCCGTATTTTCGTGTGGTATTACTTGATCGTTTATTACTACTAAAAAGTAATTTTCAAAAAAACACGACTGACAAAATTGAACTAAAAAGTCAAAAACAAGTGATAAATAAAATTTACATTACTGTCGGGGGACCGTTCTGTGGTTACCTTATAATCTAAGAGGTCCCTTTTTAGTTCGTTTTTGGCAGTCGAGTTTTTTTTTTAATTAATGTACTTTTTAGTGAAAAGTTAAGAGTTATTCCAATAAATTATATATTGTTGTAATGTGCTCTTAAAGACATTCAATTGGATACCAATATTGTAAAATTATAAGTTTTTTTCATCTTTGATAATGGAGCCATACTGCCGCCATAATGAATCTAAAAATAATAAGATAGCCTATGTTACTCGGGATGATGTAAGGATTCTGACGATACCCCGTACATCTAAATCTGTTCCGGCATTTAAAAGTTATGGTAGAATAAAGAAACTCACATACAAATATACATGAAACCTGAAAACATTACAATCCTTTGAGCAAATTTGTAAAAGCTTTTGGATGGCAGAATTCGTTTTGTTGAAATTTAGTGTTTTGTACTTTATAGGTACTTTTTTATCCCAGAAAAATTACAATGTGAACAAAGACGCGGGCACAGCTAGTTGATAATAAATCAGTCATTGTGAAAACGGAGTTTGGTTTCGCTGGATCCCTTTACATTTGATGGACCTAAGTTAATATTGAGGGATTTTTGACGGCACCAGACAACCCAATGAATTATGCACAATACATCTGTGACAAGACTATACACTACAGTATCAGAATAGACTATTTACTTTGTATTCAGCAAGATTTCGAAATGTTTAGTTGTAAGGCATCCCCAGAGGTCACTAGCGTCGCCACTCCGAGCGAGATTACCCCGGGGCACGGTTACGTCGGTTTATCAGTTAAAACCCGTACATTCAGATGGCTCGGCAAATGCATGGAACTTGGATTTTTTCCATTTGTGTTGCTAATCTTTTAGGGTTGCGTATCTATGAGGAAAATACATGGAAAGAAGACTCGCGAGTTTACCCTCCGCTATCTGTTCAGATACAGGGAACGCCTTTCAGAAACGTGACTATTTTATCTGCAAACTTCCTTTAATTTTTATCTATACCGGCCTCGGTTTCAGCATAAAAAACGAGGTGTAACAAAAAGTAGGCTAGCAGTTGACGGGCCTGAAAGCCGATTTACTTAAATCAATGCAGTAGTTTTATCTCGGCGAATGTATATTTAGATCCATTAGAAGAGTTTATTTTTATGAGCGACACGTTCATGTGTATATTCATGTATGTAATGTATCAACCTCATGCCATCAGCCTTATAATATTTCTGAGCATTTTGATTCTCCGTTCCATACATTTATTTATAGCTGCTTATGTAGGTACCTACATATCTACGCACAATGAATCGAGGGAGTTAAATTTACCTAAGTATTTACGCTATATCTTTCTCAGTGATCCCCTAGTATTTTTATCCGTTTACGGCTAATGAGTTTAACAGTCTTTATATTTATGTATGTACGTAATATAATGTACCTATGTGGGTATATGGATGTTCCACCATAACGTCGCCCCAATTGGTCATATTTTGACAAGCGAGGTATCAATCGATTTGTCTTCAGGTATAAAGTGTTATAGGATATTTTTTTACCCGAGTACGGCGAAGCAAAGAAAGGGATATATTTTCAAATTAAAATTTGGTCCTATTTTGTCAAGCGAGGTATCAATCGATTCGTCTTTATCGCTAGAGTGTTTCCCGACCGTTTTAGTTTTTGAAGTTATGTTATGTATACGATATAGAATATAGCAACTCATGAATAACGAATGAGACTATGAAAACTGTCTGAAAAAGCTTAGAATAAATAAAAGTACGTATTAGGCACGAAATCCAACGGGTTTAATACAATGCAAGAGGTAGTGAAGACTTGTCACAATGTCGAACGTTATGATTTTTCCTGCTGAAGAAAAACTCGTATTTTTATTTTTACCTTGTATCGCATTGTTTTGAACGTAGACAAAAGTGAATTTTGATCATTTTGGCAGACAGAAAGGGAGAGGAGGGATTTTTTACCTACATTTATTTTCGCGTCAGATCTGCTTTCGAGAGTGATTCATTTGTGTCAACTTTATGTTCGACTAAATGTGAGATTATGAATGTGCTGTGTTTGATCGTAAAATAAAAATGGATTCCTTTTTTACCCGTCTACGGTGAAGCAAGGAAAGAGTAATCAGTTTAACGGTCTATGTATGTATGTATGTATGTAGGTATGTATGTGGATGTTCCACCTCAGCGTCGCTCCTATTGGTCCGATTTTGACAAGCAAGGTATTAATCGATTCGTCTTCCGGTATAGAGTGTCATATGCTATTTTTTATCCGAACGTAACCGGGTTTTAGTTTTGGAACTTATGTCTTGTTGTAAAAAAAAAAACATAAAAAACAACAAGAAAAAAGATAAGACAAGTTAGATAAATATGATAGGAAATCATTAGATAATTATGATAGGCATTACGATACGTTTTTGATCGGTGAGGATCGTAGCTCCCAAACGAATGGACGTGTACGCATGTTGTCTCTCGCTGTACAAGTTAGCGAAACATAACGGCTGTTAAGAGGGGAAAAAAACTTTATTGAGGAGTATCATAGTTTCGAACCCACTGAACAGGCCGGCAATGATGCTTCTTTTTTTTATTCAATAGGTAATATATTATCATCTCAGAAATGACTCAGCAAGCAACACCGACCATAGCAGCACGTCTTCCGCCAATAATGTAAACTGTCAATTTTGAACATCTCCACTTGTATGCAAGTAAAGCCTGCATACAATTTGCACACTAAGCCGCGTGGGTGCCACATCCTCTTAATATCTTCAAAAATTTAGGACTGTACAATATGCTAGGTCACTATCACTACCTAACGCAATAAATACACATTTATTCATATATTTTAACCCCGAAAACATGTTTCCAATGCAAACAACTTGTACGCAAATGTGACGTCATACTTGCATAATGGAATCGCACCTTAAGGATCTCTAATGGACCAACTGAGGTTAGAAAAGGCAGAAATTGCTAACAACTTTTCCCATACATTATGTATGAAATTACCTTAACCCGGCGCTAATGACGCTGGATCATATTGACCCGATGTAATTTTAGACGGTTTTTTTCTCACTTGAATTTGTTTTAAGTTGTGAAAAGTTAACGTTTTCCTTTAGCAACAAGTCAGGGGTAAATATGCACAACATGTATGGTTGAAGTTTTTAGCGATTTATGACCTTTCTAGTACTCTAACTTCAGTTGGTCCGGATCCGGTAGAGAATTTTGATCCGTATAAGAAACAGGATAGATAGGCATTAAAAAGTTTGTGTGTAAATCGCCCATAACTGCTAACTGTATTTTTTTCAAAATCTGTGAATGTAGGTCAAACTATCTCCAAAAGATAAAAACAGTCTTCTAACAAAGTTTTCCTGTAACTACAACGGTTAACCCTTAATGCCCCATCTCAAAAATCCACTTGTATTTGTATATAAGCTTCACTCTTAGACAACATGTTACTGTCCTATTTACGAGAATGTACCTACCCTGTTTGTGTATTATTTTTATCCTAATTATAACTTTGTAGATCTAGCTAGATAATATTCCGATTTTGCTGTCTTCCCCACAAACTGAATTATTTGCTAAATCCGCGTAGCCGAGTCACAGCAGATATGAATTTATCAGTGTAACGTCAACAAGATTGAATAAATTACGCAGAGCAGCAATAAGTCATGGTTAGCTTACCCGAGTTCCATGCAAAATCAATTAGAGCGGCTCTCAAGCGAAAATGTAGCGGATTGCAGCGACAGCGTTATCTGTGTTGGACATCTTCACGTTATGCTGTGATGTTGGTCCTGCCCTAATAACCTAATTAAACTTGGACCCAAAGTTTGTTTAAACATTGATTTCGACAAACTTATGTTGTTTCCTTTACACACTGCATAAAAGCGGAACTTTACTCGGTGATAATAATTAAAATCTATAGAGCGATGATGTCTAAGTGGTTCTATAGTTCAACTTAGAATCCAACGATACCGGGTTCGATCCTGGGCTCCGCACCAATGACTTTTCTAAGTTAAGTGCATTTTCCATCGCTCCGTGCTTCGGAAAGCACGTTATGCTGTCGGTCCCGGCTGTTATTGATAAATAGCAGTCGTTAAGCCATCTCAGAGGCCCTCGGGCGGCTTGATAAATTCTGACACCAGAGTCCAGCATTACCTCATACGACAAACAAACAAACTACATTAAAATCTATTGACTTAGGTCTCAGGAAACAGATGTAAAACATTGCTATAAAAAATAGGTCTTTTTTAATTGTAAAAAATGTAACAACTTTCCAAAAAGTACCGTAGTATAAAATACTGAAGCTAATGTCTAAAAAAGCTAAGTAAATGACTTATTACGGAACCTTGCAAGCATGTAGCCAGGTAATTCAAAAATGTAGAATGTTAAAGAGAAATCTAGTTTGTGGAATTATATTTGAAAGGAATCGGCGAAGTCTGCGGTCTAATGCAGAAGCACAGAGTGACAAAAATATGTTCGCCGCTGTCGGACCTGCGTCACTCAAGATTTTCCCGTCGACCCTTTATATTGAAGCAAGTTGAAGAAAACACGCAAATCATCTAGGAAACAACGCTTTAATATATTGCAGAGATTGTTTTTTTATTGAAAAAGGATTTTGATAAAGGTATTCGGGCTAATATTTTTAAATACTCATTGGCATTTTTTATACAATAACTAGCTGTGCCCGCGTGTTTATTTCTCCAGGTACTTTAATTCCAGGACCTAAAATACCAATATACCAACATAAGATCAAAATTCCTTCAGACGTCAAAATGTATTTTTTCGATTTCTAGGCTCATCGAATTGATATACCAAGTACTCCAGTTTAAGTCAAAGCCTAAGCTATCCAACAGTGAAAATCTCATCGCTTTCGGTCCAGTAGTTTTAACTTGATGCGCGAACAGACAGACAATAAAAGTGTGGTACTAAGTTATGAAGGCCAGTGAATTTTCCGTAATTTTGGTTTCAGCCTTACCGTTAAGAATGCTTACCTCAAAAGTTGACTACTATAGTGGTGTCGTATGTCGATAACGCATTGGAATCGGTCCAGAAATTTTTACGTGATGCGTGAACAAACATACAGACAAACAAACAAACAAACAGACAACACGATTTAAAAAAAAGTAATATTATTGTTCAGTAACTTATTTTTCACCTCACAAGCTCGGAAAGATTCTGTTTGTCATTCGAAATCTGAGTGCAAAAGTGTATTTTACCCGCTAGCGTGGAAAGAGTTTTTAAAATTCGAACCTTTCTATTCAATAATTGTCTATACCACCAATCCACTGAAAATAATATATCACTAATTTATATTATATTATTATCCGATTAGATTCTACTCTACTTGACTCTATTCGTCTCTATTCGCCTCATTTCGACACTACTCGACTCTACTCGACTCTAATCAACTCTACTCGACTCTACTCGACTCTACTCGACTCTAATCGACTCTAGTCGACCCTACCCGACTCTACGCGACTCTACTCGACTCTACTCCACTCTACTCGTCTCTATTCATCTCTTTTAATTTTCAATTCTATTCTACTGTGTTCAACTGTGTTCTACTGTGTTCTACTGTGTTCTACTGTGTTCGACTCTGTTCTACTCGGTTCTACTCTGTTCTACTCTATTCTACTCTGTTCTACTCTGTTCTACTCTGTTCTACTCTGTTCTACTCTGTTCTACTCTGTTCTACTCTGATCTACTCTGTTCTACTCTGTTCTACTCTGTTCTACTCTTGTCTACTCTTTTCTACTCTGTTCTACTCTGTTCTACTCTACTCGACTCTACTTGACTCTATTTGACTCTATTCAACTTTACTCGACTCTACTCGACTTTTCTCGACTCTAATCGCCTCTGTTCGTTTCAATTTGACTCTATTTAACTGTTTTCAACCCTCTTCTACTCTTTTCGATTCTATTCTATTCTGTTCGACTCTATTATATTATGTTTACACATTTGCCAGGCATCCCGCGACGGCCCATTTTTATTATTATTATAAACACTAATTTAATATATTATTTTAGCTGTTTTTCTAGCACCTAGCATTTTCCTCGCTGTAGTGAGGTGAAAAGTTTTGTGTTGCACACGGCAGCAAAGTTATTTGGCGTCTCGTACTTTTGAAACCCTCACTACGCTCAGGATTCTATATTTGAACCAATCGCTTCGCTCGTGGTTTAATCCTAGAATCCTTCGCTTGCTCTGGTTTCAATACAAGTACTCTCGCCAAAAAATCACTTTGCAGCCTTGCATAACAAATAACTATTAAGTAACCTACACCATTTATAAAAAAAACTTATGTGTACACATTGCTTTATTATAAGTATAGATGGTCTGTTTGTACATTGTAGAGACCTCTTATTATCAAATGTAATTTATTATTACGGCATTTTTAATAACGTACACTGTTCCGTAACCAATATTGGGAGGATAGCAAATATAATTGGCGATACAGCGCCGTTGGATGAGGGACGCCAGTCACGTGCCGCCTATATGAGTCTTGCCGCCAACATAAATGAAGAATAAGACTTGCAACCGCAGAACATTGTAGATCCATGTAAACAGTGGTCCAAGTCAACGCATGTCAGTGGAATAATATCAACATGGCACAAATGACGAGAGATACATTAAACTACGTATAACTCTAATATTTATTTAGGCTACTTCAGAATACAACTTACCACTAGAGATTACAGGAGCTAGTTAGATAAACCATATGCAGCCTAGGTTGCGCAAGAATTCTAGCCCCAGTTGGCAGCACATCCAACATGCTGGCGGTATTGCCCCCATTTAATGGCAATGCTTATTTGATTAGTCCAAATAAGTGTCAGCATCTCGGTCAAGCATCAATTGATTCAGCTCAAATCCCTAAATGTTTGATTTGGATAGTTTGATACATGGCAGAAGGTTATATTTAAACGGGGAATCTCCGTCACTCGAGACATGCCGCTATCACAATTCAATAAAACTACTTGTAATCGTAGAAAATTGTAGATCATTCTTTACACTACTGGCTCAAGTCGATGTACAGTTTATTGGGAACTGAGCTAAAATAAAATTGACATGGGTGGCAATAAATACTCAATACGAGCGTCGTATGCCAGTCACGAGCAGACTATATGAGACATGTTCCTACCGCAAATGAAGAAAAGGATTTGAGTCTAGAACAACGTAGATAGATCATAAGGCTAGACGTGAGTGAGCTTGTATTCTTTAGAAGTGGACCTTTGTCATATACAGCTTCAACAAAAAATGATAAGAGGATTATGTTTTCAATTTATTATTTTAAATTTTTAATAAAAATGAATTAACTATTCTAATATTGATATTTGTCACCATTTGCTCTATTAGATCTCATTTAATTAACCTTAACCAGTTTAGGCTACATATGTAACCATAACAACCTAAGAAACACCCATAACTTCGAAAATAAACATTTTCCAAGTATTTTGAATGGTTACATTGCTGTTTAAACACTAGTGGCTCTGTGAGCTGTAGACCTCGCGCGTTTTTGCAAACAATCTAGTGGTGCACAGTAGCGCCATCTAGTTAACTTATTGTAAAACTAACATTAATAACCAAGGTGCTCCATCAATCTCTACCTAGTAGGTAAAGGGTAGAAAACTAAAAGTGAGAAATTTACTGCATTTTGAGGAGCTATTCTGTTCATCATGCCGAAGATCCTCATCAGATCTTCACCTAATTTTTATGAGACTAATTTAAAGTTAGTACCGTTCAAATAAAAAATGAACCATCGAAATTGGATTTAATATGGCGGAAATATTCAGTAGCCCCCTTTTTACCCGTTTTTGGGGGAACTACCCCCCCCAATCAAAAATCCCCGACGACAAAAATTCTAAAAATTCGTGTAACCTGTATAGGTACTAAGTTTCGTCTAAATCGGTTGAGAAATGCGACCTGAAGAGGAAAATAGAGATCCGGACTGACATCCGGACGGGATTATTAAAATTTATTTTCTCTTTTTTAGTTTGGTTTTCTATATAAAGCGTGTTTTTTAGTTTTTATTATACGCTTTATATTAGCTTCACTTGTATGTTTGTATGTTTGTAACCGACTCCTTTGGAAGCTATTTTGACCCACTTTAAACGGTTAGACTTCATTCAAATTTTGCACACCTGTCAAAGACCGATGACAATGCAATAATTCGAAAAAAAAACAACGCTCTTTTAAATAAACCAAACTAAAAAGTAGAAAATAAATAATAGTTTAAAAAAACTAAAAAACACGCTTTATATAGAAAACCAAACTAAAAAATAGAAAATAAATTTTAATAATTTTGAATTAAGAATAGTGTAAAAAAATTTAATAAATATAGTGTAAATAAGAAAAAGTTTTATTTAAAAATAAGCGTGGGGTGCATGGGTCAATAGTTATAAATATTTGCACTGTACCATATATTTATATTTCTGTCCACTAATCCTACCTAAAGGCTTGTACTATTAATTATTCTGTGATAAAGGTAGTTCGTTCAGCTTAGTTTCACCAATAGTTCTTAGGTATAATTAAACAACATTTCAATTATCCGAAGCAATCATTTTCTATAACTAGACCCTAGTTCCGGATTGTCCTTTATGGGAAAATTGGCGGACAACAGTTATAATGGATACGGTTACCTAATATGAGATAGACTCGTACCGCTGAAAATACCCTCTAACAGCATAATATATGTGTATATGATTTGCTCATAAATGAGCCTATTCATGTGGTAAGGTAGGATGGTTGAAATGTTTGAATAAATATACGATACATAAAATTCATTTATTCACCACATAACCACCGATATTACTATACACTACTAAAATATACTTAAAAAGCATCAGGTTTATCGGTATATTTATTATCGATAACGTTAATGTTCTTGTTTGTTTGTAGTGTGAGGTAGTGCTGGCCTTTGGTGTCAGAGTTTGTCAGGCCGCCTGAGGGCCTCTGACATGGCTTGCTATGAATCCCTAACAGCCGGGACCGACAGCTTAACGTGCCCTTCGAAGCACTGAGCGATGGGAAACCGCACATAATTTAGAAAAGTCATTGGTGCGGAGCCTAAGACCGAACCCGGTGTAGTTAGATTCTAAATTGCAGTATTAAACCGTTAGGCTACCATCGCTTCTGAAAATACCTAAGAATTGAAAAACGAACACGGAAATATATGCCCAGAAAATGCTTAGTCAAAGTCAAAGAAGTTTATTGTAAACTAGCTGTACTCGCGGCTTCGCACGCGTGGCTTTTTCTCTAGGTTAAAAGAACTCTATTACTACCCAAGACCTAAAATACCAACATTTAAACAAAATTCCTTCAGCCGTCAAAAAGTTTTTATGGATTACTCGGCTTCTACTCATCGGATTGAAATAATAAGTACAGCAGTTTTTAAGTCAAACCCTAAGCTATTTAACAGTGGAACCCGCAATCGGTCCAGTAGATTTAACGTGATGCGTAAACAGACACACAGACAGACACGAATTTAAAAAATGTTTTATTCTTTTTTAGTAGCTTATTTTTAGTACCCTGTTTTTTTAATGTTTCCTTTTACAGATTTTTTGGTACTTACTGCTTTATTATAAGTATAGATGCCCTTCACTTTTGGGCAGAATAATAAAAATATATTTTTTATTACATAATTTTAGTCTTGCCTATAAAACAGTACCGTGACATACCTACTGAGTGGCTGACTGACTGACAGACAACGCCCAGCCTAAACCGGTGGACCTAGGTATTTGAAATTTGGATGAATATTCCTTGATTATCCTAGAGGTGAACTACGGAAGTAACTATAAACCGTAAAACATGAATACCAACTCCAAATAAAATACCTCTATCCTGCGGGGGAACCTTTAATTTACCGGTATGAAAAGTATCCAATGTCCTACCTCGTACGAACTCAAACATGCGAAGTTTCATTTGATTTTATTCAGTAGTTTCGGCGTGATTCGCGTCTAAGACACAGACAGACAGACAGACAGACAGACAACATACAAAAATTAAAAACGAAACTGTTTTTGCTTCAGTACGAATAATACACTCGAGAGCAATAAATCCGGGTCACTTAAAGAAATCTCGGAAACTAAGAATGCTAGCTTAATGAAATAAAGTGTGTTTAATAGACAATATAATACCCCTTAAATGAAAGTAATAAAATTTATGAGTCACAAAATTTTATTTACTATAAATTACATAAAGAAAAAAAAAACTGCTGATCTCGCTTTAAAACAAAAATAGGAAACATGTCATTTTTGAACAACATTACGATTTTCTTGAATTTTAATACTTTGTATTGCCTCCTCGTGCTTCCATTACTGCGTTTACGCGGTTTGGAATTTTCTCCCATTCCTCTGTGAAAGCAATTTTGAGCTCACGAAGCGTGATTGGGGGAGGCTTTCGTTGTTTTACGCATCCTAGCTCGTCTCAAGCATGTTCGATCAGGTTGATCCGGGCTGCGTGCTGGCTACTCCATACGAGTAATGTTCATCTCTTGAAGGTAGTCATTCACAATCCAACCTGTATGAGGTCGGGCATTGTCATGCATAAAAATAGCATCCTCACCCAAATTAACTATAAATGACCCAACGTGTTCATTAAGGATTTCTTCCACTTATCTTACGCTAGTTAAAGAGCCATTTTCTATAAACACCAATTCTGTGCGACACTCAGATGAAATTCCGGCCCACAGAACTACAGACCCACAACCGTAGGCTACTTTTTCTTCGATGCATGCTTGCTTGAATCTTTCTCCTGGTCTTCTATACACTCTGTGTTTTCCATCGTGCTTGTAGAGCATAAACTTTGATTCGTCGGAGATTATAACTTTTGACCAATCTTCAATAGTCCAATTTAAGTAGTTCTGGGCATATCTTAGTCTTGAAAAACGATGCCCACGCTCCAGTTTAGGGCCATTTGCAGGTCTAAGTGGTTTCAAGTTAGCTTTAGCAAGTCAACGTTTTACAGTCTATGCGCTTGTGTTACTTCCTCCGAGGCGTCGAAACTGATTTGTAAGTTCAGTTCCTGTGAGAAAGCGATTACGAAGCATGTGTTCATCAAGTATCGATCTTCTCGTGTTGTAGTACACCTGGTACTGCCTGTTCCTGGTCTGCGTAAGTTAGAGCCAGTTTCCTCTTGTACTTTGTTGACAGCGACACACCGACAGTCCTGGCTGTATCGCGCTGACTCCACCGGTTTCAAGTATTGTGAGAATTCTGGTGCATTCTTCAGGTGTAAGCGACATGATTACAGCTTGAATAATAAATATCGAACACTATCAATATGGTTTATATACCCACTTAAATAACAGATTAGAAACCATTTTCAAATATGTTTTTTATGACATAACTTTACAATAACTAAGAAGTTTTAATACCTTCATTTAAGGAATATTTAATTGTCTATTAAACACAATTTATTTCATTAAGCTAGCATTTTTAGTTTCTGAGATTTATAGGTTTCTTTAAGTGACCCGGATTCATTGCTCTCGAGTGTAGAAAAGCCTCCAAAAAATGTTTACTAAATATCTTCAATGTACAGAATTTGGACCCGTATCCCGCAAGATATAAAAAGTATTCTCAATTTTCACTCATCTACTGCAAGTACTAGTTACAGCGTGATAAGTGTTCTTTTAAATAATTTTCAATATTTTAAATAGTTTTTTTTTAAATATTTTTCAACCCCTATCCTGCGGGAACCATTTAATTTTTCGTAATCAAAAGTATCCTATGTTCTACCTCGCAGTATGAACTCAAATCATACCAAGTTTCATTTAAATTCATTCAGTAGTTTTGGCGTGATGCCTAGCCAAGATACAAATTGTCAGATAGACAGACAGTCAGACAGACAGTCAGAGAGACAGTCAAACACACAGTCACAGTCAAAAATGAAAAAAATACAGTGTTGGCTTCAGTCAAAATATCTTCAATGTATAGAATTGGACCTGTTACAGTTTTATGATAAGTAGGTATAGATAGGAAAAATAATAGCACTTTTACAAATCAAAATAAAAATCTCACGAACATGGAGAAATACATAAAATATTTAAAAAATATGAAATCAATAAAATTTTGGTAAACCAAGTATGCTTTTTGTTTGAAAAGGAAATTTCCCTTTCATGTGCCAACAGAGTTAAATCTCATACTGGAAAAGGAATACCCTTCTGATTCCACCGCTTATGTCGGTTACATTTGTTTTCATTGATAAGCGAAAAACTCGCATGAAAGCTAAATCCCTCGCATATGCAATGAAAAATCTTTTTATATATGCGATTTTATCATTTTATTTGTCTAATACATTCATGCGATTTGCATTCGATTTTAAATTGTTAGTGATCAAAATTAGGTCAAACGCTGCTGATAAAATCCTCACAATAGTACTGGTAACTGCGACACAGATCAGTTTAAACAAGTGCCTGCAGGTACACAATAGCTTGGTACAAAAAATTGTCATCAAATGGGTTAACTAATAACTAAAAAAAACTACTCATCCAATTTTGATACAATTTATACAGGACCAAATACTATTTCAAAGAAAAAATAAAAATGAATAATCGGTCTGCAATTGAAAGAAAAAATGGTGAAATACGACATGAACATACAACCTTCAACTTTTGTGAAGTTCGCCTAAATAATATACAAATGCATCTATGAATTATTACTGCTCTGACTTTTTTAAGTTATGTGCGGTTTTCCATCGCTCCGTGCTGCGGAGGGCACGTTAAGTCGGTCCCGGCTGTTAATGATTCATAGCAGCCATGTCAGAGGCACCTGAGCGGCCTCGGCCCTCGGGTGACCTGACAAACTCTGACACCAGAGGCCAGCACTACATCATATGACAAACAAAACGGCTCTGTTGATAGTAATAATTGTCAATTTCGGTTGTTCCAGGCTTTGTCTCCACAAACTCTAATTTATGCCACTTTAAAGCACCAACCACCGCGTACATTACAAATCGCACCAATTCGTGCACATTACGTAAATGCAGAGCTGTAAACATTTTAGCGGGGGATTAACGAATGCAAATTGCGAGCGTCCAGTCTACACTGGTTTAACTGAAATGACTGCTGAAAATTTTGTTGGTTATTATATGGACTTACGGCGAAACAAAATGTTCGCATACAAAAGAAGAAGACATAATAGAGAAGTTCTTTAAGTATATACCTTATATCTACGAGTTCAATATTTCATTTGTACCATCCGGGTCATAATCACCCTCTCACCCCATTTGTTTACCTAAATATATCCTAGAAATGATGTCATATCATTGATCATTTTGTCATCGCTTGTTTCTTTTTTACACGACTTTTTTTCCTTTTTTTACACCAAAAAAAGGAGTGTAGTGTTTTTTGGATGCTTGTATGTTTGTATGTACTTGAGTTTCTTTATTCCACCATAACTTTTAAATGCCTGAATAGATTTAGATGTATCGTATCGTTAGAATCCTTACATCCCCCGAGTAAGAAAGGTTTTTTTTTAAATTCAGTTTTACTTCAATATGGCTCCATTTTCATATGCGAAAAATATATTTTTTGTTCGAATTTTACAATATGGGTATCAAATTGAAGGCCTTGACAAGCACATTCCAACAGTATATAATGTATTGGCATAAGTTCTTTTTTGGCAGGGTAGGCGTGTTTTTTATCTTTTAAGGGCGTCACAGACGATTAAGATCCTATAATATTTGATGTTATGATATCTGCATATAAAATATTATAGCATCTTAGGGTATCACACACGTCTAAGATACGATAATATATTGAAATTATTCATTCGCTCGCAGGCCGTCCTAGGTGCCACACGTATTTCTTCACCGCTTTCTATATACAGGTGATAAAATATGGGTAGTACGGTTTCACTATTAGATTTATTAGATAGCTCATCAGTCGACAATTCTGATTTTGAATTTGATATGCAAATTGCATTAGCGCACTGTAAAAGGTGATCAATTTGGATAGAAAATCACATTAAATTTAGAAAAAGCCGCAGTGAATTTAATCTCTACGCAGATGTTACTACAAAAAAAATAAAAATTTAATAAGTCGAAGGAAACTTTTCTAGAAATTCATAATTTGATTAAAGAAGATTTAGTGAAACAAAATACGAACATGCGCGAGAGCATTTGTACAGAACAACGACTTGCAGTATGCTAAGAACCATCTCGTTTACCTCAGCTTTCAAACATAAAAACCGCAGCTAAATCGGTCCATTCGTTCGAAAGCTACGATTTGCACCACTCCCCCCCCTCCCCCTTCCATCCTCAAATTATAGCTATGAATCATCTTGTTTACCCCAGCTTTCAAACATAAAAAAAACACAGCTAAATAGGTCCACTTGTTTGGGTGCTGCGATTTTCACCCCCCTTTTCTTTCTCACCTCCCCCCTCCCTCTCCCCATATATCTAAGAACCATTTCGATCATATTAGCTCTCGTACAGAAAAAACCGCATCAAAATCGACAAGACACACACACACACACACACACACATACACACACACACACACACACACGCACACGCACACGCACACGCACACGCACTTGCACACGCACACACGCGCACACACACACACACACACACACACACACACACACACACACACACACACACACACAGACAGTGATACATACCCTAAACTTATAACACCCGTCTCTTTGTTCAGGGGTTAAAAAAACCGTAACGAATACAAAACAGAGCAACTTGTAGAGCATATTACGATATATTTTGTATCTTAAGATAGTATATTAATATATATTTTGTATCTTTTACGATATATTTCGTATCTTAAGATGACATCTTTTAATAAATTCCATATCGCTCGATATCTAAAGATACTGTAAGATGCAAATATATATTATCTTCGCCGTTTGTGATCGTTCATATAAATTGTATAGCGAGCGATATTTTATCATAAGATAAAATATTATCGTATCTTAGTCGTCTGTGACGCGCTCTAACACTAGTTATTATAATTATAAGTATAATTAGTTATTAGTACCTACTTGTTTTTTGTTTTATTGTAAGGCGGTCAAAAATGGATTTTCTCAAATTAAGTAAGAAGATTAAAACAAAACAAAGAGCAATGGAAAGAAGCATATTGGAAATAGGGAAAATTAACACAAGCACAAGTGAAATAATCAGAAGAAATGCACTCACACACGCTCTAAAACTGAAATGGCAATGGGCTGGTCACATTTCACGGTTCACTGACAGCAGGTAGACCATACGCCATACAAACCACACAATGGAACGGACCAGAGGGGAAAAGGGATGTTGGCAGGCCAAGCAAGCGGTAGGCTGATGACATTATTGAGAAAGGTGAGAGTTGATTCTGAAAAGAGACGGGAAGACGTTGAGGAGGCCTTCATCCATGAAGGGGTCATATCCACATAAGATGCAACTTTACTAACAACTAAAGCATGTAGCATCAGGGCGGTCGCACTCCGCAACAAGTACAAATAAATTCGAGGGCGCAATATTCGGGTCCGTTCAGTCGAGTGTCAAGCGTGCGCTCGATGAGTCGCGCGCCTTGTACTTAGCGATAAAGTACCTACTTACGTATAGTTAATGACAAATTTTATTCGTGTTTTAATTATTAGTACCAAGAAGTAACCTAGAAGGTATTGCATAGCATTCGGCTGTTTGAATAGCGATAGAAATTACGACTTTCACTCATTATAAAGCAAGGAATTCAGACACCTTTATTCATCAAAGTACCTATAGGATATAATCATAATCAACGAACGACTTACGTAGTACACTTATACGTAGGTAGGTATCTCACTAAACTTATCGGCGTTCTGAAAACGGGATAGGTAGGTAGTAAAAATGAGGTAGTAGGTCTATTCTGATAAGAATGTCATTGTATGTAATAGAACTATTTTAATTTATAATAATAAGTAATAACATAATACCTACATTATTACTTATTTATTCTGTTACAATAACTAAGTCATAACATATCACAGAATAATTAGTAGTACAAGTACCTAGTCATATCTTAATACAACCCTACCGAGCGAAAAAGGGACAGAGCGATTCTGAAACGGTTAGAGCAATGGAAGTTCTCGCGCGTTGTGATACGGTGCATTCTAGCCTGCACGCGATGGGCGAGCGCCTTCTAGGTAAATATAATTGAAAGCTCGCAGCGCTGTGCGAGTTAAATTGCACTTTATAGCGTTGTAGCAAGAGTCGCTATTTATTTAAATGACTTTACTTAGTTATCCTTCTGTACTTGTACTATTATTTATTCTGAGGTAGTATGTGCAACATATGTGTAAATTTACCTATCTAGTATCCATGTAAAGCATTGTCGGTAATAAATACGATATTTTCAGTCAATTTTAATACGGCGTGATAATAATGTAAGGTTGACTTATGATTTCGCTTGATCGAACTACGCGATGCTACGTTCATCCGCCGTAAAATAACGTAACAATAATATCTATAAAAGTGTAAATAATTCACTCTTTATTCTTTTTACCATAAAAAGACAAACAAAATTATTTGAATTCGGTAAAAAATCCTATATTTTTTTTCATAATCTTTGGTAGAGTAAAGAAAATAACTTTAAATAGCTCTCCTGTAAAGTTGGCTCTTTTAACATACGATAGTCTACCTAAGAGCCAACGCTGATTGTACATTTGTATTAAATATTCTTATACAAACAGACATTGTACTGCCATTGAATTTGTGGTACAAATAGGATTATAGTTTTATTGTTAACATTGTTGGTGAAGCGTCGATGCCTAAAAATTAGTTAGAATATTTTTCATTGATTATTTACGTATATTATAAATTAATAACCATATGGAAAACACTCGTATATAGTGCAGGCGCCCGCTCTCATGGATGTTATATCTTTGGTTTCATCCAAAACTCTGAGAGATGGCGTTAGCAGTCATTTCGCACGCATGTTTATGCATTCGAAGCTGGGAGTGATTGGTCGACAGTTGAGTCGCAATGGATGCTTCTCAATCTCCGTTGTGATAAATTACTTCCCTCGGAAAAATAATCATATTTAATTGAAAAGACTTGAAGGTCTTGTGAAAACTACTACTATTAACACTGCAGTGTCTGACGATTTGGAGAACTATAAGTGTACAGTGCCTTCACGCTTGGAAGTGCTGTTTTTATCTTCGAATATTGTTGGAGCACCCACCCGCTGGTCTTCGGAGACGTACATCTGCTGTAATTCGTACCTCGAGGAGCTGCAGGTGTGCCTGGATTAATGAAGTGGTGAGTGGGCGTATTAATTTACTGCATATAGTGGAGATACGAGTGTTTTCGAATAGGAATTTTCAAATAGTTTTTTCAGCCATAACGGTACGCGAGTATACACGGTATAGGCTATTTACACGCCATACCATCTGATGGTCCTTATCGAGCCAAGGATAGGTATAAGTATTAACCTAACCAGCTATTTAGTTTGTTGATTTTATACGTAAATTGTTCGTGAAATCCCAAACATAAATAATTTTAACTTCCTACCCACTTTAAAAAATATCAACGAAAGTACATAATTCTCATAATTTTACGTATGTTTTGGTAAAATTCTTGTTCAGTAGGTACTTCATAACACATAATATACAATGGCAGAAGCAAGTCTAGAAACTTCGCTGGTCTTATTTGAACATAAGAGAGAAATGTTATACCAACGTATTAATCGTTTGTATAACTCCTCGAAAAATATAAATTCGTTCGATTCGAGATCGAATGAGAACTTCATGACCGAGTCAGAAACGATTGATGACATCCACGATAAGTTTGAGTCGATTGTAGATCAAATTAATCAAATTAAGTTAGCTTTGAAACCAAGTTCTACTCCCGACTATGCTAGTTTAGACTCGTTCGAGGATTTGTATACTAGAGTGAAACGGACTAGAAATAAAATAAATAATGACTCGATTTTACTATCGCGAGATAACGTCAATACATCAAAGGATGTTACTACGCATATTAACTTGCCATCAATTTCATTGCCGAGTTTTGACGGGAAAACGGAGAATTGGCCGGTATTTTACGAGTCGTTTAAATCAAACATACATAACAACAATCAGATGTCTGACTCACAGCGTATGCAATACTTAGTAGGTAAACTGACACACAATGCGTTGAAAGTTCTCGCTGGTATCGTACCGACAGGTGATACCTACAATATCATATGGAATAGTTTGGTGAAAAAATATCAAGATAAGCGTGCTTTAGGTATACACTACTTGAACAATATACTTGATTTAAAGAGTTGTTCTCAGAATGGTAATAGCTTGGATTCGTTCGTAGAGAGATATTCGGCGTCAATCGCTGCTCTGAAACAGTTAGGTATCTAATAGATCTAATAGATTTTATTCTGTTACACTGTGCCATTCGAAAGATAGATTGTCAAACTGTTCAAACCTTTGAAATGACTGTTCGAGGCACGGAAATACCTACGAGTAAAGACCTAATAAGCTTTATGCAGGATCAAGTTAAGATCTTATAACGCTCGAACTCCGCTGCCCCTACGTGTTCAACCTCGCGAAGCAGCTCGAGGAAGCCGCCCGCTTCTACGTCAGGCAACCCGCGCGCTCATACCTACAATGCGTTCGTAGCGAGTGATAATGTACCTACGCAGGCTGGTGCCTCTGCTATGCTTGCGCCTGCGCTTGCTCCGTTATCGCGCTGTGCGTGCTGTAATGATAATAGCCATATTCTGCTAGATAATTGCGCGAAATTTAAAAACTTGAATGCAAAGGCGCGTTTTGATTTTATTAAATCGAAACGTAGTTGTGTTAATTGCCTAAGTGTTTCGCATAGTCTAAAAGATTGTCATTCGTCTTCTTTTTGCGAGTTTTGCAAAAAACGTCATAATAATCTTTTACATTTTAATGATAAAAATGTAAATTCTAATACACATATACATACCGCTGAAATAATTGACAGCGTGCCATCGATCTTGCCTCCGCCGCCGTCCCGTGACTCCCGCGCGTCTGCCATCTCACCTGCGCTGCAGTTAGCCATCGCTCAGACGAATCCGGTACCTCGCTCTTCTATTCATAGAAATAAGGAAGATATTGGCGTACGTGCCGAGTTGCATAATATTCCAAGTGAAATATCGCCGTGGCCACATGATGCCTCCGTGCTAATTGCTGCCGAAGTAAAGTCTGGCACCGCGGTCTTATTGTCGAAAGGTAGTACGGGACAGAAGAAGGTAGTTAGGTGCCTGATTGACAATGGTTCACAAAATAATTTAATTAAGACTGATTGCTGTCGGATGCTCAATTTGCCAATAATACCTTTGAGTAATTCTTTTGTCAAAGGTATTGGTTCGACATCTCGACCGATCATCGGTTACGTATATTTCGATATTGAATCCCGCGTATATCCGGAACATAAATATACTATACATGCGTTAGTGGTAGAATGCATTACCGACCAATTGCCATCGCACTTCATAGAATGGGATAATGACTTACAGCATCTACAGGGCTTGCCACTTGCCGATTTAAACTGGAATATTCCCGGAAATATTGATGTTGTGTTGGGTGCTCAGCTCTTCCCATATATTTATTTAGGGAATAGGGTCGATTCTGGTTCGCGTGCGCCTCCCGTGTTTCGTGCGCCACTCTATTCGGTGGCTTTCGAACTCCCTTGAAAGAGACGACTTGAAAGTAGAGCTCAACGAGAAGCTATAAAGCTCATCTAGCTGGGCCCTTGCCCCCACGAATGTGGATCCATTGTCCGAGTACAGGAAGGAAATTTGACCACGACGGGAGATAAAGCGTTTGAATGCCGCCAGAAAACAATCAGAAGTCAAATCAGAGACCAGCTCAATGTGTACAGCCTTGATCACTAGACACACGAACAGGCAAATATACGCCTTTTGTGCATGCTGGCCTCTGCGTCGAGACAAGGTTATGCGGATAGGGCCAGCATAATCAACCCCTGTATGAAAAAAGGCTTTCGCTTCTGAGACGCGATACGCAGGAAGGTCTGCCATTCTTGGCGTCGGATGAGACAGATTTAATTAAAAGCAAGTATTGCACTTCCAAACCTTGGATCTCACGATAGTCCTGGCATCTAATATCCAAAACCGCTGTCGTAAGATAGACATGAGCAGTCCTGGTCCAGTGTGACAATTCATAACATGATAATGTTGAATGATTATGTCCACAATGTGGTCACGTTTGGGAAGAAGGGCAGGATATTTAGCATCAAAGGGAAGAGCCGATTTGGAGAGCCTTCCGCCAATCCGTAAAATGCCTTCTTCATCCACGAAAACAGCTAGATTTTGAAGTTAAAATATACAGTTTAAATCGGCAAGTGGCAAGCTCTGTAGATGCTGTAAGTCATTATCCCATTCTATGAAGTGCGATGGCAATTGGTCGGTAATGCATTCTACCACTAACGCATGTATAGTATATTTATGTTCCGGATATACGCGGGATTCAATATCAAAATATACGTAACCGATGATCGATCGAGATGTCGAACCAATACCTTTGACAAAAGAATTACTCAAAGGTATTATTTGCAAATTGAGCATCCGAGAGCAATCAGTCGTAATTAAATTATTTTGTGAACCATTGTCAATCAGGCACCTAACTACCTTCTTCTGTCCCGTACTACCTTTCGACAATAAGACCGCGGTGCCAGACTTTACTTCGGCAGCAATTAGCACGGAGGCATCATGTGGCCACGGCGATATTTCACTTGGAATATTATGCAACTCGGCACGTACGCCAATATCTTCCTTATTTCTATGAATAGAAGAGCGAGGTACCGGATTCGTCTGAGCGATGGCTAACTGCAGCGCAGGTGAGATGGCAGACGCGCGGGAGTCACGGGACGGCGGCGGAGGCAAGATCGATGGCACGCTGTCAATTATTTCAGCGGTATGTATATGTGTATTAGAATTTACATTTTTGTCATTAAAATGTAAAAGATTATTATGACGTTTTTTGCAAAACTCGCAAAAAGAAGACGAATGACAATTTTTTAGACTATGCGAAACACTTAGGCAATTAACACAACTACGTTTCGATTTAATAAAATCAAAACGCGCCTTTGCATTCAAGTTTTTAAATTTCGCGCAATTATCTAGCAGAATATGGCTATTATCATTACAGCACGCACAGCGCGATAACGGAGCAAGCGCAGGCGCAAGCATAGCAGAGGCACCAGCCTGCGTAGGTACATTATCACTCGCTACGAACGCATTGTAGGTATGAGCGCGCGGGTTGCCTGACGTAGAAGCGGGCGGCTTCCTCGAGCTGCTTCGCGAGGTTGAACACGTAGGGGCAGCGGAGTTCGAGCGTTATAAGATCTTAACTTGATCCTGCATAAAGCTTATTAGGTCTTTACTCGTAGATATTTCCGTGCCTCGAACAGTCATTTCAAAGGTTTGAACAGTTTGACAATCTATCTTTCGAATGGCACAGTGTAACAGAATAAAATCTATTAGATCTATTAGATACCTAACTGTTTCAGAGCAGCGATTGACGCCGAATATCTCTCTACGAACGAATCCAAGCTATTACCATTCTGAGAACAACTCTTTAAATCAAGTATATTGTTCAAGTAGTGTATACCTAAATCACGCTTATCTTGATATTTTTTCACCAAACTATTCCATATGATATTGTAGGTATCACCTGTCGGTACGATACCAGCGAGAACTTTCAACGCATTGTGTGTCAGTTTACCTACTAAGTATTGCATACGCTGTGAGTCAGACAACTCATTGTTGTTATGTATGTTTGATTTAAACGACTCGTAAAAAACCGGCCAATTCTCCGTTTTCCCGTCAAAACTCGGCAATGAAATTGATGGCAAGTTAATATGCGTAGTAACATACTTTGATGTATTGACGTTATCTCGCGATAGTAAAATCGAGTCATTATTTATTTTATTTCTAGTCCGTTTCACTCTAGTATACAAATCCTCGAACGAGTCTAAACTAGCATAGTCGGGGGTAGAACTTGGTTTCAAAGCTAACTTAATTTGATTAATTTGATCTACAATCGACTCAAACTTATCGCGGATGTCATCAATCGTTTCTGACTCGGTCATGAAGTTCTCATTCGATCTCGAATCGAACGAAGCTATATTTTTCGAGGAGTTATACAAACGATTAATATGTTGGTATAACATTTCTCTCTTATGTTCAAATAAGACCAGCGAAGTTTCTAAACTTGCTTCTGCCATTGTATATTATGTGTTATGAAGTACTGAACAAGAATTTTACCAAAACATACGTAAAATTATGAGAATTATGTACTTTCGTTGATATTTTTTAAAGCGGGTAGGAAGTTAAAATTATTTATGTTTGGGATTTCACGAACAATTTACGTATAAAATCAACAAACTAAATAGCTGGTTAGGTTAATACTTATACCTATCCTTGGCTCGATAAGGACCATCAGATGGTATGGCGTGTAAATAGCCTATACCGTGTGTACTCGCGTACCGTTATGGCTGAAAAAACTATTTGAAAATTCCTATTGGAAAACACTCGTATCTCCACTATATGCAGTAAATTAATATGCCTACTCACTACTTCATTAATCCAGGCACACCTGCAGCTCCTTGAGGTACGAATTGCAGCAGATGTACGTCTCCGAAGACCGGCGGGTGGGTGCTCCAACAATATTCGAAGATAAAAACAGCACTTCCAAGCGTGAAGGCACTGTACACTTATAGTTCTCCAAATCGTCAGACACTGCAGTGTTAATAGTAGTAGTTTTCACAAGAACTTCAAGTCTTTTCAATTAAATATGATTATGTTTCCGAGGGAAGTAATTTATCACAACGGAGATTGAGAAGCATCCATTGCGACTCAACTGTCGACCAATCACTCCCAGCTTCGAATGCATAAACATGCGTGCGAAATGACTGCTAACGCCATCTCTCAGAGTTTTGGATGAAACCAAAGATATAACATCCATGAGAGCAGGCGCCTGCACTATATACGAGTGTTTTCCATATGGTTAATAATTTATAATATACGTAAATAATCAATGAAAAATATTCTAACTAATTTTTAGGCATTGACGCTTCACCATTCTTATGAACTACGGTTCTGTTAGTATAATCAAGTAGATTCAACATTCAATATAGTTAGGTACTTGTCTATCAAGTCTTAGGCTATAATTATCAACTGACGAGCTCTCATTTCTCCGTCTGTCCAAGACTTGATAATTTTTGTGAATCTACTACGATACATAAGACTTAGGTAGATACAATACACTTCTATATACCTAGGTACAAAGCAAGAGATTTCATCTAGAAATACATTTCTAATCGCAAATATATTTCTTTTTTCGTTTTTGCGTTTTAATTATTTATTGATTTTATTGTTATATCAATAAATAATTTGTTGTTAAAGATTATTTTCAGTTGAAGTTTAACTTTACCTGAGAAGCACTACATTCACTGTATCCTATAGGAACATGGTATTTTGCATTGTATTTAAATAGGCAGTCGTAATAATTATTTGAAGTAGGTAAGTACATTATTGCTGAGAAATAATATCAATGTTTAGATTTTCTTTCAGAGACGTACAATCTACAAAAAGGTTATTGGCATATTATTAAATCACTACAAAACTTACGATGCTAATTAACTTTTAATTATACTTAATATCTACACGGGGACAACATTTTAGATAGATTAAAAGCGAGAGAAAAAAAAACAGAAAATAAATTCAGACGATGATTGTTTGAGGGCGATTGCCGCCATTGGTTGGCGGCGCGCCACCCACAGATAATCACTCGAACATAAAACCCGGCAAAATTTGAAAAGTCCTATATATGCTAGAAGTATTTGTAGGCTAGGTATAGCTTAATTTTGCCGCATAGTTACCGGTTTCCCGGCATTAGTGTTGATTGCGGGTGCTTGACGGGTGCGCGTTAACTGTTTAGTGAATTTCAAAACCTTCACGACCTTCAAGCGCACCCGTAATGGGTTCTCGGTGGCAATCACTCAACCTCACTACTTACGGAATCAGCCTGCTGGTCTCGACTGAATCATAGGCTTTCTCGTAGTTCACAAACGCTAGACATAGTGGCCGATTATACTATTTGGTCTTCTGTATAATCTGCCGGAGCGTATGGATGTAGTATACGGTGCTAAAGCCTTTCCGGAATCCAGCTTGTTCGGGAAGCTGAAAGTCGTCAAACCTAGGAGTGAGACGGTTTGTAACTACTCTCGAAAACAGCTTATAGACGTGACTCGGCAGCGAAATGGGCTTATAATTCTTCAAGAGGTTTTATCACCTTTCTTAAAGAAACAAACCACTACGCTCCTGTGCCACTCTTCTGGCATAGTACCTTCGAGGATGACGGATTTAAATAGCCTCTGAAGGATTTTAAGTACCGGTGTTTCACCCGCTTTCAGTAGCTCTGTCGTTATTCCGACCTCCCCTGGTGCCTTGTTGCTCTTAAGCTGTTTGAGGGCTCTCAATCTGATCTGGTATCGGCTGACGTCCGGGATATCTTCGGTATAATGTCGGGTCAAACGGGCATCACTAGTCGTGCTAGGAGGACTACACGATGAGGTGTATAATTGTCCATAGAACTTCTCGAGCTGACTCAAAATCTCTGGCTTCGACGAAACGATGCTGCCACTATCAGTTTTCAGCTTCATAAACAGGCTTTGCTTAATAAGAATAAGAATAAAAATAAATTTTATTGTATAAACTGTGTAAATAAAGGTATTAAAATTATTTAGTAACAACAGTTTAAATCCATTTCGGACGTACTATATTTGTTTAGGTATACAGGCAGAATAACGTTTAACTGCTTACAGTAATAAATAATAATAATATTACAGGAACACTAAAATATAAAAGGCTAGTATAATTATTAAATCGTATCAAAAAATTCGTTAAGATTATAATGAACTTACTTAATATTGCCATTCTTTTAAAGTTTTTTTTAATCGTATTTCCATTGAGGGATTTTAAGTCTGTCGGTAAGTGATTATATATTCTAATGGCGTTGATAAATGAACTTTTATAGTACAATGTGTTATTAATCTGAGGAATACATAATGTTATATTTATATTTGCTGCGAAGATTACCCGCACGACAAGATTATGTATTAAATTTGCGTTATTTTTAACAAACATACAAATTTCTAGATTGTAAATCCCTGTTAAAGTAAGAAATTTCTTGTGTTTAAATATACTGCGAAGAGAACCGGTGTTTTTTAAACCATAAATACATCTTAGGCAACGCTTTTGTAGATCAAATGTTGACTGAATATTAACAGAATTGCCCCAGAAGACAATGCCATAACTTAATTGAGGATATACGTAACCATAATAAGCATTGGTTGCTACAGATTTAGATGTAATACCAATCAGTATTGACAGAGTATAGCAATATTTTGAGATGTTATTATTTATTTTACTTAGATGAGCCTTCTTAGAATATTTTCTTGAGGAATTAAAATGGTGGCGTCATCTGCAAACATAACGCAGAGATGTTGAGTGATAAGTGACAATTCGTTAATATATATAAGGAACAGAAGAGGTCCAAGAATGCTACCGCGTGGGACTCCTAGAACGACATTTTGGTAGTCAGATTGTACTTTTTCTATTGTTTTTGTATTCTTGTTATATACTCCTAGCAATGTTGACTGACTCCTGTTACTAAGATATGACTCGAGTAATGCTAAGGCTGTTCCACGTATCTAATATACACGTAATAATTTAATTACGTAATATTCCACGTAATAATTTACTAAGCAAAATTGTATAAACTACACAATCGAAGGCTTTTGAAAGATCTAAAAAGAATGCAACAATTGTTCGTTTGTTATTAATTTCTTGCCAAACCTGCTTCAACATTTTGAAAATAGCTAAAGACGTATTTTTACCCTTGCGAAAGCCGAATTGGTTTTCGTTGAGAAAGTTGTTCGAGTCTAAAAATGATATCATCCTGTTATGATATCATTTTTAGACTATCATTTTAGCTTTTTCGAATATTTTGGAGAAACTTGGTAATATTGCTATTGGTCGATAGTTTTTTATGTCATTTTTGGAACCATTTTCATGTAACGGTTTGACTAACGCTTTTTTTAGTTCATTAGGAAAACACCCAGTTTCAGTCGACAAGTTAATAATGTAAACGAGTGGTTCTGCAATGTAATCTATAATGTTTTTTATTAGTTGCATGGAAATTTCGTCATGTCCAGTACTCTTTTTATTTTTCAATTCTTTAACAATATTTTTAACTTCTTGAACATACTCTTACAATTTTGGTTGATACATTTTTGGTATAATGTATGGTTTGCATCTTTCGTTTTGTTGAGGTTAATAAAGTAGTTAACCTCAACAAAATTCATGTTGTTCATTCATGGTTGAAGGTATACATAATTGATCTGTTTTTTTTTTCATTGTCTTTAAACATTCTATTGCACATGGAAGAGACTAGTTCCCACAACACAGGGTATCCTAGTGTGGGAACTAGAAAGCCCAAATATCATAGCAGTAACAATTGTAAAACTAGTATAAGTTCCTAGTTTTAAGTTTAATTTAGCTGCTAATATATCTTGTTTTTTTTGGGAATAAATATTTTTATTATTATTATTATTGTAGTTTTTATTCTATTGGTTTGGGAAGTATGTTGTTTTATAATTCCCCATGTAGCCCTATTTTATTGGCACTCCTGTTTATGAACCTGATATTAGCAATTTTTCTGGATGTGGATATTACCTTCTTTTAGCTTTTTACAATATTTTTTATAAACACTGTACTTTTATTTGTTTTTGTCATTTTGTAATTGTAAAGAGATTTATTTTTACTCGCAACTTTAATTCCAGATGTTTACCATTTTTGTAAGACACTTTTACTCTTTCTACAGGTATACACAATTTAAATATTAAACTAAACAAGTCAATAAATTCCATGTATGCTTTGTTTGGTTCGTCAAAATTATATACTTCAGAAAAGTTTGTTTGTGATAAGTACTTTAAAAATAAATTTAGATATTAGTCTACGTTTCGTTACTTTGAGTGTACCAAATTTAAACTCAAATTGGATGCCACACTAGTGAGCTGTGAAGAGTGGTCAGATATACCTACATGTAGAACTTCAGTTTTGTATCGTTTAGTGTTAGTTATAATATTATCGATACATGTTCGAGAGTGCGCAGTGATTCTAGTTGCTTCTGATATTGTTATTTGCATGTTGAACATTTTTATTGTATTTGTAAATAGCTCTGTTTTCTTATTTTTTTCTATTAAGTCTATGTTAAAGTCACCTAATATTATTACTTTCTTTTTATTAGCTCTGGTTCTTAATGTGAGTTTATGTAGAATATTTTCTAGGGAAGTAATAAATAAATCTAAGTTACTATCGGGAGTTCTATATACACATAAGACAACATAGTTTAAATCAGCTACAACTATCCCACAACACTCGAAGTGTTTTCCATAAAACGACATAGTTTAAATCAGATACAACTATCCCACAACACTCAAGTGTTTTCTATGGCCATATCAGAAATACAATCTAACTTCTTGAATTGAATTGCGTTCTTAACAAAAATACTCACACCACCTCGAGATTTATTTTTTCTCTCTTTCCTACTAAAATGTGCAGCCTTTGTGAAACCCTCAATTTGCAGTATTTCATTTTCACTACTCTTTAAAAATGTTTCGCTAAAACAACATATGTCTATGTTACGTGCCTGTATCAACATTTCTAGTTGGTCAACTTTAGATCTTATTCCTTGAGTATTTGCATGAAGAATGTTTAAATTATATTTTTCTTCTTCTTCAGGCAAGAAAAAACTGAGACGTTGTTTGAGGGTTACAATCTTTTTGGTTACCTTTTCTCTGGAGGTAAAATGGTATTGTTCCTGGCTTTCGTGAATTAATTGAGTACTGGTTTGTATATTTTGAGTTTGTTTATCAGCAAGTTCCACATTTTTAGCTTTCACTTTGTTCATTTTATCGAAAAAGTACGGTATTGTTCATGGCTTTAGTTTTTTTTTTGTTGAGGTTGGTGTTGTTTGTGTTTTTGCGTAATGTTTTTGCCTAGGTAGCAAGATTTATAGTCTTGCATATTAATCAAGTTGTTTATGAGTTTACATTGGTATTTAGAACATGATATGGTTGACATGTTTTTGTATTTTGATAGCATGGAATCTGAAGGAACTGACAGTTTTTAGAGTTATTAATTATGTTTCTCAGTTCTTGGTTAAGTTTATCCTCGTTTAAGTGGCGATTGCTTATAATGCTAACTACTACAATTTTAGGCTTGGTAACTTTTTTAAGATTGTAGAAATCTCTATGAAGAATCTAGTTGGGTTTGTATCATTTGATCCTACTGATAATGCAAGCCAGTCATGTTCTTGAAAGTTGTCGTCATTAAGCTCGCAGTTCTGCAAGATATATTCTGTAGTACCATCAGGGTAAGTGCAGCAAAGTACATCATAATTATCGTATTTCAATGTTTACCTCTAAGAGCTATAGCATTGATGATAGTTTACGTCTACTTTGATCTCCAACTATATGAATTTTTGGCTTTCTGTCTTCGTATTTTGGACGATATTGTGACTATCAACAGGCGTATTTGTATTATATCCCTTAGGTTTCTTTGAAATGCATGGTGTACACCTCCAGTTTTCTTTTTTATCTTTTTCCATTATAATAAAACGAGTGTAAGATACATTTGCGCAAAGGAGGTCATACGTGCAGTTACAAACAGAGCATGTCATATTTTTCGGTTTGTTATTTTATGGGGGCAGCCATCACACTTTATATTTGTTCTTGTCTTTGTTGAAAGTTCCATAATTGTTTGAATTTAATGGTTGTCAAATCTAAATTCCATCTAAATTCTCACAGAAACGACTGTAAGCAATCACGCAATAAAGCATTCAAGCGTATTATTTCTTGTGTTAGTAGAAGCGGGCCACTGTACGGCTTTCACTTGCAGCGGCTCAAGCGCTTCAAGCGCTTTTTTCCAAAAAAGCACGATGCATTCCTGAGGTCAAAGTTCGTAATCGTTTTTGAAATCAACTGAAATGATTTGGTTGGAAACTATAATATTATGTTATAAAACACAGAAACAATCACTTCACTTTACTCACAGTAATTTGTTTAGGCTAGTGAATATAAGTTTTTGTTAAATGGTTCACTTTTGCCACGTAAAATGATTTATTTATCGGGAGCAAGTGTCTATACGTGCGTCCGTCTTTACCGCGCGGCACGCGAGGGGAGGAATCCCCGATAGATATCATATACATGCCGCTACGATATATGCCAGCCAAAATACTTACAAGCACTAAGAAAACGCTGACAAAAATAAAACCAAAGATGAATTACACTAATATTATAAAGGCGAAAGTATGTATTGTGTGTATTTGTTACTCCTTCTCGCTCAAACAGCTAAAAGGATTTTGATGAAATTTGGAATGGTGATAGTTTTATCACCATTTCAAATTTCATTTTATCACCAATTCAAATTTCATCAAAATCCGTTAATTTCCGATAATTGACCATTTTCAGGGTATATATATATATATACCCTGGAATAACACATAGAACACTTTTCATCATCATCATCATCATCATCACTCATGCGGGTGAAATCATGGGGCTCAGCTAGTTACTAATAATAACTATTAATGTATCAGTATTCTTGCTTTTATAAGCCACTAGTTTTCCCGTCTGCGACTTCGTACGCGCAGACTACAGTTTATCGCGATAAAAAACATCATATTTTCTTCTAGGATACTAAAAACTAATGCAAAAGAAGGTATAGCACCAATGCGGTTAACGTTTTTTGACAAAGACAATATAAAGTTTTTTTGACAGGATTTTTATTTCGTTTCTATGGCAACCATATACCATTCTGTGATGACAACCGTTCTTTACAGTGAGTAATCATCATTTTCCAGTTTTCCGGTGTAAACTTACATTTTTCTGAAATAAAAAGTATCCTATGCTTTATTCCAGGGTATAAGCTATCTCCATTCTAAATTTCATCAAAATCCGTCCAGCCATTATTGCGTGAAAGCTCCCCAAACAAACAAACAAACAGACAACGTTTCACTTTTATACATTGGTATGGATTACCAGTACCACTTAACACCGGAGAAATCATCGAGACAAATCAAATAAACCGAAACTAGAAGGGGTTTTATGTTTTGAATGTGGTTTACCGGTGATTACCACATCAGGCTCCATCATCAGACCCTGAATTTGACCAGGTAACTTATTAAATCAAATCAATTGAGCCCAAACTCGAAGTGTTTTCATCATTTGATTGTCGATTTCCTTTGACTACCTTCCGGTTCCATCATCAGACCAGCTCAATCGTACCATAATATTGTATTGTCCTCAAAACTACACCTGTGTGCAAAATGACAGCTTCAACACAAAGTCACTTGCAAGATTTGTTCCAAACAACAAAGCATAGTGAGTAAACGCTTGTAATCAACAACTAAACCACCGGGGGTTTAATCTATGAAGTAAAACATAATCACCTAATGCGATTCAGAAATCCCGAAAATATGTGACAATATAAACATCAAAACAAATAGAATTACAAATAAAAAAAACTAAACCATTTTTGATGAAATTCATAAAAGATAACAATGATAGACTTAATGACTTACAAAAAAAATATGAAATGAATTTGAATGATGTGAATGACTCTAGTCTACGCTATCAAACCAGAATCATTCAGATTAAATTATATTCATTAATTCAAATTAAATCGGTTCAGAAATCCTGAATCTTTATATTCTAATAAAAAAAGACTGGAACAAATTTGATTTAAAAAAAATGCGATTTAACCAGAAGTATAAGAGACGAAGAAAACATTGGGTTTCGTTTCTAAATCACAGAAAAATGGTACTTACGTTTCTATTGCGATTGCTACCGAGCTTTAGGTATATCAATGATTGGTAGTAATGTCATAAATCCTGTGAAACTAGCCGTACATAATCCCAGCTTGTTCACTGGGAATGAGGGCAATCCAAAGCAAAGCCAGAAACGCACACACACACACACATGACACATTTCACGCAGGATACTTAATCACTGCAACAGTTGCTTCACGCCTACGCTATTGTTACCTATCCGATTGTGGGAAATCTATGATGTCTACCTGTGTGCATTAACTACGTTGTCGTAATTAATCCTTCTTGAATAATAGTCTCCGTAAGGGTTCTGTCATGCTTCATAGATCCCGAACATGTAGAAAGAAATTGCCGTTTGCACATTTAAATACACAAATGTTCATGCTAAAAAAACTCTAGGTATCTTTGACATCTGTCACTTTAAAATGTCTTGTTATCTAATTACAAAACATGTTGTTTTTTTCTTCATAAATGTCGATTATTTCTTCATTAGTTTCCAACTCTAGTGCAGTGGGTGGACGGGTAAATGCGAATTCCCCGTGCACCCACCAGTGGGAGAAGCCAGTGGGTGCACGGGGCATGCCCCTAATATTTTCTATCCACATTAAAACTTTAAACAAGGGATCGCGATTGAGTGGATATGTGAAAATTTCCCGTTTTAAAAAAAATTAATTGACTTTATTATTTATCGGTTATTGTTTGTGATACAAGCACGTAGGTATCTGCAACTAATTGAAATGGAAATTGAGTAACCGTGAATGCGCCATGCGTGTCCAAAAATAAAGGTTTACGTGAATTTCGGGTCGAAGAATAAACATGGTCATGGTCATTCGTTAATAATATGGGCAGATAATTTTATGGGCAGTAAGTAATGTCATGTAAACGTGTATAGGTAGTTATTGTAAACTTATTTAGCAATGGTAAACTTATATTTACAATCTAAATATTTCACTTTTCTTGATTTAGATCTTTGTACTACTGCTTTCATTTCCAAAAATAATACAACTCTTTTTGCTCAAGAGATAAAGCTATAGCGAAAATTGTTTTCTACAGAACGATGCTGATCCTATTGGGTGTTATAGAAATAGATTTTGTACACGAGGCACTCTCGAGAAAACGCTGGAGGGTATATTGCGAAATGCAAAAGAAAAAGTACGAGTATCTACCTACTTATACCCAGTAGATCCTCTCAAAGTACGCCAAGATGATTGAACTTGTGATCACGATTCTTGTGCAATGCAACGAGTTAAACAGCAGTAAGTTATTTTAAGTACGACAATATTGTAATATAGATCGAATCGAGGAATATTCCTGAGTATGATTAGTAAAACACGTCTCGCTATAGACAGAACAGGAGTCGGATCGTTGGAAGCATTTCCCTATTAAGCACATTCGGATATTCGTTCGTGGAAATATGCACGATACTGAATTTCACAGCGAGGCCAAATGAGAGTGCGTCGCGCATTTTACCCCCCCATCTCCCGGCTAGTGAGTGGGCGTAGGTACGCAAGTGAGGAAATCCCAGATCAATTCTTGGTTCCTGTAATAAAGGACACTTTCAGAAATTCCTTTTGATGTATATTATTCTAATACCAAACTATAATACGACTTCAGTTATTTCTTTTAATTATAAACCTATAGGATTCTATCATCCCACTGCAGAACAAAGGTTTCCCTTCCGCCCTTCCTCTAGTCGAATATAACTTAACTACGTTCTGAAAAACTCATTGGTAAAATAATTCGTAGTTAATTCAGAATAGTGTAATTATAACATTAAACATAACTCAATTGTAAAGTCAAAATTCGTATAAATTTTCCAAGATAGTCTTTTGTTTGATTATTTAATATTTTTGCAGTAAAAGTATCCACAATGTGAAAATATCCAGTATCTTTCAAGTGCTCTCATTTATACGAACATGCCAACAGACCGATGAATGTAATCGAATTTACCAATAAAAATAATAGATAAAATGACTCGAGGCCGAGATAAACCATCGTGCACACAACTGGCGGATGGACATCAGATCATTTCTGAGCACAGAGTTCATTTGGCGGTAATGAGCGAGGATGTCGCCCCACGCACTCGATCGCCTCTCGAATAACTTATCGAAACTATTCTCCTTCCAAACGGTAGCCGCAGCTGTCCGTCTATTATCATCTGATATTTACAAAGAGGTGATATAGATCCGGAAAATAAGGAAACAGCTGCTTAATAGTAGATGTGTAGATTGCTAATTATTTGCTTGGCAAATATTTGATCGATGATAACGGAGAGATGAACGCTATGGATGAATGAATTTTTGTTACCTAAGACTACTTCATCCTTTATTACACGACTGCTCAAAAAAGGAGTGTAATGTTTTTAGGATTCACGTATGTTTGTATGTATATATGTGAGTTTATTTATTCCACCATAACTTTTAAAGGCTTGACCAGATTTAGACGCTTAGGGTATCGTTAGCATCCTTACATCCCCCCAAGTAACATACGTTTTTTTTTGAAAAGTTTATATATGGCTGCAGTACGGCTCCATTTTCAAATGCGACAAAAAACTCTTTGAATACAACATGCATATCAAATTGAAGATCTTGATAAGCACATTCCAACGGTATATAATATATTGACATAAGTTCTATTTTAGCAGGGCAGGAGTGTTTTTTTTAGCTTTTAAGCTAGTTATACAAACTTAAATCAACACACTATTCTTAAAATGATACATCGCAGAAAACTACATTTAGCTTGTCTTCTTTTTGGAGTCCTGAAACATCAAGCACCTGCTTATCTTTGACAAATTGACCTGGGTGTCAAAGGCCTTATGAATCCCGGCAGTGCGAGATGCAGCTATCGACGCAGAAGCACAGAACGGCTGCGTTTAGAGGCAGTTTCCGCTACGCTTCTACCAAATGTTGGAACAACATCCCTCCGCCGATGAGGAGCCTGCAAAATATTCATTCTTTTAGAATTAAGTTATAGTACATTACTGCCGCGGTCTGTAATGACTGCGTTGCTGGCAGCGATGATGATGGTCGAGAACTTAACTAAGCAAAGCTCGAGGCCATCATAGCGTGGCCAGCAGGGCAGTCATTACGGACCAAGCCTTGTATAGTGCTTTACTCAAACAATGCGAGGAATTTAAATAAAACCAGCTTAGTATAATAAGAATTTACTCAAACAATGCAACAACAACGAAAACAACTACGACAACGACAAAGACAACTACAACGACAACAACAGTAACAGTAACAGTAACGGCAACGGCAACGGCAACGGCAACGGCAACAATCACGATCACGTCAGCTTTCAAACAAAAAAAAACATCAAAATCGGTCCATTTGTCTGGGAGCTACAACGCCTCTCTTTTCGCGTTCGGGGTTAACGAACCCACGGAATAAATAATAGTGCTACGACAAAAGACGACAATAATGGATTTTCAAAGGAAATTGCTGGCCGCAAAACACGACAATAATGAAATTCCATACAACTTTGCTGGCGCCTATTCAAGCAGCGCGGCAAGGTCGACTTTGCCCAAAGAAGGTTGTCGTAATAATGACCACATTACTAGTATTGTTTGAGTAAAAAAAGTTTCTTGGTGAGCACCAAAAAAATCAGGAAACTCTGTACTAGTGCTATATGAACAAGAAATTCGGCTTTACAATTGTTTTTTTGGCGCTACCTAATTAATCTAATGTTTTTTCTTTCTATTTAATTGTTTTAGTAATTAACAAATTTCAAAATTACCTTACACTAATCTCCTTTTGATTACGATGCAAAAGTTTTCATAATTGTAGTGCTAATAAAGCAATATTTTACAAATTATATTGTACCCCTCATTTTTATTAAATTATATTAATAAAAAGTGGTCCTTTGTTTTGTGGCGGGCAATGACATTAGCTAAAATTTGTAAAAAAAAAAAACAATCTTTCATTATGGAATGATATATTATGTATTTGTTACTTGTTATTATTTTTTATGTAATGTATTTAATCATTTTTTGTTTACGTTATACTGCCCGTTTATCCGTACCGTGACATTACCGAATGGTTACAGCGGAAGACCAGCGCTGGTCATTTTACGACCAGCAATATGCTGAGCTGGGGCCATTTTGCAAATAGTTACATTTAGACGTACTTTAGTGTTAAGGTATTTTTTATTTATGTCAGTGTTCTAAATTTAATTTTTTTGCAAATAAATTGATTTTATTTCTTTCTTTCTTTAACAAAATTGTTTGATTTCTCCAAACAGATTGCAATTAACTGTTGCCAACTTGAGTGAAAAATGCGCGTAACCTATTGCTCGGCTACATCACCACTATTTGATTGGGTTGGTTTTGTCCGACTAACAAAATAATCTGTTCTGTGTTGTGCCTTCGGTTTTTCTGCACTAACTCCGTATCCAATATAGGCGCTACGATGACTGAAGGTATTATTGCCCTTGCCCAATAACCAATATTCAAGGAATACTCCATCTGCGCACTTGATAACGCCCATATAAAGAGTGTTTCCAATCATTGATCAAATCATTTTCTCGTTTCCCCCACTTCCTCCGACGTAGATGGTAATAAATGGAAAAAGTCGGTATGGATTGATTCCGGGTGCCGAGTTCCGTTTGTTAAGATGTTTTGCCACGGCGACGAGCGACTATTTACGTTGCGTTGTCTCTAAGGAAATCTTACTCAGTCACAAATTACTTGAGAAAAGAACTACTATGTAGTTTATTTACTTTTATGTCGTGGTGATAGGAGTTATTACAACAATGGTCATGTGTTATATATTTATTTATTGGACCAGAGGGGTACATTGTCTTCAGTAGTAGGTTTAAAAGCAGCTGATCATGATGACGTATTACTTCCTTCATATTTGTAAACATTTAAGTTCAAGTAGAGTTCTAAAAATATAAGTTCAAGTCTAAAACCTGACTACGGATGGACTAAAAAGTCACAAAAAAGATTTTTCAAACGTTTTAGAAATGTGCAACTTTAGAGCTGTAGGAGTGTGATATAAATTTACCAAGTAGGTAGGTGCACTCCCGCGGCTCCAAAGATTCCAAAGATTTGAATTTCTAAACGGTTTGAAAATTCTTGTTTGTGACTTTTTAGTCCACTTATATCGTAGTTGGCTTTTAGTTTTAGAACTTAGATTTTATTTAATAGTTTTTAGTTCGAACAAATAAATACGTTTTCACACGACTACCCACAAAAAGGAGAGTAATGTTTTTTTATTACGTTCTCGGCAATCATTTGACCACGATCTCACCTGATGGATAGCGATGATGTGGTCGAAGGTGTAGCACGCTTGCCTATGTATGTATGTATGTATGTGAGTTTCTTTATTCCACCATAACATTTTAAAGCCTGAACAGATTTAGACATAATGGAGTATCGTTAGAATCCTTACTCCCCACCGGGTAACATAGGCGATTCATTTTTGAAAAAAGAAAACTATATGGCAGCAGTATGGCTACATTTTCAAAGGCGAAAAAAAAAATTTCAAATTTTACAATATGGTTATCAAATTGAAGGCCTTGTAGGCACATTCCAACAGTATATAATTTATTGGCATAAGTTATTTTTTGGTAAGCCAGGCGTGTTTTTTTATATTTTAAGCTAGTTTTATTATATACTAGCTGTACCCGCGGCTTCGCACGCGTGTTATTTTCTTTAGGTTCAAAGTACCATAATGTGCTATTCCAGGACCAATATACCAACATTTGAACAAAATTTCTTCAGCCGTGAAAAATACTTTATCAATTGCTCGGCTTCTAACTCACCGGATTGAGATACCAATTACACCAGCATTAAATCAAGCCCTAAGCTATCTAACAATGAAAACCGCATTGCAATCGGTCCAGTAGTTTTTACGTGATGCGTAAACAAACAAACATACAGACAAACAGAAAGAAAGACACGATTAACAAAAAAAAATATTGTTCTATACCTTTTTTAAGCACCCAAGAGCATTTTTTTCATTTGAATTCATTTAGTAGTTTGGGTGCGATGCGCGGTCAAGATATGGACAAACAGACAGATAAAATTAAAATGTAAAACAGTTTGGCTTCAGATCGAATACAAAGAACCATCCAAAAAATATTTTTTATTACTTAAATATTAACATAACTTTGGACCCATATCCCGCAGAAACCCTTTACTTTTTCGGGATAAAACATGTGCTCAATTTTAATTCATCATACAACTTATCACAGTGCCAAGTTGCATCAAAACCCATCCATTACTTTCAACGTGGTACGTGTTCTTTTAAATAAGTTTCAACCCCTAAATAATAACCCATAAATTTTTCGATATGTAAAGTATCCTATGTCCTACCTCGTAGTACGAACTCAAATAATACCAAGTTTATTTTGAATTCATCCAGTAGTTCCAGCGGCGTGATGCGCGGCTAAGATACAGTCTGACAGACATACA
Source organism: Alsophila aescularia (assembly GCA_946251855.1). NCBI lineage: Eukaryota > Metazoa > Arthropoda > Insecta > Lepidoptera > Geometridae > Alsophila > Alsophila aescularia. The sequence continues at coordinate 49,921,663 of OX276375.1, forward strand.
GACAAAAATGAAAAACATACAGTTTAGGCTTCATAATCGAATATAGAGTAACTTCCAAAAAGTACAGAATTTGGACCCATATCCCATAGGAACCCTTGATTTTATCGGGACAAAATGTATCCATAATTTTCACCTATCTTATAAACAATGTCTGTGCCAGGATACATCAACATCCGTCCAATAGTTTCAGCGTGCTAAGTGTTCTTTTAAATAATTTTCCAACCCTATCTTGCAGGAACACTTAATTTTTTCGGAAAGAAAAGTATGTCCTACTTTGAAGTGTGAACTTAAATCATACCAAATTTCATTTGAATTCATTAAGTATTTTCGGCGTGGTGCGCGGTGGTATAAAAAATATCCTCAAGTTTAACCCATCATATAAACTATGACTGTGCCAAGTTGCATCAAAATCCGTCCAGTACTTTCAGAGTAGTAAGTGTTTTTTGAAATAACTTTCAACCTTTATCCTGCGGGAACCCTTTAATTTTTCGGGATGAAAAGTAGCCATGTCCTACCTCGTAGTATGAACTCAAATCATACCAAGTTTCATTTAAATTCATTCAGTAGTTTCGGCGTGATGCCTAGCCAAGATACAGACAGACAGACAGACGAACAGACAAACAAAAATGAAAAAAAAAAAACAAAAAAATCTAGAGTAAAGTCCAAAAAATTTTTTTAAAATATTTTCAATGTACAGAATTGGACCCGTTACAGTTTTATTATAAGTATAGATAAATGACTAGGTTTGTAGAGAAAATATGTTGGGCTCACATCTGAAGCATGCTCTTGGAATTTATTCCCTATTATCGGGAGCATGCAAGAAAAGCCGCATGCAACAGCTAAAAATATAGCTGTTGCATGCGGCTTTTCTTGCATGCTCCCGATAAAATATGTTGGGAGAAAATATGCTGAAAAATAAAAAATAGCAGTTGCATGCGGCTTTTCTTGCATGCTCCCGATAATTGGGAATAATTTCTAAGAGCATACTTCAGATGTGAGCCAAACATATTTTCTCCCAACATAGCATAATTTTTTTTCTTTTTATTTCATTATTTTATGTCCTAGAGGACATAATTAAATAGAATATGGTGCCTCTAGAACCTCTAATAACATCACATAGCCTATAAACAGCCGACGTTCTAGACGCTTCCAACGGTACCTCATTTGTCAAATTATAATTAGTAGTTTAGAACTTATGAGAGACAGATGAACATACATAAATACCGGTCAAGTTCATAACCCCTTCTTTTTGCTTCGCCGCAATCCGGTAATAAAACCGCTACGCTGATAAACAGCCCGTTATTTTGCTAATGCTAAAAACCATCTACACTAGTGAAGATTTAGTGGCTATAGTCTCTCTCGGGCTGTTTTTGTATCTATAATTATAGAATAGTATAGAATTATAAAAAAAGTGTACAACATTATGTGGTCTTCAATGTAAAATACGTTCCAATAGCCATAAATTTCGGGCATACAATATAAAATATTTAGAAAATTATATAATGTTGGTGGAACAAAGTCGTATTATATGACTAGCTGTACCCGCTGCTTCGCACGCGTGTCATTTCTTTAGATTAAAAGAACATAATGTGCATTCCAGGACATAAAATACCAATATACCAACATTTGATCAAAATTTCTTCAGATGTCAACAATATTTTTATCAATTCCTTGGCTTCTAATCGCCAAATTGAGATACCAGTTACACCAGTTTTTAAGTCAAAACCTATGCTATCCTACATTGAACACCGCGTAGCAATTGGTCCAGTAGTTTTTACGTGATACACAAAAATACAGACAAACAGACAGAAAAACACGAATTAAAACAAAAAAAATGTTCTGTAGGTTATTTTAGGGTACCCTAGACCATTTTTTTAATTTGACTTCTTTGTACAGTCTTTTTCGTGCTTTACTATTATTATAGATAGATGATTGTGCCAAGTTGCATCAAAATCCGTCTATTAGTTACAGCGCGATGCGTGTTCTTTCAAATAACTTTCAACCCCTATCCTACAGGAACACTTTAATTTTTCGGAATGAAAAGTATCCTATGTCCTACCTCGTAGTATCAACTCAACTCAGTAGTTTTATCGTGATACGTATTCTTTTAAATAACTTACAACCCCTATCCTGCGGGAATCCTTTAATTTTTCGGGATAAAAAGTATTCAATGTCCTACCTCAAAGTATGAACTCAAATCATACCAAAATTCATTTGAATTCATTGAGTAGTTTCGGAATGATGCGCTGCCAAGATACAGACAGACAGATGGACAAACAGACAGACAGTCAAAAATGAAAAAAAAAACTGTTTTGGCTTCAATACCGAATATAAAATAGACTCCAAAAATATTACAGAACATCTTCAATATACAGAATTTGCACCCCAATCACGCAGGAATCCTTTATATTTTCGAGATAAAATGTATCTTTAATTTTCACCCATAATATAAACTATGACTGTGCCAACTTGCATCAAAATCCGTCCGGTAGTTTCAACGTGATACGTGTTCTTTTAAATACCTATCCACCCCTATACTGCGGGAACTCTTAAATGTTTCGGGATGAAAAGTATCCAATGTCCTTCCTACCTCGAAGTATGAACTCAAATCATACCAAGTTTCATTTGAATTCATTGAGTAGTTTCGGCGTGATGCTATGCCAAGATACAGACATACGGTCAGACAGACCGACAGAAAAAATAAAAAATGAAACAGTTTTGGCTTCAGTACCTAATATAAAACAGAAACCAAAAAAAAAAAAAAAAAACTTTAATTTACAGAATTTGGATTCCTATCCCACAGGAACTCTTTATATTTTCAGGATAAAAAGTACTCTTAATTTTTAATCATCATATAAACTATAACTGTGCCAAGTTGCATCAAAATCCGTTCAGTAGTTTCCGCGTGATACGTGTTCCTATAAAAGTCTTTCAACCCCTTTCCTGCTGGAACCCTTTAACTTTTCGGGATGAAAAGTATCCTATGTCCTACCTCTTAGTAAAAATTAAACCATTCCCGCAGGAAAGGAGTTGCAAGTTATTTAAAAAAACACTTACCACTCTGAAACTACTGGACGGATTTTGATGCACTTTAATACAGTCATAATTTATGTGATAGGTGAAAATTGAGGGATCCAAGGAATCCGTACTTTTCATCCCGAAAAAAATAAAGGGTTCCTGTAGGGGTCCAAATTCTGTACATTGAAGATATTTTGAATTTTTTTTGGAGGCTGTTCTATATTCATACTGAAGCCAAAACTGTTTTTTTAATCTGTTGTCTGTCTGTATCTTGCAGGTGCATCACGCCGAAACTACTGAATGAATTCAAATTAAACTTGGCATGATTTGAGTTCATACTACGAGGTAGGACATTGGATACTTTCATACCAAAAAATTAAAAGGTCTCTGCAGGATAGGTGCAGGATATTTTATTTGGAGTTGGTATTCATGTTTTACGGTTTATAGTTACTTCCGTAGTTCACCTCTAGGATACTCAAGGAATATTGCTCCAAATTTCAAATACCTAGGTCCACCGGTTTAGGCTGAGCGTTTTCTGTCAGTTAGTCAGTCAGTAGGTATGTCACGGTACTGTTTTAAAGGCATGATTAAAATTATTTGATAAAACACATAAATTTTATTATTCTGCCCAAAAGTGAAGGGCATCTATACTTATAATAAAGCTGTAAAAGGAAGGTATTAAAAAAATATAAGGTACTACTAATAATCTCCTGAAAATGAATAAAACATTTTTTAAATTCGTGTCTGTCTGTTTGTCTGTTCACGCATCACGTCAAAACTACTGGACCCATTGCGATGCGGTTTTCACTGTTGGATAGCTTATTGTTTGACTTCAAAACTGGTGTACTTATTAACTATCTCAATCCAATGAGTAGAAGCCGAGCAAACGATAAAAACTTTATGACGGCTAAAGGAATATTGTTTAAACGTTGATATATTGGTATTTTAGGTCTTGGAATAGTAGTAGAGTTCATTCAACCTAGAGAAAAGGATACGCGTGCGAAGCCGCGGGTACAGCTAGTATAATATAAAAGTGAAAAGTTGACTGTTTGTTTGTTTGTTTGTTTGGCGTATTTTAATGCGATAAAGACTGGACGGATTTGAATGAAACTTTGTAAATAGGTACTGTACAGTATAGAGACCAACATAGTATACATTTTATACCGGAAAATTGTAAGTTTCCACGGGAAAACTAAAAAATTACGATTACTCGCTGTAAGGAACGGGTGCCATGGAAACGAAATAATAACAAGTCTGTCAAAAGCATCAAGAGCGTTGGTGCTATACTTTTGGATTAGTTTTTAATATTCTAGAAGAACTTATGATGCTTTTTTCACGGTAACCTGTAGTCCGCACGGACGATATTGCGGGCGAAAGCTAGTGTATAAAGGTGTACAAAGGAATTGTTTAAATGATTTAAGCAAATCACGTTAATAAGCAGGAAATTCACTCGGTAATATTGTTTCAAGTTACATCACAAGCCTTTATTAACTCCCCTTTGAGCTTTTATCTGAAAAGAGAGAAACATCTCAGAAACATTCCCATCTATAATTTAATACGAAATTAAAATCCCATTTAGGTATTTTACGGTTATTCAAACAATCCACAGAGTTTCAAGGAGGCCATAATGAAATTGTAATTAATGATCAGCAAAATGAAACCTAAGTTGTGGATTTCGTGCCGGGTACTTTCAAGGACACTGTTGGGTTATTTCTTCACGACAAGGCCCTAATAATGTGTGGCACCCTGCAGATTTGCCCGCATGCAAACTTTGCCACCCACGTTCACTCCCTTGGAGATAGAATTTCAAAAATTACCTTCCTAAGTACACCTCTACGATACTCAAAGAACATATGCCCCAAATTACAAATCTCTAGATCCACTGGTATATGCAGTGCGATGTCTGTTAGTCAGTAGGTAGGTATGTCACGACACTGTTTTTAGGTATGGATATAAGAGCACTAATTGACGCTACATACGTATTTATACTGTAACGTATTAAAAGACTCAAAGTTATGAAAATAGTTGGTGACCAGCCTACACACATATATTACATCGGAGAGCTCTCTCTTATTATATTACATATTACCTCTCTGAGGTATACTACCAATCAACAATGTATGAGAGATTTCTGTACGTAATAATATGCTTAATATTAGAAGTTAGCGTAACAAACCTGTGCATGTTGCAAGGCAATACTGCCTCCTATTGTACACGGAAACCGAAAGACGCGAACCGGTGGCCTGCTAGAGTAGACTGTTTTAAGAGCAGGTTGGTCCGGTAGTGTCCACCGTTGGCTGCGGAGTCTGTGACTCAGCGAGACGGGCTGTCGCCTTGTATGGACGCATCATATAGGCCTCTAGGTGCTAGGTGGCAGGAACGCAGCCTTCGAGCTGCGGCGGGAGTCCAGGAATCCCATACTAGCGAGTTCGGTACTCCAATGAATCCGTATTCCATAAATATTTGTACTCCTTTTAAAAAAAATACCTGCCAAGGATGGAATAAATTCCTTCAGGGCATAACAAAAGGCTTGTGCCTATCTCAAAATTATCAATCTGCAACTTACCCAAACTTTTTGTATGTGGAAAGGCGTAAAACGCTGTGACCAAGTCGTCTTAGTCGGTGTGAACACGGTGATTCTTAGATGAGGGCGCTGATCTAGTAGGTACAAAAGTCCATAGGTCAACCTTAGATAAACAAAAATGGCGGGGAAAGGAGTGACAACGTTGTGAAATTGTGTCTTTTCGGCCTAATTCTTACCTCCTGAAATATGAAAGGGCGTATGCTTGTGCGATGGCAGATCATAGAGAAAAATGGAAGGACTGATGATGGCTTCCTTGGACGAGGTCCGCACAGCCTCGGTCGGGTTCACTTCACAAATGGGCCTTCTTTCTCAACCCTCTCCAGGCCTAAATTTGGAAGTACCAAATCTTACGTAGTATTTGTAGGTATATTCTTTCATAACATAGCGGTTTTTAAACGTTGAACGGCTGCAGTTGCTGCCTTGCGCAGTTCGTATTTTTGAATCAAGGAATATACCACCCTATGATGCGATGATTGCGATTATAGCAGTAGTTTGGAAGTGGTGAGCGTCCACGGAACTAATGGGGGTGAAACTGACGAACAATCGTGCACAAAAAATATATATACGGAAACTGGGTGGCGGAGGAACAACATTAAGAGATGCAGCAAGACAGAAGCAGACACCAGATTTTCGGCCAGTGTCTAAGATCCCTTGTGGTGCGGTGGTGTCAGTACCCAACTCACGTGGCGTCAAACCCAGGTTTGCATCCGAGTAACCTCAAAAACTTTTCGCACTAATTATAAACTTTTATCGCCATCTAGCGGTGGGGGGACTTCAAAATGAATCAAAATCATAGACGCTTTCTGCGTTCAAAATGAATTTAGAATGGCATATAATGGTATCTATTCCTTATATTCAGGCTGAATTTTTCAAGTGGGCGTGGATGGCTAAATCAGAAACTATGAGGAATAGCGAAAAGTACTCAAAGGAGTCTCGGGCCCGATTTTGATGAAAACTAAAACTGCATCTTTGGATTTTTGAAAAAAACAATATTCCTAGGCAGGAAACGAACACGTTGATTTTGGAAAAAAAACACACACTGTATTATTACACCATTCAATAGTGTCGCTAATAAGGATTGAATTCTGGGAAGAAATGCCTTGCCACGCGCGCACGCGCATGTATGCGCTCAGTACTGCGCAATGTTAGCTATTGCGCCACCCGATGATCATGTACTTAAGGAAAATGTTGTATTTTAATAAACTGATTCATATTTTAAAGTACTGTTTTAATTCATAACAGCATTACCTGTACAGTGTCTGAAATGATGCTCAATATTTTTCTAAACACAGACCCGCAGCGCGGTCATCTTCACAACAATATGTTCTAATGTCAAATTTTTATTATGTCTGTAAACATTTGAAATTAGAACGTAGAGTAAATTGGCGCCAATAAATTAGATTTTGTTCCACGTTCCGTTGATTATTACTAACTGTTTGCGTACTGTTTCGTATTTATAGTCGTATAGTAAAAGAGATGTTGATTCAGCAGTTTGGTGAACATTTTATTGCAATTTATGGTCCTGTGCCGTGGCCAGCGAGGTCATACCCGAGGATCTTACCCCCCTAGATTATTTTCTCTGGGAGTATGTAAAAAACGAAATCTACAAAGACACGTATAATGAAATAGATGACTTGAAACGAAGTTTAGAAATTATTCTAAGCGGAATCAATAATATTTTAATACTGAATGCAGTACAATCCTTGAGTCGTCGAATCCTAGCTGGGTTCGATGTATTGAAAACAACGGTCATCATTTTGAACTATTAATCAGTTATGGTTTAACTATTTTCGTTAAAAATGAGCTCTTTTCTTAAGTTTTCCTTATGTCATTTCTTCCCAGAATTCAATCCTTATTAGCGACACTAGTGAATGGTGTAATAATACAGTATGTGTTTTTTTCCAAAATCAACGTGTTCGATTCCTGCCTAGGAATATTGTTTTTTCAAAAATCCAAATATGCAGTTTTAGTTTTCATCAAAATCGGGCCCGAGACTCCTTTGAGTACTTTTCGCTATTCCTCATAGTTTCTGATTTTGCCAACCACGCCCAGTTGAAAAATTCACCCTGTATAGTGTAATAACTATGGAACTTAACGTACTTGTACTATATATAGTGTAATAACTATGGAACTTAACGTACTTGTATTGTACTATTATTTATTCAGTGACTAACGTTAGGAGATGAGAAAATGACAATTTTAGTTCCAGGGACGCTCGGTGGGGGCGCTTTGAATCAGTACAAAAGAAAGTACGGCAAAGCAAATCCATATAGGTCAGTGGATGTGAGTAAAATAAACAAAAATGAAAGGCCAGCGTCCCGGAATCAAAATTCCCTCACTATCAATGTTTCGTGAATAACGTATAGAAATGGAAACTAGCCAACTTACAATCTTTGGTACAAAAGGAACATAACTAATGACTGTAATACGCTAATAACTCTAATGTATGTTCATGATTGATATCCTAAAATTATTGAAATTTCCAAATGTCCCCAAGCATTTATTAGTTCCCGATTTATTTCGGTTATAGACTAAGCTGGCAGTCCAGAATGAAGAGTGCTTTTCGAAATTACGTCAGAATGACCGCTGACAATGAAATTCACAATCTTAACTTTTTAAAGTGGAGACGAGTATTTTGCCTCATATCAAAAAAGTGAAAATTGGATACACGTCTTGCTGGGTTTACAATACATACTCAGAGTATGAATAAGCGAACTTGACAATTATTTTTTAGGCTTATATTACTTTGTCGTAGTTAGGTGGATCGAGAATTTTTGTGCAAAACTCTGCAAACAGCCCCAGGCAAGGATCCTGATTATATACAAATATATGAGGGGCCTTTTACTCGTATAAAATATTTTCCTATTTACTATCACGTAAGACTAAATGTTTGATTGTATTGGCCGAAAACATCATGGTAGTGACTATCTGCAAAGGGTTCGATGGAACCGTGATGGAACTTTCTAGAATTATAGGAATCGATAGTCGCGACAGTAATAACAATTGAACCTAATGGAACTACTGGGAAGAAACGGATTTGTCTTAATCTTGCGAGTGCTATTAAAGACATGACAATAATCAAAATTCAATATGGCGACAACCAGATGCCATAAAGAAAAAAAATAAGTCGACGAATTAGGTAGTAGGGTATCATTGAATAGGTATTTGGTCTTTAGGTTTCTCTTATCATTTTTAATTTCAGATTACCATAACCGGCCGGTTGGTCTAGTGGCTAGATACCCTAGGTACGTAAACGAACGGTCGCGGGTTCGAATCCTGCAAGGTGCAATCATTTGTGTGATGAGCAGAAATGTTTGTTTCCGAGTCATGGATGTAATATTCGTATCTATGTATGTTTATCCGTTATCTAGAGCCTATAGTACAGGGTATCCTAGTTTGGGGCTAGGTAATTGGTGTGGAATTGTTCCGAATATATTATATTATTATAATATAACGATTTAAAATTGGTTAACAACCATTCTCACTTAAATTTATGACTCTTTTTAGCTCTATTCGCAGTCGCGTTTTTACACGACTGCCCAAAAAAAGGAGTGTACCTAAAGTTTTTAGGAATCATTTTAGGATTTCATTTGTTTGTTGGTATGTATTTATGTGAGTTTCTTTATTCCACCATAACTTTTAAACGCCTGAACAGATTTAGACGTAAGGGGTACCGTTAGAATTTTTACATACTACTCGGGGGGATGTGACATCAAATTTTTACATACTACTCGGGGGGATGTGAAAACATTGCACAGACATATTTTTTTGGAAAAAATCAATTTGTTGGAAGTATGACTCAATAGTCCTGCCCAAATCCAAAACCCCGAGAGTTTTCAGTTGGAGCTCCAAAATCCCTTCCAAATCCTTACCCAATGCGATACAGTGGACGACCTAAACGGGCTGGTGGAAATTGTTTACGCGGTCGGGTCGGAGTTCGCAAAAATAGAACACAGAAATTCTCTGTGCATACACTCAAACTTATGGCAAAACGAGGCGAGATGAGGCTGCAGGCTTCAGGGGATATATCGAGTTACAGCTTGCTTAATAAACAGCTCTCCAAGTCGATGAGACACGATTTGCGTTCCTATAATACTACTTGTATTAAGAACGCAATCGAGCGGAACAAGGGCTCCAAAGTATTCACAAGAGATCTGTCTATTGGGCAAAGCCTGTTGACGAAGATGAAAACTGACAGTGGCAGCATCGATTCGTCGAAGCCAGAGATTTTGAGTGAGCTCGAGAAGTTCTATGGACAATTATACACCTCATTGCGTAGTCCTCCTTTCACGACTAGTGATGCAAGAGCCCGTTTGACCCGAAATTATACCGAAGAAATCCCGGACGTCAGCCTATACGAGATCAGAATGGCTCTCAAACATCTTAAGTGTAACAAGACACCAGGGGAGGACGGAATAACGACAGAGCTACTGAAAGCGGGTGGAGCACTTCTACTTAAAGTCTTTCAGAGGCTGTTTAACTCCGTCATCCTCGTGGGTACTACGCCAGAGGCGTGGCACAGGAGCGTAGTGGTGTTGTTTTTTAAGAAAGTTGATAACACCCTCTTGAAGAAATATAGGCCCATTTGCTGCTGAGTCACGTCTATAAGCTGTTTTCGAGAGTAGTTACAAACCGTTCGTAGGTTTGATGACTTTCAGCCTCCCGAACAAGCTGGATTCCAGAAAGGCTTTAGCACTGTAGACCACATCCATACGCTCCGCCAGATTATACAGAAGACTGAAGAGTATAACTTCACTCACCTTCGATTTGCCGATGGTATAGTCATCATGGCAGAAATCCTGGAAGACCTAAACACAATGCTTAATGACCTCAATATTGTTTCGCAACAGGTAGGTTTTAAAATAAACATGGGTAAGACGAACATAATGTCAAATGCCTATGTCGCGCCCCTGCCAGTTTATGTTGGGAACGATATTATCGAAGCTGTTGATCACTATGTCTACTTGGGTCAGACGATCCAACTGAGAAGATCCAATTTCGACAAAGAGGTCAATCGACGAATCCAACTTGGAGAGGCAGCGCTAGAGAAATTGCGCCATATTTTCTCGTTGCAGATACCGTAGAGCCTCAAGACGAAAGTTTATAATCAGTGCGTGTTGCCAGTGATGTCATACGGCACTGAGGCGTGGTCTCTAACTTTTCGTCTCATACGAGTACACAAGCTCAAAGCGTTTAGCGTGCAATGGAAAGAGCTCTGCTCGGTGTTTCACTACTTGATAAAATCCGAAACGAGGAAATTCGTTGAAGAACGAAGGTTGCCGACATAGCTCTAAGAGTTTGCAAGTTGAAGTGGCAATGGGCAGGCCATACAGTTCACAGAACTGACAACCGCTGGGGAATAAAGGTTCTCGAATGGCGACCACGATCAAGCAAGCGAAGTGTAGGGAGACCCCCACACGATGGACCGAAGATATTGTAGCCATCGCAGGAAGTCGGTGGATGGAGGTGGCACAAGATCTCTCGTCATGGCGCTCTTTGTGTGAGGCCTATGTTCAGAAGTGGACTTCTAATGGCTGAAATGATGATGATGACTCATTATTGAAATGCGAAAAAAAAAACGTATTTTACAATATGGGTATAAAATTGAAGGCCTTGATAAGCACATTACAAGAGTATATAATTTACTATTTTGGCAGGGCAGGCGTGTTTTTTTAGCTTTTAAGCTAGTTATAGCACTTTCGATTATGTCTTGTGTAATATTTTTTTTGTTTCATTTTAGCATACGTAACTGCTAAAAATGAAATAGTAAATGAACCATGTCAGCGAGATGAGAATAAAGTATAATTTCCAACAGTGTGTTAATAGCAGCACAACATGTATTGTATAATAGTTAGTTAAATGTAAATAGGTTGTTGTAGGAATAACACAGAAACAAATATGAAATTAGCTAACCGTCCAAGCAGGAAAGAACATAATTTACCTTGCGGGAATCGCTATGTTTATTTCAGAAGGTAATAATGGCAAAGCTGGCAATGTTTCAGCAGGTAGCGAACCTACTGCAAAATAGTATACTCACGTGCATTGAATAATACAGTAAGTTCTGCCGCTATATTGAACCTTGCAACAGGTAGCTTGAAACAAAGGCAAAGCTTGTTGATTTTACGTCTTTCTGCAGTTCATTTCGTTTGGTACGGTAAGTTACTATGATACTTAAGGTACTTTTGGTATGGTAAGTTACTATGAAATTTGTAAATTTCCACGGGAAAACTGGAAAATGTTGATTACTCGCTGTAAGAAAAGGTTGCCATGGAATCGAAATAATAACAAGTCTGCAAAAAACTTCAAGAGCGTTGGTGCTATACTTTTGCATTGGTTTTTAATAACCTACAAAATTTATTTAGGATGCGTTTTTCGCGAAAAGCTGTAGTCCGCGAGGATGAAGTCGCGGTCAGCAAAGGTAGTTTGTAATAAATTGTAATAAAGAGTATTCTGAGAAAAAATATGTACAAAGCATACAATCTATACTTATAATAAAGCAATAGAACGAAAAAGGCTGTACAGAGAAGATAATTAAAAAAACGTCTACTTAAAATAACTTACTGAACAAATATTTTTTTAAATCTTTTCTGTGTGTTTGTCAGTTTGTTTGTCTGTTTATCTGTATGTTTCTTCGCACATCACGTAAACACTAATGGACCGATTGCGATGCACTTTTCACTGTTGGATAGCTTAGGGTTTGACTTAAAAACTGAGTTACTTCGCATCTTAATTAGATACCGAGCAACCGATAATAAACTATTTGTCAGCTGAACGAATTTTGAAGGTTTGTAGTATATTATACTTTATAGGCCTTTTTGGTCCTGGAATAACACGTATGGGCTACTTTTAATGCAACAACCACGCGAGCAATGCCGCGGGCGCAGCTAGTTTCTAATAAATTGTAATAAAGATAATGTACCTGTTCTGACAATAAAATATGAACGAAGCATCTAATTTACAATAAAACGAGTTCAATTTCGATCATTTATAATCTATCCGTGTTCAGCCGTCAAATTATGAGATTGCGACAAGGCGAGCGCTGATTGGTTGAAGGACGCACGTGTTGTACTCCCCTCTCCTAGAACTCCACACTTAACAAAACAAGACAGTTTTTGTTAAGTTTTAGTCTAGTTTTAGTGCTTAAACAAGATTTTGTCGTGTGATATCATAAATTAAGTTACATTTCATTAACAATTTGTGAAACGAAAATGTAAATGACTATCTATTTCATTTAAAACTCTATGAGAATACACAAATTATAATCCACCGAGGCCACCTAAAACACCGACCAATCAGCGGCCGCCCGGTTCACAATATAACGGTGGTGATAGAATCGCAGAAAATCGAATAAATTGGAAAACTGTGCACTGATTGGTTGATAGAATCCGATAGTGCATGGCGTTTACAATGTTACGGTCGAAGACGGATACATTGTAAATCATTGAAATTGTATTCGTTTTGTTGTAAATTGAATGCTCCGTTCACAATTTTCGTATGTACAATCTCGCCGGATTTGTTACAAACTGTCGAATCTTACAATTGTGCGGTAACATTATATTTATATAGGTTATATGTGCTGATAGGAGATAACACTAGTAATTATATTTTGTACTTATAATTTACAAATATATCATTTATATACTTCACTAATTTATAGTTTTAACCTGATTATAAATAATACTATAACTAACCAAAAAGATTTACTAACTTGGTATTGTAATAAGGTGAAACCTTACCTGTAAATCTGTAAAGATCTTGCAATTAACATAAAAAAGTAATATTAATTAAGGACGCTGTTGGTTTTCTATTTCTATACTTATATTATTACTGTATTAGGTCCAATTCTGTACATTGAATATATATTTATATTTCTTTTGGTGGGTACTCTATATTTGATACTGAAGCCAAAACTGTAGTTTTTTTCATATTTGTCTGTCTGCTTGTCTTTATCTTGGCCGCGCATCACGCCGAAACTACCGAATGAATTCAAATGAAACTTGGTATGATTTGAGGTCATACTACGGGGTATGACATTGGATACTTTTCATCCCGAAAAATTAGAGGGTTCCCGCAGGATAGGGGCTGAAAATTATTTAAAAGAACACGTATCACGATGAAACTTGGCACAGTCATAGTTTATATTATAATGGGTTAAAATTGAGGATACTTTTCATCCCGAAAAAAATAAAGGGTTCCTGCGGCACAGGGGTCCAAAGTTATGTTAATTTTGTAGTTATTAATATAATATACAAAAATAAAATTTGCTGTAGCAAAAAATACAGTAGTTTTATTTCCCGTCATAATTATTAGTATATTATTAGTATAATCTGGGGCCGCTCGAAGGGCACGCGATGGACTGCGTGCCACTACAGAATATTTAATAGTTGGTACGGCGGCCGGCTGATTTACAGGCAGGCAAGGCACTAAGGTAATTTATCGAAAGTATTTTAGGTTTTTTGTTAGATTCGTTAGTTGTTTTGGCTTAGATTTGTTTGTTTTATTTGAAGTTCACAGGTAGGTATTAGGTAGGTACTATTAGAGTTTCCTGGTCGAGATAATAGGTACCTAGCGAAAGTATTTTTAGGATTTTATTTTAGAATTTTGTATATTGATTAGTTACGTTAGTTCGTGTGGTCTTTATTTGGAGTTGGTTTATTCATGTTTCCCGGTTTATAGTTACTTCCGTAGTGCACCTCTAGGATACTCAAGGAATATTTCCTCCAAATTTCAAATCTTAGGTTCACTGGTTTAGGCAGTGCGTTGTCTGTCAGTCAGTTGGTATGTCCTGGTACTATTTTATAGGCATGATTAAAATAGCTTAATAAACAAATCTTTGGATTATTCTGCCCAATAGGTGAAAGGCATTATTCAGAAAGCCCGGTAATTTTTGTTTTAGTAGTTAGGTAGGTATCACAATATTACCCTTTCATTTGGGCACTTTTCAACCATCCGGGCATCTATCTATTTATATCTATCTATTTTTCTAACTCGTAATAAAGCAGAAAATCACAAAAAGTCTGTACAAAGAAGATAATAACAAAATAAATGTCTAGGGTACTTAAAATAAGCTACTGAACAAATTTCCTTCAGTCATGTGTGTGTTCGCTCATCGGGTATAAACCAGGTTTTGACAAAAAAATTGGTGTAGGTTGTAGGCTTGGTAGCTCAATCCGATGAATAGAAGCCGATTAATCGATAAAAAGCTTTTTGAAGAATGTACAAGTATTGATGAAATGTAGTATATTGTACTTTATATGCACTTTTTGGTACTGGAATAACACATAGGTTACTTTTACCCAGTTAAATGATCACGCGGGAAAACCTAGCACAATTAGTTATAAATAAATAAATAAATACATTCTAGGAACCATTCATGTTTGCCGACAAAAATTAATAGTTATCATTATGAACCTTGTCTATTAATTTAATTTAACTGACGCACAGTTTCTCAGGAACATAAATTTATTGACTGATTAATGCATCAATCGGCCAAGCCGCCAGTTGTTTATTTCAGTCAAGCCCGCCGTGATTCAATTAGGTGGAGCACTGACAAAATTTATGTTGTAATAAGAGATGTCTTCTCGTTTTACATTAATTGGACGTCGCGCGCGGTTTAACGATTACTCGTTCTTCAGTGTTCAAAATAACCGTTCATTAAGTCGGTAGTATCTAATATTTCTCCGCCAATTCCCTGTGCCACATTTACTCTGTCTGTTTGTATGCTCACGAATCACGTAAAAACTACTGCACAGATTTAAATGCAGATTTCACGGTCTAATAGCTTAGTTTTTGACGTAAAATCTGGTGTCCTCTGTATTTCAGTTCAACGAGTAGAAACCGAGCAATCGATAAAAAACTATTAACAAATTTTGAGGAAATTTAATATTGTACTTTTAGATACTTTTGGTCCTGAAATAAAATATAGGTATTTTAATACAGAGAAATGACCGCGCGGGCAAAGCCGCAAGCACAGTTAGTATCAAATAAAATTAAAGTTAGTATCAAATAAAATTAAAAGTTTTCTATTGTACGAAAAATAATTTCAAGCACAAATTAAAAAATATATAATCAAATCTTTAGCTAAGAACCATCTCGATCACATCATGTTTCAAACCGAAAAAAATGCATCAAATCGGTCCATTCATTTGGGAGCTACGATCCGACCCCCCGTTGTAGCTAAGAACCATTTTGTTCACATCACCTTTCAAACAGAATAAAAAAAACGCATATAAATCTTTCCACTCATTTGGGAGCTACGATCCTGATCCATACTAATATATAAAAGTGAAACGTTATCTGTTTGTTAGTTTGTTTGTTTGTTTGTTTGGGGGGAGCTTTCACACGATAACGGCTGGAAGGATTTTGATGAAATTTAGAATGGAGATAGCTTATACCCTGGAAAAAAATAAAAGATACCTTTTATCCCAGAAAATTGTAAGTTTCCACGGGAAAACTGGAAAATGTTGATTACTCACTGTAAGCAACGGTTGCCATCACAGAATGGTCTGTGGTTGGCATGGAAACGAAATAACAAGTCTGTCAGAAAACATCAAGCTATACCTACTTTTGCATTGGTTTATGGAAATGATGTTTTTTTTCGCGATAAACAGTAGTCTGCACGTACGAAGTTGCGGACATGAAAACTAGTTATAGATAAGAACCATCTAGATTAAATAAGCTTTCAAACAAAAAAAAATGCATCAAAATCAGGCCATTCGTTTGGGAGCTACGATGCCACAGACAGACATGGATACATACGCACCCTAAACTTATAACACCCTTCTCTTTCATCGGGTGTTAAAAAGATAAGTTTATAAGTGAAAAAAATGATCAAAAATAAAAATATGCAGCTTACTTCCGCCAAAACTGTAAGTCAGACAAATGATAAATGGTAAAAAAAAAACACATGTAAACCCCCACGTTAAACAAACCCTAGCCAAATTGAACAACTAAAAAAAAAAAACGCTTCTTATTCGTCGAGTCAACATCACCCGAAGATGCCTCGTGCAGAGGCGAAACACATGTCGTATTGATGTCAGACGTTTGGTATTTGGATCGAGGTATATGTTTTTTATTGTGTATTTATATTATATGTATATAAATATACAAGTGTTACGATAGTTGTATTTGGGTAGGGTTTGTTTAGCGCGGGGTTTTTTATTGTGTATATATATTTATATATATATTATTTGTATATAAATATATAAGCGTTTTTTTAATTGTTCAATTTGGGTAGGGTTTGTTTAGCGTGGGGGTTTACTTGTGTTTTTTTTTACCATTTATCATTTGTCTGACTTACAGTGTTGGCGGAAGTAAGCTACATATTTTTATTTTTGTTCATTTTAAATATGGATTTCCGCAAAGTAACGCCTGAATCTATAAATTTTATAAGTGAACTTATTGTATAAGTTTTTTTAAATAAGTAAAAATGTTTTCTGTGTTTGTAACATTAATGGTGAAATAAAATACAATGGTAACACATCAAGCCCGCTTGAAATTTTAGAAATTATGAGGAACGGTGGCGTTTAATCGAAAAGAAGTCTCTTTTGATCTTCGTCGAGTTGCCGCGACGACGCCTCTGTCTGGCGCGTTCGTGCTCGAATGAAATGAGCTCAAGCAAAGGGGATTCTTCACAAAAGACTTTACATTAATTTCCCTTGCGCTATGCAGGATTAGCGGCCGATGGGTAATGAATATGAGGCCATAAAAGGTTGTAATAGGAATCCTATGTTAAATAGTATCCAATTATCGTACGAGTGACGAGAGTTCTATTTTTGAGATCATAAATAAATGTAATCATTATGTATTTATTGAAAATCCATATCATAATATTCAACTGCGTAGTTAGGATAAACTGGTAATTGAGAGAACTTAGTGTGGTTTCCACTTTTATCCGAAAGTTTCATTACATATCTGAACTTTGTAAGTGTTTTATTCGAAGTTTAATAAATAGTACTTGGGTCCACTTTAATGATATAAATATGGGTATATGTATTAGTTTGGTTTGCTGCGAGAGAGTTGCAAACAGTAGCGCAATGAAATGCAAAAAATCGCGTCGGTTCACACACATGCAGCGCATAAATCAGTCAGCGCAATAAATAAACTTTTATCTGGATGGTACCGTCGGGAGTCGGATTTACGAGGTTTGTGAAGCTCAGCGACCAAGCGAATGCGACCTGCAACATGTAACTTTTAGACGACGTGCCCACTATGTTGGTTAAAAACCGATTTTAGTCTGTCGACATAGTATCGGTTAGATCAACATATGGCAGATCGTCAGTTAAGGAAACAGTCTACCTAGACAGTGTAACACTGTATCATAGGTACATGATGAGGAAGCCAATGTACACAAACAAGAACATCTTCTTACGCAATATTTTATAGGATCAGGCGGTGACAAGTCAACCAATATAGATGAAACGACATTTTAGTGTTGAATCCAACTAGATTATAAACCCAATATCCGACGCAGTGTGAGCGTATTCTGCGTGATATTGTGACCGTAAATATACTAAGTACCTACAGAAAAATATACGACTAACTGGTAGTTTATTCTAGGCGCTTATATGAACAAACTACCATTATGAACGCGAGAACAAAGTCATAAGAAAAAAAGAAGAAAAAAAGACAAAAAAGTGTTTTTGAACACATTCTTATATACGAATACAGAGCATTTTTGGGTGAACATGCTTAAACATGTTAAATCTGGCACTCTGGGTTATGGG
Organism: Alsophila aescularia; assembly: GCA_946251855.1. Taxonomy (NCBI): domain Eukaryota; kingdom Metazoa; phylum Arthropoda; class Insecta; order Lepidoptera; family Geometridae; genus Alsophila; species Alsophila aescularia. The sequence continues at coordinate 49,939,990 of OX276375.1, forward strand.
TGTTTGAGCATTTTAAATAGATTTCGGCAAAATGGAGCTTAGGTTTATGACCCTCACTTATCTGTAATATTAAATATTTTATCGTGTTACAAATTAGAGTCAGTCTTTTTTCTCGGAGTCATATCAGTCGAAAACTGGCCTTGTAGTTCAGGAGTTGCAACAACATTTTTACAAAGTGTGCAAGTGCTATTCACTCCAGTATTAGCCTGGAGAAGTCATTAAAAATCAGGTCCTGGCGTGCCTTTTCATGCAGCCAGTTATTTTGAAGCTTATTAATAAATCTAGTCTCTAGCTTTCCATAAGGAGATATAATAGCGGCCGTGCCTCTATCTTGAACAAATAAACAAATCTAAGAGGTCTCCGCTCATCTCATACATTGTTGGAGCGGTTCCCCCACACGTCGTCCGCGATATTATCATCGTAATGCTGTCAACAACTGTTCTATCGGGCTCGCATCTGCGTCGGGCCATCGTGGAGATTTATACGAACGAAGAAGGACCATAAAACTTACTTTATTATTCCATCAAACGCGCCGCTGACTCGACGCCTTCGGATTTAATATAACCATAATACGTTATATACCATGTTTACTGTCAGCCTCTTGAATTACATATTATGAAGGAGGACATGCATTATCGGATACGTGAAGAAGACGGTTTCCATTTTCAGGAACTAATAAAGTGTCTTGAAGGTTTAATGATAAAAACTACTAGTTATAGTTAGTTAGAATGACTGTAATAATGTAGCCAAGTAAACATTTAAGTTTTTTTCTCTAGCTTGATGTGAAGATTTCAAAATATTGCCTACTTACATTATGTAAATCCATTCTAGTTTTTGACATATTCAGATGGTGTATATAAAACAAACTGAGAAGAGTATATTTAAATGATTATTGAATGATATTTATTCACAAAAGTTCAATGCAGACACCGTAGCGTAGCAGTAGCTTCATCTGGCGTAGCACTTCGTAGCACTAGCACTGTTGACGTAGCAAACATTCAGCCTGAAGCTACGGCTACGTACTCCTGTGGCTACGCGCTCTGTTATTTTTATAGGACGTCTATTTCTCATCAAATGCGTGGTTTGCGTTCTTATTTGTTTCCCAACGAGTTTTCGCTATATTATATATCTAGGTCCACGAATTTAACATTTTTATCTTTGCCTTGAGAACATCATAATGATGGTCACTAATGAAGCTTTGAATTAGGCTAATGAGTAAATTAATTTTAACTTTTAAAATGTCTTAACTAAGAATATGTCCAATAGCACTTTTATTATTATCTTTATTAGGGCGAAGACATTTTGTTCATGTATTCTTTATCATGAGTTTTAGTAATATGACATATTATATCCTGGACTAAAAGGTTCCTAGTTATTTATGTCAGTAATTAACCAGTTGCCTGGTCACAGGCAACATTAATTAAATAACCGATTGTATATCTTATTCAATACCGAATATATGAATGATATTTCAATTACCATAATTTATTATCCTGTAAATATCCTGCCTAACACAAAAATAAGTAATAAATTAGCAAGATTTATTGAATATAGCGACATAGAGAGGCTATTATATTAATACGCAGTAAAAGCTGAAGAATGAGTGCGAATCCAGCTTCATTAATATTCATTGTTAAATTATTCCTTTCATTGTCTTTCAGCCAAATGAACTGAGATCCAGAAATAAAAGGAAAATAAACGTCGCCGTATTAAAATGGTGGTAATGGCGTGTTTTGTTGTATTTATCCTGCGCGCGGTCGGAGCGCGAGTTCTCGGGTTTCGAAAGAAATAAACATAATTTATGTTTAGAAAGGTAAAGAATTAATGTCGGCGGTCGGTGAGGTTTCCTCGAGCACTGGAGCATGGCAGTGCTCTGCGAGTACGTATAATCATTCTTGTAAATAAAGAGAAAAAGTTTAACGGAAACAAGTGTAGAAACTGTGAGCGGTTCGTGGGAGCACCGCTGACTTATTCAACTACTGTACCATAAGGTATTGAGCACTATTTCCTAGGGTGTTTGTTATTTTTTAGTACTAATTCTACTATAAAACACCCTAGGAAATAGTGCTCAATACTTTAGACTTCGAACTTCTAAAGTGCGGTATAGATGTAAAAAATTAAAAGTAGTGTAATTAATGTTTTACGACCCATCTGGCTGAAGCCGTTACGGTAAGATTTATTCAAGGTACAACTGGAATTACATATTATTTTGCAATGTGTGTATCTCTTCAACCACACGTTCAAACGGAGCGTTGCAGCGCAGCGCGTTGCGTAGACTGTCACACCGGCCAGTTTGTCGTGAAGTGCGGTGCTGCAATGCTCTGCGCTATTACGTTCTGGACATCTGTCATTTTTGTTTTAAATGGAATACGCACAGCGTTAGCATTTCTGAGTTTTCTGATGAAGGATGGTTGTGCAGTATCTCATCTGATGAATAAATACATGTTTTTTTCTTTAAATTCCGCATCCAGTTTGGTATTTGAATACAAATCACCGTTTTCATGCAGCAAGGTGTCGCATAGCGCTGCACGTCGACGCGCTTAGTGTGACATCAACTACAAAAAGAATAAAGAAAGTCATATAAGAAGAGAAGAGGAGAAAGAGATCGCTGGATCGCTTTGTCTGGAAGAGATCGCTTTTTAGCGATAAGACCGCCCATTGTCCCATTTATTTTGTATAAATGTTTTAGTTATTATTGTATTTTTTGTTCTATGTGGTGTACAATAAAGAGTTATCTATCTATCTATCTATCTATCTATAATACAACATCATGAGGGCACGAAACGCGCGCGACGTTGCCAGACGGTGCAAGACCGCCTGCTGCGTTCACGCATTCGGTTTGTCTCTGCGTGGCTTGATATGCGGTGACGCGCGTAGCTGCGCAGCGCTGTACAGCATCGTGCGTTTGGTGTGTCATTTCCCATAATACTCCCTACATTACAACGTCATAAGCTGAGCTGCACTGCGCTATGCTGCGCTGCGCTACGCTGCAAGCGGCTTGACGAACGCTTTAGTCTTCCAAAATACCTGCTAACCTGTCACCGCAATTAATATTCGATGATATGGTAAAACAAGGTAAAACATTAATAATCACCCGTTAGATCGCGTATAAGTGGCAGATATTCAAAGAAACAAATAATGTTTTGAAAACAAGCGGCAAAAGACCCAAACAAATTGATATGCAGTATCAATCCTGCAATGTGCATACCACTTGCATTACTACACCAACCGTCTCGGAACATTTTCCTCTCGCATTTGCTTGCATTTTTACTTCCCATGCTTACAAACAATAGAACTATAATATTTATTCTGATGCGTTGCACAAATGTTTATTGTTTGTTGATGAATGGAATGATAAGCATTTTATTAATGGAATATTGATAGTGAGAAGAGAGTTGTTTGGATTTCTTATTGGACTAACAAATTATTTACTTGTGTACCTACGTCTGAGTGCAAAATATACAAAATGAGATTGACTTTTATGTATTTTGCACTCAGACGTATTGAAGATACATAGATAAATATTTTACACTCTTTAATGAAACACCAAGGTAAAGAAATATTAGAAATTGCTAAACTTGTTTCACTGTGTCTGTTGGCAGCCTCTTTTTATAATTTAATCCATGAAAATGTGCTGAAAAATAGCTGTAACTCCAGACAATATTAATTCACCATCATTATATTATTATACGCTTTATGAGAAACGATTAATATGTTATGCATAATGTGAGTAATACGCGGGTGTATTATGTTTCCGAATTCTATTATCAACAAAGGCTCTCAATCTTTGTTTGATTAATTTAATTTCCTACTTAAACACGTTACGTGATGGATTCATTTCGACGCATAACAAATTATGAAGCCCCACAAGCCCATTAAATTTCGAAGGTAGACCCTATTGTGCTCTAAATTGTAGACCATATTTTTCATTGAAGCTCAAGATCCGAGCCTATTAATTATATAAATTTGTGTTATAAAATTCCTTTGATATTATTAAACGAAGAAGGAAGAGTTTGTTTCGCTTATCGCTTGTGTTACGAGGCATATTAATAAAATTTAATTGGAAAGGACGGAAGCTCATAAGAGCCGTAAGAGAGGACTTCACAGGGAATTTTGTTTTGTTGTTTACTCAATTTACCTTAACCCTTATATTTTCTTTGTATGTATGATTCACAAGGAGACCACTCAAAAGCCGGATTGAATGCCAGCTGTTGACCCACTACAGCGACGATGTCCTTGTTATCCGTCGTTTTTTTGTTGTTTATGTATGTGTTCACCCATATCTATGGAATTTCTGAACAATTTAGGTGATTAATTTCAGATTTTAAAGGCAGTTCCATGTAAAGGAGCGGTGTCACTTTAGCCCAAGGCCCAGCGCAAAAGAAAAGAAGATTCGTAATCTGTCTACATCTATATATCTATCTTTACTTATAATAAAACAGTATGTACCAAAAAGTCTGTACAAAGAGGATAATATAAAAAACTGATCTAGGGGGCTTAAAATAAGCTATTGAACAAGAATATCAGGTTTCGTACGTCGTGTCTATACACGATCTATTCTTGTTCAATAGCGACGTGATGCGCAAATAGACACACATTTAGCTGTGCGTCTGTTTGCGCATCACGTAAAAACTACTGAACCGATTGCAATGTTGTTTTCGCTGTTAGATAAGCTTAGGCTTAGAATTAAAAACTGGTGTACTTAGTATCTTAATTTGATGATAAGAAGCCGAGAAATCGATGAAAAACTATCCGACCGTCCGTACGACCGCCTTTAACTTTTTTTCATTTTTCTGGGATAGCTCCTAAGCGAAAATGAAAAAATGATGAAGCGTGCAAAGCCGCGGGCACAGCTTATATCAAATAAGTTTCATAATATAGGGTTTGTATTCAAGCAAGGATGGTTAACTAGTGTTGTCATGTCCGTCTGTCTGTATCTATGCCACAGCCATTTTATACACACACAATTAACACTACAAGGTTGAAATGCACATGTATAGATTTTTATAAAAATCAGTGTTCATTTCAACCAATTTGTTATTATTATTAACCGTTACAAATATTTTTAGTGCTATATGAAATGAGATAACATATTTTTTTAACCCATCTCTCATTGAATATGTATATTTTTAGTATATGATAAGAATAATTTGTAATTTTTACCTGACTACGGCGAAGCAAAAAGGAGGGTTTTCATTTTAACTGGTATTTGTGTATGTATGTATGTATGTATGTATGTGGGTAGGTACGTATGTATGTTCAGCTGTGCCCTCATAACTTCTAAACTACTCCTCCTAATTTTGACAAATGATGTATCGTTGGAAGTGTCTCCATCGTACGCTGGTTATAGGCTATGTGACGTCACATTAAATTGTATATGGCGCCCTCTAGAGGACATAAAGAAGTAAACAAAGAAAAACCTATGTTGCAGTGTTTGGTATTAAATGAAAGTTAGCACATTTCGAAAATATATATATATTATAATAACCGCAAAATAATAAAAATATAAGTTCAAAAATTAAAACCCGACTACGGTCTTAGTGAACTAAAAAGTCACAACAATATAAAACTTTGTCGTAGGAGTGCGATATAAATTTATCAGTATTTCACCAAGTAGGTAAAAGTATGGTAAAAGTACTAGGTAAAGGTACTTGGTTAAAAAAGTTCTAAAGTCTTTAAAGTTTTAAATTGATAAAACGTTTGAATATTCTTGTTTGTGACTTTTTATAAGACCGTAGTAGGGTATAAGTTTTAAACTTTTTTTATTGTTTATTTGCTTCTATTTACGTAATATTCGCTACTGAAGTGACCTTTTTGTTTGAGCTGCATGTCCCCCCGCTAACTCTATAAATAACAGTAGAAAAAATAATAGCATACTAGTACTACCGCATAGTATGAATTTAGTACCAACATCTATCTAGAATTAACTAATTTATGAGATAGAGCTGACCAAGTTAGACTAACTCTGTTGGCATAATACGTATAAACTACTGCACAGATTGCAATGCGGTTTTCATAGTTGGATAGCTTAGGGCTCTGGCTACGGAATCCTAAGTCTATGCGTGTCCAATACGCACTAGACTGTTTTATTTTCATTTAACTTATATTCAAGCCTAGCACGCTCAAATCAAAAAACGTACGGTTTTAAAATATACATAATTGATTAAGGTTACAAAAGAGGAAAAGGATTAAAAATAGGACAGAGGAACATACAGACAATGTTGCAGTCACTGAAGGGTTAAGAAAAGTATTTGTCACCTTTTCGGCAAAACGATTGTGGAAACGTGAATAATATGAAGGATCGGAGGTACGAGAACGTTTTTGCGTAGTAGAGCTTTTCGGCATCAGTCTGATATGTGACAGGTGATACCATCAGGGGTTCAGGAATGGAGGGGCGGTGGGGTAGCGCGAGTGTTTGCCGCGCAAACACTGGCGCACTCGAGGAGGCGGCAAGTACCACTCTCGTGCGCTGCCGTGGCGGCGCTTGTTCCGGCTATGTTAACATATCTATACCAAATGTTTTCATAAAAACGTCTGAGATTCACTTGCAGATTCTGAGCTGTATTCGACAAGTCCCTAGGGATTTTGTATCTCTTGAAATAAAGCTGGCGGGTTTGAGCCACCGAAATGTGATATAGTGTGAGCTCATACTTCTTAATATACTTTGTCTAAGTTACTCACAATTACTGTCATTTGTTATAAACGTTATCAACGTTAGTCAATGGGTGGTTAAAGCGAGAGATAAAGTAGTTATACAATAGAATATTAATACAATAATAATTATGTATATTTTATTGAAAAAACTTGTACCGCGTTTATTAAGCACTAGGTTCAAGCCTCGGTTTCGCACGGATAGCTAAGGGTTTCTCTTTATTTGTACAAAACGTTACATTGACCATACACGCCCGTGGCCCGCCCGCGTCCGCGCTGCTTCTGCGCGTGGTAATACTACTGTAATATATATGTACTGTGGTAATAGGACATATAAAGTCCTTATATATATGTACTGTGCTATTACCCTCAGAATAAAGTAATAGTAGGTACGAAGAACGGGTCGCGCAGAATTAATTCAAATCCGCTCATCAAAAACATCGTCTTAATTTTCAAACTACTCGTCAAAAAAGGCTAAATTGATATATATGAAATGGAGAAGATTACTGTGATACTGAATATGATAAGGGTTAATACAGTTTAGCACAAAGAGCTTTAAAAAGTAGTTTTAGAGTCAATAAATTATTGTTATTTTGTTACAGAAAAACGTTTCGTTTGAGCATTCTGTAATAGGTATACACATACGAGTGTAGTGTCGCTGACTTTAATGTATTTTTTTGATACATTATTTTTACATGGAACTTATGGTTTATGCAGCGTACGCAAAGGATCACTACCTGTTACCGGCTGTTTTCCTGACTTTATTGGGAAAATTTGCCCAACATCGACTACATTATTAAAACAAATGTTATATGAATAATACTTTAAAACCTTTTTCTTGAATCAACTTACGACTAGGTGAAAACTGGAACAAAAATCTGCTGAGTATTTTGTGAGATATTTGTGGACAGACAGACGTAATCGGTGACTTTCTTTTATAATATGTAGTGATAGTGATAGTGAAGTTATAGTGATTTTAACTTCTGACGTTTCGAGGAACTCTCTTGCAGTTCGGCCTTCTCTGATAGTCGAGCTGCCAGCGGGTGGCAGAGTGTAGAGGCGACAAGCACAGTGCCTGCGAAACAAGGTTGAATATCGTGAGTGATGAGAGATTGCGAGATACAAATCTCTAAAATATATATGTTAAGTTTCATATTTATCAGGTTTGTGGTTGACCCAGCATATTTATGGAAAAATAAACATTGGAGCCTGGTCTTAAATTTGATGATGCTAATGAAATAAAATAAATACTAAAAATATTTTATGCGCCCATATATCATATTAATATTATGCGCCTGAAATGCAGCATTCAACACGCGTGTTTGATATAATAGTAAATTTCGTTCCTGACGGGTATATAGTGTGGGAGTTTAACATTCATAATGGACTTCCACAGCAAATAAATTCAACAAATCCTATGGATTCCGTTCGAAAAAATGTTCCACCACGCGTCGTCACGTTTTGTTCAAACTAACTGAAAAATGAATCATGCTCATCCGCAGCAGCAGTGTGAAATAAATTCATGGATGCGTAAACGAGCACGCATTGTGGGGGACATCTGTCACCGTCGGGTATTCGGAGACTAGAATAGGCATTTTCCAGTCAAATGCCTTATATCCTTGAATGAGCCGCTTTCACAACCCGTCAGGTGAAGTCGTGATTATTCGCCGATTAGATAAAAAAATTGACACAGAAAACTGCAGTTATTAAATTTGCAGTTTTCCAATATTGTGGTCGTGTATTCGATATTTACGAGAAAAATAAATAAACACATTATTATCTAACTTGAAAGCTAAAAGAACGCGGTGCCAAAATCCTACTGAATTTTAAAAAGATAGTCTTCTGGAAACAATTCAAATCTCGGTGCCAAATTTGACATTTGCTGGAATCCGTCCATTGACTAGCGGATCACTTCAGTATTTCTGTTGTTCATCGGAACGTGTCGCAAACACATCAGCTGGCATTGTCTGTCGTCGTAGCTTTCACGCGGCGTTGGTCTTTATGTGTGTGATGGAAACCTCCATGTTGGTTAGAAAAATGCGTATTGCATTGGAGCCCTTATAATAAGAGATTTGTCAATTTCGTCTGTGTATTTCAAGTAGTTAATCTGTAGTATGACAAAGGGTGTCATTTTTAGATCGGTTTTATTAGGTACAAGAGTCAAATAATATATCTATCTATAAGATAATATATATATATCTATCTATCTATACTTATAATCTATACTTATAATAAAGTAATAGGAACGAAAAGTCTGTAAAATGAAGATAATATAAAAAAATGACAGACAGTACTTAAAATAAGCTACTATATAAGAACAAGAATATATCATTTTTTTAAATCGTGTCTGTCTGTTTGTCTGTTGGTTAGTTTGTCTGTATGTTTGTTCGCTCATCATGTAAAAACTACTGGACCCATTGCGATGCGGTTTTCATTGTACGAGAGCTTGACTTGAGGTGACTTAAAAACTGGGGTACTTGGTATCTCAATCCGATGAGTAGAAGCCGAGCAATCGATAAAAAAATTTTTGATGGCTGAAGAAATTTTGATCAAATGTTGGTATATAAAGAAAAAACAAAACTTATCAAAAAAAAGAAGCACATTAAAATATATATATGTGGTATTTTAGGTCCTGTTATAGCATGTGCTAAAACTGGAACAAAAGTACATGTACTTGTGTTAAAAGTACTCTATGTAGAGTACTTTTAACCTAGAGAAATGACCACGCGTGCGAAGCCGCGGGTATCAGCTAGTATAGCAATAAGAACGAAAAAGTCTGTACAAAGAAGAAAATAAAAAAAAAATGGTGTAGGGTAATTAAAATAAGCAACTGAACAAGAATCTAACATTTTTAAAATTTGTGTCTGTCTGTTTGTCTGTCTGTCTGTATGTTTGTTCGCGCATCACGTAAAAACGACTGGACCGATTGCGATGCGGTTTTCACTGTTGGATAGCTTAGGGTTTGACTTAAAAACTGGGGCAAATACTTAGTATCTGTACATAAAACAAAAGTTCATTTTAAAATATAAATAAAAAAAACTTAACTATTTACACAAAACTATCTAAAAGTCCTTCGGAGGAAGGGAAAGTGGTCAGATTGCTGGCTACATTGCCACGCTGTATTGCAATACTAATATTTTGGCCTAAATAGGAGCCAGCATTCTGGTCACATGTCACCTCCACCAAACGTTTTGCCAAGTCCCTGTAAATTTCGTGGCTACCTGGCCCCCACGGACCCAAAGTTTCAACCACAAACGGCACAAACATGTAACCCCTGTCAAGGTTCCCATATTTGCGCCGCTTGAGGTTTTCTGCTTTGGTTGCAGCGCCACCAGCCCGAATTGTTGTCTCTGGAAGATGAGACGGCGCCAAGGTATCAACACAAGTTGCATCCCAAACTAAAAGCCGTCCCATCTTCCAAGGAATTAAAGTCATACCATCAGGCCTCTTGCCGTCGTCCCGCATCAGACCATTTGGTTCTAAGATTGACGGAACGCCGGCACTGACAAAGGCCCGACGGATGACTTCATTCAAACTGGCGTGTCGGGTAATCCTCCCTGCGATTCTGTAGCAAGATTAGTATCTTAATCCAATGATTAGATGCCGAGCAATCGATAAAAATAACTTTGACGGCAGAAGGAATTTTGATCAAATGTTGGTATATTGGTATTTTAGGTTCTGGAATAGCACATAATATAGTACTATTAACCTAGAGAAATGACATCGCGTGCGAAGCCGCGGGCATCAGCTAGTATATATATATATATATATATATATATATAACAGGACAATTTACACCAATTAATCACCTAGCCCCAAACCAGGATTCCCTGTACTATGGGCACTAGTTAACGAATAAACACACATAGATACGAATATTTCTTACTTAATAAACAAAAATTTCTGCTTATCACACAAATGAATGCACCTTGCGGGATTCAAACCTGCGAGCTGCGAGCGTTTGATATCGTAGTTAGAGTCACTAGCCACTAGACAAATCGGTCGTCGTATCTTTAGTTGAATAAATTTTGAGACGCAGTCAGGTTACTCTTTACAAATTCCTTAATAGGCTTTCATCTTTTACACAATCTAATTATATATTTTAATCAATAAAAATAAGACTACATAACTACAACTAATTATTGTACACAAAGCTAAATCTCACATGGGAGTATAAAAAAAAATTACTCTTTGAGAAGTAATAGTACCTACTTCGTCTACGGCAACTGATTACGAAACAGTTGAGAGCTGCTTTAGCATAATTAGATTTCGGCACGGCTCGAATGTTGACCTATATTTTATAAACATAATAAAATATTCCAATGTAAATGTAGGATAGTCGAAATTTAAATGACGCTGAAGACGTACACAAAATATTATTCCAGCGAAGGAATGGAATAAGAAAACAGTAAAAGGGAAAGCAATAAAAGTTGTTTTATTGCTCGCTGCCGAAACACCTGCTGCATAAAGACTTTTTAGTTATTCCGCCCTTTCATTGATAAAATCTCCTCGTTAATTTAATGATCTTAGAGTTTAACGGGATTATAATTTCCAAGGAGAACGAGAATCAAGCCGTTGTATCAATAAAACGCGTTGATTCTGGTTCGTTTTAATACATTGAGACCGACTAGTGTATTGAGAACTTGTTATACATAAATGAGTCAAGGTCCAGGCCTAAAATATGAGTTTTGAATAAGTAGATATCTTAGATTATGAGACCTGGATCACGGTAGCATATTTTTAAAAAGAAACATATAAATACTTATAAAAACTTTTGCCCGTGACTAAGTCCGCATGCATTACAATTTAAGTTTAGTGATTTTTCGTGTCAAAATAGTCATTTATAAAGTAGTTTTATCCATCAGAACCCAATATAATTACAATTTTACAAAGGTTGAAACGAAAGCAACTAATCGCCAAAACTGCCATCAAAATCCGTCCCGTAGCTCTTGAGTTTAACAAACAGTCTAATGGGGTTATGTACTTTTAATTAGTCGATCCCAGATACTTTTGCTAAAATATCTTCAATATCTAAACAAATTATAAAACTGTACTGAGGCAGTTTACAGTTTTATAACTTGTTAAGTCAAACCTCGACGAAACCATCTAGTTGCATTGACCGCATTATTTATTGTATACTAACATTCCTGCCCGTGACTTCATCCGTGCGGACTACAGTTTATCGCGAAAAAAAGCATCCTATGTTATTCTAGGATATTAAAAACCAATGCAAAAGTAGGCATAGCACCATCGACCCTATTAAACAAAGGAAGATGGGGCAACCTAGAACTATATGTAAACTACACCTGGACCTAGATACAACTACAACTTAACGCTACACATCATTTCCCTCATTCAGTCCCCTCTCTTCTTGACCTTATTCTAGTCTCTTCCCAAAATCTCGTTGGTAAGCATGGTCAGTGTTCGGCGGACGCTTTCTCTCATCATGATGCTTTTCCTTTCTTATAAAATCCGTCCGCCGAAAGCTAAACCCAAAGTTCTTCTGCTGCGTAATTTTGGTGTTATGGATTTGGAATGCTTGCGCAAGGATGCTCAGGAGTTGGACTGGTCAACTGTCTTGGATGGAGTATCAATTGATGACAAAGTTGAGGGTTTCAATCGTACTGTCACAAAATTATATGGTGTACCTATCCGACCTGTCAAGTTAAAACATCTCCCTGCACCTTGGCTTACAAGTGAGTTCTGATCTTTAATGCACAAAAAGTTAGTGGCCAAGGCCAAGCTTAGATGTTGCCCAACCGAGTACAATAAAGAAAAATACATTGAAGACCGAAATCACTGCAACAGAGTTTGTAGGAATGCACAGCGCCGACATTTCCATGACTCAGTAGAAAATGAAGAACCCGCTAAAGTTTGGAAATTCCTTAGGTCGATGGGAGTTGAAAAGTCACGACAAGATAATATTCCTTATAACTTAAATATTGATATCTTAAATAGACACTTTTCCTCTTCCTCCAACTTTGATGGACCTACAAAACTTGTTATGCTTAACTATCTTTCTTCATTTCCACCTCCCGACCACCCTTCTTTTATTTTCATTCAATTTACCGATTGTGACGTTAAGAGAGAGGCTTCTATTTCATCTAACGCGGTTGGTAGTGATAGCATTAGTCGTAAGATGATCCTACCCATACTTGATGAAGTCATCCCTGTTATCCGATACATCCTCAATTTTTCTATATCCAGTGGTACATTCCCATCTTTATAGAAAGAAGCCCTAATAACTCCTCTCCCCAAAAAGTCTAATCCTTCTTCTTTCTCAGAATTTCGCCCTATCTCCATTCTTTCTTTTTTATCAAAAGTGCTCGAGCGCCTTGTTCATCAGCAAATGTCTTCCTTTCTTAACAGAAACTCTCCTTAATAATTTCCAATCTGGTTTCCGTCCTGGGCATAGCACTGTCTCGGCATTAGTTAAAATTACTGACGACATCCGATATAGCATGGGTAACGGAAAACTGACTGTTTTATCACTACTTGACTTCAGTAACGCTTTTAACAACGTTGATTTCGACATTCTTCTTGGACTTCTTCGCTCTCTTAACGTATCTCCAACGGCTATTGATTGGTTTCGTAGTTACTTGTATGGTTGCCGGCAGCGTGTTCGCATTGATGATAACTTATCATCCTGGTGTTGTACATCTGGTGGCGTTCCTCAGGGCGGCGTATTATCTCCTTTACTTTTTGCTATTTTCATAAACTCAATTTCTCATCTATGCAGATGATTTGCAAATTTATACACAAGCTCCTTTAGACCAGTTGCATACAGCTATTGAACCAATCAATTATGACTTCAAACGTATTTCAGACTGGAGTAAATCATATGGCCTTAGTGTAAATCCCTTAAAGACCCAAGTTATTGTAATCGGTAGTTCAAGACTAATATCTAAGATTGACTGGTTTCATCTCACACAAGTTCTTTTCGATGGCACACATATCAAAATAAGTGAAACTGTTAAAAACTTGGGTGTGCTTATTGATAGACAACTATCTTGGGGACCTCAGTTAAGTGAGGTAAGCCGTAAAGTTTATGCGTCAGCGGGTTCACTTAGAAGACTGTGTAATTTTCTTCCCACTACCACCAAACTTGCTCTAGCACAGTCTCTTCTGCTGCCTTTACTCGACTACGCCGACGCCTGCTATTTGGACTTAACCGAAGAACAGCTAAATAAGCTAGAGCGCTTACAAAACTTTTGCATTCGGTTTGTTTTTGGCTTACGCAAGTATGACCATGTATCTGATTTTCGCACAAAGCTCAAATGGTTACCAATCCGACGTCGCCGGGATACTCATGCCCTCTCTCTTCTGTACAGTGTCCTATTTAATCCTTCGACCCCTCCCTATCTCAAAGAGCGATTTGAGTTCCTTCATCTTTCCCATTCCCGTATTCTTCGTTCCACCAATACTCTGCAGTTGAAAGTGCCTGACCAATGTACGATGTGTTATAACAACTCTTTTACTAAACGGGCTGTAAGACTGTGGAATGCTTTGCCCATCAACATTAGAAAAGCTAAGTCGATAGCTGTCTTCAAAAACATGGTGAAGAAGCACTACCTGTCATAAAGCTGGATACTATGTTATTCATTCATAATTTATACACTATTCCTTTGTGAACATGCTATTTATTTATGTATATTACATTATAAATTTGCCAATATATATGTTATATTATTTAATTATAGTATATATATTTATGTGTTTAACAAAATTTATGATAACACATTATGTAAGTATGTATACAAATATTAAGTTATATAGTTGTATATAGTTGTTATTTATCTATTAACTTTTTGTTCCAAAGTAAGTCTCCATCACTGACCGCAATGTTTATTTTATATTCCTGTCCATCCAAAGGTTGCCTGTAAGAAATTGCAAATAGCGATAAGGCCGCCTATTGTACAACATTAGATTTTATATATAATTACTTTTATGTTGTTTTTTTATTGTAATGTGTTCTATAAACAGTTATTGTATTGTATTGTTGTACAGGAAAACACACCCACACAGCTAAATTTGCATTGTGTACATTTCATGCACCAACAACAAAGATAGAGAGACATACGCAGACAGTAGCGCAAAAGAGATAACAACATTAATTCTTGAACCAAATACGATTTGGTAAGTTCGTCTTAGTCCGTAAACAAAAAGTGATGTAAGGAACCGTCAGCAAATAAATTTCAATGAAATAAAATTATATTATGGTTTTGATCACCAATGTAAAAAAAATATACTATTTGTTAAGTTTCGTATTTTTTTGTAGTAGGTACCTAATACATATCCGCTGATAGTGTGCTTATGTAACAACATTTGAACATTTTATTGTCCAATAATACCATTTACGAAAGTTTGTTTATATGTTACTCAATCACGCTCGGATCGCTGATAAGACTATGATGAACATTTGAAAAAAAAACTCGATTGCTTGGCCATAAATGAAACTACTGTCAATCGATAGGAAAAATTATAAGAAACAAAATGTGTTCTATGAAAAAAAAACCTGATATACTTTAAGACATATTTGAGTTTATTTTTCGTACAACTTCACGAAAATATTAATTTGTCGTGCAATTATGGGATGGGGCAAGATAGATTAGTTGTCTGTGACATTAATTTCATTAGACCCCCTCTTCCTCCCTGACCAAGACTGAAAAACAATAATGCAACTTTATGTTATGTTAGAAAATATATCTCTTAGGCAGTTTTTTAATACATTTAATGTTTATTATATTTTTTCCTTACGATTGACACGACTACTTTCATTAATAGCCAAAAAATCGTCGGTTATTTTTCAAATTCGCGGCAGTTTAGGTAAGCCAAGTACATATCACCTACCCAAAAATATTGACCTGCGCTTTTTAATATCTTCCTATATCCTTTGTGAGTTGTATACATAGCTTCTGATTTAGAGTGATTGATTGAATATAATCAACTGTTATTGTTGGGTAACCAATCTGGCTCTTGCCCATTGACAACTGCATATTACTAGTACTCTGGACAGACTATTGACGTACGACGCAATTAACGCATTTGATTATCGCCATTTTGGCGCTGTTGGCGCTGATAGCAGTACTTTGGCAGAAGTGAGCGTCTACGGAACTAACGTATTTACTACATACGTAAGTAGTTAATGTATTTACTTTTTTTTGGTTCTATTGTACGCTCAGTGGGGCTCTTTGAATCGGCACAAACGAAAGTACGGCAGAGCCTATCCATAGAAATCAGTGCTCTTCCCTCTGTCTTCTGACAACTTGTAGCCACTTATGTTTCCACTGTTCATCTTTAGGAAACCTATTAATGACAATTAACATATCAGTGGGTGTAGAAATATCAGGAACATGTTAAAATGTATCTATTATGTTGACGCTACTTATATAAACAAGGGGCAAATAGATTTAAATAAAATATCCAATTTTTAAATGAATAAAATCAATTCTAAAATCTATGTAATTTTTTTCTTCCTGACGGTACAACGCGATCTGATTAAGGATACTTATCGTACTTTAATACGCCGCTTGTCTTGCACTCTAACGAATTGTATATTTCTGTCCCTTTCTGCAAATGACGATTTACAAACAATATCAATCAGTAGAATTTTAAAGAAAAATATGATATAAAAATCTTACGAGTGAAAAGTAGATAGATAGATAGATAGAAAATTCTTTATTGCACACATAAGATAGGTAAATAGGCGAACTTAATGCTAGCAAGCATTATTTTCCAGTTAACCTCGGTGTATTGTGATGTTTTTAAAGCGGAATAGTGCCTATTTTAAATTGGAAAACTAATAGATTCCTAATAATAATATCAATACTATAAAAGTAATGCCGTGGAACTTGTTTTTGCTTCTTGAGCTATTTGTGCACCTTATAAAATAATAGGAATGTATTTTTGCTGCGAATTCCGAATAATATTTGGTAAAGAACACGCACGTGTTACACCAACGCAACTCCGATTACGACTGAGGCCAATTGTGTGCGTTGCACCTAATATACACGTTCCACGCTGAGTAGTTGGTCCCTAATCCTTCCTTTCTTTAATAGCTTTAATAGGATCAATGCATAGCACCAACTCTCTTGATGTTTTTTGACAGACTTGTTATTTCGTTTCCATAGCAACCATTCCTTACAGCGAGTAATCAACATTTTCCAGATTTCCCGTGGAAACTTTCAATTTTCCGGGATAAAAAGTACCCTATGTTTTATTCCAGGGTATAAGCTATCTCTATTCCAAATTTCATCAAAATCCGTCTGGCCATTATTGCGTGAAAGCTGCCCAAACAATCAAATAGACAACGTTTCACTTTTATATATTGGTATGGATTGTCGTGATCAGGGTCAGTGCAATTTGATAGGAACGACGAATCCGGTCAAAATAGCATCTTTCTATCTCCTATCTATAGTTCTTAAGAAGCAGTAAGCAACAGAAAGTCTGCACAATGACGATGGTAAAAAAAGGATTGTAGGTGACTTAAAATAAGCTATAATGAACATGAATACAACACTTTTTTAATTCGTGTTGTCTATCTGTCTAGATGTTTGCTTGCGCATCACTTAAAAAAACTGAACCGATAAAATGCGGTATTCATTAAGTTTTTTGGAGCTGGTGAACTTGGTATATGAAGTCGATGAGTAGAAGCCGAGCAATAGACAAAAAACGATATGACGTCTGAGCGAAGTATGATGATATTTGGTATTAGTACTTTTGGTTCTGGAATAATACATAGGATCCGTATATTCTAGAAACATGACCCTACGGTAAACCAGTGAGCATAGCTGGTTTTGATACAAATCTATGCGCGAATAGACCATCAGTTTTTATGGAAATGCCTAAAAAGTTCCATATGTTTTAATTACTTATAGGTAAGTGCATTTTGTTAGACATTAAATGTTTAATAAAAAATGACCCACACCAAGATGCGTCTGCTGTTATTCAAATGCTAACGTAATTTCACCGCGCTGAGGGCGCGCTTACTGGTATTTCCACCGCTTGTATTTATTTACCCACTCTCCCTATTCCTCATTCGGCGACCTGCGTCAACCGTTAAGTATTTGCCCGTGGGGTGGGTAGAGTTAACGGGTCAGGTCATAGGTCCATCCGAGTGATGCTATTTTCGTATTTCCTTTTAAAAATGTTGCCTCTTTTTATTTTTGTTACACTTAGATTTGATTCACAATCCATCATCGTCGCAGCCTCCGTACTGGGACAGGATTGAAAGACTGAACCAAATTTTGTATGAAACCTAGTGTCACCTGTTGCATATTCGCACTATATATTGTCTTGGTCGACACACAAATTGTACAAATATATAATTCTCCTATTCGTCACATTCATTACTATTTTAAAAGCTATAAACACCATTCGTAACTCTTATGATTATACCTCAATATGGGATAAACGAGTGACTTTCCTACGCGTCTTTACGAACGGTTGCTTGTTGAATTAGACAAAGTCGCGGCGCGCCCGTAACACTAATAAACATTCTAAGATTCCAATTTAAACAAAAAGAAAAGCCTTCTCTATGACGCGGCAACTAAACTCAATCTGGTAAAAGAGTGACACAAAATTTTACCAAAAC
Source organism: Alsophila aescularia (assembly GCA_946251855.1). NCBI lineage: Eukaryota > Metazoa > Arthropoda > Insecta > Lepidoptera > Geometridae > Alsophila > Alsophila aescularia. Next base: position 49,958,234 of record OX276375.1, read on the forward strand.
TTAAAGTAATTTTCCGAAAAAATATCCCGAAATCCCTCGGATTAGGTACACATTTTCATATAGCTCTGTGCTTCCGCACATTAGGCTCTAAAGGGTGGAATACACTTGCTATGTATTAGCACAAAAGCATGTAAAGAAAGCATATTAGGAGCAAACAATTAGCACGTGTATATAAAAAGAGTATACTTATGAATAAGTACGCTACTTAATCTGTGCTGACTAGCAAACGGTGTCAGGCGCGGAAGGAAGGGGAGTGGCTCCAAAGCAAGCCTTAACATTTTTTGCGAGAATGCAACTTGATTTGTTGAAGTGCGTAAGACGCGATGGCTCGGTGGGACGATACTTTAAATGCTATATGTTTATACCGAATCTAATTAAAAAGTTCATCAAATTTTACTGTTATCATTCGCAAATGATTCTTGAAACCGCCAATATCTTCTTGCCGCATTTCAAAAGAAAAGTTGCTTAAATAAATTAAATTATGCTTTATTTAACAGAATTTAATTCATCCCGCGAAGATACGTCCATTTTGAATGCCAATTATTGAGCATGTGTATCTCAAATGTGTTAAAAAGAAGGATGCTCACAATAAGTATTCTTTTGAGGTCTGTGCTTTCATGAGCAAATGTACACACTCAGAGAGCTGCTGTAAATGAGCATACTACCTGTAGCAAACAAGTATGTTTTTAATAGCAAGTGTATTCCAGGCTTGTTGACTTTGTATTCACAGTGTTGTGTCCTTCCTTTATGGAGCGAATAATCGCGTAAAAATGAAAAAAATATAATGATAATGTTGTGGTGTCCAGCAGCTACAGTTTATACAGCTGGACAGCATTCCGTAAAATGCATATTATTATTTCTTAGTTCGTATTTGACTGAACTATTTTAAATGCTTTGTTTTTAGTTTATCAAGGTTTTATAGTTATGAAGCAGCATAGTTATCGTCATCTACATCTAAACTTATAATAAAGCAGAAACAAAAAGCAAGTACCACGAAGATATACAAAAAAAAATGGTCTAGGGGACTTAAAAATATTAAGCTATTGAAGAATATATCACATTTTTAAATCGTGTCTGTCTGTATGTCTGTCGGAGTCTTATATTTTTAATCGACTTCTAAAATGAGAAGGATCTCAATTCATCTGTATTTTTAATAACTTTTATTTAACTTGCAATGTTTGTATGTATGCATGTAATGTATGTTTGTTTAGGTCAAATCTTGCAAGCTTATTAGAATCACTTCCTGCTAAGCTACAGAGTTGAATTTTTGCATATTGGTTCCGATGACAATGCATTTTTATGGAAAGCATAACATCCAGGAACAGCTCCAGATAAAGGCTCCAGGTTCCTGACTTGGGCACTCCACATCGGTTAACAGCACAGAGACAAAATTTTGTGTAAGCATCATATTATACTAGCCAGTTTGAAGTTTTACCATGACATGGTTCCTACTCTCCAGATTGGCTCCTGATTAGGGAACTCCTCAACGGTTAAAAGCATAGACACGAAATGTTGTAAACTCCTTTAATTGTGATAGCCCGTTCTAAGTTTCATCATGACATGGCTACTGCATAAAAGCTTCATTTTTAAATTAACATGTTATTATTATTATTTATTAGATCCCTCCAAACTTTGAAGGCTCATTTGTTCTCAACGAAATTTTGAGTCCTTCTTTTATTTTTCTTGATTTACATATTTTTATTATTACAATATGACCTTGGAGTCACTGGTTAGGTTACTGGGCTACCCACATACAAAAAATTCAACACGTTACTAGTGTTAGTCTGGTCAAAATAAATAAGTTTGTGATAAAATCTGGAGCTTTATCTCGGAAAATCTCAAAAAATACGAGTAATATATATATATATATCGGATTTTGGCGAATCGATGAAAGTAAAGATTCACGAGTTTTCAGTGTTGCAAACTTGGGTACCTATAACACTTACAGGGGTCCTAAGAACATATAACCCCCTCCCGTTCACTTCCAAGCTCGAATCCCTCCCGAAGTGAATTCCTGGCTACGACCTTGCCCGGTAGATCTTGCGGTGCGCGGCTTTGTCCGCCTGGTCATTTAACGGGGCAAAAAGGTAACATGTGTTATTCCAGTACCAAACATCTGTTTTTTTTCATCTGTTTGTTATTTCATTCATCTGATTGAGATACCAAGTACACCAGTTTTTAAGACAGTTTATACGCGAGCGCACACACTATTTAAATCACTTTTTTATTATCTTCTTTATACAGACTTTTTGTTATAAAGCAGTTATTATAAATATTCAAATAAATAGATGCATAACACTCCCAGATGAAGGCCTTCAAAATAGTCCGAAACTGGTCCGAACTGGTGGAGTATTTCCGATCCTCTATTTCGTGATTTTTATGCCGTATTTTTATGTATATATAAAGTCTGTTAACTTTCGATTCGTTGAAACCCACAAATAGCTATTTAGTCAAGTCACCCTACATTGCGTATCTAAATGAAATGTCCATTGTACCTTTACGTTTGCATCAGAAAGGTAGCAGAGTAACATGTGTTCTGTTTAGCGATACGAGAAATGACTCCCGTGATGGTCATTACTCTTGTTCAGTATATTATTTTTGCGCCACGAGCGAATTTCAATTGGGGTTGTACGGAACTGAGTGAGGATTAAACATTTATGGAATTTTACTTTGGTTACTTAGGTAAAATCCCTAACAAATAAAACTAAATATATTTGTTTGCAAAGAGAGGAGATACGTAACGAAGTAATACCACTGACAAAATACTAATAATAGTTATGTATTATGTATTCAATTCGTATATCTATATCTATACTTATAATAAAGCAATATTAACGAAAAACTCTGTACAAAGAAGATAATTAAAACAGAAATGGTTTAGGGTACATAAAATAAGCTACTGAATAAGAATATAACATTTAAAAAATTTGTATCTGTCTGTTTGTCTGTATGTTTGTTCGCGCATCACGTGAAAACTACTGGACCGATTGCGACGCGGTTTTCACTGTTGGATAGCTCAGGGTTTGACTTAACTTGGGGTACTTGGTATTTCAATTTGATGAGTAGAAGCCGAGCAATCGATAAAAACTTTTTGACGTCTGAAGTAATTTTGATAAAATGTTGGTATATTGGTATTTTAGGTCTTGGAATAATACATTACAGCTAGTGAAGAAAAAAGTTTTTTATTTATTTTTTTACTAACCTCACTTTGCTTCATTGATTTGACATTTGTTTAGGGCTCTCAGACGACAAGCACTTTCCTGTACATAACAGGTCATTATAATTTTTGTATTACAAAATTCTTTAAACGGGACTTAATCGCGCTGAAAACTTAATATTTATTTACCTCGACGTTTCGATCAAGTTGCATTGATCGTGGTCACGAGAAGACTGAAGTAGCGGGTGTCACCGTCGAGAAGGGCGAGCGTTGTCTCCAACTACCCGCATTTGGTTTTGTAAAAATTCAGAATTGTCACGACACACGACACTAACGACATCTGCAGATATCTTCTGACATATGATAAATATGATTAAGTCCCGTTTAAATATTTAACTATGTGTTCGAATCGCGAAAGTTTAAAAGTTACTATTACAAAATTATCCCGTATTTTATAAAATACTTATAAGAGCCTGTGTTGTGTTGTGTTAGCTAATCCGGTAGAAACTCAATCTACAGGACATCGACCTCTGTATACACGATACCAAACTTAATCTAGGAACACAAGCTGTTTATATTATCTACTTTCTTAGCCCATATTGAACTAACTTAGAGCTGCTTTTTACCCGACTGCGCGGAGGCTGTTTCTCAGCCTATGTATGTATGTTTGTGTGTTCCTTTGTGGATCTGTATAGACCAAACGTATGGATCGATTTTGATGATTTTTACGCCAATAGATATATCTTAATCTTACAAGTGCTATTACAGGCATGACAGTAATCAAAATTCAATATGGCGACAACCAGACGCCATACTGTGAAAAAGAAAAAAATGAAAGTCAACGAACTAAACTACTAACTAAACTACTAAACACTAACTAAGTGGGGCATCATTGAATATGTATTTGAAAATCATCTTTAGGTTTATCATTTTTCATTTCGAATGATCATTTATGATCTATAACGAATTAATTAAAGTTGGTTTGCACTTAAATTTTTGCAAATTTTTAGTTTCGTTCGCAGTCGGGTTTTTGCACTTTCGATTATGTCTTGTTGGTAATATTATCAACAAATATACATAAAAAAAGTACTGCTAATCATAACTCTTAGAAACTTGAAATGCATGAAGTCAATATCATCAAGCCCGAAGACCATTCAGAACATGGAAAAACTTTCTAACCATGTAAGATTAGCGACATTATATGAAAAACAAGAAAGTCACGACAAAGAACTCAATAAAATGTTAAATATGAATCAGAATATTTTGACCTGAAATCACGTTCCTAATATCGTACCTTCGGATCTCTATTGACAATAAGGGTCAACATTCAAGAGCCTACTTAATATCAGACAAGACTATGAAAAGATTTATCGAAGTCGAGGAAAAACAGTGTTCATATTGCTGTGGTGGGGTCTTTTCATCACGTTTTATGTACTCTTTAGGCAGTTGAATGGAACTTTTTTTTGGTTTAGTGGAGGTTTTTGTCCGAGAGGTTGGAGGGTCGTAACGACGCTCCCTCTCGCTGGCCACCTCATCCTGTGAATATTTTCTACTTTTACGTGATATGATTGCTGTGAATTATCGTGTGACATTATTTCAACAAATTGGTATTTGAGGCCACTTTCGATGGGAAAACGAACTCAGAAGTTACGGGTTTCGTACTCATTTTTGGAAGACATTTTAGCAAAGCCCATTTCTAAAACGCCTTATCATTGAAAACCTTTTTAACCAATATATTATTTTATCACAGGGGTGAGTCCCATGAGGGCGAAATCCCATGTCATCCATGTCCCATGTTTCTGCTATTGCCATAATACTCGTAATCCATGAGGTTATCTGCGAAGTAAAACCTGCAACTGAGGAGTTAATATAACTGTCTCTTCATGCCTCAGTTAAAAGCTTATCTATAGAATAAATTCAGTTTTTGATGTTTTTTATTGACATTGCCGCTAAATCACAGAAGTGAAGAAGTAAGGGTATAATAATTATCATATTTTGTGTGGTGATTTTTGTACTTTTGTGTTTTGTGCATATTTCGGTGATTTTGTTTAGTTGGAACATGGATATTTTTGAATCAATTGACGATTTAGCTATTGAAGAAGAACTTCAGATGCTAAACTGTGAAAGAAACATTTGACGATATTACATTAATTTATTGATAAAGTATTTCTCTGAAGATTTCGTATTCAAAAAGATTCAATTATTGTTAGGTAACTTTGATTGAAGGTAAAATTTCAAATCAATTGACAGGTAGGTGAAATTGACAATTACGATTTATTTTACTGTAAGTCACAGCTGTAGCTGTAGTCTTTATCTGTTATTGCCACTAATTCTGTTATTAAATGCACTTCACTTTTATTAAAATTACTGGAACGCTCTCGTTTTTTTATTATTTCCATCTTGCAGTTCAATTATTCACAACTGCTATCATCATCATCATCATAATCATCATCATCATAATCATCATCATCATCATCATCATCATCATCATCATCATCATCATCATCATCATGTCAGCCTTTAGAAGTCCACTGCTGAACATAGGCCTACCCCAAAAAGCGCCAATGACGAGCGATCTTGTGCCAGCTCCATCCACCGACTTCGTGCGATGGCTAAAATGTCATCAATGTGGCCATCGTGTCCCCAAACTTCGCTTGCTTGTTCGTGGTTTCAAGAACCTTTATTCCCCAGCGGTTGCCGGTTCTGCGAACTATATGGCCTGCCCATTGCCACTTCAACTTGCAAACCCTGAGAGCTATGTCGGTAACCCTCGTTCTTCTACGGATTTCCTTATTTCGGATTCTATCACGTAGTGAAACACCGAGCATAGCTCTCTCCATTGCACGCTGCGCAACTCTGAGCTTGTGTATGAGACTAATAGTTAGCGACCACGTCTCAGTGCCGTATGTCATCTACTACATGATAACTGCTATGGATATCTAAATTTTAAAGCACACTCAAAACAAAATAGAAAGAACTACTGACTTTATAAATGCGATGAATGTGAGGTTACCTTCTGGTAGTTTTGTACGCGTCAATCAAGAGTTGACGCCGAGTGCAACGTCAAATGTCAAACGGTTGAAAATCGCCGCTCTCTCTCTAACATCTGCAACTTTGCGTAACTGGGTCTCTTTCACACGGGATTAGTGTGAAGATAGTAACAAAATATCCACAGACAGCTATTATCGGTAACAGAGCAATGAAAAATCGAATGCTTTTATTCGGTGGTTAAATAGACAGATACATTTATTATTTGTTAACTATCTGATCGTTTAACTGCGGATTGAAAAATCGCCACTCATTTTCTTATATGTTACAAAAATTGCTTTGACCGATCGACGATGAGCTACACTTGTAAAATAATATCATTTACTCATCATTGAACAAACCACACACTTGGCAGATTATAATAGTTTTTATCAGACTACGGCGAAGCAAGGGTAGGGTAATGAAGTTAACAGTCTATGTATGTATGTATGTATGTATGTATGTATGTATGTATGTATGTATGTATGTATGTATGTATGTATGTATGTATGTATGTATGTATGTATGTATGTATGTATGTATGTATGTATGTATGTATGTATGTATGTATGTATGTGATTGTTCCACCATCTTCGTCGCCCCTATTGGTCCGATTTTGATAACCTAGAGGTCAAACGATTCGAATTCAGGTATAGAAGAAGAAAGAAGAAAAAAAGTTTTTATTGTCACAACAAATGAAATATCCAAAAATATAATTAATACCTAGTAATACAAATTAACATAAGCATTACAAGCTATGCGGGTGTACCAAAAGGGCCAGTGCTCAGAAAAAATGACCAGTGCTAGACACTGGACGCTGGTTTTCAGAAAGGCCCCGCGCGGGTGATGTTTAAAAAAGGTGCGAATTTATTTAAAATACATAAGGGGTTATATCAAACATATATATACATAATAAGAATACAAATAAATATAGATATAAAAATAATAAATACACTTAAGTAGTTAAATAACATAAAAATACACAAATAATCTATATACTTACTTAGAAAACAAGAAACATAAATTAACTATACAGAATTGTTTTTTTTCTTAGACAATCGAAATGCTGGCAAATAGAAGAAACATTTGCCAGTAGGTGGCGAAATCATTTTATAGTTAAAACACGTGACCTCGGCTTAGTCTACCTTTAAAATATTGTGAAAGTACCCCTGAACATGGAAAATAAAAAATTAAAGTGAGCTAAACAAAGGAAAAATAAATATTCAAGTGAACCAGGAAAGGAACAATAATAGGGCAAGTAAAGAATTATGTACTAATAAAATATTTATATTGACAAATTATAGACCCCCAATAACTAGGCAGATAATAAATTTAAAAAATATGGATTGTTATGTTTGTCTCATATGAATGACATATCATATCCGTGCTTTATCTGCTCGCCGACCAAGTATTTTTTTAGTTTGAGCCTAAATATATTTAAATTTTTCAGCCCTCTGATCGGTGGTGGGAGATTGTATAGAGTGTCATATGCTATTTTTTTACCCGGCTATTGTGATGCAAAGGAAGGGAATGTGTATCTATATATATTTGTCTTTATGAATAGAGTGTCATAGGCCATTTTTTATCCGACTGCGGCAAGGCAAAGTAAGGGTTATGTGTTCAGACTAAAAACTTGCTCCAATTTTGACAAGCGAGATATCAATCAATTCGCGTTCATGTATAGAGTGTTATAGGCTATTTTTTTACTTGACACGACAAGGCAATGGAAGGATAATGTGTTATACAAAAAAAAAACGTCCGATTTTGACAACCGAGGTATCAATCGATTGGTCTTCATCGCAAGACTGTCATAGGCTATTTTTTACGTTAGTTTTTAAACTTATGTCTTGTTAACAAAACTATGTTGGTTACAATATTAATTTTGCTGTTACTTAAACATCAATAACATATGACAAAGTGCTAATAGAGAACTAAAAAATAATCGTAACGATCGATTAACAACGCGCTGGTAGAGTTCCTTTGGAGTTCGTATAGCTTTAAGCTTTGTGAGACGAATTTCTTTGCGAACGTTGTCACGAGGCTAGATGCGTTGACCAGGCAATGTATCTGAGAGTGGTTACCCGAGATTGATTGAGCGCGCAATAAATTCGGATTGCCTTTACGAGATGGTTCTGAGACTTTCCCGTAACAAAGGCAAGATCACAATAAATAGCGTCAACTGATCCCTATGATCAGGTGTTTGAATGATGTCTCATGTTTAATAGAGCGTCGAATCTGAATTAATTGGCTATTTAATTACCAATCATTACTATTCCGAAAACCTGTTCGGATAATTTAACTGCTAGTCAATCTGATGTTTTAAAGAAAAGACATTCCCATATATATATATTATTTCAAGTAGGAAACATACAAGTATGTTACTACGTACATATTATATAGTGGGTAGCCCAGAATAACAAAGATTAAATAAATGTATTAAGTAGATCAACCTTCAAACAGTGCAGGAGCGGGCTGGCCTGCTGGCAGTTTGGAACCGGTCGTTCAGATGACCGACGTTCCGATACTCGAAGACTCTACTGTATTTTATAATAAAATATATTAGAACAGGTGGTTGATTATCGGGTGCGTTAGATTAGCTTTCATACGAGATGAATGAATGATTGAATGAAATGATGATATTTCGAAAAATATGCCATACTCTACGTGACGTCGTTTCGTATGAAAGCTAATCTCAAGGGCCCGAGAATCACCCTCTGGAGGCAGGATTTGAACACACGTGGCTAATGTAGCTCATTGATAAAGCGATTTGTTCGCAAAATTTAAATTTGTCTCTTTTTCGAGCTTTACTTTTGAAAATTAAAATTATTTTCGTAAAGCAGGCAATATATCTACAAAAATATTTTAAACGAAGGGTTTAAACCAAATCAACACATTATGAAAGACCTTAAATATTTACTGTGTATATTTAGTTCCACGGATTTCCAACAAAGAGTACATCTAAATCTAAATGTACTTCATGTACGGCTACCTATCATACTGCCGATTATTATTTTCCGGACTACGTTTATTTGAATTATTAATTCGCTTTAATTTCATTTGTTCGTTATTCCCTTATTTTCAAAGGTCTTTTTTTCGAATCACCGATGAATTTTATTACAATTAAACGTTATTATGTTACTACAAAAGTCAGATTATTCACTGTTACGAATGTTTGTTGTTCTGAATAATTGATTTTAAATAGGCTCTTGCCAGAAATCCCGTTATGTCGTCCTTTCGTTTTCTTTCAAGAAATCCTTGCAAGCTTCTGGCTCTTCGCTTTGGAATTGTAAATGGGGAGGACAGAGTCATACTATGAGGATGTCGGTGTGCTCTGATTCTCGCAGGCTCGTGCCAGCGAATTCGGTTCTATATAGCCGTGTTTTATAATATATTTTTTCTCCCAAAGATTAGCTGTGTACGTTTGTATCAATGTCAGTCGATCTAATGAAAAATCATGTATTAAAAAGTTTTATTTCTGTCTAATAATAATATTAAAAAGGATCGAAAGTGTTGTCTCACATGTCTTAAATCTTTCAAGACTGCGAACGAAAGTTATTAGTCTAAAGAAAAAAAATGGCTATGATAATCTGACATTTGGTTTCTATTTGTGGCAAGTGATACTTCTGTTAAGTATATTTACGGAATTACAAAATGTATAAGAAACATGTGGAACTTAAAAATCCTATTAATAGTTTTCGAGCATTTAAAATTCAGGCAAAATGAATTCAAAGTATGATAGGTTACCTCCATGTTATTGTATACATGAAGTTATTTATGCACTATTTATGTACTGTGACTATGGGTACCTACTAGACAACGGATAAACATACATAGATATAAGAAATTACATCCATGACTCTGAAACAAACATTTGTGCTCATCACACTAATTTTTGCACCTTACGTGATTCCAACTAGCAACCACTGGTTGACTTTGCTGACAGGGTCACTAGCCACTCGGCCAACCCTTCGTCAGCTCACATAGTTCCCAGATTCCAAAAACAAAACTTCCACAATCCGTATATCCTACCACAAGGGTTCGACTGATGTCGGTTTCGTGTACTCCGCTCCTTATTCATTAATGAGCTTAACCTTCCTGTTACAGCTTGTACCCTGTTTCGATATGTACAGCTATTTATTGTTAATACCTATAACTCAGGCTAGTTAATGAAACTTCGGGGTATAACGGTGGATCGTAATAGTAAATCCGACGATCTTTGAGAGCGAGCCTGATTGAGATTTGCCGTGACGGCGAAGTATGATTAAGTTACCTCTATTAAGTGCATAATGTATTATACTGATTTATGAATTAACTTAAACTCCAGATATGTCTCAATTACTTGTGAACATGGTCTCGCAAGATGACCTGAATAATTTAGAGTAGATTCAATTTTACCCACTTTAAAATGAAATGGGATGATAAAAATACTATTAATATATTTCAAAATCAAGTATCTAAAGCTTGTTTGCCTCTTTTTAGTTTTATTCGCAGACTTTTTTGAAATAATTTATTTTTATTTAGATCTTTTTACCTTATATTTATAAGAATTATATATTTTTGGAACGGTCTTTTAAAGACCTTCATTTTGATATCTCACTCGATAAGTCTTGGAATTTTTTGTTCCTTCGGAAATACAGTATGGCAGCTCGAAGCCGCCATATTAGTTTTCTTGACACTTCACATATCCTATGTCACTCTTGTGATTAAGAGGAATCCAATGAAACCTCATTTATCAAAAGCCAGCCGTTTGGGCTGTAGGACGCGCCAAAGGAACATTCAAACATACATGTATACAGCCCAGAAACATAACCCTTCGCAGTCGGGTAAAAAGAGGGCGCCCATGATGTCAATATTTAAAATCTAATTGATTAACTAATCCATTTAAAGAAGAGGAATCTGTTTCGGTCAAATGTTTATATTGTTTGATTAGAAATTTACTTAACCTTAGCTTTTAGAGTTTTATGTAATTCGTCTTCTTCACTCAGCTAAAACAATCAATACAGAAAGCAAGCCGGGTTATTTACAAGCCAAGAAGAAAGTTATTCCGCTATTGATATTGGATATCTCGCATCACGTTACACCCATCCCAAATATCTCCGTATACGGGTATACTGCATTGATAACTCCATCAAAATCCATTGCCTTTTGTGAGGTGAGACGCCCAACCGAACATTACACCACGTTTTCCTTAAACATAAATAGTACAATAATGCCACAGGTGAGGGTTTAAAAGTACTTTTCCTTGTTTCTATGCGTTATTATACGATTTCTAAGACTTTTTAGGTTGTTTTCATTAGATTATAACTGCTCCTTGTGAATGAAACATTCATGTAATTAATGTTTATACAAACTCATCTATGATGCAAACCATGGTTGTAATTATAATTATTTACTATTAGCCATAGTGACGTAACTACTTCTGAACTTATCTTTACTGTACATTTGTATGTATATGTTTTGGAAGAACTAGAGGAGTAGTAATACATCGAGCCGCTTGTTGCAAATTGTCAAAGTATGGCTCCCTTGAGGTCCATAAAAGAAATGGTAATGAATTGAGATGCGCTATTCCATTCGACTGAGTGAACTTTACTCAAGAAATGGAAATGAATTAACGATGTTAGAACATATTATTTATGCCATGTAAATAAGAATAACAATATTCTAGTAAGATTTAGTTTGAAGGTCTCATAAATAATATCTTGAATACGAGCTGACCGCCCGCAAAAATATCACACTAATATTATAAAGGTGAAAAAAAAAGGTGCGAAGTTGAAAGGTGAAGTTTGTATGTATGACATATGGATATTAAACGGCTGACCGGATTTAGATGAAATTTGATATGGAGGTAGCTTATACCTTGGGTTAACACATAGATTACTTATTATCCCGGAAATAAGCACTATTCCTGAAGGACGAGGGTGAAACTACGGGGTCCAGATAGTATTTATATAAATTTGAATATTTCTTATTCACTTACATATATAACTTTACTATAATAGTTCAATTGCAACATTTTAACTTGAATAATCAAAAATTTTAAATTTTGATAGAAGCTTATAAGACAATTGAAACTTTTTAGTTATAATAATGATAATTATATTATTATTATTATATTTGGAATGGTCTTTTAAAGACCTTCATTTTGATACCTCACTCGATAGGTTTTGGTGATTTTTTGTTCCATCGGAAATACAATATGGCAGCTGTACAATATAGGATGTATGAAGTGTCAAGAAAACTAAAATGGCTTATTGTACACTTAATACACTTCATACATCCTATAGCACTCTCGTGATTTAGGCGAATCCAATGTTACCTCATTTATCAAAATCCATCAAGGCATGTAGGCTGTAGACGCGCCTAAGAAACGTACAAACAAACAAACATACAATCCAAATACATAACTCTCCGTGCATTCGGGTAAAATGTATGGAGTGTGTGGCGTGTTAGAAGTTCACCCTTTTTTGTCGGGTGCTGTGTGAACCAGAATAGGGGATTCAGGAAATGCGCAACAGTAATGGTTAATTGGTGCTCGAAGTAGATGCTGTTACTAGTCTAGTCTGTTGTTAGTCTTGTCTAGTAACAGCATCTACTTCGAGCACCAAGACGCTGCCAAGCGTCGTTGTTATGGCAAGACCACCCTATTTTGGTAGGTCCATGTATTGGCTGATGATGATGATGGAGTACGTGTGTGAAGACAAAATTTGATATAATAACATGAAAGTCGTTTATTTTCATTTTTACCCGACTACGGCGAAGCAAAGGAAGGGTTGTGTTCAAACTAAAAACTTGGTCCGGTTTTGATAAGCGAGGTTTTAATCGATTGATCTTCGTCGCAAGAGTGTTTTCTTTTTTGTACTTATATAATCATATTCACTCATACTCATATTTATTAAAACCGTAAGAAAACCACGGAACACTTAGTTTCGTCAAGAACAATTTTAAAATAAAATGGCCTGATAATAGATATTTAAGCGGCTGTATTTAAAAATAAACATCAAATAAAATAATTTTACATTATCAACATTCATGTAGGTAAATCAACAGATTTACACTATTCATTTTTATCTCTAATAAACTCTTCACATTTATAATACGCTTTCTGCACTAAAAAATGTTTTATATAGTTTTTAAAATTAGATTTATTAAGGTTTATTATTTTTTCTGGTACAATATTATGAAACCGCACGCAATTACAAACAAACGATATATTGGTCTTTTGCAATCTTAATTTAGGAATTATACATTTATATTTAGAGCGCGTGTTTATGCTATGCACGTCGGACAGTTTTTTATATAAGCTAAGATTTGTCCTAGCATACATGATACATTCATATACATAGAGTAAAGGCACCGAATAATCATCATCGTAAAAATATATGATAATCAATCACCATAAATTAAAATTTATTAGTACCTGCTAATGGTATTGATAACATAATTTAATGTTCATAAAATAAAGATTTCTTATACACTGAAGCAAAAAAAAGTATGTAAATCTATGTTACAGAACTAAAGTTAAGAAAAAGTTATGAGCTACACAAAAAACGAGCAACTGTCGTTTATATGGCTAAGCGTATGCAAATATCTACAGTTTGCCGAAGTTTGTGATTGCCCTCTATTGAGAGGTGACCGAGGAATCAAAAAGTGAGGGTACGCTGCTAAGGCATGTGCTCACTGGGAAAGCAGCGGCTAGCGCGTAGCACGTAGCGCGTAGCGGAGGATGCGTGTGCGGGCTCGGCGCCCCCGGCGGGCGGTGCGGTGGTTTGGGCGGGGGGTATCGATCCCCGCGGGGCGCGTGCGCGGGAAGCGTGGGGCGGGCGCCTCGCGGCCTGGCGCTCGCACTCTGGCCCGCCCGCGCAGTCCGCAGCCGGCCACCAGCCGAGCGACTGCCGACGACGACGTCGCACGCACGCTGACACCTGCCGCAACATTTGACATTCAGCGCGCGACAACATTCGAACAACCTCAAACCGCCTCCCTTGAAGGAATTGCTATAGTGTTATCGCTACGAAACTGTTCTAAACTTACGTTTCAACATCATTTTTTGCAAAGTCTGACTTTGAATTGATGAACTATTTAAAAGTGGCAACTTTATTTACATCAACATAAAATATAATGAAAACTTTAGAGGTCTATGAGTTTGAAAAGAGAGGTCAGAGATTTGACCGTCAACGTTAAACGTGTAGTGTAGCCTGTATGTTCAAGTGTATTGTTATCTTCTGAAGTGATCGTGTTTGTGACTGCAAAAAAGAAACGTCCGGAGCTTGCTCACGAGTTTACGGGTCGTTAATTCGACGGAGGAGAGAATTTGAAAAAAGAGGCTTCGGTTGCGTCCGCTCATCGGGCTGATAAAATTTATGACAAACGGTAAGAAGCGTGTAGTGATAAGGGTCGTGGGTGCGTTATCTCTGCGGGAGGCGCGCGGGTGTGCGGCGGCGGCGCGCCGCGACACGCACGCTGCGTATATCATGCTGTCGAACGCAACGGTAACGTTAATTACTGTCTCCAATCTCCCGGGGCTCCTTGCGTGTGAACCTCTTATCAGCTGACGATATATCATTGAGATCCATCGCTGCCCTCTGAGATTACGTTGACCTTACGATGATTTATTAATAGGTGCTATTGGATCTTCGAGGATGTAATTATCACGCTCAATTTAGTAACAGCCAGATAATTACTATTATTTTTGGTTGTGGTTTCCTTGTACTAACGAATTGTTTTGCCAGTAGTGTAACTAAGCAATATTAAGATTCGGTAACTTGATTTAACGAAGACTTTTTGTGCCTCTATAAATGTCAAAATGCAACCAAATTGTTAATTCACAAGAGAAAAGAGTATTGGATCTAGTATAATATATCTACTTGTTAACCTACAAATATACGTAAGTGCGGTCACGAAGAACGCAGTTCAAATTCGCGTGAAAATTTACGACCATGTCGAATGTCGTGGCTGAAATATCTAGGGTTTTGATCCTAGTCCCGGGCAAGGATGCTCGGACAGTTTACTCGGATTACACGTACGCCATACGTTATAAGGGTACAGGCACAATGTGGGCCTAGGGATCAATGACAAAGCTAGAGCCTAACTCACACTAATCACACATTTTAAACGTAATAACTTTCGCTAATTATATATATATATATATATATATATATATATATATATATATATATATATATATATATTATACATTTATATTTTAGTATACATTTATATTTAAGCAATTTTGAAAATCAGTAAAGAACTAGAAGTTAATTTATTGTCGTATGGGAATATCGCAATATTTCGACTCAAAGATAAAAAACCGATTTGGAACAGGAGTAGTACACAAATCGAGTAATCTTAGACCTATTCTTAGGTAATTTTATTGGCAGCATTATCATCTAGTACAGTTATAATGTGTTTTTTACTAACGTTGACCAGCACATTATCATCTAGTACAGTAAGTACATCATGTGTTTTTTACTAACGTTGACCAGCACATTATCCGAATGAATCAATGAATGTAAGCTGAATAGTTGGTATTGGCTCTGGTTTATAGACAGGATGTCAATAATGACATCGGACGCCGATTGTGATTCTCCTTCTTGACTTTTTACCCAAGTACGGCAAAGCAAGGGCAGGCTAATGAGTTTAACAGTCTATATCTGGGCTATATATGTGGGTATGCTGGGTATGTGGGTGTGGCATAGAACATCCACATACCCACAGACACAGACTGTTAAACTCTTGAAAAAAGCCTATGACACTATATATAGTGTCATAGGCTTTTTTACCTGACTACGGCAAAGCCAAGGAAGGGTTATGTGTTCAAACTAAACCTTGGTCCAATTTTGACAAGCGAGGTATCAATCGATTCGTCTTTATCGCAAGAGTGTAGGCTATTTTTTACCAGACCGTAGCCGGGTTTTTTTTTCAGAACTGATGTCTTGTTTAAGTAAGTAATTTTCTTTGTCTTTTACGTCCTATACATACATTATAATGTTATTTAGGTGTCTGTTGGACGAAATTACAATAAGATTTAAAATGATACGTAGCATAAAAAACTTATATTAACCCCAACAACAATAGAACGAAGCCCTCTATTTCTACATATAAAAATCTTAGTATCTATTTACCCGCCTTTCAGAACTTTGATTATCAGTTTGCACAATAAGTGTCAAGAACAGAAAATCTATTTCGATGTCTCACTTCAAACTTCAAACAATGGGAGCAGCGAGTGACATAGAATACCTCATTATTTTTTATAACTTTAAGAAAATAAAAGAGAGAGCGCTCTGGGGAGCACAAACTTTTCATCAGTCGAGCTCGATATCAGTTCCCAGATGTTCTTAGTTGGAGACGAGACGAAGCATGTCCATTGAATAAATCGGCCAATGACGCCCTGAGGTTCAATTTAGTGTGAAAATTACTGATAGCTACCAATCTTAGAAATGTTCCAAACGAATAGATAGTGCGTCGAGTCGAGTAAGTATGCAGTTATTCCCGTCACGTATCCCACGACTAACGTATATTTTAAAAATTATTTTCCCTGACTTGGCGGAACGATACTGTATATTCAGATCTTTCAGAAGGAAACTCCGACCCCAATTTTCCAACGGTTATTTTTATCGTATTCCTTCTTTGACATAGTTTGTTCACAATGTGTTTCACATCGTTCTAAGCCCTAATCACGTTTGCTAAGTCATAAAGGAATTACGGTTCCTTTTCAAGGGACTCAATAGGGCTCCTAATTACCTTTATGCAATAATATAGAGTCAGCTTTTAGACTTGCTTGCGTATCCGCTTGGTTTGGCTATTGAATCTTCTCCCAATGTTCTCCCTTGAGACTTCACTACATTATTTTATTCAGGTCGTGAAACGAGCTGTAAGAAGGTGTTAAAGAGTGAATTGGCAAAAGGAGCGAATGAGTGGAATATGCGAATAGGTCGGGTTTCATTCGATCGCAGGCGTTCGGAGTTGAATAATGAATGGGTAGGGCGATAACAGTGAGCGTATCGCGGCCGCAACCCGTCGGGACACATATACTATTTCTCAAAACGAACGCCGACCGCCACGAATGAACACAATAGTCGGAAATGTAGACGAGCCAGCTGGGATTTCCGTCTATCCAGATAACTTTATTTGATGCAACCATTTTAAAGCAATTAAAGATAAATTAAATTAGTATATCCCTGTTACAGGGCCATTATTCTCTATTGCCAATAAGACACGTTACGCGCCGCGTTAAGATATCTGCGTGGAATCGTACGGCAATTGCCGTACTGACGTCACACGTTTTCGGCAAGGAATTTCATGCGGCATAGTGAATAAGCGCCCAGCTCACTAATTATTTGCAAATACAAATTTAATCAAAATATTATTAATAACACACCTAACCTGAAATCAATTTACCAGCATTATATTGAAACGCTCACATATTTTTTTGGAAAGTATCCTTATGATTTTCAATAAAACAAATTACCCCCTTTTATACACGATATTTTGTTTATGAGTACGAATTTGCAAGCTATAAATATGGATACCAAAACACCCGTAAAGTTTTTAACACGGGTCGGCAAAAATAATAAATGCAGCGATATTTTACAAGTGTACCTTCGGTGGGTAACAAATTACAGGTAGAAGAATACGGGACAAGTGTGTGTGATCGGGACTTTGCCGGTCATCTTGAGAGCCACCCTTCCTGGTATTTTAAATAAATAACTATTCCTCTATGACACATTCTGATCTACCCTTACTGATCACCACTACTGCATGAAACAAAAGTAACAATGTGATAGATTATTTTTAATCGACTTTTAAAAGGAGGATCTCAAGTCATCTGTTATTTTATTTTATTCTGTCTTCTTTTTCTGTGGACTAAATCTAGAAATGAGAAGGAATCGACCTACATTGGAACATTATTCTGGTACTGTTTATTATTTTGTGTATTTTCCGGTTGAACTCCAGCTTGCGCGATCGAAGAACTCCAGTAATACCAGAGCAAAAATGTTAATGTTTAATCCTGTCAAACTCAAGAAATGTAAACAGGAGTGACATTTTGTATTGAATAAAGTATTAGTAATTTCTTGGAAAAACATCACAGTTTGTTCAGTTGCCTCTTGAATATTATGTAGATATTTATTCAAGTCACGCTTCTCGGCGCTGTTTATTCACATTCGTTTTGGGTCACCCGAATAATGGGGTAAATTCTTGTAGACACCACTACTGCACGAACCATTTCGTTTAAAACGAAGCTACTCGAAATCACATTTATTTTGTCTTGATTTCTAATATATTTATTTTAAAATTGAGGAGTACACCACTGTTGTATCTTTACGCCCGGAGATAATTATAATTCCTCGGATTAATGGAAGCAAATGAAAAAACTAAGAGCCAGCCTCATCAAAGTTATTAGCCAAAAGGGGACTTTCTACAACGGAATAGGCATGTAAATGATGACAAAAGAAACTCCATAATGAAATACTTGTTTTGTGGATGTGCTTGTAATACTGCCTATATGTAATATTACCTACCTATCATATACCTACCTGTGGACTAACGCGTCCTATGTTTTACTCGGTAATAATGCCGGCTCCACTCGGTATCCGAATACCTTAAAATTGTGTCCATAAAGATAAGAATTTTTGCGACTTCGTTTCGCTGGTCTTTGGGTTCCCTAAAAATTTATGATCACATTTCATGACTTCGTAAGACTTCTTTTCGTTTTCTTGGGAGAAAATGAGGAAATTGAGCGTATCCATTACAACTAAGTTTAAAAATCCGGCAGAAGCCCAATCTAACTTGATAAAAGTGATTTTTGTTATGTATCTATATATTTATACTTATAATATATCAGTTAGTAACAAAAAGTCTGTACAGTGAAGATAAACAAGACATAAGTTCAAAAACTAAAACCCTATTACGGTCGGGTAAAAATAGCCTATGACACTCTTGCAATGAAGACAAATTGGACTAAGTTTTTAGTTTGAACACGTAACCTTTCCTTTGCTTCGCAGTAGTTGGGTAAAAGCCTATGATACTATACCTGAAGATGAATCGATTGATACCTCGCTTGGCAAAATCGGACTAGTAGGGGCAACGCTATGGTGGAACATCCACATACAAACATACATAGACTGTTAAACTCATTACCCTTCCCTTATTTTGCCGTACTTTAGGTAGAAAGCAATTGGTTTTAGGTACTTAAAATAAGCTTCTGAACAATAAAATAACATTTTATAGATGGTGTCTATCTGTTTGTCTTTTCGCGCATCACGTAAAAACTACTGGACTGATTTCGATGAATTTTTCAATGTTGAATAGCTTATGTTTTACCTTAAAAATATTGTACTTTGTATATAAATCCAACGTATAGAAGTCGAGCAATCAATAAAAACTATTTGTCGTCTGAATGAAGTTTCATGAATTTTTTGTACCGTTGGTTTAGGAATAACACTTAGAATAGGGCTATATCCCAGAAAAAATACCGACAAAGCCGCAGATACAGCTAGTCAGTAATCCAATAACAGTAACTTACGTCTAAAAGGACGGCTCTACGTACTTTTGTAGATACCGCCTACGCAACACCTACGAAAAGGCTACGAAATTCGTAGCACATGTTCTGTAGAAAAAAGTGAGCCATAGACATTTTAGGGCACAGTCAGCCGTTTTGTGTAGCGTTAAAAATATATCACTGTAATTTGGTACTGACAAAACAGTTATGACTATTTCTGGTGGCCGCGGTTTCCCTAACAGGCTACGGGTACGGCCGCTAATTACTTTGAATAATGCACGTATAATTAAGTATTCATTGGTACTGAAGTAAAATGAGTTTGTGTTCTATTCATTTGAGGTACAGTTTGTTTGTTCTCGTTTTAAATTTAATAAATGCTTTTATTTTAAAACTTTCTTTGCCCGTGGCTTTGCTGGCGTGGTATTTTATCTGGGTTATGATTGATTACCCTATGTGATCATTGATCAGAGGGTATTACCCACTGCTCAACTTGATGCAGTTGAGCAATTTAGTTGAGCAGTGGGGAAGGCGTGATTCCAGGACCATACCAATACTCGAAACTAGTTTATTTATCGATTACTCGGTTCCCACTAATTAAATTGAGATACCCAGTTTTTAAGCCTAAGCTATCTAAAAGTGAAAAGCGCATCAAAATCAGTCCAGCACTTCGTAATGCACTAACAGACAAACAGACAGATATTATTTTCAAAAAAGTTATATTTCTATCCAGTTGATTTCTGTGCGTGCGCATGCGCATTGTGCGCGCAGTAATGCGCAATCGTGGATATATCGCCAAAAAGCAAGCGACTGGCAAGCAGTAACTTATTTTAAGTCCCCTAGACAATTTTTAGGGTTCCGTACCTCAAAAGAAAAAAGGGATAACTTTGTTGTCCATCCGTCTGTCTGTAAAGACCTTGTTTCTCATGAACGCGTAGAGGTATCAATGAAATTAATATCAAATACTCAAGTCTTGAATTTCTTGGAGCTGTGAAAAAAAACAAACTTCTAAGTCAACGCAATCAAAATATACCTTTGGTCGTTTATGCCGCATATCGGTTATGTTTTTGTTTATGTTTATGTTTTGGTCGTTTTTGACGACCAGTTGGTCTCGTGGCTAGTGATCCTAGGTACGTAATCAAACGGTTGTGGGTTCGAATCCTGCTAGGTGCAATCATTTGTGTGATGAGCAGAAATGTTTGTTTCCGAGTCATGGTTGTTATAATATTCGTATATATGTATGTTTATCCGTTATCTAGTACCCATAGTACAGGGTATCCTAGTTTGAGGCTAGTTAATTGGTGTGGAATTGTCCCGAATATATTTATATTTTATTTATTTTTATATAATAATCTGTAGGGTACTTTCCGTTCACCTAGAATCATGAAATTTGGCAAGAAGCAATCCATACCAATATATAAAAGTGAAACGCTGTCTGTTTGTTTGTTTGGGGAGCTTTCACGCGATAGCCGCTGGACGGATTTTGATGAAATTTGGAATGGAGATAGCTTATACCCTAGAATAAAACATAGGATATCTTTTTATCTTGGAAAATTTCACGATTCCATGAAAGTTTCGACGGGAAAACTGGAACATGTTGAATACTCGCTGCAAGGAACGGTTGCAATGGAAACGAAATAACAAGTCTGTCAAAAATCATCAAGAGCGTTGGTGCCACAGAGTAAGTAGTTGATGCTATACCAACAACAAGCAACAGAGGCCATAACCAAGAAGTCTAAGTGTACCTTTGCATTGGTTTTTAATATTCTAGAAGAACGTAGGATGCTTTTTTCGCGATAAACTGTAGTCCGCGTGGACGAAGTCGTGGGCGGGTAAGCTAGTGTCTTATAAAACAAGTAAAGTGAAAAATCCGAAAACAGTCAGTTTGAAGATAAATCACAAAAAAAACTTCGTGATTCGTTTGCCGTGATGGACGATCTATTAAAATACCTATTAGTTTGTACAGAACCCTCGGTGCGAGAGTTCTACTCAAACTAGCCGGTTTATTTTAAAACTATTTTCTTGTACAGACTTTTTGGTCATTATAATAAGTATAGATAGATAGAAGATGTGGCCAATTAGTTGATCTCTGTAGGGGCTTGTCTTATCAGACCACAACGACTTCCACCCGGCCATAAGCTACCTTGGCCGAAGTAAAGGTCTCTAAACAGGTTATAAACTCAGGTTGGCAGATCCAGAGACAGCTTGTGCAAGTGGGGTTAGGTTAAACCAGTGCGATTGCGGCGCCATTCAGACCATGGTTCACTTAATTGAATGATAGATAGATAGATAGATAAATGATTTATTTGCCCATCATGTCCCGATATTTGTGACGAAGCTTTGGCAGAGTCTTTTGATGACGCCCGGGATGGTTTATGGCTAAAAAAACACTGTTTAGAAAAAACAAACGAAAAATTCGATATTCTTTTTAGATTTTGAAGGGTATGAAACGTTTGAAGCTTTTGAATAAAATTTGACCAAAAGTCCTAAGGTTTTTGAGCTTTTGAAGCTTTTGAATTACAGGATAATAGAAGTCAAAGAGGTAGGGACTTCTGAAGAGGCCCACGAGGGTTAATGACCAAAAAAATGAATACATATAAAAAACAAAACACATTATACATTATAGTGTCATGTTTGAAGATTGCACGCGGGCAAAGCCGCGGGGCGCAGATAGTCATAAATAAAAGCAATTAATAACAAGGGAAAATAGATTGGCAGCTTGATATGATACACTTGCCGCATGTGTCAGCAACATCTGTAGGCATTAATTACGAAAGACGTAAATGCTGATCTTGATTGCTGATGTTGGGTACAGACATTGGTCGCTGTCGTCAGTCACTGACGGGCGTTGTGCGTTGCAACATAAGCTGCAACGTTAAGTGCCGCTAGCCAAAATTGACTACGTGCATCTGAAAAAAGCCTATGACTATTTGCAGTCTATGCCATACACAACTGACTTGCGATTGCGAACAATACAGAAGCTTCCAATTAATTATTTAATGTTTATAAAAATCACACTAAGCTTGCTTGATCTTTCATCCCGGTTATTCGATTTTTTCTGCATTACTTTCGAAAGCAATACAACTCGCGGCTCATATACGGTGTGAAGTCATTTGGTGGACTAGGAAACGTATGGAGCAATCAGTCTTTCGTTTCCCGCTCAAAAACTACTAAACTGTATTTTTTTACTTATGGGTTTTTCTGAAGGATACCTTAGGCAAGTATTGGAGTACAAAACTCCATGTTCTTTACCTTGAGTAGGAACCGAGATCCATAGGCTCATGACCTGGTCTTAAGAACAGACCTTAAAAATTTTGGTTTTGAGAAGGGCACCTTAGGTAAGTACTGGAGGACAAAATACCATATCTTTACTACCATTCTTTAGTAGGAACCGAGACCCCTAGGCATTAAGTTCATGACATGGTCTTCCATCAAACCTTCAAAATGTTGTTGTGAAAAGTGCCAAATATTGGAGGACAAAATACCATGTCTCTACATTTAGTAAGAACTGAGATCCATAGGTTCATGACCTGGTCACCCACCAGATGCTCATACTCGTTACTTCAAAATCTCCTAGGGAAAAAATAAAAGTAAACAGAAACTTAAAATAGATGCAGTAGTTTTCGAGAGGGTAACGGCAGACTAATTGCTTCATAGGCTTTTACCCAACTACGGCGAAGTGAAGGGTAATGAGTTAAACAGTCTACAAACGTAACGTCTAACCCTCAGATACTTACTACAGAACGCTACTACTTACCAAGATTGGTTAGAGAAGCGATTAAAATTACCAAATTCAAAAACTTCAATAGTGAGGCTGGATTTAAACTATCTAGTCTCAGGAATCCATTGGTCTGTCTATGTGAAAACCGAAGAATTGTCGTCCCTAATACGCGAGGTGATACTGTTAGTGTTGTGTGTCACGATCTAGTTACAAACGAAAGTGTGAACAATGGTAATGGTGTCGCGCGTAATAAAAGAGTGAGAAAGAGGGTAGACCATTTTGTCTGTCCGAAAATCGGGAACTCAATATAAATAGTATCCATGGTAAATATCCCATTGCTTATGGTTATACTTATAGTATATATATGTATGTGGGTATGTGGATGTTCCACTATAGCGTCGCTCCTATTGGTCAGATTTTGTCAATCGAGGTGTCAATCGATTCTTCTTCTTTCATAGAGTGTCATAGTAAAAAAATACTCGACTACAGCGAAACAAAGGTAAGGTTATGTGTTTAAACAAAAAAACTTGGTAGGATTTTGACAAGCGATATCATTAGATATCAATCGATCAGTCTTTTTTTTCATCACTGTCTAGGCAATCGTTTGACTTCGATCTCACTTGATGGAAAGCGATGATCTGGTCGAAGGTGTAACACTCTTGTCTAGTAGATACCTATTCACTTTTAAATAGAACACACCTGGGTTATATTTTACCGAAAACAATGACGAGGGCAGGGCATTCCACTCCTTAGAAGTTCTTATAGTAAATGAAGAAGCGTAACGCTTCGTTCTTGTGCGAGGTATTTCAACCATAAAAGGATGGCGCTTTGCCGATCGTCTAGTCGTACGGTAATGGAAAGTTGATGGGAGAATCAGATTGTGCAGTTCTTGTGCACACTCTCCATAGTGCAATCTGTAGAATACCGACAGGCTTGCGACCTCACGTCGATGCGACAGACTTTGAAGCTTACTCTTTACCAGAGTGTCATCACCTTTGAGCCTCATAGCACGTCTCTCAATTGAATCCAAAGCCTCGAGCTGATACTTTGCAGTACCGTCCTAGAGGTGGCAGCAGTACTTCATACAAGATCGGACTTGTGCTTGGTAAAGATTCAAAAGATGTCCCGGCGTAAAGTACCGCCTATCCTTAGACAAAATACCAACTTTCTTTGCAGCTACCTTGGCTTTGGATTCTATGTAAGACCCAAAATTCAGGTTCGATGTGAGTTTGACACCCAAAAGTTCCCGGTGGTCGCCTAATGGTATTGTTACACTACGGAAAGACGGAGATCGGTTAAGAGGACTCTTTTTTAGCAGAGAACAAACACGCCTGCGTTTTAATAGCATTAAACTTAACCTGGTTAGCTTCTAAGGCTAAATTTAAACGGTCCACCATAGCCTCTCTCTGAAGCTGGACAGTGTCGCAGCTGGCTTGAGCATGGAACTGTATCGTTGAGAGATACAGATATACAGTACTGTCATCTGCATACCCAAAGGTACCGGGCTGCAAAAAGTCATTAAAAAAGTAAAATTCATTAAAAGCTGCAAAAGTCCGAGAGAACCGATCCTTGAGGTACACCAGCATTTATGGCCATTTGATCAGACAAGCAGCCCTCTACGACTACTCGAATAGATCGTTCCCTCAAAAAAACTGCTATCCAAATGCATAAGCCAACAGGTAATCCATATGAAGGAAGCTTGTTTAAAAGGCCATCATGCCAGACCCGATCAAAAGCCTTAGATATATCAAGGGAGACGCTGGAATGCCATCAGGAGCACTGGCCTTGTTCACATCTAGGGCTCGAAGCGTTCTGAAAACCTCCTTCTGGCGAATGCGTATATCGGGCAAAAAAACCCGCAATGAGGAAGGCAGGAAGGTATCCTGCCGGTAGCGTTTCTTCTAGATGCAAAAATTCTGCAAAAAAGAAGCAAATAAATTCGCTTTCTCTCCAGCAGTGTCAGCCAGTGATCCATCAGGTTTCAGCAATGGTGGCAGTGAGGGGCGGTAGAAGTTCACTTCGACCGACTTGGCCAGTTTGGCCCCTATTCGACTTATGTGATCAAAAGGAGCCTTCCTAAGAGTCTTCTTGCAGGTTTTTAGCGGCAACATTGAATTTTTGTTTCTTAACCCAAATATCAGAAGATTTGCGCTTTCGAGCATCAGCCCAGTCCAGATATGCCTTTTGCGAGCTCACAGCACGACCACAGTCGGATCCAAACCAAGGCTGAGCTTTGCTGAGAAGAGGCTTATCACTGAATGGAATGTAATATTCCATTGCCTGACATATTACCTCTGTAACAGCAGACGCGCAAGTCGACGGGTCTTGGGAAGTGAAACATGTTTGCCGCCAAGGGTACGATGCAATGAATTGTCGCATCTCATCCCAATCTGCTGAGTTGTTTCTCCACACGCGTCTATTACCTTCACGGCTAGGATCATTTGGGGAATACACAGAGACGGACTTAACCAGATAGTGATCAGAGCTACCAAGAGGTGGGGATACTGACACGGAGTATCGGTCTGGTTCAGTCGACATCAGCAGGTCAAGACAGTTGGCAGTGTCACGGTCACGGTCAGGTACCGTGTCGGCTCATGCACCAGCTGAGCGAGATCTAACGCTAGAGCAAGTTTTCGCGTCTCTCTACCAGCGTGGTCGATTTTCTGGTATTGGACTCTTTATGGTGGGCGTTAAAATCCCCCAAAAACACCAATTGAGTAGAAGGGTAACGCTGTTGGGCCACACCAGCCGCCTCACAGATATAGTCCACCAATAAAGTCGTCCCCCGATCTCCGCTGTGAGCGGTACACACAGGCGTAAAGAATTTTCTCTATGCCCGTGTCTAACAGCACCCAAATCACCGAAAAGTTAGGGTGCTCAAGATTTCGGTCGGGTGACTATTTCATTGCAAGTAGTCTATTTGTATTTCTGACCGTAGTCCGGTTTCAGTTTTTTAACTTATGTCTTGTTTAGTACATAAGAGGCAGCCAATGAGAGCTGTGACGTCACACCACCATTGCTTTCGAAAAGGATGCAGCAAAAGAGGAATAACTTCATAATTTTTCAAGATATTACAGTATTTTTTTTCACCAATGTTATTGTAATTGTACAATCTTTATAGAAATAAATTGTTTTTGTTCCAAAGGAAACTTCTCTATTGTTGTGATAAGGAACTTCTTCAGCTGACAGATTATTTTAAGCTCGTTGTTAGGGTCTGTGATACGAAGTATATGAGCCGTAAAATGGTTAAGTGCGTTAGAAAAAAGGAACAGTTTAGGATCAAGACATTGTAGATGTTATAAAAGTTATTCGCTCCTTGAAATTACAAAGAGATAAAGCGATAAGTTTTTATGGTCAAGGGTTCTAATTTCTTAGATGCAATTAGCAAAATATGCGGCGCCGAAATGCAAAGATCAGCTCAGAGCTCTAAAGGAGGCCCATTTCTAATTTTAAATATGTCGCAGGCGGATAGCATAATCCGCCGTTTAATTAACTGCCTAGGCTTGTGATTAAATGATGCCATTAAACTTACGGCCTGAATGATATTCAGCCGTATGACATTTAATAAACTGGCTGGCTGATTGCTTTTCAGGCCATTCATATTATAGGGTGACCACGTGACAAAAAAAAAACGCAATTCTATTAAACATAGTAGTTTGCTAACAGACAAATGTTTATAAACAATTTTAATGTTCAACATAACCTACCTAGTTTTTAAACGCTAGTTTATTAGGCGCAATTCTATCAAACATAGCGGTTTGTAAACAAAACAGTCGCAGCTAAATTCACATTATTTTTTTGTCACTACATGTTTCCATTGTACTATTTTTTTGCGTAAACGCAATTAAACATTTAACTTAATAGCCTAGGCAAGTACTCAGTTAAATGTGATCGATCCAATATCATTTGCTTTGCTTTTTCATTAAATGGCTGAATATCATTCAGGCCGTTAGTTGAATGGCAACATTTAATCACAAGCCCAGGCAGTTAATTAAAAGCCGGATTAAGCTATCTGTCGGCGACATATATGTATATTAGTAAACAAAGGAGAAAAATAAATACGTATGATACGAAAATAACATCTAAAACAAGAGCGAGCAAAGTTAACTCGAAAATTGTGTGCTGTTTCTATAAAAGAAAATAAAACCAAACAGTTGAGACAGTTTCAGAGGCGTGATCCAACGCGGCGCCCAGCACCCTGGGATACGCTGATTCTAATATGAAAAAAATAGGTTCAAGCTAGTTTTTAGTCCAACAGTTGTTATTTGGTACATACATAAATAAGATGTAAGGCTCGGAGCTATCAGCGCACGAAAGCTACGTACTTAGCTTTTTAAATCGGTCGGTTGTTGCATAAATGTAGGCACATGAATAATGGAAGGCAGTAACTGCTCAAATAGATTCCCGAACTTTGCACTCCGCTGACCTATTGCCCTCTCGCGGCATCTGAATACACCCCACGCAGCCAATTACAGTACATTAGTCAAGTTAGGAACTACTTTACGCTTGTAAACGTTTTAGTTTGGTTTAGTTTTGATTTAACCGATGTGATGATTTGAGAATGTCAAGCCGCAGTATATTATATCGTCTGCATGGAACTGAAAGAGTGAACTGACATTCGTTCAGCATAAGCCAGTAAATCAGTAGATTGGAAAATGTTGCTTAGAACAAAGGCACAATCGTTTTAGGCATGAAAATGCGGCACTATAGCAATGGTATTACGGAAGTGTTGATGCTATCGATTGCTTTGAGATTTTCAATATACATCTACCCTTCAAAACTTAGTAGGTACCACACTTTTAATGTCTGTCTGTCTTTTAATGTCATCACGCTAAAACTACTGCACTAATTGCAATGTAATTTTCACTGATGGATAGCTTAAGTTTTGACTTAAAATTGGTGTACTGATATAGATATATTTGAGATTATATGATTGAGATATAGTCTCAATCCGATGAGTAGGAGCTAAACAATTTAGTAAAAACTCTATTAATTTTAAAAGTGTGGTACAAATTTTTGAAAGCCAGTGTATATTTTCTTGATCGGTGACAACTTGGGAAAAAAGTTGTGCAAAGCCACGGGGTGCAGCTAGTGTTAAATAAAAATAATGCTATATGTTAAAAAATAAACATACAAAAAATTATTTTTTTAACATACGGACACAGTACTTTACTTTCCAAAGTATCAACCAGGGTTCATAGCGAACTTCAAAACATTTCTAAAACAATTTGATTTTGGAAACTAACGTAAGTCGTATTCATATTAAAATAAGAACAAGAAAATATACATAGATCAAGGACTTCAAAAGAGTCAATAACTGGTTGGAGTATTTCCGATGTTCTATTTCGTGAGTATTAAGCCGTTTTATATATATATATATAACAATAATACATATTTATATTTTATATATATATATATATATATATATATTAATTATATTAATTTCTGTAACTATCAATAGCAAATCTGAAACCTGGATCTCAGTTGCGTCATTAGAGACTAATTAGAGACTAGATTCTATTATTTGTTCCAAGTTAAATAGATCTCACGGTAGTTTTCTATGTCTTTGCTCCAGCCCTCGTCCTTGTGTCGTCTAGTTGTGTGGCCGGTGACCTTCAAGCCTTAAACACAGAGACTATTCAAACAAACTTTGTCAAATGAAAGCTTATGTGCGGGCTCAGGATAATTACGAAGGGAGTGCTCATCTCTCGGCTTCTGTTTCGCGTATACATAATTAATCTGTTTTTCAAGAAAGTGCAACAAAAAGTAATTAACTGTACGCAATGTTACTTACCCAAGTCCCTCAATATAGCCATTAATTGTTTCGGGAACTCTCTCGAACTTTTTATGAACACAATAGAACTAAGGTTCTTAGGAGTTCCGCATAATTACGTAAGCTTTATTTGTGTTTTACTTTCCCCTGGGATGAATCTTTGTGAGAAATGAATAAATATTAAAAGTTACCGCAGTGAGGTACGTTCCCTCAGAAGCTGTTAATAGCTTTTGTGAGAATATTGTTTCGTTATGTTACTTATACATTTTACAAGAGATGGATATTGGTGGTGCAGCATTCCTTCTTTAATGGAGGTATTTTTGCTCAAACTATATTCATATTTACTTAAACATAAATTTAAAGGTAAATACAGATAACTGCTGAGGCGAATAAAATTTAAGGTTTTTAACTGACAAAAAAATTGCAACCATTCCTATTTTAAAAACTTTTATTTAACTTCACTTGTATGTATGTACGAGTATGTATCTATGTGTATCGATGTATCTATGTATTTTGCTTGTCCTGGAATCTTGCAATTCAAATTTTGAGCACTTTCCGATTAGAGTGCGTTTCATCGAATAGTTCTTATGCTGTCATCTTGGCAGTAGTGCAAATAAGTTTTGTCATTATTACCCATTCTGTGCTACCATAAAATCAGGGAGATCATGTATCTGAGTAGTACCCGCGACTTCGTACGCGCCTTCTGTAATGACTTTTACGATCTCCTCTTTTTAAAACATTTAGCTTTAAATTATATTAATCTAAATTATAAACCTGTCCGCTTTAAGACTCGTTTTAAGTCGCGGGATCAGCTAGTTTGTATTATTCATATATTAGAAAGATATTAGATGATATTAAATCTAATAAAAAAAAAAAAAGTTTTTATTTACTCATTGATCCTATACTTTTAAATTCCTAATATATGAAATCTTAAAATTTAAAAGTATAGGATCAATGAGTAAATAAAAACGAAATTTTATTTTTATTATTCGCGATAGTAGCTGTGTTCATCTAAAATGCCTACATCTGACATTTTCTCATCTTCGCTGTCTTCAGAAGTTACTATCATCTCCTACTTCGATTATGAACCTATCTATTTCACTATCCATAGATGGGACATCGGCGTAGTACTTTTCTTCAATTTTTATTAGAATGTAGCTCACATTCTTTCCTCCATTCCTCTTCAGTGATTGTTGCAAATGCTTCTTTAGTTGTACTATCTTTCTGGCTTCCTGACCTTCTTTTTTCTTCTTTTTTCTGTAATTCGTATTTTTAATACACTCCATATGAGCTCAATGGGATTCAAATCACAATGATAAGGTAAGCCTTACCACTTTATGACCATTCTCTTCCAGCATCTCATCTGCTTTATGTACAGGTGGCTGTTTGTGTTCTTTAATAATTTCATATAACTGTGCCTTTATCATCGTAGGCAAATAAGAAAGTCCTTTATTTGTGATCCAAGATTGCATTTCAGACTTAATACTGGACACTTTGGGTGTCTTATCGATCTGCACAGTATGGCAGGAGGCATTATCCATGACAACAATTGACTGTGGAGGTAGATTTGGTTTTAATTTTTCTTTAATCCACTTATTAAAATTAACTTTATCCATCTCATCATGATAATCACCTGATTTTGATTGTGACCTAAAAATCAGCTGAGCGTTGGGTATAAAGCCCATGGCGCCACCTGCGTGATTGATAATCCACCACGGTCCTTTGGAATCTGAAGATAAAACGCCTTCTTCAGTTTCACTTTGCCAACATTTTCCAGCACAATATGTAGCGTGTATGTATGTCTCGTCTAAATAGACAAGTGGCTGCTGAGTTCCAAGACGTTTTTTTCTCAATTCTTCCAAGTATCGATGACGCCAGGTGACGATGTCATATCTCTCCATCAAAACCTTTCTTTTGGACTTACAAATTTTGAAATAAAATCCCATATGTTTTATAACTCTCCACAAAGTGGTGCGACTCCCTTTATAATCTATGTCATTTCGCATTTCATTCAATAATTTCGTCAGTGTAAGCAATTCCTTTCTTACGGCATAAAATTCATGTATTTTATGCCTCCACACCGTTCGAAGTCATCCAGTTCGTGAGTTTTTGGTTGAGGACCACTTTTGCGCGGTGTTGTATTTTTTTCGAAGTTGAAGCTGCCACCTTACCTTCTTTGGTGATTTTCGATACTGTGATTTTTTTTGGTGATTTTTTTTGTTTTTTTTTTCAGATATTCCTAAAACAAATTCGACAATTATTAATTTCTTATTTTTTTCGTTGGTTTGACATCATTCAAGTGCCGTAAATTCGTTTCAGTAGTGTCGGAAATTACAAGCAAACCCTTATTTTTTATATCATTAGTATATTATAGGAAAACGCACCGGAAAACCACTATAAAATATATTTACTAAATTTAAACTGAAGTAGATACAGTGTTTCTATTTTATTTCTTTTTATTTATTTTTTGAGAACGCTGTACATTTATAATCTACTAGCTGTACCCGCGGCTTCGCACGCGTGGTCTTTTCTTTAGGTTCAAAGTACCATAATGCGCTATTTCAGGACCAATATGTCAACATTTGATCAAAATTTCTTTAGCCGTCAAAAATACTTTTATCAATTGCTCGGCTTCTAACTCACCAGATTGAGATACCAATTACACCAGTTTTTAAATCAAACCAGCTATCTAACAATGAAAACCACATTGCAATCGGTCCAATAGTTTTTACATTATGCGTGAACAAACAAACATACAGACAGACAGAGGGACACAATTAAAAAAAAAACATGTTCAATACCCTTTTTAAGCACCCAATCACATTTTTTATCTTCTTTTTATAGCCTTTTTTGTACCTATTGCTTTATTATAAGTATAGATATATGACTGTGTCAATTTCCACTTATATTGTGGAAACAACCTATATTACAAAAATTGAAGGAATTCATTAGTTTCACACAGAAACTACTGAATTCATTAAAAAAACTTACTAACTTACTTACTTATTGTTTTACTTTTTATTTCAAAATAAAAAATGAAACAGTTTTGGCTTCAGTAGGTATCGAAATAGAGAACCATCCAAAAATTACAATACAATACAATAACTCTTTATTGAACACATTACAATAAAAAAAAACAACATAAAAGTAAGTATATATAAAATCTAATGTTGTACAATAGGCGGCCTTATCGCTATTTGCAATTTCTTACAGGCAACCTTTGGATGGACAGGAATATAAAATAAACATTGCGGTCAGTGATGGAGACTTACTTTGAAACAAAAAAGTTAATAGATAAAAAACAACTATATATATATAAACTATATAACTTAATATTTGTATACATACTTACATAATGTGTTATCATAAATTTTGTTAAACACATAAATATATATACTATAATTAAATAATATAACATATATATTGGCATATTTATAATATAATATACATAAATAAATAGCATGTTCACAAAGGAATAGTGTATAAATTATGTATGAATAACATAGTATCCAGCTTTATGACAGGTGTGCTTCTTCACCATGTCTTTGAAGACAGCTATCGACTTAGCTTTTCTAATGTTGATGGGCAAAGCATTCCACAGTCTTACAGCCCGTTTAGTAAAATAGTTGTGATAACACATCGTAGATTGGTCAGGCACTTTCAACTATTATTACTTAAATATTAATATAACTTTGGACCCATATCCCGCAGAAGCCCTTTTTACGGGATAAAAAGTATCCATAATTTTCACCCATCTTATAGACTATGTCTGTGCCAAGTTGCATCAACATCCGTCCAATAGTTTCAGCGTGCTACGTGTTCTTTGAAATAATTTAATTAATTAATTTAATTTAATAATTTTTCACCCCTATCCTGCAGGAACTCTTTAATTTTTCGGGATGAAAAGTATCCAATGCCCTACCTCGAAGTATGAACTCAAATCATACCAAATTTTATTTGAATTATGTGAGTGTTTTCAGCGTGATGCGCTGCCAAGGTACAGATACACAGACGGACAGACAGACAGACAGACAGACAAAAAATCAAAAATACAGTTTTGGCTTTAGTATTGAATGTAGAACAGCCTCCAAAAAAGAGCGTGATACGTGTTCTTTTAAATAACTTACAACCCTTATCCTGCAGGAACCCTTTATTTTTTTTGGGATAAAAAGTATTCTAAATATTAATCCATAACATAAGCTATGATTGTGCCAAGTTGCATCAAAATCCGTTCGGTAGTTTCAGCGTGATGCGTGTTCAAAGAGACAGACAGACAGACAGACAGACAGACAAAAATTAAAACAATATCCTTTTTGCACTCCATATCGATTTTGAAGTTTATCTCAATTATAATTTTCAAAAAAAAATTAATGTACAGATTTAGCCCAGTTACAGTTTTATTATAGTATATAGATATAGATATAGAAGATAGATATAGATATGGACAGTAGGCAATTCAGCAGACAGACAACTTCCAGTCGCAAGGATTTGAAAGGTCGTGCTGAGGCAAACTGCAAAGCGCTAAAGCTAGTGTGAGCCAAACCCGAAATGTTTACAGATTTGAATTTAGCGGAACACAGTGCCACAATCAGCGCCATCTAGTTAAATCGAAGGCAGAACTTTGATTCGTTTGATTTATGCGCTGAAGTTGTTGATGCTGGCAAAGATTTGATGCTGGTAAATTATGTAGTGTCTTTTTGTTCTTATTGCTTTATTATAAGTACAGATACTACGCTCTCTTGTGTAGAGATTGTACAATAAAAATACTTACGCCGTGTTAAGGAAGTAGGATACTCCATTGGCTATACCTACTCGTTCATTAATATCTAAGAACCATCTCGATTACCTCAGCTTTCAATCATAAAAAACCGCACCTAAATCAAACCATTCGTTTGGAAGCTACGATTCTCACCACTTTTTCTCACCTCCCCATATAGCTAAGAACCATCACAATCACATTAACTTTCAACTATAAAAAAAAAACGAAAAAACACACACACCCACACACTCACACACATACAGTGATACACATCCTAAACTTATAACACCCGTATCTTTGTTCGGGGGTTAAAAAATGTAAAAATAACGCATAAAATATGTCAACGCTATTAATTATGGAACAAAAAAACTAAAAGCGCGTGGTTTCGATCCACGGACGTCTGGATTAGACTTCCGCCCATGTTAACCGCTCGGCCACTCGTTACGTGACGCGGACAACGAAATTTGGTACCGTTCTTTAAACGGATGTTTTATTACTTTAATTTAAAATAAACTTTGGACCCTTATCCCTTAAAAAAACTTTATTTTTCCGGAAGTAAAAGTATTCTAAATTTTAACAGATAATATAAACTTTGACTATGCCCAGTTACATCAAAATCCGTCCAGTAGTTTGAGCGTGATACGTGTTCTTTTAAATAACTTACAACCCTTATCCTGCAGGAACCCTTTATTTTTTCGGGATAAAAAGTATTCTAAATGTTAATCCATAACATAAGCTATGATTGTGCCACGTTGCATCAAAATCCGTTCGGTAGTTTCAGCGTGATGCGTGTTCAAAGAGACAGACAGACAGACAGACAGACAGACAGACAAAAATAAAAAAAATATCCTTTTTGCACTCCATATCGATTTTGAAGTTTATCTCAATTATAATTTTCAAAAAATATTTAATGTACAGATTTAGCCCAGTTACAGTTTTATTATAGTATAGAAGATATGGGTATATCTGACTGACTATTGTCAGTATTTTTACTTAAAAGGTCGGGAAGAGATAATATAACAGTAAATACAAAAAAAAAACTATTTGAGTTTAGTATAAATGATAATAAGTATATGATTAAGGGCCTAATCAAACTGATGCTGGTAACCCTATTTTACTAACCTGTAATGGCGGCGACCCGAGCTTGTACACATCTTATTGGAATAAGTGGGGCCTCGTCACTTTTTTCTCTTTCACAAAAGTCCTTCACCTTCAACACCTATCTTTCACCACTTTTTAATGTTATAGGCGTGATTATTCTCAAGAAATTCCAATAAAACCTGGAAAAACCTGGAGATACGACTTAGCGTGTTGACACTGTTGACAGACAGGGGTGCCAACATGACGGCATAGGAAATATTCGATGAAACGCACTTTAGCTATCCGGCTGAAACTTTCAGGGTAACTCACGAACCGATGACAAAGCTATACAAAAAGGAAAAAATAAAACTTCAAAAGTGATATTAATTAAAAAATAAAACTCGTAAAAGCTTCTTTTTTTTACAGCACTAGTGCATCTATGTTAGATTCAAAGAAAACGAGCAAATGTTACAGAAACCTACAGGGAAATATTTCCCATAAAATATTATACTTTTCCCACACGTTTCCATTGCGAAGTATGCGTTAAGTGTAGGTGTGCGCATATATGCGGAATGTGAGATGCTTTCCTGCTTATTACCCTCTCGGCGTCGCTTGTAAATCATGTATTTCGCCCCTACACTGTTATTTACTAGATTCATTGCGTGACTCTACTCGGATATTCGCTGGAAATCGCAGGTAAACGGGCTGAATTCTCGCTTAGCTATGAAAACACGAATGCGTGTATAATTTCGATTTCAAGTATTTAGATATTGTGAAGATCGAGACAGCCATTTGTTTTACATTTGCTAATGCTCCCGACTGCGCTGGAGCCTTGTTTCTCAGTTTATATATTTTTTTTCTTGACACTTATCTTAAGTAACCTTACAGAATAAATTACAGCCTACAGTTGGAATAACGTAGCTTTTGAATAACAAAATATTTAATGCAATCCGTGCCATGGCGGTCTCGGCTTAGAATAAGACCCCTCCCAATCCTCCCGTAGATGTCGTAAGAGGCAACTAAGGGATTACACACCGGAAGATGGGCAGCAGCGTCCTCCCAGCACATATTTGCTACACAGCGGTCACCAATCCGCCTGCCAAGCATGGTGACTATGGCAATATGATAGACACACCACAAAGACGGCCCCCACTCCCCGGCAGCTCCGTTATTCCTGGCACTGGTAGCAGCCATGGTAACGGCGGAGCAGGGGGTGCTAAGAATCCCCGGCAGAGACCCAGCTACCAATCTCCACGATCTCTGGACCTGGCAACTTATAACGCACGCACCTTGAGGACCTATGAGAAGTTGATAGAGCTGGAAGAAGTAGTAAGTAAGTTGCGCTGGGGTATTATGGAGTGATCAGAAGTCCGAAGAGAGGGAGAAGATACGATGACCCTCGATTCCGGCAACTTACTCTATTACCGGGAGGGCGATCAGCAGTCACAACACGGTATCGGGTTTCTCGTCCACAAGTCCCTCGTCAACAACATTGTGAAGATCGAAAGCGTTTCGAGCAGGGTGGCATACCTTATAATCAGAATTACCGAACGGTATTCGTTGAAGGTCATACAGGTGTACGCCCCACACTTGAAACGCCCGGACGATGAAGTGGAGGCTATGTATGACGACATTTCTAATGCCATACATGCCCCGAAAACACAATTTACAGTGGTGATGGGGGACTTCAACGCACGGCTGGGCATGAGAAAAGGCGATGAACTGAGAGTGGGGCAGTTTGGATTTGGACAGCGTAATCAAAGGGGTCAGCGATTGGCCAACTTCATGGAGAAGGAGGGACTCTTTATGATGAATTCCTTTTTCAAGAAGCGCCCGTCCAGGAAATGGACGTGGATGCACCCCGGCGGTCATAAGCACGAGATTTCATTTTGACGACCACAATAAGCATATATTCAATGATGTCTCTGTGATCAACAGTGTTAAGACCGGCAGTGATCACCGCATGGTAAGACGCTCATTGAATATCAACGTAAAGCTGGAGAGATCTCGTTTGATGGGATCTACTCTTCGCTAAAGTCCTGCCCAAATCCAAAACCCCGAGAGCTTTCAGTTGGAGCTCCAAAATCGCTTCCAAATCCTTACCGAATGCGATACAGTGAACAAACTAAACAAAGGGCTGGTGAAAATTGTTCACGCGGTCGGATCGGAGTTCTTTAAGACCCCCCGCAAAAAAGACCACAAAAACTCTCTGAGAACACACTAAAACTTATGGCAGAACGAGGCGAGATGAGGTTGCAGTCTTCAGTGGATATGTTGAGTTACAGCTTGCTTAATAAACAGATCTCCAAGTCAATGCGACACGATTTGCGTTCCTATAATACTACTTGTATTAAGAACGCAATAGAGCGGAACAAGGGCTCCAAAGGGTTCGCAAGTCTGTTGGGCAAAGCCTGTTGACGAAGCTGAAAACCGACAATAGCAGCATCGTTTCGTCGAAGCCAGATATTTTGAGTGAGCTCGAGAAGTTCTATGGACAATTATACACCTCATCGCGTAGTCCTCCTAGCACGACTAGCGATGCAAGAGCTCGTTTGATCCGACATTATACCGAAGATATCCCGGACATCAGCCTATACGAGATCAGAATGGGTCTCAAACAGCTTAAGAGCAACAAGGCACCAGAGGAGAACGGAATAACGACAATGAAAGAAAAGAAAGAAAGAAAATACATTTATTCAACACACTAAACACACACTTTTCAGCTAAAGCCCAGAGGGAGCGGAAAAAATAAACATAAGAGTATAAAAAATGAAATTAAATATGAATACATTTATAAATATATATATATATATATATATATATAATAATAATTATTACATATAAGTAATATAAATAAACATAGATAAATAAATAAATAAAAAAGTATATATAAAATATAGCAACGACAAAGGAATAAAATAATGTAGTCTCTGAATGGTGTCAAATAACTGACGAAGAAAGTGTCGTCAAAATTGCGTAAGAGTACCGCTGACTATTAAGAATACCACGCACGTGGGTAGCAGCGAAATAACCTCTACTATTACGTGCAACTAATAAGTGAGAAGAAATGAATTTCAAGGAAAAATAATAATAATAATAACTACTGAAAGTGGGTGGAACACCGGTACTTAAAGTGCTTCAGAAGCTGTTTAAATCCGTCATCCTCGAGGGTACTACGCCAGAGGCGTGGCACAGGAGCGTAGTAGTTTTGTTCTTTAAGAAAGGTGATAAAACCCTCTTGAAGAATTATAGGCCCATTTCGCTGCTGAGCCACGTCTATAAGCTGTTTATAAGAGTAGGTACAAACCATCTCGCTCGTAGTTTTGACGACTTTTAGCCTCCCAAACAAGCTGGATTCCGGAAAGGCTTTAGCACCGTAGACCATATCCATACGCTCCGGCAGATTATACGGAAGACCGAAGAGTATAATCGGCCACTATGATTACTACGAGAAAGCCATTGATTCAGTCGAGACCTGGGCAGTGCTACAGTCATTATAGCGGTGCCAGATTGATTACCGGTACAAGTGTTGAAGTGTAGGTACAGCAAGGCCACCATGATAGTCCGTCTTCAGGATCAGAGCACGAATTCTATCCACGTGAGACAGGGAGACGTTATTTCTCCGAAACTGTTCACCTCTGCACTGGAAGATATATTCAAGCTTCTGAACTGGAACGGATATGGTGTTAGCATCAATGGCGAATACGTCACTCACCTTCAATTTGCTGATGATATACGTGATAGAATCCGAAATGAGGAAATCCGTAGAAGAACGAAGGTTACCGACATAGCTCTCAGAGTTTGCAAGTTGAAGTGGCAATGGGCAGGCCATATAGTTCACAGCACTGACAATCGCTGGGGAATAAAGGTTCTCGAATGGCGACCACGAACAAGCAAGTGAAGTGTGGGGAGACCCCCCACACGATGGACCGACGACATTGTAGCCATCGCAGGAAGCCGGTGGATGGAGATGACACAAGATCGCTCGTCATGGCGCTCTTTGAGGGCCTATGTTCAGCAGTGGACTTCTAAAGGCTGACATGATGAAATGCAATCGGTTTAGTAGTTAGAGCTCTACAAACGGCCAAGATAAGCTTTGATTTGGGCTTGATAAGTTTGTAACACTGTTAGTTCTGTAGGTAGAAATTCACACTTCTACCTACAGACTTTTCTTTCACTTTGCAAACTAAGCCCCATTAATGTTTACCAATTCCAAATTCAGCTTTCTAGGCCTACTGGAAGTATGTACCTAATCTTTTTGCTGACATCCGTATAGATTAACTTTGATTTAACTTTGTATTTAAAAAAACTGTATCTAGTAACGATAGAAACTTGTAACTAAGAGTTCTAAACTTCATTAAGTTCAGGTTGTTAATTTCTGTATATGACAGAAGTATCAGCTGTTTAGTCTTGTCTTAGCTGTTTAGTCTTGTCTTAAAGTTTTTTTTTAGTATGCCTACTTTTCTTATCTTTCTTGCTTAACATCATCACATTTTTAAAGTGACATAGTTCTATGAGCATCCCAGGAACATTTTGTCTAACTAAAAAGAAAGCTCTTCAAAGTTGGACATAACTTCAAGTTAAGCAGTTAGTTGGCAACAAAAAAATACATGGAAACTCCATGTCAAAGGCATAACATACCTCGTTCTTCGGGGGTCAAAAGGAAGGTAATTGCAAATGAACGCTGGAGAATGGAAACTCACTTCCGACTTCTCAATTAACTCCTTTGCATTAAACTGTAAATAGAAGCTTTAAAGCTAGAGCAGTTAACAAACTGTCATCTTTATTAAAAGCTTGTAATATTCTTAACAAATAGCCTCGAGTAGTGTAGTTTGAAAGTGGCGCTACAAGCAGGAGCTGGTGTCCGTCCTCCAGTTTAGTAATTTAACTTGATGTA
This sequence comes from Alsophila aescularia, assembly GCA_946251855.1. Classification (NCBI taxonomy): domain Eukaryota; kingdom Metazoa; phylum Arthropoda; class Insecta; order Lepidoptera; family Geometridae; genus Alsophila; species Alsophila aescularia. Next base: position 49,998,143 of record OX276375.1, read on the forward strand.
ATTAATGGCTGGCCGTCTGCGGCGAAGCGTTCTACGTCATTAGTCAACTCTATAGTTTGTAAGATTGCCAAGCACTTATATTTAGACACTATCTGTGCCCGCGGTTTTATCTGCATTGCACATTTAATGAACTCTAATCTAATTTGGTATATTGGTAATTTAGGTCCTTGAATAAAACGTAGGGTTAACCCTGAGAAATGACCACGTGGGCAAAGCCGCGGGCACAGCTAGTTTGAGAATAAATAAATAAACGAATGAATTTTCTAGTACCACTACCATCATAGCTGTAGGTCGTACATGCCGTACGAATGTTTAGATTTAATTAAAGCTTATTATGTAAAGATGTAGAAAATTCCAATTAATTAATTATGATGTTAGACATAATAATAATTGGTTTGTATGCCATTATAGTTATCTGAACTAATTTTCCTTTAGGAAATTATTATGTTCTCGCTAAGCAAGCGTACTTAGGTAAATGCTACAATTATAACGTTAATCGGTAAATTGAATGACAAAAAGTAATAGATTATATCAATATCATACAAAGTTTAAGTTTTTTTTTCTTCTCGCGAGTTCTCCTGGTAGGAATTGTTGTCCCCTACCTCCCATTTTCATTTATATCATATTTCTTGGGACACTGTAAATACTGGGACACGGTTTTATAGAAAATATCGCTCTGAGCGATAAGACCTTGGGAAACTTATTATTAAATTCAATTTCATGTTACAAGATTTTTAATTATACTGTGAGGTTCAATAAAGAGTTATCTATCTATATAATATTTTGAGTCCTTTGTACAGGAGCGTACATGAGTCACGATACCTTGCCATGCATAAGTACGGATGCTCTTTTCATGTCCACGGAATTTCCCCATATACCAATCCATATCGCAACACCGATCTAATATAACCGTAATATGCTGAGAGGGCCTTTAGCGAGACGACCGGTTCAGGGCAAATGTAAACCTATTTATTTTTCCACAAACTGAGTCTCCGTGTGGATTCCGAGAGCAGTGTTGATCAAGAGGTATACCTAGAAAAACACAACTGCTTACTTTCTCTAAGTTCTGACTTACTCAGAGAATGAAAACTTAAGAGGGACGCCCTGTGAGTGCGAAACTGAATTAATTTGGCTAGACAAGACAAGCCTTGAGCAACTTACGACCACCCTAAATACAATGTCCTTCATACCGTCCTTGTCCAACATAATGAAAACACTTTGATAACTATGTGTTATAATGCCACGTACTGTAGGTATGCAGCAATAACAGGACTGTTCTCACGGTAACGGTAGCACAAATGCAGATTGAAGGTAGCCGGTAATGAAGTCTCTATATGGCTGCTGTGAACAACGGCGGGACTCGAGAGTTTGCAAATCTGTTGGAGTTCTGTCATGCGTTTAGTAATTTTGATCCTGATAAGAGTTCGTAGTTAGAATCTATTTGCTTGTGAAGGATTCTTTAAATAGTCTTACTTGAATTCGTTACTTATTTTTTGATCAGAGTTTTATGACCCAAAACATATAGGTTAATTATTGTAGAGTGTAAGCTTAAGTGATTTCATATCCAATGTTTTATCTACTAAGGTTTACAAGAATACTCTCTATTACAATTGCTCTACTATGCATGAGAGCTCCAACAAACACTTTTCTAGATTATTTCATTATGCTTCAGTGTTTTTGACAAAACTCATTACGTTAGTCACAGTGTAGTATCAAAAATACAGCGTGTGTATTCTGAATTAGTCGTCCTCGAGCTACGATGCACGAAAGTTAGTAATGAGTCGTCCCCTAAATAACGGATATGAACAGTAGAGCAGTAGAGTAGAGGTTCTAATTGAAATTTTAGCGCACTTTGTGTACACACATTTCATGAAATAGTCGATAATTTCATGAAAAGGTTATTTTTCATGAAATGGCCAGCTAAAACTAACCATATCGTTGAAACGTCAACGTTTTATAGTATTTCAATCCACGTTTGGTCATATCATTATATATAATTAATGTAGGGTTTTCATGATACCAAAGGTTTTCAAACAGATAGATTTCCAAAGCTAAAATAAATAAAAAACTTGAGTACAAAAACAGGTACTCGCTACGCTTTGCCACCACCTTCGCCTTCGCCTTAATTTTTATCACGGCCAAGTCGTCCGCCTAGCGCCTCTAGCGGTGGATAATGTAACTATTTTACGATATGATCACTAATGTTTGACCATATCATGAAGTAGCCGTCTATCTATGATTTCCCACGCTCGGCAAAGTTTATCCCCAAATTCTATGATAACTTATCTTACATATTTAAGATCGTTTATCTATTTCACCATAACTGCTAGGGTGCTGTCATCCAAGGCTATTCTGCTGGAGTAATGTCCATCCCTTGGTCATTTATGATGATTTAAGTAGGGGATATATGACAAAAGGTGAACTATGGGGAACTATGTATCATGGGAAGTGGCAATACTGGCAAAATTACACTGGAACTTGCGTGTCCCCTATAAGTAAAAGGTAGACAGAAAATCTGAATAAATTTTGACGGCCCTTGCAAGTTCACGGTATTTTAATAACGGTACCACACACTGCTTAATGTGTTCTTCGATCACATCGTCAATTAACATTAAAAGAAAAACCTCTAAGCACTTTACTGTACATATTGCGTCTAATTTTCCCGCAGAAGTATCAACCGTAGTACATTATTACATAGCTGAAAATTAATGAGCGTAACTAATTTGGTGACTTTATAAATGACGCGCTATTCACCCATTATATTATTAATTCAATATATTATTGGGGGAGGCCTATGTGCAGCAGTGGACTTCTAAAGGCTGACATTATGATGATGATTATTAACCTGGTGATTCAAGAGAGCATTTTCCTTTATGCAGATAACGACTAATTATGACAAAGTGTGGCGTGTGGGACAAAACTCCCGGAGCGGCACACTGTTTGATCGCCGACAAATCAGATTATCTACCACCACTATATCGCTATTTGTCCACGTCTGTTTGAAAAAGTTATTATGCTGTCTGTTTGACTTGATCGCCGGTGTTTGCTTTGGGGTGGAGAAGAGAATCAATTGATGTAACGCTATTGAATGGTCAATGATGTCTGAGCAGTGTTTGGATTGTAGTTATTAGTGTTAATGCGTAGGCAACCTTGACTCTTTCTCTACACTTCTACACTAATATTATACAGAGGTAAAGTTTGTTGTTCGTTTGTTACCGCTAATCTTTGAAACTACTAATCTGATTCTGAAAATTATTGTACTAAAACGCAGCTACATTATCCCTGAGTGTTTGGTATGGTAAATACGGTAAATACTGATAAAAGTAAAATAAGTTTACAACGTGGGTAAAACCGCAGGGCGCAGCTTGTAGGTCATAAAATAGTTTCGTAGTCTTACTCTAGATCATATTAAAAACATTAAAATGTAACTCATAGGTATTATACTATAACTAGCTGTGCCCGCGCTTTGGGTCATTTCATTTAAAAGTAGTCCATACGTGTTATTCCAGGACCGAAAATATCTATAAAGTACAATATATAACATTTCTTCAAAATTCGTTCAGCCGTCAAATAGGTTTTTATCGATTTTTCGGCTCCTACTCATTGGATTGAGATACCAAGTACCCCAGTTTTTAAGTTAAAACCTAAGCTATCCAACTATACAAGCCACATTGCAATTAGTTTTTACGTGATGCGCGAACAAATATAAAGACAAACAAACAAATAGACATGATTTAAAAAAAACACTTTTTTGTTCAGTAGTTTAATTTAAGGACACTAGACCATTTAAAAAAAAGTTAGCACAGACTATTTCGTTCCTATAGTTTTATTATAAGCAAAGAATAGATATAGATAGATAGATATTCTATAATGAATGTCCCTTCTGATTTAAAATATGTTTTCCGTATCGAAGTTATTGAATCGGATCAGAATTCTGAAATAGTTATCAAAACCCCAGTTGCACATTAACTAAATGCCTACCCACAGAACTACTGGACTTATGGATAAGATTTGGTACCTCAGATTTCAACTTAAAACATTAGTTGTACTCTATTACAATTTACTTGTTATTACGTTTCATAGCTTTCGTTGAGCGAACACAAAGACAAGAAATGTAAAGCTTTGCTTGTCGTATGAGGTAGTACTGGCCTCTGGTGTCAGAGTTTGTCAGGCCACCCGAGGGCGTGATCTAATAAGGGTACATAACCAGAAAGTTTTCCTTTTCAACTACGATACCCTAAAAAAACTGACAATAGCACCCGAATTTCCCGGTCAACAAAGGCGTTGAAACGAAAAAAAAAACTAGTCAAATAAAGTAACAACAGGGTAATAATTTGGAGTCGGTATTTGTGCTCGAAGTTATCAAAATAGAATCTAGCTAAAATGATAGACGTTTTACCGATATCAAAGTAAAAGTAGTATTTTCTGGTCTTTTAATCTAAAACTGAGACAATTAATATAATCAGTAGAGTCAGAACAAGTTCGTGAACTTTTCTCTCCTTTGATGAATTAACTGCTACAGCTACTAAACGAGATTGGTTTAAGTCAAGCTTACCAAACTAATTTCTAACAAGAGCCGTCTTTCAAATGTCAAACGTTAAAACGATCCAACTGTATCGTCAAATTAATAACTAAAGAGCAAAATCAAGTCTTTTACTTTATTAATTTCAGGGCGAGATTGGTTCATCAAGTCATTGTTATTATGATTTCCTCATAGTGATGTCACTCAATTAGGAACAAAAATCTCGACGGGCCTGATCTTTATCCGTGTAATTAAGAATAACTGGTCAAGTTGCGAGTCGTGCCTCGCTTAGTCAGAGATGCGTACTTCAAAGACTTAACTTATTTTTGTAGAACATTATTTCATGGGCCGCAAAATTTATTTGAATGGCTTGACAAGTAAAACACAGTAGAAATAAAAACATGAAAATCTTAATAATATAGAGCTTGTGTTAAGTATTTGATGTGTTACATATTATATATGTATGATTAAGTAGTATGATTTTCATTGAAAATAAGTTTTAAGTTTCTCAGTCAAATCGTTTTTCAGGTAGACAACAAAATTCGCTGAAAAAGGCCGACTTTGAAGGATCTTTGTTTTAATATAAAAATAAAGATTAAATATGTTTAGACCTTACTTAAAAAGTTAGGTTCAAGGATACCCTTGCTTAGGAAAAGAAAATAAATTGTTTTGTCCATCTTTTGTAAGGGATGTTCTTATGTAAGGGGTTATAATAAAAAAAATATTATATTGTTTGTAAATTTCATATCCCTGTCTCACAACGGAACTTAAACGGTTTTATTGTAAAGAAGATAATGTACTAAAAGCTAAAATATAAAATAAGACCGTGGAGCAAGTCGAATTTCTATTACTCAGGTTACGCCATGCCCCGTTTTTTTTTTTTTTTTAGTTTTTATTTCAGTATTTCTAAAGTCTACTGTGTTCTACTTGTCAAGCCTTTTCATTTGATACCCATATTGAGGTGGTTGAAAAAATATATGAACACCGCCATTTTGTAGCCGAGGCAACCTCTTGGATTTACAATGATACTGAATATATATAATTGTATTGTCATCAGAAACAAAAAAAAAAACAATAAACAGGCCAAGCTATATAAAACAATTTAATTATTTCAAGATGTGTGAATAGGAGTTTTTTTTTCCAAAAAATAAAGCGTGCTCATATTCAAAATGTTCTTTTGTAAAAAAACACATAAAGAATAAAATAATTACAATTGAACCAAAACAATACACCTATTTAAAAATTAAAAATGTAATACCAATATAAAAATACAGCATGAGAGTTTTTCGAAGTCGGTGCCATACCGAGTCATCATTTTGATCTAATATCTTTACAACAAATAATACTTACATAATATATCTATTTATCTGAATATGAACTCGTATTTTTTATTGTGGAAATATGTTTTTGTTTATTTATTTTGAGTGGCATAAGCAAACATCGGAAGGATATATACTACTGAAATACTTGAAATAGTAGACGTTGGAAAAATAAAACCAAAGATGAATCAGGGAATTTTTTAAAAACTAAGGATCAGTTACGATGAAAATTATCTGTGACATCATTTGAACTCTTCCAAATAAAATAAAAAAAAACCTCATTGACTCGAAGGAAAATAAACAAAAAAATGCGTTATCTAATTATGTTTTATCTTTTTTTTAACCACTTTTAACCGGTTTCTCAGAACATTTTTGGCGCTTTAGCGCCAAATGCGATCAGGTAAATATAAAAAATAAACCTCGAATTTGGTTCAGAAATACCGAAAATATTAGAGAATATGTTTATATTCTCGCTCACGAAAGCAAATCGATTTACACATAAAAACAACTAAACGATTTTTGATAAAACTGATGTGAGATTACAACGATAGTCTACCGTTTTAAATCAAACAAAAATCATCTACATCTCTAACATCCTGCAAAAAACGACTGAACCAATTTTGGTTAAAAAATGGGACCTAATCGGAGTCCTACCCTTTCCGATAAAAATTAATTATCCAAATTGGTTCAGAAGTTTAAACATAAAAGTAGACTTGAGAACCTCCGTCTTTTAGAAGTCGATTAAAAATAGATGTATACCGTAGATACCTCAGATATTTTCTTGACAACTCCGTTGTTGGTTGTTAAGGTAGATACAAAAATAATAAGTTATGTTATTCAATAAAACTGAGGTACATTTATACTGTTTAAAATTTTAGTGATTTTAAGTATGTTTTTGCAGTATTTACTAATCTCTGTTGCTAAGTAGATGATTTGTTACACTAAAGTGATACTAATATCTGTTTCAGGAGCTACTTTGTCGAAAAAAAGATCGCGTTGTTATGAGGACGTTCGGCTGATCGATTGAAGTTGAAAGTTTGGGGTTCGAACGTTCAAAGCCACGATGGCGACTAAATTCAGCTTTGAGGGTTTAGAATCGGCCCGCGGCCGGCTAATTAGACACACCTGCAGTAAATATTTCACCCATATTCATGCTAGTCTCATAAGTTTAACCTGTTATATATCTGAAAATAGTCGGTGCTATATCTAGAAACCGATTTTATATTGAACTAGTATTGATAATCAACCAAAATTGTATAAGGTACAATTTTTTAAGTAAAAAATTGTATAAGGTACTCAAAATAAGCTACTGAACAAGAAATTAACATTTTTTTAATTACGCAGCAATCGATAAAAACTATTTGACGGCTGAACGAATTTTGAAGAAAAATAGTATATTCTACTTTTGGTTTATAACACATTTGGACTACTTTTAAATAAAATAACCATGTGGGCAAAGCCACGGGCACAGTTAGTATAACCTGCATAGTTCCAAATAGTCTGTGACTCTGAACTGGACCACTAAGATATAATCCTAATATAAACTCTGGCTTATTCGAGCAGGTACATCTGCCGCTGAAAATTTCATAATTTATTTAGGTATTGTACGTAATAAAAGAAGGCTGGTGAAATACACTCGTAAACCCAGCTCCTAATATCAAAATTTATAGTCGTTTCGGTGGAGTCTACTATGTTTATTGCCTGTAGTAAAAATAACTACGTTTCACAATTTCGGCACTATTGTTTATTTATTTTTGTTTGCGAGCTTATACTCGACCGATGAAATGTAGCTAAAAAGGAAAACTAATTGGAATTTGCTCAGTTCAATCAATTTAATGATTTTTTAATACTGATTTTTATTTGCTCAATCATCTACTTATATTTCTTGAGTTTTAGTTCATTTGTTTATGTAATTTTTTGGTGTACAATAAAGAGTTATCTATCTATCTATCTACTTATACATGAGAAAACAATCAAGCAGTATGTTACAAAAGGTCTATACACAAACAATAAATTTTCATAAAATTGTCTAGCTGCAATATATTATAACATTTAAAACCTTTGTTTAGTTAAGACCCAGTTTTGCTATTAGCAAAAGATTTAGGCCAATAAAGCGTATTGGGTACTGAAAAATCTTGTTTATACAAGATGTTTTTCGAACCTAAATTTTTTCGTAGCGTACGCGGAGTTCGTTGCTTTGTCGAAGTAGCGCAGCGTCAAAGCGTCTCGGTACTGCGCCGCACGCGCGGTTTTCACGTCGCACTCATTGCTATATTATACAACTAGCTGTACCCGCGGCTTTGCACGCTTGATCATTATATATATTGGTATTTTAGGTCCTGGAATAGCACATAATTTAGTATTTTTAACCTAGAGAAATTTGTTAATAACGTTTGTTAAAAAATTCTTCAGCCGTGAAAAATATTTTTATTGATTGCTCGGCTTCTACTCATCGGATTGAAATACCAATTTACCCGTTTTTAAGTCAAACCCTAAGCTATCCAACAATGAAAATGGCATCGCAATCGGTTTAGTAGTTTTTACGTGATGCGCGGACAAACATACAGACAAACAGACAAACAGACAAAGAGACAAACAGACAAACAAACAGAAAACGTAAAAAAACATACAGACAGAGACACGATATTTTAAAATGATTTTATTCTTGTTCAGTAGCTTATTTTATGTATCAAACCATTTATTTTAATTATCTTCTTTGTACAGACTTTTTATTATAAGATAGATATTGATTTATTATAAGTATAGATGTGTCTGGACACAAGACTCGGAGACTTTAACAATGTGTTAAAGTCTCCGAGTGGTGGCAAAGCTTTTACGCGGGCGAAGCTGCGGGGCGCTGCTAGTGTTTTATATTATTTGTTAGTACAATATCATTCACAAAATTTACCAATGCATTGGAAATGTATTATGTTCTTTCCATGCTAAGTTTGTTTGTTGGTTTGTTTGTCTTTAGCGATAAGACCGCCAATTACATGAATATTTTTTGGAATGAAATAGAGTGTTTTTGTATTGTAATGTATTTTGTGTCTTTTGTAAGGAATATTATTTTAAAGGTTTACACTTTAATGTATGTGTTGTAATTTTACAATCACATTTCACCCACATCCACTGAAGCTATCGGGCTGAAATCTGGCACACACGTTTGGTTCTCGTGACATGACATGGCTACTGCATAAAACCTGTTTTTAATTTAAATGTTTTTAAATTTACTTAATAAACATTATCATGTCTAAGCAGATGATAAATTGTATGAAACCTCCATCGCTGTAACCTGCGTTCGAAGGGAACAATATTTATTTTGAGATTTTACATTTCATTTAGAAAATAGGCTTAAGCGAGATTGCAGCCATAATTTCCCGGTAATTTAGATGATATCTCGCAAATTTATTGCCCCGTCTGTGTAGGTACTTGTTAGCGTGTACATCAGCCCTCATTAATTATTAATTTTGGTGAACTTGTATTTTTAATTTCATTTTCAGCATCTAATTAACAGTTTGGCTTACTTTATTGAATCAGGTTTCGAGTGGCAATTGACGTTTTGTTTGACATTGTATTTAGCGTAAAGTAAAGCACATTTGTTTTTAAAATGTATTATAGCTCTTCAATATGAATTGGTTGAAATTTTTCTGTAAAATCATAAATAAATAATTTTAATTTTACATATATACAAGAAATTATACAAATGTATACATACATAGTTCCCTACACACTGAAAAATGAACAATAAACTGTGTAGTTTATGTGTACCTGAATCAAAGTCCGCTGAAGCGAAACGGAGACACTAATGGGTTCTGCTCTTTCATACTATTCAAGAAAAGAGGAAAATCAACAATTGTACGAAAATACGTATACAAAGCCATTCTTCTCATCACTCCATTATTTGCCGCCCCTGCTTCCTGACCTCAATTCATTACGGAATTTCAACTCGACATTTTTCTTTCCCGCACGAGTACAAACAAATCAATCCCACTAATAAGTAAGGTAAATTGAGAGACTAGTTTCCTTGGAAATTGTTGTGCTTTTATGTTAGTAAGAGCCAAAATTCAGCGGATCTGCAAGAAAACATGAACATGAAACACAATATTGAAACAAGTAAAATTATTATAAAAAATACAAAAAACCCGACTGCAAACAAAATTATTCAATACGAGCTGAACCGTAAAAATAATCAAACTAATATTATAATGACTAAAGTTTGTACGCCTGTAAGAGTGTGTGTATGTTTGTTAATTCTTCACGCTAAGACGGCTGAACAGATTTGGATGAAGTTTGGTACGGGGGTAGCTTATAACCTGGATTAACATATAGGCTACTTTTAATCCCGGAAAAATGAATGGTTCCAGAGGAATGCGAGTAAAACCGCGGGGCGCAGCTAGTATTTATATAAATTTAACGTTTCTATTTTACAAACATATTTTACTTTATTTTAATAGTTGCAATTGCAATATTAGACTCTAGTATTTACGTCAACTTAACTAATCAAATATTGTAAATTTTGTAAAAAGCTTTAAAGAAAATGGATATGGATTAAAATAATTATATATGTTTTGATACCTCACTCGATAGGTTTTGGGCATTTTTTGTTCCGTCGGAAACACAATATGGCAGCTATGGTTTTCTTGACACTTCATCCACACCAATATATATTAATATAAAGTGAAAACGTTCATTTGTTTACTTGGGGAGTTTAAACGCGATAACGACTGCATGGATTTTGATGAAATTTGAAATGGAGATAGCTTATAAATACTTATAAATATACCTTATAAATACTTAAAACATGGGATACTTTTTACCCCGGAAAATTTTAAGTTTCCTTGTGAAAACTAGAAAATGTTGATTAATCGCTGTAAGAAACGGTTGCCATGGAAACGAAATAACAAGTCTGTCAAAAACATCAAGAGCGTAGGTGCTATACATTGATCCTATTAAGGAAAGTAGGGTCATTGGTGCTATACTTACTTTTGCATTGGTTTTTAAACTTTTTAACATCCTAGAAGAACATAGGATGCTTTTTTCGCGATAAACTGTAGTCTACATAGACGAAGTCGCAGGCGAAATCTAGTATATCCTATAGCACTCTCGTGATCATGACTGATCCAATGACACCTCATTTAAAAAAACCATCAAGTCGTTTAGGCTATAGGACGCGCCTAAGAAACGTACAAGCAAACATACATACAATCCAAACATATAACCCTCCATGCAGTCGGGTAAAAAGACAATGTATGGGAAATATTGGAACGGTTTATTTTTGTTTTTGTCTAGCTTTCCACGGGTAAGTGATTTATAATGTTAATTAGCAAAGTCAAGAAACATGTATAGCACCCTAAACCTTTGCGATGCCTGAAAAGGGCTACTAAGTTGAAAGTTCTAAACTAGAATAAGACCTTTTGTATGTTGTACACTTAGTTATGCAAATAAAGATACTGAATACTGAATATTTTTGACAACAACTTAATTAAATAAATACTGTAGTTGTTTTGAATTCAATTTTCAGAGGAGCAAGATTTTTGTTGCGGAAGAAAAATGTAAACATGAATATTATGTTTTACACATTACAGCACATACACGATTATTATTTACTAGTTTTCCCGCCCGCGACTTCGTCCGCGCGGACTACTGTTTATCGCGAAAAAAGCATCCTATTTTCCACTGGGATAATAAAAACCAATGCAAAAGTAGGTATAGGATCAATGCTGTAGATGTTTTTTGACAGACTTGTTATTTCGTTTCCATAGCAACCGTTCCTTACAGCGAGTAGTCGACATTTTCCAGTCTTCCCGTGGAAAATTACAATTTTCCGGGATAAAAAGAATCCTATGTTTTATTTTAAGGTATATAACTCTTCTTCTCTTCGTTTCAAATTTCATAAAAATCCGTCGAGCCGTTATCGCGTGAAAGCTCCCCAAACAAACAGACAACGTTTCACTTTTATATATTGGTATAGATGAAGCGATACAGAGCTTTCTAATTTACATTAAAACAGACTAGGTGAATTTGAAGCCTCCGTTCCGATCTGTTTGTAAGTTTATTTAGTTTCTTATACAATTAAATATAGCAATACGAATGATATTGCAAAATTCCTAACTGAAGGACATCTGACAATATAAATAACAATTTTGATTGAGAAGTTAGCGGAGCTATTGGAATTCAAGAGAGCTTCTTGGGCTAAAGAGCACAGTTGGAATGCGATTGTAGCAAAATAAATGTAACTGTCCGCTAACGAAGTTAAAGATCTAATTTCACGTCCGATCCTAAAGTGTCGGGACCGCTCGTTATTCGTATCGGATAATGATTTCGGATCAAGCCCGAATTGGACGTTGCAAATCGGGCTCCGGCTACATCTCCAGAGACGTCGTCCCTTTTCAAAGGCCGTTACTTTTAGCTGTGGGAAGGTGCCCGTTCAACGGGGACCGCTACATTTACATTTGTTTAAAATGCTGTCTCGTCAGCCACATTTAATTTCGTGGCGAAATGGAATCATGCCGTCCATACCAATTGGTACAATGTGTTAATGCTGGAGATGTGTGTTGCCAGGCGCTTCAGTGTTACAGCCATTATTTGTGTTTGCAACACACTATTCAACATAACGAATCTAAGTATTTGTTTCTGATATCCTAGAAGAACATAGGATGCTTTTTTCGGGATAAACAGTAGTCCGCCCGGACGAATTAGCAGGAGGGAAAGCTAGTATATAATAATCGTGTGTGTGCTGTAAAACAATATTACAAAAAAAAACATAATATTCATTAAATGTGTAAAACATAATATTCATGTCTACATTTTTCTTCCGCAACAAAAACCTTGCTCCTCTGAAAATTTAATTAAATTAGAGTTGCCGCGAATACTCGCTATTATTCGGTATTCGGCATTACTCGATATTTTTTTGATATTCGTCGAATACCGAATAATAGCTAGTATTATTATTTTATAGTCTAAAATAAACTTTTAACGAACAAAAAAAACGAATGAGTTAAATTTTTTTTTTTATTATTTTCCTTAATAAAACAATACATAGTATCAATTATTATCTGTAATAATATGTGCCTGTGCCTATCATATTAATGAAATTAAATTAGTTAGGCTATTTAATTAATATTTAAAATCCAACAGAGGCAGATTGTGGTGCAAAAAAACTATTTTTTCTGCACGTTCGGGAGCAAGTTGGTTTCGCTTTTCGTCATAAACTAACAGTGGCATTCTTGGGTTGCTCTTGAGTAGGCTAGTTTTTAGTTCTTTTAGGCTGATGATTCTTCAAAACATGCCCAAAATAGTTTATGAGTTTCTGAATCGACATCCGTTCAGCTTGGGCAGCGTCAAAGTAAAAGTCCTTGTAGCGGGGGTCTAAAAATGTCGACAAGTAATATGTCTTCCTGAAGCATAGATCGTCCAAGTTAAAACGGGCTTGCATATTTTCTATTAACGCCTTTCTAAAATCATCAACGTGTGCAGTTTGTTGAATCAGCGCATCTTTTATTAGGTATCTGGTTAATGAAACAGTGCTAGGTATCACATCTGATATAGGTGCATATGTGGAACTCGTGATTTTTGTTATCTCTTCGAAAGGTTTTAAGAGCTTTAACAGATGTTCTATAACCTCCCACTGATCACTGGTCAAATTTTCAAAATTCACGCTCCTTGATTCTGAAATATACACCAAAATTGCTCTTTTTTGCTCAAATAGACGCTCCAGTAGGTAATATGTTGAGTTCCAGCTAGTTTGAATATCTTGAATCAGTTTATGCTTAGGAAGTTCGAGCTCAGATTGAATACTTTCAAGTTTTGTATATCCTGAATTATTAAAATATGTCACTATGCGGCGGGTACTAGTAAGAATTTATTTTATTGGAAAACTGTTATCTAATGCATTATTTATCACCAGCTGGAGAGTATGTATGAAGCAACGCTCTTAAGGAAGTAGAGTTTCCTTAACTCCTTTAACCATATTCGCCCCATCATCGAGAACAATCGCTTGAATTTTAGAGATGGGCATGTCCCATTTCGTTACACACTGTAACAGTTCTCTTTTGATATTTTCTGATGTGTGTGATTCAGGAAAATGAGCCATGTTTAGAACGGCATGATTCAGTTTAAAGTTTTCTGATATCCAGTGTCCTGTTAAACTCAGAAATGCAGCATTATTTACAGAAGAAGTCCAAAGATCGGTAGTGAATGCTATAGCTTCAGCCCTTTCTAACTCGTTTTTTAGTTTGCTAACCACTCTCTCATACATGTCTGGAATTATTTTCTCGGTGAAATATGTCCTGCCAGGAATAGTGTATTGCGGCAAAGCATTATTAATAAGACGTTTAAAGCCCACATGATGATCGACGATGGAAAGTGGCTCGTTGTCAATAGCGATCATTTCACCAATCAAGTAGTGATGCTTTTTGCTCGGCTATCGTTGATGTCCCAGAGCTTTTTTTTTTTCAAGTAGTTGTTTCAGTGACGGTTGCACCAAAGGCTGAATGGGCAACTGGGTGGATGAGGAAGTACTTGGAGATGATTCTGCGGGAGCATTATGTTGAGCATGACTACTTGAGCTTCCATAAATTTTACCATACTCATCTGGGTGTTTGAATTTCAAATGATTCTGCAAAGCCGTCGTTCCTGCTTTTTTTGGTGCTCTACTTATTTTTACACCACATAAATTACATTTTGCACTGTTTTCTTCCTCTTCAAAATGTAGCCAAACATGAGATTTTTTTCCTGGGTTTGGCATGATTGTTCTTCTTTTTAAGTAACACTTTAACTAATTAAGTATTCAAGTATTTAATACAATAGCAATTTTCAAATAAGTATAGAAAGTAAAAATAAAAAACGTCAACTGATGTCGAAAATCAAATTATAAATGCGTGCCGCCTACTCTAAACACAAGCGTATTGATTGAGCGGGAAATCCCCTACAATAGTAAACGCTGGGTAATACAAAACGGGGTATTCCCCGTAAAATATGTACAAGAAAAGGGTTGCCAGCATTTAAAAATTAAAATACTACATATATATGTAACATGAAACAGATTTCTTTAACTTTATTGTTTTCTTTTCTCACAACCTTAGAAGAAATTAGAAATATTTTTAATGTGCCTTATTTATGTCGAATAGTAATGTCGAGTTATTCGACTATTCGCCAAAGTGAATGGCGATTAATCGGTATTTGACTATTCGCTATAACAACTATTCGCGGCAACTCTAAATTCAATACAACTACAGTATTTATACGTTGTTGTCAAAAATAAAATCAAATACCCGTGGAAAGCTAGACAAAAACAAAAATAAACCGTTCCAATATTTCGTATACCTTGTCTTTTTACCCGACTGCACAGAGGGTTATATGTTTGGATTGTATGTATGTTTGTTTGTACGTTTCTTAGGATCGTCCTTCAGTATAAACGGCTTGATGAATTTTGATAAATGGGGTATCAATGGATTCGTCTTGAACACGAGAGTGCTATAGGATATACTAGCTTTCGCCTGCGACTTCGTACGCGTAGACTACAGTTTATCGCGAAAAAAAGCATCCTATGTTCTTTTAAGATATTTAATACCAATGCAAAAGTAGGTATAGCACCATTGACCCTACTTTTTTTAATAAGATCAATATTTAGCACCAACGCTCTTGATGTTTTTGACAGACTTGTTATTTCGTTTCCATGGCAACCGTTTCTTACAGCGATTAATTAACATTTTCCAGTTTTCCCGTGGAAACTTACAATTTTCCGGATTAAAAGTATCCTATGTTTTGAGTATTCATAAGGGTATAAACTATCTCCATTTCAAATTTCATCAAAATCCGTCCAGTCGTTATCGCGTTAAAACTCCCAAAAAAAAAAACAATTTTCAACAAACGTTTTCACTTTATAATAATATATATTGGTGTGGATGAAGTGTCAATAAAACCAATATGGCCCGGACGAAATCACGGGCGGAAAAGCTAGTATAAACATAAAAACAAATGGATTTACTATATATACTTAATAATATGTATAGTAAATCCATTTGATTTAATATACGTTTTCCAAACACTGTTTCCAAAAACCACGTAGATATTAATTAACATTTTGTTAACTTCTCTTTACATAATTGTTTATTTGTAACAAGAACTAGGGTATACTTGGAATTAAGCTTCAGTTTTTCACATAAATTAAACGTGCTATGACTGCTAAGTGTTATGAATGTTCTATCTCCTTTTATTAATCCGGATATTATTACTCGCCTAGAAGACGACGTGGCGGTTAAAAGGGAGAGAAGGATGAAAAAATTCATTCATTAGCAAGACAAATGGCAGAAAGTTATTTAGCAAATTCCGTTTCAGCTGAAGAAATTTTCATTTTCTGTTTCATTAGTAAAATTTAATCTTATTACGGGAGAGGAAAGAGAAGCTATATCTTGGAGGAATCCTCGTAAGGAGAGCGGAAAATGTTTCTTTTTCCACCGCTGTAAATTCGAACTGGGAATTAATGTTGGGAGTAAAACTTTGAAAAACCAGCAAAAGATGTTTTAAAGTTTTTACAACATTTTCGGAAGTAGGAACAAAGTAAACATGACAGCACATTTTAGTCATGAATGTTTCTTATGTTTAAAGTGTGTTCGTTGTAAATAGGACAATGTAGGTAACTCGATACTAATAGATTGATTTATTGAGTAGGTGTAGATTATAGATAACGGCGCGTCATGTTATGTTTAATTTTGCAATAGTCCTGTTTAATAACAAAACCAAATCTTATAAAATTTTCTTATAGATGTTAATAGATTTTATGATACGGCACACCGGAGGAATACGTCAGGTACGGACTCAGAGTGATAGATAATAGGGAAGGCTTTAATGAAAGCAATCAGTCACGGCGCGCTCTCACGACCTCAGCCACCACTCCCTGATCCATAGTGAACATAGAAACTCATATATGCACTGTGGCCCTCTAACCGACACTACAAAGGTCGCAGCATACTAACTCTCTCATATTCTACGGTCTGTTATAAACAATCTCAGTGAGAGATTCTGACACATTCAGTGAAAGTTCTCGTGATACTATCTCTATTGTGCTTGCTTCCATGACCGCATTATTCTCTCCACAGAATAATTAATAGTACAAACACTGAATAGTATGATGTCAAATGTGCTGAATATACGGTTAAAAAATCGATTCAAATATAAATAATTGTGTATTACAGTGGATACTCGAAAACTCGAATTTCAAGGGAAATGCTAAAATATTCGAGTTAATGAGTTTTCGACACAACAAAAATTTTCAATAACGATACCGGGTTCGGTCCTAGGCTCCTAAGTTATGTGCAGTTTTCCATCACTCCGTGCTTCGGAGGGCACGTTAAGCTGTCGGTCCCGGCTGTTATTGATTAGTAGCAGTCGTTAAGCCATGTCAGAGGCCCTCGGGCGGCTTGACAATTTCTGACATCAGAGGCCGGCTACCTCATACTGTAAGGTTCTAGTCGCCTAGCCTAAGTAAAAATGCTATTGAATAATTCCTATTTTACTACGGAAGTAAAGTTCCGTGAAACGCTGCTATTAAAATTGCTGATTTAAAGACTACATGTAAAGTTTTTATGTGATCGTCTAAGTTAAATGAACAGTTTGCTGAAAATTAACGTATTTGGTAAAAGGTAGTTCTGTTATATTTTTGGTTGAGCTGTTTTAAAGGAGAAACTATATAAATAAACATTTAGGAAAATATAGAAATTGTGTAAGAAAATGTGAAAAGCGACTAACTTGGATGTTGTCTTCACACGATGTTTGAAGACGCGATGTAACTCTCTCTTGCAGGGTGAAGGATTAGACCTCCGACTTCTGTTGGAATATGAAAAATTGCTGAGCGGTTTCTGAATAAATTCCCTATCCTAATAAAATAGATTATTGTTTATATAAAAGGTAATAGTTGTGTATTTAACTTCTTCAGATGGTTTAAGAAATATGAATATATGGTTTGTAGTATTTGAGTATAAAACATATTGTCATAATATTTATTAGTGTTTATAATTCACTTCCTTGGTCAATGTTAATCTTTTGTAAATGAGTAACTTTATTTTATGTATTTAACATTCATATGAAAGACAAACTTGAAGGTTAAATAAAGCGTTATTTATGATTTGTTTTGGTGTAATGACATATTTTGTCTGTTTCGGAAAATTCACAAGATTTTGTCGGTAATGTCTGTCTTGGAACTGTATGTCCAGTTCCGGTTAGATTCATGAACCACTCTCAACCCAACAAGTAAGTACCAGACTTGATTCCATTCGGTGCGGCCACTTGACGGCTATACTAGGCTACTTTAATATCCAGTAAACTGAATATTCGGTATCACTGTCTAGCCCAAAGCCTGCCGGCTGGACATACTTTTATGTAATTCCTCAGAGTGAAGTTAAATCATTATTTTTATTTACTGGGATGCCAAGAGTAACAAAGGAAGACAATTTCTTCCTAGTTAAATCATTATTTATATTGACAAGGCTGCCAAGAATCCATAAGGAAGATAATTTCTTCCTAACATAAATAAGAACCAAATCTTTCAGAATTCTCAAGCATTTTAAATGTTGCTTTAATGTAAATCCCACGTTGCGTGTTTTCCACGATAATATGTATATGATGTAATTCTCGCATGGGCTATTTAATGTGTATCAGGATGAAACAATCTCCCTTCTCTCAGCTATTTCATTAAATTATGAAATAATAACAATTACCTTCATAGTAATTGATTATAAAATATGTGTATTTATACATCTTTGTACCAAAACAAAAGGGGTTATGCATTCGTAATGTCTCTCATAGGAACATAGTATTTCAATCAAATTATTTATCATTAAAGGTAGGTATATAACTTTCCTCTTTAATATATCTGAACAAACAAAGACGAACAAAGTAATACTTTAGCATAATATAATATATGTCATTGTCAGTAATCAGAAATAACCACATTGTCAAATCATATAGTATATAAGGTTTTGTCAATTTATAATATATAAGAATTTAGCTGTATACTCTTGTATAATATGTGTCATCGTCCGTAAATTCGCAAATAATCACTTCGTCAAAACTTGTAGTATATAAGGTTTTGTTAATTTATAATACATAAGAGTTTCACTGTATGTAAATAACTCGTCATTTACATTATAATAAGATCCACATCAATAAATAGATATAAAAATCATCAACCATTTCCATAGACTTCCCCTCCCAGTATTCACAACAGTTATATTTCAATAATATATACGAAATCAGTTCAGGTTATCCGTACTCTATAAAAAATATGGTATCTACTTGTTCAATAAATAACCAACTCTACTTAGATCTGTTCTTCTTGTACATAAGCAACTTGTGGCTTATTTACTTAGATAATGTTACATAAAATCAGTTCATAAGTTTTTAGTTCTATTAGTATATATGTAATGTTATGGCTTATATACTTAATAGCGATTGAAGTTTAAAATATGGTACGATGTCCAGATCCATCAACAGTAAGATTTATACTCTTAGTTAAATTAGTTCAGTTGAAAATTGTATATCCTGAGTACAAAACAGTCATCGATTATAGACTTAGTTGTTATTGAATTTTAATTAGCGATTCATTTAAAATCATCATACACAAAGTGACATAGCGTTAAGCTTAGATACTTAGGTTAAATCAGTTAAGTTTAGAACTTTTTAATTATTCTAAGTATATAAACAGTCATCGTTTATGTACTCAGTTGTTATTTATAATTTAAATAAGGTAAACTGTTTAGGAATTGCAAACTCTGAATCTATCTTCTAGTTAATTATATGTTGAATTAAAAAGGTAAATCATCTAAAACCTTTGCACTAAGTAAATAAGTATCAGCTTAATACTTAGTTATTGTAATTTAAAACATGAGAGTTTTATTCAGAATCACGACAGCACCAAGTATATACTTAGTTATGTATTCCAGAATATAAGAATTTATCCAGAATAAACGATCAACACCAAGTTTTCTACTTAGTTATGTATTCCAGATTATAAGAATTTATCCAGAAAAACGATCAACACCAAGTTTTCTACTTAGCTTTGTATTTTTTTTTTGCATGTAGGCACGTCTTCACCTACTTTCTCACCTAACACTGCATCTAAATTCGCTTTACATATTGGACACGTATGTTGAAAAAAAATATACTTTAACACTTTATTTTAATAGTAAATAAACGCGAATTATTAATTATTTAAATCACTTGTATTTGTATATTTTTAATATGGAGACCACGTCGCGTTCTAATCTATTATGGCTTCTGTCATCCAGGTTTTCCCTTTTATATTGACTTGTGTTGGGCATACAGGGTCGCATTAAGTCATCATTTTTAATGAATAATAGACATATTTTAAAAGCTTTAAGTTTACTATATCATGTATTGTTATTTTAATTTGGTTTTATAAGTATTTTGGTAGTTATTTAATTTGATAGTTTATTATAATACTATACAAAAGATAATTAGTCTATTATCTTCTTCACTCTAAGGTTTTCTGGTAGTAATTCTATCTTTGGCGATAAGTCCGTTGATGGTACTTTTGATTATATTATTTTAGAAAGTACATAATACATATATAAGTTGATATTCTGAACAATATAATCATTCATTTAAAAGTAACTATTATGGATTAGTTTATAATCAGTGATTATTAATTATGTTTTGAGATATCTAATGTATTATTGGTTTTATGTTTTTTTTTACAAATAACATTTATTCGCTATTTACTTTGTCTTAAATCTGTTGTTCCTTTCCCACGGCTTTGAAAAATACGCAAAAACTTACTTAACTTTCCGAATGGTTTCAAGTGTTTTTAAACCTATACTAAATCAGATATCATTTGAAGTTTTGCCATTAAATTATTTATTTATTATCGTTTGAGTGTTTGTGTTTCTTTGTCCTGTTTGATATTATTTTAAATTATGGTCTACGTTACATGTTCCTTTGACAGGTAATCAATTTGAATATTTATAGGTTCCCATTAGTTTTTGACATTTTTGATCTCTATTTTGCGTTTGTGTAAATATTTTAGCACGTCACATTATTTTCATATTTATCGTTTTTAAGATTAGATTGCAATGTTTTGTTCAACAAAAAAAAAACATTGCTTTCGTTTCCTAAGGCTCGTATTAGATCCCTTACAATACGACAAACAAACAAGCAAACATTTTACTAACTTCGACTTACGGAGTCTGCTTTAAATACGAGTTAAAGAGTATAAATATGCCCGTGGACTGCGTATTTACAGGTTCAGCGGAAGGGAATGTTTTTTTATCTTACTGATGATTACCACTTAACGAGGCTAGAGTTATTGAGATTCCACTGTATTATGTAGGTAAGCATACTACCGAAAATACAATACCGAATTTGTGTATAATACCGAAAATACCAGTCCCTCAATTCCGACCAACTGAACTGACCATCTAGTTGTGCAGAATGGAACCCGATGAAGCATTTTTTCCAATCAAACCAACTGGTTGGTTAGATACTTAATTTGGTACGTCGTTTTGAAGAAATGTAGTATATTGTACTTTGTAGGTACTTTTGGTTCTGGAATAACACGTATGAGTTACTTTTAAATGAAATCACCACGCGGGCAAAGCTGCGGGTACAGCTAATTTTATAATATAATTATTAAATTCCCGAAAGTCAGAAAAAAGGGCGGCATATATGTACATGTTACAAACATTTTCAGAATTTGTACAAAAATATGAAAACGGAGCTTCAAAATCAAAACTATTCAATGAGGTAAGAATCAGTACTCACTACATAGTTTCACATTAGTCAGACATAAATTCAAAAACTGAAACCCGACTAGTCGGGTAAAACATAGCCCATGACACTCTTGCGATGAAGACGAAACTATTGATAACTCGCTTGTCAAAATTGGCCCAAGATTTTAGTTCGGACACATAACCCTGCCTTTGCTTCACCGCAGTCGGTTAAAAATATATAGCCTATCCTATGACAGTCTATACCTGAAGACAAATGATTGACACCCCGCTTGTCAAAATCAAACCAATAAGGGCGACGCTACGTGTTTTTTTTTTTTTAGTAAGTATTCTTGCTGTTGGCCTCTACCGGCCTCTACAGCGAACCGGGCTTGGGGGAATGCGCACTTAACTCGCCTGAGTCGGTATTAGTGTCAATAGCGATCCAGGGGGGCCTGAACTATGGATAAGAGCCTTTTAAGTGATTTAATAACTGTGGCGAATAAAAACTGACTAATTACAGGGTCATAGACCCTGCCAGTGGGGTCAGTGTCTGATTAATCGTGGGTTGTTTGGGGACTGGCTAGAGAAATCAATCGCTGCCTGCCTGCAATGCAGTAGCGATGTCATCATCTGGGTCGCTCAGGAAATCGCGCGGGCGCCGACGAGGAATTTCCACATAACCACATACATATATATACATAAATACATGGACTGTTAAACTCATTACCCTTCCCCTGATTCGCCATATTCGCCATATCTATTATTTTTCATGCGTTCTTCATTAAAGATTAGTTGTGCCCGCGGCTTGGCACGAGGGGTAATTTCTCTAGATTAAAAGTACTCATGTGCTATACCAGGACCTAAACTACCAATGTACCAACAATTTATCAAAATTCCTTCGGTCGTCAAATAGTTTTTATCGATTGCTCGGCATTTAATCATCGGATCGAGATACCATGTAATTCCACTTTTTAAGTCAAACCCTAAACTATCCAACCGTGAAAACTGCATTGCAATCGGACCAGTAGTTTTTACGTGATGCGCAAACAAACTTACAGACAAACTAATAAACAAACAAACAAACAGACAGACACGAATTTTAAAAATGTTTTTTTCTTGTTCAATATCTTACTACTTTAAGCACCCTAGACCATTTTTTTCTTAATTATCTTCATTGTACAGACATTCTCGTTCATAATGTTTTATTATAAGTACTAGCTGATGCCCGCGGCTTCGCACGCGTGTTCATTTCAAAAAATTAGAGTTCCATTTGAAAATTGCAATAATGAAAGCAGAGGTAGAATACTTAGTATCACAAACCAAAGATTATATAAATACAATGTAAGATCACAAACTAAGAAGGAGATACCGGTCTTTGTATATAGTCTCACTACGTTGTATATGGAACGTTACCATGGAAACGAAATCACAGAAGATCTAATAATCATTGACGTAGGAAATGCTCTATGCTAATAATACACGAAATAGTAACCGTAATTCAACTTCCTCGCGTTAAACAGAAATAAATACTATAGACGAAATGGTACGTGAGTATAAAACCTATAAACATAAACATTTTGTGTAAGAAATTGTTGTTGTTCTATTTGTCCAAATAAAGTACCTACTAATTTTATCTTTCTATATGACCACTAGAACTGTCAGAAATTGCAAAAAACTTTTGCCATACATTTAGTTTGAAATTACCTTAACCGTTGTAGCTACAGAAAACAAGATCGATTGGCATCATACAAAGTTTTTGTGTAAAGTGACCATTATCTTGCTGACTGTACATTTTTTCCAAAATCTGTGAATGCAGTTCAGAGGATCTCAAGAAGTTATAGACGGTCTCCTAGGTACGTTTTCCTGTAACTATAAAGGTTAAGGTACCTGTCCTTACTGTACCGTCTCAATATTCCACTTGAAAAATTCACCTTGTGTATATATATATATGTCCTTATATATACACATATATGTACCTATATACATTCTTCATTAAAGACTACTTCTTAGTAAATCTTTTAGTATGAAATTCTACATCCCTTTACTTTTATAAGCACAAGTTTTTCTTTGATCCATTGAAGAGATTGTCCAGAAGGAATTGACGACCATGCAACGGTTTATTTAGTGACACAATTACAACCATTTGCATTATAAGTATTGTGCCGCTCAAGTCGTTTGGTTAATTTTTTTAGCAAGTTCTAAATTATCTTTGATGTCTGCGACCCTTTTTACCTTTGACCCGAGTTTATTCAAAGGTCAAAAGGATTTGCTGTCCAGGGACTTCAAAGAGTTCAAACTATCTACAAGATACTCCGCCCATTGTATTTTACTAGCTGCCACTACGAGATTTTAAAAGCTACTTACATGCTTTTTATGGCTTTACGTGCCTTTTAGTATCTCTGTTTCAAACGCTTGTGGTAAATTATTTACTCGTATTAAATTATTTACCGAGCGAGAGCGAAGCGCGAGCGAAGCGTCTCCGTTTCAGCTTGGGAAAAAATGCTTTCGTATGTCCGGATCTCTGTTCGCCTCTACAGGTCGCAGTTCTCAACCGATCTAGATGAAACTTGGTATACAGGTTAAAAGATTTTTTTAGACGTCGGGGATTCTGGATTGGGAGGAACTTCCCCCAAAAAGGGTCAAAAAGAGGGCTTATTAGATCTGATATGGAGCGTTGTATTTTTATTTCAAATGTAGTAACTTAAATTGGCCTCATAAAAAATTGGTGAAGACCTGATGAGGATCTTCGACGTGATGAGCAGAATAGCTCCTCAAAATGCAGTAAATTTCTCACTTTTAGGTGTCTACCAGTGGAATCAGCTCTTTACCTATTAGGTAGGGATTGATGGAGCACCTTGGTTATTAATGTTAGTTTTACAATAAGGTAACTAGATGGCACTACTGTGCACCGCTAGATTGCTTGCAAAAAAGTTTGTAAGCGCAAGGTCTACAGCTCAAAGAGCCACTAGTTTAATTTTCATTTTATTTCTGTATTTTTTGATTTATACTTGATTATAGGTAGGAAACCTTGGCTTTTAAATCCACATATTTCATAGTATTTTCACTAAAAATTCAATTCTCATTATCATAATCAGCCTGTTCCATGCCCAGACCCATCGCTGGGACATAGGCTATTTCTGAGAACTAAAATCACAAACACTTTAAGCAAAGTTGAATGGTTTTATTTTTATATGCAAAGCTTGTATTGCACTGTCTTCGAGTTTCCAACTACACTGTAGTTTTAGTGAGATAGTGCCATCGCAAAAGCTGAGAAGTTTTCTAAATCGGGTCACTAAATAGCTTTGTGCTAGCTTCGGTTAAATTACCCAATCAACATATAAAGTGGCTGCTGAGTAAATGGCGTTCAGATCCAGTCAGCGGAGATAAATTAACGTCTCTGATTAGACGGCAGCTCTGCTTAGTAATGTCACCATTGTTAGCTGCGCGAAGCTCGTCTCATTGTGATGATGGACGCAGACTTGCTTGAGTAACTAAGATAGGTACGAATGAAGATCGCATCGTGAACAGTAGCGCAATACAATCAGGTGGGCTAAAAGGCTTGCATAAAGTCGGACACGCTGCCATGACAAAAACATGTAGGCACTCTGGCTTACAAATCTGCCATTCCCATCTATCTTCTCGTGTATCAGCCTACTTCAACCCACTGTTAGGTGTACATACCATACACACACAAAATTAATTTGTTTGCCAACAGTGCTGTCACAGCGCAGCGCAGATCTCGTTACCCTTTTATCCACCAGTAAAATTGTCGTTCTACCTCCTTACATTGCTTTCATATTTTGAAGATGTTACAGGGCCTTATACGCTGATCGCTATACACTAGTCTGTTGTCTATAAAAATATAATGGATCGTGCGGGGTCGCAGGGTGAGATGTGTGAGGGTACGTAGGTCTGCGGGAAAACGATAAACAGGTTTGCGATCGTGAGCTATTGTGTTTCAGCGATTTTTCCTGTTGCCACCCAAGTATGAGCATATTTAACCTTGAAAATATATATTTACTCAACTTTATTTCAAAAATACGTAGTCCAAAAATGTTCATCGGCTTTGTAGTTAGACCGCTACCGAGTCGATGTGTTAATTTGAACCCTCAGGGGCAAACACTTAGGTGGAAAAATAAAAGCTTTTGGATTATATAGTACTAGCTTTCCCGCCCGGATGGAGTCGCGGGCACGGGCTACTTTTTATTGCGAAAAAAGCATCCTATGTTCTTCTAGGATATTGAAAACCAATGCAAATGTATGTATACCACCAATGCTCTTGAAGTTTTTTGACACACTTGTTATTTCGTTTCCATGGCAAACGTTCCTTGCAGCGAGTAATCAACATTATCCAGTTTCTTGTGAAAACTTATATTTTTCTGGGATAAAAAGTATCCTTTGTTTTATTCTAGGGTATAAGCTATCTCCATTCCGAATTTTATCAAAATCCGTCCAGCCGTTATCGCGTGAAATCTCCCCAAACAAACAAAAAAAATAGCAGACAACTTTTCACTTTTATATATTGGTATAGATGAAAGCTTTCCATTAATTAACAAAAAGCTTGCGAACAAAAATGGGCAAATGGCGAGTCGTGCCTCGCATATTCAGGGTTCAAAGACCTTGTTTCTATTGCATTAAGATTAATGTTATAAACCGCAACATTTTGTTGTCTGTTACTAGAAAAAAAATAAACCAATAAAAAAAAATGACCAGCTGCACCCCGCGGTTTCACCCGCGTGGATTATGATGGATGATGATGATGATGAAAAGTAGCCTATGTGAGAAAAAGTTCCCGTGGTCCACCCAGGTGAACTGAGCAGGTGGACCACGACCAATGCCTGGTGTTATTCAAGCTTTCTTCATTCCAACAGCCGTTTGAGAGTGAAGTATAATAATTATGATGATGATGAAAGTATCCTATGTGTTATTCCAGGGTATAAGCTATCTCCATTCCAAATTTCATCAAAATCCGTTGTTCCGTTTGAGCGTGAAGGAGTAACAAACGGAGACACATATACACAAACACACACACAAACACAACCAAATACAAACTTTCGCCTATTCATTAAGCCGTTTAGGCTGTAGGACAAGCCTAAGAAACGTACAAACACACAAACAAACAAACATACATACAACTCAAACACATAACCCTCCTTAGTCGGGTAAAATGAATTACATAAATAACTTTAAAATGATTCTGTTGGTTGTAAAAAATAGCAAATATTAAATCGTAATCGTTTTGCATCATAAAAATGTAAACAGACACACATCGAATAATTATTCTGCATTTCACCGCAATCAAATAAAGTACAGAAATATCCGCATTTTAAGCTCGGGTCCACTCATTGTCCACCGTAGGCGATTTTACAAATGGCAGCCCCATCCGTATCGCAGCGGATAACGGACGCGGTAATTACCGCTCGGATTTTATTTCCCATAGATATCACGAGCTCTGAGCACAATGGAAACAATGGCGACTTCCGATTAATCGAATTAAGCGATTATAACGCGCTCTCGATTTCCTCGTTCTTTTGGTGGTCGCCGCACGGCTTTATTTTCCTTAATGGCTTTTTATTCGTCAACAAAAAGTACCTATTGTTTTTATTCTTTCAACAATATTTAAGTTGAGTGCTTGCTTGTTTTTCGTATGACATAGGCAGTGCTGGCATCTGGTGTCAGTTTGTCAGGCCGCCTGAGTACCTCTGACAAAGCTTGACGACTGCTATTAATCAATAATAACCAGAACTAAAACATTAACGTGCCCTCCGAAGCACATAGCGATGGAAATTAACACATAACTTAGAAAAGTCATTGGTGCGGAGCTGAGGATCGAACCTGGTGTCGTTAAATTCTATATTAACGCGCACAAGTATACCGTTTAATAATAGCTTTTTGACCGCCCGCTGCGCCTTGCGATATAAAGCGCGCCTTCTATGGTAGGTATACTGGCGGCTTTTGGCATTATTGCCAAGGTTATAGAAATATAACTAAAATAGGTACCTATTACCACAGATTAACAGTCTGATAATCTGTGTGATAATCTGTCTTCATTTTTACCCGACTAAAGCTAAGCAAGGGAAGGGTAATGAGTTTAACAGTCTATGTACGTATGTATGTACTCGTATCTATGTATGTGGGTGTTCCAGCATAGCATCGCCCCTTTGGTTCGATTTTGATAAACAATGTCATCATAGGCTATAATATATTTGTTTACCCGACTACGGTAAGGCAAAGGAAGGATTATGTATTCAAAATAAAAACTTGGTTGTTGAACTTATGTCTAGTTTATTTATTAGATGTACTTTCATTTCGTTGACGATAAGCTAATCAGTGACGATAACATACAAATTGTCAAGAACATGCAAATACATTAAGAATTTCTCTAAACCCATCGAATATTACAAAGTACCAGCACTACACTAGCAACCGATACACAATTTGTAGCGATTCAAGCCGTGACAGCTCAGACGCCGCCCTAGACTAAATTTATGTTAAATCAATAACCGCTTCCGATATTAGTTAGCAATAAACAGTAGATTTCAAACTACAAGCCCAGAAGCTCGTTATTCATATTGCAAGTTGCACTAAATGTTCGACTATTCGCCGATTTAGGTACAAATTTTGCCGGACCAAGTTTCCCATTAATCTGACTGAAAGGGTTTTTATCTGGGTTTCGATCGACACGAACTTTGCTTTCGGGTTGCATTGCGGATATGAGTTTTGTTGAAACTATCGTCAAAGCTAACAAGCAATGTCTGTCTACGCATGAGCCCAGCTACGAGGCATCCCGCCGCCACACTACGAGTACATGCTGGCACTCATATATATAGGGGCTCCAGCGTCGACCGCGCACACTTGCCTCTGCGCCGCCCTTTTGTATTGAGATCTTAATTAACCATATTTTATAATATCACTACCAAGGTACTCTGTGCATCGACCTAGGTTTCGAGCGTATCTGACGCTCTTCCTCAGGAGTTCACGCCGCGAGATCCCGACGCGCACTGCGGGCTGCGGCCCGCTAAGATACATAACCATATTTTGTTTATTGATTATACTGCACCTTTTATACAGTCCATTCTTTTATTCTCCATCCACCAATAATTATACGCTTTATATTAGCTTCACTTGTATGTTTGTATATTTGTATGTTTGTAACCAACTCCTTTGGACGCTATTTTGACCCACTTTAAACGGTCAGATTTCATTCAAATTTTGCACACCTGTCAAAGACCGAAACACGCTTTATATAGAAACCCAAACTAAAAAATAGAAAATAAATTTGAATAGTGTAAATAATAAAAAAATGTTTCATTTAAAAAAAAGCGTGGGGTGCTTTTTAAGATATCATCGAAATGATAATCCTTCTTCTCATATCTGTCAATGAAATATTTATAACTATTGACCCATGCACCTCACGATTTTTTTGATATAAATCATTTTTTTATTATTTACTCTATTAAAATTTATTTTCTATTTTTTAGTTTTGTTTTCTATATAAAGCGTGTGTTTTAGTTTTTTTAACTTTTTTTTTTAACAATGTCTGCAATGATATATTTCAATCACCTAAGTCACGGTTCACGGTCATAGAAATGACAGTAAATGAAATTAATACATGCTAACCTACCCCTCCTCTCCAAGATTATCTTCAGGAACGATTTGAATTCCTACATTCTTCAAATCTCCGCTTCCTACGGTCTTCAGAAAATCTCTTTCTAAAGATTCCTCAGACTAAAAGGTCGTACTATGATAAGTCTTTCGCTGTACAAACAGTACTTCTGCAGAACTCTACCGGTTACTGTAAGAAAAGTTTCAAATATCAGGTTAAGAATTTGTACCTGTCGTCATTGTATTTTTTTAATATGGGCTGAAACTATCTTTACCGCATGTATTTATTCGGTATCTTTTACCTTCCCTGGAATGAAACATAGGATATTTCGTATTATCATCCATCATCATTTTCCACGCGGGTAAAACCGCAGGGCACAGCTAGTTATTCTGTAATAAAATTACAACTGAATCTGAAAAAATAGACACAAACTATTCACAGACTTTGGTCAGAGCGCGCGGCGCGCGGCGCTGCGGTGTCGGATGCTTTGTATTTTTTCTGCATCAACGGTTGTTTCAGTTAACAGTATTACGTGATAAATGGTCGGTGGACGGAACGTGAAAAACCCGGGCTGGGTGAAATCTGTACCTATAAATACCATGTGAAAAGTAATGGTCTGGTAAATGGCGAAGTTTTAGGTTATGTGTAGCTACTAACTACACTTAACTGAATACAACCTTCATGACAATAAATTTTAATGACTATAAATTGGTTAACCATTCCATTATATTTAACTACGGTTCTAAGTCGATCGATGCCATACAAATTAGGACGATCAAACTTTGACGACCGGTTGGTTGAGTAATCAGTGACCCTGACTGCGAAGTCAACCAACGGTCGCGGGTTCGAATTCCGCAAGGTGCAATCATTTGTGTGATAATCAGAAATGTTTTTTTCCGAGTCATGGATGTAATATTCGTATCTAAGTATTTTTATCCGTTGTCTAGTGCACAGGGTATCCTAATTTGGGGCTAGGTAATTGGTGTGAAATGTACCAAATATAAAAATATAATTATACTAATAATGTATGCGCAATAATACGACTTTTCTTAAATTGCAAAGCTACATAATTATTATGATTGAATTAATCGCTTTGGTTATTGCTGAAAACGAGTTTGGGTCTCCACAGCCTCGCCTCGAATAATAAAACCTCGGATGCCTAAATACACTGGCCGGAAAGAAACAGGGTCGGCTATAAAAAATGCGATTACTTTTAAAATATTTGAGTATACCTTTTAAATTAAAAACTAAATTAAAGTTTATTTTATTACAAATATGAGAAGTAAAACATTTTTATTTCATTTTAAAAAACTTCAGTTGTATGTATGTATCTATCTATGTATCTATGTATTTCTGTCTGTCCTGGAATCTTGCGACTCAAATTTCGAGCACTTTCCGATTAGCTATCCTGCTGAAACTTTCAGGATAGCTCACAAGTCAAAAAGCAAAAAAATATATGTGAAAAGGCAATAAGAAAAGAAGGTTCGTAAAGGTTTTTCTTTTATTTTTTTTAAATATTATACTAATTGATGATTGTATTAAATTAAAACCGTAACATAATATAATAATTAATTTACTAGCAAACATCGGCTCAGAAATCTAGTGGAAAGCATGCCAATCCGTATAACAGCTTGTATTAATAGCTTGTGGTGGTAACACAAAATAATTAAATGTGTGGAATCTAGTGAAAAATTGACATTTCTAGTTATCCTACTTTTATTCAGGATAAACTTCATAATTTTGCACTTCTGTTTGAGCACTATATAACTGCCTATAATACAGTCTTTATTTCATAAAGGTACTCGTAGTTCCACTGTGTTTATGCATACAATTTTTTTCTTCTGTGGTTTAGGTACGGACGCGTACCTCCAACCTTGCTCGAATACCGACCAGCACAGAGTAACTTTTATTTAAGGATACCGACAGTGGTTCCTAAAATCAGTGGATGTCGCCATAGATAATAACACTATACGCCATTTTAAATTCGTTTTATATCCATGTTAAAGTTCCCCCACCGCTAGATGGCGATGCGTGAAAAGTTTTTGAGGCTACTCGGATGCGAACCTGGGATTGACGGCACGTGAGTTGGTTACTGACACCACTGTGCCACGAGGGATCTAAGATGCTGGCCGAAAATTGAATGTCCGCTTCTGTCTTACTGCATATTTTTACACTTTGTTTGTAAACAATATTAATTAAAAAACTACCGTCGGCAAAGCATTGCTTTGCTTTGCAGCGGCATCTATCTGGCTTAGTAAACAACCTAATTTAAACATGTTGTTCCTCCGCCACACACTTTCCGTATATATATTTTTCGTCCACGATTGTTGTCAGTTTCACCCCCATGCTTCACCGCCGCGCGCTCGCCGTGACTGCACGTGATCACGTGACTCATATTTACAATCTACTGTGATGCTAATTTTAATAATGTAGTTAGTTGTAGTTACAGTTAGTTAGGTAGTTGTTAGTTACTTACCTTCATAAATGTCTTTTACCTAGGTGTAATTAGCTTAAGGGAGAAGTTAGGTATATTGTAGTTTAAAAAGTATATGTTCCTATTTTAAAATATTACTTATAATTATTTTAGTTAGACCAAGGCCGAAGTAACATATTATAGATACATATCAATATTACCTAATAATTTCCGTGTTTAAAATAAGTCATTTAGGTTTGTAATGCGAATCATCTTCGGCTTAAAAAGAACTAATTTGTAGATTCGGGTATTAGTATCTATATACTATTTATCTATGAACCTATAGTCAGTTCGCGTGCTGTCAAGACATGTCAACCCTAGCAGTGTCAGCGCGCCCGCCGTGTGACACCGAGCGAGCAGTTCTGTGTTATATGCGCGGTACAAAATGTCTTGCACTGACAAATCTATTTACGATCGTGGGTATATTTCGTTAGGTATTTAGGCGATTTAGTGATTCTTCTATACGAATCACTCCCTTAAAAAAAGCGTAAATACCTACCGAGATATTAACCACTATCAGAGATGATAGAAAGCAATAAGCCGTGTGAAGGTGAGATTTTTCGTAAGTACCTATTTAATTACAAAAATTGGATTGAGTATACTTGTATCAATAGTATGTGCACTTGTGTTGTTTTGTTTAATTTTATTTGCTACTAGTTTTCCCGCCCGTGACTTCGTACGCGCGGACTACAGACTTCGTACGCGCGGACTACAGACTTCGTACGCGCGGACTACAGACTGTCTATCGCGAAAAAAAGTATCCTATTTTCTTCTAGTTTATTAAAAACCGATACAAAAATAAAAAGCAATGCTCTTGATGTTTTTCGACAGACTTGTTATTTCGTTTCCATGGCAACCACAGACCATTCTGTGATGACAACCGTGCCTTACAGTGAGTAATCAATATTTTCCAGTTTTCCCTTGGAAACCTACAATTTTCCGGGATAAAAAGTATCCTATGTTTGATTCTTGGGTATAAGCTATCTCAATTCTAAAATTCATCAAAGTCCGTCTAGCCGTTATCGCGTGAAAGCTCCCCAAACACACAAACAAACAAACAGACAACGTTTCACTTTTATATATTGGTATGGATTGGCACTAAACACATCTTGATCCTTAGTACTAATTCTATTTGGAGCATCACCACAGAACAAATAATATGGCATCAGTCTAATTGTCTTTACGGAACAGAGGCCTCGAGTAGAACAAAAGATCCTCAGTTTACTGTTTAAATGCTTTAAGTTCTGCCTCAACATACGTAGCAATTGTTTGTACTGTGTTGACAGGACTTTTAAATTAAATAAGTACACTAGCTTTTTCTTCACTAACTTATTCCGTTGTGGTTTTGTGTGCATGAATGTACAATAAAGTATGTAAATAAATAAGAAGTTTAGCGAACTGTTGGGCTTTTTTTCTTTTGTTGGGGACTGAAATGCGGGTTTGAACTTCGAGTTTGCGAGAGACTGGTGCGCGTCGATATTTCACTCTTTAAACAAAGTTATGCAATACGGATACTCCATTGTACTTATTACAATTTGTTAATCTTGAATTTTCACACCCAAAAACATTTTTGCACGGCTTTTTTTGTAATTCCACGTACCTACGTACCTTTACCTACCTACTTACATAATTATATATTCGATTATGTGCAAGTCATATACTAAAATTCTTGTGTGGAGAAGTTAACTTTGCAGGTACCTAAGCAAGCGTTTGTGTGGTTGTATTGATGTATCTGATATAAAAAGATAAACAAGTTTCTGGGTGATTATTCGAGGTCACGATTTTTGTCTTATTCCTCTGTCGTATTTTTTTATTTGACCAAAAAATGTATGCTCCCATGAAAGTAGATTTGTTCGGAAACATAAATATTGTTTTAAATCATTCGGAAAATAAATAACTTTTTAGTTTTTGTGTTCAGAGAAATCAGAAATTGACGACAGAGGAATCGAAATAGATATAAAAAAACAAATAAAAATAAAACTCCATAATTTTTATTGATTTATCAAACTTAAACCTAAAGAATGTACTTAATTATTCTTGGAATCATTTTTTGTACTTATTATAATTTTAATACATACGTATCGAATTCACTCATTCATTCATTAATTCATCGTGTCAATAAGCTCTTTTTTTATTGTTATTAGATTTCTTTGCTCCAGTATGTAGCCACCTCCATGGCCTTACCGGGTGCCTCAATCAGATCTTCTCGGGTGCAGGTAGTCGGGACTTGTCATTGAAGTTGGAGCTGATGAAAGTTGGGTAGTGTGACTCCGGTTAGAGTAATTGGGTAGATTAATTGTGGTAGAATAATGAGTCAGCCTAAGACACTGTGTTACCGTATCCTAACTGTTTCCGGGGTACGCCACGAGGAGGCTTCTTCTATGCAGATAACCTCCTTCTTTGAAGCCGGTTAAAAATAATGTATGAGTCACTAATTAATTGCTTCTTATTTTTACGGTAAATAATAAAAAGTATAACATTAAAAGTAAAAAAAACCTATTAAAACTGTTTTTTTTTATTCTACTGTCCATTTATCCACAGGAATAAAGGATACAGGAATATGGAAAAATAAAAAAATGCTGATGGTTCATAATACATGGTTGAAGTGTGCTCCAGAATAATGAGAATTTTATGGCGGACACATCTTTTTCCTCAGCTATAATAATAATATTGTAGGTTAAAATTATTTGTCAAATTTTGTTAATGTCACAATTTATTCTCTAGTGATGTAGTCACTCAACATATTGAAAAATTTGACTGATTTTAAGACATTATCATGTTTTCATGAAAATGGAGTACGGATACGACAGAGTAGTCAGACTCATGAGCTTCATTATTTTTTTGTAAATAATTATAATCAGTTATACAAAAACCGATATTTATCCCAGTTAAATACGTATATAAGCCAAGCTACCTCTGAAAAAAATAACTACTGAACTAAAAAGGTTCATTGTAATTAGCCATTAGTTCATTGTAATTTTGTATTAGTTTGTTATTTGTCCGGGAGGAGGGGGGGAGGGGGGGGACATCGAAAATCGGGCCCACGAAGAATCACCCTTCTCATTTGCGAGCAACTAACTATATTATTCCGAACATGGATGGAATTACTATAATATTAAACATTAGAATATTGTCCATATATCTTAGATACATAAAAAAAAGACGATCACAATCATCTCTAATTATTTCTGTATTAGTTTGAATGCTTTGTAGTTTTGCGCAGTAAGAGCCAAGCTAATCCCAGCAGTTGCCAATAGTTAGCTCAATTTACTCCACGAGCTGGCAACATTTCTATTTGGATGACAACGCTTATTCCTAAGCCAAGATTCGTGGTTAAGTCGCATTCATGAAAGACCTTAATTTAAGCTAACTATCGTTCGATATTTAAGAGTATCAATGTTGGATATAAGCACTATTCAATAATTAATGTGGTATAGAATTGTAAATTATTAAGCTTTTGATTTTCAAAGCCCGTCCGACACGGCTTTAAGAGCCTAAACGAATTAAGATAGGGATTTCAAATTCATATAGGTAATCTTTACTTATAAATGAGTAACTTGACTTTAATAATCATCGCACAGGCCAAACCGCTAAAGCTATGAACTTGAAATTTAGATAGGAGATTCCTATCATATTGAATCAGTAGGATAAGAAGTGATTTTGCGAAATTCATTGTTAGTTTTTTTTTGTCATTATACTTAGAAACATTAAACGTTTCTAAAATATCTTCAAACAAAACTAGCAATGTGGTATGTCATCAAATATTTTCATAGGGGCTGAAAATCTGTATTCAAAGTTTTGGTGGTAAAAATAGATAAATCCACGTACTTATCTCCAAAACAGTTCAGGTTACAGATTTAAAAGTTTCAGAATTAAGACTTTCTATTGCAAACACAGAAAAGTAATATCAGCGTTTCCGTTTCACGAAATCTATTCAAGTATCAATTGGAATATATACTTACGAACTAAGAAAAAACGATTCAGGATTTTACACAGATAACTAAAATAGGAAAATAGATACTCTGAAATCCGAATTATTTATCAAAAAACTTAATGATACTGTGCTGTAAGATAATACAAATAATAGTGCGCCTATTTTATTTTAATAATCATTCCCCAGTTATAGTTATATAAGATAACATATAAAAATATGTACATTAAAAAAACTTTTATTTAACTTCACTTGTATGTATGTATCTATCTATGTATTTATGTATTTATGTCTGTCCTGGAATCTTGCAATTAAAATTCCAGTACTTCCCTAAATGGAAGGCTGAAACTTTCATGGTAGCTCACAAATCGATGACAACGCAATAAAAAAAATAAGAAGAAAAAGTTAAAAAGTGACAAAGCATTTAAAAAAAAATAGGTACGTATATAATTTGTGCTTTTTATTTGGAATTTTCGTATAAACTCAAACTTGACTTAGATGCTTTGTTCGAAATTCAAGAATAAACCAAAGGACCCTGACGTTCGTACTTCTTTCTTTTAGCGGGCCTCGTGGCACGTCACGGGTAAACAAAAAAGTTTCGAACGATGGATATTCGTACTTTTCATCATCATTATCATCATTCACGCAAGTGAAACCGTGGAGCGTAGCTAGTAATAAAATAAAAGTAGTTCCGCAGGCCAAAAAATATTTAAAATGATCATCATAATGTCGGTCCGGGCTGTTATTGGTTGATAGCAGTCCTTAAGCCACGCCCAAGGCCCTTTCGAGGCTTAACAAACTCTGACACCAGAAGCTAGCACTACCTCAACTATTACAAGCAAGCAATAATCATCATCATCGTCATCTGTTCTGCCGGAGAGGGTCCACTTCTGAGCACAGGCTCCCCATCTACTCCACAAAAATGAACCTATTTTTTTTTACCAGACAGCGCATCGCAAAGGACGGTAATGTATTTATAAAATTATGTATGTATCTTTGTGTCTGTTACTTTGTGGCGCTCTAACCAACCAAACCAAACTTGTGATCAAATTTTGATTGATCAAATTTGATCAATCCAAATTTTGATGATTCTTACGTCAACCGATTATCACTTAAGACATGACAGCAATCAAAATTCAATATGGCGACAACCAGACGCCATATCGCGAAAAAGAAAAAAAAGTCGACGATTAAGTGGGTGACACTTTTGGCGTTAAATTGACTTTTGGCTTCAGTAGTGGCGTAGCTCTTATTTACGTAGGTACATCTTACTACTTTAGATAAGTTAATGGAGAGAGTACGGTACGTAGTTTATTGAAAGTCTATTTAATGCGGGCCCAGTAATTTTCTATTAGCATAATAGTAGATAGTACCTAGTCTTTTGTTTCGAACACAGACACGATATTGTTAAAACAGTAGGGAACTAAGTTGTGACGTGAATCGTCTCTTTAATTGGTTGCATACGGGGTACCATGAGTAAAAGTAAAAATGAAACGGAAATGGTTGTTACAGTGCGACGGATGTGACGTACCTACTAATTATGACGTACTATAATAAAATGCAATAATTGAAAAATATATAAAGATGCCTGCCGAACAAGTTCAGGTTGGCACAGAAATCGTACTTGTGATAGTAAAACAAATGAATATCAGAAAAACAATTGAATTTCGGGAGAAATGACAGGTGTCAAAGTGATAGTTCATGGGGGAAGGTGAGGAAAGGTGGGGAAGGAAGTGACAGTTGAAGGGGAAAGGGTAGGGAAAGAGCGAGGGAAAAGTAGGGAAAAGGCGGGGGAAATAAAGGAGAAGGACATATAACAACAGTCAAATTGACAGGTGACAGCTGACTAACCTCAAACATCCAGTATTGATAGCAGATGTCAAAAATTACACAGTTCACGGATTTATCGGAAACTATTTGTAGTTACTATAGGCAATAAATTGCCCTATAGTTAAGTCATCATCATCATGTCAGCCCTTAAAAGTCCACTGCTGAACATAGGCCTCCCACAAAGAGCACCATGACGAGCGATCTTGTTCCACCTCCATCCACTGACTTCCTACGATGGCTACAATGTCATCGGTCCATCGTGTGGGGGGGTCTCCCCACACTTCGCTTGCTTGTTCGTGGCCGCCATTCGAGAACCTTTATTCCCCAGCGGTTGTCGGTTCTGCGAACTATATGGCCTGCTTATTGCCACTTCAACTTGCAAACTCTGAGTGCTATTTCGGTAACCTTGGTTCTTCTACGGATTTCCTCATTTCGGATTCTATCACGTAGTGAAACACCGAGCATAGCTCTCTCTATTGCACGCTACGCAACTCTGAGCTTGTTTATGAGACCAATAGTTAGCGACCACGTCTCAGTGCCGTATGTCATCACTGGCAATACGCACTGATTATAAACTTTCGTCATGTGTCTCTGCGGTATGATAATACAGTAAATACAATAATAATGTAATGATAAATAATGATAGTTCAGTAAGACTGCTTAATTGCTCATTGTTTATATTTATATATCACCTGTCATTTTTGACATCGCCTGTCATTTTTGTAATTTTCAGTCATGTTTGACATTGCCTGTCATATTCGTCATCAGCAGACATTTATAACATTGACCGTAATTGTGACTATGCCTGTCATCTGTCAATACTGGATGTTTTGACGTTGTCATCGGTCAATTTGACAGCTGTCAACAATTTGACGACCGGTTGGTCTCGTGGCTAGTGATCCTAGGTACGTAATCAAACGGTCGCGGGTTCGAATCCTGCAAGGTGCAATCATTTGTGTGATGAGCAGAAATGTTTGTTTCCGAGTCATGGATGTCATAATATTCGTATATATGTATGTTTATCCGTTATCTAGTACCCATAGTACAGGGTATCCTAGTTTGGGGCTAGGTAATTGGTGTGGAATTGTCCCGAATATATTATATTATTATTATTAATTTGTCTCTGCATTAATACCAGAAGACCAGAATTACGAAGAGGTAAAACGTAAGTCTGTAAGAGGATAGAATTTTCGATCTCTACTCCTCTCCCAATATTTGATTAGAAATCTGTGCTTGAACACGCGAAAAAACTGCAATGTGTCTTCTATCCAAAAATAAAAACTTTTCAGTTCTCATTCGTCACAAAAATAACAGGCTAATATTTATTCTGACGAAAGCGGAATCTGACCTAAGTGAACCAAATATAGGTGGGGATGGGACAATAAGGGCGGGGATGAGTGGGTATTGGTGGAGATTGGTGGGGATGGGTGGATAGTTGATGTGTGGGGATGGTTAGGGATTGGTGGGGTTGGGTTGGGTTGGGTGGGGTGGGGATAGTTGGGAATTGGTTGGGATGTGTAAGAATAGGTAGGGCAATTCGGTATAATTCGCGATTTGTACCTGGCGTAGACGTTTCTCGACAAACAAACGGCCGTGCGCCCCGACACAGACCTACCCGGTTTTTTGAATTAGAGTTAGGAACGGGATATTGACTATGAATATTGTCTTTGAGATACCGATACAATAGTAGATTACTACAATGAGCGGGAAGTAACTTATTAGTAGTAGTAGCACTACTACTAGTTAGTAGTACGTATTAGATTGGAGGCCGAGCTTTTACGAGGGCTCTAAAAACTTGAGTGATTCAAGAAGTCACTTGAGCGACAAAGTAATATCACAATTGTCCACCTAACCGATACCAATGCGGCACTATCCACCCCAATATATAAAAGTGAAATGTAGTCTGTTTGTTTGTTTGTTTGTGGAGTTTTAACGCCAAAACGGCTGATCTGATATTGATGAAACTTTGTAAATAGGTACTGTACTTTGTACAAAAAAGAGACCAACATAGGATACTTTTTATCCCAGAAAATGGTAATTTTTCACGGGAAAACTGGAAAATGTAGATTATTCGCTTTAAAGAACGGTTGCCATGGAAACGAAATAATAACAAGTCTGTCAAAAAGCATCAAGAGCGTTGGCATTACACTTTTGCATTGGTTTTTAATGTCTTAGAAGAACATAGGATTTTTTTCGCGATAAACTGTAGTGCGCGCGGGCGAAATCGCGGGCGCTTGTTAAGCTAAAAAGCTTGTTCTATATATAGGAAATGTAAAGCATCAACAGTATCGAGCCGTCGGTATTGGAACTAGACTGAATACAATATTTTCGAAATTGTGGTATTTGCGATTTTTTATATATTATTTTAAAGTTGTAAGGAATACACTTACTGTTCATAAAAGTGTACTTACTCAGTAATAACCAGTCTAGGTCCTTTGCCCACAAAAGATATGTTGGGTCCCGCATAAAATTTGCATTGTAATGGGAGTAAGTTCAAGGTTTAGCGGTAGAGATAAGGTTATTATGTAAATATTGTTCTATATTTTGTACGTAGGCTTTCTTTGCATTATACCACTATATAGTTCATACTTCGTGTTATCGTATCTTCGCGCGTCGTTGAGTTGTCTGCAAAAGGCCCTTATTCGCTAAGATCATTCACACTCGTAACGCGTCGCGTTTTGGAATCGTTCGGCAAATTACGAACAATTCCACTTGGGCGGCGCGATACGTGGCCGAGTGTTCATAGTGAATAAAAGGGACCTGATCTTACACTTACACTGCAACACTTACTTTTTCGCAATTATTACCGTGTTTTCTGCTCACTTTAGGTTAATAATTTACGTTATTTAATAAGAAATTTTATTTTAATATTACCATTCTACAGTACCACTTGCTGAGGTTTATAATTTTGGTAGGACTATAACGAGATGAGCAGGTCGTTTTTATGATGGTAAGCGCATACCTGTAGTATATCTCAGAACACCAGTAATTACGAAATTGGCACCTCCCCCTTCCCCCCTTCTGTACAACTTAGTGACGAGATGAGCAGGTCGTTATTATGATAGTATGCACCAACCTGCAGTCCCTCCCAGAACATCAGTGATAATTCCGAAATAGGCGCCGACCCCTTCCGCCCTTCTGTACAACTTAGTGACGAGATGATCAGGTCGTTCTTATGATGGTAAGCGTTAACCTGCAGTCCCTCCCAGAACATCAGTAATAATTGCGAAATTGGTGCCGCCTCGTTCCCCCTTCTGTACAACTTAGTGACGAGACGAGCAGGTCGTTCTTATGACGGTAAGCGCTAACCTGCAGTCCCTCTCAGAACATCAGTAATAATTACGAAATTGGCGCCGCCCCCTTCCCCCTTCTGTACAACTTAGTGACGAGACGAGCAGGTCGTTCTTATGATGGTAAGTGCCAACCTACAGTGCCTCCCAGAACATCAGTAATAATTGCAAAATTGGCGTCGCCCCTTCCCCCTTCTGTACAACTTAGTGACAGGATGAGCAGGTCGTCACCTGATGGTAAGCGCCACGCCTGCAGTACCCTTGACCTGGAAGCAGGTACCTCGATTGTTTCCAATTAAAAACATTTTCCAAAAAAAAGTCAAAAACACTATCAATGAAAATATACTTAAACCAGACAATTGTAATTTTATCGAAATTCAATTGATAATTTAGCAGACCACCAATTTTGGAAAAAAAAATATTGAATTACAATTACATTGTTTAAGCATTGTTTTTTTGAAATTAGAGACTTGGGGCCCAGAGTCGTTTTCTAGTTCAAATAATCATTGTGTTTTGTATATTGAAGCTGGATTGCTGTTTGCTATAAAAACTGCCATGACAAATGTACGTAGGTCTGATTAGACAGAGGCGACACTGACAAATGACATTGTGAGGGCCTGAACATCTGTTATTCACAAGAATAAGATAAATACGGGATGTTTTTGTTACTGAACCCTGCTGCTATACTTTACGATCTAATTGGATAGACAAAGGTTCCCTTTGTTATTTGGCTCGTTTTAATATGGATATAACTATATTTTATAATGTAAGTAATTGTTTTGAAACACTGGCCGAGTGCGAGTCACCATGCTTGAGATACATAATATTAGAAGTAGTAATAATTACAAAACTACAATAGTTAATCGAGATTATTTACTTTCATATTATCAGATATATTTCTTTCAATGATTTCTATTAAACGATTCAATCATCTATCTATCTATACTTATACTAAAGCAATAGCAATGAAAAAGTCTGAACAATGAAGATAATTAAAAAAGAAATCGTCTAGGGTACATAAAATAAGCTACTGAACAAGAATGTTCTGTCTATGTTTGTTCGCGAATTACGTAAAAACTACTGGACCGATTGCGGTGCGGTTTTCATTGTTGGATAGCTTATGTTTTGACTTTAAAACGTTATATCTTAATCCGATGAGTAGAAGCCGAGCAATCGATAAAATAATTTTGACGGCTGAAGGAATTATGATCAAATGTTGGTATATTGGTATTTTAGGTTCTGGAATATCACAAAGAGTGCTTTTAACCCACAGAAATGACCTCGAGTACGAAGCCGCGGGCATCGGCTAGTTTAATATAAAACATAAAAAATATTTTCATCAACTTTTCGTCTTCCTAAGACGTAAGCTTTTGTTAATTCAATTAAATCTCAATTGCATACATACTTTTTGTTGCTAAAAATACGAATTGTGCTTCTTGTCTTGGTTTCTACAATATCACTAACGGTACCGGTAATGGTATCCGGACACAACTACCACCTCAGCACTCCAAGTCAATCTCACCTGCCCGTGGTACATCCTGCCGAACCAAAGACGAGGCTCTGACGACCGACAAATGGCGGTATAACCATTCAGTGTTGGCGCAGTTAAACTCTACAGACTGGTAACGGGCAGCAGCGTCATCGGTGCAAGAAACTGTGCCCTGCGATCGCCAACCTGCCTGCCCAGCGTGGTGATTATGGGCAATACCTCCCATGTTAAGCACAAATAAAATACGGCCCCCAGTTCCCGGCAGCCCTGCTATTCCTGACCACGGTGGTGGTCATGGTCACGGTAGGGCAGAGGATGCTAAGAATCCCCGGGCTACGGAAGGCCGCCAAAACTGACTGACTCTGGCTACGTATAACGGACGCACGTTACAGCTCGACGAACATCTGACGCAATTGGAAGAGGAGCTGGGGCACATGAGATGGCACATTCTGGGGTTATGTGAAGTCCGAAGAGAGGAAGAGAATACAGTAACCTTAGAGTCAGGCCATCTTATGCATTTCAAGGAAGGAGACCAGCAATCCCAAGGTGGTGTTGGGTTCCTTGTCAATAAGGTCCTCTCTGACAACATTGTAGAAATATCAAGTGTTTCGAATAGGATAGCGTACCTCGTACTAAAATTAACCGAGAGGTTATTCAGGTATACGCACCGGCTTCGAAGCACTCGGATGTCAAAGTAGAGGATATGTACGAAGACATATTCTAAAGCCTTGCACAACACCTCCAAGGCTCACTTCAATGTTGTCATGGGAGAAAAAAAAACGCTAAGTGGGTGTACAGACCTGCAGCGAGTCGGTAGTAGGACAATGGATTTGGTAGCAGAAATCACAGTGCAACAGTGTGTGGGGACAAATGTTAGTTAACTTCCTGGAGAAAGAAGGGCTATTATATATAATGACTAGCTTAAAAGCTAAAAAACACGCCTGCCCTAACAAAAAAGAGTTTTTACCAATAAATTATATACTGTTCGCATGTGTTTATCAAGGCCTTCAATTTGATACCCATATAGTAAATTTCGATATTTTTTTTCGTATTTGAAAATGGTGCCATACAGCCACCATACAGAATGTTTTAAAAAAATATATAGCCTATGTTACTCGGGGGGATGTAAGAATTCTAACGATACCAATACGTCTAAATATTTAGGCAGTTAGAAGTTATGGTGGAATTAAGAAACTCACATATAAACATACATACATACATACATACATACATGAATGCCAAAAACAATACACTCCTTTTTTTTGGCAGTTGTGTAAAAAGCAGTCCCAACGGAAGTGGACGCAAAGCCCTTATGGTGTGACGAAAAATTAGACCGACTTAATCAAAGCGGACAAAAAGCGCATATTCAGAGATGTCTCTGTGATCACTAGGCTTAAAACCAGCAGTGATCACCGACTTGCCCGAGGCACTCTGGATAATGAGCGCACTGCTTGAACGTCTCCGTTTGATGAAGTCCACGCTCCGATCTAACTTATTCCAAACCGTTGTTGGATCTGAAATGTCTATGTCGCCACACACATTCACAGACGCATCGAATAAATGTTACTGTCATTTACTTCAAATAATCGAGTTACTGAACCAAGAGTACAGTAATATATAATATAACTATTGGATACTCTATCTCACACAAAAATAAGCTTAGGAATATTTGTGTGACTCCAAAAAGCAGTAACATGGGAACTTATGTAGCGTAATTGAAAATTTTCCACATTTACCTCGTTTCAAGG
The DNA here is from genome assembly GCA_946251855.1 of Alsophila aescularia. Classification (NCBI taxonomy): domain Eukaryota; kingdom Metazoa; phylum Arthropoda; class Insecta; order Lepidoptera; family Geometridae; genus Alsophila; species Alsophila aescularia. The sequence continues at coordinate 50,042,076 of OX276375.1, forward strand.
CCTTTAATGGTCTCAATTTGTGGAACAAATCGTATGACGTGCTTAAACATCGATTTCCGCAGTCATTCCGATCGGAAGACCCGCGGAGCAGACTTTTTATTCTATTATTCCCGGAAGCAGGAGGTAATAGTTTTTCAATTAGGAGGAACAGCCGGGTCGAACGGTCGTTTTCTTCCGAAACTTCTTATTAATAGGAAGTTGAAAGAATTTCATCTCTTCTATTAATACTTACTTGGTGCGGGCCTGGCTCTTTTCCGCAATTAGGCCGGATGTCGGCCATTTGTTAGTTAATTTTGACAGACTGATTTTTTGCTTTACAAGTAGTTATGTACTTCTGACATTGTTGTATTATCGGAAATACTACAAAAACAACTGTTATTATCATTCCATAAGGTAGATAATGGGTTTAAAAACACTTTGACATCATTAACTCATTTTTCCTAAAAATGACACTTAGTGACTTCTTGCTCTCCAACGACGATCATACTTAGCGCAGTTATTTTTATCCTCTAAAAAGATTGTTACGCTTTGTACACTAAACTTTAAAGTGTGCATTTGTCTATAAACCTGTAGGGTCAGCGCGGCTCAGAGAAGCTTTGTTAAATTGATTTTATGTGTACTTGAGAGTTTGTCGTCGGCGGCCGCCTCTGCTCGGCAAATGTAACAACAGCTTGGGAGTTGCTGGAAATTGTTTTATTTCATCAAATTGAGGTATATGTTTGTCCAAAATGTATATTGTGAATGTCTACGTAATTATTGTTTTTATTTGTGGTAGGTACTTATATTTGCTAGCATCTACATCGTGAAACTTACCTCTCGAGGCAAGCCTTGTGATGTGGAAACGAGGCAATGTGATCCTTTCCGCGCGTGAGCACACAGACCATACAAATATATAAAAGTAAAACGTTGTTTGTTTGTTTGTTTGTTTGTTTGTTTGGGGAGCTTTCACGGTATCCCGGAAAATTGTAAGTTTCCACGGGAAAACTGGAAAATGTTGATTACTCGCTGTAAGGAACGGTTGCCATGGAAACGAAATAACAAGTCTGTCAAAAAACATCAAGAGCATTGGTGCTATGTATACCTACTTTTGAATTGATTTTTAATATCCTAGAAGAACATAGGTAGGATGTTTTTTTTCGCGATAAACAGTAATCCGCGCGGACGAATTCGCGGCAGGGAAGGGTCAGAGTAGACCTAACGCCCCGGCAACGGATCGGCACCGGAACACCGCTCTTACGGCTGGTTGACGGCAAGGCGTCCACCCAGCTTTGGCGGGGCGACGTTTCCCTTACGGCAAGGTGGCCTGGTTGACGTCTAGACTTGGTGTAGATAGATAGATAGATAATACTTTATTGCACCTAAAAAGATATTATTACACATAAAATATTTCTTTAAAATACAACTTCCAGACAACCTTTGTATGGACAGTAATGGAAGAACAAGGAGTAGACGGTGGTGCATTAAAATAACATTCTATTACATATATACTTTTGTAAAATACAATAAATCAATTACTATTTATACGATAAACTAAAACATGTTATTACAATAAACTAATACATATTTATATTACAAATTAGGTTTAAATACATACTTTTACGTAGCAGTGCTTAGATTGGAGAGATAGTGATTATTTACCATTTTAAATATAGGTAATGTTTTAGCTCGTCTGATATCCAGCGGAAGTGCATTCCACAGTTTCACAGCTTTTACTGTGAATGACTTTTCGTAGAACTGTGCAGTGTGGGGAGGTGTCTTGAGTTGAAGAGTTTCTGAGGAACGCAAACATCGGAGTGGGTCATGTGCAGGAACACAAAACGTTCTTTGAGATAGGAGGGAGTAGAAGGAATAAATAAAATATTGAATAGAATAGAAAGGATGTGAGCATTCCGGCGAAGGCGAATAAGTAACCACTTTTTTCGCCTTCGCCGGAATGCTCACATGCTTCGCAGGCGAAAAGTTTGCGGCTAGTTTCTGCCAATTGTGGTACCCAAGAACGCTTTCTATCAAATAGTATTCCAAGGTTCTTAACCGTATCGCTGATTTGAATGGGTGTTCCGTCGAAAATAACCTGTGGTAGGGAAACCAATCTATTTTTGAAATCATTCTTGAGCTGCCTATTACAATAATTTGTGTTTTCGCTGGGTTGACTCTGAGGCCATACGAGTTACTCCAGTTGGATATCATTCGTAGGTCAGCGTTAATTGTTTCGATAGCCACAGATAATTTATCCAAAGGAGCCAGAGTATAAATTTGTAAATCATCCGCATAAAGGTGATAGGAACTAGAAAGCTGTTGAGAGATAGAGTTAATAAAGATTTGAGAGATAGAGTTAATAAAGATTGAAAAGAGAAGAGGAGATAAGACGCCGCCCTGAGGTACACCACCAGTCGTATCACACCAAGATGAGAAATTCTCATCAATGCAAACACGTTGTCGGCGACTATGCAGGTAACTATGAAACCAATCAATTACCGTTGGAGACATGTTAAGAGTACGCAAAAGTCCTAATAAAACGTCAAAGTCTACGCTGTTAAACGCATTACTGAAATCAAGCAGTGACAGTACCGTTAATTGCCCATCATCCATACCACAACGAACATCATCAGTAATCTTGACTAGTGCAGAGACAGTACTATGACCAGATCTGAAACCAGATTGGAATGAATTGAGTAGATTATTTCGGATAAGGAAGGAAGTAAGTTGCTGATGAACAAGACGTTCAAGCAGCTTTGAAAGGAAAGGAAGAATAGAAATAGGACGATAGTCCGTTAATGAGGAAGAATTACTCTTTTTAGGGAGAGGAGTTACTTGGGCTTCCTTCCAAACGAAAGAAAACATACCGTTGTGTTGAAGATATACTGAATGACAGGCAGTAATTCATCAAGAATGAGGACGATCATTTTACGACTGATACAGTCACTACCAACTGCATTTGACGAAATAGCGTTTACGTTCTTCTTAACATCACAATCGGAAAATTGATTAAAGAAGAAATAAGGATGGCCAGGAGTTGGAAGAGAGCAGAGATGACGTAATGTAGCAGATTTAGTAGGCCCACCAAAGTTAGCTGAAGAGGAAAAATGCTGGTTAAGCTTATCAATATCTAAATCTTTAGGTATATTGTCTTGACGAGACTTTCCAACTCCTAAAGATCTTAGAAACTTCCATACTTTTGCAGGATCTTTATTTTCTAGAGAATTATGAATGTAACGGCGTTGTGCGTCCCTACACACATTGTTGCACTGATTTCGACGTTCAACATATCTAAGCTTGTTGTGATCATTTGGCTTACATTTATACCTAGCCTTGGCAGAGAGCTTTTTATTTATAAGTGATTTAATTTCTTCCGTGAGCCAAAGAGCAGGTAGATGTTTCATTTTTACTGGTCGTATAGGAGCGTGTGTGTCATATAATGTAGTCACAATAGAATTGAAACAGCAAACTTTCTGATCGATTGTTATTGTATTAACAACATCAGACCAGTCTAGTTCACGAGCGTCATTACATAAACTTTCCATATTAATACCACTAAAATTGCGCTGAAGAAGAATTTTGTGTTTAGCTTTAGGCGGTCGAATTTTGTAGAAAAGGTATATCATATAATGGTAAGAGAAGGCCGGAGGAGGTCCGCCGCACACTGACCGTGTTTAGCAACATGTGGTACTGATGACACAAGCATTATGTCAAGAAGGGAAGGTAAAGAATTTGGAATATTATGCGTAGCATTCGAAGGAAGGATAGTCATATTGCTAGACCTGATGATAGATTCGAAAGTAAATGTACAAGTATCCTTTTTTTATAAGACAGGTGTTAAAATCGCCCATGATAATGATGTGATCATATGATGGGGTTACGTCTTCTAAAAGTGTTTCAAATGCCGTAAAGAAATTAATACGAAGAGATGGACAGTAATATACACCTAGTAACATCTTAGTATGAGATAGAGTGATTTCGATGAAATGATGTTCACCAGCATTGGAAGGGGGTGGTTGCGTTGACATACTAACTACAGAGTAAGGAAATTGTGAACGGAGAGATATGGCAACACCACCACCACCACAACCAGTATGGTCATTGCAAATGAGTTGAAAGCCTGGTAATGAGTATGAAGCTGAAGGGAGACACGGTTTTAACCACGACTCTGACACCAGTATAGCATGAATATTAGAATGCTCAAAAGACGCGACCATATCATTATAATGAGCCGGAATGCTCTGGGCATTAATGTGAAAAACATTAAAGTTTTTCGGGACATCAGCTACTATAGATTTGATTGTGTCTGAAAGACATGGAATCCTACAGAAACTATCATGGCTACTATTCAGAGTGACAGAGGAGCTTATGGAGACAAATTCATCGCTATCATTATTACTACTATCATAAGACATACAAACAAATAAAATAAAATAAAAAAACAGAAAAACCTGCTAAAAATAAAGTAATAATTAATATACCTAATAAATACTATATTGTTTTTAAAAATAATTTATTATAAAAAAACTCAACCATTAACTGTCCACCCGCCAAATTGTGCTTTAAAAGTGTAAATCAATAAAATCAAACCCAAGTCTCAAAAACAACATTAAAAATTACAATATAAAATACTTTCAACCGACTGGGTTTACAATTTATATAAATGTAACGGAACGTAACAGAAATAAACGAAAGAGAAACAACATAGGAATTTCAAATAAAAAGGAGGTAGGTACCATGTAGAAAAAATCACAGTGTATTCCCAGTAGTCCCGCTATGGTTGTTCAGTATGTTTTTTTTGTAGTTTTTTCCCAGAGTCTCCATTAACTGGACTACTGGGATTTTAATTCCCTAAAGTCTTATGTATCTCATAAATGATGCACAGAAGCACAAACGTGCATATTGGTAAAAATTGGTATATGTATATATTATATCCTCTTTTAATTATACTCATTTCTTTTGTGTGATTTTAATTATTGGAACTACTCTCGAAAAAAGCTTATAGACGTGGTTCAGCAGCGAAATGGGCCTATAATTCTTCAAGAGGGTGTTATCACCTTTCTTGAAGAACAACACCACTACGCTTCTGTGCCACGCCTCTGGCGTAGTACCCTCGAGGATGACCGAGCTAAACAACTTCTGAAGGACTTTAAGTACCGGTGTTCCACCCGCTTTTTAGTAGCTTTGTCGTTATTCCGTCCTCCTCTGGTCTCCTCTTGAGTTCTGTGAGAGTCATTCTGATCTCGTATAGGCTGATGTCCGGGATATCTTCGGTATAATGTCGGGTCAAACGGACTCTTGCATCGCTAGTCGTGCTAGGAGGACTCTGCGATGAGGTGTATAATTGTCCATTAGATTTACTGCTTACTGGTAAATGTACATGTTACAACGACGTTCATAATGTAAGTACTCGTACAGACTACATTCAACCCTGTAGGGCATTTCAATATTGTGAGGTTAGGTATTTACGCACAGGATCCGAGGGTATTTAAACAAGCAAAACGGCTTGAAACTTTGATTGACGGCATTTCAAATATGATTATAAAAATAATAATGGTGAAATTATTTAATTAATAATGACTAAAATCTGCCTAAAATCTACCAAACGCACACTATTTGGACCATCTGATCTAAGCATAAACGGAAACTGGACCAAAAGTCCTGCCATGCTTTTCCTCTTCCAATTACATTTTCTATACGTTCGTTTGATCTCTTCAATGAACAATTCTCACTCCTCTCACCCCTTTAGGGATGCAATTTAAAACAACCCTCCGTAGCCAGGGTACTCAAAGAACATTTCCGCCATATATAAAACCTCTAGGTCCACCGGTTTAGGCTGTGCGTTAGTCAGTCAGTCAGGATAAATGTATACGTATGATAATAGTTACGTACGAGTATTACACAAATTGATTTACTTCACGAAAGCAAAGTTTGTCGCATAGTTACCTACAGGTTGCTATTTTAGGGGGTTACTAAATTATTTTGGTGTAGTTACCTACCCAAGCTTTGATCGTGGAAACTTTTAGGATGTTGACATACCTATAACTTCATCCCTCGGGACTCGAATAGCTTATGATGAATTAAAACTCTGGTCATAATTGATGTAAAGTCACGTCTGAAACAGTGAATATGTAACAAAGGTAGGTAAGATCTGACTGAAATAATAATAAGTATAGGTTTGGGTACCTATTGATTTTGGCTTAGTTCTCTACTTTTTGATTAGGAAATATTCATTTGCATAAAGGTTGTGATGTGTTTGTTAAGTTAGGATAAGTTCTCGTTCTTTTTTCGTATACGAGATACGAGTAATATACGGGGAAGTTTAAAAGGCTATAATATTTATATAGGTATACTGGCTATTGACACAATTCGGGTAAGATTGGAAAACAACTGACAATCCAGAGTTATCTAGCTTACTTCTATGTTATTATTAACAAGCTTTTATTAAAGTACACTTCACGTATTAGATTGTTAGTAAGTTAAGTCTAAATCTTGCACGCTACTAATGGATAATTTCTTCTTGACCTATTAAGTGCAAATTTTGTACACATGTAGGTAGAACTCCTCAGAGTGTTTTATACCATTTTGGAACCATATCGCTCTGCTAGGTACATAAACATATAGGCGGCTTAAAAACACTCAGTACAGTATAATCGCTATTTGAGAAAATTGCATAAAATGCCGATTTCTGACGTAACAGCTAGAAGACGAGGTCGGCTAGTTAATCTAGTTTGCTGGGCGGGTCGCAGGCGGAGGGCGGTCGAGGGGCAGCGCAAATAGCCTCACATTTCTTCTCACAAGCCACTCGACTCGACAGCCGATATCGACCGCCCTACCTTTATGAGACAACCACTGGAAAGCCAATGTTAACATATCGTCATGTCAATGTTATGGCCTTACGACAATTACGTCCTTTTAATGCGAGGTTTGTGTGGTTATATAACCTACCTACCTAGAATTTTAGAGGGGTGTTTTTGTAGGCTGAATATTTTCATTGTAATTACATATTTCAATAGTATTCGTTACATCATTTTGAACTTTGTACGATTTTTATTCATCTCCTTTTTACTTATGTCGATGAATTAGTTCTGAGTATTTTGTACTAGGTACACATTTGTACAGTATTTCCTATAGCATTATGAAAAAAAATGAAAAAAATACAGGACTAAAAAAATCTAAAAGGAATTTTCAGGCGTAAAATAAAATATAATAGGACGTGGAAGTGGCACAGTCGAATATAAATGGTTCTGACGTTATTAGATTTGATTAATGGTTGTTCATTCGGTAAAGCTATTCCGAGAAATTCTAATGATACAGGAATTCGAAAGCACCCTTCCACATTATTAAGAATTCTGTAGTAAAATACTTCACTAATGAAGTCTTTATGAATTTATTTTAATAATAAATCGTCTGTTGTTCACAAACATATTAAGTTGTTATAAATTGTAATTATTAATTTATTTTGCCTACTTTGTTCGTTTCTTCCTGAGAGGTACTTATAGAACAGAAAGTAACGAGAGGGCTCTTTGAATTTCTTCACGACCCAATTCTCTTTTATTGTGTTTATTTCAATAACAGAGCATTTGGTAAATGTTAGGTATAAACACTATTGGGAGTTTGAAAGTGCGTCTTATCTTTGCCAGCGCCGCTTAGCAATTTACCGTACACATGAGACATGACATTCTACGCACATCATTTATTACCACAGCCGTCCCAAATGGAACGTATATATCCGTAGAGATAAGCTAACGACAAGGAGTAACCAATTTGGATGTTGCGGGAAGGCTTAAAGCCGCTCAGATTTAGCAAGCTGGTGTCCATTAAGAGGCGGCGACAGTTAAACTTAAACCGAGGAAACGATTTGAATTTTCATCAGTATTTGCTATGCAAATGCTCCATAAAAATCTCGTAGATTTTTCAAAGATTGTATTCGTTCGCTTTGCTGACAGCCATTTGAGTTTCTATAATCTAATTCACTTTAATTACTGAATCTGCAAGTCAATCTTTACCTTTGCATAATTATAATAAATGTGGTGTCGTTCATAACATTTAATTTGCAATTAAGAATTTTATTTGGAACTAACAGCAGAATTATGAAAATCATATAACTTCACTTATATGTACGAGTATGTATCTATGTATTTTGTCTGTCTTGAAATCTGGTAATTCAAATTTCAAGCACTTCCCGATTAGCTATCCGGCTGAAACTTTCAAGGTAGCTCCACAAACCGACGACAAAACAATAAAAAAAATAATGGAACAAAATGTGACATTCATTAAAAAAAGCTCGTAAAAGCTTTTAATTTAAAATTTAATATTTTTAATTATCCATAACAAAATATAAAAGTAAAACGTTGTCTGTCTGTTTGTTTGTTTGTTAGGGGAGCCTTCACGCGATAACAGCTGGGCGGATTTTGATGAAATTTAGAATGGAAATGACTTAGACCCTAAAATAAAACATATGATACTTTTATCCTGGAGAATAGTAAGTTTCCACGGGAAAACTGGAAAATGTTAATTAATTACTGTAAGAAACGATTGCCATCACAGAATGGTCTGTGGTTGCCATAGAAACGAAATAACAAGTCTGTCAAAAAACATCAAGAGCATTGGTAAGTATACCTACTTTTGCATTGGTTTTTAATATTCTAGAAGAAAATAGGATGCTTTTCTTCGCGATAAACAGTGGTCCGCGCGTACGAAGTCGCGGGCGTGAAAACTAGTACATAATATAGGTAGTTTATCGGTAACCGATAGTACAGGCAAGTAGAGGCACAGGGATGATACGCTGCGAGCCAGGCGCTTACCTTTATTAACCGCAATATCGCTTGACAGTAAACCAGATTAGTCTGAAAATTTCTTGCAGCGTTTAATCGACGTGGAGTTGATCAGAGAAGCGTGTCGAGCGGCTGGAAGACGAGCGTGCGCCCATTAAAGCTCTGCGGCGGACGGCTGCCTCGAGATTGATGACGCCAATTCGCCACTTGTCCGGCCCCGGTCCCGACTAGGTCCCGCCGAACTCACTCTACCATCGTTACACTACTTGGCACGCTCTATTCCGTTTAATTGGAAACTTTTTACTCGAAACTCCTACGAAAATTGCATTTCAAAATTCGTTTTTAAGACCGCTAAGCTCTCTTCCCTAAGCACCAAGTTACTGTAACCGATATTAAGCCGGAAAGTATCATGACTGCTCACTGAATTTTAATTTAAGCGACCCTTCGCGCTTCTAATGTTTTACTCATTAATTTAATTGATTACAGAGTGTTGTCGGTTCCTAATGAAACCGAGGCGGTGCGTTGCTCTAGCGAACGGGTATCTCTTGGTATTTGTCAATTAAATTTTACAAGAATAAATTCCCCGAAACATAAATTAATTAACACTCCGTGAGCACCTGTGCGAGTACAGGCTACGAGTTAAGTAATCCAACTTTGCACATTCGGGAGACATTGAAACTTTCCTAAATAAATTGGGACGCCAATTAGATGTGTGTTGAACACCCGTCGGTCTATTATGCTACTGAATAATAACAGTGAGCTCATAATGTATGTTATTATACAAATAACTTTGAGTTACGTAGTATAATTACACAGTGTATCTAATTATAACCGTGACATACATTCGCTTATTTGGCATTAATATTTTGGATTCTGTACCTAAAAGGTTTTGGAATCGTATTCATGTGCCAAGCTGTAATTCCGAGCACTGTAGTTTTTAAATGTAATGACTTAAGCAGAGTTATGGAGAATTTAGTAAAAGATAAATAATTCAATCTAGCTATCTATCAATATTTATATCTATATCTATGTGTAACGATATTTTCTTATATAATGACATAAGTTCAAATACTAAAACCCGACTATGGTCTGGGTTAAAATAACAGGCATCTTGCGATAAAGATGAATCGATTGATACTTACCTCGCTTGTCAAAATTGGACCAAGTGTTTGGTTTGAACACTAAACCGTTCCTTTGCTGCGCCGTAGTTGGGTAAAAAATATTAGCATATGACACTCTATACCTGAAGACGAATCGATTGATACCTCCCTTGTCAAAATCGGACCAATAGGGGCGAAGCTTTGGTGGAACATCCACGTATCCACATACATACAAAGACTGTTAAGCTCATTACCCTTCCCTTGCTTCGCCGTACTTGGGTAGGTAATAAAGCAGTAAGTTACAAAAAGTCTGTAAAAAGAAGATAATAAATAATTAGTTGGTCTAGAGTACCTAAAACAATCTACAGAACAAAAAAAATATTAAAAAAATATCTGATTGTCTGTATGTTCGCGCATCACGTAAAAACTACTGGACGATTGAATTGCGGTTTTTAATGTTGGATAGCTTAGATATTGACTTAAAATCTGGTGTACTTTGTATTTTTACTCAAACAAGCTTGTAATGTGGTCATTATTTCGACAACCTTCTTTGGGCAAAGTCGACCTTGCCACGCTTCTTGAATAGGCGAAAAGTTGTATGGAATTTCATTACCGTCGTGTTTTGCGGCCAGCAATTTCCTTTGAAAATACATTATTGTCGTGTTTTTTTAGTACCATTATTTATTCTGTGGTTTTGTTAACCACGGAACGCGAAAAGAGAGGCGTCGTAGTTCCCAAACGTATGGACCGATATTGATGTTTTTTTTCTGTTTGAAAGCTGATGTGATCGAGATGGTTCTTAGCTATTATTGTTGTTGTTGTAGTTTTTGTTGTTTTAGTTTTCATTGTTTTTTGTTGTTTTTGTTATTTTGTTGTTGTTATGTTGTCGTATGTTTTTTTGTTGTTGTTTTTGTTGTTTTTGTTTATTATTGTGTTTTTTTATTATTGTGTCCGTGCTATAAAGGCCTCGATCTTCGGTCTCGGCCTTTATTCCAGCTTGGCCATCTAGGGCTGCAATGCTGACCGCGCTGTGATGGCCTCGAACTTAACTTAGCTACGCTCTCGGCCATCATCATCGCTGCCAGTAACGCAGTCATTACAGACCGCGGCAGTAATGTACTATAATCTGATAAGAGAAGACAAATAATCGATAAAAGAACATTTGACGCCTGAACGTATTTGATGAAATGTAGTATATTATTGTGCTGTACTTTTGGTCCTAGGTCACACGTAGGTTACTTCTAACCCATAGTACCTCGTACCTCGTAGCCAAAGTCGCGGGCACAACTAGTCTATTACTTGTAATAAAGCAGTAAAGACCAAAAAATCTGTACAAGATAATTTGAAAGAAATGGTCTGGGCTACAGAACCAGTATTTTTTTTCAAATCTTGTCTTTCTGTTTGTCTGTATACGAGTATTTGTTCACGCATCAAGTAAATACTACTTGACCGATTGCGATGCGATTTTTACTGTTGGATAGCTTAGACTATGACTTAAAAATTTGGTATATTAATTCAATGATTAGATGCCGAGCAATTGATAAAAAATTATTTCACGACTGAACGAATTTTGAAGAAATGTAGTGTATTGTACTTTATAGGTAAACAGGAATAACAGGTCCTGGAATAACATGTATGGCCTACTTTTAAATGAAATGACCACGCGGGCAAAGCCGCGGGCACAGCTAGTACTAAATAAATGTACTCAATTTATTTCAGAACACTTATACGCAAATAAGGGAAATTTAATTATTGTGGGCTATTGCAGAAATAAATCTTATAAAGACAGCATGTTTAGGTTAATGCTCAACGATCATACGGAGATCGGCTCGCACTCACCCGCGGGCTAGGTTCTATTGAAATTATTTTGGAGTTTGCATAGGTACTCCTTATGAAAGTTATTTACGTCCAAAGTGGTGTTTAATTTTCTTGCTGAAGTGGAGATGTTTTGGGGCTCATCTTTCAAGTCAATTAAGTACTTTGTCAAGAAACAAATAGACTTCATTGTTAGTTTTGTACTTACATCAAAACAACAAATAGTGCAGTGACCATCCTAACGTTTGCAAAAAGTGACTGGCGAGCGCTACCTTGAGAATCCACATGTGTTGTTGTCAGAACTTTGGTTTGTGAGTGCTATCTTGAACTACTTGTGACGACGCCGAAGGGCACTAATTCGCTATGATCATTTATTCAGACACGTAACGCGTCACGATATCTTCGTAAAATTGATCGTAAAATGACATAATGACACAGTAAATATATAGTCCCTAAGGACAGTAGAGTATCGAAGCGTTGTTTTCGAGTTTGATGTCTACTGTCAGTCGGAGACCGAGGGCTGCCATTGGCAGGTCTTTAAAACCCGGCTACTAAATAAGAGGGTAATGATTTTATCAGAATATCAATGTATGCATGAGTAAATGTATTTATGTACCCTACGTCATTTAGGTTCGACATGTCGTAAAAACAACTGCACCGATTAAAATGCGGTTTTCACTGTTCGCACGCTCCTGTTTAATGCATGTGAGCTTAGGTTTTGACTTAAAAACTAACGCACCTACCTTGTTTCTCAATCCGATGAATAGAAGCCGAGTAATTGATGACAAATTATATGGCAGCTGAACGAAATTTGGTAAATTGTACCTTCTAATGGCCCTGGAATACATATGCTACTTTCCGCAGAAAAATTACCACGCAGGCAAAGCCGCGGGGATGATATAAAAATACTCTATACCTAGATTATTTTAGTTTAAATACACTAAATAATCTCGAAAGCGAAACTCGCTCGTAGCTTTCGTTTCAAAACTACAGACCCCTGCCTCCCGGCCCTCGCACCGCGAGCGTCAATTCGGCCGTTTACTCCTCAATACTCTACTGTCCGTAAGGACTACATATGTACTGTGATAATTAAGTCACACATTTTCTACAAGGAATTTCGTGTGGCATAGCGAATAAGCTCCCTGGCTCGATATTAAAAAAATTTGCATGTCCCGCACAGATTTATTCTGACATTTTAAAAACACTTTTAAGCTTGACTGTAATCAATTAATACAGTGTGCTATCAGATTTCCAGTAAGTGCTTCAGCTCGTTAAGTCTCTAAAATTGCCTATTACAGTAATGGAGTTGTCTACAAATTTGATAGGTTATAAAAATGCCAATAAACTCACAGATTTAATGGGAGCGTTTCTGAGAAGAGAAACTGTTTTAAACACGAAATTTTAGATGTTAGATGTTGTTTATTTATCGAAAAAAGCAGGTATATTTTTATGTTCACAATAACCATCATAATTTGGTTTAATGTAATGAACTTTAGAAAGGGTCGAATTATGTAGTATCCCTAAACATTTTCATAGGTTGGGTAGGTAGGTAGGTATAATTACTTTGAATTCTCTTTGAAATTATAAAATTGAACATTGTTTAAGTATACGAGTTCTTTGTAATTTTACTGTTGGAATTTTAATTATTACACCGCCCGTTTCGTGTTCGTTTGAACTTGTAAAGTTGGTAAGGTCTAGCTTGTCCCGGATATCCTAGTTGTTGTTTCATCCGCCATTAATTCTTACCGCACCAACTTGTAACGTTTCCTTTGTGGAAATTTCCACGTGGGTGGGCTCAAATGCTTCTCTCTCTTTTGTACTTTTATAAATATCTCATAAGTAACGCCAGGTGTCAACTCTAAATAAAACTTCTCGAATTGCATTTTATTTGAAAAGGAGACTTGGCAAAATCTCATTAATACTCGTCCTTTCCTCTTTGCTCGTTCATTATTTTGTCACTGTACAGTATTGCTATTACCGTTCTTGGTTTTAATTGGATTTTCACTTTCACGTGCACATAATGCAGCGCGTTAGAGTCAAAATTGCTATGAAAATTTGAAAATCTGTTTGCAACATTGATCGGTACACATTGCATTACAGGAATCAAATAACAAAATAACGAATCCCTATAACGTTGCTAGAACATTATTTTGCAACATCACGTAAATCAATTATAGCACTACCGTCGTGACACTTCTTTTATGGAGGTATTTATGAAACATTTTATTGAAATATTTTATTAGAGGTCAAAAATACGAGGGTATCAGTCTGCAACAAAATGCGGGACGGCTCAAAGCTCCTGCATGTCACGCGAGTGATTGATGTCCAATCTGGCTCAGTACACCCGCTGCCTTTGTGGGCCGCTTGCGCAACCATGCTGCCTTTATGCAACCATGTCACGTCATGTCATCAAAAGCCAGGCCCTGATGGCTGCCAAACCAAATAAAATAAAACTAAAGTGCATCATGCCATATTGTGCACTCACATGTTTGATATCTATATCTTTACTAGCTTTTGCCCGTGACTTCGTCTGTGTGGACTACGGTTTATCGCGAAAAGCACTAAAAAGTTCATCTAGGATATTAAAACCAATGCAAAAATATAGCACCAACGCTCATGATGCTTTTTGACAGACTTGTTATTATTTCGTTCCCACGTCAACCGTTCCTTACATTGAGTAATCGACATTTTCCAGTTTTCCCGTGGCAACTTATTATTTTCCGGGATAAAAAAGTATTCTATGTTGGTCTCTATATTATACAATACCTATTTACAAATCAAAATCGGATCACCCGTTTTGTCGTGAAAGCTCCCCAAACAAACAGACAAGTTTCACTTTTATATATTGGTGTGGATTAGTTGAGTAACTGTTTTGATATTTTGCAATCCACAGAAAAGCAAAAAATATGTGTCTCTTTAATTGCAACGATAATCAGTGTTATGTATATTGCTTTCTAAATGGGCTAGAATTAATCGTCTCCGAGATCCGTTAGTCTGCTTTGCGAAGGCGCTCTGAACGGAATGCTAAATTTTGTTTGGAAATGCGATGTTCTTGTCGTGTTTGTGTAACGTTAAATTACGGACGTTGGGTTAGATCTGTAGAGCAAACATTTTCCGTTACTTACTCCATAGTCTGCCCTGGTTTATTCTAATCCCGTTAAATTAAATTAAATTGGATTTATATTCAACATTATATCTTGCTGTAATCTACTTATTGTATATCTGTATATCTAGAAATCTAGATCATATTGTTTTTTTGTGTTGTTACAGGCATATTCAATGATTGACTTCAAGGAAAAGTTTGATCACTTGTCAGAACCATGATTTGGGTAAGTCAGTATATATTTCAGGAATATCAGGATAGCCAAAGAAAAATGTTACTGAACAGTTGTTGACAGTGGGCGCGCGTACGCGAGAAGGAAGCAACGGGATGAGCGTGCGGCGCGTGGGGCGGCGCGTGTGCGCGTGCGCGAGGCCGCGGCGGGGTGCGTGATGCGCAGCGGCGCGCGCGTCGCCGGCGGCGCAACGCCCGCGCGTGCGCCCGCGCCGTGCGCGTGATGCGCGCGGACCGTGCCGCGCTGTTCGCGTGGCTCGTGTGCTGCGCGGCCGCGCTCTCTGCGCACAAGTACAGCACCCGCGTCGTGCGCACCAAGTACGGCCCTCTGCGCGGGATCGTCGTGCACTCGCACCCGCAAGTCGAGGCCTACCTCGGCGTGCCATATGCAACACCACCTTTAGGTAGCCTTAGGTGAGTTACATCTTGCAATAAGTTTTACGTAGTCGACGTGAAACAGAGAATTCGGTTTAGCTACTTCCAATAATACTCAGCTATCAGAGCTCGCTGCCGATGCTGATGTCTATTAACGCTCAGCAAGCGATAAGACCGCCGTTTTTTATAAAGTGCATCTACCTTCGAATATTTTCGTTTCTAAAAAACGTTCAAAATTATTGATTTGTCAGCCAGCCTTTTGTCTGCAAATGTATTACCCACGGTCTTGATCCAGTTCCGAGTTTCGTTGATACCGTCGATGGTGGTGCTTTGCATTAGGTACATGCCGCCGGTGACGCCGTCGCAGTGGCGCACGACGCGGCTGGCAGACGCGGCGGGCCCCGCGTGCCCGCAGGCACCGCCCACGACCGCGCCGCGCGACGACGCGCTGCTCACGCACCCGCGCGCACGTATCCGACAGCTCGAGCGGTTGCTGCCCGTGCTCGCCAACCAGAGCGAGGACTGCCTCTATGTCAACCTCTATGTGCCTGTCAACGGTGAGATATAATCCAACAACATTAAAACAGAGGTTCTCTCGAGCTAAATTTCCTATCTGTAATATTTATGCCATGGATGCTATCTCATAAGACCGGTATTTCGGACCCATTAGGATGATACTTTTTATTTGAAGGGGTCTTTCAGGTTGGTTCTATTAACAATTTTAGAATACAAAATAGCTCAGTTTATAAAGAATATCTTACGGATGTGTGCTGTGTCGTAGGAACGCAGTGGAAAACGTCTGGCATAAACTTTTTAAATATCAAGATATATACAATACAAAACAAACTACATACGGCTATCGCCAAGGGATTCTACAATTATGTGTGGCATTGTAACATTAAACAAGACAAGTTCAAAAACTAAAACCCAACTACGGTCGGGTAAAAATAGCATATGATATTCTATGAACGAAGACGTATATATTGATACCTCGCTTGTCAAAATCGGACCAAATTTTGAGTTCGAACATTTAAAACTTCCTTTGCTTCTTTGTAGGCGAGTAAAAAAATTGCCTATGACACTCTATCAATCGACAATTAGGTCATCCATTTTGGACAGCAACACAGACCTCAATTTGTTATTCATTCAATGACTTTTCCCGCAACCTAACCATTTTTACATAAGTTAGGTATACCTAACTTATTAATTATTGTTTAGTTACACATAGGTAGGTATAATTATTGTAACAAAACAATAATTATCCCCTTACATCTGTCCTCCTGGTGCCTACGATGACCACTAATAGTTATTAGACTATTTTTCTCGGTACCTCGGTTGTAGACTTGCATTTATTGTAAACTAATCAATTGTTTTAGTTATTATTTAGCGATCGGTAGTCTCGTTATCTATATCGAGACTGTATAGTATATGTAACGATGATAATAGTTAGCTTTCAACAGTTAACGCCAGAATATATCGATTTTCATCGGTATCTGTACCTTGCGACCGATTTCAGTTGTAAAGTTATTGATCGATACCTTTCGTTGTGGCAACATGTCCACCAACTTGGTTTAAAAAAATTAAGTCCTTCCCCCAATTCCCCATCTTTCTCCCACTTCCCCCATCCTTCCCCCTTTCTTTCTACCCTTCCCTTATTTCCCCCCTACCTTCCTCCACTTCCCTTCACTCTTTTCCCACTTCCCCCTACCCCTTTTCACTTTCCCCCCTTTCTCTTACTCTGCCCCCACCCTTCCCTTCAATCTTCCACCGCTTCGCACCACCTGCCCCACTTCCCACACCCGTCCCCGACGTCTCCCACCATTCGTCCACTTCCCTCTACCCTCCCCTCACTTTCCATCAGTTTCCCTCACTTCCCCAAACCTTCCCTCACATCCCCCACGTTGCAGTGCAGTTAGGTTTTCTAGCTGAATCGCACTGTTGGGATCGTGATTGAATCGGAATGGTGTTCGAAAGTAAGCCAGCAGTTTTTCTTCAAATATTGCCGCAATTGTATTAAATACCTAGTTTGTGCAAATATATTTTACAGAGTATACCCAAACATTGTTGATCTATGTGTATATTGCTTTTTGGTTAGAGGTACCATTGCAGCAATTTTCTAGCCTGTTCCCACGGCTTTTGCAGTACCACTGACTCTTTGTAAAATAGTTTAATTATTTTTAACTCATATACCTACTATGACAATGATATTCATTTTCCGGAGCGCCTGTTGCGGTAGCCGCGGCTGGCCCCTCGACTCGTTAATCCTTGCAGGCGGTTACTCCATGATTTATGCACGTTAATTCGCCAACTGGCGTATAAGCGCCCCTTTAAATATGTGCTTCTTTGCTCACTTGTGGTAATAACTTTCAGGGCCGGTGCTTTTTAATTGAAAAACATTATATTGTTATATAAGTACTTGCTGTACCTGCGGCTTTTCGCGCGTGTCATTTTTCTGGGAAATAAGGATCCTATGTGTTCTTCCAGAACAAAAACATCAAATATACCAAATTTCATCAAACTTCGTACAGACGTAAATAGTTTTTTATTGATTGCTCAGCTTCTAATCAACGGATTGAGATACCAAGTACACAAGTTTTTAAGTCAAACCCGCATCGCAATCGGTCCAGTAGTTTATAAGTGATGCGCGAACAAACAAACCATAAAACACTATTTAAAAAAAAGTTATATTCTTGTTCAGTACTTTATTTGAAGTCCCCTAGTCATATTTTGTATCTTCATTGGACAGACTTTTTGTAACTTCCAGCTTTATTATATGTATAGATAGAAGATATAGATATTTACTTTACATACGGAAAGATTCATTTATTTATAAGCACTGCTACATCACACACATTAAAACTTACTTATTTACTTTACTCTAATAATACACAAAATGCTATAATAATAAGGTATGTGTGACAATTTCGGCGTGCATAACATTGACCGCATGTACTCGTTAACAACACAGACAAGAAAAGTAGTTCTAAAATAAGTTAATTTTAAAACATTTAAAAAAAAGCTTTTAAATAGTAGCCATGTCATGATGAAACTTAGAACCGGCTATCATAATAACATTATCATCATTATCAGCCCGCATCAGTCCACTGCTGGACATAGGCTTCTCCCAAAGTACGCCACTGAGCCCGATCTTCGGCTCTTCTTTTCCAACAGCTTGCGTAAGTCGTCGCTCCACCTAACTGGAGGGCGTCCTACATTACATTTGCCAAGTCGCAGTCTCCACTCAAAAACACGTCTACCCCAACTGCCCACTGCCAATTCACCCTGCTAATCATATGCGCTAGGTCGATAACTTTGGTTCACTATCGTATCACCTCGTTCTGGATTCGATCTCTCAACGAAACTCCGAGCATAGCCCTTTCCATAGCCCGCTGAGCAACTTTGAATTGGTGAACTAGTCGTACCGTGAGAGTCCACGTTTGAAGACTTGACCCACTGGTTGAAGACTTTAGTTTTCAGGCATTGGGGAATTGGTGACAAAATGGCTCTACGAAGCTGCCCAGTTCAGCTGTAATCTTCTACAGGCCTCTCTCTCAAAGTTGTTTTTACCCAACTTTAGCGTTTGCCCAAGGTAAACATACTCTTGAACAACTTCACGAGGAAATCCGTGAACATTAATCGGTTCCGGAAAGACTCATTGAACATAATATTTGTTTTATCCAAATTCATCCGGAGACCGATGCGTTGAGATGAATCAGCTAGGCTGTTCAGCATCTGATGTAAGTCCTGCAACGATTCTGCCATAATAACGATGTCATCCGCAAATCTCAAGTGTGAGATGTACTCGCCGTTTATGTTTATGCCACGTCCTGTCCAGTCCAGAGTCTTAAATATATCCCCCGATGCATTTGTGCTTTACAATTTTAAGTGGTTATAATAAACATCAAAAATGCCTGTAATGCTTACAAACAATAGCCAAATATTTTACAATCTCAAGTTAACGTATACGAGCACTTGTTAGAAATAAGATCAACACACAGGTGTTATAACTACTTACTATCTTATAATAATTAAGTCTTACAGCGCTCCACTGTTTGTTAGATGGAGGCACAGATTTTTGCTCAAATAAACAGATAATTAAAGAACAGGAAAGCGGACTTTGTACAAGACGGGAAAATACCCATTAATTAATTTAATTGAAATGTAATTTTGTTTAATTATACATAGAAATATATTGTAACTCCACTCATGAGTGCAGTGCCCTGACAGGGCACATGTATTAGTTACTAATAAGACATTTTGTAACAATTGTCTACATGTTGGCATTATTAAATTAATAAATGAATTAACGCTAAGCAGAAGCTACAGATAATGACGAGTGCATACTGCACCCGCAATACGATGAGATCTTTATCTTATAGCGTATGGGCACCTAAGATACAGGCATAGCCTAGTTTGGAGCCCGTAGCAAACCTAAGATATAGTTTTAATTCGTAATAGCGCAATAAGTGTTCATTTTAATTATCTAATTTATATTTCTGTCTTATTGCCTGCATATAAATAAATTGTTATTACTATTATTATAGCTCTAACTAGCTTGTCCTTAAATCCTTTGTCCAAAAGTTCGACACAAACTATGTGATGCGTGGAAAAGTAGTGATGTCTCTTTCTTTTTGTAATAATATTCTATTTCCATTGAATAAATCATATTTCTATTGAAATCAAATAAACGAAAGTTAACTAATAGATAATTAATAAATAATGTTGAAACATTTTTGTAGCTGACAATACTTAGTACAGATATTGTTGAAAAAAATGAATGATAAAATCAATGGGACGACATACTGAACCAAAACTATAATATTCTTTAAATTCAGTAACTCGTCCCATTGGGACGATTGTGTTGTGGGATGAGTCTCTGAACTAGCCGCGCCATGATTATGGATGACTGAAGTAACTGCAGGTGGATGGATACGTTTTTACGAGCAGAAAAAAAGGTCTATCCTCTTTCTTACTCGTTTATTACGCTGTACCATTGTTCACACTTTTATTAATTACTCCATCACGGCACAACATTAACAGTATCACCTCGCGTATTTGGGACCTTATTACTTCGGTTGTCACACACACCAGTGGATTCCAGACACTCGATAGTCTAAAAGTCGTGAGGATGGGTCACGATTGACATTATTGAATTTGGTAATTTCATTCTAACCATTAATTTAATTTCTTCTCTAACCAGTCTTGGTATTTATTGGCGTTCTGTAGATGTAGATGGCCAACTTTTGATCGAAGACTTTTGACCGCTGATTTTGCTGAATCGCTTCTTCTATAGAGCGTGTATGGGAGCTTTGGTGGTCTCGTCTCTCCAGCTTAGTTATTTTTTTGCTCAAAGCCCGCTGTTCTGACGAAGTGTCTCCTGGATTCTCGCGTCGTTTCTCCATTAACTGCAGCGACTCTCTCGAAAATTTAGATTTTCTGTCTGTCTGCGTACACAAGTGACTGTGCTGTTGACCATTGGAGAGTTTCTTTGTTTAGAACTGATCCTGGATGTCAATTCAGGTCATGGTTACCATAAAAGTGCATTGTTATCGGAGTGAGGCTGCTACTCGAAACTAGATCGCAAGAAGTATCGCATTTCGACACAACATTGTGTATCTCATTATCAAAGTTAATCTCAATACCTATCATATTTCAGTAATTACCTACTCTTGATAATTTCTAAAAATAATGATATACAGGTGGATTTCTGAGATAGGGGGCAATAAGCCAAAAATACCTTAACCCATTGTAGCTTATAATGTTCTTAACTTTTGGAGGTATTTTGAACTGCATTCACACATTAAAGAAGTAAAATCTATATCTATCTATTCTATACTTATAATAAAACTGTAACAGGTCTAATTCTGTACATTGAAGATATTTTGTATTTTTCTTGGAGGCTGTTCTATATTCGATACTGAAGCATAAAACCGTTGTTTTTTTTCATTTTTGTCTGTCAGTCAGTCTGTGTCTGTCTGTCAGTCTGTCTGTCCGCGCATCACGCCGAAACTACTAAATGAATTCAAATGAAACTTGGCTTGATTTGAGTTCATAGTACAAGGTAGGACATAGGATAGTTTACATCCGAAAAATTAAAGGGTTCCCGCAGGATAGGGGTTGAAAGTTATTTAAACGAACACATAACATGCTGTAACTACTGGATGGATTTTGATGCAAATTGGCAAGTCATAGTTTATATGATGATGAAAAATTTAGGATACTTTTTATCCTGAAAAAACAAAGTGTTCAATGTTCCACTTTGTTTCCAAATTCTGTACATTGAGGTTATTTTTTTGAGGTAGTTCGATGTTTGATACTGAAGCCAAAATTGTTTTTTTTGTCTGTCTGTATATCAACCACGCAACGCGCCGAAATTACTGAATGAATTCAACTAAAACTTGGTATGATTTGAGTTCATACTACGAGGATACTTTATTTGGATACATAATTATATTGGATACATAATATACTGTATTATACGTTTTTACTTGTTTACTAACTGGGATACTTTTATCCCGAAACATTAAAGGGTTCCTGCAGGATATTGGTTGAAAGTTATTTAAAAGAACCATTATCACGCTGAAACTACTGAAACTACAGTCATAGTTTATAGGATGGGTTAAAATTGAGGATACTTTTTATCCCAAACAAATAAAGGATTCTTGCGGGATAGGGGACCAAAGATATGTTAATTTGGAAGTAATAAGTTCTTAAAATAAAGCGATAAGCGCGAAAAAGTCTGCACAAAGAAGATAAAATAAAGTGGTCTAGGGTACCTAAAATAAGCACAAGAACAAGAACTAAATATTATTTATTTAAAACATATCTGTCAGTCTGTAAGTTTCATTGTTTGCACATCACATAAAAACTGCAGAACCGATGCAATGCGGTTTTCACTGTTAGATAGCGTAGGGTTTAACTTAAAAATTGGTATAATTGGTATCTCAATCCAATGACTAGAAGCCAAGCAACTGATAAAAATATTTTTGACGGCTGAATAAATTTTGATCAAATGTTGGTATATTGGTATTTTAGGTCTTAGGATAGCACATAGAGTAATTTTAACCTGGAGAAAGACCACGCGTGTTATGCTACGGGCACATCTAGTTATTATATTAATACAAAAACTAGGCTGCGAACAAAATTGAATACGAGCTGACCGCCCGAAAAAACAATCACACTAATATTATCAAGGCGAATGGTATAAAGGTTTATGTGTATGTAACGGTACGTTACTGTATTTTTGTTACTTATTCTCGCTTAAACGGCTGAACTGATTTGATTGAAATTTGGTATGGATGTAGCTTATAGCCTGGAATAATACAAAGGCTACTTTTTATCCCGAAAAAATGCACGGTTTCTGAGGGACCCGGATGAAACCACAGGGCGCAGCTAGTATTTATATAAATTAAATGTTTCTTTTTAACTTACAATTTTTCTTTACTTTAATAGTTGCAACGTTAGACTAAAGTATTTACATTAACTTGAATAATCTAAAATTAAAAATTTTGTAAGAAGCGCTATAGTTAAGTTTAAGAGTAATATATTTTTGAAATGGTCTTTTAGAGACCTTCATTTTAATACCCCACTCGATGGCTTTTGGTCATTCATTGTTCCGTCGGAAATACAATATGGCAGCTGTAATGTGACCGTGATCATGACAAATCCTATGATACCTCATATATCAAAATCCATCAAGCCGTTTAGGTTGTAGGATGCGCCTAAGAAACGTACAAACAAACAAACATAATATATAAAAACCAAACACATAACCCTCTTTGCAATCGGGTAAAAACACAGGCTACAACAAAAAAAATAATTTAAAAAAGAGAATTTTATTTCGTCAAGAGTATAATTATTATACACGAATGTCGTAACTTTATTTCTTGAATTAGCATATTCACCAAGTTTTTTAAAGATTTTTCACTGACCTTTCGGGTTTGCAATGCTCTGATTTGAACCCGTAATACCCATAAGCGACGTGTTTTAACGATAAAAAGCTTTTATTAAAGTTGCAATGTTTGTTTGTTTGTATGTATTGTCGTGAAACTCCATTTCTATGACCCGTCGCTTACCCTTGCTTCGTGATAGATGTCAATATCTTGTGGTTTCATCTAAGACCGACCGGAAGCCAATCCCAGCAGTGGTCATAGAGACCCCACTATATGGACAAAACTGGTATTTTTGGATGAACCAGTAATGAAAACATAACGCCTGACATCTTTCGCATAGCATAGCAAGGCAATTCATCGAGTAGTTTGATACCACGTTAGGCGTGCTCTTCACGTGTCCCATGACAACAAACTTATGGATTATTGTTATTTAAATCAATAACAAAACGGTGAAATTTAACAGGAGGAGCGAGCAGGTCATTCTGCCTCCCCAATCGTTTCAAATATATTTAGACCTCTAATTTTCCAATATAATAATTACGTAAATGTATTAATATTTATTAGTAGGCAATATAAGTGAAACCCTATTTAGTTGTAAAACTTAAGTTGGGGGGGGGGGGGAGATGGACAAGGGCACGCGCCTCACCCCGCAGCTCACCCCGCGCCTCACCCCCACGAAGGCCGTTATATAAGGATTCCGCGCCCGTGGAGAGGGACACACACACTAGGGACTCACTATAGGGACACCCCCTCTGTCTATCCCGACGGAGGGGACCAGGTTTACCAAACTCACTTCCCGGTACACCCCCGGGTCGTAACCCCCCCACGTAGTCCACTATGGACTCCGACCGACCCCTTACCGCTAAAGATGCCTGCAGAGGCTTCCTAAATTGGGCACAAGAATGCGGCCTTCTGTCGCGTTACGCCCGCGATCAACGTATCTCCTCCGAGCAGGAAAAACTACTGCTCGACTTTTTCCGCCCCGCGTCCCCCGAGTCCCCCGCGTCTCCCTCTTTCGTTAAGCCCCGCGCTCCCCCCGCTCCCGTCGCGACTAAGGCTCCTAAAGCCACAAAAGCTGAAAACGCAGACAAGGCCGCTCGGGCCTCAAACTCAAAGTCCGATCGCAAATCGGACAGACGCGCGTCGTCAGCCGGACCGCGCCGGTCTCGCTCTCGCTCTCCGATAATATGCCCCATCCCAGACTCCCCGGCCAGCCCCGATCCACCTCAGGCCTCCGAACCCGAGATGGAGGTCGAATCCATACCCGCGAGCACGGACGACGGCTTCACCCTCGTCCCTAGGAAAGCGAAAGGAAAGCGTCCACATGACGATTCCTCTAGCACGGACGCCCTTTCGGCCAAAGCGGCTCGCCCTGCCTCCAGGGCGACGCCTCCTCCCACTCCGATAGCCGCCAACTCTGTGGCAAAAGAGCCCGCGAGGACCAAACTCCCGCCTCCCTTTTTCATTACTGAAAAAGAGAAGTGGGACGCGGTCACGCGACTCCTAGCCTCAAAGGGGGCGGCGTTCACATCTGCACACAATACCCAACTGGGCGTCAAAGTGCAAGTCCCTACCGCGAACGACCACCGCGAGATAACCAAGATCCTTCGCGACGAAGACGTGCGTTTCTACACGTACGCCCGCGAAGAACAAAAACCCCTCCGTGTAGTATTGCGCGGTGTCCCCAGCGAACTTGAGACAACGCTCATTTTCAAGGACCTTCAGTCTCAGGGATACCCCGTAGTGGAGGTACATCGAATATACAGGGTAAACCCTAAAACACCCCTCCCTCTTGTCCTTGTCGTTCTTGAACGTACCCCGGAGGGTAAGGCCATCTTTAACATAAAGACGGTCTGTCACCTATCCGGGATTTACGTAGAGCCCCCAAACCGCAACGGAGCACCCAGTCAGTGGCATAAATGCCAACTCTATGGCCACGTCGCGCGTTTTTGCTTTGGCCATCCCAGGTGCGTAAAGTGCCTGGGCGACCACGGCACTTCCGATTGTACCCGCCCCCGCGATACTCCCGACCCACCCAGTTGCGTTCTTTGCAAGTCCGAAGGACACACCGCGAACTATCGCGGCTGTCCAAGGGCTCCAAGGAGCGTTAAAGGGCCCGGACGGCGAGCGACCTTCAGTCAGCCTCCAATCTCAGCACGTCTGCAGAGGTACACCCCTAAGGTGTCCTTAGCCCCCCCCCATGCCTCTCATGCAGGCCCCGCTCTTTATGCCGGCACCTCAGCCGCAGGTCAACGCCTGGGCTCCGGCCATGACCAAGCCCACCCCAAAACCGCAACCCGCGCCCGCCGGTCCGTACCGGCCTCCTCAAGCCCGTGCGAAAGTCCCAACCTCCCTCGGGCCCTTGCCCACTCCTCCCCCCTCCTAAGGCAGGTCAAGACAACCTGTCATATGTACTCGGCTACGTAAATGCGGTCGACTTGAACGAAGTGGACGTACTCGCTGCCAAACTTCGTTCGTGTAAATCCGATTTGGAAAAAGTCCACTTTTTATATGAGCACCGTACGCTCCTTACTGCCCTCCGTAACCTCAATTAACGAACCAAAATGAATAATACACCAAAACGTTTTAAACCCCGCTCCGTAGTGTTAGCGTTCTTTAACGCTGACGACCTAAGAGAACAGCGTGCCCCAGTGCACGAGTTCTGTAAGACCCATCAGGTCGACATCATGTTAATATAAGAGACCTTTCTCAAACCCTGTAACAGCGATCCCGGGATTGCCAATTACCGCGTCCATCGAAACGATAGAGTCACCAAATTTGGCGGTACTCTAATTTATACCTACTACTATTTACCCCTACTCTGACCAACTTAGAAGCCTCCTGCTGCCAACTTGCGATGACCGGTCATCAATCAATCGTTATAGCCTCCTGTTACCTCTCCCCCAGTAAAAGCTTACTAAAGAGTGATCTAGAGGCACTCCTCTCCATGGGAAGCGCAGTCATTCTGGCTGGCGACTTCAATAGCAAAAACCCTATCTGGGGGTGCCGAAGACTCAACACAAATGGCACTAGGCTATTCGACTTTAGCGAATCTCTCGTTTTTTATATAATCCCACCCTCGGAGTGGACATATTACCCCAAAAATCCCGACCATTTACCTGACATACTAGACATACCTCTCCTAAAGAATATAAATCTTAGCTTCCGCTCAATCGAAGTTTTCCAAGAACTAGAATCCGACCACCGTCCCGTCGTTATGCGCCTAGGCCCCGACCCGACAGACTAATCCTCCCAACCACCGACAAAGACGATAGTGGACTGGAAGCGTTTGGGGGAAGCCCTAAAAGTTATCAGTTCACCCGACCTCGACCGTATCCCTGACGACATAATCACCCCCGATGACGTTGCTCGCTCGATCGATGCCCTCACCAGCCACCTCAACACCGTTATCGGTGAGTGCTCTAGGGAGGTCCCAGCGGAGGATGTCCACCGCTGGGTCCTACCTGAGGACGTGAAGAGGCTGATGACGACACGAAACGCAGCCATTAGAGCCCACGATGCATTCCCCAACGCTGAATGCAAAGCCACCTTGAGCTACTACCACCGTTTGGTCAGGACGCGCATTAGCGAGCTGCGCGCACAGCGTTGGGAAGACCTATTATCCAAAATCACACCGACCCACCAGGCCTACTGGGGGTTGGCGAGAAAGCTTAAATCCGACACCATCACCGTAATGCCCCCTCTCAATAGAATCGATCTCCCGCCAGCATTCGAAGACGAGGAGAAGGCCGAATGCTTGGCGGAGAGCCTCGCAGCCCAGTGCACCCCCGCTAACGATCACGTTGATCCTGTCCACACTGTCGCGGTGGACCGCGAAATAGAACGTAGGAATTCTCTACCTCCGACCGACCCCCCCCCCCTCGAGCCCGTTAAAGCCGCAGAGGTTGAGTCGATCATCAAGGGCCTCCAAGTGCGAAAGGCCCCCGGTGCTGACGGCGTCAGTAACAGGGTCCTCAAGCACTTTTCTGTCCCGTTAGTTTACCTCTTAGTCAGCATCTTCAATGCAGCCTTGAGCAATTGTTCCTTCCCCGACGCTTGGAAGAGTGCCGACGTCATCGGCATTCACAAACCAGGCAAAAAGGCATCCGAGCCTTCCAGCTACCGTCCCATCAGTCTCCTCAGCTCTCTGGGGAAGATGTACGAGCGAATCCTTCTGAATCGACTCCGATCCATCGCGAAAATCAAAAAGCTCATACCGGATGAGCAGTTCGGCTTTAGAGCGAGACACTCTTGCCCTCAGCAAGTGCACCGCATCACGGAACACATCCTTAAGGGTTTCAATAGGAAACCAAAACCCCAAACCACGACGGCCGTCTTCCTAGACGTGGCGAAGGCTTTTGACAAGGTCTGGCACGCCGGGCTGATATACAAGCTGTATCAGCTCGGGTTGCCAGATCGTCTTGTGCTCATAGTACAAGACTACCTCACCAGCCGGAGCTTCCGCTATCGTGTCGAGGGCAACCGATCATCCCCCCACCCCATCAGAGCCGGAGTCCCTCAGGGCTCCGTGCTGTCTACACTTCTGTTCACGCTTTACACAAGCGATTTCCCCCGCATCCCCAAAGTAGAGATCGCTCTCTTTGCGGACGACACCACGATTTATACCACCGGATGGAATCCAACTATTCTACAAAGAGACATCCAACGAACGCTCCGAGCGCTCGATGGATGGTTTCGTAAGTGGCGAATAACGATTAATCCTGAGAAGAGCGTAGCGATGCGTTTCACTCACGGGGTTAAACGCTATTTCCCAATTAAACATACCGTGGGAAAAGTCAGTTAAATACTTAGGAGTCACCCTTGACTATCGACTCAACTTCAATGATCACATCCACGCCGTCCACAAAAGGGCGGCATTCTACCTATTCCGCCTCGCGTTACTCCTAGGCAGGCGCAGTAAAATGTCTCTTAGAAATAAGTTGACACTCTACAAAACCTGCGTCCGACCGACAATGACATACTCGTCCGTAGCATTTGCTCACGCCTCCCGCATTTCCCTAGAGAAACTTCAGATTTTACAAAATAAATTCGTTCGCGGTGCATTAGATGCCCCCTGGTATCAGAGGAACATCGACCTGCACAGTGATTTCGAGCTTCCCTCGATAGTTCAATATATGAAAAATGCCTCTCGCCGCTACTTTGACGCGGCACTCCATCACCCCAACCCTCTAGTAGTTCAGGTCTCTGACTACACGACAGACGCGACAACAGACGCACGGCCCCTTCGTAGACGCCCTAGAGACATCTTGAGCGATCCGGACGATGAAATCGCTGCCGCAGTGCAGGCAGCGATTGATTCGCCCACACCGTCATCTTCACCATCTTTCAACACAATTAGACACAGACACCGACCTCGCCGGATGCGAGGTCGAAGGTCCCGTAATTAATGTCGACTTTATTCGCCTTCGAGTTTCTTGCCGATTCTTCTCGAAGGTGTATTCCGAATCGGTGGTCAGTTATGCAATTCATTTAAAGGGCTCCACCCATTTCATGAGGGCCCCCTCGATCACTACCTAACAGTAGAGATCGAGGGGTGTTTAGTTCGATACTCCCCAAGTAATCAATGGCAACTGTCCAAGCCGAGGTTCGTACCCTCTGGGTGCCCTTGAGCAAGTGGCCAAAAACTTAACTTTGGCGTGCGCCTTCTGCGTCACGCATTGCGGCGGAGCGCTTTTGCGCCCGCCCCACCGTCCGGTGACGCTGTAGAGGTCAGTTATAGACCAACAGCACATATCCTTTCTAAAAAAAAAAAAAAAATGGAGAGGGATAGACCAGACAAGCCACGTCTTTGGGGCGGGCGTGTGGCCCGTCCCAAAGTGACGAGTAGCACAGCAGCCGCGTGGGCGGCCATTTTGACGAAGGGAGACTGCCGCGAAAAGGAGCCGAAGCTGGCGGGAAGCCAGAAGGCCAGGGGGGCAGCGCAACCAGCCTGCGAGCCGATCCGACGCGAGGGAGCAGGGCGCTCCCGGACCCGAGGATCACCGAGCACGTGGGCAAGCGCTCGCGCTGCCGAAATCTTCCCGTCTAGTGACGTAAGCCGGCCGGCGTTGAGGTACCTATAAACAATTATTCCCAGGCGCGTAAAATAGACGATTCACAAATCGCGCGCGTAACCTTAAGCCCCCTTTTCATGCCCCCCTCTTCTTCATAGACTATTTGACTTAACCATCGTAACCACGTTAGTTTTTAAGCCTTGTATATAAAAACATTGTTAAAGAAACATTGATTAAATTATCTGTAAGTACTCTTTATAATACCGTTTTCTTTTTACGATATCCCCTCACTCTCTTTGGCTGTAGGCGCAGGTAGGCCCCGTTCCAACGGGGGTGGGCCTCTGAGGCCCATCGAGCAATACGGCCTGATCATAAGGCCCAAATTGCTCTCCAACTGGTACACTATCCAGGCTACCCTTCCCTACAGCAAATCGTGTCGTCCGTCGGTGGCAAACCGAACTTCTACCACCTGCTGCGACGCTGCGGGCGGCGGCCCTCGTCGTGATTCTGCCGCCCCCGGTTCGCCCGGCTGCCACCCGTCGGACAATAGATTGCACTTCACAAATTAATTACCACGACAGTATGTATGTATGTATGTATGTATGTTTGCTTAGGTCAAATTTTGCGTGCTGAGTTAGCTTATTACCACTTCCTCTTATCACACGGAGTTGAATTATTACATGTTCGTTGAGCCAACAAAACTTTAAAAAGCCGTCTTTAGAACATAATGTTAATAATTATTACGGGCAACGTATGCGGAAAATAATACTAGCTGTACCCGCGGCATCGCACGCTTGTTCATTTCTCTAGGTTAAAAGTACTCTATGTGCTATTTGAACACATAAAATACCAATATACCAACTTTTGATCAAAATTCTTTCAAATGTCAAAAAGTTTATATCGATTGCTTGGCTTCTACTCTTTGGATTCAGGTAACATGTACACCAGTTAAGTCAAACCCTAAGCTATACAACGATCAAAACAGCATCGCAATCGGTTAGTTTTTTTAAGGTGAGGCGCGAACAAACAAACAGACAAACAAACAGACAAACACGATTTAAAAAAAAAAGTATTCTTGTTTAGTAGCATGTAAAGTATATTAAGTAACCTAGACCATTTTTTTTAAATTATTTTCTTTGTATGGACGTTTTCGTTTTTATTGCTTTATTATAAGTATAGAATAGATAGATGGTTTGTAGAGTAATACCTAAATGTCTTCAATCTGCATGATATAAGTTATTATATAGTTACATGTACTTACAAGTCCTTCAATACCTACCTATCATCATCATCATCATCATTTCAGATTTTAGCAGTCCACTGCTGAACAAAGGTCTTCCCCAAAGAGCGCCACGACGAACGGTCTTGTGCCGCCTCCATCCACCGACTCCCTGCGATGAATTCGTCCAACGTGTGGGGGGTCTCTCTACACTTCGCTTTGTTCATAGTCGCCATACCAGAACCCTTATTCCCCAGCGGTTGTAGGCTCTGCGAACTATATGTCCTACCCATTGCCACTTCAACTTGCAAATTCTGTGAGCTATGTCGATAACTACCTATATAAAACAAAAATTAATTACAGAGTTATAACATATTGCCGTGGTGGTATCGGCTTAGAATAAGACCCCTCCCAATCCTCCCGTGGATGTCGTAAGAGGCGACTAAGAGATTACACACCGGAAGATAGGCAGAAGCGTCCTTCGAGAACATATTTGCTACACTGCGGTCACCAATCCACCTGCCAAGCGTGGTGACTATGGCAAACCCCCAAATATGATAAACACACCAAAAAGACGGCCCCGGTCCCCGGCGGCTCCGTTATTACTGGCACCGGTAGCAGCCATGGTAACGGCAAAGCAGGGGGTGCTAAGAATCCCCGGCAGAGACCCAGCTACCAACCCCCACGATCTCTGGACCTAGCAACTTATAACGCACGCACCTTGAGGACCGATGCGAAGTTGATAGAGCTGGAAGAAGTAGTAAGTAAGTTGCGCTGGGGTATTATAGTGTTATCAGAAGTCCGAAGAGAGGGAGAGGATACGATGACCCTCAATTCCGGCAACTTACTCCATTACCGGGAGGGCGACCAGCAGTCCCAACATGGTGTCGAGTGTCTCGTCCACAAGTCCCTCGTCAACAACATTGTGAAGATCGAAAGCGTTTCGAGCAAGGTGGTATACCTTATACTCAGAATTACCGAACGGTATTCGTTGAAGGTCATACAGGTGTACGCCCCACACTCGAAACGCCCGGACGATGAAGTGGATGCTATGTATGATGACATTTCTAATGCCATACATGCCCCGAAAACACACTTCACAGTGGTGATGGGGGACTTCAACGCACGGCTGGGCATGAGGAATGGCGATGAACTGAGAGTGGGGCAGTTTGGATTTGGACAGCGGAACCAAAGGTGTCAGTGATTGGCCAACTTCATGGAGAAGGAGGGACTCTTTATGATTAACTCCTTTTTCAAAAAGCGCCCGTCCAGGAAATGGACGTGGCTGCACCCCGGCGGTCATAAGCACGAGATAGATTTCATTTTGACGACCAATAAGCATATATTCAATGATGTCTCTGTGATCAACAGGGTTAAGACCGGCAGTGATCACCGCATGGTAAGAGGCTCATTGAATATCAACGTAAAGCTGGAGAGGTCTCGTTTGATGAGATCTACTCTTCTCCCAAGTTCTGCTCAAATCCAAAACCCCGAGAGCTTTCAGTTGGAGCTCCAAAATCGCTTCCAAATACTTACCGAATGCGATACAGTGGACGGACTAAATAACGGGTTGGTGGAAGTTGTCCACACGGTCGGGTCGGAGTTCTTTAAGGCCCCCCGCAAAAAAATAACACAGAAACTCTCTGAGCATACACTCAAACTTATGGCAGAACGAGGCGAGATGAGGGTGCAGTCTTCAGTGGATATGCCGAGTTACAGCTTGCTTATTAAATAGATCTCCAAGTCAATGCGACACGATTTGCGTTCCTATAATACTACTTGTATTAAGAACGCAATAGAGCGGAACAAGGGCTCCAAAGTGTTCGCAAGAGATCTGTCTATTGGGCAAAACCTGTTGACGAAGCTGAAAACCGACAGTGGCAGCATCGTTTCGTCGAAGCCAAAGATTTTGAGTGAGCTCGAGAAGTTCTATGGACACCTATATACACCTCATCGCGTAGTCCTCCTAGCACGACTAGCGATGCAAGAGCCCGTTTGACCCGACATTATACCGAAGATATCCCGGTCGTCAGCCTATACGAGATCAGAATGGCTCTCAAACAGCTTAAGAGCAACAAGGCATCAGAGGAGGACGGAATAACGACAGAGCTGAAAGCGGGTGGAACACCGTTACTTAAAGTCCGTCAGAAGCTGTTTAACTCCGTCATCCTCGAAGGTACTACGCCAGAGGCGTGGCACAGGAGCGTAGTAGTTTTGTTTTGAAAGGTGATAAAACCCTCTTGAAGAATTATAGGCCCATTTCGTTGCTGAGCCACGTCTATAAGCTGTTTTCGAGAGTAGTTACAAACCGTCTCGCTCGTAAGTTTGACAACTTTCAGCCTCCCGAACAAGCTGGATTCCGGAAATGCTTTAGCACCGTAGACCACATCCATACGTTCCGGCAGATTATGCAGAAGACAGAAGAGTATAATCGGCCACTATGTCTAGCGTTTGTGGACTACGAGAAAGATTTTGATTCAGTTGAGACCTGGGCAGTGCTTCAGTCATTACAGCGGTGCCAGATTGATTACCGGTACATCGAAGTGTTGAAGTATTTGTACAGCAAGGCCACGATGACAGTTCGTCTTCAGGATCAGAGCACGAATTCTATCCAACTGCAAAAAGGGGTGAGACAGGGAGACGTTATTTCTCCGAAACTGTTCACCTCTGCACTGGAAGATATATTCAAGCTTCTGAACTGGAACGGATTTGGCGTTAACATCAATGGTGAATACATCACTCACCTTCGATTTGCTGATGATATAGTCATCATGTCTGAAACCCTGGAAGACCTAAGCACAATGCCCAGTGACCTCAATATTGTTTCCCAACAGGTGGGTCTTAAAATGAACATGAACAAGACGAACATCATGTCAAATGCCCATGTCGTACCCAAGCTAGTTTATGTTGGGAACGATATTATCGAAGCTGTTGATCACAATGTCTACTTAGGTCAGACGATCCAACTGGGTAGATCCAACTTCGACAAAGAGGTCAGCCGACGAATCCAACTCGGATGGGCAGCGTAAGGGAAATTACGCCATATCTTCTCGTCGCAAATACCACAGAGCCTCAAGACGCAAGTTTATAATCAGTGCGTGTTGCCAGTGATGACATACGGCACTGAGACATGGTCGCTAACTAGTGTTAGCGGTAACAGTGCTAAGTTGAAGTGGCAATGGGCAGGCCATATAGTTCACAGAACCGAAAACTGCTGGGGAATAAAGGTTCTCAAATGGCGACCACGAACAAGCAAGCGAAGTGTGGGGAGACCCCCCCCCACGATCGACCGACGACATTGTAGCCATCGCAGGAAGTCCGTGGATGGAGGTGTTACAAGATCGCTCGTCATGGCGCTCTTTGGGGGAGGCCTATGTTCAGCAGTGGACTTTTAAAGGCTGACATGATGAACATATGATGAGAGTTATGATCTGCCTAAATACTACATTGCAGTTTGGCAGAATATTGTTTTATATATTTGCTTGGTATATTGATGAATAAATAAATAAATAAAAGTTCCGATGATTATGCATTTTTATGGAAAGCATGACCTGAATCGATATCCAGGAACAGATAAAAAAAACTCTTCAACGGTTAAAAGCACAGGCACGAAATTTTGTATACGCATTTTATTATGATAGCCGGTTTGAAATTTTACCATGACATGATCTCCGGGTAAAGGAAATCTTTAACAGTCAACTGCGAAATTTTGTGTATGGATTTTATTATTATAGCCGGTTTTAAGTTTTACCATTACATGGTTGCTGCACTCAGGGTTGGGTCCTTGCTTGTCTATAGAGACACCTCCACAAAGGTTAACAGCATAGACACGAAATAATGTAATACTCATTTAATTGTGATAGTTCTAAGTTTTACCATGGCATGCAACTAATTAACCTTTTTTTATAACGTTTTTTAATTAAGTTATTATTATTATTATTAAGAAAGTAAGCTTCTAATAAATTTAACCGTTTATTTATCTGAGGTTATTTTCACTATGGAGTTAAAACTTATTTTATAAAGGAAAAATAAAACTGTGTAGAAATACTAGTACACACAGGCTTGTGTTGTTTTTGCTACACAGTGTGTAACAAAATTATTTAAAAATTCGTACAGAAGTACAAAAATTAAATGTTTTTTTATTTTTCTGCCGTTTGTATGAAAAAATTGTGTTTGAACGATATTTGAATATAATTTTATTCATCCACTTTCATTTCGTACAAAATGTTCTTCATAAGAAACAGTTCAACAGCTCTTATAAGAAACATGATTTAATGGCGTCAAAAACGTTTTTGTGTAAATGGCGCATTTTATTGCTGACTGTACACTTTTTCCAAAATCCAGACAGATAAATGACCACGCGGGCAAATCCGCAAAGCTAAGTACATAATATCACAAAGGCCCAATATATCATTATCATGGGAGACTTTAACGCCAAAGTGGGAGTACAGACTTGCAGTGAATCGAAAATAGGTTCAACAAGGATATGGAAACAGGAATCAAAGGGGGCAAACGCTAGTTTATAGTTGGAAAAATTATATTTGAATGAATTTTTCAAAAAGCAGTCCCAGATGAAATGGACTTGGCAAAGACTCGAAACTGTGACCAAAAATGAGATAGACTTCTTAATGATGGACAAAAAGCACATTCAGGGATGTCTCAGTGATCAGCAGGTTTAATACCGGTAGTGAACACCGACTTGTCCGTGGCTCCATGAATATTGACCACAAGCTTGAAAAATGTCACCTGGTTAAGTCTACGCTCTAACCCAACATGCTCCAAGCCGCTATTGGATCAGAACAGTTCCAACTCAAGTTGGAAAATCCATTCACTGCCTTGGAAACCACAAATGACGTGGACGAGGAACTCCAGACAGTTTTGGGGAATCCTTAGGGATGAATCCTCGTCTTATGGACGTATGACGGGAGAATTAGCAAGCCACATCGTCAGAAAAAGGGAGTCAATCAATAGATCAGTGAGCTGGTGTGACGAGACCTCCGATGCTCAAAATGCTCTGTAATTTAGAGAGTAGACATTGTTATGAAACAAGTTGACATATTATTTTATGGTATAATGATTTAATTTTGAATAATTTGCTCGTTTGAAACATCGCAATGCGGCAAAATGTTCTTGGCACTGTAATAATAACCATATTATCTGTTATGTAACCAACATTTTATGCAAATAAATATTATTTTTATTCTTATCAAATACGCGCCAGATAGAAAAGGCAATTGAGCAAAATCGGGGGTCAAAGTCTACGCCCAGCAATTGAGTATATTCCATCTGACGAAGCTCAATACCAATAAAGGCACAACTGTCCTCTCTAAGCCGAAGATCCTTTCTGAGATCGAAGACTTCTATGGGCGATTTTATGATTCGTATGCTTCTAGACCCGAACCCAGCACAGATGATTCTCAACAAAAACGGACAAGCCACTACACTGACAAACTGCCTGACGTCAATCTAGACGAGATTGAGAAGACGCTCGAAACAACTTAAGAATCGAAAGGATGAGTGAGGATGGTATTACTTCAAAACTCATGAAACTAGGGGGGAAACCCATATTTTGGGAACTTCAGCAGTTATTTAGCACCGTTTTAACCGTGGGAGAACTCCAGAGGCATGGAGCAGGAGTTTAGTAGTACTCTTCTTTAAAAAGGGGGATACATTTTTTAAACAACTATACCTTCGTGTTTCACTCTTGAGCCACGTCTTCGCGATTCACGTCTTCACGTTTTTTTGAGCTGTTTTCGAGGGTTATCTCGAATCGTCTTGCAAGAAAACAATGAATTCTAGTCTCCTGAACTGGCTAGGTTTAGCGGAGAATTTAGCACTTTAGCCTCAACCTCATACAAAACAGTGAGAATTCAGAAGTTTAAAGAGTAAAACCAGCTCCTGTCTCTTGCTTTCATGGACTATGGAAGGCCTTTGACTCCGTTGAAACCTGGGTGGTTCTAGAGTCTTTGCAGCGTTGTCAAGTAGCCTAGCGGTACATCGAAGTGCTGAGGTTTTAGTAAAACGCTGCGAATATGAGTGTCCAAGTACAAAACCAGCAGTCTAAACATATTCAACTGCGCAGAAGAGTGAGACAGGGGGATGTTATATCCTCGAAACTGTTCACTAATACCTTGGAAGATATGTTTAAGACGCTGGATTGAAAAAAATGGGCATTAATATCATGGTGAGAACATGTCACACTTACGATTTGCCGATGATATCGTCCTAATGGCGGAATCTCTGCAAGACTTGCAAAGTATGCTGACTAACCTAATTGATACTTCTCGATGATCGGTCTGGGAATGAACATAGATAAGACCAGGATCATGTTCAACGATCTTTTTGACCCGGAACCGATTGCAGTCAGTGATGAACCACTTGAAGTTGTCCAACAATATGTTTATCTTGGGCAAATATTGCAATTAGGTAAGAAATACTTTGAGAAGGAAGCCAACAGAAGAAATCAGCTGGGTTGGGCAGCAATCGCTAAGCTTTGTCAAGTCTTCTCGTCATCCATACCACAGTGCTTGAAGGAAAAAGTGTTTAATTAGTGCGTTCTACCAGTCATGAACTACGGAGCCGAAACATAGACACTTACTGTCAGACTAGTCTACAAATTTAAGGTAACTCAGCGAGATAAAAAGAGAGCTATATGCTTGGAGTTTCTCTGAAGGATAAGATTCGAAATGAAGTGGTCCGACAAAGAACCAAATTAACCGACATAACTGTAAGGATAAGCAAGCTGAAGTGGCAGAGGGCTGGTCACATTTCCCTAAGAACCGTACACCGTTAGGCTAGAAGAGTTCTCGAGTTGAGACTGCGCTTAGGCAAACATAGTGTGGGACGCCCTTTGGCCAGGTTGAGTCCTGCGGAAAGCGTCTGGCAGAAACTGGATACAAAGAGCTGAAGACAGAGTTCAGTGGCGTGCATTAGGAGAGGCCTACGTCTAGCAGTGGACAAGTATAGGCCGATGGTGATGATGGTCATAGACAAAGTCACGGGCACAGCTGGTTAAAAATAATTTGTAAAGCGATCCAGTAATGTCAAACATGTTTGGAAACTTCTTAAATCCATATAAAAATGCTGTGAAATAATATGCGGCGTATCCGATGTGCCACCCAATGCTATACTATAATTTATATTAGAAGTTAGTATCATTTGGTAGTGTTTTCCAATCTCAGTTTATTTTCCTTGGCGTCAATAAAGAGTTAATTTATCTATCTTCATTTCGTCTAACATAACCTATTACAAGTCTAGAACGTTATCTATAATATTAGTTTAAGGAAGAAAGAAAACAGTCAAGATTGTATAGCAACAGCGAAAAGGCGTCACCGGAAGCGGAAGGCGATTGGTACCAAAGCCTCAATTCCGTAGTGCATTGCAGTGCATCTCGCCCCCTGCAAGCAGTGCGGAAGTGAGGCGGAGGCATCTTCGATCAACAATTCAAGAGGCGCCGACAGTGGACCTATTGACTGCTGAACGCTTGAATAAAGGAAACTGGTGAAATACTTGTTTATTGTTGGGTTACTATTGGAATATTATGTCTCGTTGTAACAGTATATTTATGTTGACATTTGTATTACATAGATATATGATTGTAAGATGAGGGTGTACCGTTGCTTTGTGCACATATTTCACAGAATTTGTTTAATATCCAGACAAACAAAGGGTTTTGTATTCTAAAATCACTTGTATCAATCATAACTGTGGTTTCTACTAGTCAGGATATCTTTGATTTGCTCAATTCATCCATGTCATATACAAATGATTTCTGTGCATCTATTAGATTTTAGAAAATATCCAACAAACAATGAATTTATTTCGGGGCGTACATCAAGCTGTACCCAACATAACTGCTAATTTGTTTCAATAAATAACATGAATCGCTTAAAGCTGCAGTTTACCAACATTTCAATGATGATTAAACCAGAGTTAACTTGGAAATTATATGTTAATATAATAAGTTAGCTCTGTCTTAACCATGGCTCAAATGTTGGATAATTTAAGTATACTTTTTCACCTAAAGCGTACCGATGCTCTGTACTTACCTTTTATAGATCAAGAACACCAATTATGTCAAATTTCATCAACAACCCTCTTTAGAGGAGCCGTAACCTAATTTAGATGACAAACCAATAAATTAATATGCCAGTGTTGATAGAACTTATTTAAACTGGGTTAAGCGTCTTGGGAAAAAATAATGGTCAATTTGATACTCGTGATTGCCAATTACTTTTTCACACTTTATGTCAGGATCTTAATGAGTTTCCTAATAACGTTTCATTTGTAACAGGCGGCGAAGGAGAAGGCGGTAGCACGGGTTTACCGTGCCTCGTGTTCGTGCACGGAGAGTCGTACGAATGGAGCTCTGGTAACGCGTACGATGGCACAACCCTCGCAGCGCACGGGAACGTCCTTGTCGTCACTATCAACTTTAGGTTAGGAGTATTGGGTAAGTCATTACCTCTATTTATGTTCCATCTATGATGTTTATGTTCTCTATTTTTGTTGTTTGTTTTATGTTGTTGTTATATATGTTTTATGTTGACGACCGGTTGGTCTCGTGGCTAGTGATCCTAGGTACGTAATCAAACGGTCGCAGGTTCGAATCCTGCAAGGTGCAATCATTTGTGTGATGAGCAGAAGTGTTTCTTTCCGAGTCATGGATGTAATATTCGTATCTATGTATGTTTATCCGTTATCTAGTACCCATAGTACAGGGTATCCTAGTTTGGGGCTAGGTAATTGGTGTGGAATTGTCCCGCATATATTTATTTATTTTATTTATTCTTGTATTCTTGTTTTCATTGATTAATTCGACTCTGTGTCGTAACGTTTGCTTTCATTTCCTCAACCAAAACAAATAATACTAATGAGTATTTCAAGAAAACAAACATTGCTTGTTTTTATCAGATGTTGCCAAAGTCGTAACCATATAACAGCTTGATTTGGATTTGAGTATTCTATAAAAATGCTGATAACATAAAGAGCAGGGTGCTTTACCGTTTTGGAACCCCGGCGTGTCACTACGGTCTTCAAATCTGGTATAG
Source organism: Alsophila aescularia (assembly GCA_946251855.1). Lineage (NCBI taxonomy): Eukaryota > Metazoa > Arthropoda > Insecta > Lepidoptera > Geometridae > Alsophila > Alsophila aescularia. Next base: position 50,081,628 of record OX276375.1, read on the forward strand.
CATTTTCTCGATTGTAAATACGTTACGTTTAGTCGTGACAGTCCTTAGAGAGTTTTATTCATTGTTCATCGTAACAATAAAAAGAAAATTACGCCAGCCGTAAAAATAAATAAATTCAGCAATTCAAACACAAAACCTTGCGCTGTTCATTTTCCTCAATATAATTTGTTTTTTGTTGAGAGACGGTTTGATGCGGCATTGATTAGCGTTAGTAGAAACGCAGACTTCGAGAGAAACATGACAGTTGCTAAACAGGCATTTTGAATCTATTCGTAAGTAGCCGGTACTCCGGTTATAATCACAACTTTATCAAATTGCGCAAATTTTACAAATGCATGTAGAAGTAAAACAGGTGTTTTAAAGGTTCACTCAAAGTTTGTATTAAATTTCTGGTGTAATAATATTTCTGTGGCATACTAAATTGTGAGTACTAGACTAGAATAAGACCTTTGTATATTGTACACTTAGTTATGCAAATGAAGATACTGAATACAGAATACCTACGAGTTTATTCGTAGGTTTAAACGAAACATTTATTTGATTTCAAATGTTATTCCAGGGCAGTTTAATTCCCTTACGGCTGGTTTTATTCTATACTTATAATAAAGCAATAACAACAAAAAAGTCTGTGCAATGATGATTATTAAAAAAAAATGTCTAGGGTACTTAAAATAATCTACTGAACAAGAATAGAACATTTTTTTAAATCGTGTCTTTCTGTTGGTTTGTTTGTCAGTATGTTTGTTCGCGCATCACGTAAATACTACTGGACCGATTGCGCTGTGGTGTGTGTGGTGTGATTGTGTGTGTTTTACTATTGGATAGCTTAGGGTTCGACTTAAAAACTGGGGTACTTGATATCTCAATCCAATGAGTAGAAGCCGGGCAATCGATAAAAATAGTTTTGACGGCTGAAAGAATTTTGATTAAATAAATAATATAATAATAATAATATATTCGGGACAATTCCAGACCAATTACCTAGCCCCAAACTAGTATACCCTGTAATATGGGCACTAGATAACGGATAAACATACATAGATACCAATATTATATCCATGACTCTGAAACAAACATTTCTGCTCATCACACAAATGATTGCACCTTGGATTCGAACCCGCGACCGTTGGATTAGCCACTAGACCAACCGGTCAATTGTCGGTATAATGGTATTTTAGGACCTGGAATAGCAATAGAGTACTTTTAACCTAAAGAAATGACCACGCGTGCGATGCCGCGGGCGCAGCTAGTTTTGTACTATAGGAAAACCTAAATAATAATTATATTATGGTATAAAGTTTTATTATTCGTCGCTGCCAGTCATTGAAGCTGTCAGAGTAGGTAGGTACTCAATATAACAAATGCAGTTAGCGAAATAAAATATCAGCACGGATTCGCAGAATAATTCTCATAAAGCCTGAAGTTGGATGGTATCGACAGCTCATCATTTTCAATCTTCGATCTGTCAGCTCCAGGCTTTTATTACCTGTACAAGTACCTCTTCCCCCCGCTATTGTTTCGGTGAAATAGACCCGCATTACGACTGATTGAAATTATTGCGGTCCTGACAATATTCGTGATCTTATTTGTGATGTACTTACGGCAGTGTTATATACCCAATGACTCGGTAGATATTGAATTGGCTTATTTTTCAAACCAACAGACTGCTGCCTCTAATAACAAAACATATTTTACGTATCGTTAAGTCTATGTACCTAACCATATGTAAAGTTTTTGTGCGTAGACTGAAGTCCGGCTTCGAACGAGTTTTCTTGTCTGCAAGAACGTTAAGCGCAATTCAAGGGAAACTTCGGCTCGCTGTCATATTATGTTTGTCCGCCGAAGTTTTCTAAGCTCTAACTTTTAATAACTTGTTACCTCGTGTCTACAATAGGAGCTTGCCTTCTGCAAGTGGAAGTTTTACCTCGAAGTATTTCTTGTTCAAGCATTTGTCAAGAGTTCTCTACAGCTGGTGTTGGTTTATTATGATGTAATTGTAAAGTCTAACTTTGTGAATTATTAGATTTTGTTCTCACCTTCGTTGAATATTCAATTCCATGTTTTTAGTTTGTATTGACCTTGACCACCAATACATAAAAGTGAAAATGTTTGTTTGTTTGTTTGTTTGGGGAATTTTAACGCGATAACGACTTGATGGATTTCGATGAATTTTGGAATGGAGATAGCTTATAGAATAAAACATAGAATACTTTTTACTCTCGGAAATTGGTAGTTAATACCTCGCACAAGAACGAAGCGTTACGCTTCTTCATTTATTATAAGAACTGCAAAGGAGTGGAATGCCCTGCCCTCGTCAGTGCTTCCGGTAAATTATAACCCCGGTGTGTTAAGTTAAGAGTGAATAGGTATCTACTAGGCAAGCGTGCTACACCTTCGACCACATCATCGCTTTCCATCAGGTGAGATCGTGGTCAAACGATTGCCTAGTCAGTAATAAAAAAAAAAAGTTTCCACGGGAAAACTAGAAAATTTTGATTATTTGCTGTAAGAAACGTTTTCCATGGAAACGAAATGACAAGTCTGTCAAAAAACATCAAGAGAGTTGGTGCTATACCTACTTTTGCATTGGTTTTTAATATCTTAAAAGAACATAGGATGCTTTTTTCCGCGATAGGTACACTTTAGTCCACGCGGTCGAAGTCATCAGTTACTCATATTTATAGGTTATGATAACACGTAGTTTTAATAGATGTTTTATGGTTATTCTAAGCCACTTTAACATAAAATGATACTAAAAACTACAAAGGGTATAGATTATGTTGAGGGATTGTACATTGAAAGTGCTATCTTATGAATGTTATGTTTTGCGAATGTGGTGTCTTGAGAATATGGTGTTTTGTGAACATCACGTTAGCAGAAAATGATATTCAGCGACGGACCGATCTATTATACAAATTGCTGCGTATCATTGATCACGTAAATTTTTCTTGTCGCCAGGTTTTTTAAAAACTGGTAATAAGGGGTCAGCGCAGGGTAACTTCGGTCTAATGGACCTGGTGGCGGGGCTACACTGGCTGCGGGAGAATCTGCCCGCGTTCGGGGGCGACCCTGAGAGGGTGACGATCATGGGCCACGGGACGGGCGCCGCTTTGGCCAACTTCCTTGCCGTCTCACCAGTAGCTAGAGGTATGTACATGCTGGTGCTGAGCTTCGATGAAAGAAACAAATAAAGATTAAGAACTTAATACTTATTATTATTCAAAATGCAATCACGCCACTATTTGTGGTGTGCGTGTCGCGTGGTCGCATGATATGTAGTCGATTAGTTATGTGTGCTGCCCCGGCTCAAAAATATGGATAGCGGCTTTTTACTTTATATGATGATTAAGTTTAGTTACCTATTTGCCAATTAAAAAAGCCGTCTCCACTATAAGCGAGCCATAGATAGATAGATAGATAGATAGAAAAATCTTTATTGCACACATAAGATAGGTACATAGGCGAACTTAATGCTAGCAAGCATTATCTTCCAGTTAACCTCCAGATTAACAGATTTATCTTCCTCCTCCAGTTATGCGCAGTTTTGGTGGAACACGAATCGAGCGAACTCAGTGAATCCTTAAGTGTTTCTTTCATCGAAGGTGCTGAGGCTTTAGCTCGCTTGGAGAGCGATGGCGTATAAGCAAATTAATATAAAAAAACGACTGCGAACAAAACTAAGAAGAGGCAAACTAGCTTTAGATTCTTGATTTTGAAATATAAAATGTAGTCGGAGACATCATGCATTTCATTTCTCATTTGACGGGATCAGCAAGAACCTTCCACATGCCTCCGACTGCATCTCATATTTTAAAATCAAGAATCTAAAGCTTGTTTGCCTCTTTTTACTTTTGTTCGCAGTCAGGTTTTTGTTTTACATTTTATTTTTTATTAAGATTAAAGTTCAAAAACTAAAACTACGGTCGGGTAAAAAATAGCCTACGACACTCTTGCGATGAAGATGAATCGATTGATACCTCGCTAGTCGAAATCGGGCCAAGTTGCCCTTCGGACCCCTCCTTTGCTTCGCCGTAGTCTGGTAAAATAGAGTCTGAAGTAGAGTCAGCACTAGTGTTAGAAATTTACGTTAACTTACATAAAATCTTGGCATTATAAGTCAACCCTAGATTGATGCACGCGAGTTTAACAGCTCATGCACGTCCACTGTGACTCCTATACTCCTACGTTTGCGGCATGAACGAGCGCCACTGAGGACAATTGATTAGCTTTCTGTCTCGCCTGTACCTGTACCTACTTTGAGATTATCTATACCTAACAGTATTGCGACATACCTACTGCCTGACTGACAGACAAAGCACAGCCTAAGTCGGTGTACCTAGAGATTTGAAGTTCAGAGTAAATATTCTTTGAGTATCCTAGAGGTACAATAAGTAAGGATTTTTTTGAAATTCCATTCCTTAAGGATGAACACTAGTGGCAAAGTTTGCACCCGGTCAAAGCTTCAGGGCGCAACTATATGTACTAGTTCCACTTTAGCCAAGTACGGACTGACGTACACGTGAAGTGTAGACGTCAATATGGAGTGTGGATCTCACTGAAATAACTACTAATACTAAAAAACAATATCACAGGAATCAACAAAACTTCATCAAATTGGTTGTTAATGTAGCGTATCAATATTTTGATACGATACATAAAAACCACTCAACGACATGTTCAACGTGTTTTCCCATACCATAATGTAATCAAACCGTAATAAATCGTTATAAAATCCAATTTGTCATACTACAAGTACTACGCATGGAGGCAAACACGAAAGATAAATCTTAACGGGCAGTTAAATTAATTAAAAATATATTTTAATTAACTGGCAAGCGCAAACACGAGCAAGACCGCGGCCCCCACAGCTTCCGCTCACTACTTATGTATACGAGGCAGGCTTACAATACACTGATTAAAGACCAGTAAGGAATCTTCTCAAAGTGGTAACGCTACTTCTAGTAGTGGTACCTCAATCACACAGCCCCTTGTTTCTTTTGGTCTCTGACGACCGCCACAAAGTAGAACTAATCAATAAAAATAAATAATTACAAAAAAAAAACAAAAAAACCCGACTGCGAACATGCCAGCTATAAGCCGCCATATCAGTTTGCTTGACACTTATTAAAATTAAATATCCTAAGGAATAAGACGAATTCACGAGGCACTCTAGGGATTAAGACGAATCCAATGATATCTCATTTATCAAAAAAAAATATCAAGCCGTTTAGGCTGAAGGACACGACAAAGAAACGAACAGGCAAACAAACATACATACATACAGCCCAAACACATAACCCTCCACAGTCGGGTAAAATAAGTGTGCAATGTGATTGTGCCAAATAAGTTGGTTCGAATTAAGGATTTTAACAACTTCCTACGGGTGTATAATGTACTATGGCAAGGGACTAGTATTGTCCGTAATTATGCCGGCTACGGCAGATTTCATTATATCCTGTCGCCGTCCTCAGATCCTTCGTCACCTAATAAGATTAAAAGGGTCGCATCAGACATGCACAAGAGAAAAGCCTTCTCGAATGTAATTTATATATTAAACCAACGTCACACTTGAGGATCTGAACTTCCATTATAAGAGAAGCTGAATAAATGTTTTTTTCTCCAGGCGAGATTTCATTATCGTCCGTGATCCTGGTTCGAAATGACGAAATTAAATTAGGTTATCTGTTTCAGAACTACTGAAGCGCGTCATCTTGTTAAGTGGGTCGGGGCTCAGCTCGTGGGCACTGCAGAGGGAACCGCTCACGATAAAAAGAAAGGTGACTGTACATTGGAAATATTAAGTGTAGCATTTTAGCGCCGGGAAGGATGACCACAAATTACTGCCATCACGGGATAAATTATTATTTACAGAATGTGTGGCAGTTTTATGTGAATAAATGTGAATCGATATGATATTAATATCGCTATTTTTGGAAAATATTGGTTAGATTAAGTCGTAAAAGATTTTTATGTTATTGGCAAATATTTTGGAATAAAAACTACTTAGTCACAATATTCTCAGCTAACAATGTAACAACAACTTTTTTTTTCAATGCAGGTGGCAGAGCAGACGGGGTGTCATGGAGACTTGCTTGAAGACGACATAGCGCCGTGCTTGCGGAACAAGCCGCTCGCCGAGCTGCTCGCCGTGCGGCTCGACCCCCCGCGCTTCCTGCCGGGGTTTGCGCCATTTGTAGATGGCACTGTCATTGTCAATCCCTCCTCTGTAAGTGACAGTTATCATCATTATCAACCTATACTTATTCACTGCTGGGGGCCGATTCCGCTAAATCATAAATAAAATGCCATCAAAATGTCATTCCAGCGACTGTTCATGATCATGTATGACAAATTTGGTATTCTGCTAAAACTTTAGGTGGCTTCCATGGCTGTTCACTTGCCTGATTGAACGAACTTCACACTAAATATTTCTATCTCTCTTCCCCACAAGCAAACAAATGAGACAAATATATTCCACCGTGTTTGACGTGTTCTTTCGTATGTCGTTTTTATCTGTGGTCTTATTTGGAAAATATGATTGTCGATTTACGCTGAGTTGATGTAATAAATGTAAAGAACGTATTTTTTTGATTCTGCAGGTACCTTTGGTCATTAATTTCGTTCAGTAATAACGAAGTTACGGAGCAAAGTAATCCGACAACACCTAGGTATTTTATATCGATTTTATGACTCAGTATCTAGCTTCGCTGTAATGCTTGTTTTTTAACCCCTGAGCAAAGAGACGGGTGTTATAAGTTTAGGGCGTGTATCACTGTGTGTGTGTGTGTGTGTGTGTGTGTGTGTCTGTCTGTGGCATCGTAGCACGTCAAACACGGTGTAATATATTTGTCTCATTTTATTGCGTGTGGGAAAGAGAGATAGAAATATGTAGTGTGAAGTTTGTTCAATCCATTGAATCGACAGGCAAGTGAACAGCCATGGAAGCCACTAAAGTTTTAGCAGAATACCAAATTTGTCATACATGATCATGAACAGTTGCTGGAATGACATTAAGATGGCATTTTATTTAAAATTAGCGGAATCGGCCCCCTGGCCACAGGGCGTCCTATGCGAAGTTGGCCTAAACGTGGTCACCTCTCGAGAACTCGTCTACCCCAACGGCTATCGGTTTTCGGGGAATGTGCCCAGCCCACTGCCACTTTAGCTTGCTTATCCTTAGAGCTACGTCGGTTAACTAGGATCTCTGTGGGATATCTTCATTAAGAATCTTGTCCTTCAGAGAAACTCCAAGTATAGCTCTCTGCACAGCTCACTGAGCGACCTTAAATTTTTGAACTAGTCTCACCGTAAGTGTCCACGTTTCGGCTCCGTAGGTCACAGCCGAAGTTACAGTTAACTATTTGCTGAATGATGATGAAACGTCATGTTTGCGTTATAAGCTGCTCGCCTGGGAAGTAAATAATATTGGTATATAAAATAGCGTGAGCGTGATTAATTAAATAAAGATATGTTACGACTGTCACTCACGAGTTACTCGAACACCAGTCGAATTGTTAGACGACATAACTCGTGAGTGACAGTCATAACATATCTTTATATGAGTAAATAATAGTTAACTAGTTGGAGAGTGATATATCTTAGTGCTTGCGCACCAAGCCGCTGGCCAAGCCCAACTGTTCGCAGTTCCGCTCGTGCCGCAACGCTTCCAGCCCGGTTTCATTCCATTCGTCGACAGCACCATCATCGCCAATCCCATCTGTGTAAGGAAAGTTCTTAAGTACGAGTATTTGCTTCATGGTGATATAATGATATAAAGCCGTGAACGAAAAGTTTACCGAACTACTTGACGCGTGCATCTTCGTAATTTTTCTTCGTTACCATAATAGACCCGAATATTTGTAACGGCTAACAGTATAAATTTTATAAGAAAATGATTGCGTATGGTAGTAATTATTAGTAACTAGCTTTGCCCGCGGCTTTGCCCGCGTGGTCATTCATTTAAAAGTAACATTGGATTAAGATACCAAGTACCCCAGTTTTTAAGTCAAACCCTAAACTTTCCAACAATGAAAACCGCATCGTAATCAGTCTAGTATTTTTTACGTGATGCGCGAGCCAACATACAGACAAACTGACAAATAGACAAACAAAGAGACGCATTTAAAAAAAAGTTATATTCTTTTCAGTTGTAGCCTATTTTAAGTACCTAAACCATTTTTTTTAATTATCTTTTTGTCCAGTTTTTTTGGTACATACATAATACATGTTTTATTATAAGTATTTAAATTTATTAATATCAATTATGTTCCTGCTTTTGTATCTTCTTAACTCAAAATAAAAATATATAAAAATCAAATTTTAAATCCGCAAGGGCTCTAAGAGGACACTAATGAGCTCATACATTCATTCGAGAAGAACTGCAAGAAACTCAATAACGAGGTTTTTCACCAAATCTATCTATCTATACTTATAATAAAGCAGTTTGTAGCAAGAACTCTGTACAAAGGAGATAATTTATAAAAAAATGGTTTATGGGACTTAAAATAAGGTACTGAAAATGAATTTAAAAAGTTTGTTGTCTGTAAGTTAGTGCATAACGTAAAAATAAGCTACTGAAAATGAATTTAAAAAGTTTGTTGTCTGTAAGTTAGTGAATAACGTAAAGATAAGCTACTGAAAATGGATTTAAAAAGTTTGTTGTCTGTAAGTTAGTGCATAACGTAAAGATAAGCTACTGAAAATGGATTTAAAATGTTTGTTGTCTGTAAGATAGTGCATAACGTAAAAACTATTGGACTGATTTAAATGCGGTTCCTGTTGGATATATTAGCTTAAAATCTGGTGAATGTTATCTCAATAAATAAAAAAAATAAAAAACGGGACCTTTCACACCAATTAACTACCCAGTCCCAAACTAGGATACCCTGTACTATGGGCACTAGATAAAAGATAAACATACATAGATACGAATATCCGAGACATAGATAAAAATAAAACTAAAACTATTTGACAGCTGAACGAAAAAACCGAGGGCACAGCTAGTTATTCAATAATATCTTACGTAAATAATTCCTGTAATAGGTAGTCGGGTATTTTCAATTCTCATAGGCGTCCCTTACATAATTCTACAGCCGAAATAAATTATTAAAACAACAAGGAGTTCATTTTGTACCGCGTAGGTACAAAGGTATTCCCTATTAACCACCCATCCATTGTAGAATATGTAGGACATCCTGAAACCTCAAATTACTATCTGAACTTCAGTAGACTACCTATTATAAATGTTCATTTCATGAATGGTATTCGATTCTGCTTCGATAGGCAGTTTAAGTACCTTAGGTTTAGGTTTAGGCTATTACTATTATTTATTCTGTGGTTTAGGTTAGGTTTAGCTACGTTAAGTTCAAGGAAAATAAAACAAAAACAATATTCTGGCCCTCAATATCAAATTAGTAGACAAGACGTGTTCTCTACGTCTCTTGGGTTCACCGATGATAGAATCTTTCTCACGTTGAGAAAACAAGACATAAGTTCTAAAACTAAAACTCGACTACGGTCGGGTAAAAATTAGCCTATGACACTCTTGCGATAAAGATGAATCGATTGATACCTTGCTTATCAAAATCGGACCAAGTTTTTAGTTTGAACACATAACCCCTGCTTTGCCGTAAAAGGGTAAAAAAATAGCATATGGCACTCTATACCTGATATATTATTAGGTGTTCTCTGCCTGAAGACGAATCGATTGACACCTCGCTTGTCAAAATCAAACTAATAGGTGCAACGCTATGGTGGAACATCCACATAACCACAAACATAGATGCATACATACATATACTGTTAAACTCATTACCCTTCCCTTGCTTTGCTGTAGTTGGGTACAATCAAAAGTTTATAAGTTCATCAGACCGATTACTCAAAATTAACGCCCATATATGGCTTTCACGTTTATTGGGTTTTGTCTTTTCGTTCCGAAATTTACATAATTATGCTTTGCGATGTTGTCAGCTGTGGAAACACAGTTAGCTTCTCACGAGTAATAAACCATTTAGTAAAGGATACTCTAGTGTCGGTTTTGAATGTCGACATGGATGACAAGGCTTGGTCGCAGGCTTCACTTCCTGTGAGATTTGGAGGCTTAAGGGATACGCAAAATTACAAGTGTTGCTTGTACGTCGTATAAATTAATAAAAATAACCTTGTACCATCTTTAGGTAGTTTCGATGAAGTTTATTTGAATGAGGCCAAGAATGCTTGGAGGATAGTATGCCCAAATACCGACTTACCGATGGCTTTGTCATCACAGAAGCTGTGGAAACAGCCACTCTGTGAACTAGCACGGGATAATCTTTTAAATACGTGTCCTATCGTCGCATACCGTGCTCGTCTTCTTGCATTTTCTGTGTGAATCCGGGCTTTGGTTACAGACCATCCCTTCTTTTAATACAGTGACCACACGTGACCACCACGCGCGTGCGCACGGCATCCCGTATGTATCATAAGACATTTAGGAGGTTAATTGCTTACGACATTAGCTTACGTTTAGGTGCATGGTGCTATAGTGGCCATCGCTGTCAGTGTGGTACTGCAGTTGATCAGCTCGTTCACCAGGGCCAGGTTCTTGTTCTAGAAATGCTAGTCGAATATCCCTTCACGCCAGCTGTAACGATAAAATTCACCGGGCTTTTACCAGCGCCCACGTTACAGCTATTCTCGACCCGAATGGTCTATGCATGACAATGGTAAAAGGCCTGATGGTATGACACTTATTTCCTGGAAGATGGGACGGCCTTTTATGTGGGACGCTACTTGTGTCGACATTCTGGCGCCATCACATCTTTCTGAGACACAGAGTACGGCTGGCGCCGCGGCTGTTGCGGTAGAGTGGCTTTAGCGGCGAAAATATACTAACCTCGGTAGTGGTTACATATTTGAGTCGTTTGGTGTTGAAACATTTTGACTGTGGGGACTGGGAGTTCATCGTGTTTTCATTTATTTATTATTATTTATTTTCATAACTCTATATGCGCGCCTGATCGATGCGATGTACTTATTTGACTTATCGAATTAGTATTACAATTCATCGGGGCAATGCCGCCAGAATGTTGGGTACGCTGCCAACTGGTAGTGGGCTAGAAAACTTGGACTACCTATAAGGCTGTAATGGCACGTGGGTTGTCCAATTGTTTCATGTAGTAGTTAGCTAGATATACTTTATTGTAGTTATAAAAAAAACGCCTGCCCTGCCAAAAAAGAACTTGGCAATGAACTGTTATTGTTAGAATGTGCTTCAATTTGATATTCATATTGGAAAATTGTTTTATTTTCTCCTTTGAAAGTGGAACAATATTGAAGCAAATTGAATTTAAAAAAAAAAACTCTGGATAATGTAAGGATTCTAGCGATACCCCATATTCCAAATCTGTTCAGGCATTTAAAAGTTATGGTGGGGTAAAGGAACTTACATGAACCCTGAAAACATTCACTACTTTTTTGGGCAGTCGTGTAAACATACCTAGAAATGGTAATTAGAGTTGAGACAACTTACCCTTTTACTTTTCGTTGGATACCCTTACTTAAAATTCGTTCAAAGGAGTATTTCTTGAAAATGTACTCTAACTGTTATTAATCTAAAAATATTTTCAAACCTCATTTATAATAGGTGTCTTTCGGGGGCTATTTTCATGAACTTAGATATTAGAATTCACACTGCATTGCACGCTGAAATCGGCGAACTGATGCAAAGCTCTGCTCGATTTCATTTCTGCATTATTTAAGTCGGTAAATTTTGTCAGCTACGTCGCCTCCTTCGCTTCTACGGTTTTTCTTGTTTCGTTCTTCCATTTTATGTTTCATTCTTGAAGACTGCGGGTGTCGAGCGTAAATTGTGATTCTGAATGTTAACTTGTTTCGTTCTTCCATTTTATGTTTCATTCTTGAAGACTGCGGGTGTCGAGCGTAACTTGTGATTCTGAATGTTAACCACTTGCACTTACTTCCTTGTATTGTTAACATAGATTATGCAACGTACCTAGTTCCGTACTACTTAGTATTTTATCAGTTTTTTTTGTATATTATCAGAATTATTGTTTTCTGTGCTATTTGCATTTATTAGGACACTTTCTTATACACCGTGACATAGAATACGATATTTTCTTAAAATTATGTACACAGTCCATGCAACAGAATGTTCCTGTAGCACTAAATATGAAAAGTATATAACTAATAGAACATAAAACTAGGCATTATTAAATTGGTCAACATTCAACCTTGTTATCCCTGTGACATGAGAAAACCATTATGTGAAGATCACGTGCCTGGTGGAATACACGCGCCGCGGCCGTGTAGTGTGTTTAGTGAAATAGACATTTCAGCTTAAGGCTAATTACTTTTTAGTCAGTTATTTATATATATATATATATATATATATATATATACGAAAACAATAATGCTGATAGATATATATATCTATCAGCATTATTGTTTTCTGTGCAATTTGAATTTATACTATTGTTTTGCTTTTTATTTGTATCTATCATCTATTTTTGTTTCTCACCGTTACGTAAAATAAGTTGACAGTGTAAAAACACGAAGGAGTAATATACAAACAATCTTTTAAGGAAAATCGATCCACTTACTGCCATATATAGCCCTGATTTTATTTCCAAAGTATGTACACTTGATCAAAGCAAAACACAGGATTCATTTCGGTGCCTTCTGATTGACGCCAGATAATTATGTTTGCATAAACCAGCGCGAAGCCCATTAAATTGTATTATCAGCTTTGAACAAACTTTTCCTTATTTATTAAAAAGGGCTGCTGTATTAGTTTTCCTGTTTACCCTGCCAGATGACGCGCTTATGTAGGGGTCATGTTATGGACAACTCACTTGTCCGTCTAATTTTGGGGTTAGCAGAAACTCTCAAGTCCATAACCATAGAGTTTTACGACAATGCTCCGGTTCAAACTGATTTATTTTAGGGTTTATTAAAGTTTTAATAAATATTGCTGGGGCAGTAATATTATGGGCACGGACATGAAATATTAATGCGGTTGGGTTTATTAAAGAATCTCATATTAATATGAAAAAAATTTGAAGGAACCCGAAAAACAAAATATCAAGGGAACATTGTAATGATCACAGACTTCGCTATATACAATATATACACTTTGCCCCGTGGTTTCATGCTGATGATGAAATGTATCATATTGTTCTTAAAGTTTGATAGAGATCTCGGTGGGTATGAACGGTGGCTGTGACAGGACATTTTGAGGCATTCCGTCCCTAATTATTTCATCACCACCAAGTGTGTTACGATTTCATTGCTAGGACGCAGGCCTTCTCTCAGAGAGAGAGATAATGAAAGTGTGTCTCACTAGGGGTTGGTGATGACCTGATGACAAATGTTTTAAATATTGAGGTCTTTATCTTGAAAAAACAGACATGTCCAAGGACTATAACCTAAAAATAGGTACTTGCAAAAACATTTTGTAACTTCCTAAACGTACCCAATGTTATAAAACGTGCAATATGTACAGAATTTTGCAATGCTCGTGGATTTAATTTGTCTAACTGCCTCGGTTTCACATAATGGGTTAAATTCCGACTGTTAACGAATTCTATTTCCTAGTTTGGACGTGAGAATCGTTACGATGACTTGTGCGAATAAGACGGAACTTACCGTTTCGAGAAAAATGACTCCATCAAACCCTTTGTTTTTTAAAACAAGACTTATGTCAAATAAATTAAACTATGTGGTACCGACAATTGAAATGGATATATACATACTTAGCTGCACCCGCGACTTCGCACGCGTGGTCATCTGTCTAGGTTAAAAGTACTTTATATACTATTCCAAGACTTAAATAAATGTTGGTATACCAATATAACAACATTTGATCAAAATTCCTTCAGCCGTCAAAAAGATTTTATTGATTGCTCGGCTTGTACTCATCGGTTTGAGATACCAAGTACACCAGTTTTTAAGTCAAACCAAAGCTATTCATAAATGAAAACCGCATTGCAATCGGTCTAGAAGTTTTTACGTGATGCACGAACAATTAAACATACAGACAAATAAACAGACATGATTTAAAAAAATATATATTCTTGTTCAGTAGCTTATTTTAAGTACCCTAAACAATTCTTTTTTAACTGACTTTTTTGCAGACTTTTTTGTACTTATTGCTTAATTATAAGTATAGATATTTATTACTTCAAAATAACATAATTTTTGACCCGTATTCCGGTGGAACCCTACACTTTTTCGGAATAATAAGTATCCTCAATTTTAACCCATCATATAAACTATGACTGTGCGATCAAGATACAGACAGACAGACAGACAAAAATGAAATAAAATTTAGTTTTGGCATCAGTATCAAATATAGAGTACTTTCTAAAAAATATTATTTAGTTTCTTTAAAATTTGCATATTTTTGGATACCTATTCACACAGGAACCCTTCATTTTTTTTTGGGATAAAAAGTTTTTCTAATTTTAAACCATAATTTATTCTATGACTGTGCCAAGTTGAATCAAAATCCGTCCAGTAGTTTTAGCGTGGTAAATGTTCTTTTAAATAACTTCCAACCCCTATCCTGCGGGAACCCTTTTATTTTTTCGGAACAGAATTGGACATGTTACAGTTTTATTATAAGTATAGGTATCAGTGATGACACTGATACCCATCGGTTTGTATTGCGGCTCTCCCAAACATCTGCGCCAAATTTTGGCCGAAAGTTAGGTCGTTATTATAGCGGTGTTTGACTTTTTTGGCTGGCAGCACTGCTCTGCACTCCGGCCCCGCACTGCATCGTATTACGCCAATCGTTACTGACCACACTTACAACAAATTATTTTGCAGCTGTATGGGACATGTACGCAGAATCATCCAAACGTACTAGAATAGAGATATTCGACGCATTACCACAGAATGAATAATAGTATTACGCATTACTGTAGGACGCATATTACTGTTCCCAATCAAGCTTCGTTTACAATCTGATATATTAATCAAGCCAGCAAAAGTAAAAATATTACGGCTTCCCCAAAAAGGTGTGAAAAAAAATAAAACTTATTTTAGTGTTTGGAAAAGCAATAGGGGACTAAATTGATGTACGAGAATTTTAAAATGTTTCAACTTAAGATATGGATTTATATAATAGGAATGAGAGTAGGTTTTAAAGCCGAACCAGACAATCCTTGAACTACTAAGCAGAGAACGCCCCGTTCGTGCTTCAACTACAGTGTAGTTGAAGCACTGATCTATACTTATAATAAAGCAGTTAGTAAAAAAAAACTATATAATGAAGACAATACAAATAAGTAACTGATATTTTTTATATGGTTTCTGTCTGTTTGTCTATCTGTTCGCGCATCACGTTAAAACTACCATACTGATTGCGATACTGTTTTCACTGTTGGCTAGTTTAGGGTTTGACTAGTCGGTGTAATTTGCATCTAAATCAACTTTGTATCTGAAGTGGTGCAATCGATAAAAAACTATTTGACAACTAAACGTGGTATATTGTACCTACTATACTTTTCCACAGCTAAATATCCATGCGGGTAAAGCCGCAGCACTGCTAGTAAAATAATAATCAGAGAAGTTTTTTTTACTATATAAGTTGTTAACGAACGTTAAATAAAATACATTTATAAACAAGTACCAAATACAACGAATGTAGATTTTCCAGCCTTAGTCCTTATTAACCCTTAATCAAATACGGAGAAATTATTTTGTGTATCCCTTTTAGTATATCAAATACATGTATATGTTTGTGGATTTTACATTGTAGGTAAAAGTTTGACGAAGCAACGAAAGTAAATCATGTAAGCTGACATCAACAGACTCATTAAATTTCATTAAGCTGTTGGACTTTTGCCACATAATAAATAATGTACTACTTTTTCTCCATTACCGAAGTAGTTCAATTTGGTTAAATCGTTTAATATAGCCATAAAGACAATATTTGCTATTTTTAGCTTTGAATGGCACTGAAGGTAGTGTTAGTGTACAGGTAACTGTGTTTATAGATACATATACATAGTCCTCACCGGGAGCGGGGGCGAGTTCGCCGACTTTCCGCTTAGGGAGTAGTTATCTGAGCTTACCTGCTACAAAAGTAAACTCCTAAGCCTTGCCCCATTTATTTCTTCGTTGGCAAACAGCTTTGTAGGTTGAGATTTAAACTTCCTTTTTACTTTTTTCACATAGAGTTCACCATTCTCCTCTATTGACGACACTGTGGCGCAGTTGATAGTTCACCTGCATTTTAAGCTGTCTAAGTTTTAAGTGTCCCAGGTTTGAATCCTGGCCGGGGCAAACATTTATGTATGAGCATAAATGTTTGCTATCGTGTGTTGGATGTTTGTGGTAATTTCATCAAGTATACTCGCGTATAGTATAGCCGGTATAACATACCATATGTAGATTATTTCCATTATTACACGACTGCCCAAAAAAGAGTGATTCTTTATTCCACCAGAACTTTTAAATGCCTAAATGGATTTGGATGTATAACTCCAAATTCAAGGCGAAAAAATATATTCTAATTTTGCAATATGGGCATCTAGTTGAATTAATTGATGAGCACATTCCAACAATATATAATTTATTGGCATAAGTTATTTTTTGGCAGGCCAGACATGTTTTTTTTAAATTTTGGCTTGTATATATAGATGTTTGTTGCAGGCACCGCCCCCGACGGACAGCTCTAGACTGGGTACAGGAGCGGCCGCGGTGGCCAACGCTGCTGGCCACGAGCTGGCCGACTTTGCGCATAGAGATCTGCTGTTAGGACTCACAACAACTGGTGAGCTTGTACATCAATGTACATATTCCATGTTTTTTTGTAGACAATTAGTTAATTAATGTTCAGGTCGGTTGAGTTGTTGTAGTGCGGTGTTTTGAACTTTATTCTGGATTGAATTAGGAGTTAGAAGCTTATGTTTGTCTTTTAACAGTAATTGAGCTACTTACTTCTTTTTCATTTGTGTTTGATAACTATCCAGACGATTGTGCTTTTTATTTGTACCTGCTTGTAAATAATATTTGAGCAATGAACTATGGAAAAGTCCAACAAGACAGAATTACGGGGCTTAATTCATGGATTTAGACGAATATTGGTGGCGTAATCAGATCTAATATGCTTGTATTTTTCTTGATCACAGAACGGTAATAGGTATATGATAGGGATCTATTTGATTGAAGCCGCCATTGTTTGTCATTTGATCGAGACTCTTACATACATTCAACTGTCTATTAATAAAAACTGTAAGTAATTTGTCAGTGGTAAAATAAACGCTATTTATTGTAAGAACAACATTAAGATCAAGTTTTTTATCTTTAAGAACGAAAAGGTCTGTACAAAGAAGATAATTAAAAAAAAGGTATATGGTACTTAAAATAAGGTACATACTGAACAAGAATATAACATTTTTTTATGTTGTGTCTGTCTGTTTGTTTGCTTGTCTATATGTTAGTTCGCGCATCACGTAAAAACTACTGGACTGATTGTGATGCAGTTTTCACTGTTGGATAGCTTCGGGTTTGCCTTAAAAACTGAGGTACTGGGTATCTCAATCTGGTAAAAAACTTTTTTGCCAGCTGAAGGTATTTTGATCAAAATTGTGGTATATTGGTATTTTATCTTGAAAGTACTTTTAACCTAGAGAAATCATTTTTAATCACGCTAGTTTTATTTATATTTTAATATAAATAATTGAAACGTAGCAGAAATACCTACAACTAGATAACGATAAAGTAGGAAACGCGTTTGCACAAAAGAAGACGGCTAGGTATAATAAATCATAACACCTACTTGCAGTATCCGTCAACTTCACTATTAATATCGCGGAAAAATTTGGCAGAACGCAAGATTGCTTTCTGTTTCCAACCTGTCAAAAAGAGCGAGAGACAAAAAAATGAGCCATCGCGGGACGGCATACCAGGCAGATGTGTAAACATCGAATATGTCCGAGCTGAGGCGGAAAGAGGTGACGAGCCACGAGTGGCGCGGTGACGCGCCACGCCGCTCGATCGCCACGCAAAGAGACGGCGTTAGCGTTACTCCCGTACCACGCCAGTAGATGTTAACATAAAAAAAAAATAAGCAAGGATGTGATTTACTGTGCCCCAGGGGAAGACGGAGTTACTTCGAAACTTTTGAAAGCGGCAGGAAGACCTGTACTTTGAGAGTTATAGAACCTGTTTAACTCTGCTCTGAACGATGCCGCGATGGGAGAACTCCAAAAGCGAGGAACAGAAACATGGTAGTTTTGTTTTCTTTTTAAAATATATAAAACGCTCCTTAAAAGTTCAGGCCCACCTCGCTTCTGAACCACATCTATAAGCTGTTTTCAAGGGTAGTCTCTAATCGTCTAGCGAGAAGACTTAATGAGTTTCAGCCTCCAGAGCAGGTTGGGTTTCGAGAGGCTTACGGGACCATGGACCACATTCACACAGTGCGGCAGGTTATACAGAAGACTGAAGAGTATAACCAGCCTCTGTGACAAGCTTTTGTGGACTATGACAAAGCCTTTGACTCTGTCGAAACCTGGGCTGTTCTTGAATCGTCAGTCCACTTGGCATCACTGCAGTTGCCAAATGGACTGACGATATATCGAGGTGATGAGATGCTTGTATGATGCCACGACAATGTCCGTTCACGTCCAAAACAGGCAGACTATCTGCGCAGGGGAGTGAGACAGGGGGATGACATATCCTCGAAAATGTTCACTAACGCCCTGGAAGATATGTTTGAGACTCTGGACTGAAAAGGAGCGGGCATTAATATAAATGGCGAGTACATCACGCACCTCCTTTTCGCCAATGATATTGCCCTTATGGCGGAGTCGCTGCAGGATCTTGAGCAATTTCAGACCAACCTAGCTCACGTATTGGGCTCGGGATGAGAATGGATAAAACCAAGGTTATGTTTAACGACCTTATGACCCTGCAACCGATCGACGTGTCGGTGTCCCCCTTGAAGTTGTTCAGAAATATGTTTACCTCGGGCAGACTATGCAATTGGGTAGGAATAACTTTGACACGGAAAGCTGATAGGAAGATTTGGTTGGGATGGGCAGCATTTGGTGAACTACGTCAGGTCTTCTCGTCGTTCATACCACAGTGCCTGTAGACGAAAGTCTTCAACTCATGCGTTCTACCAGTTATGACCTACGGAGCCGAAACGTGGACACTCACAGTGAGGCTGGTCCACAAATTTAAAGTCTCTCAGCGTGCTATGGAGAGAACTATGCTCGGAGTTTCTCTAAAGGACAAAATCCGAAATAAGGAGATCCACCGTAGCTGACATAGCTTAAAGAATTAGCAAGATGAAATGGCAATGGGCATAACTCGAAGTACCGACAACCGTTGGGGTATACGAGTTTTAGAGAGGAGACCGCGTTTAGGCAAACGTAGTGTAGGGCGCCCGCTGGCCAGGTGGAGTGACGACTTGCGAAAAGCGCCTGGTAGCGACTGGACGAGAAGAGCCGAAGATCGGGCTCAGTAGCGTTCACAAAGAGAAGCCTAAGTCCAGCAGTTGACGAATACGGGCTGATGATGATGATGACGTGATTTACTTGCTGGAAAATCACAAGAAACCATTGTTTGAGAGCTCCAGCGCTTGCAGGTGAACAATATAAAAGTGTGTGCTGAAAGCAGTGACAGGAAGGCACTTTCGTGCATCCATGTCAAAGAAGGTCATATTGAACAATAACTTTGGTTTTCCCTGAGATGTACTTTTTTGTATCATTAACCTGAAATAGTACGCCAATTAGCCAAATAACAAAATTTTTAATTATTAACACTTCAAGTTACGGACCTTTGTACACTGAATGACTACAGTTTGAAACGAAAGTTCTCATTATATACAGAAAATACTACCAGTAAAAAATAATCAGTAGGTATTTGGGTATTTGATAGAAGACCGCCTGATTATCATAATGCTCTATCTACGGCGGGCCCTGTTTTATCCAATTACGCGTGGATTTACGGCCTCGGCGAATTGAGCTAATAATTCTTCTTCTTTTTTAATATTTTCAACTATCAAGCTTTTCCGGGTAAGCCGCTTAGTCAAACAACAAGAAGTGTTAGCATTCTGAATAATATGAATAGGAAGATGCAAAGTACATGCAAATGAGGCGTATTTTGGATTGCAGAGTCTTACCTGGAGTTCAACGCTCAAGACTTGGAGTTTGGATTCAACGAGAGCCGGCGAGATCGGATCCTCCGGACCTTCGTGCGGAACGCGTATTACTACCACCTCAACGAAATCTACTCGACGTTGAAGAATGAATACACTGACTGGGACAAGCCCGTGCAGAATCCGCTTAGCGTACGGGACGCGACGCTTGAGGTAAGCAAATTTTCAACATCCTATTACGTTCCCACTTTTCGGCTTACTCTGAGAGAAAATTGGGTCATTATCCGCTACGTCGGCCCAATGTGGTTTGGTGGAATTGACATATCCATAAATGCTTCACTGCAAATTAGTTTTATCATCTGCAGCTACGCGAATAAACTTGCAATGGATAATGAAATGATGTCCTTGCATCTTTTCTGACTTTGGTACTTTTTAAAAGTACAATTTGAAAGTAAGTTACTTTCATATTGTACTTTTACACAAAATTATTCTTAGTCGCCAGTTTTTTATTTAGTATTTTAATTTTCTTGTCACATTTTTCTATTATTTAATGAACATAATATGACGTCATATGTTGCTGTAATTAGGTATTAATATGAAAAGCTAAGTATTACTTTATTCTATTCTGTAGGACTTGGAGTATATTCATAGACTAGCTGTGCCCACGGCTTTGCCTGAGTGGAAATTTTTCTGGGATAAAAATAGTCTCCGTTGTAGCGGTAAGACTGTGGAATGCGTTGCCGGTAGACGTAAAAAAGGCAACTACTAAGGGTATGTTCAAGCGCCAAGTTCGCAACTTTTATGTCGAAAAGGTTCATCATTCATAATTTCTCACATATTTTTTTATTTGTTCCTAGATTTAGTATGGATTCTTTACAAACTGTTTTTTTATTATTTTTATTTATATTTTATTTTTAACTGTCATACTTGTTAATGATAAATTTTTTTTTTTTTTTTTTTGTATATTAGTGTATTAATTGTAATATTGTTATGTATTCTATAGTTTTAGTTTTATTTATTCTTAAAATATTAGTTTAGCTACCTATTTCTAATCACTTTACGTAATTTTTTTACTGCACCACTGCCATTTTTTTGTACTTACAGGTAGACCGGTAAAAATGCTACTTAGCATTAAGTCCTCCTTGTACATTATATTTGTATGCTAAAGAATAAATAAATATAATAATAAATATCAAACTTTTACAAAATTTGTTCCGCTGACAATTTTTTTTTGTCGATTGCTTGGCTTCTGCTCATCGGATTGAGATAAAAAGTTACCACCAGATTTTAAGTCGAAACCTAAACTATCACAGTGAAAACCACTACGCTATCGGTCCAATAGTTTACACGTGATGCGGGAACATACGGACAGAAAGACAGACCCATTTAAAAACATGCTATATTCTTGTTCCTAAAGTACCCTAGTATTTTATTTTATTATCTTCTTTGTGCACTTTTTGTTATTTCTGCTTTATTATAGCAACTACTTCACAACTGTAAAATTATTATATAATTAAAAGTTTACCGCACGGACTATGATGCGACTGTAAATTTTCATTATTTGTTATGCAAATGGTGAGGCGCGCTTGTTTGATATGGATTGCGGGTTTGTTCGCTGTTTTGTTTCATGTGGGGTATATTCGTAAGTTTAAACAACGAAGAAGAAGAAGGTTATTTGTTTATTGAGTGTATTTATGTTTAAACCAAATAGGCAATTAGGTATCATGAGGCAATTTAGTCTCATGATAAGATAAGTAAGAAACAAAGACGCTAGTAAGGTGTTCCATCGCTTCGCGGTTCGAATTTTAAATGTGGCATAGACACCGCAGACTGCAGGAAGGTCAACTATAAGAATGCCGTGATTCTGTATGTCTTATTGTCCAATGGTGAAAAAGAGAGGGAGATATTAAGTTGTGCAGTTCCACCGAACAATCGTAAACGTATCCAGTTAACGATTGAAAGGGTGTCAACTTTGCTGAGATATTAAAGCTGTTTGTTCCAATGAGCTTTAGTACTAGTAGCAGTGTAGTTTAGTTTTAGACTTTCCAAACAATAATCGAATTCCATAGCATTTTATAGAAAAGTTACGGCTATGATGGAAGCTATTCGCGATCACAGATTGGATCATGAGTTCGACTCGGTTCATAGTTCCCATTCAACAACCTCAACCCCTTCCAATGCTCTTGGAAATAATGCGACCACGATTTTAGTGAAGACATTATTATATTGATGACGGTGACTGTACCCTCGCATTATACTAATATTTAGTTGTTAATGTGGGCTAACATGTAACGATCCATTTATTTATATCTAACACACGAAATTTTAATTTATAGGAGTAAGGAACTGTCTCAAAAGCAACTACATTGGCCTTCAAAAATTGGTCTAATTATTAAAGAGATTTTATTAAATTGCTTGGCTCTTACTCATGATATTGAGATACCAAATACACCAGTTTTTAAGTCAAATCCTAAGCTATGCAACAGTGAAAATCGCATCGCAATCGGTCCAGTAGTTTTAGCGTGATGCGCGAACAGACAGACAATAAAAGTGTGGTACTAAGTTTTGAAGGCCAGTGAATTTTCCGAAATTTTGGTTTCAGTCTTACCGTTAAGAATGCTTACCTCAAAAGTTGACTACTGTAGTGGTGTGGTTATGTCGATAACGAGCGAGTGCATCTAATAAAGTCAGCTGAATCGACGGCTCCGTAGGCTGCGGGATCGTATCAGACGATCTCAATTTAGCCTTCGAGTGGAATAGCACTCGAATCGCAGCCCCGGCACCGTCACAAAGGAAGTTAACGACGCTCGCACACTGAATACACGCCTACGCCGAAAGGCTTTATTACAAAACACTTGAATCGTTCGCGGGGAAATTAGGACGTTATTATTGGGGATGAAGGTGTCATTATCTATAAAGATTTGGGCAATTTTGATTATGGTAACGTTTCACCTACAGCCTATTACGTTTCAGCCTATTTTATGTTAAGAGAGCTATCAATTGAAGGGCCCTTAGTTAAACGATTATTATTCGTCCTTCCCGGTTTGGCTGTTATCGTAATTAAGCGAGATCTGCCTTATACCTACCTACCTGCCTGATAGGGGATTTTTAATTACTAAGGAATTAATGGGTTTGTAGATAGGCGTTGTCGAGGGAGATACAACAGGGGCTTAGGTGTTTTCTTTTGTGGGCAGCTGCACGTGAGCACATAAATTACGATCATCAGCGAATGGTACCCAATACAAAACTTTGAACCACAATTCTACTTCAAACTAAATTACTTACTAAAATACTGCAGAACCAATTATGATAAAATTTGTATGGGAAGGTCTAACATTTCAAATTACAATAACAAACAATCATCCAAATCGGAGAAACACCTGTTTTATTTTCGCACACTTAGCGCAGCGCTCATAGCACCAGCGCATCACATCGTGAAGATTCGCTGGCTACAGTTTCTTTCAAACCAACATTGCATGCTCCTATAAAAAAAAAACAAATCAACTGGTAAAGCAGTGACCAGACCGCCCAAAATAGTACTTTATCCTGTACTATCTCTACCTGGCTTTACACGGTGGTCATTTTTCTAGGTTAAAAGTACTCTGTGTACTATTCCAAGACCTAAAATACCTACCAATATTTGATCATAATTCCTACAGCCGTCAAAAAGTTTTTATTGAATGCTCGGCTTCTGCTCTTTGGATTGAGATACAAAAAAATTATACAAATTTTTAAGTCAAACTCTAAGCTATCCAACAGTGAAAACTGCATTGCAATCGGTCCAGTCATTTTTACGTGATACGCGAACAAACATGCAAACTGGAAGCTGGGCTGGAACGACACAAGGCTAGCACCTAATCCTTCCTCAGCCATGCGTAGGCATTTTCAGGTGACAGTGGGTAATTACTTCAAATGCAAACATTATTTTATACTTAGTTAAAACAAACACCAAATTAATATTAATCGGGCTGACTAGCAATTTGTGTTGTTTGATTGTTTTAATTAGCGCTGCATTATAATATGGGGAAATTGGATATACTGGTGTTTGTACATAAATACACGCTTAATATATCGAGGATTAGTTAGCGGTCAAATGAGCACTAACATGATATATGTAAATACATATCGATCATAGTTACAATTTATGGAAGACTAGCGACCAGGCTTCGCACGGGTTGCTAATCTTTTCTAAATATTTATTTGTACAAAACGTTATATTGACCCCCGCGCTTTTTGCCCCATCACACCATAGCATAAACTAATAGTGGGTGCAAAGAACTGGTCACGCAGAATTAATTGAAATCCGCTCACCAAAAACATCATCTACCTATTACCTATATACCTATTATTATCTATTGTGGTAAGATCGCTTTTAGCGATAAGGCCGCCCATTGTACACTTCTTCTGCTATTTTTCCTTTATTTTTTGTTGATTTTGTTTGTGGTGTGTGCAATAAAGAATTTATCTATCTTTATCTATCTATCATCTTAACTTTCAATCTACTCGTCAAAAATGTATGATAAAAAAAGCAAAATTAATCTACGTGAAATGGAGGAAGATCACTGTGTTTTTAATTTGATAAGAATTTATACAGAAGAGCTTTAAAAAAATAAGATAAAGAGAAAAGAAAAGCAAAGTCAAAAGATTTTTTCTTCAGGTACTAAGCGATGGACGGACGGCAGCGCCGTTGATAAGGCTGGGATACCTTCACGCCTTGCGAGGGGGTACCACATACTTCACGCATTTTCACCATTTGTCTCAAGAGAAGGATTACCCTCAGGTATGTTACCATATGTTTCGTTACCTTACTTTTCAGGTTTTACTCTACTTTATGGAAAGATGGCTTTGATCCCCCTACAATATATACTATATCTTCTAATTATTTGCTAATGATAGTGATGATGGTAACTAAACTAACATTATAAGGCGTGAAGTTGCTGCCAATGATAACATAAGTTGCTACTGGATTTAACCAGCATAGCCTCATTAAAATTGCCCTTGTTTGTGTCGGTCTGCTTCAATTTTATTCATAACTAGCTGTGCCCGCGGCTTTGTCCGCGTGGTCATTTCATTTTAAAGTAGCCTATACTTGTTATGCCAGGACCAAAAGTACTTATAATGTACAATATACTACATATCTTCAAAATTCATTCAGCCGTCAAATAGTTTTTATCAATTGCTCGGCATCTAATCATGGGATTAAGATACCAAGTAGGTACTCGAGTTTTTATGTCAAACCCTAAGCTATCCAACAGTGAAAACCGCGTCGTAATCGGTCCAGTAATTTTTGAGTGATGTATGAACAACCATACAAACAAAAAAAGATACACACGATTTAAAAAAAAAGAATATTTTTGTTCCGTAGCTTATTTTCAATACACGTATCATTTTTTTAAATTATCTTCTTTGTACAGACTTTTTCGTTCTTATTGCTTTACTGTTAGTATAGATAGATAAATATATATAGATAGATGAAATTACAATAATTACTATAAAAAAAAACTCAACGCGCCTTTTTTTCCATAAAACCCCATTTTATTGTAAAATTATGATAACTGAATGAAAACGTGTCTTCACTAACGAGTATTATTTTAAAGGCAAATAATTTTATTTATTCTGGCTCTGTTGGAAAATTGGAGGTACATTAATGTATCTCCAATTCGAGAAGGGCTTCCGGTATCCGGTTTTCCGGTTTGCCGGAACGGAACGGATATAAACTGCCGCATATATTTAAGGTTTATATCCGTTCAAACAAATCTACCCAAATATACAAAGTTTCTGGAAACAAGACTCGAAGACTTTTTGTTGGATTATCTTTAATAATTAATATCTATGGAAGTAGAGGCTCTCTAGGCATAAAAATTACTTTTTGAGAAAGTAATATTTTTCTACTAAAAGTATTTACACATCATATCTAAAAAATGGTTGCTGTTAATTAGAGACAAAAAAATATGTTTCCTCTTTTTCCGTAGATATTAATTACTAGTTTCCCGCCCGCGGCTTCGTCCGCGCGGACTACAGTTTATTGCGAAAAAAAGCATCCTATGTTCTTCTAGGATATTAAAAACCAATTAAAAACAAATGCAAAAGTAGGTATAGCACCAATGCTCTTGATGTTTTTTGACGAACTTGTTATTTCGTTTCCATGGCCACCGTTCCTTACAGCGAGTAACCAACATTTTCCGGGTTTCCCATGGAAACTTTCAATTTTCCGGGATAAAAAGTATCCTATGTTTTATTCCAGGGTAAAAGCTATCTCCATTCCAAATTTCATCAAAATCCGTCCAGACGTTATCGCGTGAAAGCTCCCCAAACAAACAAACAAACAGACAACGTTTCACTTTTATATATTGGTCTGGATTAATGATAATCAAATAAAATGTACACTTGATAAGTAACATTTCTGGATAACAGGGGATCGGGTTGCACTCCCTCGTTAATTAATTTCATCGATAAAATTAAACGTTAAACACAATGTTAAATTCACCAACTCTTGTGTCCATACGCATTGTATATAGCGATATAACTCTGTATTAACAGGATGTCCACTAAAAGAAAATGGGAAAAATTGCCTGGTATATTTCCCATGTTTATGTTAGCCTGAGATGTGTCAAATAAAATAAGTAATCGAAAAAATAAACACTAGAATTTTTGTAATAAATAATGTACAAACCATTTAAAATTAATGAAGTAAAAATGCTACACATTTTTCCATTTATCATTGTCTGACTAACAGTTTGGCGGAAGTAAGCTACACACATATTACACACACATATTTTTACTCATTCATTTTAAATATGGATTTCCACAAAGTAACGCCTGAATATATCAACTATATTCAAACTATTTCGTTAATCATTGATTACTTTAAGTCAAAAATTAGTAGAGAGTTCTCTAGTCCTATTAAAAACAATAATGAAGGCCCTCTACACAAATCATACGGATTTACTCCTAATTGGCGTTTCACTCACGAGCGCGCAGTAAATCATTATTAGCTCTGAGTTACGGAGTGCCTGAAGCAATTAATCAATCAGGTAAATTAATAGTAGATTATCCACCTACACCACAGAATAAATAATACTACAGCGCTATAATACACTGGCCTTCAAACTTAGTACCACACTTTTAATGCAAGTCTGTTCGCGCATCACTTTAACACTACTGGACCGATTGCGATGCGATTTTCATTGTTGAATAGCTTAGGGCTTGACTTAAAAACTAGTGTACATAGTATCTCAATCTGATTAGTAGGATACAAGCAATTCATAAAAAAACTTTATTAATTTTAAAAGTGTAGTACTAAGTTTTTAAGGCCAGTGAAGTTATAGCTGGACAGCATTTAGTGCCATCTACTGTGAGATTGTTTGTTTGTCGTATGAGGTAGTGCTGGCCTCTGATGTCAGAATTTATCAAGCCGCCCGAGGGCCTCTGACATGGCTTAACGACTGCTATTAATCAATAACAGCCGGGACCGACAGCTTAACGTGCCCTCCGAAGCACGGAGCGATGGAAAACCGCACATAACTTAGAAAAGTCATTGGTGCGTAGCCTAGGTTTTGAATCCGGTATCGTTGGATTCTAAATTGCACTACAGAACCGTTAGGCCACCATCGCTTAATACTGTGAGATGCAATGGTAGCATTGGAATCGCATAGGTTAATTAAAAGTCAGTACATATTATTTCTGTTACTTACATGTAGCGTCCAGGCTCTGTCCACGGAGAAGAGCTACCTTACTACCTTGGAGTGCCACTGTCACTTACGCATCACCAGCAGAACTTCACACAGCAAGAGCAGCGGGTGTCTAAGCTCTGCCTACATTACGTCGCCAATTTCGTCAAATATGGGTAAGGAGTATATTAATATGAAAATTTAATTTAAATTGTTTCTAGTTGTTTAGTGATAAATAGACATCTTAACTGATCCGGTTACTTTTTTTGTATATTCTACGATATTCGTTTTGGATATCACATACTTCACCATTAATTTTCTTCAACAAAATACCTAGGTACAATGTATCCGTCATGCATTGCGTATTTTTTGCAAAATATATTTGTTATTATTTATGTACTTAGGTAATGGATAACTTTATATTAAATACTAGCTTTCACCCGTGACTTTATCCGCGCGGGCTACAGTTTATCGCGAAAAAAAGCATCCTATGTTCTTCTAGGATAATGATTCACACGGAAACTTAAAATTTTCCGGGATAAAAAGTATCCTATGTTGGTCTCTATATTATACAGTACTTATTTACATTGTTTCATCAAAATCGGATTAGCCGATTTGGCGTTAAAACTCCCCAAACAAACAAACACATTTATATATTGATATGGATGTGAAAAAAAGCAGTTCTGTTTAAGAGATTTGTTTGTAGTAAAATGCGGTTAAATCCTTATATATTCCTTTCCCTTCCCTTTTCCCTTTGTGGGAGCCTTTTATGGCCAAAAAAAGACGAATAAATCTAAACGCTTAATAGGTAGATATAGTGGCCTTGCCTTCTACAAAAAGAGTCGAATAACTTAACCATAATAATTTATAACGAAAAGCAATCGTAGTTAATAGCCATCCATTTGTCCCAATATTTTTCGGTCTATTATCGGTAATAGTTTTCTTCGGTCTGTATCTTATCTCTGATAGATAATTACTGTAGTAATAGGTCTTAGTTACGATCTTTGTGGCCGAACCAAGATTGTGCCACATCACTGAATAAAGGAAAAGAGATTCTATAATGTAACGACTTGGGAGCAAAGCTTATACTTGGTACACGAAATAGTTATATAGTAAATAGATATGGTAAATTAGGTTTCAAAACTATTTAATCCGCTTGATAGACCTCGAATCCCGCAGCGCTTGTTCTGAATTTCAAATTCAATTTGTTTCAGAATGCTAACAATAAAGGTTTTTCTGTAATCTGCTTGTTGGAACATTTGGACGAAAATAAGCACCTTAACTGCCTGTAAAAGACCCTATAAAACAAAAGTTTCCTCGTTTTAGTGTCTGCTATTCTCCGTTGATTCGCTTAGTTGCTCATAATAGGTAACTTTTAGAATGGGTCTTCAACAAGTCGCGATCAATTCCATCGCATCAATAAAGTGCTATGCGGCAACAGATTTTATGAAACCTAAAAAATACTTTCACGGTAAATTTAATTTATCCCTAACAAAGGGATTACCAAATATTTTAACGCAGATTTGCCTTTGGTTCGAAATATTTTTTGTTACGGGCATTTTCTGGCCGTTACAGATCTAGAATAGTTTAAGTATGCGTATAAGCGTTTGTATTTTGACGCTTGTACATAATACAAACGCATGTGCGGCACGCCCGTATTCCAGCATGTTCGCGCGGACCCAGAGATGCTTACATTTCTTTTTATATACGAGATAAGAGTGTTATCGCTCGCGTGTAGTGGCACGTGTCGCCAGCGCATATTGTCGAGCTTGCAAAACCAAGTATAAACGCGCGAAAAAAACGCCACATCTGTAAAGGCCCTTAAGATGTAGATCGGTTCATACCGCTAAGTTGCCGATTTGGTAGGACTACGACGCCAACGCCGATGTTATGAATTATTTATGTTAAAAACCAAGGCGCAAACAAAACAAAATCTGAGTGTTTAAGATTGTTTTCCTTTCATAGGAATCCCAACGATCCGTCAGCTACGCCACCGCCCAGCCCGATGCTGGGCGAGGCGCCGCGGCTCGGCCCCGACCAGACGCCCTACTGGGACACCTACGACACTATCAACCAACTCTATATGGAAATCAGTGCGTATATTTACATTCTTACAGTTTTTCCGCACTTTCGTCCCTTATACAACAACTGATAAACGAACCCCGTTTAACCCCTTCACTTCAGGTGAAAGTATGTATAGAACTGGAAACTAATACTCAATTATATGCGTAATGTATATTTATTTAGAAGCCGTACTATTTACAGTTAATTAAAGTAAATTGCCAGGTGTATGTTCTATATACAGTACGGTTCATTTAAAGTTTCGGGCGGGTCAGTAGATATACCGTGTTCTGGGGATTAATTTAGGTCGTTTGTTTCAATTGTCGCCGGTGTGGGGTCGCAGGTAGCAAGCCGGAGATGCGGAGCCACTACCGCGGCCACAAGATGTCGATGTGGCTGTCCCTGATCCCGCAACTACACCGGCCAGGCTCCGAGCTGCCAGACGCGGCCATGAGGCATCACCACTTTCAGGACGATAATGCGAACTATTACGAGGGTGAGTTTAATTACTGCATTAATTATGTATACATGTATTTTAATTGTTTTTAGTAATAAAAGTTACAGCAAGATAAATATGTGATGATTAACAAAATATGTTACCTGATAGGTGCGGTGCGACCTCAGTCCATATCACGTGCCCACGTCCCTCACGTGGTTAACGCCGCCTCTGGCAGTGCCGGCGAGCCGTCCCGCAGCACGGCCCCGCCGCGGACTGCGGCCACCCGCCCCACCCCCGTCCCCACCGCTCCTTCCACCGAGTGTCCTCCCAACAACACGGCGGCCCCCGCGCACCCCGACGATGCTCTCCTGCGGCGCCTAGCGTCCTCCCACTACCAGTCCTACACGGCCGCGCTGACGGTGACGATAGCGGTCGGCTGCTTCCTCCTGCTCCTGAACGTGCTGATATTCGCCGGAATCTACCACCAGCGTGGATCCCGCCCTCGTCGCTCCAAGGATGACCTGGCCGAGGCCGGGAGCTCATCCTCTTCGGACAACTACGACGGAAAGCTCGATTATGAAGTGCGCGCGTTCGATGGAAAAGGTTTTGGTTTCGAGTGCAAATCGGCGCACGTGCCGCGCGGCGGCTCCAAATATGATTTGAGAACTTTGTCCGACTGCGGGGAGCCCACGTTCGGAGAGTACAGTTGCTACGACGAGAAGCATAGAGCCGCGAGAAGTTCCATGCCCGACGTGAGCGTAGGCAGCGCGGTCGAGGCGGGCAGCGTGGTTTGCATAGACACGCAGAAGCCCGACATCCAGAAGGTGGACGGGCGGCCGGTGGACGGCAGCGTGGGGCGCACCAGCACCTTCGAGCCACGCGCGACGGCCGACAGCTCCACGCAGGTGAAGTTCGGCCCCGAGTCCGGCGAGTGCGCCTCCGAGTCCAACGGCGACTCGGAGTCGGGCGGCGCGAGCGGCTCTGGCGTCCTGCGCGTCCCCCCCGCGCCCACCACCCCCGCGCCGCCCGGCATCATGAAGAAGAGAGTGCAGATACAGGAGATATCCGTATGAGGGTTAATGGAAGGCGCCGAGGTCGTTGTTAATAAACGGACTAAATTGTGATTCATAAAAGTTAATCGTGTAAATAGAGTCGATGTGCTGAGTCTCTGTAAATATTATGAGCGTAGTGAGCGTGTGCGGCGAAATGAACTGTGGCCGACGTGACTCTTGCCTTATTTTATAGCGGCGGCCGCAGTGCCGCCGAGCTCTGTCTTCATTTTCCGCTCTATTTGCCGCAACATTGAAGACGTACGAGCAAAATATTAAGCGGCCGACGTGAAATGTGAACGGTGGATTGTGATCGACGACCGCTTTACTGTTTAAATTTAGTTACAGCGGAACATTCAGAGAGCGCCGTGAAACTTTGTGATACAAATTGTGTTTTTTATCCTAAAACTTTTGGCCTACCTATAAATTAGAAAGTTTAGTGTAAGCAATTTTCTTTTGGAAACTTCATCATTATTTTACATCCCTTTTCGGGTGTGTGTGGACTTGTGAAGGAATTGTAGTTTCTTGTGAATATATTCGTATATAAATTATTGTGAATATAACAATAAAATAGTGAAAAAAGACTAAAAGAAACCCACGTTAGTTGTACATAATAATGATATCAAACGAAGTGTTTCAGATACTTATTGCTTAGAAAATAGAAAATAAGAAACTATTGTTTATAACATCGTGTATGTACGTTGTAATTTTTTGTAAAGTTACTTTTAAGTGAAGTGTATTGATTTTGAGTAGTTTTTGATAAGTAAATATTGAGAAATAATTACTGAATGGACGAGTAGTACATACGTTATGTTGGTTTTTAATCCGAATCCTATCAAAATGGTAATCAGGGTAAAGCGATCACACCTGCAGTAATCACTTAAAACAAATCAAAAAATTCCATTCATGTTAAAGGGTCTGCTTTTGCACATTAATAAATATCCATGAATATTTACGTACCAAAGTAGATTTTTAATTAAATTTCGAAGTTTTGATTTCTTACTTACAAAGTTCATGTACCTATATATACTCGTCCATAATTTTTATCTTCACAGGAATTGATGATTATTAACGATGAGTGATTAAATACGTCTTATTACTTATGCCAACTTCCATATTGTGACAAAATGTTAATATTAAAATTTTATAATAATTGTTATTATGAAAAAAAATACCCTTTGTTGTTTAATAACAACCAATTTGATTGTTACTGTATTGATATTATTGGAATTGATTTTCGATTTTGCTCATAGAGTAATAAAAAAAGAAGTTTATCTAAAGTTACAAAGTTTAAAATATTATTGTACCTAACCGTTTGGGATTAAGTTAAGTGAAAGCTGCTGTTAAATATTGTTTTTATTAAACATGTTTGCGTTCCTTTTCAAATATGTAAACAGGACTTAAAAGCGCTGAAAACTTAATTTTTAAATATATAAACGGGACTTAAACGCGCTGAAAACTTATTTTTTTAATATATATACGGAACTTAATCGCGCTGAAAACTTAATTTTATTAATATATAAACGGTACTTAATCGCGCTGAAAACTTAATTTTATTAATATATAAACGGTAAATAATCGCGCTGAAAACTTAATTTTTTAAATATATAAACGGGACTTAATCGCGCTGAAAACTTATTTTTTAAATATATATACGGAACTTAATCGCGCTGAAAACTTAATTTTATAAATATATAAACGGTACTTATTCGCGCTGAAAACTTAATTTTTTAAATATATAAACGGGACTTAATCGCGCTGAAAACTTAATTTTTAAATATATAAACGGGACTTAATCGCGCTGAAAACTTATTTTTTAAATATATAAACGGTACTTAATCGCGCTGAAAACTTAATTTTTAAATTTATAAACGGTACTTAATCGCGCTGAAAACTTATTTATTATTACCTCGACGTTTTGATCAAGTTACATTGATTGTGGTCACGAGAAGACTCTAAGTTGAGTTGTTCTATGAAATACTTCGTTGGAGACTACATATTTAGTAGTCACCAGCTAGCTTTGTTAGATTAGCCACCACCACTAATATAATCATAATCATATATATTTCAATTTGTCATAACTCAAAGACTATAAAAAAAACATAGTTTCTCACAAAAAAACCTACAGCCTACTGAGCCAAAAAATACGTACCTTTATCTCTTTAAACAGCCCATTGACATTGTTATGAAAGAGATTATATACCTAATCGTACCTATACCATATTATTTTCTAACAGTGTTTTTTAAGTCTCGAATAATAAATGGAAACTTGCGTTTAGACAAATCTATTATGTAGTTACGTTATTCAATTTATTTTGTTAAACTCTTTTTAGAAGTAATTTCTTCGGCTTTATTCTTTTGATTGCCAAAATAAAGTAATATAGAATAACGCGAAGAAATAAACAAAAGTTTTTCTTATTTTTTTTTGCTGTTATTTTTATTTTGAATGGCATTCGTCTGACATCATTTAATCTGATGTAAAGTGAAGATAAAGTCGAAATTGTATTTTCCTCGCACAATTTATTTCAGAAAAGTACTGTTTGTTTGTCGTATGAGGTAGTGCTGGCCTCTGATGTCAGAGTTTGTCAAGCCGACCGAGGGCCTCTGACATGGTTTAACGACTGCTATTAATCAATAACAGCCGGGACCGACAGCTTAACGGGTCATCCAAAGCACGGAGCGATGGAAAACCGCACATAACTTAGAAAAGTCATTGGTGTGGAGCCTCGGATTGAACCCGGTATAGATTCTAAGTTGCACTATAGAACCGTTAGGTTATCATCGCTAATCAAAGTACTAGTTAAAATTGAACTTTACATGCCTCGCCAGGAAAGACCATTTCAGGTCTCGCATTAATTCTAATTCACACTCGTTCTGAAATTGCTGTATATCCTGCTCTCGACAGTAACTTAAGTAGATACTATTGTGTAAGTCAAACTCATTTATAATTGATTAACAGAAACAAATGATCGTTAATTAGGCCTCAGAGGAATTGCAGTATTATGTTACTCAAACAATTGTAGTTTTATTTATTGTAATGTGATCTGTTGTTGAACAATTGCGTTTAATTATATTTGAATAATTATGGTTATTATAAGTACTAAGTATTTACGTTTGAATATCGACATTTTGTTACAATTTGGTGTTTAAATGGAGTGCATAATATGGTGTCGAATAAAGAATTGAAAATATAATGTTTTTCAGTTTTATTGAGAACTAGTTTTCCCGCCCGCGACTTCGTCCGCGCGGACTACTTACTACTGTTTATCTCGAAAAAAAAAGCATCCTGTGTTCTTCTAAGATATTAAAAACCAATGCAAAAGTTGGTATAGCACCATTCTTGATGTTTTTTGACATACCTACTTGTTATTTCGTTTCCATGGCCACCGTTTCTTACAACGAGTAATCAACATTTTTCCAGTTTTCCCGTGGAATCTTACAATTTTCCGGGATAAAAAGTATTCTATGTTTTATTCCAGAGTATAAGCTATCTCCATTCTAAATTTCATCAAAATCCATCCAGCCGTTATCACCTTAATCCTCCCCAAACAAACAAACAAACAAACAAATAGACAACGTTTCACTTTTATATATTGGTATGGATAACGCGCACTTTGATAAAGGCATATAACAACCAAACAGGTAGTTTTTTTTTGAGAACAATATTGGAAAATCCTAATCTATTACAACACAAATACAAAAATTAAGTATAGTAATGCTGAAAGAAACCATTGGCTCAATTTCAAAGGAAATAAAAGGGACATTAATTATATATTTTTGAAAAATATGTATTTCGGAGTACGCAATTTTTAATTATAAAACCTTTTTTCTCTTGCTTATAGCGAACAAAATGTTGCACCTTTTTTTTGTTCTAAAGTTGCTTCAACTTCATTAAAATAAACTTACATTATTTTTGGAAAGAGAAAAATAAAATGTTGATTTTCATGAAGATGTAGCAACTTTACAAAAATGCGTTCGAAAGACTTTTTTCTATGTGCGATACAAGTACACAATCGAATAACACGAAGAAGTCAGTAGCAACCGATTTTTGTAAAATATATTTTCCTTCTATTCTGCTAAATAAAACGCACAAAGAGTTATTATCATCAACCTATACCAATCCACTGCTGGGCGTAGGCCTCTTAAAGAACGCCACTGAGCCGGCTTTCCATCGTCTTTCGCAAGTCGTCTCTCCACCTGGCCAGCGGGCTTCTCATACTGCGTTTGCCTAAACGTGGTGGAGACCATGTGTAGGCAAATTCTAGCCTAGTGCAGACTGTAGAACTCGTTTTCCCATGGTTGTCGGTTTTGCGAAAGTTGTGACCAGCCCATTGCCACTTCAGCTTACTTATTCTCTGGGCTATATCGGTTACCTTGGTTCTCTGGCGGAATACCTCTTACAAAAAGATGAAAGAACTCATTTTTCTAAAGTTTCTATAACTTCATGAAAATCAACATTTTAATTTTCTCTTTCCTAACATAAAGTATGAAAATAGAAGAGTTTATTTTTAAGTTGTAGCAACTTTAAAAAAAAAAAAATAGTACAACTTTTTGTTCACTTTAAGCAGCAGAATACAATTACAAAATTATATTTTAGCTATAATTGCGTATATCTGAAATACGCAATTATAGCTAACGGGGCTTAATAAAAAAAAGTGATAATATATTAATATTATCACTTTTTTTTTATTAAGCCCCGTTACCTTTCAGCATTTTTCATTTTTTTTTTGGGATGCCCCTTACTAGCTAGAAAAAATAAACTCAATCTGTATATACTTTCTCCGGCCAAAAGTAAAAGGATATATTGGATGCATTCGGTTTTGCTTCTTATATACATTAACTCAGCAAAATTGCCATTGCTTTAGTTTGATTAAAATCTTTTTACTATTCTGTATTCCTGATAAAATTCACTGCATAAAACATCCACTTCTCAAGATTCATGTAATTATGAATCAAAAATTATTTTAATCTAAGCAGCTAATTTTACTGCTACTGTAAAAGCTTAAGCATTTCGAAGGAGCTTAAGTCACGCGCGGCTTGCTTTAAAGTAAATTCGCGAGGATTAATAATAAATTATGCAGGGAAATAATGAAAAGAGAGAGAGAGAGAAGAATGAGCAGGAAGGAAGTTAATGAAAGTGACGATTCCTTTGGTGGTTAGTGGCGCGATAATTTTGTTTAGTTCATTCGGTTACTTTGCTACAAAGCCCGGACACTACTGCCCGGAGTCGGCGTGTTTAAAATGTGGTGATCTAATTTGCGCCGATGTTCATAAACGGCGAGTGATTAATTTGAGTGTGGAACCTAATAAATCAGATCCACAAATTGAATGAGACATATCCGTGTGTCATTGAGGTATCGCATCGTGGCACACAGTTCTTATTCAGGTTGTGTAAATACAGCAATGCAAATTAAGAGTAAAAAAATGGTCTGGGTAAGCGTCTCATGGGTTTATTATAGTTTTTTTCAGATAATTTAAAACTACAGGTATGCTGTTAGAATAAGAGCGATGGGAATAATGTATGGGAGTAATACAAAAATTGTTTACCTCTTTTTGTAAATTTACAAACAAAATAACAGAAAGGATTTGAATAAAATTGGACATACAGGCGGATGGATAGATGGACATGGAGAAACTATTGCTTGTGACAACGAAATCTTAAAATGCCGATTGAGATACAAAACACAAGTTGAGTAAGTTTCATAACTGTGATTGTATACATATTCGTACATTATAAGGGACTAGCTTTCACCCGTGACTTCCGCGCTGACTACAGTTTATCGCGAAAAAAAGCATCATATGTTCTTCTAGGACAAGGAATATACTACTCTCTACCGAGTTCTAGGATATTAAAAACCAATGCAAAAGTAGGTATAGCACCAACAACAGACTTGTTATTTCGTTTCCATGGCAACCGTTCGTTACAGCGAGTAATCAACATTTTCCAGTTTTCACATGGAAACTTACCATTTTCTGGAATAAAAAGTATTCTATTTTTTATTGCAGGGTATAAGCTATCTCCATTCCAAATTTCATTAAAATCCGTCCAGCTGTTATCGTGTTAAAACTCCCCAAACAAACAAACGTTTCCAGGTTTAAATATTGGTGTGGATAACACATACGTATCTAATCTTACAAGATTAAGAAACGCTACATTGAAGAGTTAATAAAGAAGTTAATTCTCATGTGTTTGTGCAGTCTCGAAAGCGAACGATGTTACATATCGGATTAGGTGCATGTAAGCTTGTTAACTTGGTAATATTGGAAAAGTTTACCCAAGAATACAGGATTAGAAAAGTTCCAGACAGCATTGAAGCGACGACGTACGCTTGCTTAGCCTAACTATTCCTGCTGTAAATACAGAAATAATATATTGGTCCATTTCAATACTTTGTAACAATATGAAGCGATTATTTTTCTTGTAAAGCACGTAGCGTTATAAAATAAGCATGTAAATGAAGTATTGTTGTTTAAATTCATAGAAATACTTATCAATTTTCAGCTCGGAGAAACTTGAATTTATTCGCAAAAGTTTCGTGAGCTGAGGAAAGAAAAGTTTTGCTAGTAGGTAGTTATTTCAACTTCAAATAATTCTTCTTCGTACAGTACCTACAACAATTTCCGTTTTAATTCAAGAGCTTGTTTTGGTTTGTTGTGGAACTTTCTTCTCGAGGAAGCAGATTTTACTTTTGCTAAAGTGTTTTAAGTGGCCAGGCGAGTAATTAATTCGTTTCTTGTTTGCATGTGGAACCGCAATAACAACGTTTGTTTCTATTTTAATTGAATTGAAGTTGCATAATTAATTGTGTTGATTCATGCATGAACGTATAAAATAGGAAAGGCACATCACTTAATTAGATAGGTACTGAACGCAAAAAAACACAATAACGAACGGATAAACAGCACCATTTTACAAAAAATATATACTAATAATTAAGTACTTAGTTTTTATACTGTTCGATTTTTAGTATTGACAATACCACATGAAACAAGACACGAGTACACAATAATTATATGATGTTTATGACTATAGTTACAATAAGCCATACATACATAATTCTAGAAACTCATTTAGTTAATTTAATGCCATGTACAGGCGAAATGACATATCATACCACATGAAACAAGACACGAGTACACAATAATTATATGATGTTTATGACTATAGTTACAATAAGCCATACATACATAATTCTAGAAACTCATTTAGTTAATTTAATGCCATGTACAGGCGAAATGACATATCTGCGACTGTATCAAAAGAGCAATGTTATCTAATTTTTAATTTCACGTGGCACCGCTATGCGAAAGCAACTTCCAATTAACAAGCAGTGCGCCGCGGCCGGAGGCGATAAACATTAAAACATACCCGAGTTACGGCAAAATAATTGCGTTTCCATTTGGATATGTGAGCGGGTCCAGCTTGTAACGAACGGGACGACCGAATCAAGCGGACCGCGAAACCTTCAAATTGAATTTTAAGCATCCAATTTGTTTGCGCCATGGCGGCATCCATGGCATGGCGGTATCAGCGCGGACATCACCGTTTCGCCGCGCCCGCCCACCGCGCCGTCCGGTCCGGCGTCCTTGCAGCCCCGGCTCTTGCCGTCGCGGGCTGCCCCAAAAGTTCGAGCATTATTAGTTATTCTATGCCGAAAGCAAACTCTGCCGAAAGTAAAGCGATTTTTGCAGCCGGCTCCAACCAGATTCATTTGAATTATTTATTTTCAACCCCGCTCTGACGTAACTCTAAAATATTTTTATAAGCTTAACTGTTTTTAATGTGTGCAAAGGTTAAATGTGCTTTAATTTAATTAAATTATTCCGGCACTGTACTTCGCATCTTTGTCCCATGATAATTTGTTGGGATATTAAAAAGTATAAAATAAACTGTGTCCTTCCTCATGATGGTCCTTTTTAAGTTTCATCAAAAGTGATTCAGCCCTTTAGATATGAAAGTGTAACAGACATAGAGAGACGTAATATTCGAATTTAAAATATCAGTGTGATCGCCGGTTCACCAACGGATATCAATAAAGTATATTAAAAGTAACTTCATGCCGTTCATTAATCCACTGTACCCAATAACAGGAAGTTCAACGAAAATAATGAAAAATTCCACGTTAGCATTTCGGGAGCTAACGTGACCGTTTAGGTACATATCTACTTAGAGTATTCGTGAGAAGGTTCCGGTATTTTATATATTTCGCGAAACTATTTCACGCCTCTCCGGAATCTTGCTCCGATATCGCGTATTTCCGACTCTACTCAGTTAGCTGCAAACATGATTACACGAACATGGATTGGGATCTTAACGCCAGGCACATACAAATATTTGCTTACGTGAAAATTGTTATATCTGATCTCCTGGTTGTTTTTCTTCTTTCTCTTAAAGGTTGAAAATATTTTTGTCCAAATCGGCTTAAGGGTTTATGTAAGGGCTGTGGTTCGTGAAATGCGCAAATTGGGGAAATACATTTGTGTGCATTCAAGTGGAATGTCTCGTCATTAGTTATAATTCCATCTAAAGAACTGTCATATGGCAGAGTCGTATTATGTCTAGGAGCATAATACGACAAAAAAAATATAAGCCACGCGTTTAACAGGGCTGGCTGGCTATAGTTAGGATGGCAGCAGCGCGGTGGGTGGCTTGCGCTCAGCCAAAATAATTGTCGCCTCCTCAAATACTTACTTTTATTTCACAGCTTACGTGAGATGCTTTTGATGTATTATCGAATTTCTCTCTTACATGATTAAGTATTTGAGGAGGCGACAATAATTTTGGCTTATTACATGCAAAGAACATTAAGATCGTTAAACACTGTGACTGTGAGACTCCTCTGATTCTTTGCAGTTTTCTGCACAGTCCATTTTCCCATTAAACTTTTCATCCATAAAAATAAATGATTTTTATTTATATTCTTTTGCACGTACGGCATTTCCACATATCTCTAAATAACCATACTTATTGAGGTCGGCCCTCGGTCGGTCCCCATGAGTAAAACCATCATATTTATATTATGATAATGTAATTTACTTACTTCCATAAATACTTAAAAGAAACAATTTGCAAAGAAAACGTTGGTACCTTCAGAATTGGTTTTTATATAAAAATCAAAAATGAATTTTGCTTAAATATATTTCTTAAATTTCAGAACTCATTTTAATTTGAACCAAAAGTAATATATCCTATTTTTTTGGGCTTAGAAGAAGGCATCCTAATTTTCTTTATGTTGTTGTCGACGTGTTTGTCCATTTGTATAATTTATTGCCTCGGAACAGATAACGGTGTGGAATAACAGTAATTGGTAAGTTATTTTTATCCACAACTTGCAATCGGGGCGATAAGTGACGCAGATTAATCTTCGTATTAAAATATTAAACGGGAAATAATACAATAATATTGGATTATGACTTATAATTATAATCTATGTAAAAGTAAAACTAGTAACTAGTAAGTAAAACTAAAAATAAAACTAAAACCTTAAACATTTCAGAAAAAAACCCAGATTATAATTATACGTTACTTAATTAGAAACACCTAACGGATGACTGTCTAACTGTAAATTATCCCGATTTCTAGTTTTGAGAAAATATATAGCTCATCTCGGGTTAATTTAGTGTTTGAAAATATAATTTAATAGCTGATACCCGCTTCACATGCGTGGTCATTTCTGTGGGTTAAAATTACTCTTTGTGCTATTCCAGGACCTAAACTACCAATATACCAACATTTGATCAAAATTCCTTCAGCCGTCAAAAATATATTTATCGATTGCTCGGTTTCTACTCATCGGATTGAGATAAGGACTTACTGGGATAAGAACTTACTTACTTACAGTTTTTAAGTCAAAACATAAGCTATCCAAAAGTGAAAACCGCATCGCAATCGGTCCAGTAGTTTTTACGTGATGCGCGAACAAACATACAGGCAGACAAACAGACAGACACGAATTTTAATAATCTTATATTCTTGTTCAGTAGCTTATATTATTTTAAGCAGGTGATTCTAAGTTACACCACAGAATAAATAATAGTACTACGGTTACACTGAAACGAAGAGAAGAGTATCCTCCCTTGAGTCGTTTTTATACCATCCCCTGAGAGGTTATCCAACATCTTAGAAGTTGTAAAAGCAGGGATGTTTGTACATAAAAATATTAGGTTAGATGATTAGTTGAACATAATAAAAAAGTACCTGTATAAAGTATACATGGGCATTTTGGTCTAAGAGTAAATTGTTCATCATTTGAGCCTTAAAACGAAAAATCAGCCTTGTTCATAACATAAATTTTATATCCTTACCGAATGTTTACCGAATGGTTTACCCAAATTCCGATTCATTACTTTGTACGGACTCTGCGGTGGTGAGTTATTGTCGTATGTTCACATTTTTTTACTGTTCTTCCTGCCGTCTCGGATTGTAAAACGAACATAGTCGAAACAATTTATAATTTTATCACGTAATATGAATATATTCTTGGATTAGTATGCAAGGAGGGATGCATGGTGCACGGGACACTGTTACTGAAAAAGACTTCTACGTGATTTCCAAGGTGTCCAATCATATTTCTTAAAGGCTATATTCATATTCTATATGAACACCGTTAAGCGCAGGAAGCTGTCGTCATGTCATTAGAAATCACGTCATGTATAAACTTCTCCGACTCATAATCCAAAAGAAGATTGCGGGAAAGAGCAGGGCAAGAGGCGTCATTCCTGGTTAGATCCTGCGGGCATGGTTTTGGCCAGGGGCTTATTTTAAAATTTTGCGCCGCGGCTGTATAAAGTTTGCCGGCTTATAAATTATAGAAAATACCGAAGAAGTGCGAGTGAAATCGCGTGGAGAGCTATACGTGTTTGGGTACAGAAATCGTTCCAGTAGATTCGGAGCAAATTGTATGTGATAGACGGACAGACAGACATACACACGAGTGATCCTATAACGGGTTCCACGTTTTTCCATTCGGACATAAAGAACTATAAAGTGAAATTCTTTTAATTAAGAAAATAGCCCATACAAAAGATTAAAGACCTTTTTTGTGATGCACTAATTGGTTAACGAATGACACTGTGATAAAAATTAAGCGCGAGTGAAACAAGCGCGAATTTTTTAAACAATTCTTGATAGAATTGTTTTTTTTTTTCATAAAGTGCGAGCATAGCGATCGCGAATATGTTGAGGTATTTGTATTAGTGTAAACATTTAAAAATATATTGAATTATATAAATATAATGACTCCAAGTAAATAAGTGTGAACTTAGCGATCGCGTTTTTATTTAGATATATATTTTAGTAAATTTCTGGAAAGCCAAGTCAAAATGCAATTAAATTAAAGATAGTTTACGAATACCGATTAAAAAACTAAAAAGTAAATACGCCTCTAGTTTTGGCCTTTGATTCAGTCGAGTCCTGGGTAGTGCTACAGTCATTACAGCGATGCCAGATTGATAACCGGTACATCGAAGTATTTGTACAGCAAGGCCACCATAACAGTCCGTCTTCAGGATCAGAGCACGAATTCTATCCAGTTGTAAAAAGAGGTGAGACAGGGAGACGTTATTCCAACTGTTCACCTTTACACTGGAAGATATATTCAAGTTTCTGAACTGGAACGGATATGGTGTTAACATCAATGGCGAATACATCACTCACCTTCGATTTGCTGATGATATAGTCATCATGGCAGAAACCCTGGCAGACCTAAGCACAATGCTCAGTGACCTCAATATTGTTTCCCAACAGGTGGGTCTTAAAATTAACATGGGTAAGACGAACATCACCAATTACCTAGCTCCAAACTAGGATGTCCTGTGCTATGGGCCTAAATAACGGATAAACATACATACTCGTATATACGAATATTACATCCATGACTCAGATACAATCATTTCTGCTCATCACACAAATGATTGCACCTGTGGGATTCGAACCCACGACCATTTGATTTCGTAGTAAGCCACTAGACCAAGCGGTCG
The DNA here is from genome assembly GCA_946251855.1 of Alsophila aescularia. Lineage (NCBI taxonomy): Eukaryota > Metazoa > Arthropoda > Insecta > Lepidoptera > Geometridae > Alsophila > Alsophila aescularia. Next base: position 50,124,942 of record OX276375.1, read on the forward strand.
TCAAATGTTGGATGCTGTTTACTAGAAGCATAATACTCGAGAAACGAGTAACAATGTTTTAACCACTACATAGTCCGAAGCGTCGGGCTGTGTGCGAAATCGGTCTAACTAATAGTTTATTACCATTGCAATACAATCACATATTGCCTTAATTACAATATCCAATAGAGATGCTATTGACCTAATTACTCATACTCTGGATTAGTTTGCCCAATATATAATAATGTCATTGAGTTTGCCCCTATTCGCTGAACGCTACCGCAATTTCATTTTATAGATTGACTAGTGACTTGCCCCGGCTTTGCACGGGTAGCGATCACACAGCAGCATTTTTCTTAGTAAAAAAAATAAGCCGGTAAGCGTAATTCATAATGTTTGTCATTTTGGTTTTGTTTGAATCGTGTTGTTTTTAACCCTATGCTAGTAATATAATGGCAGAATTTATATGTAAAAAAATTTTGATTAACAAATATATTTTTTATTACGGGCTTGGCAATCTTTTGACCATGATCTCACCTGATGGAAAGCGATGATGTGGTCGAAGGTATAGCACGCTTGCCTAGTAGATACCTATTCACTCTTGACTTGAACACACCTGGGTTATAATTTACCGGAAACACTGACTAGGGCAGGGCTTTCCACTCCTTTGCAGTTCCTATAATAAATTAAGAAGCTTAACGCTTCGTTCTTGTGCGAGGTATTTCAACCATAAAAGGGTGGCGCTTTGCTGATCGTCTAGTCGTACGGTAGTGGAAAGGTGACGGGGGAATCAGGTTGTGCAGTTCTTGTGCACACTCTCCATAGTGCAATCTTTAGAATACCGACACGCTTGCGACCTCATGTCCATGCGCCAGACATTGAAGCTTACTCTTTACCAGAGTGTCATCTCCAATGAGCCTCATAGCACGTCTCTCAATTGTATCCAAAGACTCGAGCTGATACTTGGTGGAATCGTCCCAGAGGTGGCAGCAGTACTCCATACAAGATCGGACCTGTGCTTGATAAAGATTCAAAAGCGGCCTTAGTTTAGGCGGTGTGAAGTACCGCCTAACCTTAGACAAAATACCAAGCTTTTTTGCAGCTACCTTGGCTTTGGATTCAATATAAGACCCAAAATTCAGGTTTGATGTGAGTTCGACACCCAAAAGCTCCAGATGGTCGCCTATTTGGTATTGTTACACTTTGGAAAGACGGAGATTGGCTTAGAGGACTCTTTTTAGTAGAAAACAAACAAGCCTGCGTTTTAGTAGCATTAAATTTAACCAGGTTAGCACCACCCCAATCGGACCCGGCTTCTAAGGCTAAATTTAAACGGTCTACTATAAAGATCTCTCTCTGAAACTGGACAGCGTCACAGCTGGCTTGAGCATTGGAAGTATATCTCTCAACTATAGTACTATCATCAGCATACCCAAAGGTGTCGGGCTTCAGAAGGTCATTAATGTGCAGTAAAAACAGTGTAGCCGAGAGAACCGATCCCTGAGGTACACCGGCATTGATAGCCATTTGATCAGACGAGCAGCCCTCTAAGACTACTCAAATTGATCGTTCCCTCAAGAAAACAACTATTCAATTGCATAAGCCAACAGGTAAACCATATGAGGTAAGCTTGTTTAAAAGGCCATCGTGCCAGACCCGATCAAATGCCTTTGATATGTCAAGGAAGACGGCAAGCGCCTCACCATGCATCTCGATAGCTTCGCTCAGTAAGTGCATACGCAAGAAGATCCCCAGTAGACCGGTTTCGGTGAAATCCGTATTGCCAGTCACTGAGGAGATCATTGTTCTCAATGTATTCCAATAGCCTTAAGTTTATGACACGCTCCATACACTTACAGAGTAAGGAGGTTATCGAGATGGGGCGATAATTGGCCGGATCAGCATGACTACCCTTTTTAGGTACTGGTTGTACATTGGTAAGCTTCCAGCTCTTCGGAACTTTACCTGAGTGAAGAGAGAGACGGTACAAACGCGTTAAGATGGGAGACAATTCAGGCGCACTTGTTTTCAACACAATCGCTGGAATGCCATCAGGACCACTGGCCTTATTCACATCTAGAGCTCGAAGCGTTCTGAGAACCGCCTTCTGGCGAATGCGAATTTCGGGCATAAAAACCCCGCAATGAGGAAGGCAGGAAGGTATCTTACCGGAAGCGTCTAGATGCGAAGCTTCTGCAAAAAGAGAAGCAAATAAATTCGCTTTGTCACCAGCAGTGTGTGCCAGTGATCCATCAGGTTTCAGCAATGGTGGCAGTGAGGGGCGGCATATTCTGTCACCTATGCATCCGCCACTTTGACATCGAAATGGAAATTTTCATACAAAATCAACAATTACGTATTTTTCGGGCTGTTTTTCCGCGTAGCGAAAAAATCCTAAGCCTATGGTTTTTCTTATATCCGCATGAAAGGTTCTCTGTGTCCTTTTCTGTAGCCCTGAAAACGTATGTGGAAAATTTCATGATGATCGGTTAAGTAGTTCGGTGTGAAAGTGTAACAAACAAACGAACGCACTTTCTCATTTTATAATATTAGTAGGATTACAGACACATATATAATTTTTACACTTGAAAAATTCAAACTGCTGTCGTTAATAGGGGGTAGCACCTCCTGTTTTTGCATCAATGAAATTAAGTTTTTAACACGCTGTTTAAGTCTCCGAGTATTGTGTCCAGACACATTGTATAAGTCCACACAAATCAAAATTAGGACTACTCACTTTTCGCATACTTAATTGCTTAAGGAATTTACCCGAACAGTATTTTAATAAATGGAGAGCGAAGAAATATAACTATAGCGATGTGAATCTTTCAAAAAGATCCATCTACGATAGGATATAGCGCTCTGATTAATGATGGACTTGACACCATTCAATATTATTGCAAAATTTTCTTTCTAATACGTGAAAATTGGGAGAGCCTCACCAAAATTTTTCTTCCGTGTATATTTTAAATGAGACTTATTTTTAAGAAGTGTTTTAGTGATGTAATGTTTATACTTTTTTTTTACATATCTTGCATGACTACTTTGTATCAGGCAGGTAACTATATTTATGAGTTCTTTTAGAAATGCTGAGATGTATTTACTGTTATTCCCCCTTCTAAAAAACGATTCTTTACGCACTTTTTATGGGTATCAATTTCACTTGTCAATTGTGCAATAAAACCCCAACTGGTGTCTCCTATCGTATTTGATTTAAGCTCACTTCTAACGAAATTGTTCCCTTTCATTTTATTGCCTTTAACGGCATAAAACGTATAAGTATCGGTTTATGTGGCGTTAAGAAATATATGACTTTAGCTTTTACAATTTAGAAAATGAGTAAAAAAGTTACTCGTAGATAGATAGATAGATTAATTCTTTATTGTACACACCACAAACAAAAATAACAAAAATGAAGAAACAATCGTAGAAGAAGTGTTGGAATGGGTGGCCTTATCTCTAAAAGCGATCTCTTCCAGGCAACATTTGGACGGAGAGGATGTGTTACAAGCGTGAAGGACGGAGTGCACTATGATCTAAAAATACTATATATATATATATATTTATTATTGTATATAAATATAGTGAAGAAGTGTGTGTGTAGTTAGTGTAGTATTCGGCTCATAAGTCCTGTAGATACCTATTTGTACCTTACTGAGTATCATTATAAATGAATTATACTGTTGTTTAATTCATTTATAATGAACATACAACAGTGTAATTCATTTATAATGAACATACAACAGTGTAATTCATTTATAATGAATGGTCTATAATTTATTAACTAAATACTTTTTGGAAATGCAATATTAACGTTGACTAATAATAAAAATATTTCGTGTGAATTCGCTATCAAGTGACTGAAGTTCGTAAACTTTTATGAAGGTTCTGAGTCGCGTTAAGTTTCTTTTTAGAATCTATTAGAAAGGAAAGTTATAATATCCGATCCCTAGCATCTTCGTCGTTTACTATCACTTAACTCATTTTTATATTCGCCGTTTTGGCTTAAACGTTGTCCCAGATTCAATATGAATACAGAGTGGAGCGTCTTAATACGATACATTGACATGGCCTACTTTTGAAGAGGATCTTCCGAGTAGTTGCCTTATTTACTTGTTTATTCTTAACTCGGCTTTTTATAGAGACGTTACTCTTTTCTTACACTATTAAAATAGTACGCATCATTAAGTTTTAAAGCGACTATCATTATCAGGATCAAAGAAGTGAACGTGTTGTTCACTTCTTTGATCCTGATAGTATCTTATTCTCAAACACATCTAACTATCAAATGGCACGCGTGCAAAAGTAGAACAAAAAGTTACATTGTTTTAAAAAGTGCCGCGGAAAAATCTATTTTTGAAGGTATAGGTATATGTTAGTGTAAAGAACCCTTATCTTCACCTGAAAATATGGGTAGAAAGGTGCGGACGGAATTCTCATGAGGCTATTGTTTTATGCAGACATTGGCACCTATAAATTCTTATAATCCCACTTGTATGTAAAACTGAGGGTCAATGACTACTGCCGGATAGGGCGAGAGGGATGATCGCCGATCCTTCGTAAATCTTTCCAAGCCGGTAGTTTATTGAATAGTAAGCATTGAACATTGGATCGGCAGTAGACCACCAGTGGGCAACCGCAAGTGCCGCAATAAGGCACGTGAAGCGTCCGGGCCTCGTCTTAATTGTCAATAACCGTGAGTCCCGACGCGCCGGAGCCTGCTCCCGACGAATAATTAACGAACTTCCGCGATTTTCGAGTTTGTAAATTGCCTCATGGTCTCGTCGGCCCGCGTCCTGATATAAATTATGTGCACAGAAAATTATTCTTAGTGATTTAAGACCACTCTTGCTTTGTGGGTTTCCGTTTAATCGTATTCTTGCGAAGTTTCCTGATGTTTGATGTGATTCAAAGTCTGACGTACGAGTTGCCTCGAGCCAGATTACATGTGCGTAAAATTAAGTACCTGTTTGAAATACGAAGTAGGACATATCTAAAACATTATTATCATTACGTTACGTTATCTCTTTATACCGGCAGTGACATTGTGATTATTATTTACGTGAATGTTTGCAATTAATGACATGCAACATTTAATTATACCCTTCAGGCAAATTGTTGTGTCACGTGTTACTATCGAATCGTTGTAACTTTTGAAAGGTTTTAATAAACAAACGACAATACTGCCTCAAACTAGTGTTATCGTATTTAATTACAGCTACACTCGGCACTCGCTCGAAACGTAGGTAACTTTAATAAATGCTCTGCACAGTGAAGAGAATTGCGGGTTTCGTTGCGAGTGCGAGCATAAACACAGAATTTACAAGCCCACGCGTTTCATTAAAATGTAAACAAGGTTCCATGTAATTCGTGGTGCGTAAATACATCAGCGGGATCACGGGGGCGGGCGGTGCCAACCTCGGGATGTTTATGGTCAGCATTAACCACAAAATCATTGTCCCTGAGAGGAACTCTTACCCAAACTAAGTGTATGTACCGACATTTGCATTTACCGAATGCGGAATCCTGATGGAAATGAGGATTTTAGGAATAACGTTTCAGCAGCGTGGAGGATGAACTGAGCATTATTTAAAGACATTTTAATATATTCAGTGTCTGTGTAGGTAAAGTTGTATGTTATTAGGTATGGTAAAGTGCTGTGAAATTTCCATTCCATTCACTGGGGTGAAATTTCAAGAAGAACCTTTTTTAGAGAGAGAGATTATTGAAGTAAATATGTACCTGTATATAATATTTTACTGTATTATTTCTATTGTGTATATTGTCTTTGTGTTATATTATTAAAGTCATTACACCTATTATATAATTTAAAAATGTAATGCGGAACTATCTGTTACAACTAGTTTAAACAAACCACATAAATGTGGATGACAAAGTACTAAGTTAAATGCACTTCAGGGTGCTATGTGCCGGCAGTAATTGCTTTTATTAAAAATGTACACTCTTGAGCGGCTTGCTATACGCATGCTGGACATAGAGAGAGACAGAACGCACAGTAAGTAGGTCTTAGATCCAGTTAATGGGTGGAAGATACGGCACGCTTTAATATCACGTAAACAAAAACTGGACTAGTTACAACTACAGGCAAACAGATGTTTGCCTGTAGTTGTAACTAGTACGATTGGAAATGTAGTTGTGTAGATACACAACTACATTTCCAATCGTGCTTACGTGCATCAACAACAAAAATAGAAAGATATACGAAGACTTAGCGCGAATGAGAGTAACAAAGCCTAACCCTGCCTAAGCCTGCTAACAAGGACTAAAAAAATGCCACTCTGATTGTGACTAAGGCCAAAGAAGACCAATTTTATAAGTTGCACCTAATTTATGAGGTCCACGCCCGAGGAACTAGTACCTAATATTCCCTTTTTAATTAGATCTATGAAGTAGGTACATAATATGGAGCTGATCTTGAACGTTGCTTAACGTTTTAAGACAAAGTGTCTTCGCCCTAATATTGAATATTTAGGACAAAGATATTACTACCAAAATGATAAATAAAGTTGTGTACGATATCATTTAAATGTATGTCATTTTCGGATTATCGATGTTTCATATGTAGGTACTTACTTCAAGATTGATTGTCTAGTACTACACTACATGTAGGTACCTACTTCAAGACTGATTGTCTAATACTACACTACATGTAGGTACCTACTTCAAGACAGATTATCTACTTCAAGACTGAACTACAATCCAATACTACGCTACATGTAGGTACTACTATAATACTAATTTGAAACGGACTGTAATAAGCAATGCTTCAGGTATAAGCATTTTGCGTGTCATCTGAAACACATTTTGCGTGTCATCAAAATTCTGTTTAATATGTGGCATGTAACTGTTTCCCGCTCAAAATACAAGAGCGCATTTTTTTAATAATATTATGCGGTTTAAATTGGCACAGTCAGAGACACCATCATGATTTCATTATGTTACTAATAATATGAAATATCTCAAACTTTGTTTTAATTTCTATATAATATTTTTTATAATAGGAAAAATTTGGATTACTGAGAACGCGGTACATTTTTCTTTAAGATTATAAGATACTAGTTTTTGCCCGCGACTTCGTCGGCGCGGACTTCAGTTTATCGCGAAAAAAGCGCATCCTAGGAATTAGGATAAGGTGTTCTTCTAGGATATTAAAAACCAATGTAAAAATATAACACCAACGCTCTCGATGTTTTTATGTCGTGTATGTTTTTTTTTTATGGCAAACCATTCCTTACAGCGAGTAATCAACATTTTCCAGTTTTCCCGTGGAAACTTACTATATTCCGGGATAAAAGTATTCTATATTTTATTCCAGGGTATAAGCTATCTCCATTCCAAATTTCATCAAAATCCGTCCAGCCGTTACCAAGTGAAAGCTCCCCAAACAAACAACCATACAAATAAAAAGACAACGTCTCACTTTTATATATTGGTGTGGATGTGGATGGTTTCACCAAAGAGGCTAGTACCTAAATGAATGAACCTACAGCTTGAAAATTACGCCATTTCTTGTTTATGAATCAGTAGCAAGCTTGATTCAAATTTGGAGTCGGTACAAATTCATGTCTCTGCTAGGAAGTATGACACTCACATCTACCACCACGAAGCGTTTCCAGCACGGTACAGACGCAAGTTGTTATAAACGGGCGTGTCTGTACGGACAAGCTCCTGCCACAGAATAAATATTGGTCTCCTGCGCTAGAGGTGAAAACGCTGGTAATAATATTTTGACGTGTCTGCCGCGTTACGTTGTCTGCTAATATGAATAAAGCTTTATCAGTGAACACTTTATTTCTATACTATTCGGTTATTGTTTATCGGCTTGAGTGAAAGAATCATAGTCTGCATTCAGTTTAAATCTCTGATCTACTGGATTTTCAAATGGAATGACTTTTATCCAGTTTGTATAGTATTATTTGGTTAAATTAAAGTACAAGTAAGGCACATGGGTTGATTATATTAAAAAGTTAGAAATCAATCTGCAAGATTGTATAATATGGTACCTAGATTGATATTAAAATCGTAACTTCCAAATGAATGGACCGATTTAGATGCGGTTTTCTTTGGAAGCTGATGTGATAAAGATGGTACTTAGCTTAAATGTGGGAGAGTACTATTCTATTCTATTCGATAAATGTATGAGCTGTAAACTATCTAAAAGCGCCTTTTATGTTTTTTCTCATAGAGGGGTTGAAAGTAGAGTGTACGCAAAATTATTTTACCTCGGGCGACGTATATTGAATCCCTCGCGACGTTCAGAGAGCAGAGTGAAGGATTCTACTTAAGTAGAATCCTTCACTCTGCTCTGGATTCAAAATAGTGCGCTCGCCGAATATTATTGTACTCCCTAGTAATACAATCTACCATTTTTTTATCTTTCAATGGTAATCCAACGAAAACTTCTAAATGACAAGGACATCGTTGCAAGGAAATTGGCCATGTTTGTGATCCCCAAGTAGCGGCTCTGCCCAGTAGTTTGAGGTAGAGATAAGGACCAAAGATGATTGAGATACTGAGAATGGCTCATAAAATTTATCCATTACTTTTTACGCGGGTCGCATTTATAAAAATATATAACAAATGCTGTTGTTCCGTATATAATATTGGCCTACCGCTAAAGCTATCGTAGATGTATGGGTATCGTAGCCATTAATGGTTTGGCTACGATACTCTAAAATACTTTAAATTGTTTTTTCCTGTATTAATAACATTTAATTACTAATTTTCAATTACTGCAGATATAAGTTTATGTGCTTGGCATCCTGTTCTGAAAAGTGTTTTTTTAAGGTCGATCAAAATTATATAATATAATATATATCTAAACGAGCAGTGAGTAACAAAAAGTGTCAACACGAAAAATAATTAAAAAATGAAATGTCAAGTGGACTTAAAATAAGCTACTTATCATTGACATATTTTATGTACCTATATTATTTTTTAAATGGTGTCTGTTCGCTGTCTATCTGTCTGTATCTGTGTTTTGCGCATCACGTAAACACTACTGGATCGAATGAAATGCAGTTTGCATTGTTGGGTAGCTTAGGATTTGACTTAAAACTGGTTTACTTTGTATCTCAATCCAAAGAGTAGAAGCTGAACCGAATCGATGAAAAACGATTTGACGTCTGAACGAAGATTGATGCCTTTCTGTATATTACTTTTGATTCTGGAATAACACATATAATCCTTATATGCCAGAAAAATTACAACACGGGCAAAGCCGCGGGCACAATAAAAATAATATAACAGGTATAAAATATTTTGTTAAAAATTATGTTCAGAACCGAATTATAATTTTGTCTTTTACCCCGCCCCAGATTGTGCCTTTACCATACCATCTTCAAATGTTAAAATAATTGATGCGGTGAACAGTACTAAAAATTATTACATCAAAAAGACAATTTTATTTAGCATTGCGCTGTGGGTCTGTGAAAGTTTTGATTGTATTGCTAATAAGGTATCTATGGAACCCCGAGAAACACTTTTTCAGAAAAGACTGCGAAGAGTAGGAATAAGCTTGTTATAAAAAAAAATGGAAGCCTTGAGAGAATTAATTTCAATAGGTAGAGGTACATAAAAGATTAAATAAAAAGCTTGAGGCGAACTCATTTGTTTGCATAGGACTATAACAACGGTCGTTTGTGAGGATTATATTTGTGGTTTTTAAATTAAATTAGTCTGCTTCTTTTTCAATCAAGACTGGCAACAACGCAAAGATTGTTGTTTTTTAAATGACTAATAACAAATCTTCAAAAGTTGTATTGAGTCAATTATTGTGTGACTTCCACGGTCCACTTCTCGGCATCTCCTCGGTTATGCGCTATTGAAATTTGCGGATGTTAATGCAAAGCTCGTTCAGTCATCTTTTGCGTGATCTGAAAAGAAGCGCCGCGCCCGCCCTACGGCGCACACAGGGCCCGATTGCCAATTTACGAGGCCAAAAATAATGTATAGTTTTATTTTATTTTTTTGACTTGTTAATTAAGTATTATAACATTTATTACTGTTAGAAGGTAGAAATACAGTTTGGAGAGGACAGTAACAACAAAAAATAAAAATAAAATATATACAGAACTTTATTTATAGTAGTAGTAGTAGTAGTAACTTAAGGACTTTTGTACAATATGTACAAAAGTCCTTAAGTTAGTTTCTATCCTATGTGTCCACATCATCATTAGTCTTCATGGTCGCTGTCTTCAACCTCTTCGCCACATAGATATGTGGGCATCCGCAACATTCCTATAACAATGTCATTATATTTCTCTCCTCGTTTCTTGGGTTTTTCCCTGTGACTATTCACGACAGGATCCGAAGATACAAGCATCCAATGGAGAATGTCTATATTTGTGTCTAATCTGGACGTTTTCCGTGAGTGATATTGTCTCAATTTTTTGTAATTTTTGTGACTTGCTTCTATCGCATCTTCTGATAATTGACCTACTGGCAATGGCAGCGATTTAATAATATCAGCACCATGGATTAAAAGTTTATGTACACTTGCACTCATTTTGTACCAAACATATTGATTGACCGCCATTTCAGCTGTGGCGATACTATATGTCCTAAATTTCTCTTCATCTATGTAATGTCCGCAGGAAATGACACACAAAATATTTGCGAATCTTTCAATCAATTCTTTTGACAATCCTGTTATTTGAGAAACCAGAGAAGGGTTTTTAAAAAAAATTCTTGCTGTGTTTCCGTCGTTACTGTTGCCCCCTCCTTGTTTTGGTTGGTCAACAACAAGTCCCATTTCTTTATAAAAATCTTTGCAGATTTTATTTTTTCGTGGTTTCACCATTTCTTGTGCTTCTTTGCCTCTAGCTTGCCATTGCTGCAACTCCAATTTATAGGATATATGCAATAAATATTCATAGCATCGGAGATGAGCGTGTAATATGGATATACCATATTTATATGTGTTTTCGTTACATACTCTTTTTTTGACATTTTCTAAGTCGTTCATATGTGTGGGGGTGGCTTTACAGACGTTACACGCTTGTGTACTTTTTGTTTCTGTTAACACATTCACTGTTTTACCATCCAGCATTGTGCAAATAGGTATATGTTTAAAGTATATCGTTCTGTCTCCTAGAATAATGGTTGTTGGCTGCAACTGCCTTATTTGCTGCTCAATCTCATTGTACTCCTCTTTAGTATTTTGGTCATTTTCTTTTTTCAATTTAAATGAAATTGGACGACAGTATCTGGTAGAAGATGGAGTCTGGTTTTTCCAATAAATAGATTTGCGTCTTTCTTTCAATTCCGACAACTCCAGGGGCACAATTGTACATAATAATATGTTAGAATCAGTGTAGATTGAGTTGTTCGAAAAGTTTTGTTTGTATATACTGTGACCTCCACTACCATCTAAGCCCCACTTATAATATACTTCCAGAGTGTCGTTGTTGCCGTCCATGTTTGATAGAATTACTTCTGACTGTACGTGTGCCAGTCTCTGAATGGTGTGGTCTAAAAGATCTTGTAACGGCACCACAGCTTCAGTCTCAGTAATTCTCAAATTGAGCGGATAACACTGTGATTTTGTATCTGCGACCACATGGTAAGAGGGATATATATCAGCACCTCTTTTCTTGGCACCTAGACGCATCATCCCATATTCATTTTTGGACAAATTAAGGTCTACTATAAGACCTAATGCTTCTTCAGCACTGTACTGCACAACATTTACAGAACACGATGAGTGAGCCTGTTCCATTTTCTTCAACCTTTTCGGAGTAGAATTTATCGCAAGTTTTAGAACTTGAGCTGTTTTTCTTTTACCAGATTTCACCAGACTCACTCCAGTAGCTGAACAAAGCTTTTCTGGAGTAAAACGCGATACTATCGACTTCAGTTTTCTTCTTCTGCTGCGTTGAGAACTGTCTTCAAATAGTTTTTTGGTCTACCTCGCTTCTTTTCCGAAGAAGTAGGCTGTTGTGTAGCTGACGTTGGCTGAAGTTCCGGGAGCTTAAATTCTTCACTGAGCCAATTAGCGTGTTTACCATTAAAGCGATCGAACATATATTTACAGTCACGCCATTTAGCTAAAAGTTTTGCAACAAACACTTTTAACTGTTTTTTCAAAGTCTCAGACGGATCAACTACACTAAACGTGTCCATTATGTATTGTAATAATCGTTCATTACACTTGGATGACGAAAAAGAAAAAAAACGTTCATCTCTTAACAATATAAACAGTTCATTCCTATACAACTTCCTCTGCCGGGAAACGGGGTCGACGTGGCTACCTGGAAATAAAGAGCTCTATTTAACAAAGGGGGAGATACGGGGACGGGCTTTTCGCTTTTTTCGAATCGTCACGAGTTGTAGATTCTAAGAAATTATCAAAGATAACAGAACTATGTGGAACTTTTTTTGAAAGTCTGCAAACTCAAGTGAATCTAAAATATTTTTGTATAAAATTTGTTTTCCACGCAAAATTTTACTACTGCTCGATTTATGAAACAATGAACTAATATGCAATATTAATTATAAGTACACACCTGACGCTGCACTCTCCATGTTAAAAACTCACAATTTATAAGCACTGTAGCACAAAACAAGCGTAGTTACTCCGTCAAGATATCGGGCGCAACTGACTCGCGTTTGCCGTATAATACAAGGGGACACATTCCGCGCTCGCACCGGCTTCGGTGTTGCTTTAGCGAGCTTTATTGTTTTATGATTCTATTGTTTGTTTATCGGAGAAGCTAAATAAAGTATTTTTGTTAAGTTTCTAGTCTTCGTAAACTTTTATTATTGGCCTCGTAAATTGGCAATCGGGCCCTGTGTGCGGCGCCAGTGACTATTTGCTGTGTATAGACAGCTCAGGGCCTGCAGTCTCGACATTGACTGAGATTGCTTTACAATCGAAATCGGTCGCAAAGTCCGGTTATATCGTTATTTGATAGTCATTGATCATGATTAACATCGATAGTCTACCAAATATCGATGTCAATCATGATCAATGTCAGTACAGATATAGAGATTACAGTCGATAGCTTACGATTGTCATCGGTATATGTACCGATTACAGTACTAAAGCCATCGCTTATAATGTCAAGACTGCAGGCTCTGGTATAGCTGTGTCAGCCACTTTATTAACTTTTTTATTAAACAAGTCCACATCGTGATATCTAGAGATATATATATATATATATATATATATATGAAGAACCGCTTAGTTGTTTTAGTAAACACGTCCACATCGTGATTAAATGGTGTCTGTTCGCTGTCTATCTGTCTGTATCTGTGTTTTGCGCATCACGTAAACACTACTGGATCGAATGAAATGCAGTTTGCATTGTTGGGTAGCTTAGGATTTGACTTAAAAACTGGTTTACTTTGTATCTCAATCCAAAGAGTAGAAGCTGAACCGAATCGATAAAAAACGATTTGACGTCTGAACGAAGATTGATGCCTTTCTGTATATTACTTTTGATTCTGGAATAACACACACAATCCTTATATGCCACAAAAATTACAACACGGGCAAAGCCGCGGGCACAATAAAAATATTATAACAGGTATAAAATATTTTGTTAAAAATTATGTTAGATATATATATGAAGAACTGCTTAGTTGTTTTATTAAACACGTCCACATCGTGATATATATATGAAGAACCGCTTAGTTGTTTTATTAAACACGTCCACATCGTAATATATATATGAAGAACCGCTTAGTTGTTTTATTAAACAAGTCCACATCGTGATATATATATATGAAGAACCGCTTAGTTGTTTTATTAAACAAGTCCACATCGTGATATATACATATATGAAGAACCGCTAAGTTGTTTTATTAAACAAGTCAACATCGTGATATATATATATATATATATATATATATATATATATATATATGAAGAATCGCTTAGTTGTTATGATATAGTCTAACAATAGATTATTGCTCATTATTGACCGAGCTCAGTGGCGTGCATTAGAAGAGGCCTACGTCTAGGATTGGGCAGATATAAGCTGATGATGAATAGATTATTTATTGTGCGTCAAAAACAGCGGGTTTTATTTGTTGAAAATATTAGCTTGTTACAAGGAGTAGCTTAATGATACTTTTCTTAAGTCCACAAGCAGTATCCATCTTGCACAAGTGAACTATTGTTTGCCGTTTGACATGTTTGCCTTTCTCCTTGTTGTCTAATAAACTTTTGCACCATTCGCTAAACAACGTGCGGGGGAAGTTTGGAACAGTACGCTCTAATGGGAACGAACTACATACTCTGATTTATAGTCACTGCAATTGGACAAAGTGAGGGGGTTTGTTTCTAACTTAATAATGTAATTAATGCCGAATGTAGTGCAGGTACGACTCGTGTATAGCTGAGTCCACATTACGAATTTAGAGTATACTTAAATAATACTTCATATCTGTGGGATGTATCTGCCAAATATCAGCTTGAAAAACTAAACAATTCCTTAGCTTTATATCAAACTACGAGTAGCTTACCCGCCCGTGACTTCGTCCGCGCGGACTACAGTATATCATGAAATATAGCATCCTATGTTATTTTAGGATATTAAAAACCAATGCAAGAGTAGGTATAGCACCAACGCTCTTGATGTTTTTTGACAGACTTGTTATTTCGTTTCCATGGCAACCGTTCCTTACAGCGAGTAATCAAAATTTTTCAGATCTCCCGTGGAAACTTACCATTTTTCGGGATAAAAAGTATCCTATATTTTATTCTAGGGTATAAGCTATCTCCATTTCAAATTTCATCAAAATCCGTCCAGCCGTTATCGCGTGAAAGCTCCCCAAACAAACAAACAAACAAACAAATGAAAGATAACGTTTCATTTTTATATATTGGTATATAAAGAAATCATAACGGTTTTTAATCCTAAATTAAATACTATGTTCTTTACAACTTATGAAATGAAAATAAATTGTGATCATACGACTTTTTAAAAATGTAAACGAAGTAGAATATATTATCGTGTAGACAGTACATATGTTAGTCATTACAGACAGACTAATATCTACTGTGCTAATAATTTCCGTGTCATTATGCAGTATCAGTGAATCCGTGAAGAGAAGTAGAGTGTTAGCGACCTCGTTTCCGTTATCAGTCTGTCAAGTAAGCACTGGGAGCACGCCATGCGGGCCCTCTCACTGGCCATCTTAGCATTTATATGGAAGAGATATCAAGATGCAGTGTTTTTGACAATGTAAATGAGTAAACTGTTAGAAGATAGAAGTCATCAATTCCTATAAAAGGACAATAGACCATCAATTTATGCAACGGCTTGCAGCGTGTGACCAAATTTTAAACACCATGACAGACCCGTTTATGTCATTTGCTGAATTGGTTTTGGTTGTTGAGAAATAGGGTACCAAAAGCCAAAAATGAAAAAAAAAGGGTTTATAATTACTAACTGCGATGATCACGTCAAATGGGGTATCGAGTTTTATTTGTGAATATAATTTTAATAAAATTTTGTGCTTCATAGTTTTTGAGTTAGCTACTACGTATACGTACTTTTTAGTACTATAGTGAGGAAAAGGTGGGTGTCAGTAGTATAGTGATACCTGTACAGATTGTTTGCTTGCAAATATATATATTATAGTACGAAAAAGTACACACCACACACCGCACACACCGCATAAAATATAGAGATGTTGCCATCTCTATATTTTATGCGGTGTGTATGAAAAAAGACTTTTAATGATCTAGTAGCTACGTTTAGCGTTAATCGTACACCTACCTAATTTTTAGAAATATCAATCATTCAGTGTCTAATTTTTTCACACTCACACTTTACCACATTTTACATTGCGAAACTTCGTCCGCATGATGAGACTCAGGCAACCACTGCTAGAAAATAACTCGTATGGTAAATTGTTTAACACACGTGCCGACCCTCGTCAGCCTAGCCCGCAGAAAATCTAAAATAAGTTTCATCCCGAACAAGCAAAATTTCTTGATTCGATATAAGTATTCCGCAAAATTGATTTTCCGATCGTTATACCTGCCTAAACAGGATCGTTTTCATAATACGCATAACAAGATGATTCCAGTGTTGCGGACTTACGATTATATGGATGAGTTTTCATTCTGAGAACGACGACTGGGTCTTTTTTCCGTTTACGTTTTGACAATAACAAATCATTTAAAATCCAATTTCTTACGTGACATTTTTTGCGGTACAAATCGGATTGATGGGGCGGAAGTGCGCTTCGGGAAGTGACTTCGCAATCGTCATGAGGATGAGTGTTACTCTTCTTCGGAGGATTTTCTTTGTCTCTGACAGTTACATTGTACAGTTGACTAGCTGAACACATAATTTTGCCCTCTATTTATACTTCATAAATAGGTTCTCTACAGATACGCATAAAATAAAATGTCATAATTTAGTATGGAATAATTTGACCAATGCTAATAATGTGCAAGCATAATAATAATTACGCATAAATGTTTAGGCATAATCGTGTTTATCATATCTAGAATTGTAACGATAAACAAGCATATTATTCAGCAGAAAATATAAATTAAAAGAATTCACATCAAAAACTGCATTTTTATAAGCAATAAATAGCAATTTAAAGTTAAAATTAATTGTTACTAATTATCGATTAAAGCATGGCGTGAATACTACTAATAAAAATACTTATAATACAACTGTAACGGGTCCAATTCTGTACATTGAAGATATCTTGAATTATTATTTTTTGGAGGGTGCTCTTTATTCGATACTGCCAAAACTGTTTTTTTTTTATTTTTGTCTTTCTGTCTGTCTGTCTGTCTGTCAGTATCTTGGCTAGGCATCACGCCGAAACAACAGAATGAATTCAAATGAAACTTGGTATGAATTGAGTTCATACTACGAAATATGACATTGGATACATTTCATCCCGAAAAAATAAAAGGTGCAGGATAGGGGTTGAAACTTATTTAAAAGTACACGTATCACGCTGAAACTACTTGACGGATTTTGATGAAACTTGGTAGAGCCAAAGTTTATATGATGGGCTAACATTTTAATTGTTAATGTTAAATGTTACCTATACTTTTTATCCCGGGGAAAAAAAATGGTTCTGACGGACCCCCAAAGATATATTAAGTTTGAAGTAATATTTAATGTTTTTTGGAGGGTACTCTATATTCGATACTTACCTAAGCCAAAACTGTATATTTTTCATTTGTGTTTGTCTGTCTGTATGTATCTTGACTGCCCATCACGCCAAAACTACTAAATGAATTCAAATGAAACTTGATATGATATGAGTTCATTTTACGAGGTAGGATATTGGATACTTTTTATCCCGATATTTAGCATGGTTCCCTTGGGAGAGGGAATGAAAGTCAAAATGTGTACTTAGTTGTAATTCATTAATGCGTAGTCCGATTTCATTCATTACTTTTTTGTTAGAAAGGAGGTACCTACTTTAAATATTATCATGTCGGGTTTGTAATTCAGAAATTACAGAGAGCACAACCAGTATTATGTGCAAATAACTTGAAACCCTACATGTACAAGAACGTTTGAACGTACGACTCATCTTAAGCTGGCGTTCGCACTTTATCATATAGGATTAACGGTCACCGTAGATACAAACACAACATAGTGTGGGATGCTGGTAGGCCAGCTGGAGAGACGACTTGCGAAAGACAGCTGGCAGCAACTGGATGAG
This sequence comes from Alsophila aescularia, assembly GCA_946251855.1. Taxonomy (NCBI): domain Eukaryota; kingdom Metazoa; phylum Arthropoda; class Insecta; order Lepidoptera; family Geometridae; genus Alsophila; species Alsophila aescularia. Next base: position 50,142,597 of record OX276375.1, read on the forward strand.
AAGAACTGAAGATTGGGCTCAGTGGAGTTCATTGGGAGAGGCCTACGTCCAGCAGTGGACTGGTATAGGCTGATGATGATGATGATGATGATGATAATGATAATGTAGACACAAAAATCGCGTGAGGATTATTCACTAGTTAGGTCGTAAAAATCTGTACCGTCCTGTTTTTTGGATGTTGTTAGGCTACATACCAGTAGTGCCTTCGCGGTGCTCGAAAAACATCGAAATTTTCAGACTTTTTTCAGATTTTGGCTTGTAACTTCTAAAAAATGCTTCCCACGGAAAAGTTATCTACTACACATATTAAAAAAAAAAAAAACTATAATTTGAACCCAACTGCAGCTTTGCAATTTTTTTTTTAAATTCGAGATTCAGTACTTTAGACATTATCCATTTTGCCTAAGAAGTTCGAAATTGTAATTTTAGCTACCTTCTGAGCAGAATATCGGCTATAATACTCAATCTACGAAAAAAATCATGAAACAATTTTTTAGAACAGTTATTTAACTTTAATATAAGCAGAAGTAAAACTTCGCAGGACTAAAAACTCCCCTGTAATCGGGACAAAACGAAAAATTAAAGAAATCGGATTTTTCAAGATATGTTAATTGTTCTTAATATTGCACAATTATCTACTCGTATTGTAATGTTATTAATATGACACCATGTTTATAAATTAGATTTATTTTCATTGTATCATACCTACAAATAACACTGTGTACTTGATATCACAATCCGATGTGTGAAAGCCGAGCAATGCATAAAAAACTTTTTGACGGGGGTTGGTATATTGGTATTTTAGGTCCTGGAATATCACATAGAGTACTTTTTTGTCGATTAAAATATTTTTTCAACAAAAATTAAATCGGCTTCATAATAAAAATGTTATTTCGTAAACAACCACTAAAAAGAATAAAATAATTTCAATTTAGCCAGAACAGTATCACTTTTTCAAAATTACCAACGTAATAATAATGCAAAAATATAACATAAGATAAGAAAGAGTTTTTTGAAGGCGGTGCCAAGCCGAGCCATAATTATTAATATGGTTGAGTTTATTCAAAAAGATAATGTCTTAAACGGCTTGACGTGCTATATAAAATAATTAGTTATTAAAGTAATTATCTACAAAAACTTTATCATTTACTAGATTGCTGTATTCGTGTCAATCGGTTTGTGAACGTGTGAAAGTCAAAATATGCTCGTGTGAGTGCGTCATAGACAACTGCATATTACTTCGGACTTAGATTAGGTATGTATTAATTTTGTAAAGATATTACATTTAAATGATGCCTGGGTTTGTAACCGTCTATTCAAATTCCTGGAGAAAGAAGGGTTGTTTTTTTATAAAACTCATTATTTAAAAAACAGCCTCAACGGAAGCGGACTTGGCAAAGCCCCGATACTGTGACGAAAAATGAGATCGACTTCATCATAGCGGGCAAAAATCGCATATACAGAGATGTCTCTGTGATTACTAGAAGTGATCACTGACTTGTCCGAGGCACTCTAGATATTGATTGCAGGTTTGAACGTCTCCGTTTGATGAAGTCCACGCTCCGACCTAACCTGCTCCAAACCGTTGTTAGATCCGAAACATTCCAGTTGAAACCGGAGAACCGATTCGCTGCCTTGGAAAGCACAATTGGACGTTGACATTGACAAGGAACTTGACCAAGTGGTGGGAATCCTGAGGGAAGAGGGAACGAAGCTCTGCGAGATGCGGCGTACAGGCAGGAAATCAAAACTTGCGGCAGCTCATTGAGAAACGACGTGAAGATCCAGCATTCACTCCATCAGATCAGCGGGCATTGAATAAACAAATAACAAAGCTGGTAAGGCGAGACCTCTGACGCTCCAATACAAGCAACACAGCGAAATTAGGGGTCAAAAGTCTTCGTTTAACAGCTTGGTTGAAGCCACCTGACGAAGTTGACCACATCAAGCGGGATTTCTATGGCCAACAGTACGTTTCACGCGCGTCTCAACCCGAACCCGATATCAACGATTCCAGTGCCACTCTGACCCGCCAAAATACCGAAGAGCTGCCAGAAGTCAGCCTTAACGAAATCAAGAAAGCTCTGAAACAGCTCAAAAATGGCTAAGCCCGGGTGAGGACGGAATTACTACGGAGCTCCTGAAAGCAGGAGGTACTCCCTCGCTTAAAGAGCTTCAACGAATGTTTTATTCTGTCCTCTTTTCTAGGAGAATTCCAAGGGCATTGAACAAGAGTGTCGTTGACCTGTTTTTCAAAAAAGGTGACAAGACCCTTTTGAAAAACTATCGGCCCATTTCGCTCCTGCCCAGTGACCGCCTAACTCAAAGCTATTGCGATAGCGATACCAATTCCCTGTCCGCCCTTGTCATTGTGTTACGATAACACTAGGACGGATAGTGCATGTACATCATGAACGATTACATTTCCATTACGATCGCTCAACCGCGGTCGCCCTGCTGAGCCATGTCTACAAGCTGTTTTCGTGAGTCATCATGAGTTTTGAGCGGAGATTCGATGAATTCCAGCCAACAGAGCAGGCCGGGTTTTCGGGAGGATACGTCACCATAGACCACATCCATACAGTTCGGTCGATTATACAGAAGACAGAAGAATATAATCCGCCTCTGTGCCTAGAGTTTTTGGTATGAGAAAGCTTTTGGCTCTATAGAGACTTGGTCTGATTTGGAGTCCCTGCAACGATGCCAAGTCGACTGGTTGAAGTCGTGGACACTAACGGTTCACTAATCCACCAATTCAAGGTCGCTCAGTGGGCTATGGAAAGGACTATGCTCGGAGTTTCTCTGAAAGATCGTATCCGGAATGAGGTGATCTGGCAGATAACCAAAGTTGTCGACTTAGCCCTTAGGATTAGGAAGCTTAAGTGGTCTGGTCATATATGTCAAATGACTGATAACCGTTAGGGTAGACGTGTTCTTGAGTGGAGACTGCAACTCGGTAAACGTAGTGTAGGGTGCCCTCCAGCTAGGTGGAGCGATGATATACGCAAAGTGGCTGGCAGCAAAAGAGCCGAAGAACGGGCTCAGTGGCGTGCTTTGGGAGAGGCCTATGTCCAGCAGTGGACTGACACGGGCTGATGATGATGAACTATTACACGAATAAATAATATGCCATAATAACTTTTATGCCACTAGTATTAAAAAGTAATAAAGCCCAAAAGATCATTGTTCCTACCTTAACAGTATACTAAATACTGTTTATGTGAAACTAATATTATGTCATTAAAAATTATGCCTAACTCATTATGCCAAAGTAAACCAGTATTAAAAAAGTTATGAGAAACAAAGAGATACCTCATAAATACTTATCAATAAAGACTTAAAACTTACAAGAATTTATTTGATCTAATACAATGTTTATCTTAAATGTTATTTTAATTTCAATTTCAGCTTTTATGTTTATCTGTTATTTAAACAGGTCTCTGCTAAACTCCTTCTATTTGAAATTTAAGATTAAGGTTTTCAGCAAACACTAAAGTTAATATTTTAGATAACACTATGATAAATGCAATTTCAGCGCGACACAAAGCGGGTTTTGTGCCTAAAGTCGCGTGTGGTTGGTTAGGAGTCACTTAATCCGGGCGGGGCTTAGTGGCTGCTTTATAGTGACTCGCATTAATTTATTGTCTTTGTGTTTTATTTGTATGTGTGCGGTTAAACTTATAAAAGCTTTCACCACTGGGAACGAGCTCGGCAGACAGGGAGGCAACCTAACTACGTATCTTGGAGTGTGAATTATCTTCAGTTAATGACGCAGATATAACCATTGGTTATATTGTTATAAACTATTCTAAATTTTGAAGAGTACTGCCCAAAAAACAACAATTTGTAACAGAATGTATATATGTATAAAATATCTATGTATGGATAAATATAAATTTGTCATCGGCAAAGTAATTGTTATTTCCTAGCACTAACACTATCATCGTTTTTATTATCTGTTTATTATTTACATGTATTTTTAGCAAAGCCTATTAGCACTAAGCCTTATAGCATTAAGGTCGTGTAATCTAAATCTACATCTACACTAAATAAAGAGGAAATATTTGATAGTTTGTTTATTTTGTCATGCATAAAATCAAAAAATACATAACTGATTTGAAACATCCTTACACATGTAGAAAGCTACATGATGATGATGATGATGATAAAAAGTATCTTACATATGTGTTATTTTTCCAAATATCATCAAAATCTGTTCAGCCGTTTGAGAGTGAAGTATGATGATGAGAATGATGATAATGATGAAAAGTATCCTATGTGTTATTCCAGGGTATAAGCTATCTCCATTCCAAATTTCATCAAAATCCGTTCAGCCGTTTGAGAGAAACGTATGATGATGATGATGGTGACGATGATGATGAAAAGTATCCTATATGTTATTCCCGGGTATAAATAAGCTATCTCCATTCAAAATATTCTCAAAATCCGTACAGCTGTTTAAGAGTGAAGGATGATGATGCTTATGAAAAGTATCCTATGTTTTGTTCCAGGGTATAAGCACAGTACATATATAGTCTACTCATAAGACTATATATGTACTATAAGCAATCTCCATTCCAAATTTCATAAAAACCCGTACGGCCGTTTTATAATGAATGAGTTATGATGATGATGATGAAAAGTATCCTATGTGATATTCCAGGATATAAGCTATCTCCATTCCAATGATTCCATGAGAGTGAATTATGATGATGATTGATGATAGTGATGATTATTCCAGGATAAAAGCAAATACTAATCCAAATTTCATCAAGGGGTGAGGATCGTAGCTCCCAAACGAATGGACCGATTTTGGTGCAGTTTTTTAATGTTTGAAAACTGATGTGATCAAGATGGTTCTTAGCTATAATGGGGGCGGGGGGTCGGAGGTTACTAAATTTACGAACAGGTAAGTTAGTGGCACCGAACTTTTACCTTGAATTTATGTGTTGTCATGTTTGGACAAAGCTCGCCGTGCATCGGGATTCTACTGCGCAGTAGGTCAAATGTTCAAATGTCAGAAGTGAAAATTTGAGACAACTATTAGTATTTACGAGTAATATTTAGTAAAAAGTGATTATATTGTTATTTGTGATTAGTTTTAAAGTCTCCACACAACGGGGTCTTTCCAACAAGACTTTGCAAGTGCGGAGAGGCTGCTAGGCCTCTCCGCGCTTCACCTGAAACAGATGTATGTACATCATTTTTGTGCGACAAAATAAATCAAATAAAATATTTATTTATTTTCCTCACAAAAAGTTAATTGCGATCAGACAGGAGAAACAACATAAACCTACCTTTGTGTGGAGCTGGTGCCTGAGATAGGTTTAGTAAAGATAACCAGGTAGATATTAAACAAACGTTTAGGGTTGTCGCAAATTTTAATATTTTTATATGTATGGTAATTTTAAATAGTATGTATTCAACCATTGCACACATAAATGCTTGATTGAAGCAAACTTGCGGCGTATTTACAAGGTTATTCAGTTACTCCTTGTATGTTGATATGTATAACAGATACTGTCAGGTAGAATGACATTTACCTGACAGTAACATTAGTCGATGGTTCAATAAAATTACGAATCTATCTCTCTCTCTCTATCTCTCTTTCTGGCTGTCACAGAAAACATAATTATATTAATAAGGTATGTCACTGGTTTGTTTGTTTGTTTGTTTATTTGTTTGTCGTATGAGGTAGTGCTGGGTCTGGTGACAGAGTTTGTCAGGCCGCCCGAGGGCCCCTGACATGGCTTAACGACTGCTATTAATCAATAACAGCCGGAACCGACAGCTTAACGTCCCCTCCAGAGCACGGAGCGATGGAAAACCGCACATAACTTGGAAAGTCACTGGTGAGGAGCCTAGGACCGAACTCAGTATCATTGGATTCTATTGAACCGTTAGGCTACCATCGCTCAATGGTTTATTATAAGAACCGATAGATGATAGATAATCTGACGGATTCTAATTCGTTTTATTACAAACTGACTAAAAATTATGAAACAAACATGCACGATTGAATATTATTGAGCAAGCAGTGCACAGTATTACAATTTATCTGATTTCTGAGATTCTATTGCCACCGTCAGATTGTGAAAGTCAGTCAACTGAGTCGTGTTTAGCATCATAGAGTTATAAATTAAACAGACAGTCAATTGCAAATGATCTCGAGATCATCCACTCCGACATAACCTCAATAAATTGATCCAGATATAGTAAACGGGCTCTTGCCACAACACTTAGCGAGCTTCTGGCTCCTCGTTTTAGAATTGCACCCAGGAGAAGGCCAAAGTCAGACTTCGTGGGGGGTTGGGCGGCTCCTATTCTGTTCCGTGAGCTTCTATTTAATTTGTAGCTCTATGGTGACAAACCTTGACACTAAAAGGAAAACAATCAGGAAAAGGTTTACAAAATAACAGGCAATAGTATCTGTAATATTGTAAAATTGCGCACTGATTGGTCAATCAGCTAAGAAATAGCATGCCCATTGACGATTTTTAGTTTGTGTGCAATCTAAAGAATTAGGATCCGTTAAATTTTTATCTATCAGTTTTTACAATCTAACGGAAACATATATACCGCATAGTGGTACGGCTATCTTTCCGTATATTCTTTTTCAATTTTGTTTTATTTTCGATAATGATATCTGCATGAATTTCACGTAGCACAGTACACAGCACGCTCTTATGTCCTGTGTCAGTTTACATCGATTCGTCTTGTCTTACATTAGATAGGTCGCGTTTTAGATATTATTGTGGAAATTACTGGACCAACAATTTATTTAACACAAGTTATATTTTCCACGTTATTTATATCGACGCAATAGTTATTTGTTATGCAAGTTATTTTTTGGTGCGAGTACCTAATTGTATTGAATCCTGAGCATAGCCAAGGTTTCAAAGGTACGAGACTCAGAATAACTCAGCTGCCGTGCGTAACACTACTTTTCACCTCACTACAGCGAGGAAAATGCTAGGTGCAAGAAAAACAGCTTAAATAATATGTTTAATTAGTGTTTATTATAATAACGCTCCGGACAGGTTTAGGCTTTGTTTAGTCAAAAATCCTCATCAAGATGAATAACAATCCTAATTGGGGCCTATTTAAATAATAGTAAATAGGCGTCAAGTGTCCGGGGACTCAAAGGGGATGCTGATGAAAGCAGGCAGGTACTTCATAGGCTCAGGGGCTAGTTGAATATCCGGGCGGGAATCTCAAACTGTCAGGCGACTACTGCACGTAACTCAGAATCCGATATAATCTCTTACCGGCCGAAGTTGTCGTGCAAGATGCCAATAATCATCCATCCATTAAGGCCAACCAATGTCCGCGAAAGAAATGGACCGAAGAAATGAATAACTTCATTATACGGAGTAATACGGACATACTTTATCATTAGAAATGTAGAAAATGATACTAGATCATACTTAACTGAGCTTCACAAAAAGTTCACAAATACATTTCCCAATATTTGACTACCTTCTGGCTCCATAATCAGAACCTGGATACCACATAAAACTATAGAATTCATTAAGACAAACCAAATGAGTCCAAACTCGAAGGGATTCCATCATTTCGTTGTTGAGTTTCTTTGACCACCAAACTTTTGACTTTGTTCCTTTGTTCCTTTGGCTCCATCGTCAGACCCGAATACCACATAAAACCAAAGAAATCATGAAGACAAACCAAATGAGCCCAAACTCGAAGGGGTTTCATAATTTTGTTGTTAAGTTCCTTTGACTACCTTCCAGTTTCATCATCAGAACAGCTCAATAGTACCATAATATTGTATTTTCATCAGAATTAAACCTGTGTGCAAAATGTCAGCTTCATTGGACGTCGTTAAATGATTCTTCGTTTTGACGTATGTATGTATGTATGTATGTATGTCGTATGAGGTAGTGCTGACCTCTGATGTCAGAGTTTGTCAAGCCGCCCGAGGGCCTATGACATGGCTTAACGACTGCTATTAATCAATAACAGCCGGGACCGACAGCTTAACGTGCCCTCCGAAGCACGGAGCGATGGAAAACCGCACATAACTCAGAAAAGTAATTGGTGCGGGCCTAGGTTTTGAACCCAGTATCGTTAGATTCTAAATTGTACTATAGAACCGTTAGGCCACCATCGCTCTGAAATATATAAAAGTTTGTAAAAAGTTACTTAACCAGTTTTGATGAAATTCATACAGTTCAACACTGAAGGTGTATTTTTCAAGTAAAAATAACCATGTAATTCGGTTAGGAAATCCCGAAGATATGAGAGAACATAAACATTAAAACAAAATGTTTTTTTTAAATAAAAAACTACTGAACCAATTTTGATGAAGTTTATATTATTAGACTACACTGAAAAACTACACTTTTGAATTAATGACCAATAATCCAAATCGGTTCAGAAATCTCTGAGGTATGATGCAGTATAAACACAAAAACAAATTGATTTTCTAAAAAACTACTTATTTTCGAAAAATTACAGAACCAATTCTGATAAGAAAAAAATGTGACCAAATCGGGGTCCAACCATTTCAAACAAAAATAATATCAAAATCGAGTAGTTTTAGAGATATGAGGTAACAAACAAACAAAACAAAAAAAACGGACGTCTTAAGAACGTCTTACCTTCTTTAGGTCGATTAAAAAACGGTTATTATGACTTAACATAGTTAGACTTAACATAGTTAGACTTAACATAGTTAGACTTAACATAGTTAGACTTAACATAGTTAGACTTAACATAGTTAGACTTAACATAGTTAGACTTAACATAGTTAGACTTAACATAGTTAGACTTAACATAGTTAGACTTAACATAGTTAGACTTAACATAGTTAGACTTAACATAGTTAGACTTAACATAGTTAGACATATAGCTTTGCGGTCTTTTTTTGTGGATAATTATGAGTGCTACAAACATGTAGTATATTATTATAATGTATCATCAATAGTTTTCGCAGCACAAGCCAAGTAATGACATTTAAAATGCTTTTATTGGCAAATTTTCAAGTAGGATTCCGAGCAGGCCTCTCAACGGCTTTACACACTATTAATCAACATATTGAAAAAAACACCACGAACAAAATATCCCTCTATAATATTTTGCCTTCGTTGATTATTCAAAAACATTTGACACTGCTATGTTTAACGCTCTGGAAAACCAAATAACGAACCAACCATGAAGCTCCAAACCCTGGGTCCATCATTTCCAATAGAAAAAGGCGTCAAACAAGAAAGCTCGCTATCTCCCAAGCTTTTTACCAGTTTCCTTGAAGACATCTTCAGAAAGCTAGCAGCAGACTGGTAAGGGAAGGGAATTGATGTCAGCAAATTTAGGGCTAACCAACCTTCGTTTCGCCGATGACATAGTTATCTTTTTCTCTACAGCCCATGAGCTACAGTCAATGCTACAAGACCTCAGAACCGCAAGCCTTGAGATTGGACTGAGGATGAGTATGTCAAAGACCATAGTCATGACCAACACCACTGAACGCCGAATAACTATAGATGGGAAGGTATTACATTATGTCTATGAGTGCCAAATAGTCTCCTTCTAGGCAAGATAAAATAAAGAAGTTGCACGAAGCACCAATAACGCCTGGAGGAGCTATTGGTCCATGAAGGAGATAATGAAGGGAAACCTTCCAATAATACTGAAGTGGAAACTCGTGGATTTGTGTATCCTTCACATCCTGACTTATAGCTCCCAGACATGGCCTTTGTTGAACATCCGAAAATCCAAGCTCAAGGTTTGCCAGATAGCAATGGAGCATAGCATACTAGGTGTTAGCTGATCGAGTTCGAAACACAGCGTCGTGCTCCAAAACTCAAATAGTTGACGTAGCTATAAAAGCCGCTAAGCTGAAGTGGGCCTGGGCAGGGCCCGTCTGCCGCATGTCAGATGAGCTGTGAGCCAAAATCACCACAAAGTGGAGCCCTGATACAGCGAGGCGACGTCACGGCAGACTTCGGAAGAAATGGCGGGACGAGCTTGACCTTTTTAATAACGACTGATCAAATATTTCACAAGATCACAATATCTGGAAAACATGTCGGGAAGCCTTTGCCCAACAATGGGACAGTGCAGGTTATTAGTAATAATAAGTATTTTTTAGTTTATCCATTACAAACAAACATAATAAACAAATCTTTTCTCGTTATATTAGTATAAAAAAAGTGTTTTCCAAATCGTTTGAGTTCTTTATACCCGAGTACGGCAAAGCAAGGGAAGGGTAATGAGTTTAACAGTCTATGTATGTATGTATATGGGTATTATGTGTAATGATATCTTTTTAGGTGCAATAAAGTATTATCTATCTATCTATCTATCTATCTATCTATGTGGATGTTCCACCATAGCGTCGCGCCTATACGTCTGATTTTGACAAGCGAGGTATCAATCGATTCGTCTTCAGACATAGAGACCATAGATTTTTTTTACCCGACTACTGCGAAGCAAAGGTAGGCTTATATGTTCAAACTAAAAACTCGGTCTGTTTTTGACAAGCGAGATGTGAATCGATTCGTCTTCATCGCAAGAGTGTCATTGGCTATATTTTACCCGACCGCAGACGTGTTTTAGTTTTTGAACTTATGTCTTCTTTGTTCCAGATGTTCATCACGATCACTTTTTGATTTTTGCGACTTGGAATTACTTTCACAGCAGGCTCCATGATCGCCGACGATTCGCCATTTTCAACAGTTCCATAATTTTCCATGTAGTGCTTGCTCTGTGTATTAATTTTTTGCTTTGGCTATGCGGCTCAAATATCAACTTGTGCACCCCACGGGCAAATACCAGCAGTAAATAATCCAGATTAGGCAGGTAAGTAGCTAGTTTAGTAAAATATATCAAACAACGGTAACCGAGTGGTGGTTGTCCCCTGTCCCTGTCACAAGACAGGGACCACTGTCACCACTCGGGGTTTCGAAGGGAGCCTAGTTTTATGGAAAAATTAAATATCATTCCATGTTACTCGCTGATAACATGGCTTTCTATACGTGAAATAATTTATAAATTCGGTTCAGTATTTTTTGAGTTTATCGATTACAAACAAACATCCAAAAATTTATTTACATACATATTTATTTCATTTACATACAAACATATAAAAAATCAAAGCTTTCCTCATTGTAATATTGTTGTAGATGTATACTACCTCAAAAACAGTTAAGGAATTTGCTACTTTTCCCGCTCTCGACATACGGTTGGTTATGGTTTGCTTTTGACTATTCGAAAACTATTTGTCACCACATATATTTTGACGAATAAATGTGAACTAATGCAGAATACTTAATAACCTATTAAGTATTCTGCGGTAGAAGAAAACATACAAACTTATTACCTACGATGATGTAATAACTACCTAATATGTTTTTGTACGTCTATTAATAAAAGTAGAACATTTTCTTATTAACGAAACTTTGATGTTTGATAAGTTATAATGCTGCGCTTGAATGAAGGATCCAAATTCAACTTCTTGGACTTCGTCAAAGCTGTATTAAGACACGGAAATATGAGAACGCCATATAACTACGGTAAATGAAGGACGGGCCGAACGACCGCCTGCTTTGGCAAACGGAATAATGTAAGTGACAAGGGTATCCTGAAATGATGGAAGGAATTCCAAGGGTTTCGGTAGAGAGGTGCGTTTTATGAGTCCCAACTGGAGATATGTATCAGTCACCCGTTCAATTTGATATCCGAAATGTTCGTGACCGAAACGGACTGTCCATCCGCGACGTTAGGTAATTCTCTTTATAATTGTAACTAGACGTTCACTGTTCGTGCGACTTTTATTGAATAAGTTTTCGTTAAGTCCGTGATAACGAAGCTGGTTTCGATTGTCTTGCTTGCTTGCTTATCGTATGAGGTAGTGCTGGCCTCTTGTGTCAGAGTTTGTCAGGCCACTCGAGGGTCTTTGACATGGCTTAACGACTGCTATTAATCAATAACAGCTGCAACCGACAGCTTAACGTGACCTCCGAAGCACGTTGTTGGATGTTGATACAAATATATGTCTTTCTAACTAGACTATACTTGTAATTTAGATTTTACTGGCATATAGCCAACTAGGATCTAAAGTAATAGAAACTCGATAAAAATTGGCGAAGTAAACATGTTTATCTTTCTTTGTTATACTTTTGCAAATTGTAGTGGGCTAAATAGGTTTCATGATGCCACAATGCTGTATTTTGCCGTTTTTTGTGTGACTGTGTTATCTAAAACTACCTTATATTCTAAGGTCATGTGACTCAATCTAGTCTACGGTTTCCTAAAAGAGATCGCTGCTTAGTGATAGATAAGGGCGCCGATTGTAATAATTTTTAAGTTTACTTTTATTTGTAAATGTTTCGTTTGGTGCAATAAAACTATCTAAATTAAAAAATCTATTATTTTAGTAATTTTGAAAATTCATCAATTTTTTGGGTTAATGTGTCATCGTCGGCCGTGTTATCATGTTTGACAGACTTTCATAGTGATTTCAGTATTTGAACCCTGAGAACTTGGTGTCCGAAAACTGACTAAAATGATTCTATTACTCGGTAAAATATTCTCGGTAATTTAACAATACGAATTACAATCAAAGCTTGTAATAAACAGAGTTGGCTGTTTTCTCGAAGCTTGTGAATACACTGACACGTTTAGATATCTATGTCATAACGGTACGAATATTGACAGAGCCATGATAATAAATCATAATTCAATGGTTCTTATAGCATTTAAATATCAGTTATTTCCGGATTATAAATTGGGACATGAAATCAAACATATTTACCTAAGTAATACAATAAAAATGTGGATTTTAATCATAAAACGTGTTCCGAAATACAAATGAATTCCGTTCATGCCACCCAAAACGTATCTCAATGTTTATATTAGCCGCGCCGGAAAACAAAGAACCGTAGATTTTTTCGCACAATTTGGTTTTGTTTCCACAATACAAACAATTATTACAAGAACGCAAAGTAATTATTTCGTTGTGTTCAACTCGTTAATCCTATAGCCGTAGTTTGTGTCTACGCCTAAGGGAAGGAATAAATGAGCCTATTGTCCCAGTCTCGAGCCCAGCCCATTTAAAGATAGACAATAGCCATTGTCGTACAGTCAAATAATCCTAAATTTGTTGGGATGTCTTTCTGCGCTTCAAAGTTTTCAGACAAACCAAGCAATGAACAATCCGGCACATACTTTTATGAGTTTCTGATTTTATGATTAATGTGATTTGTTTTATGAAGGGGTGGAATTCCAAGTTTTCATAATCTTTATAGAAGTCAACGAAACAAAGAGCCCACATCTATAAAACTGCGAATTGTCCTGTATATTTGGGAGTTGTAACTTACCCATAACAAGGCCTTTTTATAGTGACTAGCAAACTGCGCTCATAAACTTGAAAAGATGTGCAAATACAACGCTATTAAGTGAATGATGGACGTGAAATTCTGCCTGACGTGTTGAGTAGAGTGTAATAAAGAAATAATCTACTGTTTCTACCAAGTTATACAGAATCTTTGTTTGTGTAATTACTTTTAGATACATAACTAGCTAAGTTCGTATTGGAACACGAACAGCGTATCGTTTTGTAGTCACAGTTTTTCCTTCATAAGTCGAAGAGATTTCATCACAATATACTCGACATAATTTTCATAGCGAATATTCAAACGTTATACTAACATGGATAATCAACAGGACAATCATTCTTGATCAATCAGTTTAGAAAATACATGTCGGACACTGGGCGGGATATTATATCACACACTGTGATAAACGGAGTGGAAGATTTTATAAAGGTTTCCTGTTGGACTAAAGATCCCTAAAAAGTGAGAAAACCTACAAAACACCTAGATGTTTTGTATATACTGGTAAATTTTACGTGCGTCTTCAGCCCGACGACGTTCTCATTTCTGAAAGTAGGCAGTGGATTGCATGTCAGCTTTCCTCTTTTTGCTTGTGCGACAGACAGACAGTAGGCACAAAGAACTCACATATTTCGAGGAGAACGTTACTCATCTATACTTGTGATCTTAAATATTAAAGTTTGAGCCGTGAATCGTGATATAATATTGAAATCACGGCATCAGACTATGAAGCATGAGTTGGGATTAGTCCTGTTGAAAATTTCCACTTAGTTTGTGCTAATGTAATTGACACGAGCAACGCGAGCTGAGACCAGCGTGGTATCAGCGCGCAGCACCGTTAGTAAATTATCCCATTGAGAGTTTCAAAATAAACACAGTTTAAATGTTGAACCGGCGCTCGAAGCGGGGAGTAAGCAACTGAACCGTGCGCGATAATAAGATAAAATTACCACCCTCCGTCGGATTGCCAATAAAATGGAAATGAAATGTACTGGTGATGCACATTTTGCGACAATTTGATCGCGGTCGGTCATTTACCAAAATTGATGAGGCCAATTTTGCACGACTGTAAAATTGTAACGACATCTAGAGCCGCTCTACAATTCACAAGTTGGCACATTTAGTGCTAATGTTACAATCATTAAAATGGGACTGCTGAAAATTGCTAATCATGTTTATATACCGCTTTATTTTATTAAATTATTTTATAGTCCACTAAATTGATGAATAAATACAGTAAATAGTGCGAATAAAATGAGCTAGCGATGTGGTTTAAAGGTAAATTGGGATACATTTGTTTCTTTGTTTGTTTGTCGTATGAGGTGGTCAGAGTTAGTAAGGCCACCCGAGGGCCTCAGACATGGCTTAACGACTGCTATTAATCAATAACAGCAAGTACTGACAGCTAAAAGTGCCCTCCGAAGCACAGAGCGATGGAAACCGCACATAACTAAGAAAAGTAATTAGTACGGAGCCTAGGAACTACCCCAGTAACGTTGGATTCTAAGTTGCACCGTGAGGATACACTTATAAAACCTTAGGTCTGTTTTTACCCGACTGTTTGGGTCGTATATATATTTGTACGTTTCTTAGGCGCGTCCTACAGCCTAAACGGCTCGATGGATTTTGATAAATGAGGTATCATGGGATTCGTCTTGATCACGAAAATGCTAAAAAATATAAAAGTGTCAAGAAATCCAATATGGCGGCTTTTAGCTGCCATATTGTATTTCCGACGGAACAAAAATTACTAAAACCTAACGAGTGAGGTACCAAAATACAGGTCTTTAAAATACCATTCCAAAAATATATAATTCTTATAACTAAACAGTAGCAATTTTCATTTAAGCTTCTTACAAAATTTTCAATTTTTTATTATTCAATTTAATATAAATACTATATATAGTCTAATGTTGCAATTGCAACTATTACAGTAAAGTAAAATATGTTAGTAAAATAGAAACTTTAAATTTATATAAATACTAGCTGCGACCCGCAGTTTACACATTTTTCCGGGATAACAAGTAGCCTATGTGTTAATAAAGGTTATTAGATACCTCCATAACAAAATTCATCCAAATCCGTTCAGCCGTTTAAGCATGAAGAAGTAACAAACACACACACACACAACCCCACACACACACACACACACACACACACGCACGCACGCACGCACGCACGCACGCACGCACGCACGCACGCACGCACGCACGCACACACACACACACACACTTACTCCTTACATGCATACAAAAACTTTCGTGTGATTATTTTTGCGGGCAGTCAGCTCGTATTCAATAATTTTTATTTCTATAATAATTTTACTTGTTGTTTAATATTAAACACAGTTCTTCGATACGTTCTAGTTAAATTCTTCTTCGAATACAGAGACAAATCTATCGACAAGTGAATATCGTGGATCGTGGATTATATGCAACGAGACAGCGCGGCGGCGCTGCGACGCGGTGGCGCGTGCAGCGGCATAACCCGAAGTGCCTGAGGCGCAACGCTGAGCAGGGCAGAAGCTAGGACCAAGTACGACTTTTTAATTCCGTATCAGAATATCGAATGAAATAGGTACTTATTCCAATTGATCAATCGCGGCTTTTACGTACTCTAGTTATCTTAGGACAATCTCCAACCAGGTGATGACAACAACGACAACAACTATACTTCAATTTTTCCTGTAATCCTAATTTCCTGTTGGTGCGTAAACCTTTATATATCTCTCGGTGACCTTTATATTAAGGTACGCTACACTGGTCAACACACTGCGGATTTCTTCAACTTTGTTAGCGAGTACCTTATGTAAGAGAAACCCGGCTGCATTGCCTTGGGATTGGTGTATACTTCCTCCCTTCGGACTTCACACAGTATAAACATACGTTATCTGATGTTCAGCTTTCATATATTGTGCTAGTCTTGCTGTAGCGTCTATTAAACGTACAGTACATATAATTATATTTTCATATATCCTTGGAGCCCAGGGAATCTAAGCATCCCCTGTCCTGCCGTTAATATAATGCGCCACATAGGTCAGAAATAGCAAAACGGAAATGGCCATGCCGCGTAGGCAGGTAGGCAATCGCAGAGCACAGCTCCTCGCACCAGTAAGGCAGTAAAGCTTCAGATTTCCGGTCTGCTCAGATTTATGAATGGATATGGACACTATTTGTTCGGCAAATTTATCACGAGTATTGAGGTAGGCGGAATCGGATCTGGTGAATGCATCCAATTAGTAAAAAAAAAGATCTGCTTTGTAACCTTTGAAAATTTAAAATATTAACAGTTATTGGAAAAAGGTTAGTAGTTGATCCTAGTTAGAGAAGGTAATATGGACAGAAAATTATAAGAATAAGTCTTTTTTCCAGTTTCCTGAAGCCCCCACCTTAACTCGATTCTGTGCCCGCACACGCCACTCGCTGACACTCGACACGATGTCTACGTGACCGCGCAGACAGTGCCACTAATCTTATCCCGAGATGTAAGAGCGCTAAATATAGACCTGCACTGTGAACGCGACCCACTCTAATTTATTCCATTAAATGCATAACGGAAAATCATGTTTAAATTTATTTACAGTAATTTTTGTAACCGAAACAGTTTCCTACTGATGGAAAGCAAACACCGTCGACATCTTCATGACACGCTGACGGCGAGTTATCGACCCTTAACCTTTTAGAAAGACCATGTTGGTACTTTCTTCTCAAACGGGCGTACGAGTATTTCCAAAGTACCGGTAGAGGCAGAATGGTACTTTCTTTTCCTGTGCGTGATTCAAGTACGAGTAGGCACATGAAAGGAAATTTCCTTCAATCGCAAAGTATTTAGTATACTGAGGCCAGCTGAGGTAGTCCTCATACAACAAATATATATTTACATACATTGTCTTTTTACCCAACCACGGCGAAAAAGGGAAGGGTAATAAGTTTAACAGTCTATGTATATATGTATGTGGATGTTCCATCATAGCGTCGCCCCTATTGGTCCGATTTTGACAAGCGAGATATCAATCGATTCGACTTCAGGTATAGAGTGTTATATGCATTTTTTTACCTTACTACGGCGAAGCAAAGGAAAAAAAAAAACAAATTGTTCAAACTAAAAAAATGGACCGATTTTGAGAAACGAAGTATCGATCGATTCGCGTTCATCGTCATAGGCTATATTTACACGACCATAATTGGTTTTTAGTTAATGAACTTATGTATTGTTTCACTAAATGAATTTGAATATTAATTTGTTTTGAGGATTTACATTCGTACAAATATCCAGAAACTATATAGCGATACAATAATTTTGTTTAATAAGTAATGCTTATATGTTGAGACAGTTCAGAAAACTACAGTTTTTTTTGTTTTATAGTAGCTTGACTTTCTTTCTTTTTTTTTCCCTCCTGTATCATCGAATCAGCATTGAAAATGATCTACCTGTAATGGCTAATGGTTTGTCAAACTGTTTATTGTTTGAATGAATAAGTAGTATGTATAGTAGAATTTAAAAGGCACTTGCCCGTAAAAAAATACCTTCATACGCTCGTGACAAGCTTGTGACCGGTTACATTTGAGTAGGCGTCTCAAAATAATGTCCAAATGTGACGAGAGAAGTATTTCTGTAACAATTTACGTTCCAAGTCACGTCCTAAAACACGCTAATGCACGACTTGAACTTTTTCTGTGCCTCTTTATCGATGACAAAAAGACCAGAGGAAAAGTGAGAAATAAATGGTGTCGAAACGTCGGATCGCGCTGTTTTTGTATTCAAACTTTGTCACTAAATCAAAAACTACTTTCCGAGCCCAATATGGGCTATCGATTACACAGGACAGCAAAGTAATAATACAAATAAATATTTGCTATAAATAAACATAATTTTATGTGTTTGTTTATGTCGAACTTAATTCCAATGAAATTTAATTTCTGTGGACACAGATATATGGTAGTTAATAAACTGTGATGGTTTTTGAATATACATTCTCGTAATCGGTTGAATTTTAATGACGTTTCCAACACGTATTGTAATGATTCTTTCGAAATCAGGATTTAGCAAGTGTCAAGCAAATTAACTTCTATAAACTGGAGTTTACCGCACGTAACACACATCTAGTTTTGAATTTGTGAATCCTATTACGAAAACATATCAGCACATTCGATTCACTTAAAATGTTATTATTATATATAACAAAAAAAAACTGACGACTTGAGAACCTCCTCCTTTGTGCAATTGATAAAATTTGCCCATTAGAGTACACCGTGCACATTGAGATTCTTCAATGTTTGGTTGGACAAATCCAAAAGAATAGAATAGAAGAATATCAAATGCAATCACACTGCCTAGAATATTCTTGAAAATAAAAATTGTAGTAAATAGGTTCTACAATTCATTTGGCTTTTGGTTAATTTAATATTTAAAGGAGTAGTTCATTAATTCATTTTTTTATTGATTATGACCATGCCAGTGTTTAAATATATTTGAGACTGTAGTTAAGCAAATAATCAGAGACAAGCGGGTAAACCATTTTTTTAATGTATTACGTAGTACATACAACTGCTTTAGGAAGACAGATGTAAAAGTGCAGACAGAACCTAATATAATTAATTGTATGCAAGGTTACCGAAAATACGAAGATCCAATAACTTAGATACGGCAGCATAAGGTATTTTTGGGATATATTGATGTGGACTTGCCCATAATCCGAGGTAACATAAAGCGGGCGCCTAAAAATTCGAATAAGGAAATATCTACGTGAAATCAATCGGTAATAAATCTTTATTATACGGTTCTTTGGCTCTAGCACTATTGAAGGTACGGTTGACCGTACCTCGCTTCACTATAGAAATAGGATTTTCAGATTTATGAATAGAAATGACGTCCTTTGTTCTGTATTTGCGTCTTGGTCAACTTCAGATGGCTGATCGGAGTGCTGGCATTTCCAGTAGAGTTATTTCATTCCCTTTTAGAATTTATACAGTTTTTTTTCTGGTAGGTACTATGTGTATTGTTAAATTAATAATTTTGCGGTGTTGTACTCCATAGATCAAAGGTTTTGCTTACGGCTTACTCAAATGGTTTTACAATACAATACAATACAATACAAATACACTTTATTGCACACCAAAAAATAATACAAATAAGGATATAAATTATAATTAAAAAGTACAATTGGCAGTTTTATCGCTAAAAAGCGATCTCTTCCAGACAACCTTAGTATGGAGAGGATCAGAGATTAAATAACTTTCAGTAGGTGGCGCAATAATATAGTAAATTATAACAATATAATAATACATATTTTATTAAATAATAAATAAATAAGTTATTGTATTTGTTCCTTATATGGTGTATTAAAGTGTTTATTATTATTATTATTACTTATAGTTTTACTTGTAGAGAAGACTTTAGCTTTGCAAATTTTCCATCACTTATGCCCCCAGTTGCCGCCGACTGATAATGAAACTACTGCACATGCCATCACAGGTGCCATAGCGATGCAGTGCCTTCACAATGGAAAAACGCCCATTCACTGCCGGGTCAACAATCTTATAACTTGGCCGGAACAATTTCGAGAAAGAAGCCAATAGAAAATTCAGCTGGTCTGGGCAGCATTCAGGAAACTGCGTCAGATCTTCTCGACGCTTATCCCTCACGGCCTATTATTCAATCAGTGCGTTCTACCGGTAATGATTTACCAAGCCGAGACATGGACACTTACGGTACGGCTGGTGCTCAAACTTAGTCGCTCAGCGGGCTATTGAGAGATCTACGAGTATGCTTGGTGTTTCTCAATCTGAAACGAGGTGATCTGGCAGAAAAACACGGTTTATGACATAGCTCTGAGAATTTGCAAGCTAAAGTGGCAGTGGGCTGGCCATATTAGACGCAGAAACGATAACCGTTGAGGTAAACGTGTCCTCGAGTGGAGACCACGAATTGCCAAATGTAGTATAGTCATCACCAGCTAGTCGGAGCGACTATCTGTGCAAGGTTGCTGACAGAAAATGGATGCGAAAAGCCGAAGATCGGGCCTAATTTCGTGCCTTGGGAGAGGTCTATGTCCAGCAGTTGGACGAACACAGACTGATGATGGTGATGATGACTGCCGAACCATCACCGGCTATCACCGTGCTGTACCAGTTTAGCTAGAGAAAAATAAATTTGCAAAATGAGACTGTTTTCACTTTTCGTTCACAGCCCACGGTCGCTCGCATTCACAGAATTATTTTAAAGTCGTTGGTTGATAGTCATCAAATTAAATAATAATATTAATTTGATTTTCCTTTGACTAGACAAGGCTCAAAGTTAAGTTGAATATAACGGAAAAATAGACTAGTATTTAGTACACCCACACATTTTCATCTCAATGACAGTCTACCTAGCGATTTCAAAAGAAAGTCTACGTCTATAAATATTGATTTATTCGTATTCGGCCTTCCTCGGCATGAGCTACACAAACAATCCCATTACCAACTATATACGCAAGTGAGAGATAAACAAGATATACCTTATATTTATTGGTAATGCAATAAGACAAAGGATGTGAGAAATAAAAGCCATTTCAATTAAGCGAATACTGTCGGCTTCCCAGCGTTTAACCAGATCGGGGAGAGTTGAGATATGTCCGACTCAAAAGGCTTCCTTCGACACAGAATCCTTCGATAAAAGGCTTTGAGCAATCATCTCAAATGACTTTCAAAGAAAGAATTTTTATTTTCGACTGCGAAAGTGTTTGAATATTAATATGCCGGCTGGGGAATTTAATATTTGACGTAGGACAAGAAAACCGGGTAAATTCCACACCTGAATTTTGCGTGTGGTATGGACTGGGGTGTCCCAAGCAGTGGGATAAGCACCGTGCAATTCTTTATGAGTTCCTGTGAGACACACATTATTACGAAATATTATATACATGAAAAATTCTCCAGTTATTTTGTCACGCAATTTCGTAGGAAAATATAAACAAGCTCAACCCTCAGCAGATATACGAGTACTGACATGAGTCACTTGTCTTTATGGTTTTGCACGATGTTATATTCATTCATACATTTTAGTTCCTAGATAGATTAACTCATATTAACACAATGGCCCTCCAGTGCGTGATTTTGAAATGGTCTACGTTATGAACATTTAAAGCTAATATATATTATTAAAGTCGTCCCGTAGAGAAACAGGACTATTTCAGGTAATTCTAAGCACAACAGGTGCTGCAGCTTTTAAATTCTTTCATCTTGCATAGGCATCATTCTAATATGTATGTGCGCTAGCGTCCACATCTGGAAACTTTACACGTTAAAATGAAATTGCTGTTACGAGTAAAACATTGGCCATTTTCGGAGAGAAAGCAAAATCTCGATGGATATGACTGTTTGATTAGTTTTTAGCTCGGCTCGCACTATCAACATTCCAGTAGGTACGTTCATTTGCATGTTCTATTTTTTATGTCGAGAACCAATCCGCTCTGACGTCGGCTGAATGCACCAATCGTATTTTTAGGTTGCTAAAATGTAAGTTTTTTACATTTTGTGCAACGGTGTTCCAGTTCCAGGATTTCAGCTCTAATTCACTTTTATTTTCAAAGTTAAACGTTTCATTGCATTATATTAAATAGAGTAAGTGTTAAAAATCGGAATAAATAATTAGTTTATTGGGATTATGCAACTGTTTTTGCCCCACTTTCATTCCGTTTTAATCGATAGGTTGCAATGTAACTTACCATAAATACAATAATGCAACTTCGAATCTAAATTTCCTTTGGCTCCGCACCAATGACTTTTCTAAGTTTTTGGCGGTTTGGTTTTCCATCGCTCCGTGCTTCGGAGGGCACGTTCGATCCAGGGGGCCATGTCAGAGGCCCTCGGGCGGCCTGACAATCTCTAACACTAAAAGCCAGCACTACCTCATACGACAACCAAACAAAATGTTATTTACCGAACAACAATTGAAATAAATCAATTTCAATGAGATGTTCGTAAAAGGTATTAAAGACAACAAAATATTTCATTTATTTAAAAAATTAACACTCGTTATATTTACCAACTTTAAAAAGTATTGAAAACATTAACATATTCAGTTTGATTGTTATAGACGTATATTTTATTTCAATTTCAAACTAATAATGCAATAGCTGCTTTCATCAGAGGTAAATTGATGGAAAAATTATACAATACATGGGTGTGTAACCACTAGCTGCGCCCGGCGGTTTCACCCGTGGATTCAGATGATGATGATAGGTATTCTCTGTGTTCTTCCAAGACCTAAAATATCTACATACCAAATTTCATAACAATCGTTCAGTCGTTTCAGCGTAAATAAGTATCAAACATACACACGTACTCACAAATTTTCGCATTTATAATATTAGTAGCTTTTGCCCGCGGCTTCGTCCGTACAGTTTATCGCGATAAATCGCGATAAATTTATCGTGAATAGGTAACAGACTATACTAATCATTGGATTAAAAATTAAATCTTTCCATTTTTATATGTAATTTTCCCGAGGTAACGTACCATTTTCTGTGATGAGAGTTTTCTATGGTGGTCTGTTCAGTACCTTTGTCTAAAAATTCAAGTTTAATCTGACAGTTCACATTTAAAAAAAACTGCTTTCCCGCGGTAACTTAACATTTTCCGGGATGAAAGTATCCTATGTCTCTGTATTGTACAGCGCCTAAGTCTAAAAATCACATTAAAAAAAAAGTTTTAAAAGGTAACTATAAAAATAATATATTATTATGGACCTTGTCGGGCACAGTTAGATAACAGTTTAAAATAAAGTTTAAATAAAGTTAGATTCTCTATATTGTACAGTACCTATTTACAAAGTATCATAGAGCGATGGTGGCCTAACGGTTCTATAGTGCAATTTAGAATCTAACGATACTGGGTTCAAAACCTAGGCCCGCACCAATGACTTTTCTGAGTTATGTGCGGTTTTCCATCGCTCCGTGCTTCGGAGGGCACGTTAAGCTGTCGGTCCCGGCTGTTATTGATTAATAGCAGTCGTTAACCCATGTCAGAGGCCCTCGGGCGGCTTGAAAAACTCTGACATCAGAGGCCAGTACTACCTCACACGACAAACAAGCAAGCAAGCAAGCAACAAAGTATCATCAAAATCTGTTCAGCCGTTTTGACGTGAAAGCTCCCCAAACAAACAAACAGACAACGTTTCACTTTTATATATTAGTGTAGGTAGCAGTAAGTTCACTAAGTTGGATACAACTTATTAGAAACTCTGTTGTTATCTGTTTCAACTTGAGCTGGAGACAAATCAATTAAGTTAAATAGAAGTCTAAATAAATCTGATAAATCTTTAATTCCAAGTTCGATTGATAAAGTTACGTTAAAATATTGCACTTTCGCAATAAGTTTCAAATGATAACGAAATCAAGACGCAGCCGTTATTGTCATTTGATTATGGTACTTACTGCTAAGGCGTATAGTTCAATTTTATATGTTAATGCGATATTAATTTCGCATTAAAAACTTTGCAAAGTCGCAAACAGACAGCGGCTCGATTACTCAAAGGCAACCCATTAACGTACTCGTATCTCATCGCAAAGTGGCGGCGACATAACTAGGAGAGTCTGAGTGTTGGGACTTAACCAAATCGCTTGCTCTCTAATTTACGTAGAAACTTCGGCGGCACGTGTGTTCTATTGATTTGGTCTGCTGTCCTCAAGAAAACCCATCGGGTCCTAACTTCTGTAACGAGCGGATCTTGAGTTACGTGCTTGGTCTACTCGTTACGGAGTTTAATTAGACAGAATCGTTTACCACACGTAAATTAATTTGTCGGTTCAGCATCTATTTTGAGAAGTAGGGTAATTGATAGGTACACGACAAACGAACCGCCTCACCTAGAGACCGTAATACAACGCCGCTATTGTAAATAGTTACACACGTATGTACATATACCAGCTGTACCTACACGCCTATACTGGCCAACTCCTAAGCTAATAGAGTTAGTAGAGCAATAGAACAACTCAATAATTATATTATAATCAATCTAAGGTAAAACTTGGCAGTAATTTCATTAACGTTAACCGAAGTAACTGATTGGGGTATTTGACCTTTTTTGGTACCCTAAGTAAGTTACTGTAAGCCAGTGAATTACCTCAGGGAGCTAAAAAGGTAGGTCATATCGTAGGTAGCAAAAATCTAATCAAGTGAAAAGTAATAAGTAGAAATAGGTATGAAAACGAAGCTGGAAAAATTAAATGGTGTTTGAATTACGGCTGCGATTTTATTCTGTTTTTGTTGGAAGATAAATTATGTCTGCCTATGGCCTACAATCTTATTACTGTATCTGAAACTAATAGGCAAATGATAGCAACATTGGTTCAGAAATGATGAAGGCTTATAAGTGACTAGCTGTGCCTGCGGCTTTGAGTGGTCATTTCTCTGGGTTAAAGTAACCTATTTTTTATTGCCACCAAGGACCAATAAAACATACCTACAAAGTACAATTATACTACATTTCATCAAACTTCGTTCAGTTTTCAAACCTTTTTTATCGATTGCTCGGCTTTTACTCATCGGATTGAGATACACCAACAAGCACACCATCTTTTAAGTCAAAACCTATGCTATCCAACAGTGAAAGCGCATTACAATCAGTTCCATTACAGTTTTTAATTGCAACCTGAATTTTGGGTCTTATATTGAATCCAAAGACAAGGTAGCTGCAAAAAACTTGCAATTTTGTCTAAGGTTAGGCGGTACTTTACACCGGGACAGCTTTTGAATCTTTATCAAGCACAGGTCCGATCTTGTATGGAGTACTGCTGGTCACCTCTGGGACGGTTCTGCCAAGTATTAGCTCGAGTCTTTGGATTCAATTGAGAGACGTGCTATCAGGCTCATTGGGGATGACACTCTGGTAAAGAGTAAGCTTCAAAGTTTGGCGCATCGACGTGAGGTAGCAAGCCTGGCGGTATTCTACAGATTGCACTATGGAGAGTGTGCACAAGAACTGCACAACCTGATTCCCCCATCACCTTTCCATCACCGTACGACTAGACGATCAGCAAAGCGCCACCCTTTCATGGTTGAAATACCTCACACAAGAACGAAGCGTTACGCTTCTTCATTTATTATAAGAACTGCAAAGGAGTGGAATGCCCTGCCCTCGTCAGTGTTTCCGGTAAATTATAAACCCGGTGTGTTCAAGTCGAGAGTGAATAGGTATCTACTAGGCAAGCGTGCTACACCTTCGACCACATCATCGCTTTCCATCAGGTGAGATCGTGGTCAAACGATTGCATAGTCAGTAATAAAAAAAATATAAAAAAGTTCAGTATTTTTAAGTGACGCACGAAAAAAGACAAACAGACAGACACCATTTTTTTAAACGCAATCATTTTGTGCAATAGCTTTTTTACACTAGGCCATTTTTTTAATCTCCATCTTCACTGTACGGATTTTTTGTTACTTTATATACCTTTATTATAAGTATGGATTATATCATGTTTATTACTATTTCGGTTAATGTTCTTGTTCAAGTATCTTTACTTTTTTCCTCGTAGCGCTCTTTCCAAATTCTAAAAGTGTTAAAATGAGAGCCTTAGTTCGATAAAAGTCTTTTTATAATATGTATCAAGTATATGTATGTACTTATGATAATAATGAACAAAAGAGATGTTGTTAGCATGTTGTTAAAAAGCACATAAAATAAGCATTCCCGCACCGTAAAATTGTTCATGTAAAAGTTTCAATATAGCATAATCCTACGGTTGAGCGGCGGCGACCGGCGCGGTCGGTACGTGCAAGTATGTTTGCATTTATTCCTACAAAATTAAGATTCTCAAAGCACCTCCACTCGCTCGCATAGCGGGTAATTTCCATCCGTCCTAGATAGCCAAAGCTATATTTCACATCATATATCATATATGACGTTGTTTTCGGACGATGCTTGTAATTAACAACTTAATTTACAAGCTGGAGACCGGCGACGTCGAATGAGCATGGCGGCCACTATAGACAATCCCGTTTCGACAATTTCTAACTCTGACCAGTTGGTATCCAGTATTAGTGCTGGCAGATCTTTGTTTCATGTGTAATCAAAACTTCAAACTTCCTCGCTAGTATGTCGTAGTTTATTATTGCTATGATTACAGTAACCTGGCTTTCTGGTGTTATTTGATTGTTACATTATTGTTTCAATTTTCATCAGCCTGTTCTTGTAAAAACAGTACTTATTTAAAAAATGGTACCTATTCGAATTCGGTGCGTATTGAAATCGCTGGTTTTCCCGTAATATACCAGTGCTGAGCACCACGTCTAAGAAGAAGATAGTTATGATATAAATTTGTGAGACATGATAATATTTATGCGACTAGGATTAACAAACAATATAGTGTTCCATTTTATATCCTATGTTCAGCAGTGGACTTCTTTGGGATAATGATGATGATGATTAAATTTGGAACCTTCATAAACTTGATGACAGTCGTTATTTTGCTCTTATTATAATCTATAGGTAGAACAAGAAAGAAAAGAACTAGCTTTTGCCCGCGACTTCATCCACACGGACTACAGTTTATCGCAAAAAATGTTCAACTTGTAGGTTATTAAAAACCAATGCAAAAGTATAGCACTAACGCTCTTGATGCTTTATTATTTTGTTTTCACGGCAACGTCGTTCCATTCGCGAGTAATTAAGTCATTTTCCAGTTTTCCCGTGGCAAATTCTACTTTCTGGGGTAACTATATACTATATTGGTCTCTATATTGTACAGTACCTATTTACAAAGATTAATCAAAATCGGATTAGCCATTTTGGCGTGAAAGCTCCCCAAACAAACACACAAATAAACAGACAACGTTTTACTTTCGTATATTGGTGTTGAAACTTGAAATAGTTTATTTATTTATTTATCAATACAATTCTGAGCTATCAATATTTATTAACATCCTCATTAAACAAACTATCTCAGCTAGAGTATAACATTTAGTTTAGTATTACAACATTCGTTATTTTTCTGAAACTTCAGTTGGTTCTCTGACACATACACTACAATGCTTAAGTGTTTCCTCAATAGGAATATTAATAAGGTATCAACTATATCTTAATTGCCGTTTAGAATTATTTACTCTGCAATAACAACAACAATGGCGGTTAACATTCCAAACCACGTCAAGCATATCAAAAGTGGTATGAGGACTGATACCACTTTTGATATGCTAAAGCTTCAATGTATTTGCATAATAAACATGGAAGTATTACAGAGCAGAAACAAGAGGACAGATCAAATGAAATTCACACATAAATAACTAAGTCCTCTTGTTTGCTTGGTGAATACGGATCTATATGAGAAGAGAAGAAGAAATGGTGTGGGAGATTTCTGAAACAGGACAATATTAATTTTAAAACTTAATAAAAATATAAGAGTCTGACGACGAATTACATCGAGAATTGAGTAAGTATTCCAAATTACATAGAGAAACGTAATGACAAAAAAACAAAGGTAAATATAACATGTGCAACTGCACTTACACACCGTCATCACTTCACCAGCTACCCCTATATAATACTTCTCCTATTCGTCACGTTTATTGACCGAGCGAGCGCGAAGCGCGAGTGAAGCGTCTCCGTTTCAGCTTGGGCAAAAATGCTTTTGTATGTATTTCCGGATGTCCGGCTGTTCTCCTCTATAAGTCGCATCTCTCAACCGATCTAGACGAAACTTAGTACAATGCACAGCTACATTGTTTGCAAAACAAGATAGTGCTCGCGAGGTCTACAACTCACAGAGCCGCTAGTTACTAGTTTATTTAGAAGCTTTAAACGCCATTTGTAACACTTAACAATATACCTTAATATGGGATATACGTATGATTTCCCTACACGTCTTTACGAACTGTCGCTTGTCGCTTTGCATGAATGTGTACAGTGAGACATAGTCGCGGCGCGTCGTCACGCTAACGTAGCTTCTCTAAATTAAACAACAAAACCTTCAATCGTCTATTCTGTGGTAATTGTAACTTTGATCTGTCCAACACTCCACACCCTGATGGAGGTATTTGATAGTTTTTGGACATATTTAACAGGTTTCGTAGACATAGACAAAAGTTATTACGAATTCATCGTTATTTAAAAAACTTAGTGAAAATACATGTGCATTATCATCTCTGCACTTTTAGTATTACTCTCCTTACATTTGTGCTATATATTGGAAGGCGTGTTATAATATTCTAAAAATATGAGATATGAGCATGGATTCATGCAAAAGAAGATAAACGACCTTTGTATCCCTCGTCTATCTTGCAGGCAACGATGTAAAAACGTTATAAAAAAGTGAGATGCGAGTTGATTTTTTAATTAATTCGAAACATACACGTACCTTTTATTTTCTATTAAAAAGGAAAAGAGTATTAAGAGTTAATGTATTTATTAAACATTTTTGAGTGTTGTGGAAACCGCTCGGGACCAAAATGCTGGTCTATAACTTGTCATATGTTATTCGTTACCTATTATTTAGGACATATAATTAGTCTCGCTGTACAGCGAGGCAATGCATACAGCATTCTGGTGATTTTGGACACGCTGCCACTGTCGAACATAAAGGATAGATTAAACAACCTTAGTATTGTCTTTATGTACATAGATTAAACGATCTTATTATTTCACTTTTAGTTCATATTTCAACTTTTAGCTTTTATTAGTTTAGTATATACGACTTTTAGTTTTATTTTATAGATGACTAATGACTCGCCCTGGTTTAGCATTGGTAGCGCTCACACCGTGGTATTTTTTTACATTTACACACGTCGTTAGTTTGGTTTTAAATACGCCAGTAAGATTAATTCAAAATCTTTGGCAGCAACGCAACGCCAAGTAGGTTGACGCTCGTAGTGATTTTTGACAGACTTATTATTTTTCGTTTTCACGGCAACATGTAATTTATAGGCAAATTTTTGATACATTGGGTTATTGATGTATATATTACGATGCCTTTCGTTACATTATTGTCATTTTTGAAGTTTTTGTAAAATATGTTACTCGCTGATAATGAGGTTTCTATGGATGAAAAAGTTTTTAAAATCGGTTCAGTATTTTTGAGTTTATCCATTAGAAACAAATAAACATACACACAACCACATATTTCCTCTTTATAATATTAGTGTATATGTAGAAAAGTTTGGCTATTAGTGGTGAATCAAACTTACGAGTGCAACAGTTTTACATTAAAATATCTTCTCTCTCTTAAATGGTATGATTGAACTGAAAATATTTAATTCAAACGCATTTGTAAGTGCTTTTGAAATATTAAACTAGGCATTCAAAATACGGATTAATGCTGTGTCAATTACACGGCGGTCATGGCTGCGTTCGTTGAGGAGTGTGAAAAAATTGGTAAATGAGGCGTGAAAACGAAATATAACTCGGCTGTTTCTACTTTCAATAACGTATTTCGGTTAGAGGTTGAATTAACTAATTTCAAAACACTACGAGAGGTAACTCTACAACAGTGCGCGATTATACAAATTAAAGTACTTACTTTCAAATATTTGATGTATTACTTTGGATAAGCATACTTTGGGATACTTTGGGGTCTTTGGGAAAAACTTTAGTAGTTATAGAAACTTCATTTCTCGATCATGATAGTTGACATTTAACATAATACATTTTAATAATGTTCTATTCGCAGGAATCTCAGAATACATTTAGCTGGCAGGTTCAAACAGGATAATCTTTTCGTTTGCTTATTATCAACGAAAGTTTATATTTGTTGCAAGTGGAGTTGCAAGAAAAGCAAATAAGTTATGATATTCCTCGTAGAATGGCGTGCTGCATTAGAGATAAAAGAGACTATAGAACCTTTTTTTCTAAAACATTCTTTTTGCATTACCAATTTGCTATAAGTTTAAAAACATCTCAAATACTGCTATAAATATGCTTCATTGCCCAATAACTTCTTCGTACTAAATGAACGTTTAAAACTAACAACCCAATGATATTTTCTTATCCACTTACGGCATTTTTGTTCTACTTATGGTTCTATTTTCCGTATCACGCACATTATAACTCCGACGCAGTTGGCAAACTGTCTTTACACCGCTTTAAGTATAGATTGTACCTACAAGTAAGATTTATTGGAGGAACGAGTTGTTAACTGAAGGAACAGTCGTAACTTTTCGTCGTCAGACTGTCTCATAGTCACCAGTACGTGTACACAACTTGATTGATACGGATGAATATTCAGGCGGCCGCCGACAGGCGTGTTTGTTTTGGGCTGTACCAGTTCTACCCTAACCTTCGCGAATTGCAACATAAATCTTCAGCGGAGATGGATACTTTACTCCGCGCTGCCCTTGTAGGGCTCGTGGCTATAAATTATATTAGGCTAACAAGTTTTATCTAAGTCTAACAACATTTAGTAATTCGTTTCACAAAAGTTTTAATGTTGGTTCGTTACTTATCTAGCTTTGTTATTAGAAGTTTACTTCATAATTACGACAAATTATATAATAAAAAATGACTAGAATTAAAAATATCTGTGGTAATATTAAATGTGTTTTTTTATTAAGTGTGCAACAATTTCATGAAACACGATACTGGTATTTAATTAAAAGGACAAACCACAGAATAAAAATTCGATATGTATCAGTAGACAAAATTCGGAACAAACAAATTAATGTGTATAGTTTTGAATAAATCAGATGTTTTTTATTTCAATACGCACGACGAAATCAACATTTTTTGCAAATAATCTATTTCAAACGCAATTATCGTATCCATATTCTTTCAAAGTGCCTGTTGAACATTGATATTCGAACAATTCGTGTCAAGAATGTTTACCTTTTCATTGACGCAAAGTTCAAACACTTTTTAAATTCATTTGTAAATCGATCGGGAACCAGGCTGAACGAAGACACTCCTAGTCGTTTCTCAAATGCTTAGTTTTATGTCTTCAAGAACTCATAAATTGCATCGAGAGAACGTTGGCAAAGACGTCGCTTGGAATCCAACCAAATTTAAATATACTTTTCGAAATCATAAAGATCACATTAGGTAGGTATGACAAAGCGCACTGCGTTGTGTACTTTTCTGTCTCAATAACTTCGTAGCAAAATTACAACAATGTATGTGTGTAGAACGTTCGTGTGTTTTCATATTGATATTGTAAAGCAGAAGTTAAAATTGTGTAGAAGCGTAGCGTTTCGTAGAGGGAAGGCTACGAAGTCTACGAAATATGCGAGACACTACGGCAAAAGTTTAGTGCGTTCGGTAAAAATCATTTACAATAAAAACAGTTCAAGTCTGATTTCCACTCGCGGATTCTAGGTTCCGTGGCATGAAACATAATATTATTGTTATTTGATACCAGCGTATTCTAAGCGTTTTCGAACATTGTGCTTTAGATGGGTATGTAACATTTCTTAGGTTTTTATCGAATTAAATGTTACAAATCAATAGACAAGGCTAGGTTGGTTATGGGTATGTATACTTATAACAAAGCAGTAAGTAATAATAAATCTTTAAACAAAAGTCTAGGGTTCTTAAAATAGGCGGCGACGGACTCGTGGTCACACCGTTTCATCGTTTTATTCCTAGTGTGACCACGAGGAATTATTTTTACTCGTGGTCACACTGCTTGGTGTGACAACGAGTAAGCTACAAAATATAAGACTCGTAGTCACATCAGTGTGGGAAACCAAAAGACCAATTACTTATCGACATAATTATATGCAATAATTAATTATAGTCTACTGAAGAAGAATATAACATATTTTTTAAATCATGTCTGTCTGAATGTCTGATTGTCTGTATGTTTTTTCGTGCATCACGTAAAAGCTACTGGGCCGATTGCAATGTGGTTTGCACTGCAACCACATTGCATGTTTGGTATGTTGATCCGATGATTAGGTGCAGAGTAATCGATAAAAAACTTTATGAGGGCTGAACGAATTTTCAAGAAATGTAGTATATTGTACTTTATGGCACATGTATGGACTACTTTTACATGAAATGACACTCAGTTCAAGTCGCGGGTACAGCTAGTCTAATATAAATACTTACAAGAACGAGTACAATCGAGCGGAAAGGTCATTCTCCGTAGATAATGCAAGTAACTCGGTCCCGAGGACTTTAGTGCCGTACGCTCCAAATGCAAAATACGACAACAAGAGATTGAAGGCAGCCTCGTGCGGTTAAGGCGTTTTCTCATAACGTTTTATGTAGACAATTTACTCAGCCTTTGCTTTAGCCGGGGGATCCCGCAGCGATTTGTTTGAATTCCACCGTCCTGTTGGCTACCACAAATAAGAGGATACTCACAAACGTAACTATCGCAATTATTTATATAAAACTGAGCTTGAATAAATATTATTGTGTTCGTAGAGAACATAAACCGTAAATAGACTGAACTCACTGTAGTTGCTCAAGAAGTTGTTTAGGTACTTGCTTGTCGTATGAGGTGTGCTGACCTCAGGTGTCAGAGTTGGTCAGGCCACCTGACGGTCTCTGACATGGCTTGACTACTACTATTAATCAATAACAGACGGGACTGATAGCTTAACGTACCGTCCGAAGAATGGAGCGATGGAATCCGCAACAAGGTTGTCGCGGAACTGAGGATCGAACCCAGTGTCGTTGGATTTTAATGGACACAAGTATAATGCTCGGCCACTATCGCTCTTAACAAGTAGATAATAAGTACTAAGCTGCAACTACCAGCTGCTGCTGTTAATGCTTCTAACTACTAAGGCGTAGTTAGTAATCTTATACGGCTCCGCCCGGTACCGGTCAAGTGAATCGCTTATTTTGCACTATGCTGTAGTAAATCTGCCGAGTCTCAACATCCAACTGTTCGTGCTGTGTTTAGCTTTTAAAGCTGATTTACACGTGTTAAGTAATCAAGTAGTTAACTACATTTTATCATTTTGAAACTCATTTGTTCGCTCACGATCAACAGCGCATCCTTATCATGAATTCAGTGATTAAATTCGTATAAAGCGAGATTTTGGACGAAGTAAAAGGATTAAAAAGTCAGGGAGACGAGAATAATCTAAAAAAAAGTGGATGTGAAATGTATATGGCGCAAGTGCAACGTCAAATGATTAGCCACGCCCAACAACTTAAGCGAAAAGTAGACAAAGTTATATTTGTTTACTTGCACGCAAAATTTTAACTTGCGACATTATTAAATTCATTGTTTACTCGCATGAAGTCTCTCAAAATTGAGCAATTAAATAGTAAAGTTTTTTTAATTATTACGGACTTGGCAATCGTTTAACCACAATCTCACCTGATGGAAGCGATGATGTGGTCGAAGGTGTAGCACGCTTGCCTAGTAGGTACCTATTCACTCTTGAATTGAACACACCTGGGTTATATTTTACCGGAAAAACTAACAAGGGCAGAGCATTCCTTTGCAGTTCTTATAATATACTAGCTGATGCCCGCGGCTCCACACGCAAGATCATTTCTTTAGGGTACAAGCACAAATTACAAATGTATATGATCCACGGCCCCATTATTGCTAAGAAATATCTCGATCACATCAATTTTCAAACATAAAAACTGCATCAAATTGGGTCCATTTGGGAGCTTCAATCCTCACCCCCATTACCTTCATCCCCCCGCATTATAGCAAATAACTATCTCGTTTACCTCAGCTTTCAAAAATAAAAAACCGCAGCTTAATCGGTCCATTCGTTTGGAAGCTACTAATCTCACCCTCCTCCCTTCCCTTCTTTCCCTCATTGTAGCTAAGAAGTACGCAATTACCGCAGCTTCGAAACATATAAAATCGCATCTAAATCGGTCCATTAGTTTGGAAGCAACGATTCTCACCCTCACCCCCTTCCCTCCTTCCCCCATTATAGCTAAGAACCATCTCGCTTACCCCATCTTTGAAACATAAAAAAACGCAGCTAAATTCAGTCCATTCATTTGGAAACTACGATTCTCACCCCCTTTTTTTACCTCCCCCATCCCCCAGATAGCTAAGAAACATTAGTTTGGAAGCAACGATTCTCACCCTCACCCCCTTCCCTCCTTCCCCCATTATAGCTAAGAACCATCTCGCTTAACCCATCTTTGAAACATAAAAAAACGCAGCTAAATTCAGTCCATTCATTTGGAAACTACGATTCTCACCCCCTTTTTTTACCTCCCCCATCCCCCAGATAGCTAAGAAACATTTCAATCACATTCCCCTCATTATAGCTAAAACATCTCGATTACCTCAGCTGTGAAACATAAAAAACCGCATCTGAATAGGTTCATTCGTTTGGATTCTGATTCGTTGATTCTCATCCCCTCCCTGTCCTCCTTCCTCCCATTATAGCTAAGTACCATCTTGTTTACCCCAGCTTACAAACAGAAGAAGCCGCATCAAAATCGCTCCATTCGTTTGGGAGCTACGATGCCACAGACATGCACACACACTTGTAACATGTTAAATCATACTCCAAGTTAGATTTTGTTATAGATCTCGATAATAGAATATATTGTACAACGCCATCTGACGAGGAGCAGCGTCTTTCCTATTAGATCAAGTTGTGTTTTCTCCGTATCTGAAAACCAGACGCCGAGTTTGTAAAAAACGCCGAACTCCACCGCGCGTGCGCCACTTTCTTCGTTAAAGGAATAATGAAAGCTTTCTTGTTGAAGACAGATTGATAATTTCGCCTATCTAAGAATCAAGAAATAATGGTTGAATTGGCCTCTGCGAGTGAAAGGGAAAAGTTTTCATCTACTGTCTCAAAATAGATAAAATGGTTAATCCACGCAGCGACAGCTAGCTACAAGTGGCGTGAACTAGAAGAAAGGTGCAAACTAAGTGGAGGTCTCTGTCGGCAAGTAGCGAGCTTCTTAGTGTTATTATTAATAATTGACGTTCCAGGAATATTTCGGGCTCTGAATAACTTTGGAAGAGGAACGGCTTGTTTAAAAATCCAGAATAGGTCGCATCTTTAAGTTGGCTAACAAATAATAATTACAGAATGGAGCGTTTGATATGTCGAAAATTATTTAAATCTAGAAATCGCTTGCGATGGTCACACCATGGAAGGTTTTGACATAATGCAAAAATCACGTCAAAGTTCCAGAGAAATTCTTTTTTTTGTATGGACTTGTTCGAGTAAACACCGGATGCTGGCTGATATGTACCAAATCTGGCTGGAGGACAGTGACCAGTATTACTAGGCCGACAAGGTCTACTTTACGAAGCAAATGGCAGAGTTAGTTCTGGATTTTTCGAGATAACCGGAAGTTCAAGGTCTCAGTAGAACGCTACTCGAAGATGCAAAACAAGATAGTATATAAACAAGTGAGAAGCTTGTGGATTGGATTTGGATTTCGGACGTAAAACCGAATTTACTTTACATAGTTGGCACGTAATTAAGATCGACGCAGGCGGCAGAAAAATACGCAGTTTCTCTTGTGTGAACAAAACGACCGAGGCACGCTGTCCAGAACGAAGCTGCCCTGTTACAGGCGAAATAAGTATACCAGTGCAAAAGCCAGGTTAGTGTGTTTACCCGTGACTTCAGTTTTGATCCAACGAAATATCTGTTTTGATTTTGCACCGCGTCTATCTAAGGCGGGCATCTCGAGACACATTTGAACACGAAGGAACGTGGGTTTCAGGTTATATCGTGCATCTACGGTCGGCTATTGTCGTCACCACTGCGAGCTGCTGTGCGCGATCACCCGGGGCTCACCACCGTTCGTGGAAGAAGCCGGTCTACGAGGGACTCCAGAAGGACTCCAACACACCACCTGTCCAGTAGAAGATATCACCACCGTTCGTGGTCAAGCAGTAGGAGCTGATCGAGTGGAGTAAGGAGGCGTTCCGCGGCGGTATGCGAGACGACGATACGGCGTCCCAGGAAGCTTCCAGGTTGGTCCACTCCAAATCATTTTGAGTCAGCGAGCTACAGTGTTGTGGGAAGCCTTCGCCTACTTGTGGGTTAATATATTGTTGAAAGATACTTTCTGTCTAATTTCTGTTATTATCAAGATTACTTTCTGATATTATCTAGATACTTTCTGTTTATTTTCTATGTACCTTCTGTCTTAGATTCTGTTTACTTTCTATTTTAGAGTTTGATTTCCCTCTGGGAAACACAATCATACACACACACACTCTGTTTGCACTAGTTCTTTTTAATTTAAAACATTCTATGGCAATGACAAGAATATTCCGTTGCGTTGTGACCAATACATGTTAATCTGCTGAGCACAGACTCTCTAAGTTTTATTGGCCTAGGATTCTCCAGAACTATAGTAAATTCATATCATACAGGCCGAAGTTAAGTACTAGAATTTATATGTTTGAGGAAATTGTAATCACATTTGAGAATTTTGAGTTTTGAGTATTAAGTTAGTAATATTTCCTATTATAAGGTCTTGCTGTTTATAATTATTTTGATGCAGAACAAACTAAAATAAGTGTAAAATATTTCTTTTTGAATTCCTCAGTAAAGGGGAGAGTACCATCCTTCGATAACTCATGTGTGCTTTTTCAATTTTTTTGTAATAAAGCCCTTTGTTATTGAATTTACCATCTTGTTTTAATTCCTCGCCTTTACCTGAGAAGGAGGTCCGTTTCCTTAGCCGGGCAACGGCCCTTTCACACTTACACACCGTAATACACACCCTAAACTTATAACAGCCATCTCTTTGTTTGGGGTTTAAAAAGTACTCTATGCGCTATTCCAAGACCTAAAATACCATTATACCAACATTTGATCAAAATTCCTTCAGCCGTCAAAAAGTTTTTTATCGATTGTCTCATCGTATTGAAATGCCAAGTACGTCAGTTTATAAGTCTAACGAACTATCCAGCAGTGAAAACTTCATCGCAATCGGTCTAGTAGTTTTTACGTGATGCGCGAACAAATATACAGACAAACAAACAGACAGACACGAGTATTAAAAATGTTGTAAATACACCATTTTTTAAATCATGTCTGTCTGTGGACAAGAACAAGAATTTGTTCAGTAGCTTATTTTAAGTACCCAAGAGCATTTTTTTAATTATCTTCTTTGTACAGACTTTTCCGTTCATATTGCTTTATTATAAGTATAGAAGAAGAAGCGTAACGCTTCGTTCTTGTGAGAGGTATTTCAAACATAAAAAGGTGGCGCTTTGCCGATCGTCTAGTCATACGGTGATGGAAAGATGATGGGGGAATCAGATTGTGCAGTTCTTGTACACACCCTCCATAATGCAATCTGTAGAATACCGACCGATTAGCGACCTCACGACAACTTCACTCGTATAAATCAACCATTATAATAAAAAGCGCAGTGCAGTGCGCTAGCGAAGGCTGTACCGCCGTCTAGGGATGCATACACGTATCGATGGGCGCCGATACAAAACACAACATCATGAAAGGAAAAAAAGAGTCGAAAATAAATCCTGAAACCATTCATAGAAATATGTACCTATTGGTGTGTCTGTAACGTATTTATTCCACAGCTACTACTCATACTCGTATAATCAAGTCAACTCTCTTGAAAGTTTTTCGAAGAGAAGGAAACCGACTTCATTCAATATTTACCGTAGGAATTATTACGATATTGTTTATGGCTGTTAGTGAAAACTACACAAAAAAAAATAGGAACCTAAAGCCAACTTCTTGAAATTTAAATAATATTCTACTATGTATGTTTCCACATGTGTACCTATGTACGAGTATTTTTGGAATCGTCTTATAAAGCATTTGATACCCATTTTGACAGAATCTGATGATTTCATTTGTAGAACCATGAATGCCATCCTTATGGATTAGCAAGATATAAGTTCAAAAACTAAAACCTGACTACGGTCGGGTAAAAAATAGCATAAGACACTCTTGCGATGAAGACGAATCGATTGATACCTCGCTTGTCAAAATCAGACCAAGTTTTTAGTTCAAACACATAACCCTTGCTTTGCTACGCCGTAGTTGGATAAAAAATATGCCTGACACTATAAATGAAGACAAATCGATTGACACCTCGCTTGTCAAAATCGGACTAATCGGGGCGACGCTATCGTAGAATATCCACATAAACACATGCATACATAGATACATAGACTGTAAAACTCATAACCCGTCCATCGTTTCATTGTAGTCGGGTAAAAAAGCTGCCTATGTCACGCGGACAATTAACACAAATTAAGCGATATTTAATTTTAGGAGTAACTCTTGCTTAACGAGTCTGCTAATACTTTTAACCGACCACGGCGAAGCAAGGGAAGGGTAATTAGTTTAACAGTCTATGTATGTATTTATGTATGTATCTATGTATGTGGGTATGTGGATGTTCCAGCATAGCGTTGCCTCTATTGGTTCGAACAATTTCGAGAAAGAAGCCAATAGAATAATTTTGCTGGACTGGGCAGCATTCAGGAAACTATATCAGATCTTCTCGACGCCTATCCCTCAGAGCCTAGTATTGAATCAGTGCGTTCTACTGGTAATGATTTACCGAGCTGAGACATGGACACTTAAGGTACGGCTGGTGCTCAAACTTAAAGTCGCTAAGCGGGCTATGGAGAGATCTATGCTTGGTGTTTCTCTAAAGGATCGAATCTGAAACGAGGTGATCTGGCAGAGAACGATGGTTAACGACATAGCTCTAAGAATTAGCAAGCTGAAGTGGCAGTGGGCTGGCCATATTAGCCACAGAAACGAAAACCGTTGGGGTAAACGTGTTCTCGAGGGGACATCGCAAATTGCCAAACGTAGTATAGGATGCCAATCACTAGCTAGTTAGAGCGACGATTTGCTCAAGGTCACTGACAGAAAATGGATGCGAAAAGCCGAAGATCAGGCCAAATGGCGTGCCTTAGGAGAGGCCTATGTCCAGCAGTTAGACGAACACATGCTGATGATGATTATGATGACTGCCCGGCCATCACCGGCTATCACCGTGCTGTACCGGTTTGGCTAGAGGAAAATAAATTTGCAAAATGAGACCGTTTTCACTTTTCGTTCACAACTCACGGTTGCTCGCATTCTCAGAATTAATTTAAAGTCGTTGGTTGACAGTCATCAAATTAAATAATAATCTTAATTTCATTTTCGTTTGACTACACAAGGCTCAAAGTAAAGTCGAATATAACGAAAAAATATACCAGTATTTAGTACACACACACAATTACCTAGCGGTTTCAAATGAAAGTCTACGTTAACGCTAAAACCAACTAAATAGCAAAATTGAACTTTTGAGTTAATGCATGTTTATGGTTCGCATCCTCATGATTTAGTCATACCCTACCATATATTGCTATTATTTATGTTTAGGCAAATAAATGTTTCATCTTCTATCAAATCCAAGTATCAACGTGTTCTTTTCTATGATAAAGAACAATCACTATATGCATAAATTAGTTTTTTACGCCATTTAGTTGATTTCACCTGTATATTGCCTAAATCTTATATTTCGAAAACTAAGAGTGTGAGGAGGATTTTGATAACATGTATGATTTTGTTTTATTACTATTTTAGCATTCTACAGACCGTAAATTTTCTACTCTTTTAGTAATACGTGAAACTGATGATACGTGATTTTGATGGTTTCAGCTCCCGATTCATACAGAAAAATAATATTATCTCCCAATTAGTGACCGAAAAGTATTATTAACTTATAATTTAACAATAAAAACAACTTTAAATTTGGAATGCCAAGCCAAACAGCTCCCTCATTCTGTGCTCCATTCAAAAAGTAAAAAAATATTACAAAATCCAAGCAACCGCAGTTGAATTGAAGGGTAATTCAAGCGTTCATTGGACTTTTTTAATTTTATAAATCATAGGGTTTTCCCACTGCTCAACTCATGATGATTGCTTAGAACCTTCCCAAGTATACAAAACACAATAAACCTGGGAGAAACAAAATCATATTCCGGTAGCGCGCGTACGTTGAAAAAACATTAAAACCTATTCACAAAGATTAAAGTTGGTGTTGGTTAATAACAAGCGCGTTAGTTGGTTTTTCCTCTAACATTTTACCTATAATTATTACAGGTTGAGATTTGGACCGTCAGGTAAAAAGTGTTATCTTTGTAAAGTTTGAATTAACTGTAGGATTTTTGTTGGTAATCACAACATTTTCAAATGGAAAAAGAAGTTTTATAGAATAAGTATATGTTACATGATGAAAAAACAGTGTTTTTCTTAGAAAATGGTCCAGTTATAAACAGAATATTATTTTTTACTACGATAAAAATAAAAATAAAGTGTAGATTAACTAAACATATTTGTTTACAACTTGAAAAGTCAAAAGTCCTCAAGTTGCTTTTAAATTTAAATAAGTACTAAACTAGCAGTCGTATCTCTTAGTCGCTTTCACCAGTAGAAAAACATAAAATTTAAGTGAAATTGTATTCTTAACTCATTTTTTCAAATATGGTCATTTAGTTGGTTCTAGCTTTAACGTGACGAAATATTGATTTGTTCGTATTTGGCGTTCCTCGGCAAGAGCTACACAAACAATCCTATTACCAACTATCTACGCAAGTGAGAGATAATAAGCAAGATAAACCTACTATGGATTGGTAATGCAATAAGACAAAGGATGTGAGAAATAAAAGCAACTTAAATTAAGCGAATACTATCGGCTTCCAGCATTTAACCAGATCGGGGAGAGTCGAGATATGTCCGACTGAAAAGACTTCCCTCGACACAGAATCCTTCGTGAGACACATTATAACGAAATATTGTAAACAAGAAAAATTCTCCAGTTATTTTGTCACGCAATTTCGTAGGAAAATATAAACAGGCTCAACCCTCAGCAGATATACGAGTACTGACATGAGTCACTGGTCTTTATGGTTT
Source organism: Alsophila aescularia (assembly GCA_946251855.1). Classification (NCBI taxonomy): domain Eukaryota; kingdom Metazoa; phylum Arthropoda; class Insecta; order Lepidoptera; family Geometridae; genus Alsophila; species Alsophila aescularia. Next base: position 50,183,725 of record OX276375.1, read on the forward strand.
TGTACAGTGTTTGTTTATTATTTCCTAGAAAGATTGACTCATATTAACACAATGGCCCTCCAGTGGGTGATTTTTTTGGGCTACTTTATGAACATTAAAAGCTAATATACAGGTGAATTTTTCAAGTGGGCGTGGTTGGCTAAATCAGAAACTATGAGGTTTAGCGAAAAGTACTCCAAGGAGTCTCGGGCCCGATTTTGATGAAAACTAAAACTGCATATTTGAATTTTGGAAAAAAACAATATTCCTAGGCAGGAATCGAACACGTTGATTTTGAAAAAAATAAAACACATACTGTATTATTACACCATTCGATAGTGTCGCTAATAAGGATTGAATTCTGGGAAGAAATGACATACGGCAAACTTAAGGAAAGAGCTCATTTTTAACGAAAATAGTTAAACCATAACTGATTAATTGTTCAAAATGATGACCGTTGTTTTCAATACATCGAACCCAGCTAGGATTCGACGACTCAAGGATTGTACTGCATTCAGTATTAAAATATTATTGATTCCGCTTAGAATATTTTCCAAAGTTCGTTTCAAGTCATCAATTGCATTATACGTGTCTTTGTAGATTTCGTTTTTTACATACCACCAGAGAAAATAATCTAAGGGGGTAAGATCCAGTGACCTCGCTGGCCACGGCACAGGATCACACCTGGCTTATAATTTACCGGAAACACCGACGAGGGCAGGGCATTCCACTCCTTTGCAGTTCTTATAATAAATGAAGAAGCGTAACGCTTCGTTCTTGTGCGAGGTATTTCAACCATAAAAGCGTGGCGCTTTGCTGATCGTCTAGTCGTACGGTGATGGAAAGGTGATGGGGGAATCAGGTTGTGCAGTTCTTGTGCACACTCTCCATATTGTAATCTGTAGAATACCGACAGGCTTCCTACCTCACGTCGATGCACCAGACTTTGAAGCTTACTCTTTACCAGAGTATCATCCCCAATGAGCCTGATAGCACGTCTCTCATTTGAATCCAAAGACTCGAGATGAGACTTGGCAGAACCATCCCAGAGGTGGCAGCAATACTCCATACAAGATCGGACCTGTGTTTGATAAAGATTCAAAAGCTGTCCCGGTGTGAAGTACCGCCTAACCTTAGGCAAAATACCAAGTTTTTTTGCAGCCACCTTGGCTTTGGATTCAATACAAGACCCAAAATTCAGGTTTGATGTGAGTTCGACACCCAAAAGCTCCAGATGGTCGCCTATTGGTATTGTTACACTTTGGAAAGACGGAGATCGGTTTAGAGGACTCTTTATAGTAGAAAACAAACACGCCTGCATTTTAGTAGCATTAAACTTAACCAGGTTAGCATCGCCCTAATCGGACACGGCTTCTAAAGCTAAATTCAAACGGTCCACTATAGCCTCTCTCTCTGAAACTGGACAGCGTCACAGCTGGCTTGAGCATTGGAAGTGTATCTCTCAACTACAGTACTGTCATCATCATACACAAAGGTACCGGGCTTCAGAAGGCCATTAATGTTCAGTAAAAACAGTGTAGCCGAGAGAACCAATCCCTGAGGTACACCGGCCATATAGCCATTTGATCAGACGAGCAGCCCTCTAGCATTAGCTGCTTATGCATTAGCTGCTTTTATCAGAGGTAATTTGATCGTAAGGTTATACGATACATGGGTTTGTAACCACTAGCTGCGCCCCGCGGTTTAACCCGCCTGGATGATGATGATAGGTATTATATGTGTTATTCCATGACCAGAAATATATACATACCAAATTTCTTCAAAATCCGTTCAGTCGTTTCAGCGTAAATAATGATCAAACAAACACACAAACACTCACAAAATTTCGAATTAATGTATTACTAGCTTTTGCCCGTGGCTTCGACCGCGAGGACTACAGTTTATCGCGATATAAAGTATCTTATGTCTAAACTACGTTAATACCAAATTTCATCAAGATCTTTTCAGCCGTTTGAAAACATCTTGATGAAATTTGGCCTTACTTTTTGTTTTTTTTTTCGCAGCCGTTTATCGTGAATAGGTAACAGACATAGTTACTTTAGCTATTATAATAATGATTAGTATGAATTAAAAATTTAATATTTCCTTTTTATCTGTAATTTTCCCGATGTAACTTACCATTTTCCGTGATGAGAGTTTCCTATGGTGGTCTTTTTAGTACCTATGTTTAGAAAATTAAGTTTAATCAGTCAGTTCTCATTAAAAAAATAAAAACAGCTTTCCCGCGGTAACTTGATATTTTCCGGGATGAAAGTGTTTACGCGGGGTAAAATTAAAGCTAAATAATGCAAAGGTGATCTGGTTGATGCGAAATAAAATGGAGGGCGATAGAACTGCGTAGGAGTTTGTAAGACTAGAAGCAGTTCTACGTAGAAGGAAGGAGCACAATACCTTAACAACTCGATGGTGATGTGTAGCAATCCTTTGAGGAGATGTAAGTCCTTTTCATCACAGATCACACGCGATTTTTCGGTGTTTTTATGCGAGGGGCGCGAAGACGTACTTGACAGCCGCCATGCGAAATTCGAACACTTCCAGCCCACTCAGGTTAGAGGGCAACACTCGCGAGTGTGTGTCGCAGTCTCTCTCACACATATGCAAGAAGGGTATGTGCAGGAGTGGGATGGGAAAATAGGGAATAATTGCAAAAACCAACGTTCTAGTTCACGAAGAAATTAACATTGAATCAGCGCAACCATTCCCCCGGACTTGAAGCAACGGCTTCAAAATGCAAGTTATGCTAAGTTTTGTTAATCTACGATGCTACTGTATGATGCTATTTAATAATTCTATAAGAGACGCTATTCTAACTAACGAAACGCTATGCTAAATTCCTAACCTAAACGCGAAAGCTATCTAAACTATTGATTAGGTAAGGGACAAAGACGCACAACCGGACGCAAGTATGATCCAGTTGCTGTTTTAACACGCACAATTCTTGTAACTCCGTTTGAACCTGGGAATACTTCCTCCACGACACCCAAAAGCCACTGAAGGGGAGGACAGTTTTCCGTTAGAAGGATAACAACAGTCCCGACCGTGATCGGGTCGACTGGTGTGTTCCATTTACGACGCGATTGTAAAGTATGGAGGTAATCGATTTTCCAACGCTTCCAAAAAGATTGAACTAATTTATCGAGCAGATCATGACGCGAAACAGTATGCAATTTTTCGTCGATTTCTCTTGCAGGCAAGTATTTCAATGGTGTGAGGTTCAGGAAATGCGCAGCAGTCAAAGCGAGAGGTGACGAAGGATCATTAGAGAGCGTTCTACAGAGTTCATGACCGATTCGATTTGCGCGAGTACAGTATGTAGCTTTTCAAATGACAGGATTTGTTTCGATATAACGCGATATAAGTGATTCTTCAAACTCTTGATATTAGCTTCCTAATTCCCTCCGAAATGACTTGCAGCAGGAACATTTAGAGACCATTTTATGCGATTTTCTGCTAACATATTACCAAATTCGGTGTTGTGATGTTTGAACTCAACAATTCATGTAGTTCTGAAAGAATCCGCTTAGCACCAACTTAGTTGCTACCATTGTCCGAAAAAAGCCTACCTACGGGCCCACGACGCGCTAAGAACCTTTTAAAAGCTCCAATAAAACTTGCGGTACTCAAATCTCCCTCCAGCTCAATATGCACGGCGCGAGTTGTCATACAAACGAAAAGACATACGTATGCTTTTGTTGACCTAATACCTCGCCCGCGGCTTGCGTAGTCAGTACCCGTGTGCACGAACGGTTTTGCAGATTGCATGACACGACATGAGCGATGATCTGCCATTTCTGGAAACGATGGTTTGGGATGAAGACGAAAGCAGGGTAAACATTTGTGTACCCTATTCCTAATTAAGCTACGTGTCGAAAGTATCCAATACTTCTGACGTAACAACGACATCAGCAAGTCTGGACCTGCATGACAATTTACTTTGTGGTGATAATCCACCAGTAAATCCATAATATGACCCTTTCGTGGAAGCACGACTGGGTTCCTTTGGTCGTAATTCAAGTCCGAATTGGTCAGACTACCACCGACTCTAATGAGACCATCCTCAAGAAAAGGTTTGAGTTGCTGAAAGGACTGTCTACAAATTTTGCCTGTTTGTAGATTAGACAGTTCAGTGGCGAAATGCAAGCGTTGTATTTCCGCGTAGGATCAGTAACTCTGCGTAGTCAAGATCCGCAGCCGATATATGATTACGCGGTCACAATAGTTTTACAAATCTACAAATGTATACTACACAACGCAATAATTTTGACCATGATGACAAGCGATTAGCCAACGAAATAATAGGAGATTCTGCAGGTGGCGAAACGGTAAGTAACAAATGTTTCCTTTCTTCGAACACCTCTGCTACTGTAGAAGGATCAAAGGGAACAATAGGCCACTGCGAGACATCAGAACGGGCCCACAGAGGGCCGTTAAACCAAAGCGGATGGTCAATAATTTGTGAAGGGGTGAGTCCGCGGGATAGACAATCTGCTGGATTTTCAGTCCCGGAGATGTGATACAAGTTCTGTGGTGACAAGTAACTTTGTATTTTGGCCACTCGGTTGGCCGCAAATGTGTCCCATCGATGAGGCGACGAAAGGGCCCAACAAAGGGCAACAGTCGAATCAGAAAATGCGAAAATGTTTCCGATATTGAAACGGTTTTGGCAAGCGTCGATTACGTTCGTCGTCAGTTGAGAGAGAACGAGTATGGCGCAAAGTTCAAGTCGTGCGAGAGACACGACTTTTCGAGGGGAAACTCTTGACTTAGCACTTATAAGGCTTAAGGTGTTTCCATCACTATTTTGAACGTGGAAGAATACCATTCCCCCGTACCCCCTGAGACTGGCGTCGGCAAATCACAGGACGGTTACGACACTATCAGCGATGATTCCCACGTAGCGTAGGATCTTTATTTCCGAGAGCAAAGGGAGCTCTTCCCTAAACCGAGACCACTGACGAACGATATCGTCAGGAGGTGTGTCATCCCAATCACAATCGCACAACCAAAGTTGTTTGATTATCAGTTTTGCGTACAGAACGACAGGTGCAACAAATCCCATTACATCTCATATTTTCGCGACACATGAGAGTATGGAGCGTTTTGTGCAAGTTTGAGCGGGTATACTAATTTTTAGACTGAACTTGTCAGTTTCGGGTGACCAACATAAGCCGAGTATCTTATGCTGTTCAGATTCATCGAATTCTTTCACTGCTGAAAGGCGATGCGATGGTGGTCCGAGTCTACCACCGTTTGCGAATTAATCGTCCATTTTACGAGTTCGAACTGGCCAGACTTCATAAGACCTATCATTTAAGAGGCCGTAGATATGCCTTCAGCCTCATCTTGAACAGAATAGACAAAATCGTCCATGTATAGGCCAGTATTAATGATATCCCTAGCCTTAGGGTAAGAGTCACCATCATCAGCCGCGAGCTGTTTGATGGTGCGTAGCGCATGGTAGGGGCTTGACTTGAGCCCAAAAACGACTCGATTGAATTAGTAAACTTGTAATGGTTGTGGCGGGGAGAAGCGATATAATATGCGTTGAAATCGGCGGTCGCATTCGCGAATACCGATGCTAAGAAACATTTGACGAATACCAGCGGAAAGTGCGATCGAAAACAATCGAAAATTAACGATTATATTAAACAAGTTTCCTTGGAAATTTTGACCATTGTAGAGAAGGTCATTGAGCGATACGTTTGTACTTGTCCTTGCACTTCTATCCAGTACAAGACGTAATTTAGAAGTGACCTTGTCTTCTCTTATTACTCCAAAAAGCGGAATTATGTACGATTGGGATTCCGATGTAAGCGTGTCTGCAGGTGCAGGTGAAATATAATCCTTCTCTAAATATTCACTGACAACACTATCATAGGCTGCTTTCAACTTCGGGGAAGCTTGCATTTTTCTCTCTAAACAAAAGAATCTTCTTTCGCTTGCTTGTCGAGAATCGCCAAGAGAATTTACACTTCCCTTGAAGGGCAGTGCTACGTAGCGCCCAACAGGATGGCGAGACGTCTTGCGAGTATATATTTCTTCACAGATTTTATCATCTGGGCTGAGTATAGGTGGAACGTTCACCTCCTCCAATTCCCAGAATTTACGGACAGCGGAGTCAAGAGGATCATCGACACAACAATAAGAAGCGGTCTCGAAACTATCAAAGCGGGCTGGAGCCTCACCAACGATCACAAAGCCAAGCACCGTTTCTAAAGCGAGGGATGATTGATGCGAAGGTTGTGCTTGAACCTTGTTGTTGCAATTAATACACAAATTATTTGCCTTAACGAATTTAAAACGATCATTTGTTTTATAGTTGTTAAACACAGAACATTTATACAAATGGTCATGTTCACTATTGCACAAAGAGCACGAAGATTGCTGAGAACTGGATGCGGCATTTACATAGGCGTGCGTAGTCGACGAGTTGGGGTACTTATATGCCGTATCCATTTTACGATCAACGCATTTCTTCGTAGCTTCATGTTTTGTGACCGAGGTGCGTTGCAATATTTTTATTTGATCGCGGACAAATGATGTTAAATCCTCAAAAGAGGGCATTTAACTAGTACGATTAAATGATTCAAATGAGCGCGCGGTTTCCGGGTCCAATTTCTTGAGAGCGAAATACAAGAATATAAAATCTGAAAGGCCATTGACCTTTTCAAAGCGGCAACCGAGGAAGCGAATAAATCTAGAAACTGTTCTAGATTACTAAGAGTTGCGGACGAAATAGTTTTGAGTTCAAATATTTGATTTAAATACGTAGTGGCGACTAGCCGTTTGTCCTCGTATTTATTTTTAAGCAAATCCAAAATCAACGAGTATAACGGCACACGGCGTTATACCGGCGCATACAGAACTAGCTTTGCCAGACAATGTTCCTATCAAATAGTTCAAATTTTCCAATTTCGTTAGTGATGTATTATTATGTACAAATTTTCGAAACTAGCGATAAATAACGGCCAGTTTTTTATATCGCCGTTGAAATCGGGTATCGCGATTGGCGGAAGTTTAGGCGGTCTATGCGGGCTTGTTGGCTTGACGTCACGGTCGACGTCGTCAATCTTAGGTTGACACGACTTGGCGGCACGTTTGACGCAACCTAATAAATCCTCGAATGATGAAAGCGATTGATAATTGACAACAAAGTCGGGATCTATTTTTAACTCTAAGTTGGTTATTTTGTCCAACAAAGTTTCGAAATCTTCACGCAGTGACTCCACGGTTTCCATTTCACACAAAAATGTTTCTCTTGAAGACTCCGAGTCAAGATATTTAACGCGATTACAAATACTTTGCATGTACCTAACATGACAAACAAACCGCCTCACCTAGAGACCGTAATACGACGCAGCTATTGTAAATAGTTACACACGTATTTATATATACCAGCTGTACCTACACGTCTATACTTGCCAACTCCTAAGCTAGTAGAGTTAGTAGAGCAATAGAACAACTCAATAATTATATTATAATCAATCTAAGGTAAAACTTGGGAGTAATTTCATTAACGTTAACCGGAGTAACTGATTGGGGTGTTGGTCCTTTTTTTGGTACGCTAAGTAAGTACTGTAAGCCAGTGAATTACCTCGGGGAGCTAAAAAGGTAGGTACATCGCTCCCTACATCGTAGGGAGCGAAAATCCAATCAAGTAAAAAGTAATAAGTAGAAATAGGTATGAAAACGAAGCTGGAAAAATTAAATGGTTTTTGAAATACGGCTGCGATTTTATTCTGTTTTTGTTGGAAGATAAATTATGTCTGTCTATGGCTTACAATTTTATTACTGTATCTGAAACTAATAGGAAAATAATAGCAACATTGGTTCTGAAATGACGAAAGCTTATAAGTGACTAGCTGTGCCTGCGGCTTTGTCCGCGTGGTTATTTCTCTGGGTTAAAATAACCTATGTGTTATTGCAGGACTAGAAGTACCTACAAAGTACAATTATACTACACTAGATATCCCGCCCGCAACTTCGTACGCGCGGACTACAGTTTATCGCGAAAAAAAGCATCCTATTTTCTGCTAGGATTTTAAAAACTAATTCAAAAGTAGGTATAGCACCAATGCTCTTGATGTTTGTTGACAGACTTGTTATTTAGTTTCCGTGGCAACCACAGATCGTTCTGTGATTGCAACCGTTCCTTACAGTGACTAATCAACATTTTCCATAAAAAATATTCTGTGTTATTCCAGGGTATAAGCTATCTCAATTCTAAATTTCATCAAATTCCGTCCAGCCGCTACCGCGTGAAAGCTCCCCAAACAAACATACAGAGAAACAGACAACGTTTCACTTTTATATATTAGTATGGATTTCATCAAACTTCGTTCAGACTTCAAACCATTTTAATCGATTGCTCGGCTTCTACTTATCAGATTGAGATACCAAGTACACCGGTTTTTAAGTCAAAACCTGTGCTATGTAACAATGAAAACTGCATTGCAATCTGACCAGTATTATTAAGTGATACACGAAAACAGAGACAAACAAATAGATACAAATTTTTTAAACGTGCTATTTTTGTACAATAGCTTTTTTACACTAGACCATTTTTTTTAATCTTCATCTTCAATGTACAGTTTTTTGTTGTATACTGTTTTATTATAAATATAGATTATATCATGTTTATTACAATTGCGGTAAAAATCTTCTTGTTCTATAAGTAACTTTACTTCGTTCCTCCTAACTCTCTTTCAAAATTATTAAAAGTGTTAATATAATAAACCTATTTCTTCGATCAAAGTCTTTTAATAATATGTATCAAGCATCTCTCTTGTTCAATATTATCGTAAGTAGAGCATGTTGTTAAAAAGCACATAAAATAAGCATTCTCTCGCCGTAAAATTGTTCATGTAAAAGTTTCAATATAGCATAATCCTACGGTTGAGCGGCGGCGACCGGCGCGGTCGGTACGTGCAAGTATGTTTGCATTTATTCCTACAAAATTAAGATTCTCAAAGCGCCTCCGCTCGCTCGCATGGCGGGTAATTTCCATCCGTCCCAGATAGCCAAAGCTATATTTCACATCACATGACACTGTTTTCGGACGAAGCTTGTAATTAACAACTTAATTTACAACCTGGGGACCGGCGACGTCGAATGAGCACGGCGGTCACAATAGACAATCCCGTTTCGACAATTTCAAACACTGACCAGTCGGTATTCGGAAATAGTGCTGGCAGATCTTTGTTTCATGTGTCTGTAATCAAAACTTCGTCGCTAGTAGTTCGTAGTTTATTATTGCTATGATTACAGTAACGTTAAAGAAATTAAGCTTTCTGGTGCTAAGTGATAGTTACAATATTGTTTCAATTTTCATAACAACAGTGTTAAACATTATTTATTTGAAAGAAAAAAGTATTGATAACGCTGGTTTTCCCATACTTAAATCGTAAACACCAGTGCTAAGCACAAAGTCTAAGAAGAAGTTAGTTATGATTTAAACCGCTGCGACATTATTATATAATTACATATGCGACTAGGATTAACAGATATTATAGTGTTCCACTTTGAATCCTATGTTCAGCAGTGGACTTCTTTGCGATGACGATGATGATGATGATGATAGATTTAAATTTGTAGCTTACATAAACTTGATGACAGTCGTAATTTTGCTCTTATTTTAATTTATAGGTATCAAGAACCAGCTTTCGCCGGACTACAGTTTATCGTGAAAAAAAAACATCCTATGTTTATCTAGGACATTAAAAACCAATGCAAAAGTATAGCACCAACGCTCTTGGTGCTTTATAATCTTGTTTCCACGGCAATGTCATTCGCGTTCGCGAGTAATCGACATTTTCCTGTTTTCCCGTGGCAAAATACCATACTATATTGGTCTCTATATTGTACAGTACCTATTTACTAAGTTTAATCAAAATCGGATGAGCCATTTAGGTATGAAGCTCTCCAAACAAGTAAACAGACAACGTTTTACTTTTATATATTGGTGTGGATACAACTTGAACGAGCAGCAACATAGTTTATTTATTTATTTATCAATACAATGCTTTGCTATCAATATTTATTTGACATCCTAATTAAACAAACTATCTCAGCTAGAGTATTAATATTTAGTTTAGTATTACAACATTAGTTATTTATCTGAAACTTCAGTTAGTTCTCTAAAGTTACCCAACACATACACTACAATGCTTAAATGTTTCCTCAATAGGAATATTAATAAGCTAAGAACTATATCTTAATTGCCGTTTAGAATTATTTACTCTGTAACAAAAACAATACAATGGCGGTTTAAATTCCAAACCACGTCAAGCATATGAAAAGTGGTATGAGGACTGATACCACTTTTGATATGCTAAAGCTTCAATGCAAATATGCATAATAAACATGGAACTATTACAGAGCAGAAACAAGAGGACAGATCAAATGAAATTCACACATAAATAACTAACTCATCTTGTTTGCTTGGTGACTACGGATCTATATGAGAAGAGAAGAAGAAATGGTTTGGGAGATTTCTGAAACAGGACGTTATTAATTTTGAAACTTAATAGAAATAGAAGAGTCAGACGACGAATTACATCGGGAATTGAGTAAGAATTCAAAATTACATAGAGAAACCTAATGAAAAAATTAAAGGTAATAATAGAACATGTGCAACTGCGCTTACAACCCATATACGATTCTCCTATTCATCACTTTTATTACTATTTGTAACCCCCGAACAATTGTTATAAGTTTGAGGTGTATATCCGTGTGTGTTTGTCTGTGGCATCGTAGCTCCCAAACGAATGGACCGATTTTTATGCAGTTTTTTCTGTGTGAAAGCTGATGTAATCGAAATGGTTCTTAGCTATAATGGAGGAAGGGTAAGAATCGTAGCTTCCAAACGAATGGACCGATTTTGTTGCGGTTTTTATGTTTGAAAGGTAATGTGATCGGGAAGCTTCTTAGCTATAAAGATGGGTGTATGAGGGGGAACGCGGGGGACGGGGGGGGGGGGCTATATAAATATTTAATTTTTGCTTGTTTAGAAGCTCTAAACACCATTCGTAATTCTTAAGAATATACCTTAATATTTGATATACGTATGCTTTCCCTACGCGTCTTTATGAACGGTCACGTAGACATAGTTGCGGCGCGTCTGTACATTAAACAAAATCATTTATTCTGTGGTAATAGTAACTTTGGTCTGTCAACACTCCATATCCTGACGGAGGTATTGGATAGATTTTTGGACATTAACTTATTTTACAGCTTTCGTGGACAGAGACAAAAGTTAACTAATTCATCATTATTTCAAAAACTTAGTAAAAATACATGTGTATTTTTATTTCTGCACTTTTATTATTGCTCTCCTTACAATTGTGATTTATATAGAAAGGCATATTTATATTCTAAAAATATGAGATACGAGTATGGAATTCATGCAAAAGAAGATAAACGGCCTTTGTATCCCTCGTCTATCTTGCAGGCAGCGATGAAAAAACGTTATCAAAAAAGTAAGATGCGAGTTGCTTTTTTAATTAATTCGAAATATACACGTCATTTAATTTTGTCATAAAATAGAATGAAGTATTACGATTTAATGTATTTATTAAACATTTTTGAGTCTTTTGGAAACCGCTCGGGACCAAAATGCTGGCCTTTCACTTGTCATACTTATTAAGTTATTCATTGCCTATATTTAGGACGAATAATTAGTCTCGCTGTATAGCGGGGCAACGCGGCCAGCATTCTAGTGATTTTGGACACGCTGCTACATGCAACATGGAAGACTTTTGACTTTTATTAGTTTAGTATATGTGACTTTTAGTTTTACCTATAGATGACTCGCCCCAGCTTCGTACGGGTAGTGCTCACGCCGTGGGGTTTTTTACATTTAGCAATTATATACCCGTTGTAACCTTTAATTACAACGTAATAACTAGCGTAATTCAAAATCTTTGGCAGCATCGTAACTCCAAGTAGTTAGGTAGTAGGTCGCTGGTGCTTTTTGACAGACTTATTATTTTTCGTTTCCACGGCAACATGTAATTTATAGCAAAATTGTTGATACCTTGTTATTGTCATTTACAAAGAATATATTTGTAAAATTAAATACAGCCCATATTACTCGCTGATAATGTAGCTTTCTATGGACGTAATAGTTTGTAAAATCGGTTCAATATTTTTTGATTTTATCCATTACAAACGAACAAACAAACATATATACACTCAAATATTTCTTCTTTATATTAGTATAGATTTAGAAAAGTTTGGTTATTAGTGCTGTTACACATTAAAATATCTTCTCTTTCATAAATGGTATGATTTATATGAAAATATTTAATTCAAACGCATTTAGATGTGCTTTCGAAGTATTAAATTAGGCATTCAAAATACGGATTACTGCTGTATCAATTACACTGCGGTCATGGTCATCACAAAACATTATTTTGGTCTCAAACACTGCTATTGTTTATGCTTCATTGCCCAATAACTTCTTCGTAGTAAATGAACATTTAAAACTAGAAACCCAATGATGTTTTCTTATCCACTTACGTCGTTTTTGTTCCACTTATGGTTCTATTTTCCGATACACTTAATGAAACCATCACACACATTATAACTCCGACGCAGTTGGCAAACTGTCTTTACACCGCTATAAGTATAGATTGTACCTACAAGTAAGATTTATTGGAGGAACGAGTTGTTAACTGAAGGAACAGTCGTAACTTCTCGTCGTCAGACTGTCTCATAGTCACCAGTACGTGTACACAACTTGATTGATATGGAAGAATATTCAGGCGGCCGCCGACAGGCGTGTTTGTTTTGGGCTGTACCAGTTCTGCCCTAACCTTCACGAATTGCAACATAAATCTTCAGCGGAGATGGATACTTTAATCCGCGCTGCCCTTGTAAGGCTCGTGGCTATATATTATATTAGGCTTACAAGTTTTATCTAAGTCTAACAACATTTAGTAATTTAGTAATTCGTTTCACAAAAGTTTTAACGTTGTTTCATTACCTATCTATCTTTGTTAACGAAGTTAACTTGATAATTACGACAAATTATATTATAAACAATGCCTTGAATTAAAAATATCTGTGGTTGTATTTAAAACTTTTATATGTTTGCACATATATGTGTTTTTTTTATTAAGTATGCAACAATTTCATGAAACATGAAACTGGTATTGGAAAAAAAACAAAATTATGAGTTTAGTTTTGAATAAATATGATGTTTTTTATTTCAATACGCATGACCAGAACAACTTTTTTGCTAATTGGTTCAAACTTGGTGTTGAATATTGTTATTCAAACGAAGACAAAGTACAAACACTTTTGAAATTCATTTGAAAATCGACCAGGAACCAGGCTGAACGAAGACACTCCTAGTCGTTTCTCCAATGCTTAGTTCCATGTCTTCACGAACTCATAAATTGCATCGAGAGAACGTTGGCAAGGACGTCACTTGGAATCCAACCAAAGTTAAATATACTATTCGAAATCATAAAAATCACATTAGGTAGGTGTGACAAAGCGCACTACGTTGTGTACTTTTCTATCTCAATAACTTCGTCGAAAAATTACAGCAATGTATGTGTGTTGAACGTGCGTGTGTTTTCTTAATGTTTTTTTTTTGTAAAACAGACGAAAACCACATAGCGTTAAAATTGTGTAGAAGCGTAGCATTTCGTAGAGGGAAGACTACGAAGTCTACGAAATATGCGAGACACTACGGCAAAAGTTTAGTGCGTTCGGTAAAAATCATTTACAATAAAAACAGTTCAAGTGTGATTTCCACTCGCGGATTCTAGGTTCCGAGCCATGAAACATAATATTATTGTTATTTGATACCAGCGTATTCTACGCGTTTTCGAACATTGTGCTTTAGATGGGTATGTAACATTTCTTAGGTTTTTATCGAATCAAATGTTACAAATCTATAGACAAGACTAGGTTGGTTATGGGTATCTATACTTATAACAAAGCAGTAAGTATTATAAATCTTTAAAAAGAAGTCTGGGTACTTAAAATAGGCTACTGGAGAAGATTATAACATATTTTTTAAATCAAGTCTGTTTGAATGTCTGTTTGTATGTTTTTTCGCGCAACTCGTAAAAACTACCGGGCCGATTGCAATGTGGTTTGCACTGTTGGATAGCTTAGGATTTGACTTAAAATCTGGGGTACTTGGTATGTTCATCCGATGATTAGGTGCAGAGTAATCGATACAAAACTTTATGACGGCTGAACAAATTTTCAAGAAATGTAGTATATTGTACTTTATGACACACATAAGGGCTACTTTTACATGAAAAGACGCGGTTTAAGTTGCGCGCACAGCTAGTCTAATATAAATACTTACAAGAACGAGTACAATCGAGCGGAAAGGTCATTCTCCGCAGACAATGCAAGTAACTCGGTCCCGAGGACTTTAGTGCCGTACGCTCCAAATGCAAAATACGACAACAAGAGATTGAAGGCAGCCTCGTGCCTACTTTGCTTTAGCCGGGGGATCCCGCAGCGATTTGTTTGAATTCCACCGTCCTGATGGCTACCACAAATAAGAGGATACTCACAAACGTAACTATCGTACTTATTTACATAAAAATGAGCTTGAATAAATATTATTGTGTTCGTAGAGAACATAATACGTAAATAGACTGAACTGACTGTAGTTGCTCAAGAAGTTGGTTACTTGCTTGTCGTATGAGGTGTGCTGACCTCAGTTGGTCAGGCCGCCCGACGGTCTCTGACATGTCTTAACTACTACTATTAATCAATAACAGACGGGACCGAAATCTTAACGTTCCTTCCATGGAGCGATGGAATCCGCAACAATATTATCGCGGAGCTGGGGATCGAACCCAATGTCGTTGGATTTTAAAGCGCACAAGTATAATGCTCGGCGAGCATCGCTCTTAACAAGCACATAATAAGTACTAAACTGCAACTACCAGCTGCTCCTGTTAATGCTACTAACTACTAAGACGTAGTTAGTAATCTCACACGGCTCCGCCTGCTACCAGTCAAGTGGATTGCTTATATCTCACTGCGCTATAGGAAATCTGCCAAGTCTCATCATCCAATTTTTTGTGCTGTGTTGGGCCTTTACTGGCTGATTTACACGTGTTAAGTAGTTAAGTTAAGTGTTAGATTTTACGAGTTTCTTTTTTAAACTCTTTTGTTCCCTCACGATCGACAGCGCATTCTAATCATGAATTCAGTGATTGAATCTGCCGAGTCTCAGTATCCAATTGTTCGTGCTGTGTTGGGCCTTTAATGGCTGCTTTACACGTGTTAAGTAAGTTAAGTTTAGTGTTAGATTTTACGAGTAACTTTTTTAAGCTCTTTTGTTCGCTCACGATCAACAGCGCATACTTATCATGGAATTCAGTGATTAAATCTGCCGAGTCTCAGCATCCAATTGTTCGTGCTGTGTTGGGCCTTTAATGGCTGATTTACACGTGTTAAGTAGTTAAGTTAAGTGTTACATTTTACGAGTTGATTGTTAAGCTCTTTTGTTCGTTCCCGCTCAACAGCGCATTCTAATCATGAATTCAGTGATTAAATTCGTATAAAGTGAGATTTTGGATGAAGTAAATGGATAAAATAGTAAGGGAAGCGAGTATAACTAAAAAAATGTGGGTGATAAACTGGATAAGCAGGAGAAGTGAATATGGCGCAAGTGCAACGTCAAATGATTAGCCATGCCCAACAACTTAACTGAAAAGTAGACAAAGTTATATTCTACTTGTTTACTTGCACACAAAATTTTAACTTATTATTAAATTCATTGTTTACTCGCATTAAGTCTCTAAAAATTAAGCAAAAATATAGTTAGTTTTTTTTATTATTACGTACTAGGCAATCGTTTGACCACAACCTCATCTGATAGAAGTGATGATGTGGTCAAAGGTGTAGCACGCTTGCCAAGTAGATAACTGTTCACTCTTGACTTGAACACACCTGGGTTATATTTTAGCGGAAACTCTAACGAGGGCAGAGCGCTCCTTTGCAGTTCATAGTATTGATGGAGAAGCGTAGCGTTCGTTCTTCTGAGAGGTATTTCAATCATTAAAAATATAAGTTCAAAAGCTAAAACCTAGTTCTGCATCCCGGCACCATCCTTATCAGCGCATAGCGCCTGGTCACCCACACAATTCCGCTTAATTTAATGACTATGTTTTATTCTGTGCGATTGTTAGTTGTCGACTTGGCACTTTTGTTAGTATGTAAGGTGTTTATTATTAAGTTTAGAGGAGCTCAGTCTGTACTTAGCATTCAATCAATTAATACATCAATTTAACTTCAGATTTGTACTTTTTAAAACGTCCCTTGGGTCCGTCGCAATTTGAGTGGCGCAGCCGGTAGGATATCCGTTATCCTGCTGCTGGGTTGATGCTTAAGGACCCTAAAATCGGTTGTTCGCGTCGAGTATCCTACAGTGATTTTGGGTATCCTCAAACCAAAATAATAACTCTCCCGCGACGCGTGTGCAGCGAAAACAGTTCAATCAGTGATCGGTTTGTGCACCAGACCCGAGACGAGGCGGATTGGCCCTGGACATACTCACGCAAGGAGGATATGGGATTGAGCAGTTTGTGAGTAAACCTCTTCACACCTGTTTTCATAATAACCTATCTTTTCCGTATTTTCCGACCCCAAATCGTTGGCCTAACTAATTACGTTTATCTGATTTTGTTTGATTCAAGGATGGTTATATTCGTAATTGTTAGTGTTTATTAATAAGTTGTGTTTATTGATTATCGAAATCAATTTATTGATATTAATAGTTGTTTAGTGATTGTTGAAATCAGTAGTAGCTAAAATGGTTAACGAACAAAATGAAACGATTAAGATGATTCCTAGGGAAATATTGTGTATAATTCCTATGTATGATGGAGACGAAAAACTACTGAACTGATTAATTACGAAATGTGAATATGTTATTAGAGCTTTTCAACTGGAAGGAAATACGTTACAAAATTTGTACGTATTTCATTCTGTAACGAGTAGACTTACGGGTAGAGCTGCGACTCTACTTAGTGAACATCCAAATTTAACATCATGGACTGAACTAAAACAAATTCTTACCCAACATTTTGGCGATCCCCGCTCAGAAGAGTGTATCGCGATTGAATTGGAAAGTTTGAAAATAAAACAAGGTGAATCACATATCCAGTTTTGCCATAGAATACAGATTGTTAGGAGTTCTTTAATTGCGAAAGTAAACATAAATACCGATGAAGGAATTAAAGCAGCAAAAATGATTATCTATAACAATACAGCTTTGAACGTATTTCTATATAACCTTCCCGAAAATATGATTCGTATAGTGCGATTGAAGGGTTGCTCTACCTTTGAAAATGCATTAAGCGTAGTTATCGAGGAAGTAAATTTTCTGCAACAATATAACGCAAAAAATAACAAAGCGAAACCGACCACATTGCTACAACCAAACCCACAAAATTCACTGAGATCTCTGAACGATTTTAGGACATCGTTAAGCCAAATGCCTAATCAACCAAACTTTAAGTTTGGCATTCCACAAAACCAGAACTTGCCCGGATTCAGGCCAAATTTCATCCAGCCAAATAGGTTTGCACCCCCTCAAGGTTATCGGTTCGGTGTGCAACCAAATATGCCCCAACGAAATTTTAATCAGGGGCCTACTCAACAGCTACGCCCTCCAT
This sequence comes from Alsophila aescularia, assembly GCA_946251855.1. Lineage (NCBI taxonomy): Eukaryota > Metazoa > Arthropoda > Insecta > Lepidoptera > Geometridae > Alsophila > Alsophila aescularia. Next base: position 50,201,385 of record OX276375.1, read on the forward strand.
TCCAACAAGGTGGTTTTCGATTTGGAATTCCTCAACAACAACATTTTAAATATGGTGTCCCTAACCAACAGCAGTACAACACAAATCAGTTTAAATTTGGTATTCAACACCAACAACAACAAGCACCCAAACCTATTAATGACCCCGATGTTTCAATGCGCACGGCACCTGTCAGACAAAATATGATCACCAATGACTTGTTTTATAGCGAGGAACCGTCAACTTACCAGGATTATTACTCCGACAACTATGACAATAACTATTATGAGTTAGCGCCTATTGATTATGTGGAGAACGCCCACGCTGACTATCCGGATTATACTGCAAACATTGTAAATAAGGAAATTAGTGTCCCTGAAAATTTTCAAGCACGAGCCTCGAACGAGGCGGTGAAATGATAAGTCTCAAATATTGCGATAGCATTTTAAAATTACCCCACATTGAAATTCCTGAAATTAATGCGAAGTTTCTTATTGATACAGGAAGCAGTAGATCATTTATAAGTCTTGCTAAAGCCAATGAATTTTTCACTGACTTCAAACAACACAAACCCTTTACAGTCGTTAGCACCCACGCCCAATGCATTCACGATGAGGTAATATGTATACCATTATTGAAAACGTTCAAAAGTACACTTCCACACAAATTCTTCATTTATGACGTCAACAGTAGATACGATGGACTTATAGGATCTGATCTGCTTAAGAAACTGGCAGCTAACGTAGATATGGGAAATCAGATTTTACATACACTCAACACTGATATACCCATAATATATAATCCACCCTATGAAGTTATGTTAGAACCGAGGTCCGAAACACGTATTAAAATACCCACCAATTATCAAAACGGCGATGCTATTGTGGATTTTACGGAGTTTAGTGAAGGAATACGTATGCCAACTACCCTTGTCAAATGTAGCAATTTCTTTGCTACAACAGTAATCCAGAATATCTCGAACGAAAAGGCTACGATTACTTTTACAGAACCCTTTGATGTGACAGTGTTTGAAGGTGAAGAGTGCAAGCTAAATGTAGTGATTGATATTCGCACGGTTAATGAAAATCCAATTTATATTCGACCATATCGACATCCACATTCACAGAATGAAGAAATACAGAACCAGGTAGAGAAACTCCTCAAAGATAATGTTATACAAGAATCCCACTCACCTTGGAGTGCGCCGCACAGTGGTTCCATTTTGAAAATTTGCAGACTTAGGGTCGAAAGTCGGAAATTCGATCTGTTTTTTTTATATGTGTTGGAGAATTACTTGCTTAACAATAGTTGTGGGGAGGACTTTTCTGACAAACGGATATTTACATTTTACAAGTTTTTTTTTTTTTTTTTTTTTGTATGGAAGAAATCACATTATATTTTTTCTTTTTTTCTTTAAATTTGTTTAGGTTGTGACTTTATAATATCAATAGTTCAAGTCATTGACAACCCAGAAAAAATATAACCTGTTGCAGTCACTTGCCGCCGCGCGAGTTTTAAGGCGCTAAACATAGCAACTTTTTTTCATATATTTTGCTAAGAATGCACCATCTTGCTTGCTTATTTATTATATTTGTATGATTCTACCTCAATAAAAAACCAAAAGATAACATGATTTCCCCAAAAAAAGTTCATTCAAATGTAATTCTTATTAATTGGTAGGCAAGCGACCTTGTATAACAGTAACGATATAACGATATCTCTTTGTTCAAGACAAATTATTTGTAAGAATTCATTAGGTTAAAAAAGTACCTATTTAAAAGTAAAAGTACCCTATCTACCTTTTCCAAGTACCTACTTACCGACCTATTTTATTTCCATGTTTCTAGGAAACGCTAATGATATTAGTGCGCAAACAAATGAGTCATCTATGATACTAAGCTCCCGTTGTTCACTGTGCTCTGATTGGTCGTCACATCCGCCATCGCAATCATGCTACCGACGACCAAGCATAGCGCAGTATCGCATATAGTACTTATTTTATGCGATATTGAGCTTTGATTGCTTGATGTCAACTAATTAGGTTTTACCATTTTAAAATAATGTCGGATATTACTATATTCTGCTCCTGACGCTTGAGTCGTTTGACTACAAAAGGACTAGATATTGTTATATTATTTAAAGAGTGTAAAGTAAGTGTGTGAAGGAAGTGCTATGGCTGGATTTTATACATATCTCGACCTATACCAGAAACTTCGCAGTAGTGGTGGTGACCTCAACGATTTCCAATATTTATACAATGTTATAGTTTCTGAAATACCATTCGAGATATCCCAAAAAGACCAAGCTAAAATCATGGAATTTACCCGACTTTTCATGACACGTCTACTAAAAAAATGGAACAATGCAAACAGATGTCAGAAAACTTTTCTAAACCGAGAAGTGAACCGTACGTGGTTGGAGACAAGCATCACGTGGCCAACTTGCGATTCAGTGGATTTGAAGATGATAATGGAAACTTCAATGGAACCAATGGAACTTCCAAATCCAACACAGGCAGAAAATATAATCCCATCCGTCTGCACTGCGGAAGCAGGAATATCTACTGAAGCACAAACAAGAGTGGATTTTAAAGAATTGGATGAGAAACAGAAAAAAAGACGTTCTGACCCGACTGTGACAGCAACAGATGAAGAAGAGCTACAATATATGTACACGTCAAAGTTAAAAAAAATTGGCAAACTTGCCTTAGCTAAGATTGTGGACCATCTTAGTAAGAATGCTCATGCTATAGAAGCTATGACGCAGCTTCTATTCGATAAGAAGAAACCTGCAGTAGTCAAGATTTCAGAAGATAAAACTTTAGCGCTCTGCACAACACTTGCGCTTTCTAAATGGCGATACTCGACACTTAGGACATTTTTACTGGAAGAGACTTGCGCTGCTCTCCCGTCTTATCAGAAGCTTTTAGATGCCAAAACAAGATGTTACCCATTAACCAGTAGCATACAAGTAACAGAAAAAGGAGCACGTGTCAGGTAAAATCTAATAAAACGAAAAAAAGTGTGATGCTCACTGCACTAAACTTAAAACTAATATCTTTAAAATTGTTTCAGACTCCAAGATCTTTTGGACCACACAGTACAGAGGATTCTCCTGGACTTAGGACCCATCACAAGTTATAGCAATGAAGGTCTGAAGTTAATGTGGAAATGGGGCCTTGATGGATATTCATCACAGAGCAATTACAAACAGAGATTCTCAGATCCGGAGTTTGATGATTCCTCTGTGGTGATGACCAGTATCGTCCCTCTTCGTCTGGTTGACGGCAAAGAGTTGATTATTTGGGAAAACCCAAATCCTGGTTAAACTCTTTATTGTCGGCCGGTGAAGTTCACATTTACTTCAGAAACCTCAGACTTCATAAAGTCGGAAGAATCTGATATGCAGCGAGAAATTTCTGAATTGGTGTCTACGCAGTGTGCAGATTCTGAAATAAGTCATGAATTGCATATGACCATGTTCGATGGTAAAGTAGCCAACATTGTCGCTGATGTACGTTCATCGGCAACGTGCCCCATTTGCCTTGCGAAACCAAGTGAAATGAACAATTTAGAGCTGCTAGCTACAAAACCACTGCGAGAAGATATCTACAAGTATGGAATTTCATAGCTGCACATAAAGATTCGCTGTATGGAGTGTTTGCTCCATATTTCTTACAATATGGAGTTTGAACGATGGAGTGCCAGAGGTGAAAATAAGATTTTACAAAAGGCGAACAAACATGCTACACAACAAGAATTTCGGGAACAAACTGGAGCACTCATAGATATTGTTAAGCAGGTATATATTCTACCTATTATATGACATCCCTAACTCTTTTTTTGTACCTACTTATCCTTTACATTTAATAACATTTATTTTGATTGCAGGGGTTTGGGACAACCAACGATGGAAATACCGCGAGGCGTTTCTTTCATGATTACAAAAGAACATCGAAGATCACTGGAATTAACGAAGACCTGATTTTACGCTTTGCCGTTATCTTGCAAGCTATATCCTCAGGGAAGAAGTTGATAATTAATAACTTCCGAGGTTACTGCAAAGAAACGGCAGAAATGTTTGTGCATTTGTACCCATGGTACCATATGCCAGTCAGCGTTCACAAACTTTTGATGCATGGAGCTGAAATTTGCAGTCATTTTTCAGTTCTCCCCATCGGTAAGCCATCTATTAACGGAACAAACATGATTTATGTTTGTTCCGTTAATATTAGATTCATGAATTAATTTTATTTTCAATTTTAACGTCTAATTTTGTTGCAAGATTCTTATCAGAAGAAGCATCAGAAACAAGGAATAAAGATTTCAGGAATCTGAGAGAAAAACGCAAGGAAAGTTGGTAGAGTGCAAACAAATGAAGACATTCTTCACGGACTCTTAATAAGCTCGGACCCCCATATTTCCAGAATAAGACCCAAATTGTCGAAATTTGAATGCAGTGAGTTATTTCCTGAAGCAATTCAATTACTTCAAGTTGACTCGATTGGCAATGATTTTGAAGAAGAAGAGATTGTAGTGATGGAGGCTGAAGATATTTCTGACCCATTGCTATAATCTGGATTTGTGCATAGCCACACTTATCCTAGTCCTTTTCAGGACTAAATAAAACAGTCCTTTTCAGGGCTAAAATTTTATCAATGTTTCTATATGACGACATCAAACCCAAAACCGTCATATTTTTCGTATAAAATACTTTAAATGCTGATTTATCTCCGCGATGAATTAACTTCTATATTGGAAGTCAATCATCGGTTGAGGAATGAGTGACCGTCTGATTGCACCACACCCATTTATTTTGTCTAATCCGAGCAGCAATAGGTTATGGCTTGTGTCGGTATCTTTATCTTTAAACTATGATAGACGTTGGCACAGCTGTGACGACCAATCAGAGCACAGTGAACAACGGGAGCTTAGTATCATAGATGACTCATTTATTTGCGCACTAATATCATTAGCGTTTCCTAGAAACATGGAAATAAAATAGGTCGGTAAGTAGGTACTTGGAAAAGGTAGATAGGGTACTTTTACTTTTAAATAGGTACTTTTTTAACCTAATGAATTCTTATAAATAATTTGTCTTGAACAAAGAGATATCGTTATATCGTTACTGTTATACAAGGTCGCTTGCCTACCAATTAATAAGAATTACATTTGAATGAACTTTTTTTGGGGAAATCATGTTATCTTTTGGTTTTTTATTGAGGTAGAATCATACAAATATAATAAATAAGCAAGCAAGATGGTGCATTCTTAGCAAAATATATGAAAAAAAGTTGCTATGTTTAGCGCCTTAAAACTCGCGCGGCGGCAAGTGACTGCAACAGGTTATATTTTTTCTGGGTTGTCAATGACTTGAACTATTGATATTATAAAGTCACAACCTAAACAAATTTAAAGAAAAAAAGAAAAAATATAATGTGATTCCTTCCATACAAAAAAAAAATCTTGTAAAATATCCGTTTGTCAGAAAAGTCCTCCCCACAACTATTGTTAAGCAAGTAATTCTCCAACACATATAAAAAAATCAGATCGAATTTCCGACTTTCGACCCTAAGTCTGCAAATTTTCAAAATGGAACCACTGTGCGCCGGTTCACTTGGTACCCAAAAAAATAGACGCATCAGGTGAAAAGAAATTCAGAATGGTCATTGACTACCGCCGGTTAAATTAAATCACGGTAGACGACAAATACCCCTTACCAAATATAACTGACCTTTTTGATAAATTAGGTAAATCGACATATTTCAGCACAATAGATCTCGCTTTCGGGTACCACCAAATCGAGGTCAACCCCGCGGATAAACCTAAAACTGCGTTTACAACCCAGTCAGGACACTTTGAATTCCAACGCATGCCCTTTGGTTTGAAGACCGCACCGGCTACATTTCAAAGGGCCATGGATAATGTGCTACGAGGCCTTCAGGGTTTACGCTGCCTAGTATATCTAGATGATATTATAGTATATTCATCCAGTCTACAGGATCACATTTCAAAATTACGTAAAAATTTTGATCGTCTCAGAGAAACCAATCTTAAAGTAACACTGGACAAATGCGAATTTCTCATGAAAGAAGTATTGTATTTAGGCCATACCATCACCAAAAACGGCCTTATGCCAAAGAACGATAAAGTGCAAGCGGTGCTTAATTTTCCAATACCACGAACAACCACAGAAATTAAAAGTTTCCTTGGCTTGGTTGGCTACTACAGAAAATTTATCAAAGATTTCGCCAAGGTCGCACAACCGTTAACCTCCTGCCTAAAAAAGCGAAATAAAATTAAGTTAACTCTGGGATACATAGATGCGTTTGAGAGGTGTAAGGAGCTATTAACTAACGCCCCCCTTTTACAATTTCCCGGATTTTACCCGACCATTCGTTCTCACGACCGATGCATCAAACTTTGCTCTTGGTGATGTTCTCTCACAAGGCCCAATCGGAAGTGACAAACCCTTGGCATTTGCAAGTAGGACCTTGAACGAAGCCGGGTCACGTTATAGGACAATAGAGAAGGAAATGCTAGCGATCATTTGGGCCATAAAACATTTCCGTCCCTATTTATACGGAAAGAAATTTACTATATATAAGGATCATAGGCCGTTGGCTTGGTTGAAAACGATGGAAGTTGCGTTTGTCAGAATTTGATTTTGACGTTGTATATAAAAACGGAAAGCAAAACAGTAATGCGAATGCATTATCTCGTATAAGGATTAATGCGTTGGGCGGAAAGGATAATGAGTCAATGGAAGTAAATTTGGATGAAAATGAACAAAAGCTTCAGCGACAATTGGATGAAGTTATTGAGGAATTAGTACAAATAGGTAAAAAGCAACACCAAAGTGATGCGTGTGAACGAGCAGCGTCCCCAGTTGTAACTTTATCTGATTCAAAGGAAACCATAAGCGTTATAGAACACAACGATCGACGACCCCCATATCCAATTCCGTCTGTAAACAGCAGCACCGACACGGCGCCTGAAAGGCCAAGTAATAGTACGAATACAGTTCATTCTGCATGCGACTTAGATTCAGAAGGTATACTCATCTTACAAGAGGCCATAGATACTAAGCCGAACCAAATACTCGTATTTACCTGGAACAAAAACGAAATTGGAGTTAAAAACTTATCAAGACCGAAACAAAGAATACTAGAAGTCCACCTACCTGTAGATAACCCGAATCTCATCAAACAATTCCTCCTGGAATACATAAAACCCACAGTAAAGCATTTTTTTTTTACTTTGAGAGTGAAATTCATCGCAAACAATTTTCCACGGTTACCGCATCACTTTTCAAAAAGGATTCTGTTAAAATTTATGAGTGCACCCAACCAATCATTTACATAGAGGAAGAAGATGAACAATGCCAGATTGTCGATAAGTACCACACAGGTAAAAATAGCCAATAGAGGTATTAAGGAAACGCTAGTACACCTTAAGCGTATGTTTTTCTGGAATAACATGGATCAGACAGTAGCTAGTATTATAAATGCATGTGACGTATGTAAAAAAATGAAGTATGACCGGAAACCATTAAAGCTAGAATTACAGCTATCCCAAACGCAAACAAAACCATTTCAGGAAATATTTATCGACACCTTTACAATAGAAGGAAAAATATACCTTACCATAATTGACGCTTTTAGCAAACTGGGTCAGGCCATTGAAATTAATAACAGATCCACCCCTGAGGTTGTAAGAGCGCTAATAAAATACTTCTCCATGTACGGCATCCCAAGCAGGATAAGTTCGGACCCTGGCATGGAATTTAATAATACATTAATGAAGGAAATGTTGGATTTTTATAAAGTTGACCTTCATATCGGCACACCCCATAACCCGAATTCGATAGGTTTATTCGAAAGATTCCACTCAACTATAATAGAAATATACCGAATAGCAAAATATGAACAAAAGATCACCGATGCTGCATCTGTTATGATATACGCAGTTATGTCATATAACCACACAATACATGCTACTACAGATTTGACACCATTCGAAGTTGTATTCGGGCACACAGTGTCCAATAGCACATTTACGGTTGACTTTAACAAACAGTTTACACAACAGCTCCTTAAAGAACACGTTAGAAGGACTAAACATTTATACGACTATTTGACAGATAAAATTATACAAAAAAACAATTAATGATAGAAAAAAATCGCAATAAAGGAAGGAGATTCAGTTTTCATTAAAGGAGCAAACACTAGGCGTAGCAAAGACAAACCGCGCTATCAAAAAGCTCAAGTCATTGGAGAGATTCGTAGAAATGTTGTACCAGTAATTGTTACACGTGACCGAACAACTAAAGTACCTATTAAAGACATTAAGCGTCCTTCGCAGGTTAATACTTCTGGCAATCCATGCGATCCGAAGCCAGGCCCTTCAACTGCACCCGATTGACAAGAACCCCGGGCTGTTACCCATGCGGGAAGGCCAAGCTTTTGTCAGCTACGATAAATGGACCGTTATCAAGATTTTAGATTTAAAATGAGTTTATGAGGAATTAGAATTAAATATAGACAGGTACATAACGCTTAGAAACCAAGTTCACAGCTGTATTGACAGTAAAGTTTTAGATTCAGATTTAATTAACGCGGAAGTTCAAACAGATTACATAGTGAATATAACCATAGAAAAGTACTAGTAGTTAATTCCTTCAGCAAGGGTAAAACGTGGTTTAATAAACCCTCTTGGTTCTTTGGTAAAAATGATTACAGGAAATCTGGATAGTGATGACGCCTTAATGTACGAAATTCAAAACAGGACGCTGTATCTAAGAAAATGACAATTATCACTGAAATGGTGGGTACCTTTACTAAAATAGCGAATTTTATTAGAAGCAACTTTATTCAGATTGAAGGAAGCATTCAAGAAATAGATTTGTATTTAAATGAAACAAGGACTAACCAGAAATTCAATAAAATTATTAATAATTACGGTACATTTCTTCACAATTTTCAAATTATCTACTTTAGATTAGATGAAATTGAAACTGCCATTGCTTTTAGTAAGATTAAATTATTGCATCAATCAATTGTTGATACGGATGAATTGTTACTACTGTTAATTGAAATAGAAAAAAATGGTAAATTACTGTTAATTTAGAAAATATTGTTCAAATAGAACAAAGTTTAGAACTGAAAGCTTACATCAAACAAAATCAGAAAAAAAAAATGAATATTCCACTAATTAGAGACGAAATTTATAACTATTATAAACTAATACCACTACCAATTTTAGACGATGCTAAAGGTCAAACTACCCTTATCCTACCTAAATATCCATATGTCCTTATGAAGGGGTTGAAAACAGTACCGCTCGCTCAACCATGTCCCGAAGCTGATGAAGACCATTTCCTGTGCTACGAGAATGACGTTTTGCCTCTGGTTAGAGATGACTGCGTCACTGAACTTCTACAGTTTACCACTAACATCTCGAGTTGCCATCCGATTCCTGTCATTATTAATGATGTCAAGGTCAATCCTGTACAGCCAAACCGCTGGATAATTTATACGAACACTGAAACACTACTTACATAGTACTGCGAAAATGAAATAACCCAAGAAACAGTTCGCGGGACGTATCTGTTAATTATGAATGATGATTGTGTTGTCAAAATTAAAGAAGTGACCCTGAAAAGACATCAAATTAGTGGGAAAGACATAATTTACGAAAAGCTGCCAATAATTCAATTACCAAAAATATCCAACGTACCCTATTCGCAAAGAAAACCAGTTAATCTCAACGGAATTAATCTCGCCGACGTCCAGTTCCTGAATTACTTATTGCAGAAAAGTGGAAGTGAGATTATTAGTGATAGTGAAAAATTTAAAAGTTTTTTTAAAAGTGTTAGCATAGGAAACATTGTAATTTGGTTAATTATAGCATTAGTAATTGTAATCTTAGCCCTTAAGTATATGATTCGTAAAGCATATTGTGTGAGGAAAACTCGAGATGGTCCTTCAGACAATCTCGAACTTAGGGAGGAAGGAGTTATGCATCCCGGCACCATCTTTATCAGCGCATAGCGCCCGGTCGCCCACACAATTCCGCTTAATTTAATGACTATGTTTTATTCTGTGCGATTGTTAGTTGTCGACTTGGCACTTTTGTTAGTATGTAAGGTGTTTATTATTAAGTTTAGAGGAGCTCAGTCTGTACTTAGCATTCAATCAATTAATACATAAATTTAACTTCAAATTTGTATTTTTTAAACTTCCCTTGGGTCCGTCGCAATTTGAGTACTTGACAACGGTCTTAGGCCCGTATTAATAAATCGCTCTTAGTTGAGCGATATCAACTGATACGCTCTCAAGTTGTGATCAGCATCTTAAGATCGTCGCTGATTAATAAAGACATTTCAAGAGCATCTCAGATCATGTCGCTTTCAAGAACCGCATCTCAAGATGCTACGTCATGAACCAGAACTTGAGAGCAAGATTGAATGAACTACGAATGAACGATTTATTTTCTTTATTGAAAGTTCGGGTTTTGCTCAAATAAGATATAGCGTAAGGTTAAAATTTATTACTTCGATGTAGTTGAATTAAATTAAATGTGATTACATTTAACGTAATGTTTATTTTCTACATAATTATCATAACCTTACTTTAGTTTTTTTGTAGAAAGGATGTAAGCCATAATATTTGTCTATATTTTCAAAGTTACACTATCTATTAAAGAACTTAACGCAATTCATCAATGAATGACTATAATTTATGAAAATAAAAGTTCGTTTATTGGCCATGCAGTATTTCCAGCGCGTATCCTTTGTTTACGATTTCGGATCTTTTTAGACTTCAGCGAGTCCTCGCCTGGTTCTGATATCTACCAAATCTTCGGATCTTTTCGCAATCATGCCAAATAAATTTGTTTATTCCCAGAGGAATATAAAAATATTCTTATAATGATGGTTAATATAATTATAATTATCAACTTCTGACATAATATTTTCGAAATCCTTGATTCTAGCAACTGGCAATCACACTCTCAAGTCACGAATCAGCTGCACTCAACATTCTGCATCTCAAAGCACATCGCAAGTGCGCCCTTGAGAGTCGAGATTGATTTATTATTAAACACTAACTCAGCTGATTACGGCATCTCAATCAACAGCTTAAGATGCGTTTATTAATTAGATTCGCATCTTGACATCGCTCTAAAGAGTGCTCTTGGAGTTGAGATCGGTTTATTAATACGGCCCTTAGTGTACAAAAAAGTCACAAACAAGAATAGTCAAACGTTTTAGAAATTTAGAGCCAGGGGAGTGCGCTTAACCTACTTGGTTAAATACTGATAAATTTATATCGCACTCCCACGGCCTTAATTTGAATTTTGAGCAACAGAGTTGAAATTACACTCTGAAACCATTCATAGAAATATGTACCTATTGATGTATCTGTAACGTATTAGTTCCACAGCTACTTACTCATAAAATCAAGTCGTCTCTTGAAAATTTTTCGTAGAGAAGGAAACCAACTTCATTCAATGTTTGCTGTTATTCTGCTGGTTCAATTTAAAACTCTCACGCTAAAATTTGTTAACCGTTGACAGGAAGTTAGGAATTATTATGGTTTTGTCTATGGCCGTTAGTGAAAACTACACAAATTAAAATATCTAAGAAAATAAATCCAATTTCTTGAAATTAAAATATTGTTCTACAATGTATGTTTCCACATGTGTACCTATATAGTTTTGAAATCGTCTTTAAAAGCATTTAATACCCGTTTAATGATTTCACAGAATATAACGATTTTATTTTTTAGTTCATGTATTTACGTAGAACTACGAATGTCACAAAATATAAGTTCAAAACTTAAAACCCAACTCGTAAAACTAAAACCCGTCTGGTAAAAAATAACCTGTGACACTCTTGCGATGCAGACGAATCGATTGATACCTCTCTTGTCAAAACTGAACCAAGTTTTTAGTTTGAGCTCATAACCCTTCTTTTGCTTCGCCATAGTCGGGTAAAAAAAATTGCCTATGATACTCTGTAAATGAAGACAAATCCAATTACACATAGCTTGTCAAAATTGGACCAATAGGGGCGACGCTATAGTGGAACATCCACATAACCACATACATAGATATAGTAGGCTCAGCCAATGCGACTATGCGAAAAACGCAAGCGAGTGAGCGAGGCAGTTATACAATGCTGTCTTCACCTTCAACATTGAGATTGTGCCTGAAAAATAGCAGTTTTCGCAGCGACTAGGAGATAACTTCCGAGACACATACTTTCGCTGCGACTACTGTGCATACACTTTTAAACTCATTACCCTTTCCTTGCTTCGCTGTATTCGGGTAAAAAAATAGTAGCCTACGAGTATGTCACGCGGTCAATTAAGACAAATTCCACGATATTTAATTTTAGCAGTATATCTTGCTTAATGATCCTGCAAATATTTTTTTCTTTCCCAAAAAAAATTATCATGGTCCAGACTCGAACCCGCATCATGTTGAAACTTGTAACATTTGATTTGGCAGGCGTTATCTATACAACTTGAACTTAATTATTAATTACTTTAACTTAATTCTCCTTCTTCGAAGTCGGTTAAAAACATATATAAAGTGGCCCGCTGTTGGTAAGGTATCGGAACATTTTCCCGGTCTCTAGCCGGGGTCCTAAATGCATCGCGGCGTTCGTTTCTGCTCCGCCGGAGTCAATCCAATTTGCGGTGACAGACGACTGCCCGCCACCGCCACACCGGTATTATTTGCTCTGAGTGTGAGCTTTCACCATTGACTGGATTACTTTGCTAGACGAGCAATAACTTGAAAGTTATTGATGTTATTTTGCAATAAGAAAGGTAAACACTGATGGTTACATAGATCTAGTTACAAGGGGAGGATACGGCACGCTTTAATATAACGTAAACAATAACTGGACTAGATACAACTACAGGCAAATACACCAACATAGCTACATTCCAATCGTGTCGTCGTTCTTTATGTGCATTAACAACAAAGATTGAGATACATACGCTGGAGATAATGCTAACACGTGCTACACAAAAGCCACTCCGATTATGACTAAGGCCTGGAAAGATTAATTGTGTGCGTTGCACCTAATTTATGCAGTCCACGCCCGAGGAGCTGATATCTAAAAAACATTCAAGCTAGAATATAACTGAAATGGTGCCATCTCCAGAACACAAAGTTCAAGACTAACAAAAAAGTATTTTAAAACTGAGTATTTACGCATAAGAACTAAAGTCACTTATATTTCAATTCTCAGAATTAGCAATGAGCAGGCCACATATCACGTAGTATCCATAACCGTTGAAGAAGAAAGGTTTCCGAATGTCGACCACGGACTACGGGGAGCCGTAGGATGCTGCAGCTACCAACTGGTAATTGTGGCGTTTTTAATTAACCGAATTAAAAAAAAGGAGGTTCTCAAGTTGATGTGTTAGTTTGTAATATTGTTGAAAATGCGTAATATTCATATATGTTAGTCTATATGAGTAGCTGAACAAATATACCAAACTTCGCGTATATATGTTTGTATGTATTTTGTCCACGTTTCTCTGAAACTATAAGTTTTATTGCAATCATTCTTTCAGTATCTTTGTTATATTCTTTATTGTATACATAAATCACATTAACAGTAAATACATTTTATAGAAGATGTACAAAAGCAAGCTTAACCCTAAAAAGAGATTTCTTCCAGCAAACCCTTGAGGAAAGATAACGTACAAACAAACAAGTAGGTTTCTGTCTACATGAACCTAAATCAGTAAGAAAATCGCAACAAAATATTCATACCAATATTTAGAAGTGAATCGTTTGTTTGTTTGTTTGTTTGGGGAGCTTTCACGAGATAACAGCTGGACGGATTTTGATAAAATTTGATGAAAATGTTGATTTCTTGCTGTAAGGAACCGTTGCCATAGAAACGAAAAAACAAGTCTGTCAAAAAACATCAAGAGCATTGGTGCTATACTTACTTTTGCATTGGTTTGTAATATCGTAGCAGCCTAATATTTTTTTCGCAATAAACAGTAAGTCAGCGCGGACGAAGTCGCGGGCGGGAAAGCTAGTATAATAATCAATTGTAACAGGAAGTGAATACTTATATACTATACATAACAAATATAGGTATACATATGGGTTCTTATAGATACTTACATAAATAAATACACAAAATAATAAAATAAAACAATACATACATAATATAATACTTAAACATAAATAAATACAAATTAACATGTCAAATATATCAAGTCAGATAAAAATTGTTTATTTAGAAAGAAAATGCTCTTTTATTTTCCCTTTGAAGAGTTCAATAGAAGGAATTTAAAACAAACGCTTTTTTATTTTTTATCGTAAACAACTGATAAGAAAGAAAGAATAGAAAAATGGGCTCTGTGCCAGGTGCCTACTTATTACTTTGGTCGGTTTGGGCGCAAAGAAGATCTCAAAAAAAAATTGTTTCATAAGAAACAATTTTTTTTTTTGAGATCAAGACAATTTTTTTTTGAGTAAGTTTTATTCGATTTGAAGTTGTTATTTTTATATATAGTTTTTCATAATAAGAATTCCGTTTTCCGATAATGGGAGTAATGACGGACAGACAGCGTTGCCACAGCAATAGGTTTACATTCGAATCCTCTGTGTACCGAACCTTAAAAATGACAAAATGCGGTGTCTATGGTCTGCTACAGTTAACGGCTACCACAAACTATCAAATAAAACTGTTTTTCCAGTCTGTTATATTGCCACAAATCTAATATTAACTTATTTGTTCGTATAGTCCGATTCGTTGGCTACCAGCTTCTCTCGCTACAGGTTTGTTAAGTTTTTTCGTTATGTTCGATAAGATCACGTATAATGGTAACTTTTAATGAACTATGGTTGCTGATTTGTATTGTAATTAATAATTGAATCTAAGCAATAATAGCTACAGATGATTGCTCAATTAGTTGTGTGGTCGAGGCCATGCCACAAGTCGTGGGTTTAACCGACGCCTCTAAAAATTAGCATGAGCTTTGATAATAAATCTTGGATTTTGGGCACTTATGCCTTCCAAACAGTGTTGCCTTGTGCACCGTAATTACGGTAAATGCACCGTAATCAGCACTAATTTACCACCTACCGTCGAAGCATGACAACGGTGACAAAATCTACCGTAATTTGCAGAAGTACGAATATTTGCTGAAAAAATATACTTAGGGCGTAACCTCCACAAGAATTTTTTACTAAGTTTGCTTATGTATATGAAAACAACTCATATGCTTCGAAACCATAATAAAATTAACAATGATATCTTGGCAACGTTCGTGACATTTATTTGTGAAAAGTATTTTACTGTAAACACAAAACTAACCGCATTAATTACGTTTAGAACGCATCCACAACCCTATGATAGTCGATGCTTAGAGAAATACAATGCTACCAATTTTAGTGGGTGTATTATACGTTTTAATTTCAAGTAATTTTACAAGAATTACTTTTAGTTACATTGAAAGAATGTTTAAAAATACGGTTTCCACATCGCCAAATAAAATGTGAAGCACCCAATGTATATCAACCCGCTCGTATGCACAGGCCTCACGCACGCAATTAGGTACACTATGTCACACCTTGTTATGCCGATCGGTCGCCACATCGCAGCAAGATCTTGTCCTTGTTATATAGTCGTATTAATTCTGACAAGTACTCAAGGAAAATCAGAAAATCCAGTCTTTTGTGATGAAATTGTGTATCAACCACAATACAGCACAAATTATCAACTCACGCACACATAGGCATAAAAAATAAACGAGTAAAGCATAGCATATTTACTATGCTTTACTCGTTTATTTGGCGGTGTAGCATCCATCTTATATATTTTAAGACTTCTTGTTACATTGCATTAAAATATGTTTTTTTTTATTAGCTATTTGTTATTTGTTTTCCAATAAATAGTGATTTGTGCGGTAAAATTGTTGTATTGTTAACAATTAGTACACCGTATTTTACACCGTATTTTTCCTGGTGCAGTTACCGTAATTTCTTAGAATCTACCGTATTTTTTTAATGGATTCACCGTCGAACTGATTTTTGACATGGCAACACTGCCTCCAACTACCACCAACCCGCAAGCAGACAATCTGCCGCCCAGCTTTTGCTAGTAGTCATACTATAGTGCAGTACAACAGGAATGTATTGATTTAAGTTGTGTCGTTCAGATCTGTTTGTGGCAGTTGTATATTCGTGTATAATATTTATTAATCGCAATTAATAAAATAAAAAAAAAGTATTAATGGCATTTTTTTAATGAATGTCACCTTATTTTTGCTTACTATTTTTGTTGCTTTGTAACTTTTTAGTTTTTTATTTTTATATATTTTTTTTATATTTTCTTTTACTTTTAAAGTTTTAATTGCAAGATTCCAGGACTGACAGAAATACATAGATACATACATATATAGATACATACAAGTGAAGTTAAATAAAAGCTTTTAAAATATGTAACCGCAGGAATTTAGTAAATCTATACTTATAATAAAACTGTAAGAGGTCCAATTCTGTACATTGAAGATATTTAGTATTTTTTTTGGGAGTCTGTTTTATATTCGGTACTGAGACCAAAGCTGTTTTTTTTTTCATTTTTTACTCTCTGTCTGTGTGTCCTTCTGTCTGTCTGTATCTTGGCAGCGCATCATGCCGAAACTACACAATGAATTCGAATGAAACTTGGTACGATTTGAGTTCATACTTTGAAGTAGGACATTGGCTAATTTTAATCCCGAAAAATTAAAGGTTTCCCGCAGGATATGGGTAAGTTATTTAAAAGAAAACGTATCACGCTGAAACTACTGGATGGATTTTTGATGCAACTTGGCACAGTCATAGTTTATATTATATGTGAAAATTAAGGATACATTTTAATCTGAAGAAAATAGGGTTCCTGGGTTCAAATTCTGTACATAGAAGACTGTACATAGAAGATTTGTTTTTGTTTATGTTTCGCAGTATTCTATATTGAAACCAAACCTGTTATTGTTTTCATTTTTGTCTCTCTGTCTGTATCTTGGCCTCCCATCACGCCGCTGGAACTACTGAATGAATTTAAATGAAACTTGATATGAATTGAGTTGATACTACGAGGTAGGACATAGAAAAAAAAATACATAGGAAATAGTAAAAATTAAAGTGGTTCCGCAGGATAGGGGTAGAAAGTTATTTGAAAGAACACATATCACGCTGTAACTACTGGACGGATTTTGATGCAACTTGGCACAGTCATCTATCTATACTTATAATAAAGCAATAGGTACGAAGAAGTCAAATTAAAAGAATGGTCTATGGTACCCTAAAATTAGCTACAATTTTTTTTTATATTTTAATTCGCGTCTTTCTGTCTATTTGTCTGTATTTTTGTGCATTTTGTGCTATGTGGTTTTCAATGTAGGATAGCTTAGAGTTTGACTTAAAAACTGGTGTAATTGGTATTTGACGATTAGAAGCCGAGCAATTGATAAAAATATTTTTGACTTCTGAAGAAATGTTGATCAAAAGTTGGTATATTGGTATTTTAGGTCCTGGAATAGCACATTATGGTACTTTTAATCTAATGAAAAAAGAAATTACCACGCGTGCGAAGCAGTGGGTACAGCTAGTCATAAATTAATTATGTCTTTACACATTACTTATTCAACATTAGCTTGACGCAACGGGTTAATTGCCCGTTACTAAAGCACATAATCACGTGACAAAACTTATCTAGGAAAAATAATCAATAGACATCATTCACAATTTACTTACAAATAATAAGCAACTGAAGCTTGAAGTACGAATCGTGACGGCCACTTATAAACTCTCAAGTCAAAGGCAGGGTACAAACATTCCTTTTGATCATCGAGTCATGATTTTCTCACATCTGGAACGTCATTAGCGGAATAAAGGTTTACATTATTGCCTCTTCTCTGAAATTGTATACTTGTGGCACTTGTTTTTATTAATTTTATGCCGGTGTTGTTCTACTTACAAGTACGAGCTACTTTATTGCAGATTTTTATATAAAAAATGGCGCTCTTTTTATTTAATAATATAGAAAAATTTGGATCACGGACGAGATTCAAACTCGGCTCATGTACTGTGCCTCAACGCGGCTCATGCCTTTACTAATTCAGCTACCAAGATCTATATGAGTCGTCATCCAAATCTTTCCACTAGCTTCTTTGAACCAGTCTTATGGGGACGATAACGCTAAAAATCTATTGGTAGTATTACGAACTAACCAACCAAACACGGCTACGGCTAATATTGATTAGCTTCGTGTCTAAAAGATAACGCCTCCCAAATCTTTTCTCTTTTTATTTGTTCCCAAAAATCATAAAGGACATTCGCTCCATCGCAAATGCTCAAGGATGAGCAAAAGAGTTCAGCGTTACAAAAAATATTGACTTACTTCTCACTCATAACATGAAATCCAAAAATTAAAATTAGAAGTTACGACGTTGCTTTCCTACCCCGGGAATTGAGATGCGTTCATGAATAATTTGGGCTGCCAGTTAAAAGTCTATTGGGATGTTATAAAAATAGTCTTTATTGTATTTGGAAGAAAATCGCGATGAGAAAGGCTCGCAGGCGACGCTTTGAGGGTGGACTTCAAAAGAAGTTAAAAAATTAAATCAAGTTATTTACGCTTTGCGCCAAGTCACAATGACAAATCTGCTTTTGAATTGTAAATAGGTGTGGGGTAGGAAAATTAAAATCTTTCTCTTGGAAAATTCGTAGTTAAATGCTTTGGAAAAATGAAAGTGTTTATTTTCTTAGCTTGGATTATGTACACTATTTGGAGATGAGAGGATTATAAAACTACAAGCTGTGCCCAAGGCTTCGCATACATGGTCATTTCTCTAGGTTAAAAGTAATCTACCTTAAATTGTGATATACCTTAAATACCAAAATTTGATCAAAATTCATTCAGCCGTCAAAAAGATTTTTAACGATTGCTCGGCTTCTATTCATCGGATTGAGATACAAAGTAGGATTTTAAGTCTAACCCTAAGCTATACAACAGTGAAAACAACATCGCAATCGGTTTGATGATATGTTTAACATCCATCGGTATACTGGGTGCCAAAAAGATAGAATCTTTCTTATTTAATATGAGACATTTTACATTACTTCCCGAGCCTGGAATGGGTTGAACTTTATGCACAAAAAAGTTATTAAATGAATTGACTATATCTTATGGATTGTTAAGTATTTTACCATCCACATTAATACTGCCAATGGAATCCCTAGGATAGTTAGGTTTCGAATTATTTGTTGTCTTGTAGGTTGTTTTAGATTTATTGGTAGACGTTTTGATCGAATAATTGTTGTGGGCACGCTTAGTTAACTTTATATATTTTTTAAACTATTCGGAATACTTTGTCAAACTAACCTTATTTGTAAGGTTTGGTTTATATCTATAACGCCACAACAACTGGAGTTTTTTTTACTGCATTCTTTTATTCCACGTGATATCCATTTCATTTTTTTTATTAACGTGTATAGTGGTCAATTTAAATGGAAAACAGAGGTTATAAAAGAGTTTAAAAGTGTCAATAAAAATATTATAAGCAATATTTGGGTCATTAGTTTCATATACATCTGAAAATGACAATTTTTTTAAGTAATCCTTAAATTTAGTCATATTTTCTTTGCTGCAGTCTCGCATTTTAATGTACCTAGATTTCGATCTTCGATGCAGTAATGAAAATAATATGTGCGTGGTAATAATAATCTACTAAAAATATCATTTAACAGTATTTTCATATAAAACGGCTATACTGTTTTTTTAATATATATTTATTCATTCCTTCTTAATGTGATTCATCATGAGCTCAATAATGTAGGCGGATGATGCATTCAAACGAAACAATTTCCGTTGAGATAGAGTGGAACCCAGCCTCGGAAATTCATCCATTCTGTCATCGATATGATCCTCAATATTAAGTCAATTTTGCAATTTTTACCAAAATGAATGATATGATGTAAAAAATTGTAGCTTAATTCCGCCAAAATGTTAGTCAGTCAAATGATAAATGGAAAAATAAAAATATAACATATAAAACCCCTACTAACCAACCCTTACCAAAAATGAAATTATCATAAATTAAAAGACAAGACAAAAGGAAAAAAGAAGTTTATGTATATATTATATATTTACGTACACCACACATATATATTTATAAAAAAACACAATAAAAACATATACCTCAAACCAAATCTAATGATTTGATATTTTCACATAACTTCATATTATATTTTGCTTCAAAATTGTGTGACAAATTTATGTGTGTTTCTAGTAGCATTGAAAATAATAATTTAACTAAGTCTTTCTTGTCAATATTGCCAGTTTCATATCCTCAGTTTACTACTTATAAAAGGAAGAAGCACTCAATTCAATGTTTGTTGTTTTTTTTATTTGAAATGATAGGCCGCCTATCAAAATTTAAAAAAAATGTTTTATTCAAACTTTGACATCAGAGGCCAGCCACTCCTCATAATACGACAAGCAATCCCCGTTATTTTTTGCAGGAAATAATTATTTAGCAATACACACGAGTGACGAGTTAATAATAAAAAAGTGCCACATTTGCAAGCAATAATGACGTGTCACCCGCAAGATCGTTATGATAGAAACGGTCACTTTTATGAGGGCATAAAATAAAGTAACTATTCCAACGGGAAAGCAGCCCCGCGGCATTAATAAGAAATTATAGCGACACCCCGAGTAGCAATAAACACCGCAATATGGGACATTATAATTAGTGGCTAGTAATTTGTTATAATCAAATTATGACTGTGATGAAGAAGAAATAGCTTTAGCTTTATGTCCATTAAATGAAATAGACCCGTTCCGACAAAATACCAGGACTAATGTATTATTAGAAATATTTAGATATTTTTTAAAAGCTTTTCTTTAACTTCACTTGTATCTTTCTATGTATGTATCTATAGATGTATCTATGTATATTGTCTGTCCTGGAATCTTACAATTTAAATTTCGAGCACTTCCCGACTAGCTATCCGGTTGAAATTTTCAGGGTAGCTCACAAACCAATGACAAAACAATAATAAAAAAAAACTTGAAATTGTAATATGAACAAAGGAAAAAAATACAGTATAGCTTTTTTTTAAATTTATGTTTTTAAGTTATACATGTTTTGTTTTTTGATTATGTTTTGTTATCCGGGATCTGGGATTTGTTTTAAAAAAGAAAACTTTAAATCACTAAAAATATATTATATTATTTTGAATAAAATACATATTTAATTGGATTTAGTAAAGGACGAGTACTCCGTGGAAAGGTTTTAGATCGTGTGTCTGTTTCTAATAATGAACTGCTGACTTACTTATGCAAAGGTGCTTATGAAGCACCTTTCATCTATTATCTCATACAAAAGCAAAGGTATAACCACGTTAAAAGGAAACTTACGGAAAAGTGAATTTTCGTTAAATTTATTTTCGTATCGGTATACGTGATTGAGCCACTGGTTCCATTTCTATTTCGTGATCAGGATTTTCACTATCGTTAATTATTATTTTGTTAGATTTCTTAAATAATTTTCTGAAATACTGGTCCTTTTTACGAACATATATTAATACTAGACTAAGACATAGGATACAGGATGATACACTTAAAATCTGGAAACTACTGGAACTAGGAAAACTGATATGGTTATTCCAGTTATTTGGAGGTTCTACTGAATTAAGATCCTTAAGAATCTGATCTGAAGTTGATTTTAATGTCTTTAAGTTATCTAAGTTAATATTTTGTATCTTGGACATTGGCAAACTTATTTTTCTAATATGACTTAAGCTACAGCAGCTGTTATTAAAAATATTAAAATTAGATGATATGGCAGGTACACTTATACTAGTAGAAATCTTCCTTACAGATCTAGAGTTCTTATGGTAAGCTATACATTCTAATAGAATGTTAAATGCACATGTACCATTATAGCAAGTTCAGTTATATAATTATATTTACATTCAATAGAGTTTAGCTGCTTTTGATTGTACGAATATAAAATTTTCATTATATAATTTATGCCAAATATCTACGTAGCCGTGAATGATTTGGTATTGACAACTTTCAGGTAGTGTTGTTACAGCTTTCGTTATAATTTCTATTTCACAGGATGGATTTCCAGTAACGGTATACACATTAGTCATCTCACAGAGGTAAGTTTTTTGTAGTAATAATATACTTGCAAGAATTTAGATTTTTAAGAAAGGTTCATGACGATTTATCTTTGCTTTGGGCTACATATTCCTCAGAGGGTAGGATCCATCACAAATGAGTTAGCAGATTCAGTAATGTGTGGAGTTGGCAAGGGTATGTTTTTATATAAGTTATATTTTAGGGCATTTACTAAAGGTATTTTAATTACAAAAACTAACTTATTATCAAGGTAGTAGCATATTAAGTCAGCGAGGTTTAGTAAGACATGAATATTATTTAATTCTAGGTTCACAGGGAAATCTCTTTTCTTAGAAACTATTTTAAGATTACTTAGAATATCTTAATACAATTGATTTGGCGTCAAAACAGACCGATGTAGAATATTGGCTTTAACAAACAAGATTGAATTTAGGATGTCTTCGATTTAAAATGAAATAGTCAATAAATTTGATTGTAGAATGTTTAAAATAGAATTGGAAATTATCAGTTCAGATATGTTATTTCTGTCAATAGCATAGTTCAATTTAGTATGGTTAGGGTTGATTTCGTGTAAAGATTCATTTATATTTAATATAGCCATTTGGGATACAACAATACTTTTTTTATTGCATTTGTTATGATTTTGTCGTTGTTGAACAGAGTTTAGATTGCCTTATTATAACATCTAGCATCGTCGTCATCCATTGTGCCAAATATGTGTTTAAATATAACTCCTACGCCAGCAAATCATGCTGCTCTTTTGGATATTCTATCAGATGTTATATGTGATACGGAATCAAAGTTGTGTAAAATTGCTTTGTATAATGAATCTAACGGTTCTAGCATATTTTGACATTTAGTGTAATCTACTTCTCTATTTTTTCGTCATTGAGACCGAATTGCGTTAAATACGTCATGAATGTTTTCAATATGGTTTTTATATGGGGAGACATCCATTGGAATAACGATATGAAACTGGTATTAATTGTTTTTAAGGTGCCAACGGGGTCGAAGAGTATACCAGAACTCTTAGTGATGGATTCCACAAGTTTGTTGACATCAGTTGCCAGGGCGGTACTACAATGAGTGGCGATGATTCTGTATTGAAGCCAATTTCCTTCGAAAGTATAAAGATCATCACGCCACCGCTTCCGTGGACGGCCTCGACGCCTTCGTCGGTCATTGGGTACCCAGTGTGTGGCGATCTTTGCCCATCTTTCGGGATTCATCCTGCTCACCATACCAGCTCAATCCCACTTGAGCCTTGCAGTTTTTTCTCCTACATATGCAATACCTGTCATGGAACGTAGTACGGTATTTCTGACTCGATTAATTCGTTTTATACCTAGAATGCTGCGTTCCATTGCCCTTTGTCAAACCTTGAGTTGGAGTCAAACTTCTGACATTCAGTAAGTGACCAGGTCTAGGTACCGTACGCTAGAAAGGGCAGGATACACATGTCGATGAGTTTGCGCTTCAGAGAGATCGGAAGGTCTCCCTTCATAAGCCGCTTCATAGACCAGTAGCTTTGACGACTGGTTGGTCTCGTGGCTAGAGATCCTAGGTACGAAATCGTACGGTCGCGGGTTCGAATCCTGCAAGGTGCAATCATTTGTGTGATGAGCAGAAGTGTTTGTTTCCGAGTCATGGATGTAATATTCTTATCTATGTATGTTTATCCGTTATCTAGTGCCCATAGCACAGGGTATCCTAGTTTGGGGCTAGATAATTGGTGTGGAAATGTCCCAAATATATTTAATATATTTATTTATTTAAATAATTAACATTACATAACATTAGCTCTTCCAGGCGTTATCGATACGGCGACCGATTTGTTTGTTTTGCCTGTTTTCGAAGGATGCTAACTGGCCCAGATAGACATACTCAACGACATAATTTATCACTTGCCCATCAACCTCGACCCTACGCTTTATGCTCTTGGTCATCAGCTGCGTTTTAGACCTGTTCATCATAAGTCCCACCTCAAGGCTTGCCGTGCTCAGTTCTTGGAGCATTTTCTCAACATCAGGTGCAGATGGGGCAAAAAGGACAATGTCATCTGCAAATCTTAAGTTTGTGATACGATTGTTACCGATTTCTATGCCCCTTGTTGCCCAGGAAACTGTAAGTGTCTAAAAACCTCTTCGAGGGTGCTAGTAAATAATTTGGGAGAGAGCGGATCACCATGTTTTACGCCTTTGCTTATTGGGAATGAAGGACCGGATGAATGAAGTTTGATGTCTGCTGTAGATGATTTTAATTAAGTCTATGTAAGTTTTATCAACGTTTTGTTGTTCTAATGCTGAAAATATTGCAGGGTGTTTTAAGCTATCAAAAGGTTTGGAATAATCCACAAAAGCAAGGTACAGAGGTTTATGGAACTCGTTGAATTATTCTATTATTTGGTTGAGTGTGTGGAGATGATCAGTGGTGGAGAAGTTTGGTCGAAATCCGGCTTGTTCGGGTGGTTGATGTCTGTCGAGCTTGCCTGCGATACGGTTTTGGATTACTTTAATAAAGGTTTTGTATATATGTGAGAACGAACACTCATCGACACGTGTATTTTGCCTATGGTGCTCAGACGTGGTCACTGACCGAATCTCAGAAGTCCAAACTCAAGGTTTGCCAAAGAGCAATAGAGCGAAGCGTGTTAGGAATTAAGAGGATCGACAGAATTCCGAACTCCTTAATTTGCTCAAAAACAGGAATCACTGATGTGGGGAGTAAGATTGATAGGCTAAAATGGGAGTGGGCGGGACATGTGAGCCGAATGCACCCAGATCGCTGGGCAAGAGTTGTCACGCCATGGGTGCCTGATCAGGGACGTCGTCGCCGAGGCAGACCCAGGAAGCGATGGCGTGATGACCTCGATGCCTTCCAGAAGGGATGGTCAGAGATTGCAGGGGATCGGGATGTCTGGAAGGAAATGGGGGAGACCTTTGCCCAGCAGTGGGACAACATAGGTTAAAAAAAAACAAAAAAAGATATGTGAGACTAAGCTTATTGGTCTGTAGTTTTCAATATTAGATATGTTACCTTTTTTATGTAACAGGACGAAGTTTGAGTGGCACATGTTTTTAAGCAGTTTTCCTGTTTCCAGTATGGAATTAAATAAATTTGTGAGGGGTGGCAGTAAAGACTGTGAACCTATTTTCAGAGTCTCCGTCGTGACACCATCCTCTCCAGAACTCTTGCCATATTTCATGGTTTTTAAAGCTTTGTGCATATTTCCGTTATTTTATCTCTGTTATTGTGTTTTTTTCCTTTATCATCTTGTAAGCTATTTATCCATCGTCTTCGTGTTGATATTCCCTGTTTAGCTATTCTTAATGAAGTATTTCTTTCTATGGCAACTTTTACTATATGACAGTGAAGTTTACGAATATCGTTCCTGATGCTACGCTTTACTTTTCTATCTATTGTGTTGTATTCTGCAGTGCAAATTTCAAAGTTTTGTCTAGTCTGTATTAGGTTCTGTGTTTCTCTTGATAAATTTGCTTTACTTTTCTTGTTAGATTTTATTTTCTTCATGCATTTTTTTTATTTCCGTTACAATAGTATTATACTGGTCATCGACATTTTCCATTTCTCTGATGTTTAGACTTTTAAAAGAGTTAGAAAGATCTAAATTAAATGATTTTTTTGAAGTGTGTGCTTTGAGTGGTTTGCTGTTCGTTTTGTGAATAGTTGCATGCGATGAATTTTGAGGTCAAATCTTACTTAAGCACGAATTGGTCTATGGTCAGAACTGTAATTTAATTTGTTAATGCATGAAACATCTTTGACTATTTTCATATCTGAGGTGAGAATGAAGTCTATCTCATTTTTAGTGGTACCATCTGGTGAAACTCACGTCCAGCGTCTCTGAGGCTTTTTACTGAAGAAGCTATTGGCAACTTTCATGCTCTGTCCAAAGGCAAACTGGAGTAGTCGAGTACCAAGCTTTTTGCGGTTTCCAAGACCGTAATGTCCTAGAATGTCTTCGCAATCCGTACTTTGCCTTTGCCCGACTTTAGCATTAAAGTCGCCGAGGAGGATTTTCCATTTACCGCGGCTATCATCGCAAGCTCTGATAAGAAGGTCATAATAGTCCTCGACTTCTTCATCAGAATATGCAGATGTTGGTGCATATGTCTGGATGATCGTTAGGGTCTTATTGGGAGTCACCAGAAATTTGAGGACGGCTATTCTTTCTGAATATCCAACAAACTCAATAATATTATCTTTCCACTTTTTAGCTACAAGGAAACCTACACCATGAAGTCCGCTGGTTTCACCGAAGTAGAAAAATATATTGTCATCCCGCTCTTTTGTCTGTTCGCCTTGTCTCCTCACCTCTGCTAGGCCTAATATGTCCCACCTGACGTCTTTGAGTGCATTCTCAAGCTCCACTAGACTTATCTTTCATCAAGGTGCGGACATTATATTGAGCAAATCAGTATCCTTTATAACGTGAGCCGTGGTCGTAGAACGGTTGATCGATGCCGCCCGGAGATTCTTAGCTCCCCTAACTCCAGTGCTGGGCCGGCGTCCGTCCCCACCAGCACAGACACTGGAGTCGCCGGGCACTTGGGGCCTGTCTTTTTTATTTCTATCCATGAAATAGGGGGGTTTGGACCGTAACCCGCCACGGTTGGCTTGAGTCTTAAAGGTGGTATGAAGGACCCTTACACCGTTACAAGTTTTTAATTAATAAAATTAAATTGTAAATAAAAATTAAACGATGTATATACTTATGTCTAATTATATCTACTATAATCATTTTGACTCGCAGGTTCCTCATCGAAATGATGGTGACATGACGTCGATTAATAAGAAGGGTCAATGTATTGTTACTGTTTACTTTTACAATTTTAAAGGGGCCTTTCCACAGAGAGCAAAGCGCCTTTCGAAGTCTGAGATGTTGTTTTAAGTATGTATAGTCGCCAAATTTATATTGTACTGGGCGGCTAAGCTTATCATAGTAGGTTTTTGATTTTTCTTTCGAAGCTTGAATATTTTGTTATGCCTTTTCTCTAGATTTTTGAGACGGTGGTGGTGGTGGTAGCATTTTAATGTAATCAGGGTACGTGATATCAGCGCGCAGCGCGAAGACTGAGTCAGGAATTAAAGGTTTGTGTCCGAAAACAAGTTCATATGGGTTAAACCACGTTGTAGTGTGGACGGTGCTGTTATAAGTTAAAATAGCGGTATACACGAACTTATGCCAATTGGATTGGTTCTCATCTACGTAAGATTTCTAATATTCCTTTAAAGTGGAGTGGCTTCGCTCAAGTGCTCCTTGTGTATGGGAGTGGTATGGTGAGGACCATATCTGCTTTATTTTAAAATAGACACAAGTTTTTTTAAATAGGTCAGCGTTGAAATTGGTTCCTTGATCTGTAGGTATTGATTTTGGTATGCCAAAAAGTGTTACAAAATAGACTAGACATTCACAAGATTCTTTCACTGTAGCATTTGAGATAGGATAGGCAAGAGAAAATTTCGTGGGGTCATCTTGATGGGTGAGTATGTATTTTAACTTAGACTGATTCTTTCAAATGGACGAGTGGCAGTGATCGTGATCTGTATAGGAGCTTTGTTGATTTTACGGAGAGCTTTATTAGATTGACATATTTTTTTCAAATTTTGATGTAATGGTCTTCTATTTCAGAACGCATATTTTTCCAGTAATAGCGCTCTTTGATTCTGTCATACATTTTATTAGAGCTTAGGTGTCCGGAAATAGGGATGTCGTGATTTTCTTTCAGGATCTTCGCTATTTCGGATGGAGTAGGATATATAATTGTATAGTGGTGAATATTAACGGTTATGTTAGTGTTATTGAACAAATACATGAGCATGCCGTAGACTTTCACAAACGAATTTTGTTCAAATGAATTTCTGAAATCAGATATTGCTATTTCGTTGATGTTACCATTGCGTAAGATATAATCTCTAACTGATTTTAGCGTTTTGAAAATATCAGAATAAGACCAAGTATCAAAATAGTAAACTTTCGTAAATAGGAAATAGTAAGTTTTACCCTTGACAATTTGTTTCTTAAAAGAGTGAAGTTCACGTCCACCATCGTCGATCGAGTCATCGGATGCGTAATGTCTTGAAGGTAAGGGTTTGATTCGTCGTAGTCAATAGATATAGGCATAAGTATAGTATTAGTTTTACTCTTCAGAAGGCTTTCGTTATGCTCTTTTATGTATGCGCTGTAGGTTTCATTTTAATTGGCCAAACATTTTAGGAATTCAGAGTATTCTTTACTGGAATTAGAAGGTGTTACATCAATTTGTCTGTTTGTTTCCGTTCGGAGATCTAGCGGGGAAAGGGGGTTTAGAGGAAGAATAGGGTCCGGTGGAGGGAGCGAGTCTAGAGGTGACGGAGGATTCAGTGGAGTAGTCTATGTTTGGTTCACCAAGTCACCTAGCTCGATCAAATCGTCAAGGATGCCTGGAAGAACTTCTGTCTCTTGAGTGGGATGGTTGTTGGATAACCCTGATGTAGAAGGTTGTGGATCTATCTCGTTTGGAAGGATTGGGTTAAATGGATAACGTGACAACAGCGTTGCTGTTAATTTTTCCTTTTTATACGTCACTTCATATTCAAATTCATCTAATTTGAGACTCCATCTGACCAGTTTAGATCCTGGTTATTTGCAATTAAATAACCACTTTAGAGGTCGGTTTTCAGTTACAATAGTAAATTTGTGCCCATATAGGTATGTTCTAAAGGTTTTTGTACCAAAAATGATGGCCAAACATTCCTTTTCTGTTACGCTGTAATTGCATTCAGCTTTGTTCAAGGTACGGGAAGCGTATGCTATAGGTTGGTCTTTGCCAATAGGGTCTTGCGAGAGTTGGCTAAAATGGCGTAATTAGATGCGTCGCAGGTAAGAATAAAAGTCTTTGAGAAGTCTGAATAAGTGCAGTTATTATTTTTTCTTTTAAAGTGTCAAAAGCTAGTTGCTGCTCATTTTTCCATTCAAAACGTGTTTCTTCCTTTAGTAGGCGTGTCAAGGGCTTGGTTATTTTTGAAAGATCAAGAATAAATTGCCTGTAATAGGATACAAGTCCTAAAAAGGGTTTCATGTCTCTAGGACATTTTGGAATTGGGAAGTCTTTGAAGTTTCTGACTTTATCCTGGTTAGGCTTTACGTCTAAGTCTGTAATTAAATGTCTAAGTTAGGATACTTCTTGTCTTAAGAATCCACATTAGAATTATTAGGTTGTAGTTTTAGGTTAAATTCGCGGAGTCTTCGGAAGATTTCTTCGAGGTTAGAGATATGAGAGGGAAGGTCGTTTGAATGAATTATGACGTCACCAAGGTAAACGAAACATTTGATACCATTGAGGCCTGATAGAGCAGAATTCATGAATCATTGAAAGGTAGAAGGTGAATTTTTTAAGCCAAATGGCATTCGAGAAAACTCAAAGTGTCCTTGTGGGACAGAAAAGGCAGTTTTAGGAGCATCTAGAGGGGATGTTTTAATCTGGTGAAAGCCAGACGCAAAATCTAACGTACTGAAATATTTACTTGCTCCCAGCTGATCAAAAATCTCCGCAATGTTGGGAATGGGATAAGAGTCACCTATTGTGATGTCATTCAGTTTGCGGTAGTCTATTACAATGCGCCATTTCCTTTCCCCAGAAGCATCTATCTTTTATGGGACAATCCATATAGGTGAAGACCAAAGCGAAGAAGACGGTCTGATTTTGTCATCTTCAAGCATTTTATTGATTTGCGTTTCGACTTCTGTTTTATGACATTCGGGGAATCGGTATGACTTAATGTTAATAAGCACTGCAGAAGTAGTTTTGATGTCATGTGAAATGACGTTAGTGAAGGACAACTTGTCTCCGGGAAAATTTATCTGAGTATTTCGCACATACTTCGTGTAAGGTTTGTGTTCCTTCTTGATTCAAATGAGACACGCGGAGTTGGTCAAGTAAAAATAAATTATGTTATTAAATTATTACACTAAAAAGAAATTATATTATTTTGAATAAAATACAAACAATCACTTCCCGATTAGCTATCCGGCAGAAACTTTCAGAGAGCTCACAAACCAATGATAAAGCAATAAAAAAGGGAACTTAAAAACGTACTAACTTTCATAAAAAAAGCTCGTGAAACCTTTTTTATTTTTATTTTTTAAATTATACATATTTAGTTTAGATTTAAATAGTCACACAACGATTTAATTTAACAACATATTATGATCTTTTCGCGTTTATCACACGTAGCACTCTAACGGGGAGACTGCTTAACAACTTTTATTAGTTTAGCGCACAACATTACTCAGCAGCGGTACTCTAGGAAATAGGTTAGAATGAGAGGTCGACCAAAGATAAGTGCCATTAAAAAAAAACTTTTTTTAATGAATGTCACTTTTTGTTCCTGTTTTTTCCCTTTTTTCCATTTTTAGTTGCCTTTTTACTTTTTAGGTTATTATTTTCTTTTTTACATATTTTTTTAATTGCATTTTCATATTTTGGTTTTTATTTTATTTTTTAGGTTTTTTTAATTGAATTTACACATTTTACGTATATAAGTTTTTAATTTTTATTTATTAGTCATTGGTTTGTAAGCTATTTTGAAAGTTTCAGCCGAATATGATATAAAAATAATAAATTATTTGCGTCTTAGTTCTTTATTTTAGTTTTATTGACACCTTGTTATTTTTGAGTAACCTAGCAACAAGTTTACATTCCAACACACCCCCATAAACTGGAGGTAGTTACTACTTACAAATCAAGCCTAAAACAAACTTATTAAACACATCCTTACTTAAAGGCTTGGTAAGTATATCGGCTAACATCTCAGTCGTAGGAAGATACCTAATCTTAAGTGTACCACTGTTTACAATTTCTCGTATAAAATGATGTCTAACATCAATGTGCTTAGTGCGTCTAGAATATATTGTATTCTCTGATATTTACTTTGCAGATTGATTATCGTTGTATAACGTGATCACACTCAATTGACCTAAGCATTCTTCCAAGAAATTCTTTATAAACAAAGCTTCCTTCGCGGCGTCTGAGATAGCCATATATTCAGCTTCTGCACTGGATAACGCAACAGTGCGTTGTTTACGACTTTCCCATGAAACCAAGTTCTTACCAATCTTGAAAATATATCCGGTATATGACCTCCTGTCAATAATTCACCCAGAAAAATCTGCATCCGCATACCCAGTGACATCTATTCCTGTCTTCTCGTAAGTATTTTGGTACTCCATAGTGCCTTTCAAATATCTCAAGACTCGTTTCGCAGCCTTCCAGTGTTCCTCTGAACAACAATCGTTAAATTGACTCAATACTCCAACAGCATGAGCAATATCAGGGCGAGTACACACAGCTAAATACATTAAGCATCCAATGAGATTCCTGTACTCTAGTTTATCCTTTTTCTGTTCACCCTTAGTTAGCTTTAGTCCAACTTCCATGGGTGTAGGAGCTGGCTTACATTCAGCCATTTTAAACCGCTCAAGTACCTTTTTCAAGTAACTAGATTGATCCAAAACAATCTTGTTTCCATGTTTCTCGACTCGTATACCTAAGATGTGGCGAACAGGACCAAGGTCCTTCATCACAAACTCTTTCATGAGTTCTTCTTTAATCTTCCGCTTTTCAATATTTGAATTGGTGAAAAGCATTATATCATCTACACAAAGGGCTATGAATACCATCTTTCCCCCTCTTGACTGTATGTAGACGCATGGTTCTGACGTCAGTCTATTAAATTTAAGTTTCTCGGTCAAAACAGAGTTGATTTTTTCGTTCCAAGATTTAGGCGCTTGTTTTAATCCATAAACAGCTTTTTGTAAACGATACACTTTGTTTTTGCCTTGCTTCATTTCATATCCTTCAGGGATTTCCATATAAACTTCCTCTTTCAACTCTCCATTTAAGAATGCAGTTTTGACATCCATATGATCTATTTCCATATCATATTCAGCAGCCAAAACCAGCAGCATTCGAAGCGTTGAATATCTCACAACTGGTGAAAATGTTTGTTGGTAATCGATACCAAACTTTTGAGTATATCCTTTTGCAACTAATCTTGCTTTGTATTGCAAAAGTTCATCGTTTAAACCTCTTTTCTTCTTAAATATCCACTTGCACTTAACAGGTTTTTTGTCCTTTGGCTTGTCAACAAGTGTCCAATATTTATTATCAATAAAAGATTTATACTCATCGTCCATAGCAGACTTCCATTGCTTATATTCTGGTACACTAAAAGCTTCCTGTACCGTCTTGGGTTCATTGCCATCAATTTCATTTGAAATCGCAATCATATTGAAAGCATCTTTAAATTCACTAATTGTTCTAGAATCTTCAGAATCAATGACTCCAGCATCTGGAATGTACGTCAAATCAGAAGAAAGATTTGAGTCAGAATCCTCATTTTCAGATTCAGAAATATTTCTATTAACTGTTCGTTCCTGCTGAGCACTCTGAACAGACTCATTCGATGAACAAATCGGTTCGTTCATCATCTCACATCGTGAAATGTTGATGTTGTTATTAGACACGGGTTGGGTGTAAAATGTATCTTCTAAAAACTTGACGTTTCTGGCCTTAACAACCTTGTGTGGAAATAAAGGATTTCACGAAATCCTTTCGTATCCTCACAGTAGTCCACGAAAATAAACGCTTTACTTTTTGCATCTAACTTCCTTCTATTGTTAACAACAGCATATGCTAAACAACCAAAGACTCGTAAATTATTCAAGTTTACCTTGTTTCCTGACCATTTTTCCTCAGGTGTTACTCCCATCACCGCTTTTGTAGGTGATCTGTTTTTTATATAAATTGCAGTACTCACAGCTTAAGCCCAGTATTCCTTACTTAAGCCAGCCTGCTGCAACATGCATCTCGCTGCTTCGATGATTGTTCGGTTTGCCCGTTCTGCTACTCCATTATGTTGTGGAACAGTAGTATGATGACGTATCCAATGCTCCTTCAGATAATTCTGAAACATATCATTCATATACTCAGTACCGTTGTCGCTTCTACAAAGAGAAATCTTCTTGCCAGTTTCATTCTCAACGAGAGCTTTAAATTGCTTGAACCTATCAAACACTTCCGTTTTCGACTTTATTAAATACCCGAAAGTCGTTCTCGAGTAGTCGTCAATAAACGTGAGAAGATATCGCGCACCTCCAAGAGATATGTTTGACATGGGCCCACATACATCTGTGTGTACCAAGCCTAATATCCGCGTAACTCTACTCACAGACTTTTTCGGAAAAGGAACCCTAGTTTGTTTTCCTTCAATGCAGGAAATGCATGGTGTGAAATCAGCTTTATTATAATTTATTCCTAAAGCCATACCTGATTTCAGTAGGTTCATGCTTCGTGCATTCAAATGACCTAGTCTTCGATGCCATAATTCCTGACTTTCTTCTTTCGTAATGCTTACTGGTAAACTCTTTTCGGATCCTATGATGCTCAGACCTTTTTCTACAGATTGTACATCGGACTTTGTCATCGCACCGATTAACAGTTTTTTATTGCAGTCATCGACAGTATTTAATTTATACATACCATCACAGAGACTCGCGGTCGCATCAAGCACATTTTTGTTAGAATAAATTATACAAAAATCTTTTGAAAAAACAACTCTAAAATCTAAACGTGTCAAAAATCTAACAGATATCAAATTCGTGGACAGATCTGGAAATAAGACGACGTCACTTAAAGTCATTACACCTCCTTTGTCCAAAATGAGTTTCACATCACCTCGACCAGTACTAAAAAGTTTTTCACCATTGGCGACGGTCACTTCCCAAATGGAATCAGGTACGAAGTTCGTAGGTAGGTCAGCCCTATTGCACATGTGACACGACGCTCCGGAATCGATGTACCAGGCATCTTTCTTCACATTTGAAGTCAGCGTGATCACATCGGCGTCTACTTTGCTTCGATTGTGTTGGGGGACAGCTTTCTTAGGCTTCTGGGGACAATTTTTACTTATGTGCCCAACCTTTTTACACCGAAAGCACGTTACTTCAGCCGTCTTCTTGGGCTTAGCTGCTAAGACAATCTCGTCTTGTCGTTCAGTGGCGTTGTCTCTTCTGGTGTCTTCTTGTAAGAGTTTCATTTTAACAAGATCACTGGACAACTTCACTTTGCTGTGTTCCAGCGCCATAACCAGTGGGTCATAATTGGTAGGGAGCCCACTAAGCATTATCACTGCTAGAAATTCATCATCTATCGAAGATGACATATTGCTTAGCTTGTCTGCGATATCTATAATACTTCCCAGGTAAGCCTCTATCGATGGGAACTGTTCCAACTTCGTATTAAACAGTTTCCTCAGCAGTCCAAGACGTCGACACAGTCCTTTGTCTTCAAACGCCTTCACAAGTCCGTTCCAGGCTTCATGAGCCGTAGTGGCATTGCGTACGTGATGCTGCACAGATGGACTCACGTTCAAACAGATTTTCGCTAACGCTTTTTGCTGTTTCTTTGAGTCATCTTTAGATCCTTCGGTATCAACAGTTTGAACACAGTCCCAAAGATCGTGATCTATCAGTATCATCTTCATGTTGAATTTCCAGGATGTCCAGTTGGACGATCCTTGTAATTTTTCCAACATTGTACTGCTACAAGACGCCATTTTACGCACAGCACAGCAACTAAAAATTTAGAGCTCTGGACACAGCTCTGCTGCCATGATATAAAAATTATAAATTATTTGCGTCTTAGTTCTTTATTTTAGTTTTATTGATACCTTGTTATTTTTGAGTAACCTAGCAACAAGTTTACATTCCAACAGAATAACTAGCTAATCGAGAAGTGCTCGAAATTTGAATTGCAAGATTCCAGGACAGACAAAATACATAGATACATACATACAAGTGAAGTTAAATAAATGCTTTTAAAATGAAGGTGTGATAACATTAAAGGGCTGAACGGGTGGCAAAATGAAAACTAGTGTTTGATAAAAAGAAAAGACTGAATTCGAGTTTTTAAAACATCGTCTTTTCATTCAAGATTTGTCTCGATTTTGGAGATAGCTAAAATCCGTTCCATGTCTGTGAAATTATATCTACCTAGAAATATACAGTACATTTCATATTTTGTGTCAGCAAAGTTTAGAATTTAAATTAAGACTAAATTCATTTAAGGAATAGTCTAACCAATGCGGTGGCACCGCCTGCCAGTGACAACCTACTTTAGATCCTAATACGAAATCCACCGTCAGCGTATAGTAATTAATTTAACTGTCAGCGTATAGTCGCAGTAGGATATTTAGTGGTGTCAGTTTGTAAATCAGTACCTACATACCTAAATTTAAGATGTCGATTGATAAAATATTTCTCATTTAAATCCCAAGTTGAAAAACAAAAGATTTATCATAACTGTCAGCGTAACTATAGTTGCAGTAGTTATTAGTTAGTAGTTATTAGTATATAGTTATTAGTTTGTACAACAGTACATACTCGTACTTAAATTCAAAATATTGACAAAATATTTCTAATTTTAAATCCCAAGTCAAGCCGCATGTCCAATAAAATTTCCACCCTAGTCTGTCTCACGAACACTTTAACAATTGAAAAACAAAAGATTTGCGCAAATTAGAAAATCGGCGGGAACTTGGCAATTGCTCTATACTCACTCAATATCGAATTCAATCACGAATTAACGAGATTGCAATTCTACCATAACTAAATATGAGAGTATGGGGCTTTACTGGAACGGCTTATTGAACCTATCAATGTAAATTACATAGCTTCAATATTGCTTTGCAACTTTGCATAGCTGTGCTGTCGTATTGTGTCGTGTTTTGTGCTTGGTTACAGAAGGAATATTTATGTATTCTCATTATTTCACTGCTCTTTAGTCTCATTGAAACTCAATACTGTAATGATTAAATTACTATGATTTTGTATAAGTGTACCTCTAAAGTTACCGTCGAATAAAACCAAAGAAGTAAATAATTTATTTTTAAATTCTATGTTTTATGTAGATGACTAACTAAGGCCAGGTACTGGTGCCTACTAATGCTGGTATTCATTGAGAGCACCATTAATTTATTCTAAAAAATGAAAAGAACCGCAAACTTACCTATATTAGACGCTTCAACCAACTCTATAGGGAAATTGTCTTAATGCTCTAGGTTAGCGTATACCTTTTGAACTGGGAACTGGTCAATTTTGCAAACTTTTTCAATTACTCTTCAAAGCTTAAGTAAAATAAAGAACTTGGCTGCCTACTTGATATAAGGTGAAGATACTGGCACTTTGTTAGGTTTTAAACTGACAATCTTTTCGAACGTTAAATATCACTATTATATAATGACTCAAAAAACCAAGGTTTCTAGGAACAATCTGTACTAGGGTTTTTTGCGTACTTCCACAAGGTGAGCTTAATA
Source organism: Alsophila aescularia (assembly GCA_946251855.1). Classification (NCBI taxonomy): domain Eukaryota; kingdom Metazoa; phylum Arthropoda; class Insecta; order Lepidoptera; family Geometridae; genus Alsophila; species Alsophila aescularia. Next base: position 50,237,916 of record OX276375.1, read on the forward strand.
ACTTCCTAATAACTGAAAAACCAATCAGGTGTGCTTTTTAAAATTTACTCTAAATTAGATATTACAAATTGGTGAAGCATCAATACCATACCTAATATTAAATCGCATATTATTACGATACATAATTAAGCTATAGAAAACCTTTGTACCTATAAGCTCTCGTTGATATTTTTCGGGTTCCACCCTAGGCTTAAGAGATGGCATTATGTCGCGACACAGAGATAATTTCAAATGTCGCGCTCGCCCATGATTGGCCCAGCAAAGGCTTCTTTCTCGAGAGGCTTCTTTCAAAGGCATATACGTCGATGCCGTTGTGAACTCCGGTATGGCTGGTTATTAATACTGCCCTCGGACATACAAATATAGAAAAAGCTTGATTTTCCTAAAAACTTCGTCTACAATATATATATATATACAAACACCCACCGCATATATATATATATATATATATATATATATATGCGGTGGGTGTTTGTATCGAACTGTGAACTTGCTGGAAGTGCTACGTGTTTTTTACCATTCCTGGAGCACCCTACCCCCGACGCCGCCCGTCTTGGAGACGCATTCTGCTCTGCAGTGATTCCTCTTGAAGAGTTGCAGGTGGGCCTGGATGATTGACGTGGTGAGTGGGCATAAATAATTTACTGCATTTTGAGTTACAACGTGTTTTCCATAGGAATTTCAAATGTTTTTTCTGGCACAATCAGTACGCAAGAACATCAAAGGTTTAGACTATTTACACGTCTAACCAGTAGTTTCAGGGAAAATCCCCTCCCGCTTTCCCGGTTTTCGGGAATAGATATTTTTTACCCAACTACGGTGAAGCAAAAAGAAGGGTTATGTATTTAACCGGTATGTTCATCTATTCCCTCATAACTTCTGAACTATGTACTTATCATAATTTGACAAATGAGGTATCGTTGAAAGTGTCTTGGTCGTCCGCTGGTTATGTGACGTCACATTAAATTGAACATGGTGTCCTCTAGAAAAGTAATGAATAAAAAAATGCCTTGTAAGATATCAAATGAATGGGCTTAATTAGCAAATTTCTAAAATATAATATACATATATTGTTTTTTTAAACGACATTAGTCGGGTTTTAGTTTTTGAACATATGTCTTGTGATCTATTTTCCTATATAACTTAATTCTAAGCTGATGAAAGATTGTGCAAATATCTTTAATTTTTGATGATCTTTCCAAAAATTTATACCTTTATACTTTCCACTTTCTGCAAAGCACACTTCAACATAAACTGCCGTAACTGTGTTTAATGTAAATAAAACTACACAGTCGATGACTCACTAAGGACCTAGGCTGCCCGCTATAGTTAATTAGTTTATGAAGTCAATCAAAACAATCCCTGCCTGCAGCGGTTTTAGACACTGTAATTACTAAGCTAATTAAAACAATGAAGGTTGTTGATTAAAAGTGAGCCCTCGTTTTTCCCAGTTAGGGTATAATGGGTATTTTTCCTGAGTAATAATTACCTCGGGCTTTTGTTGGTAAGGGTTGATTTGTTTCTGTTTTGTCAGGGTGTTTTATTTGTTTTCTAATCTGAGTATACATTCTGGTAAATGACCTCTGTGGGAGTGGTTTGCAGGTATTGAATTATTCATATTTAATGGATTAATCAGTATAGAAGAGTGTTAGAGTTATATTTTCCTTAGAAAGTAGTAAATTTAGATTTAAATGATTATTACTTGCGCAATTATTCATGTGCAAATATCATTTTTAACATACTCATCCATCAAACACCTTTTGTGTTCCCACTTCTGGGACACAGACCTACTGTTAGAGAGAGAGAAAGATAGGCTAAAAGTGTATCTATAACGGGGAAAATGTATGTTCGTAGAAAAAAAACGCTATAATCGACACTGACACTGGCCCAATGCGGGTTGGTGGATATAACCCATATCGAACAGTATTCTACAAACAATTTGAAATCAATAAAACAGTACAGTGATTGCAGAAATGGGACGATCCATTCAGGTGGGGTCCATTACTGACGCTGTTAGCCGTTTGAACGAGGCAGTGGTTGCTACAGGTAACAATCAGAAGTGGAACTCGTTCTACAAACACGTTCTTCGTTTTTCATATCAATAATCAGAATGAATTAATCACACCTGAATGCGCATAAGCTTTAGTCATTTTTGTGATATGCTTGATGCTTTCAAGGCTCAAGATGGTTCAAATAGAGTGTAACAATGCCAAAATCTACGTTACTCTTGTTTTTCTTAACCACACTTTTCTCTTAATCTGAAGAAAATTATATAATTTACATTAATTATATTAATAATTACATTAATTATATTAATAATTACATTAATTATATTAATAATTACATTAATTATATTAATAATTACATTAATTATATTAATAATTACATTAATTATATTAATAATTACATTAATTATATTAATAATTATTATTGATCTGGATAATTTAACGTATCCATTATTTATTAATACTTCTAAAGAACTGCAACTTCATCTCAAAATTAGCTGGACATTAGACCAGCTCGCAGACAGTACCGGAAAACAATCATTTTTTTATGTAACCTCTTGACAATGACGTTTCATAAAACGTCAAATGGACCTACGCCTTTATTCAGATTTTCGAACATAAGGTTAAAAATATCAATTCCTCTGCAATTATTCATCTATTATATGTCCATTATTTTAGATAATGACAATTGACTAATTAATGACACTAAATACCATAAACAAATTAACTTACAAGTAATTTCGCAAAAATTGGAATGCACTTTTACTCGCGGTCATATCAGACCCTTTAAAATATGTATAAATGATTCACACGGGTTTGCCTGCCTTCTAGTTTTAATAAAAGCAACGATATAAGTATTACCATTTACATTTTTTATATGTCAATTCTATTAAATACGACAATGCAGAATTACTGGCGTGCCTAATCTTGTCCATAATGCTTATCAAGCCAGATAAGTGATTTAGTAATTTCAAGAAACATATTGACAAAGTCAATTGAAATTGTTATAGCTAAAACACAAATCTATAACTATACTTTAAACCGAGGTAACTTGGATTTATATTTGGTATTTCTTGTGAAAATATAGTAATTTTTATTAATTACTACTTGAATATTGTAAGATGTTTATCTTAAATTTAAAATTAGTGAAATACTTTTTTATTTATTTACTATATTATTACTAGAACTACGCTGACTAAGGCTGCTCTACAACTTCTACAACTACTGCACTTATACGACCGCTTCACTTCCACAACAGCTGCACTTCCACTACCGCGGAACGTCTATCCGCGCGCACCTAATAAGTTTCAATCTGGGGGACAAAATCACGAGCACACACTTCCTTACTAAGGCTTTATTTATATTTTATGGATTATATGGGTAGTTCTATCTTACCTTATTTTTTCCACCCTACTGCAACTGCCTAGGTAGGTACGCCTCTTCTACTTCTATCTCAACTGCTAAGTGAAAAGAGCGGAGAGGTATTGCATGCACACCATGTATGCTTGCTGTCATAGTAATTTTTAGCGTTTAGTAAATAATTGATCCAAACGTTTCTTAAATAGAACTATATGATTTCACAAGGCCTGGCATTCTTTTACTCAATACTAGTAGAAATAAGTTCTTACAGCAACCATCTAAATATTCGAAAGTATAGAAATTAAATATGGGTAAAAAAGGGGCAACTTTTGTATACTGCCTATTACGGCATTACTGGAGCATTGGTCTTAGGAAATGATCATAAGAATAGGAATTTTTGCTTGTTTGTCGTATGAGATAGTGCTGGCCTCTGGTTTCAGAGTTTGTCAAGCCGCCGAGGGCTTCTTACATGGCTTGACAACTGATATTAATCAATAACTGCCGGGACCGACAGCTTAACGTGCCCTCCGAAGCACGGAGCGATGGAAAACCGCACATAACTTATGGGTCTAAAAGTTATGGGTGAGGAGCCTAGGATCGAACCCGGTATCGTTGGATTCTAAGTTGCACTACAGAACCGTTAGGCTACCATCGCTTTTTAGAATAGGAATAATATATATTATGACACCCAATACAAAATTAACCGTTTTCCCACTGGTGATGATGCGCTGTGTCTATCAGTCCGGCACAAACCTATTACTGAATTTATAACAGATCCGATAAAAACGTACCCATACTATAAAGTACCCGAAAATTGTTTTTTTTTTTACAGGTTTTGTAAGGTAGTGTGAAAAGCAATTATGGAAGTCCTGTCAATTTACAAGAAATATTGATTAATTTATATTGATTCAAACACTTTTTTGAGTACCAGCTGAATTTTTGTGGTCGTTTAAATATAAGGAAACGAAGGTGACATTCATTCTTCAATTATTTATCCAATATAAAATATTGCATGTATTGCCATATATAACATGGTAAGGTTTTTCAAAAGGTAGGTATACGTTTTCATTGTATATCCATATACCCTACATTTCATTTTAAATTGTATTAGATACACACATAAAAATAATGCATCATTTTTCATGTAGTGTCAAACTTATAATTCAAAGTCTATTTTTAACTATAACTCTTAGCTTGAGATTTTTATTCCGAACCAAAAATTACTACAAACTTACTTTTAAAAATAAGTTATAATCATACTTATAAAAGAAGTAGGTTCTCAATTCAACTGTATTTTACAAATAATAATTTTAGGATATACTACTCCGGAATTTCTGAATCGATGGGGATGATGATATTTTTTTATTTACTCCAGAGTGGATGTAATGTCCATCATAAATTTCACGAAAATTGGGATTTGGCCAATGATTTCATCTCTAATTAAACTAACCAATAGTCAAAATGTATGTGACGTGGCGATATCGTAGAATTAATCATTTATGATATGGCCGATAATTTCATGAAATGGTTCTATTTCATGCATGCATGCCACTGTGATTAATTAACAAAGTTAAGTTTATGTTCAAATATATAAAGTTACCTATCGCTAATTGTCAGTCGCACGTCAAATTAACTTTCCAAGAGAAACAAAACAGAGATTAAACTTTAAAACAATTCTGAATACAAAATGAATTATTCAGAATTATATCTCCTACGCAAAGGGAATGAGATCTGTTATGAATTCAAACATCAATGTTTTTGTAGCGATTTTTGCCAAAATGATCCGATAACACACCTTCTTTGTTTCGGAAAAATAAAACAAACGTTTCATCATATCTTCTCGTCGTCTATACCACAGTGCCACAAAAGTCCTCAATCAGTGCGTAATGCGAAGCCAAAACGTGGACACTCACGGTCAGACTAGTCCACAAATTAAAGGTCACTCAGCGAACTGTGGAGAGAGCAACGCTTGGAATTTCTCTAAAGGACAAAATCTAACAGAAAACCAAGGTAAAGGATGCTTGCTAAGACAAGCAAGCTAAAGTGGCATTGGGCTGGTCACATTTACCGACCAGCCATTTTTTTTTCAGTTGGAGAGAAGACCTGCAAAAAACGTGTGACAGAAACTGGATTAGGAAAGCTGAAGACTGAGCTCAGTGGCGTGCATTAGGAGAGGCCTACGTCCAACAGTGGACATGTATAGGCTGTTGATGTGATGATGATGATGATAATAATGTCACAGCCCTTTCATGATCCTAACTTCCTAACTACATATTATAAATGCGAAAGAAATGAAGCGGAAGAAAGGATAAGACGTGACGATCGAGTAATATTGTAAATAACTCATGCGACAAACGCTTGCGTGTTTTAAGGATTGCCATCGCCATCTAGTTTCATTTTGGGATACTAAAAACATCATAATGTGGCGCATCGAAAAAACAAAGATAAAAACCTCCGCAAGACTCGAAGAAATACAGTTCAGCAAAAGGCATCAAAATCCAACTAGTGTTTTTTTGCGTCAAGTAGTCACATATAGACAGACAGACAGACAGACAGACAGACAGACAGACAGATAGACAAAAATTCTAAAACGATATTTTTGGATTCTACTACTTTGATATACTCACATAAAAATGTTTTTTCGAAATTATCTGATTCCTTCATCGACCCTATTAAACTAAATAGGGTCAATGGATTCCTTCAACACCTTTCCATCATCATACGACTACACGATCGGCAATGCATCACCCTTTTATGGTTGAAATACCTCGCACAAGAACGAAGCATTTTGCTTCTTCATTTATTATAAGAACTGCAAAGGAGTGGAATGCTTTGCCCTCGTCAGTGTTTCCGGTAAAATAAAACGCAGGTGTGTTCAAGCCAAGAGTGAGTAGGTATCTACAAGGCAAGCGTGCTACACCATGGACCACATCATCGCTTTCCATCAGGTGAGATCGTGGTCAAACAATTTCCTAGTCCGTAACAAAAAAAAACTTCCAAGTACAGATTTCACTTTGGTTACAGTTTTATTATATGTATAGATTTATGCAAAAGCCTATAATATAAAATACGGTCATTTTAAAAATACCAACTATGTGTTAAAAATGCACGCACGTGAACCTCAAATTTCCGGGTCTACAGCCTATTCTGGAGTACAAATCGACAGCAGAAGGTGGGTGAGTCCCTGGCCAAGTTTTTTTAGTTTGTGGGCGACTTTTTGACAACGACAATTGCGACAATTAACTAGCCTGTTTCTGAGAAATTTTAGTAGGATAATAACGATTTTGTTTAACAATAAACAACAATCTTTGCAACCTTTACTACGTTGTAATTGACGGCCAATGCAACCAATCTCTTTTTGACCAAAAGAGCGCGAAGCGCGAGCGAAGCGTCGCCGTTTAAGTTTGGGCAAAAATGCTTTCGTATGTCCGGATCTCTGTCGGATCTCTGTTCTCCTCTGCAGGTCGCATTTCTCAACCGATCTAGACGAAACTTGGAATACAGGTTAAAGGTTTTTTTGTTTTTTTTACTCGTCTGGGATTTTTGATTGGGGGGGGGGGGTACTTCCCTCAAAAAGGGGCAAAAAGGGGCTACTGAATATCTCCGCCTTATTAGAACCGATTTCAATGGTTCTTTTTTATTTGAAAGATAAATTGGTCCCATAAAAATTTAGTGAAAATCTGATAAGGATCCTCGTCATGATGAGCAGAATATCTCCTCAAAATGCAGTAAATTTCTTACTTTTAGGTTTCTACCAGTGGAATCAGCCCTTTACCTACTAGGTAGGGATTGATGGAGCACCTTGGTGCTATAATTTAATTTGTGACTAGTTGAGACTGCAGCTGTTTGGGACCCACGTGTTTTATTCCATGTTTACGAACACGTTAGAGTGAATAAACAAATACTCAATTCAGCTGACACGTGGTGTACACATTGAAATAGCTCCAAGTGCTCACCGCGGGTGTTTGGGCCCTACCTATTTCTATTAATTTATCTTCTATACTTATTTATCTATATCTATCTATCTATACTTATAAAAAAGCAATAAGAACGAAAAAGTCAGTACAGAGAATATAATAAGAAACAAAAAGGATCTAGGATACCTTAAATCCTAAAAAGCTACTGAACAAGAATATAACATTTTTAAGATTCGTGTCTGTCTTTTTTTTTGTCTGTTTGTCTGTTTATCTGTTTGTCGGTATGTTTGTTCGCGCTTTACGTAAAAACTACTGCACAGATTGCAATGCGATTGTAATATAGCTTAGGGTTGTATAGCTTAGGGTTGTTTGTATAGCTTAGGGTTTGACTTAGCACTGTAGTACTTGGTTTCTCAATACAATGAGTAGAAGCTGAGCAATCAATAAAAACTTTTTGAAAACGGCTGAAGGAATTTTGATCACATGTTGGTACATTGGTATTTAGGTCTTGGAATAGTACATAGAGTACTTTTAACCCAGAGAAATGACCATGCGTGCGAAGCCGCGGGTACAGCAGGTAATCTATACTTATAATAAAGCAATAATAATGAAAAAGTCTGTACAATGAAGATAATTTAAAAACAAATGGTCTATGGTACTTAAAATAGGCTACTGAACAAGAATAAATCATTTTTTTAAATCGTGTTTGTCTGTTTGGTAGTTTGTCTGTATGTTTGTTCGCGCATCACCATTAAAAAACAGTTCTAGGGTACTTAAAATTAACTACTGAACAAGAATATAACATTGAAAGTAATGGTGTACTCGTATGTCTGCCTGTTTGTCAGTTTGTTTGTTCGTGCATCACGTAAAACCATACTAGAGCGATGGCTATGCAGTTTTCACCAATGGATAGTTTAGGGTTTGACTTAAAAACTGGTGCACCTATGAAATTTGTTTTATAATTGTACCATGCTGTTCTTTTGGTCGTGGAATAACATTTAGGATAATTTTATAAAAATTACCAGGCGGGCTAAGCCACGGGCACAGCTAGTCATACAATAAAGCAACTACAAGCTGGTATATTTACTCCATCTACGACTTTAGTACATATCATTATGTTACGCTAAAATGTGCATCTGACGTCATTTTGTTTGATAGTATAAACTTATTTCATAAACAGGCATGTTTGCTCGAAGCAAACTATTTTCTAGTTATAATCTAAACACTATTGTGGCTTGCAATAAACTACTTTCATCTTATCTGATCTTGTCTGCATTTTCTATCTTATCTATCTCATCTTATCATGCAGCAACTATTAATCTCTCGTGCAGAGTACCTAATCAATCAGACAACAATTAAAATTATTATAAAAATAAAAAACCCGACAAATCACACAATAAGCTGGATTAACACATAAACAAACAAACAAGTAAAATTATTATAGAAATACAAAAAACCCGAATGCATACAAAATTATTGAATACGAGCTGACCGCCCCGCAAAAATAATCACACTAATGTTATAAAGGCGAGAGATTGTATATATGTAAAGGTATGTGTGTGTATGGTTGTTACTTCTTCTCGCTTAAACGGCTGAACGGATTTGGATGAAAGGGGTTCGAACATTTGCTGGCAGATCCACCGGCCGCCATTTTCTTTTAATGTGTCTGGGCTCTGTGTGTGTAGTATACGAGTGTATGGGTAGGGGACACTTACACAAACAAAAAATGCCTCATAATATATTACCCTAAAGTGTCACGTTCTCGAAATATTTGGTGGTAAAAGTCGCCATATGAGAACAATTACAATGATTAAAACTGCAGTAATTACGTGTGTGTATACGCATTCCATTGTATGAATAGTTCCCAGTAGTAGTAAATTTTACTAATTTTTATAAGACAGTATAAATATTTGCAAGAAAAAGCCGCTTAAATTAGTTACTTAATTTACTAAATCGCATCACATGACAAAAATACGCTATTTTGTTTGTCAATGTATATACCTAGTTCTATACTATAACTGGTAACGTTAAATAATCTTTACCAGGGAACATCTATTCTAGTCTCACTGGCATTCGTTGTTCATAATTATAGTTTCTGTTCTTGCTTATGCCAGCGAAACAGTGGAAGAGAACCGTTGACATCAAACAAAAGGGTTTACCAAGGCGCAAGTTGGATTGAATACAAGCCTACTCGTATGTTTTATGTAGAAGACAAACTAATCACCGCGTGCGCGGAAGGTTATGCTATGTGGTGGTGCTATAATAATAAGCAATTATTACATAACATATGTATTATGTGTTTTCTTTTAGTTTTCACCAGTTATGTTAAAATAGCGTTTTTTTGCGATGTGGTGCGATTAAATAAATTAATCAACTAATAAAAGCGGAATAAATAGTAAAATAAAAAACTACTGAGAACTATTCATACAATTGAATGCGAATACACACGTAATTAATGCATTTTGAATCGTTATAATTGTTCTCATATGGCGACTTTTACCTCCAAATATTTCGGAAACGTGACACTTTAGGGTAATATATTACTTGTCATTTTTTGTTTGTACAAGTGTCCCCTATACATTTACTTTAACAGTGCGCGGAAACTTAGAAAAAAAAATTGCGGCCGCTGGATATGCCACAATGTTTCTATCCCCTTTAGTATGGAGGTAGCTTATACCTAAACTATCGAGTGAGGTATCAAAATTAAGGTCTATGAAATACAATTTCAAAAATATATAATTATCATAACTAAACAGTAGCAATTGTCTTATAAGCTTCTTTCAACATTTTCAATTTTAGATTATGCAAGTTAATGTAAATGCTGGCCTTTACTTTGCACAAAGACTAAGGATTGCCATACAACATGGCAAAGTTGCCAGCATTTTGGGAACGTTGCCCACTGGCAGCGGCTTGATAGACTAGTTCTAGTATTATTTAACTGCATGTTTTTTTTATTTTTCATCTTGTTTAGTGAATAAATATGTAAATGCTATAGTCTCATGTTGCAATTGCAACTATTAAAGTAAAGTAAAATGTATAAGTAAATAAGAAACATAAAATTTATATAAATACTAGCTGCGCCCCGCGGTTACACCCGCCTCCCTCAGGAACCGTGCATTTTTTCGGGATAAAAAGTATCCAGGGTATAGGCTACCTCCATTCCAAATCCGTTCACCCGTCAAAGCGTGAAGAAGTTACAAACATATACACACATACACTCCAACACACACACACACACTACCCTAAAATACATACTTTCGCCTTTAAAGCATTAGTGTGATACTCTTTTAATCACTTGTGGACTTAAAAAAAAACAATTACTATGGTAACCTAAAACAAAGTAATACTAAAACTAGTCGAACAATCCGCTACCAGTGGGCAATGTTCCCAAAATGCTGGCAGCATTGCTACGTTGTATGGCAATGCTTAGTCTTTGAGCTTAGTAAAGGCCAGCATTTTGGTCACGGGTTGCTTCGACCAGACGCCCCGATAGATATTTGTATATTTGATGAGCTTCTAGTTCCCACGGCCCTAGTGTCTCTACCCCAAAAGGCTCTAATATATATCCGCTGTCGAGGGTACTATATTTGCGCCTTTTGAGGCTCTCAACTGATTCAGCCGCCCTCCAGCGTTATTTTGAGTTCCTTGAAGATGAGACGGCGAAAGGGTGTCTACACAATTAGTAACGTCCCACACCAAAGGCCATCCCATCTTCCATGCAATAAGAGTCATTCCATCAGGTCTTTTACCATCGTCGCGTATGAGCCCATTAGGTTCTAAAATAGTAGCACAGTTGGCGGTGGTAAAAGCCCGACGGGTGATATTATTAAGGCTGGAGTGGCGAGAAATTCTTCTTGCGCTTCTGCAACAAGATAAGCTATGGTGACTAAGCCGGTCAACAGCAGAGCCACACTGGCAGCGGTGAGGAGCACAGCTCGATGCTCCCAAGCGGAGTAACGCTGCAATGCGAAAAGCTGACGAATTCATCAAAGTTCCAGTGTTTGGCGATGGGAGAGCCTGTAGCCACAAACCCGACAAGGAGACTGGCACACCCACGGCAAGGAGACGGGCTCAATTTATGGAGCTTATGTTCATGTTAATTAGACGTTTCCGTACTAGCTTGCAGAGCGGTCAGTCCCATAGCTTCTGCGATGAGAGGATTTTGGGGAATATCTAGTAGTCATAGTTTGGGCAGGCTAGTTTTGTAGTTACATTTAGAGTACTCTGGACCGAGGACAAGAACGCGGGGAGAGCCACACCAGAAATTGATCTGATGCCCAGACCCCCCAATCGCACTGGCAGTGAAAAGTTTAAGTTTAAAATCGTAGCCAAAGTGTTTCTTACGATGTTGTCTAAACTCTTAAGGAGCTCTGTGTGCTTCCAGAGTTGACAACATTGTATCTTTGTAAATTTTGGAACAAAAAGACCAAATCGGATTATGGTAAAAGCCATATGGAAATTAATTTTCTTTTTTTTTCTTTAAAGAATTGGGGAAGGGTTCGTCGCGAATCGGGGAACCCAATAAACGAAGCGAATATTTGTCAATGACTGTTATGTTGGGGGCCAAACATTTGTTTTTTTTAATTACTAATTCTTTTGCGGGGTGGGGTATGCGTCCGAAACAAAAAGTTCACATTTGGAGAAACTTATTTCAAGACCAATGGTGCGAAACTCGCCGATTAATACGGAAAGATCGTCAAAGACTGTATTTACGTCACCAACCAAAGTCACACCATCCAAGTACCAAACGTTAAGCTTGGATTTAAGAAGTTGGACGATGGGGTGGATGGCTAGGCTAAATACAGCGGGGCCGAGAGGATCGCCTTGCTGGCTATTGTTATTATTTTTGCGGGCGATCAGCCTATATTCAATAATTTGGTTCGCAGTCGGGTTTTTTGTATTTTTATAATAATTTGACTTGTTCTTCCATTAGATTTGTTTCTGTTTATATTTTATTACTATAGTGCAGCTACTTATCAACTACACTATTGAAACCTCGCTGAGTGAATAATGTACTACTATCTGTAAAATGTAACTAGATGAGTCAAATTTCCGCTGCATCTCTATTTTGTTAAATAACTAACAGCAATCTTAACATTTTCTCACGCAATACTTATTATTTAACATAAAATTAAAACTTATTTGACAAAAATGTCCGCAGCTACCAAAACTCCTTATTTTAAAAGGTTTTTAATCTATTCAAAGATAATTTAGAGGGCCGTTAGTGTCAAAGCTTTGCCTTTACTCTTTTCAAGTCTTTTATTCAGACGTCGAAAATGTTTTACGGATTTTTTATAGAACCACAATTTGTTCGCAATGAGATTTTCAGTTAAATTTCATAAATAAAAACATTGCAAATAGTGTATGCCATACCCAATTTACTATTTGTTACTTCCAATAAAACAACAAAACAAAACGCAATCCCAAATTCAGCATAAAATGCAAACAAACACTGCCCTATGGGGCGCTATAAAGGCTCTATAATTTGATATAGATAAAAATGAGTTGGTGACACGGTGACTATGTCAGGTCTTCTCGACCACATACCACAAACCAAATACCACAGAGCTTAAAGTGCTCAGTACGAGCAGTAACTGTGGTTACACCGTACAAAAACCGGTTTAAGCACGCACCCTTCCTTTGAGCCTTCTAAAAACGAAATTTTTGAACGCATGCTTTCTACCAGTTATAACCTAAGATCCTAAACGTGGACACTCCCAGTGAGGCTGGTCCACAAATCTAAAGTCGCTCAGCTCAGCAAGTCAGTATGCTCGGAGTTTCTCTAAAGAACAGAATCAAAAATGAAGTGATACAGCTCAAAGAATTAGCAATGAAGTGGCAATGAGCTGGTCATATAAATCAAAGAAATGACAACCGTTGGGATAAATGAGTTCTAGAGTGAACCGCCCGGCCAATTGGAGTAACGACTTACGAAAGGCGGCTGGCAGCCACTGGACGAGGTCAGCTGAGGCTTTCACAAAGAGAGGCCAACGTCCAGCATTGGACGAATACGGGCTGATGATGAGTGACACATTATATTTACATGTGTTTACGATCCACGCTACTTCTTATTAATGTAAAATAATTAAAAAACTGCACTGATGAAACGTCCGGGACTAAGGGTTTTTATTTTAATTTTTAAATGCATGTGCCGCGACGAGTCGCGAACGAAGTACAATGAAAAGTAGGCAGTAAAAAAGAGCAAGGCTTTTATTAAATTACTAATAAACGAACACAACTAGAAGCACTTATTCAACTCTTCGTCAGGGTATACTCGCGAATACTCTTAATTGCACAGAAGTAATTGAAAACCATCACAACATCGTAAAAGGGCCAAGAATTCGTACTGACTCTCAAAAAAAAACTGGGCCTACAGTGTTGACACAGTTAACGAGGCTACCGGTCGCTAAATAATAACGATAACGATTGTTTAGTTAACGTCAAATGCAAGTCTCTACAACCGTGGCACAGAATACCTAATAATGCTCCGGTATCGAGCATAGCCGGTATGGCCCTGAGAGTGATGCAAGCAAGGGGATGAAGTTGCGCCGTGTATTGTATGCAATCCCCTAAAAATAATCCTGTAAACACGCATTACGAAATTAACGTGTCCTTCAGAGAAACTCCAAGCATAGCTTAGCTTAGCTTTTAATAGACGTTAGTGTACTTAAAACTTTGCGGGCTGTCAATAATGAACGCAAAGTTATTTGCATACATTAAGAGAGATCGTTAAGTTTGCAAAAGATATCGTTATGATATCGAAAACTATCGATATCTTTGATGGTGGCTGCAGTCTCGACAAAGATAGCTATGCCTTCTAAGCAATATGCATGTATGCCTTCTTCAAGCTCTCTATAGCTCAACCAACACGAATCACAACAGTACCGCAATAGGTACCAATGACAATGGTTAGCTTTCCACAGTTAATGACAGAAACTATAGAGTCATTATGCGACCGATTTCGGTTGTAAAGCTATTGCTATGTCAAGAATGTAGCCCCAGAGCGTTAATTTAAATTCGATGTTAAAATAAAATAAAATGTGAATAGATAATAAGTTTTTAACGTACGCTCTGCATTATGCTAGAGTTTGAGCGCACACCAGTCTCTTGTGATTTCTCCTCTGCTGTATGCTATACAAGTATTCAAAACCTATGAGCCTCTTGGGTAAAATAAAAATGTTCACTGTACAACATTTGAATTGAATAAAAGTATAATACAATTTAAATAATTTTGTTGAGAAACTCGAGTACTGCACGGATACACAAGGCACATATAGGACCACAGCAGCATCTGCAACGGAACATTTATTTCTCGCAGCTATTAGTGACTTGACCACGCGAGAACAAATGTGCCCGAGCCCCAGTTCGTTCGCGGTGTTGGAGCCGAATATTTATTTCAAAAGTTTCTAGAGATGTTAACCGGAACCGTCCGAAATTCAGGATATCGGATTGTAAATCAGGAGGGACACGACTGGAGTCGGGCGCAAGTTGGCAGTTGGCAGGACACGGGCGAACAGCGGTCATGTCGCCAGCTTGGTGCATCTAGAGATGAATCCAAAACACCTATTCAACGATGCTACTTAAACTTTAAAATGGACGATTAAAAACTCTAATCAAAATTATACAAAGATAAAATGAGGACGATTATTATAATGTTCAACTTTGGTACAAACATCGTGCAGTCTTGCTTGCTTTTGTTGCCTTTTATTTGCTGGTTTTATTTGATGGATACGGTTCCTTACTTCAAGTACCCTTATGCTGCAAGTAACACTCATGCCAAAATGCACCTTGCCTTTCGGGTCCCTCGCAATCGCAAAGCGTAGGCAGTACCTATCAACTCATGTTGAAACTTGTTCCAATCCTAACATCATAATTTAAAACAAGCAGTATTATTCTAGATGGACACAATTAAACATACACATACCAATTTATATTAAAATCAGTAACCCTCATCCCTAAATGCATCGCACAGCCGCGGGCTCCTCGCCAGATACATGTATGTGGAGCGTGCGACACAGGTAGGACTTGTCTCGAAGCCTGCACCGATATTGGCTGCAATTCTTACTGCATAAGCAGAATAAATATCAACAAGGGTATTTTTGAATTGCAGTTGTGTAGAAAATATACCTACTGAAATAACTTCAGTAAGTTGTCCTTAGGGTTCAGGCGCATGCCTTCCCCTATACTCGTAACTTGGGAAAGGATTTGCGCCAGATATATAGAACATTTGGGATTTCTTGTTAGATTACTTACCCTAAAAACTTCAACTTTCTTGTCTCGTAACAGGAATCCAACCAGTATCAACTGTGTTAGAGCCGAACTGCGCAATAACTAAACGATAGTGTTTTTTACGTTTCAATCTTTGAGATGATGTATACATATACGTTCCTTTAGGTTAACATTGCATTAATCTGTGCCGGATTGACTGTAGTGTCTTAAAATGTTTACGTGAAAACTTTATATTATTGTTGTATTGTGCAAAATGCTGCGCTCTTCCTTTTGTATCAGGTTTAAAGTTTCTGAAAGATGCAATGATTTTTCAAGAAAAAACATTTCTAATTCAATATCTGGCATTTGGCATTGGTCTAATCACATGGAGTGTATTTGTCCTGGGTCCTGATCGTATAATATTTTTATGTGATGTCGAGTAGAAAAAATATTTCTTCTTATTAGCCAAAACATCGACGGAATGTTTCGGAATATAAGGGCATGATAAATGATTAGAGCCAGCAATTACATTTTCATCGTAACAAGAGCTCATAAAAAATACTTATTAAGTAGCACTTGCATCCAGAATAACGTAAGTGAGAAACGCAAAAGATGACAAAGAAACGCGAGCTAATGAAATATGCAGGCGTGCGCAACACAAATTGCGCTAACTTGGGAACGAAAAGCAGAACTTGAGCGTCTCGCGGAGGCCAAGCGCGAGTCAAGTGTGGCGGCCGCTTCGTAAATAGGACGGACGCCGGCGACGCGACTCTAACTCGCTGCTCATAACAATATTGTTGCGGCCAAACATGAAACTTGTGACGAATTCTTGAGTGCGGTTCAGAATAAAGTAGACTTTGTTGGCGAGACGCCCGGGTTTAGGAAAAGATATGGTTTAGGCACAGAATAAATAGGTTTAGGCTAAATAAATGCATGGTGGACGCTATGGGTGATTAAAATGTTGTAAGTAGCAGTAAAAGTTGTGTTCTTTTTCAATACAATTCTTTCTGATATCTGTTTGTAATAGGGTGCTATTCGAATTCTACACGGTGAGGTTTTCGTTAATAACACGGTATATGAACACTCTAGTTGGTACTTATAACAAGACACAGTTTAAAAAAATAAAACCTGGCTACTGTCGGGTAATAAATAGCCTATGACACTTTTACGATGAAGTCGAATCGATTGATACCACGCTTGTCAAAATCGGACTAAGCTTTTGGTTTGAACACCGCCGCCTTTTTTTTTTACTTCGCCGTAGAAGGGGAAAAAATATAGCCTATGACACTATACTTGAAATCTAATCGATTGATACCTCGCGGACCAATAGGGGTGACGGCGACGCTATGGTGGAACACCCACATACATACATACATAGACTGTTAAACTCATTATCCTTTACTTGCTGTACTCTGGTAAAAAGACAAACTTTTTCAATTTCCACCGCACGCCATGTCCCAGTTTTTTGGAGGCTACGGTGGGCAATAACAACGGTGGCGTCGACTTGAGATGAGACACTTTTATTGGAGTCCATTCGCCCAGGATTCAGGGGCTGTTATCCACCATTTAAACGCATCCTATGGCGTCGACGCAATGTTTCCAGATATTTAAAATTACATCACATTTCATGCATTACGAGTTACGAGTAGCACATGTACCTTACTGCAGCGAAATGTACTAGAAAGTGTTTATACTTACATTGCTCTTATTTTCATGCAGTTAGTAAACTTATTTTAGACAAGAGTTATTGGTGCATGCATCTTTTATGCGGCAAGCAAGCGATTCGGTAAGCAAGTTTGTTTTTTGTCTTTGCGGCATTTTAGACAATGCTAAGTGAAAGAGTCTAAGAAAAAGCATATCAAAATTAAGTAGTTCTGTAGTGGTAAGCTAGTATTTAATTCAAAGGACTTAACACAAGACTCCGCCTGAGGAAGTACTACATATTTGCAAGGTATTCAACCGCCAAGCAGTATAGTGTTTAAGCATTTCTGTTTTGCGGTTTGAAAGGCAATTTTTCCAGAGAAATTACTTGGCAATTAGACTTAAAAAACAATGTCTCAAGGTCAGATTGTTCAACCAAAGTATGGGTCGTCACAGAACATAATGTTATGTTCTATATATGTATGGGTCGCACTGCAACAGTTATGGGTAGACGTGACACTTACCATCAGGCAAGCAACCTGCTCGTCACGTCACTCACTGAAAAAAAACTAGGTATAACCTAAAATGTCTGCATACTTTTAGAATTATTTCCGTTCTAAACCATCCATTTACAAACATTAAAGTAGGTCTCTGCATCTTTACCTACTTTCTTTCTCTCTCGACTCCTATCTTAATGTAAGAAATTGAATTCTCGCCGCTTTTCAAGGTAATATTTAGCAATTTTTAGGGAACGCCGATTATTAGAACCGCGAGATTAAAGCCACGGACGCCGGGCGCCGAGAAATAAATAGCTAAGGAAATATCTACGGGAATAATTTGCGGGATTCTCACGACACCGACGACACCTTTTTAATGACAGGCTCTTCACTTAAAAGAATTCTCGTTTCCCGTATTTAAATTAATTAAAGTTTACCACAGACTATTGTAGATCATAAAAAAATACATTTTAACTTTTCTTCACTCTGAAAGCTCAACCTCAACTCGTCTTCTTTACTAGATTGTTTGCAATATTTCTACTAAAATATTTATCTCTGGAAATGTTTAGCTGGTGTAAATAGGTAAAGGATCATCTATCTATCTGTTTAACTGTGTGCCAAGAGCCTCAAAAGTAAACTTTAATTAAAGCGAGAATTATCACAAACTTGCTTTACTTTGTTTTAACATATAGTGTGCGTCTCTTCATATAAGTAAACTATAAAATTACTCTAATATTCATTACAGTGCATTTCACCGATGCATCCTCCTCCACACAGGTACATTCCAAGGCGCTAACCAAGCGTCACACTGGCATTGTGACGTCATCCGCCCCTCGAGAGATCTCGCCGCTGCCGAGCCCCTCATTGTGCCCGCTCCAGTTTTTAATCTGGAGACGTCGAATAAACACACAATACCCAGATACATCTTGCTTCTTATTTGTTCCCTTTTTAATCAACAAATAGTCAAATACAAAGGTCACAAGTACCCTACTATCGATATTCCATTACTATTCGGGCGAAAGTAACAAATGATACGGGGCAAGAAGAAAAAGCACACGTCCAATATTAGCAGTGTTATATTAATCTAAAGGCCTCGCCGCGTGGCTCGTCGACAACATCTTCTGGTGTAGGATTGTCTGCGACGGGAGGATAAATCATAGTTATATTACCGAGTCGTTGTGTGGCGGCCCATAATATATCAAGAGGCATAAAGGAGCAGGCTCGCGGACGTCGCTGTGCTGGAGTTTCCACCTTGCCGCCTCGCCCGCGTAATGGGAATGCGCCGCACAGAATTGAGATGAATTCGTACCGAACGTGAGCGCTGAGATCGAACCACGCTACTCTTGCATTGTGAGAAACAGCCTCGCAACAAACCATTCAGCGTTGGCAAAAGAGTTGTATCTGTGAATAATATGTCAGGGGAAACTCCGATGAGACAAAGTTTTTTTCAAAACCGTCTGATGTGAGCGAGCGCTTTGTATTAGCAACAAAGCACATGGCCTCGTTGCTGGCGCTTTTAGGCGGGTAGTTATAGTACCGCCACAAATGCGAATTTACGCTTTGCTTTTCGAAAAATTAAAAGCGACATTTTCAATGCAATTGCGAGCGTTCTTTCCGCAGTCGGCGCGGTAATGGCAGGTAATGGCCACTCCAAAACGAAAATGCGCGGTTTTTTTGTGGCCGACGCTTACGTAAACACTTATTTTGGATCTAGTATTCACGTTTACTTTCAGCCCAATTCAGTCCAAATAAAACAATTAGGTATATACTTATTATGTTATAAGGTGCCTACAGGTCGGTATATTCAATCATATTTTTTTTACTTCATGAAGTTACATGAATTACTATAAAGGGAATTAGAATTTTAATGTTTTGCCTTGAGCCTTTTATCTGGTGAAATTATAGACTGAATACACAATTCGAAATACTTCACACGATAGAAAAAAAGGGATTGGTAACTTGAACATTTAATCAGCGACTTTAAACAATAAATAACTTTCACTTTTACTCGGAAAATAGGTCTGAAGTTGCCTTACGAGCGGGTTTAAAGCAATAATTTTCAGCACTAGGGAGAATTGTTTTCAACTGACAGCTGTCAAAGTATAAAAAGAACTAGTTCTATTTTCACATTTCTATAGAACCATGTTCCAACTTTCTATACAGCCACTCAACAGCGTGACGTAAAATTAAAATAACATAAAGTGAAGTATTAATTTAATTAGACTTTATTATAATTTACTTTCAACTATTAGATTTAGATTTGGGCAAAATATTTATCGTTTTTTCAATGATGAAAATGAAAAATAATGGCTGAATAGCCATCACTAAATATTGGTGGCTGGCCACAGACATAAACAAAACAAAATAGGCGAGAAAGCAGCAATCCGATCAACAGTTGTTTTTCCGAGTTGTAGAGTTTTGTTTATACTTTCGTATAGCAGAGATTTGTATTAACATAATGAGTTAACCCCCATTCCTATAGAAATGAAACGAGTCGTTTTTCTAACGTCTCGTTACTTTTTGATGTTTTTTGTATGGCGTTTATGTCAAAAGCTTACGGTAAGTAAGCGAAAACGTTTCTTGTTAAGATATAGGAACCGGCCATTAATCTGATTCAGATATGGATTTAACACCTGATTTCTTAAGAGAAGTAGTGGTGGAAAACCTTTTACCACCTAAATCAAAACAAAGATACCTAAAATTGTGCGACGATTTTATGAAATGGCGCGCTGATAAAATAGTGAAATCTTTATCAGAAAACGTTTTGCTAATATATTTCAACGAATTATCAAAGGTTTACAAATTTTCAACATTATGGAGCGTGTATACTTTGTTAAAGACAACATTAAGTACTAAACACAATGTACATTTAGAGGATTTCGAGAGTCTAACATCGTTTTTCAAAAGGCAATCTGATGGATTAAAATCGAAAAAATTCAAAGTTTTTACTTCTCAAGAGGCAAAAACCTTCTTAAACCAAGCGCTTGATGAAATATACCTAGTAATGAAGGTAAGCAAATAAATTTTTTGTTATTCGCATTATTTCGAAATTTGTATCGAATTGTTACTTTCTAAAATTTATACACCAAATAAGTAGATATATAAAAGTAGAATAAGTGGTGCTTGCAGAAGTATCGAACTAGTAAATATGAAGGTTAATAAAAAAAAGTTAAAAAAGAATTTCTAAATATAACAGAAAAAATCTCTTCTGATCATTCAGATTCTGGTGCCGATTCAACTGTCATTAAAAGGCATGGAGGTTGGAAGTCGAGTAAAGTAGCTGAAGGCTACATAGAAGAGTCAGTGGTAAACAAAACTAAGATATCACACAGAATAACAGAAATTATAAATCTGTATTCCACTGACTCTCCACAATTGAGCACTTCAAAAGATTATCCGGTGAATTCCAAAAATATAGCTGTAACAGCTGAAGAAAATAGACAAATATCTATGTCCCCAATGTTCACCCAAGAAACCCTATCTACTGTAGAAACTGAAGTTTCCCAGAAAATATGTAATATCAACATACCCGGAAAAAACCTTTCACTAACTATAACTAATTGCTTCATCAGAAAACTTAGTCCTCCTTACCCCAGTACACACTACTTCTTTCTATGACTCCTCGTTTACTGTCCAATCTGTGCGCCTCTGGAATGCCCTTCTAGTCGCCATCAAACGTGCACAATCTATTGATAGCTTTAAGACCCTAGTGTTTCTTTTTTAATCCTAGCCTCCTTAGCTCCTCACAGGTTTTAAGTTGACTGACCAGCACTGACTTGATATGTATTTATGTGTGTATAATTACACTTATATGTATGTAAGTTTATAATTACTTATAGCTATTTATTTTAACATAGTATTTAAGTAACTATTACTGTGTTGTTTATTTTATATTTTATTTATTTATTATTATTTACATTTAATTTGTATGTAAATTTAATATTGCCACACTACACTACCTCTACTACAGACAGACAGACAGACAGACAGACAGACAGACAGACAGACAGACAGACAGACAGACAGACAGATAGACAGACAGACAGACAGACAGACAGACAGACAGACAGACAGACAGACAGGCAGACAGACAGACAGACAGACAGACAGACAGACAGACAGACAGACAGACAGACAGACAGACAGACAGACAGACAGACAGACAGACAGACAGACAGACAGACAGACAGACAGACAGACAGACAGACAGACAGACAGACAGACATACAGACAGACAGACAGACAGACAGACAGACAGACAGACAGACAGACAGACGGACGGACATGAAGTGGTCCTATAATGAATCCTTTTTTCTTTTGAGGTAGCACAGAACCCTAACATTTTGATTTTGGTGTAATTACGAAATCGTATTTCATATTGAATGGAGATAAAATTTTGAACAAATAAAATTCACATTCAAACAATCGGCGGCGCGGTTCAAATTTACTTCGATTTAACTCTTATTTTCAGACATTAAATTAAAGTACAATTCATTTTGAACCATTCTTTCAATAGCGGCGTCGTAATGACGCCAATTAGCTTAAATACGCAATTTAAATAACCAGATGTCGGGGAGTGCGCGCCGCCTCACTCTTTCGAAAATCGCTTCCATCCACGTGCGGCAAAGAGCTACAGCCTCCTTAATAGCCACTAATAATAAAAGCAAACGAGCGAACGACTTGTAACAAATTGTATTATCTGCCGAAATGGCCCTTGAAAACCGTTTGTATTGCTCGCATTCATGGTATTACCTCTTTCCGATTCCGAAGTAGGTAATACCGTTTGTAAACACGACGCAGTCATCGAAATCACTTGAGATTTATTCCAGACTAGCTGTGCCCGCGGCTTCGCTCGCGTGGTCATTTCTCTAGGTTAAAAGTACTCTATGTGCTATTCCAAGACCTACAATACACATTTTTTGGATTGCTCGGCATCTAATCATTGGATTACGATACCAAGTACGCTAGGTCTTGGTCAAACCCTAAGCTATCCAACACTGAAAACTGCATCGCAATCGGTCTAATAGTTTTTACGTGATGCGCGAACAAACGTACAGACAAACAAACAGATAGACACGAATTTTAAAAATGTTTTATTCTTGTTCAGTAGCTCTGAACAATTTTTTAAAATTATCTTCTTTATACAGACTTTTACGTTATTATTGCCTATAGCTGTGCCCGCAGCGTTGCTCGAGTGGTAGTTTTTCTGGGATATAATGATCCTATGAATTATTCCAGTACCAAAAGTACCAATATAGGTACCTACCTACCTGTGTTAACAACCTTCAGTGGCAATCCGACATGGTCGTGATAGGTTAGAAGACGAAGGCGGGAGCGAAGCGTAGCGAGCATAAAGCCCCAT
This sequence comes from Alsophila aescularia, assembly GCA_946251855.1. NCBI lineage: Eukaryota > Metazoa > Arthropoda > Insecta > Lepidoptera > Geometridae > Alsophila > Alsophila aescularia. The sequence continues at coordinate 50,260,906 of OX276375.1, forward strand.
TATAGCTAAGAACCATATTGTTTACCTCAGCTTTGAAACATAAAAACCCGCAGTTAAATTGGTCCATTCGTTTGAAAGATACGATTCTCACCCCCCCTTTTTTTCAACCCCCCCCCTTTTTTTCAACACCCCCCCCCCCCCCTCCCCCTCCCTTATAGCAAAGGAACATGATAAACTATCTCGATCACATCCTTTTAAAACATAATAAACTGCATCAAAACCCCTCCCCCCTTGTTATAGCTAAGACAAATCTTGTTTACCTCAGCTTTGAAACATAAAAAATCGCAGCTAAATTGGTCGATTGAAAGGTACGATTCTCACCCCTTTTTTCTCGGAGCTCCCCCTTTTCTCCCCCCCCCCCCCCCCTCCCCCCCCCCCCCCCATATAGTTAAGAACCATCTCGATCACATCAGTTTCAAACATAAAAAACCGAATCAAAATCAGTCCATTTGTTTGAGATCAACGATCCTAACCCCCATCCCCATCCCCCCCTCCTCCCTCCCATTATAGCTATGAACCATCTCGTTTACCTCAGCTTTCAGATATAAAAACCATTCGTTTGGACGCTACGATTCTCACCCCCTTTTCTCCCCCCCACGCCCCTCCCCCTCCCCCTCCCCCCCATATAGCTAAGCTAAGAACCATCTCGATCACATTAGCTTTCAAACAAAAAAACCGCATCAAAATCGGTCCATTCGTTTGGGAGCTTTTTTATGAGGATGCCACAAACAGACACACACACACACACACACACACACACACACACACACACACACACACACACACACACACACACACACCCTCTCACACAGTGATTCACACCCTAAACTTATAACACCCGTCTCTTTGTTCGGGGGTTAAAAATGTAAAACAGTAAGCAGTTTAGTTAACAGTAAAAAATGCCGCAAGTAAATTGACAGAATTCTTTTCTGTTTTTTGAGTTTTTTCTAAATTATCTGAATTTTAATTATTGTGACCTATTTTGTTGTAACAATTTGACGGTTTAATTCAAGAAAAAAAAAGCATTGAAATTGTAAAAATAACGCATAAAATATGTAAATGCATAAAAATACGGAACAAAACATTTCAATAAGTACGTGATTTCGATCCACGCACGTCTGGGTTGGCAGGCAGAAGTACTCCCGCTAAACCAGATAGTATAGTGGCGAGAGAGTCGAAATTATATACCATTTTAATGTTTTATTTATATTACATTTAAATTACCATAACTTTGAATACCTATCCCGCAGGAACCCTATATTTTTTGGGGATAAAAAGAATCCATAATTTTAATACATAATATGTACTTTGACTGTGCCAAGTTACACCGATTTTGTTATATCGATTTTGAAGTTTATCTCAATTATAATTTTCAAAAAATATTTAATGTACAGATTTAGCCCAGTTACAGTTTTATTATAGTATAGATTAACATTTAGAGAGAGAGGCTCCGTTTTAATCCGGCGTGCTTTTCGGCTAGTTTTCTATAACGCGGAATAAAAAAACTATTCTGCGACTTTACGACTTAAAATTTAATTTATCATCTTATTTTTTGCACTAAATAGAATGCTTTCGTGGGCAAGGAATGAGATCTGACGGAGATTGCAATAAGACTGCAATCCTACGGCATTAATTCAAGAGTCGACGCCTAGGAGCAGATTGTCATACTGAGAGCACTGTATGCTCACGCTCTCCGCTACTTATGAAACTTCGTGAAACTAAAAAGCGTTTCTTTGCTTATTTCTTAGATACATTGAAAGTGATATTATCGTAATGATATGATTTTTAGACAAGAATGTCAGATGCCAACAAAATATAAAACCTTTACGGAAACAACGCAATAGGCTCATTCCACACAACGTGTTTCATTACAGTGTAGTTAATAACTGAGAAGTTGGCATCTAATGGAGAGCCCATAGAACCACAGTACATATATATAGTCGTAAGGACTATGTATGTACTGTGCCAGTACCCTGCGCCCAATGACTAATTAACTAAACGCATGCTGAGTATTCTTGTTGACCGTTTTCATATTTTTTATATCTAATAAAATAAAAAACAAAACCGACTGCAAGATTGTGCTGAAACTAATTTTTAAACATAGTTAGCTGCCTAATGGCTCGAATTCCTAAAAAAACGACTGATCTACCCATATGAGCACACTTTGATTGCTTCAAAGGCTAGGCCAGTTCTAGCCCCAAATCCCTTGAATAATGCATGTGCTCGTATTTTTTCCAGTCAGGAGATGCAGTTTTATCTTACTAACGACGCGCGGTCTACGTCAGCTATAGACAAAGTAATGGGCGTGGTAAAATATGAAAATGAGGGAACGAGAAGGATCTTAGCTTCTATGGATACGGGAACATATTATAATTCAGTTTTCTTAACAACTAAAACTTCATCGCGACTTCTTTTGCTTAAATTATACGCCACCCTAGGAAGATTTTAATTTATCTAGAATTAGTAAATAACGCCAATTTAGATAGGTATCGAGTAACATAATTAATTTGGAATAGGGCCAATATGTTTATGGGAAACAATATTTATTTTTATATCCATTTAATGGATTTATGTGTAGGATTTATGTGCTGCCATATTAATAGAGTTATTTTAGCAAAAAAGATTTTTAAACTTGTGGAAATAAATGGAGCCACGCTGTGGAAGTTTCTCACTCTTTCAATATTAACACTGTGTTTTTTATTTTGGTTGGAGTAATAATAATACTAATAAAATATTTATTTCCAAAAAAAAAAACCAGCAGTATTAATAAAACTTAATATAATGCTTGTAAATAGTTGTTATTAATATATAACAGCAGAAAGTACACTGAGATTGCTCTTGTGTCGTAGGTCTGCTTGCCCTTCCAAGTACACCCTAGTTTATAGTAGGAGCCACAGGTTGGATGGACTGTCTATGGTTATGATTACGGTAAGTAAAAACTCTACTAATATTAACTTATATAATACATAATACTTATATGTTTTTTTTACATAAAGATTTTTTCGATTGCTCAGCTTCTACTAATCTTATTGAGATAATAAGTGCACCAGTTTTTTAAGTCAAACCCTAAGCTATCCAACAATGAAAACCGCATTGCAAACGTCCAGTAGTTTTTAAGTGATGCGTGTACAGACTTACAGACAAACATACAGACACGAATTTTAAAAACGTTTCATTCATTTTCTATGCCTTATTTTTAGTACCCTAGATCTTTTCTTTTAATATCTTCCTTTTACAGATTTTTTTTTTGATACTTACTGCTTTATTATAAGTATTACATGGTGTTCACTTTAGGGTAGAATAATAAAAATATTTGTTTTATTACATTATTTTAATCATGCCTATGAAACAGTACTGTGACATACCTACTGACTGACTGACTGACTGACTGACTGACAGACAACGCCCAGCCTAAGCCGGTGGACCTAGGTATTTGAAATTTGGGGGAATATTCCTTGAGTATCCTAGAGGTGTGTGTAAGCGAAGTGTGGGGAGACCCCCCAACGATGGACCGACGACATTATAGCCATCGCAGGAAGTCGGTGGATGGAGGTGGCACAAGATCGCTCGTCATGGCGCTCTTTGGGGGACGCCTATGTTCAGCAGTGGACTTCTAAAGGCTGACATGATGATGATGATGATGATGATGATCCTAGAGGTGAACTACGGAAGTAACTATAAACCGTAAAACATGAATACCAAATCCAAATAAAATACCGCTATCCTGCAGGGTCCACCTTTAATTTACCGGTATGAAAAGTATCCGATGTCCTCGTAGCTCAAATCATGCCATGTTTCATTAAAATTCATTTAGTAGTTTCGGCGTGATACGCGTCTAAGATACAGACAGACAGACAAAAAAAACAGTTTTGGCTTCAGTACGAATATAGAACAGCCTCCAAGAAATTTACACAATATCTTCAATGTACAGAATTTGGACCCTATCCCGCAGGAATCCTTTATTTTTTTGGGGTAAAAAGTGTCCCTAATTTTCACCTGTCATATAAATTATGACTGTGGCAAAGCGCATCAAAGTCCATCCCGTAGTTTCAGTACGTGTTTTTTTTTAAATAACTTTTAACCCCTATCCTGCGGAAACCGTTTAATTTTTCGGGATGAAAAGTATCGTATGTCCTACCTCGTAGTATGAACTTATATATATAAGTTCATACTACTTATACCAAGTTTCAATTAAATTCATTCAGTAGTTTCGGCGTGATGCCTAGCCAAGGTACAGACACACAGACAGACAGACAGACAGACAGACAAAAATGAAAAAAATACTTTTTCTTCAATATGGAATACAGAAAAGCCTCCAAAAAAAATATTACAAAATATATTTTATGTACAGAAATGGACCTGTTACAGTTTTATTATAAGTATAGATATAAACCCGACTACGATCGGGGAAAAATTAGACTATGTCACTCTTGCTATGAAGTTATTGATACCTCGCTTGTCAAAATTGAAGTTGCTAGTTTGAACACATAGCCCATCCTTTGCTTCGCCGTAGTCGAGTAAAAAAAATTGCCTATGACACTCTATAAATGAAGACAAATCGATTGACTCCTCGCTTGTCAAAATTGGACTATTTGGGGCGACGCTATGGTGAAACATACATAGGTACATACATAGACTGTTAAACTCATTACCCTTCCATTGCTTCGCCGTAGTCGGGTGAAAAACAGGCAACTTTTCACTATTTGGCATAGTAAACATATAGGTACATCGATTGACTCCTCGCTTGTCAAAATCGGACTATTTGGGGCGACGCTATGGTGAAACATACATAGGTACATACATAGACTGTTAAACTCATTACCCTTCCATTGCTTCGCCGTAGTCGGGTAAAAAACAGGCAACTTTTCACTATTTGGCATAGTAAAGATATAAGTACATCTATTTGTATCTATATATACATTATGTATAGATACAAAACGTCTTCTTCTGATACCATGTAGACGGTGCCGGTAATTTTTTATATTCAGTTACAGTGAATATTCCTCGTTTCCTCGGTACAGTGTTTCTGGTAAAATATAACCCAGGTGTGTTCAAGTCAAGAGTGAATAGGTATCTACTAGGCAAGTGTGCTACATCTTCAATCATCCCTTTCCATCAGGTGAGATCGTGGTCAAACGATTGCCTAGACAGTAACAAAAAAATGAAAAAAAAAATTGTCCAACTCTGTAACAATAGATGAGATGGACCAAAACTAACCGAAATGCTCATGAATAATAAATATGGAAGTACTGGATCTTTTTTTAAACATTAGCGGTGTGAAACTAATTTCAGTCTTTGTCCGCTATTTTCGCTACAATATAAGAGAGGCCAAAATTAAATTCTTTAGGTATTCGTACTTGTCGTGGATCTCTATCGATTCGCGTAAAATATAATGTCATAATTTGGTGTGGCATAATTTTACTTATCCTAATAATGTGCAAGCATAATAATAATTACGCATAATTGTTTAGGCATAATCGTGTTTACCAAATCTAAAGTATCATAATCATTACTTTAAACAAGCATATTATTCAGTAGCATAAAAAAAAACATTATTCACCATGCATGAGTGAAATAACTTTAGACTGAATTATTTTACGTACCTACTTATGTAAAACAACCATGTTCGCGGCTTAACCTACTGTCACAGTATATTATCTAGATTATATTTTATGCGACTCCATAATAGTCCAAAATAATATAACCCAAATGATCATGATACTTTAACTGTATGCCAAATACTGTTTATGTAAAAGTAATATAATGTCATTAAAAGTTATGCCTAACTCAGTATGCCAAAGTAAATTAGTATTAAAACAGTTATGAGAAACAAAAGGATACTCTTATCGTAAGCATTAAAATGCAGCCTACGACCAATTTCAACGCGCATAAATCTCATAAATTTCTTATAATAAAAACATTCCAGTTCGCATATTGTAAGATATATAATAAGGATTAGCAATTTAGCAAATAATTTCGCCTTTATAATTTTAGTGTGATCATTTTTGCGGGCGGTCAGCTCGTATTCAATAATTTTATTCGCAGTCGGGTTTTCTTATTTTTATAATAATTTTACTTGTTTAAATTCATTATTACTTAGTTTTGATATAACTAACCAGCAATTTATTCTCCAGTTACTGCCTAATCACACAGAGATTGATGTTTACGCCACGGATTTATTCTTTCTAGATCTTTTACCACAAAAAAACAACAAGTGAAAAATGTTTAGTACATGCCAATGTTAAATAAACTTTATGGCGTAGACGGATAAAGAAAGTCCAACTCCGTGGGCATTTTTTCTTGCACTTTATTATTTAAAAGCTAATTGAAACATCCACACCAATATATAAAAGTGAAACGGTGCCTGTTTGTTTGGGGAGCTTTCACGCCCAAACGGCTGATCCGATTTTGATGAAACTTTGTAAATAGATACAGTACAATATACACATCAACATAGAATACTGTTTATCCTGGAAAATAGTAAGTTGCCACGGGAAAACTGAAAAATTACTATTATTCGCGAACGGAATGACAAATCTGTCAAAAATCATTAAGAGCGTTAATGCTCTACTTTTGAATTGGTTTTTAATATCCTAGATGAACATAGGATGATTTTTTTTCGCGATAAGCTGTAAATAGCTTTTGACAATAACTGTCAAACCTAACGATTATCATCGGTATGTAACGATTTCGTTTGTAAAACAATCACTTTCTATGTGTTGAGACTGCACGCCCAGGTACAGGAACTATTCAACGGTCAACAGAACAGACACGAAATTTTGTGTACGCATATTAAGCATATTAAAATCTGGCTACCAAGCCGTTTTAAATTTCACCACTACATGGTTGCTGCACTCCGGGTTGACTTTTGACTAGGGAACTCCTCAACGGTATTCACACACAGTCAGGAAATGTTGTATACGCATTTAATTGTGATAGCCCGTTTTAAGGTTCACCATGTTCTACTACATAAAATTTTCTTTTTTTAATATTTTTATATCATCTTATCTATGTCTATTTATATTTATAACAAAGGAGTAAGTAGGTACCAAAAAAGTATGTACAATGAAGATATCTAAAAATAATGGTCTAGGGGACTTCAAATAAACTGTAGGTATACTAAACAATAATATAACGTTTTTAAAAACCTTGTCTATCTGTTTGTCTGTTTGCTTGTTCACACATCACGTAAAACCCACTATACCGATTGTGATGCGGTTATCATTGTTGGATAGCTTAAGTTAGGACTTAAAAACTGATGTACTTAATATCTCAATCCCATGAATAGAAGCCGAGCAATCTATAAAAATCTATTTGACGGCTGAAGGAATTTTGAGTATAGGTATTTTAGGTCCTGGAATAGCACATAGGATAATCCACATAGGACCACGCGGCAAAGCTGCGGGCACATCTAGTATTTAATAATAACTTTTTCAATAATCATACTGAATTTTAATATCCTCACATACTCGTATAGAGCCCCAAAAATTATTTGCAAGTATAATAGGACCTATCAGAAAACCAATAACCGATAAACGTGTTCTCGCGTCCGAGACCGAGCGAGCTATAGGCAAAGTTAGTTTGAGACGAATGGCTGGCCTCAAACGGTCAGATTGAGCGATGATCTGTGAATAGAGTCCGTTGGCATAAGGATGTGGATGTGAAATGGAGATGGAACTCAGCTGTGCGCATTAAAAGATGATTCACAAGCATTTATCCGTAGTAAGACTTACATTCAAGATGTGTATGTTGACGTCGCAGCCTATTCGTACTTACGCAAAAAAAATGTTAGCAAATAGGCCTATCTCCTCAATTAGTTAATTTCCAAAGTCCTCACAGTTAATTGAGAATATTCATGAAACTTGCCGAATAACTTTCAGTTTATACGCCGGGCCATTACAAAACTTATTCATAAAATGAATTCTGCCCTAACAGCTAAAGTGTAATTGCTAAAGTTTGATAAGCAAAAAGCTTTTTAGTGGCTTCGAGAAACAGGTACAAACTACTTTTCGGAGACTGACAGGATGCAACTACGATATCTGATTTAGTGCATTTTGAATCTAATATGTTTTGATTATTGTAATGTATTAAATACCAAGTTTGAATGATAATTATATTACTAGCTTTTCTATATTTTACTAGGCTTGCTCCGCGTGGGCATTTTACTGAGACAAAAGTGCCTATTTTTTTGTGGTTTCTTCAAAGCTCGTTCAGCTGTCAAATAGTTATGCTTCTACTCATCGCATCGAGATTCTAAGTTTATAAGATTTCAAGTCAAATCCTAAGGTATCCAACAACGAAAACTGCATTTTAATAGCTTCAGTAGTTTTAAGGAGATGCGCGAACAAACATCCAGATAGACATGATTTAAAAAAAAAAGTTATTTTCTTGTTCAGTAAGTTATTGTACCCTAGACCATTTCTTTCAATAATTAATTATCTTCTCTATACAAACTTTTTCGTACTTATTGTTGCTTTATAATTGACCGAGCGAGCGCGAAACGCGAGCGTAGCGTCTCTGTTTCAGCTTGGGCAAAAATGCTTTCGTATGTCCGGATGTCCGGATCTCTGATCTACACGTCGTATTTCTCAACCAATCTAGACAAAACTTGGTAATACAGGTTAAACAAATTTTTAGAATGGTTTGGTCGTCGGGAATTTTAGATTGGGGGGGGGGGGGGTACTTTCCCCAAATAAGGGTAAAAAGGGGGCTACTGAATAATTGAATATCTCCGCCTTATTAAAGCAGATTTCGATGGTTATTTTTTTATTTGAAAGGTAATAACATTAAGTTAGTCTCATAAAAATTAAGTGAAGATCTGATGAGGACCTTCGGCGATCACGCCGAATTAGCTAATTAGCTATTCTGCTCATAAGAGCAGAATAGCTCCTCAAAATGCAGTAAATTTTAAATTTTTAGGTTCTGCTCATCAGAGCAGAATAGCTCCTCAAAATGCAGTAAATTTCAAATTTTTAGGTTTCTACCAGTGGAATCAGCCCTTTACGCACTAAGTAGGTAGGGATTGATGGAGCACCTTGATAATTTATGTTAGTTGTACAATAAGGTAACTAGATGACGCTACTGTGCACCGCTAGATTGTTTGTAAGTATAGATAGATAGGTATAGTTATATTTCTTGGTACCACCGAATAAGAAGGGCATATTCTAAATCCAACAGAGCATAAGACCCCTATACCAGTTATAAAATTTATAAGATCGGAATCCTAAAGAAGGCAAATTTAACGTGATTTAGTCCAAAAGTGTGCATCTATATTGAAAACACGGTCGCATCATCTTTACAAATTGCACGGCGTTACTCGAAGAGCCCAGGGACCGACCTACCGGTAACGTCGTTCGGGGCCGACTGTACACGAATACGATTCACTTGAATGTAGCATATTCGTAGCGTACGTTGTTAGGTACATTCACGAAGATATTATTATAGTTTGCAAGTTGACTGATAAAGCTATTAAGCTACACGAAGATGTTCATTTCACAATGCTGGAAGTGGACCATTCTGATAATTCTGTTTGAGGAATTTGACAGCTTATTTTCGTATGTACAAAGCATGACATGATTTTGTGCCTATTTCCATTGCATACGTAAATAAGTTTTTGATGTGTAATATCATTCCACTCGCTTAAATCCTGAAATCTATAGGAGTGATTTCGTGAAAAGTTTTAGACAGTGTGTAACCGTAAGTATGTCACTAGAAGTGTAATAGGAAGCCAGGGAAGCGCGCGCTATTTGATTTGACCATTGAGCGTGCGCGGTGCTATCAAGGTAGAAACCATCACATAAAGTTTGTAAAGTGCAAAACATACACTTCAGTCTGGAATAGAACTCAGGTACTTCAGACAATCAGCCGAACGGTTCCCGGCTGGTCTATCAGCACGTACGATTTTCTGTCAAAAAATAAGATCAGATAGGTCAGATGAAGGAGTTGCTGATTCACAGTTGATCAAAGAGCGCGCGCGATACTACACTACTATATGGTATGTTAATGTTGCTTATTACCAAGGTAAGATGTCAGATATTATACATCATATGCGACTACTGTAAGGCACTTTTTTTTCTATTTGACAGTTTTCTATCGATATCTTACAAATTTTATTTATTAATTTCAATAGTACTTTTTTCATTTGCCAAAACTAGAATATTAGTACCTAGAGTCAGTGTACTTTCAAGAATGCGCTCTTGGTGCTCATGTGATTAAAAATGTTTTCTTTGACTTGTATAAATCTAAGGCTTGACCCAAAAATAAACCTAGTATTCATTCGATATCGTGTCAGAATCCTCAACCAGAAGTTTATGTATTCCAAATTGTATAGTATCTCCAGAGACTGTTTACGGAATTGCATTATGCTCTCGATAGTACTTCAAGCGGACAGAAGACGATGAGATGAATAGACACTTGTATTTACATAAATACGCTGCGCAAACTCTTTGGATACTCCCGAACTATTTACACAAGGAGATTTCAGCGGAAACACTTGAGTAGCTGAGTGTAGTGCATATAGGTTTATAGATATCTATTTTTATCTAGTTATAACTATTCATCTGAATAGATACCTACTTGTGCGTCTATAGCTCTAGAAGATAGACTGTGGTCTCATTGTTTTAGAAGGTGGATTTTGGTAACGAGTTTTATATGATAATGCAAGAACTAACTGCCCAGTGGCAATGTAAGATGATATGATAGTGACATACTTACAGACATAATATAAATTATAGTTTTCACCTACGAATTCATCCGCGTGGACGTCAAACAATCACTCGTTTTCCTTGATATTAATTTATAGTTTTTTTACCACACTTACTCGACGGCAGTACATGAAAAGACTATTGAAAAAATATTTTTGCTTCAACATCCGTTTCTCGGATTATTATTAAAATCCCTTCCATGAACACAAGCAGGGATTTCGGGTATAGGCAAAAACTATTTATTACCGTTTTCCGCACCATGACTAATTTTGCGACTAAAGAACTAGTACTGTTGTATATTTATGTCTTGCAGTAATCCCAAAAATGGATAAGCAATTACCCGGTTTGTTCCGTTTTAATCGTCTCGCAAATTATTTAGAACTAGCTGTACCCGCGGCTTCGCACGCATGGTTATTTCTCTAGGTTAAAAGTACTCCATGTACTATTCCAAGACCTAAAATACCAATATACCAACACTTGATCAAAATTCCTTCAGCCGTCAAAAAGTTTATATCGATTGCACGGCTTCTTCTCATCGGATTGAGATACCAAGTACACCAGTTTTTAATTCAAACCCCAAGCTGTCTAACTGTGAAAACCACATCGCAATCGGTCCAGTAGTTTTTACGTGATGCGCGAACAAACATACAGACAAACAGACAAACAGACAGACACGAATATAAAAAATGTTATATTCTTGTTCAGTTGCTTATTTTACGTACCCTAGACCATTTCTTTTTTAATTATCTCCTTTGTATAGACTTTTTCGTTTTTATTTCTTTATTATAAGTATAGAGTATAGCTAGATTTGAAGACCATCAATGCTGGTCCAAGTACTCAACTACACCAGTGTCTCTCTCCGAGTGTGGGTTGCTGACATTTTATTTATGTGACAGGCTCTATTATCATTATTACAAAGAATATTACTCTGGCACATAAAATTTCATTAATATTCATCGCAAAAACGGTGCGAATTCATTTTTTGACGTTGATTTATAGTCTTTTCTGGCACGTATGCGTGGTTGTGCCCAACAGAATAGATTACATTGTTTGAAATAGCTATTATAATTCACATTACAATTTTTAAATCTTACTTCGAAAACTGTGTCATATCTTCGATCATTATACCTACTGGCTTTGTATTAAATTATTTTCTTACACTGATAGCTTGAGTTAACTGTTCTAAAATAACTTAAGCTACACGTAAGTATCTAGGTAACAACTTGTACATAGTAGGTAAACGTTAAGACATATTCGCTTAACAGACTCTGAATACGTATCTATAAAGACTTGTGCAGACTCGTCGAACTAACGTAATTACGGCAATCAAGTCAAAGTTAAGATCGCAGTCCAAAGTTCAACAGACGCCGTCTGTGGAAAGCACAGGGGCAACAAATCGTTCCGTATGTGACACACTTCCTTTGAATCGTGATAACCCAAGTTCTCTTATGCAATGCATTCGTGAAAATGTTAGATGCAACATTCATTTTACATTAGTAAACGTGGGTTGTTTTATTTTTAATCTAGCTTTTGCCCGCGAGTTGATCTGTGTACACCACAATTTGATAAGATAAGCAATGATGTCTATAAAATAATAATAATAATAATCATCATCATCATCATCACTAAGACTAAGACTAAGGCTCAGCTGGCTGTTTCCGGTAAATTATAACCCCGGTGTGTTCAAGTCAAGAGTGAATAGGTATCTACTAGGCAAGCGTGCTACACCTTCGACCACATCATCGCTTTCCATCAGGTGAGATCGTGGTCAAACGATTGCCTAGTCCGTAATAAAAAAAAAAGGGCTAAGGGTAGGGCTAGGACTAGGACTAGGAGTAGGACTAGGACTAAGACTAATGATAATACTACGACTAAAACTAAGACTAACATCATGGATAATGCAGTTACTATGAATCAAATAGTTTAACACCTAGGCATAGGGTAACTTTTTATATACGGCACCTACTCGTAGGTACGCTTTGTTTCATATTTTATCCTGCCATGAAATTGCGTTGTTGTTGTGAAAGGTAGGTATTAATGACATGTATATATATTAATATATTTCATTATTATATATTATATTATTAATGTATTTCATAACCTAACTATCTATTTCATAGCAGTGGACGATAACGTGCTGATGACGATGATGATGATGATGATGATGATGAGGCAAACAAAATAATTACACATCTGCTAGACGTCTCTTTTTTCTTTTTTATTTCTTTTTTTCTTTTTTACTACCCTTATAAATGTGTATGTAGTAATATGTGTTGTATGTATGTATGTATGTCATACGGCGTTCGTGTTGTCTACACTAATATTATAAAGAGGAAACGTTTGATTGTTTATTTGTTTGTTTGTTTGTAATAGATAAACTCAAAAAATATAGACCCGATTAAATTCTTTCACATAAAGAAAGCTCAATTATCAGCGATTAACACTACTAGCAGTACTTTATTTTTCAAAAAATTAGATTTCCCTTCTAAAATTGCAATAAAGTGTTACACTAATTACCATATTTTCATCTTTGCGAAGTAAAATTTGTGCATTATATTGTTTCTGTATTTATTTTATTAAAATGGCAACATCAAACGTGAATTCAATATGGAAAATTTACCTAGTCGGTGGATATGGTCTATGGTCTGTATATAGATGGTTTTCCCGCCTTCCTTGCTTATTACAGTAATTACGCTTTTATTTCTGAGATAGGGATCTGATCAAATGTAATCAAATGTAACCCGAGGTATCAAATTTTGAATAAAAACTCGATTACTTTGTATCACAAACTGAGAAAGAGTTATGAGTCTTTGTATATAGAACGTTGCCGTGGCAACGAAATCACAGAACATCTAATAATCATTGACGTAGGAAATACTCTATGCTACTAATACACAAAATAATAACAAGTCTATCAAGTTCGTGAGTAATAATGCAGTTGTCTATGGTCAAAAGTACTGCTGCCAATGATTTTGAATTACACTTACTGGCGTTTTTTTTAGAAGATACGATGGGTATAAAAATGGTAAAAAAAAGAAAATTGCCTTGGGGTGAGCGCTACCGATAAAATCAATACAAAAATAATTTCATAATATAAATGTTATTTTGTAAACAACCACTAAAATGAATAAAATATTACAATTGAGCCAGAACTGTATCACTTTTTCGAAATTACCAACGTAATAATAATGAATAAATACAACATAAGTTATGAAAGAGTTTTTTGAAGGCGGTGCCAAGCCGAGCCATAATTATTAATATGGTTGAGCTTATTCAAAAAGACAATGTCTTAAACGGCTTGACGTGCTATAAAAAATAATAAGGTTTTAAAGTAATTATCTACAAAAACTTCATCATTTACTAGATTGCTGTATTCGTGTCAATCGGTTTGTGAACGTGTGAAAGTCAAAATCTGCTCGTGTGAGTCTCTTGTTTTGTCTCTTCCGCGTTTTGTGTTTTGTATGAGGGTGCGTCATAGACAATTGCATATTACTTCGTACGTAGATACTCGTAGGTATGTATGATTATGGCTCGGCTTGGCACCGCCTTCAAAAAACTCTTTCTTATTTTATGTTGTATTTATGCATTAATATTACGTTGGTAATTTCGAAAAAATGATACTGGTCTAGCTCAATTATAATTATTTTATTCTTTTTAGTGGTTGTTTACAAAATATATTTTGTTTGCGATGTCGTTTTCTTTTCTTAAAAAAATATTTTATTTTTTGATTTTTAGTGGCCTAAGCAAACATCGGATAGAATATATGCCAAAGAAAATAGTAGACACTCACTCACTTTAGACTCAAAGCGTTGGTAAATTAAAACCAAGGATGAATAAAACCTACATATATAACAACTGAATTAGTTTTGACCATTTTCCACCGTTTTGTTGTTGAGTTTCTGTGACTACCTTCCGGCTCCATCATCAGACCCTTGATACCACCAAAAAACCAACCACCTTCAAAATCAGCGTCAAGTGTCGAAGACGCTTGGCATTATGCTGAGGCATGACCCTTTCAACACTTAGATTTATATGTTTAATTTATATGTTAACTTTACTACTTTTTTTATAAGTGTTGAATAAACGATTTTTCTTTCTTCTTTATAAAAACAGACATGATCTCATCAAGACAAACCAAATAAGTCCAAACTCGAAGGTTTTCCATCATCCGATTGTGTTGTGTAGATCCTTTGACTACTACTACTTCTACTACTACTACTACTACAGTAGTTTTTAATTGTCATCAGAACTACACCCATGTGCAAAACTTCCGCATCTTTGGACGTCCTTAAATTGTTCAAAATTTACTTGCAATCCAGTCCTAAACACTGTACAATTCACTGTGTTTATAACACTGTGTTATAAACACAGTGAATTAAATTAAAGCTTGTTTAAAGCTACTAAACCAATTTTGATGAAATTAAAAAAAACATCTAATTCGGTTCAGTAATCCCAAGATATTAGAGAACATAAACTATAAAACAAATTGATTTTGTAATAAAACTACTTAACCAATTTCATGAAGTTTATATAGGACTACACAAGACACGAGTTTACCCTTTTGAATAAAAAAACAACCATCTTAATCGGTTTCGAAATCTTAGAGAGAAACACAAAATAAAGGTAAAATAAACACCATATCGAATGGATTTACTCAACGAAACTATTTATTCTCGAAAAACGGTTGAACCAATATTGATACAATTTATATGGGACCACCTGGAGAGTATAACCCTTTCAAAAAAAAAAAGAATTTTTAAAATCGGTCCGCAATTGACGGAGATATCGACCGACACACATAAAAAATAATAAAAAGATACATACAGCCGAACATATAACCGTCTCTTTTTCTGAAGTCGATTAAAAAATACTAACCGATTTTAAAAATTCTAGACGTAGCGTAGACTTTTCACGATAAACAAACGGCCGTGCGGCTCGACACAGCTCCATCCAGTTTTTTTTAAACCCAAGGAGGTTGAATTACGCTTACTTCGTACCCGGTTTTTTTAAACCAAAGGAGGTTGAATTACGCTTACTGGCGTTAAACCGTTGTTGTTCTATTTGTCCAAATAAAGTACCTACCATAGATTTTATAAGTACAACAAGATACCTAGTAGGTGTTTGGTACATACTTCCACTTAATGATAATTCCACTCAATGCTCGATCCTCCCGCCAGACGCCAATGAACATTTACTGGGCGAGTTGGTGCGATTTCATTTAGAAAAAAAACTGTTTATGCAGCGTAATCACATAAAAAATATATTACAAATAAAGAAAAGTGCACCAAAAACACATTTCCTAAAAGAGCAGTCAACTTTCCCGCGCAATACTTGGCAAAAAGATTAAAAAAACATATTTTTTTTGTGCCGCCATTACAGCAGTTTCGGGTTTGCCAAGGTCATGGATGCTATTTAGTGCTATTATACCCATGTTTTTAGCTACGCTAAAAATGAAGGTTGATAAAAAGAGTTTCACTAACTTAGATTTCTACAAAGTAACGTCTAATTCTATTGAATCTTATGAATATAATGTTGTACCCACACTAATATAAAATAGGGAAACGTTGTCTCTTTGTTTGTTGGAGGAGCTTTCACGCGATTACGGCTTGGCCGAATTTAATGAGAATTTATGTGTAGATGTTGTAAACCATAATAGGATAATAGGATGCCTTTTGTCCCCGAAAATTGTACTTGCGGGCAAAGCTGCGGGGCGCAGCTAGTAAAATATAAAAGTGAAATACTACGCACTGATTATACACAAAATCTTAAAAAGTTACTTAACCTATGCGACTGAAATTAGGCAGGCAGGTACTACGCAGGTAGTTTATAGGTAGTAAACGTCAATTAAGAAAGGATTTTGCGACAGGGAGGAATTAAAGGAGTGTAATGGCGATTGAATTTTTTTGTCTATACGGCATGAAATTTGGTATTTAGGTTAGTTGAAAAAACTTATCAATGTATTATAAATAAATACATTGTTAAGTTTTTTCGACAGGGATGGATTAAGGTGGTCCAAAGATGATTTCATGATACAATTTTTAAACGTTATCGGCTGAACAGATTTTGATGAAAAGTTTTAATAGATACTTTGGATCTTAGAATAGCACATAGAATACTTTTCATCATTGTCCAATCAGGTAAAACCGCGGGCCGCAGGTAGTAATATTATGTCATAGATAGCGTCCTACCACTTATGGATCAAAAAGGAGGGTAAGCTAGAGCACCTTCAGGCCTATTAATGTAATGTTACGTATGTTCAACTATTTGTAATAGTTTAGGAGTTACAGGATATTATAGTTTTTTTTAGCCCATTTTAGATTTCATTAGAAATTTAGTAATTGTGACCAAAGTAATCCAACCTTGTTTTTTTTTCTTGTAGGTAGTATAATAATGGGCCTTTTAAAATAAAAATACTGTTACTATTCAAAATTATAGCCCTGTAAATATTGAAGACAGTTTTTTGTCTGAGATACATATTTCAATTGTTATGTGTTTTTCACAGAATTTAAATATATGATGCAGTAGTATTAATGTATTTTAAAGGAACTATTATTATACTACCTACACAAAAAAAAAAACAACGTTTGTGCTAATAGTTTGGTCATAATTACTAAATTTCTAATGAAATCAAGAGTCCGCTATCTTCGATTTCATTTAATTTTATATTAAGCACCCGGAAAAAGCTATAAAACGACACCCCTATCCATTGTATTCAAATGAAATCAAGTCCGCCATCTTCAATTTGAAAAGAGATGTCACTTTAGTTATAAACACGCTGAAAAATCTTAACAATGACACCCATATAACTTTCCTAAAAAAAACATGTCCGCCATCTTGGATTTGAAAATCGATGTCATTTTTATTATAAACATACCAAGAAACCTCGAAAATGACACCCACATCATTTTACTAAAAAAAACATGTCCGCCATCTTGGATTGGAAAATAGATATTTTTAAGCACCCGAAGAAATCGAAATTGGCTCATCAAGTTAGCATTGCAGTTCAACGGGGCAATGCCACCAGCATGGTTGGGTACGCTGCCAACCGGTAGTGGGCAAGACCAATTGGACTTCTATGGCATGCGGGTTGCCCCATGTTTCATGTTTCGTACCTGTACGCTATTACTTGTTAGAGTGCTATTATTTATTCTGTGGTACTAGTTGTATTTTTAGTAGTTAATAAACAAATTACTTGTACCATAGATTTATATTTTGTAATTTCATCTTATATTTTTAAACTCCCAAACTATAAAAAGTGCTAATGTTATGCATAATATCTAAGTACTGGTATTACTCGCGTCAAAAAGTGCCAAGAACCTGCTTCATACATTGAAATGAGTTCAGTTTTGAAATTTGGCCTCCGGATAACAATGTGTATCCAAATATCCAATAGTATAAATATAATAGGCAAATAGTAACATATACATCAATGATAAATGTAGGTAATATTTTCTTTCTATTTATCAAGTTTCTATCACCAAAGTGTTTATTACGATGTTTTTCTTCAAACTTGACTTTAACTGTTATTATTTAGAGTATATCATTATTGTATTGTATTGTAGTAGTTATTATATATAGTATTGATAAATTCAAACATTTTACCACGTTTTTATTAAGCCACTTTCTTGTTTGTCTGTCTGTCTGTCTGACATTCTTGGTGGAATCTTGCAACTCAAATTTCGAGCTTCCCGATTAGCTATATTGCTGAAACTTTCAGGGTAGCTCACAAATCAATGACAATGCATTTTTTTAAAGTGGTTTTAGATATTTTTTTTATCTACATTTGCTGCTTGTTAATTTTTACCTCTTACTTTTTGAACTTCACCCAAAAATAAATCCAAAAACAATATTCTCCTTAGTAACTCAACGCCATAAATTATATTCCAACCCGTGCTTACGCCTATCCACCGGTTTGCGCAGCACTTAGCATTCTGCGAGCCGCTGCTACTTTATAGACAAATATTTCAGCGTAACATACGAGAGCGGCAAATAAAGTGAACCATTATTCTTCGCAATTATATATTTTCGCTCCCCCTACGTTGAAGTTGGCATTTAATTTTATGCTGTTGTAGTTCTTTGTAAACAAATCTATGTGGAAAAAGAGTTAGAAATAAGTTTTTTTCACAATACCTTGTAACGTTACAACATTGTTAAACTTAACCTGCCAAGGACGCAAATACGGGTAAACGTCTGGTTTTTTTTTTCACAATAGTGCGTGCTTGGGAAAGTATAAATTCAAATACTGGGACATAAGAGCCTTGAAACGATTCTAAATTCACACGTACACATAGGGCATGTGTGATGTAGTCGAATTAGCTTAGGGGGTTCCTCATCATCATCATCATTATCAGCCCTCATCAGTCCACAGCCGGACATAGGCCTCTCCCAAAGCACACCACTGAGCACAATCTTCGGCTCTTCTTTTCCAACCGCCGCCAGCCATCTTGCGTATGTCGTCGCTCCACCTAGCCGGAGGGCGTCCCACACTACGTTTGCCGAGTAGCGGTCTCCACTCAAGAACACATCTACCCCAACGGTTATCGGTCCTTTGGCAAATATGACCAGCCCACTGCCAATTCAGCCAGCTAATCCTTTGGACTACGTCGATAATTTTCGTTCTCTGTCGGATCACCTCGTTCCGGATTTGATCTCTCAAAGAAACTCCGAGCATAGATAGCCCATTCCAACTTAGGGGGTTAACGATTTTCAATTATATTTCGTTTTGTTTGTCTTATGACGTAGTGCTGGCCAATGGTGTCAGAGTTTGTCAGGCCAGCAGAGATTATATTTAGTGAAAACATACGTATTTGGACAAAGTGATGTAAAAACCTTCCCACTTCATATAATTAATACTGCTCTAGGCTAGCTATTCACATGGGGACGATTTGAAATAGCGGAGCAAAAAAGCTGAGCGTAGCTAACGCGTTCTTACTTCATAAGGCCGTGATAAGAAACAAGAATAATTTACTATTTTTTAAAAGCTTTTATTTAACTTCACTTGTATCTATCTATTATGTATCTGTGTATATAATTTTGTCTGTCCTGGAATCTTGCAATTCAAATTTCGAGAACTTCCCGATGAGCTATTTGGCTGAAAATAAATTACTTACTTATATGTGAAAAGCCAAAAAGAAAAAAGGAAAAAAGAAAAAAAAATATTAGGAAACCCTTAAAAAAAACGAAACATACAAACAGAGAAAAAAAATAAGGAAAAAAAAAGAAAAAAACTTAAAAACGAAAAAGTTACAAAGCAACAAAAGAAATAACGGTAGAAGAAGGATAGTAAGGGGAACTTGACCGAAGCATACAGCAACAATAGTTATGAGCAGATGTATAAGAGAGATGCTACTGAGCAAGGACCTGCTAACTGCGTAGAGAGCACTTCGCCGCAGTTTACACAGAACATGATTCGGCGATGTTCAAAGCACTTGTCTCTAACCACTTAATACTATCTAAAATTGCTTTAATGTTGTTCGGTGTTCAGGCCGAGAGGGCGGAATTTAAATATAGGTATTTACAGTTGAATCTTACTAGGTACGAGCTGGGAGATAAGTATTCTTGCTAGCTTGGGGCTATTTGTGAAGGCTATTTTGATTCAAGGCTTGATTTGTTCGTAAGTGCTGTTGATTTCACGAATAAATGTCGTACGTATAGTAAGTATTAGTAGGCAAAATTTAAAAATTTAATTTAATTTAAGTACTTGCACAACAGAAATAGTTAAGTATAACCTATTTAGCGGTATTTGGTCTGTCTTTATATCGCCAACTTCGCGCAGGCAGATAATCCAATTGGCATACTTACATTGCAATCCGTAAAGTATCCAGTAGTAGAAGTTGTAGTGATGATAGGAGATGATGTATGATGAATGTTGACAATGGTTTCAGAAGGCATCAGGTACAATGCAATAGACAAACAATAGGAAAAAACTAATAAAAAAAATAGACAATACAAAACTAAAAAAGCCGCCCACATATAAGAATAAAAAAATAAACTACATCGCACATACTCTATAATACACATACTCATGCGTCATAACACAAAATATGTAGTTTTGAGAAAAACGCGTTTTAATATTTTTGTTACTTTACACACACTACTGTGAAGTCGAGATTATGAATTATTATTTTATTTTATTTTTTAAGTGTGCGAAATTTATTAAGTTATAAGACAATAATAGTTTTTTTTATAACACCAACAATAATTATTATTTTTAATAAAAACTGAAAAAAAACAGTTATAAGACCCTTTTTACATTTAGTGTGAGCATAATTTCTAATGAAATAAAACAAAATGTACACAATAATCAACTGTTTTATTATAATTTTCGCATGAATCTTTAACAATAACCTGCTTTTATGCAGAGGAACTATCAAAATCACTTTTTTCTAAGAGACCACATGGCAAAGAATTAAAGAATTGAATTATTCAGATTTTCTAGGCTTAATCAATCAAAATTGAACAATAAATAACTGTTTTATCATAAATTTTGCATAAATATTAAACAGTAACCTACTTTTATGTATGTGAACTATCAGAATCATTTATAATTACGAGATCACTTGTTAAGGAACTTAACATGGATCTGAGTACTGACTGGCTTAATTTGACCTTTAATTGTTTATTCATTCTTTAATGTTGCTTATTTTTGTTTAAATGTCTCATCTCACAATTTCTTACAAGTTTCTGTAGAATATCCTTTAAAAGTTCATCAGCGATAAGATCGCCCATTGTACTCTATTTAAGTTATATGTTTATTCTTGTGTATGATTTATTTGGTGAGCAATAAAGCGTTTATCTATCTATCTATCTATCATCGTTCACAACTATTTCATTTTAATTTTCCAGTACATTTTGTACCTCTGGTGATGGTGTGCCTGTTACATCATCATCAAACTATAATATTTTCTCTAGGATCGTCGTTATTTTCAACAGGTAATAGAAGTGTTTGTTTTTGGCTTGGCAGTTATTTCCAAACATTTTAGCATTAAAAATGCTTGTTGTTGATAGAGTTGATGGTAGAACTGTCGAATCTTTAGAGTTGGAAGAACTGTATGAGCTGTTGGAAGTACTAGATGAGCAGCTAAAAGATCTGCTGGATAAACTTGACTAATAGATAGGATCCTTCACAGAATCATAGTCTTTTTAAAAAAATAATTGAATATTATTATCACCTATGGGTCTGCTTGTCCATTGATTTCGAAAGGGAGTGTTACTGCAATGAGTTAAAAGTTCAGTGTCTTTTCAAGCTTTTGGAGTCACAATAATATCTGGATTTTCTGTAATAAAATACCATAGTATTAATTCTAAACTGAAAACAAGAAAAGTTACAATACATTAAGTAAATGATAAACGTTTGTAAAAATAAACCTTTGCAATCATTTTCTTGACTATATTGATCTTGTATCACTCGTACCAAATTTTTAGCGTGACTTTCTTTAAACTTGTCTGCCATTTTTCAGATCTTTAAATAAAATTTTAGCATACAGGTGATTTTATATTAGAATGATAAAATAAATTAAACTGGATCAAACGAAATAGCCTGCCAAAGATTGTCATAAATACGGTCATAAGTAATTATGTGGTGGAGCATCACTTGAATAAAAACTAAATATTACAATGTAAAAAAGTCATAAAACATTAAAACTCCGTCTTAACTTTCTGCATTAAACACAGAACGAGGAAAAATAATCAAAAACACTAGCTTAAGATAGCTTATAACTATTTGCTTCATTGTAAAATAATAAAAATAATTTTGAATTTCGGTAACATATTGTCATAATCTGTGATATGACTTATTTGTAGATCAAAAAATTAATCAACTACATGTAATGGTCCTATAAAACGGCAGTATAATGACTTACAACAGTTTTTTACTCCTTCGGTCACATTTTTTTGCAAAATTACTTACCTAAATGAAGGCCATAAAACAGTATACAACGTTTTTCACGAGCGCCAACACATGAACACAAGACTATTGTGGAACGGAATCCGAGTATTCTCCTTCCGTAAAAAACTGACATCTGTGCTATATAGTGAGTATTTTTCACACTACAATTATGGCGGTTTTCTTCACTAATAGTAAATTAAAATCTGAATCTTATGGCATACTCAACTCAAAACTCGTTTTTTTGTGTTATGACAGTTTTTTAGAGGATGTGCGACATGTTTGTTACTCCACCTTTATTTTTTAAAAGCTTTATGTATGTATCTATGTATCTATGTGCTCGTATTTTGTCCTGGAATCTTGCAATTCAATTTTCGAGCACTTTTCGATTATCTATCCGACTGAAACTTTCAGAGTAGCCATTGACAAAGCAAAAAAAAAGAAGTAGAAAAAATTGATAAAGTGAAAATGAAACAAAAAATAAAATGAAAAAGAAAAAAGAAAAGAAATACATTCATTATAAAAAGGTCGTAAAAGTTATATTTTTTTATTTTCTATTTATACTTATTAGTTATCTAAGCTAACCCTGGTAGTGGTTACATAACATTATGAGACATTTATTGTAGAGAATCAGGATCATGAGAACCGGGAAATAGATATTAGCAAATACGATTACGGGTACATTGCATTTGCTAATATCTATCTGAGTACCTTGCCGGTGCAACGCTAGACCAATATCGATGAGATCTATCATTCCTGTAAAGAAACTACTAGTCTAGGATCAATAGTTTCCGAAATAAAGCCCTTTTAAGTTTGACAGCTGTCATATGAAATGAAGATCTTGACGAGATCTATCACTTCTGTAAATAAACTACTAGTCTAGGATCAATAGTTTCCGAGATAAAGCCCTTTTAAGTAAGTTAATAATTTTGCATCATTAAATTAGTATAAAGTTCCTTACAAAGAGGGAAATTTAATAAATTTCTAGTACTACTAGATTTCCCGTCCGCGACTTCGTCCGCGCGGACTACAGTTTATCGCGAAAGATATAGGTTCTTCTAAAATATTAAAAACCAAAGCAAAAGTAGGTATAGCACCAATGCTCTTGAAGTTTTTTCACAGACTTGTTATTTCGTTTCCATGGCAACCGTTCCTTACAGCGAGTAATCAACATTTTTCAGTTTTCCCGTGGAAACTTACAATTTTCCGGGATAAAAAGTAGCCTATGTTTTATTCTAGGGTATAAGCTATCTCCACTCCAAATTTTATTAAAATCCGTCCAGCGGTTATCGCGTGAAAGCTCCCCAAACAAACAAACAAACAGACAACGTTTCACTTTTATATATTGGTATGGATTACTACCTTATAGTACTAGTAAAAAGCATGGCTTTACCAAAGCACTATTTATTTGTGCTGTAGCTATTCTACGTCACTGGTTGCTAAAAATTCTCGTAAACTGGCTAGTTTACTCGACAGTACTCGTAAACAAAGGATGAGCTAATTATGTGTTATCCCGTAACGTAATAGTTAAGACACGAGGGAAAAAAAACCTCGTGGCCGAATCAGTTAGGCTGCCTAGTTAGGCCACGAGGAAAAGCCCCAAAATTCAGGTGTTATTTGACTCATCCCATCAGCATTACAATTCTAATAGGGCAGTGCCGCCAACTTGTTGTGCTCTGCAAACAGGTATAGCGGTAGAACACTTTGGCTACCTATAAGCATATAGTAGCATATTGTTTTCTTGTTCTTGTAGCAGCTAGTAACGTGTATAGTTTGTAAATAAGCACATATTTAAAATAACAACCATCTCGATCACATCAGCTTTCAAACTGAAAAAAAAACGCATCTAAATCGGTCCATTCGTTTAGGAGCTACGATGCCACAGACAGACACACATTCACTGTGTGATGAGCATACTCGTAAATGTTTGTTTCCGCGTTATGGATGTATGTATAATGTATATATTTGTAGTTGTGATTATTTATATCCATTGCCTAGTAGGTACCTCACCATATTCCTTGGGTCTATGCAAATGGTATGAATTGTTTGAAGTTTTTTTTTTATTTACTATGTTTACGTGCGGTTTTCCATCACTCCGTGATTCGGAGGGCACGTTAAGCGGTCGATCCCGGCTATTATTATTGATAATTACAGTCGTTAAATCATGTCATCAGAGGCCCTAAGGTGGCCTGACAAATCTGACACCAGAAGATATGTGTTTATTGTATGGTGACAAAAAATCGAATGTAATTGAAAGTTCAAGAGGATTTTGATAATATTGAAAAATGGGCACATGATAACGGAATTATAATAAATATAGCTAAAACTAAAATTATACGCTTGTACTCACCATACATACACCATATAGATATAAAAGATAATATAAAATTACTCCGCCACTCATATAATTGTATGCATGCTATTAAAATTAATTTCCAACGTAACATCCTAAAAGAAGTAAAGCAATTTAAATATCTTGGCATCGCAAAGATACACATTTTTCATGGAAAGTTCATATAAATAATGTGTGTAATAAACTTAGAATTTTGTTAGGAATCATTTATCAATTATCTAAAATGTTAAATAGAGGCATCCTGTACAGTGTGTATTACGCATTAAGGGCGTCACAGACGACTAAGATACTATAATATTTCATGTTAAGATAAAATATCGCTCACTATACAATTTATATGAACCATCACAAATGGCAAAGATAATATATATTTTAATCTAACAGTATCTTAAGATATCGAGCGATATGGATTTTTTAAAAGATGCTGTACCTAACCATAATTCGGTCTTCAATGTGTTTAACCCCTTCCTTAACGTGAACATTGCATTGTTATACTAATTATAAAAGTCGTAGGTACTGGAATTATTTAGTATTATGAGTGGAAAGTTTTGGCTCGGCGTTATAGCATTGCAGCCCAGGGGTGGGGGAACAACGAACGTAGTCCGTTGAATCATGCGCATGGAAAAAACCCCGGGAGCGGGAGCTAGTCAGTGCGGAATCGTTCCAAGGATAGGTCGCGTGCGGAGCGTCTCCGCGAGACACGTACGTAACAGTTAAGCGAGGCCGGGCGTCCGAGGCAGTCGTTGCGAGACCTTGAGAAATTAAGACGTGTCGAGAGGCCAGTCAAGAAGAAACACTATAAGTGAGTGGTTGTGCGTGCGCCGATCGGCTCCGGAGTTCAATAAAATCGTAGTGTACCTAAAGTGATTGGGGCGGCCTGGGCCCGGAGAGTCACCGAGCGGCGCTCTTGGAAGATACTTGGAGTTTCAGCGAAATAGTGCACTAACAGGATGAGAGGCATACTAAAATTATTTCTGATTCGAGAAGGGTTACTTGGGGTTTGTTTTAATGAATTAGGGTAGTGTTTATGTTCGGTGTGCGGCGCCCGCTCCGTCCGGCATGCTGGAGGGACGTAGCCCTCGTAAAGAGAATTTTGTGTTATGTTTTGTCTAGTCGGTGACGATATATCGCCAACATGCCTCATTGCGCACATACTGCGCGTGCGCACGCGGTAAGGTAGTAGCTAACAAGCAGAGAACATACGATAATTGTGGTAGTGAACGTAAAGCATTTAAAGAGATAATCGGCTACGTTCTATCTTGTACTATTATTTATTCTGTGCAGCGATGCGAGGGACGATCGACATAGAAAAAAAAATACGTAAGCAGTGCGCACGGAGATATAATTATTCTATCATATTAATCAATACTTATAATGGAGCCGTGAGTGTCGGGGGGTCTCTGTACAGTGTAGTTTGGGAAGGATTGGTCTGTGGTGCTTGGAATGGCTGTTGAACGGAAATATAACCTTTGGGAATTTTGTCTGTCTGTCTGTATGTTTGTTCGCGCATCGAGTGGAGGACACTGGGACAGGTGCAGGGATCATGTGTGCTTTGGCGGTGGACGGTACCTAGTCTTAGGTACCTACCAACTTGGTCCACATGAAATCATAGATCGTGAGATTGTAGCGCGGTAACTAGGTATATCGAGTGAGCGAGACAGTACTCTCCGTAATCGGATCTTTCGCTCGCCGCATGTGCAGTCAGTCGTGGACGGTAGGCAACACGCTAATAGTGGCAATTGTTTTATATGAATATTGCTTCCATTCTTTAGTAAAGTACTTTGTACCTAGTTTGGGTATGGTACGTGATGTACTTCATGACTAGATGTATGATCAAACAACTGAACGGATTTGGTTGAGGTTTGAATTTAAGGTGGCTTATGCCCTGGAATGAAACCCCTTTTCATCATCATCCGCTAGGGTGAAGACGTGGGTGCGGCTAGTAATATCATAAAAACTAACACACCGGTTTAAGTAAGGCCTTTATTTCCAGCTGCAAATTTCATAGACCATTAACTATACAAACGTTAGATAAATAGAAATCTTCGAGTGATTTCTGAACCTTTAAAATGGATCATTATTTTGAAGTCTAGATAAATATTTTAGGGAACTCTTTTAACTGATGAAATTTGACACACGCGGGTGAAGACGTGGGTGCGGCTAGTTATATCATAAAATTACCATAAAAATGAATTCATCGGTTTAAGTAAGACATTATGTTCAACGGCAAATTTCATAGAAAATTGACTATATAAACACTAGATAAATAGAAATCTTCGAGTGATTTCTGAACCTTTAAAATGGATCATTATTTTGAAGTCTAGATAAATATTTTAGGGAACTCTTTTAACTGATGAAATTTGACACACGCGGGTGAAGACGTGAGTGCGGCTAGTAATATCATAAAAACTAACACACCGGTTTAAGTAAGGCCTTTATTTCCAGCTGCAAATTTCAGAGACCATTAACTATACAAACGTTAAATAAATAGAAATCTTCGAGTGATTTCTGAACCTTTAAAATGGATCATTATTTTGAAGTCTAGATAAATATTTTAGGGAACTCTTTTAACTGATGAAATTTGACACACGCGGGTGAAGACGTGGGTGCGGCTAGTTATATCATAAAATTACCATAAAAATGAATTCATCGGTTTAAGTAAGACATTATGTTCAACGGCAAATTTTATAGAAAATTGACTATATAAACACTAGATAAATAGAAATCTTCGAGTGATTTCTGAACCTTTAAAATGGATCATTATTTTGAAGTCTAGATAAATATTTTAGGGAACTCTTTTAACTGATGAAATTTGACACACGCGGGTGAAGACGTGGGTGCGGCCAGTTATATCATAAAATTACCATAAAATTGAATTCATCGGTTTAAGTAAGAAATTTATTTTCAGCTGCAAATTTCATATACCATTGGCTACGCAAACGCTAGATAAATAGAAATCTTCGATTGATTTCTGAACCTTTAAAATGGAGCATTAATTTGAAGTCTAGATAAATATTTTAGGAAACACTTTAACTGATGAAATTTGCCACTCGCGGGTGAAGACGTGGGGGCGGCTAGTTATATCATAAAATAACCATAAAAATAATTCACCGGTTTAAGTAAGACATTTATGTTCAACGGCAAATTTCATAGAAAATTGACTATATAAACACTAGATAAATAGAAATCTTCGAGTGATTTCTAAACCTTAAAATGGGCATTAAGTTGAAGTCTAGATAAATACTTTAGGGAACTCTTTTCTTCTTTATCAGATGATGGTTGCCACTAGCGGGTTTTGTGTATTGAAGAATGCTGGTGATTATTGAGTGATTACACTGTTTAACATTGTAAAGGCGGAAGTATGTAGGTATATTTTTTACTCCTTTACGTTCAAACGGCTAACCTGATTTGCTATGAAATTAAGTACTGAGATAGCTATATACTAGATTAGCACATGGAATGATTTTCATCATCATCATCATCACCATTTTTATTTTACTCCTTTACGCTCAAACAGCTGAACAGATTTGGATGAAATTAGGTATTAGGAAAGCTTATATGCTGGATTAGCACATATAATACTTTTCATCATCCTCGCAGTTCTTACTCCTTTACGCTCAAACGTCTGAACTGATTTGAATGAAATCAGATACTAGGATAGCTTATCTGTTGGATTAGCACATGTAATACTTTTCGTCATCGCAGTTCTTACTCCTTTATGCTCAAACGGCTGAACTGATTTGGATGAAGACAGATACTAGGATAGCTTATATGCTGGATTGGCACATGTAAACTTTTCATCATCATCATCATTCGTAACTCCACACTCAAACGGCTGAACCGATTTGGATGAGGTTTGGTACTAGGATGGCTTATATCCTGAATTACCAGGAGAACTGGATGGAATAAATATTTTAAACAAGTATCTGAACGTACTAGGAACAGGTGCACCTAGTCTCAAATTTGCCGATTATAACTGATCTCTAGTCGGAATTTACCTAAAATACGGACTAAAGGTATCTAGTTTGATGTAATTAGTGTGTTTAATCGAAATTAAAGAACAATTTTGAAATCAAGGTTCACTTTTATATATACAGGGTTTTTCTCAGTTAACGATGGTACGAGATTTCCTGATTGTATCATGTATTGGTGGAGGGATATTAGAAAATTATAATGATGTTTATTTACAACTACCTGACTTTTACTATAATTAGTAATCTTGCATATTATTTTATATCATGTCACTTTCAGTTAATGATGGTACGAGAATTCCTGATTGTATCATGGATTGGAGAAGTGTTATTAGGGATGATAATAATGTTTATTTACAGCTACCTGAATTTCAATGCCAGTTATTAACCTTGCACATTATATCTTATTATTACGTTCCCTTTAGATAACGGCACGAGATTTCCTGATCTTAGAATAAATTGGTGGAGGGTTATAGAGCTAATAAGGCGAAATCGTTTATTTAAGGGTCATTCATTTGTTAGGTCTCGGAACGGCTTTTTGTTTCTGATAGAAGCAGGATCCCCCTTTCCCTTGGTTGGCGCAGGTGAATGACCACTAAATACAACAGCGTTAGAAATAAGTATAACATACCCTTATCCTCATAGAATAGAAAAATAACGAACTTTTGTTTTACATTATATACTAATTGAGTGATAGCTTATCCATTTACATACTGTATGAATTATTACCAAGTGAGTGATATTGTATGGAGATAGATGCGATTTTAAAGCCTCACAACCTTTACTATATACGTGATCTTTCCTATGCATTGCTGACTTGTAAATAATATCTGCTGCTATCAAAAGGACTTCACAAAGAGGAGATACCCTTACGCACACAATACAATGAGTAAGTGGAGTATTGTTCTGTTCGGCCAACAGATCATTGCTTACTGACTCAACCTTCAAACATAAATATCAAATACAGATAAATTATGGCTTGATTAGTAATCGGTGATAGCGGAGGTTGACTCCGATTGCTTCCTCCTAACTGTCATATTCCTACCCTTCAAACCAATTTCTTTATGTAAGATTAAAGATGAATTACGCCTTAAGGGTGAATTTTAATACTATTTCAGTCTAGCAGAACTTTTATATTTATATAATCAACCACGAACTAATTAATAGGTTTCTTGGTTGAAATATATGGAAGGGATGTTAATTTTCACTTTGTTGTTTTGGCACCCAGCACTGATAGAATATCTTATGTTCCGAAAAAAGATAAAGGCTATAAGCTGAACAAAGGGACCCTTATCGTGTAAATTCTGGCTCTGTCAGGCACTAGTGATGGATTGACATGCTTACTGTTGATCGATTACGAAATCTTTAATTATATTTATATAATCAATCACGAACTAATTAATAGGTTTCTTGGTTGAAATATATGGAAGGGATGTTAATTTTCACTTTGTTGTTTTGGCACCCAGCACTGATAGAATATCTTATGTTCCGAAAAAAGATGAAGGCTATAAGCTGAACAAAGGGACCCTTATCGTGTAAATTCTGGCTCTGTCAGACACTAGTGATGGATTGACATGCTTACTGTTGATCGATTACGAAATCTTTAATTAAGGTACAACCTTGAATTAATAACAATTATTATGGAAATGTACTTACAAAAGTGTAATAATTTCATAATTAATTTACTGAGGATTATTCCTGAATACTAAATAATTCACACTGGCATAGTCCAGATAAAACCCTTAAATATTTTAAGGAAAAATATTGAATATCAGAGGCTTAGTCTCAACTACGAATTACGGCAAGGGCGATAAACTAAAGGGATTTATTCCTAATGACAACTAAAACCATTTACTGGTATAATCCAGACTTTATTTAAATAAAACTAACTGACATAGTCAGTAAAAGACAAGTTACGGCATAGACCGATTATGTTCAACTAAGTCAACCTGAACTAACTCCAGTTATGTTAGACTGAATGGTTTGCTTTGCTATATACGCATAAAATATACCTACGCTACTCCATCCTCATACCACTCCGTTTAGTATGCGATAAAGTTCTACTATCCTATGAGTGGTTTTACATAGCCAAACTCTAAAATAAACATGTTATGCCTTAAGGTCTCCGATCATATTGTCGGAGAATATCAGGCAGAACAAACAAACACCATCTCACAATTAAATAATAAGTAAACAATAAGTCTTCTGATTTCCTGTTTTATATTTTATGATGTGCTGTATGGAGAGATGCGAACGATATGACTTCAGTAATTATTTGAATATTATAATAACACATTTATATTATCAAAGAACACGCTCTTGTTGACACTATGTTAATAATCAAATCTCAGATGCTAAGTTAACATATTTATTGTAATACCTGTATTTGTACTTTCATATTAATTTTCATTCCTTCCCAGTACAGTCACGCACTCTAAAAGTTCCGGGTTACTTATATTCACAACGTAGTATAAACGATCAATTGGCCAAGCGATTTATTTATTTTGAGGGCGAGAGGTTAGTTACAATGCCATCTTAAGATACGAAATATATTGTAACATACTTACTACAAGCAGCAACTGGTTTATTAAATAAATAAATGTTACAAATCATACTATAATACAACTTAAATCTAACTTACAATTACAACTAATTAAATACAAAACCTTAAATGATAACTATTTACAAATAAAAAACTGAATGTAGGTCGCCATCTGCAGGTAAGGTGCCCAAAAAACTGGCTACGTTACCTCGTTGAATAGCTAAACTAATTCTTTGACCGAGGTAAGCGCCAGCTCTTTTGTCACCTGTAGTTTCTTCTAAGCGTCTGGACATCTCCCTGACAAAACTCCGTGCTTCTGGACCCTAGGGCCCCATAGTTTCTACCCCAAACGGAAGAAATATGTATCCATCACCGATAGGTACATATTTCCTCCGCTTGAGCCTTTCTGCTGAGGCTCCGCTGCACCCGCCGCCCTAATTATTTTGTAGGTGAGAAGCCGCTAGAGTATCGACACAAGTTGCGTCCCACACCAGTGACCTCCCACGACTCCAAGGAATTAAAGTCATACCGTCAGGCCTCTTGCCATCGTCACGTGAAAGACGGTTCGGCTCTAAAATAGCCAGCACGTTAACGGTGGCAAGGGCCCGACGTATGACGTCATTCAGTTTGGCGTGGCGCGAGAGTCGTCCTGTAGAGAGTCGAGCCCGATCCCTAATATCAATATTGTTTAAAAAGTTTTTTGAACAATTTTACATAAGGGCTCGTCCCAGTGCTTCTGCGAACGGAGGATTTTAGGGAAATCTTCACTTGGACAGGCCATAGTCCAAGCATGACTAGCCTCGACCAAACCCATCACCGGCTCACTGCCAATAGACGTGTTGACAATCTTGTAGTAGAGGCCGGTGGTACTATGGACAGAAGATAGAAACGCTGGCAAGGAAACACTAGAAATTTCGCGAATACATAAATATATATTAATATACTAACTTAGATACAAAGAATATCGTAATAATATACTCTACAGGTACAGGCTCCGTTTTGTACGTTTGTCACCTGGCAGTTTAGATAGAAGAAGAAAGAAAGAAATAAGAAGTCTACCTACTTGCAAGTGGCGGTAGGTATTAATAAAAAGAAGATACCTATAGATAGTAACTACCAGTATAATCAGAAAGAAGTGTAAGAGATATAATCTCAGGGAGTGTGTACGAGGAGGTGGCGATTTTTGTGTTATTGTCCCTTTCAATTTGGGACTTAGCTTTGGAGGCGCGCACGGAAAGGGTTCCGCGGTATGGTGCAGCCGTGGTGGAGATGCAGCAGTCGTGGAGTAGCAGTCGTGGAGCAGCAGTCGAGGAGCAGCAAGTAGAAGAGCAGCAAGTAGCTCCCGGGGGACAAACGAATACAGACCCGTAGATGCGCTCAGGCACGGGTAGATCTCGTACAGTAGAAGGTAGAAAAAAAACCCTGGAACGGTCGAAATAGTCAGCTTAGTCCAGGTTCAGTAGATCTGGCTGCTGTACATCACCAGGTCTTCGTTCTTTGGGGTCCACCATGCCGGACAAGGCCTCTTTCAGTTAAGCCCCAAGGAAGTAGATGTGGCAGCCAGAGTTGTAGGTACAGAGATTGTCAATAACAGTAAAATTACAAGTATAAAACACCAGAAGGGTCGGACATAAGTTTACAAATATAAAAATAGAGCACGTAAGAAGCATAGTTTTATAGATATTTCATCAGTTTGGTGTAAATTATCACGATATCAAGGGAATAAAAAAGCGGTATAAAACCGGTACATAATAAAAAGCCAAGTCATTGCGAAAGTATTTGCTTGTATGACTAAATGCAAACAACACGTATAGTTTGATCTTATTAACCTTCGCAATGACTTGCTAAATTCATTTACTAAAAGAAAAGTTATAAAAATGAACAAAATTAGTTTTTTTTTTCAGTTACTTAATTTAAAATTTGTACCGGTCGAAATTGCAATATCTAGATATTATTATCTTGATATAGCAGACCTAGGTCTGCCTAGGTCTGCTATATCAAGATAATAATAATATAATGGCCTGATTGGCAGTAGATACAAGAAGCAATTTAGAAGTCACACGATATACTTTTCACTACACAAGTTATATTAATATTTGAAGACAAAATTTACAATGGACTCTGCTTTGTCCAAAATTACTCGGAAACAATTTAGAAACGTTATCCAAGCCATCACGTAATGATGAAGCCAAAAGAACCAAAGGTAATATAACCGCTAACGCTGAAAAATAACTATGATTCATCACCACAGGCTAAATAGTCTCATTTCCCGGTGTTATCTGTGTTGGTTGCGTTCGGAATACCAGCGTAACGAACAAACAGCCTGTTTGAATTAGAACTTGTTATTACTGTCATTCGAACGGTGCGTTGGAGTCGATATTGCCATGAGAAATTGCTTGCAATAAGTCAATATTGGCTTAGTAAATTTTCTGTTTAAGATTCTAAATTAAGTACATAACGTGAAGAATGAACATACTAATTCAAAGACAAGAAATATTTTAAATCTTCACAAGGCATAGACATTTTAAGGTTACGTATTTCTTTGTTTATTATCGACTGTTTATTTTATTGGTTATTTTATCGTGAAAGTGGACTTATTGTGTTGATACTAGGTGAAAACCCAACTAAACGGAATGAAAACAAACGTGAGATGAAGTGAGACGTTACATACGTTGTAAGGTTCTAGTCTCCTAGCCTAAGTAAAAATGCTATTGAATAATTCCTATTTTACTACGGAAGTGAAGTTCCGTGAAACGCTGCTATTAAAATTGCTGATTTAAAGAATAGATGTAAAGTTTTATGTGATCGTCTAGATTACTCATAAAATTGAAGTTTATTGAAATGTTATAATCATAATTGCTTATAGAAGTTTAATATTTAAATGGCTTATGTGATCGTCGTTAAATGAACAGTTTGCTGAAAATTAACGTATTTGGTTAAATGTAGTTCTGTTATATTTTTGGTTGCGCTGTTTTAAAGGAGAAAACATGTAAAATAAACATTTAGGAAAATATAGAAATTGTGAAAGAAAATGTGAAAAGCGACTAACTTGGGTGTTGTCTTCACACGATGTTTGAAGATGCGTTGTAACTCTCTCTTGCAGGGTGAAGGATTAGACCTCCGACTTCTGTTGGAATATGAAAAATTGCTGAGCGGTTTCTAAATAAATTCCCTATCCTAATAAAATAGATTGTTGTTTATATAAAAGGTAATAGTCTTGTATTTATCTTCTTCAGAAATATGAATAGATGGTTTGTAGTACATGAGTATAAAACATGTTGTCATAATATTTATTAGTGTTTATAATTCACTTCCTTGGTCAATGTTAATCTTTTGTAAATGAGTAACTTTATTTTATGTATTTAACATTCATATGAAAGACAAACTTGAAGGTTAAATAAAGCGTTATTTATGATTTGTTTTGGTGTAATGACATATTTTGTCTGTTTCGGGAAATTCACAAGATTTTGTCGTTAATGTCTGTCTTGGAACTGTATGTCCAGTTCCGGTTAGATTCATGAACCATTACCCAACAAGTAAGAACTAGGCTTGAGTCCAAACGGTGCAGCCACTTGACGGCTATACTAGGCTACTTTAATATCCAGTAAACTGAATACTCGGTATCACTGTCTATTCCAAAGCCTGCCGGCTGGACATACTTTTATGTAATTCCTCAGAGTGAAGTTAAATCATTATTTATATTTATCGGGAGGCCAAGAGTAACAAAGGAAGATAATTTCTTCCTAGTTGAAACATTATTTATATTTACAAGGCTGCCAAGAGTCCATAAGGAAGATAATTTCTTCCTAACATAAATAAGAACCAAATCTTTCAGAATTCTCAAGCATTTTAAATGTTGCTTTAATGTAAATCCCACGTTGCGTGTTTTCCACGATAATATGTATATGATGTAATGCTTGCATGGGCTATTTAGTGTGTCTCAGGATGAAACAATCTCCCTTCTCTCAGCTATTTCATTAAATTATGAAATAATAACAAATTACCTTCATAGTAATTGATTATAAAATATGTGTATTTATACATCTTTGTACCAAAACAAAAGGGGTTATGCAATCGTAATGTCATGTCCAGATCCATCAACGGTAAGATTTATACTCTTAGTTAAATTAGTTCAGTTGAAAATTGTATATCCTGAGTATAAAACAGTCATCGATTGTAGACTTAGTTGTTATTGAATTTTAATTAGCGATTCATTTAAAATCATCATACACAAAGTAACATAGCCTTTAGCTAAAACAGTTAAGTTTAGAACTGAATATGCTGAGTATATAAAAGGTCATCGACTCAGTTGTTATTTATAATTTAAATAAGGTAAACTGTTTAGGAATCGCAACTCTGAATCTTTCTTCTAGTTATAATTATATGTTGAATCTAAAGGGTAAATCATCTAAAATCTTTGCACTAAGTAAATAAGTATCAGCTTAATACTTAGTTAATTAAAAACATGAGAGTTTTATTCAGAATCACGACAGCACAAAGTATATACTTAGTTATGTATTCTAGAATATAAGAGTTTATCCAAAAATCGACCAACACCAAGTTTTCTACTTAGTTATGTATTCTAGAATATAAGAGTTTATCAAGAAAATCGATCAACACCAAGTTTTCTACTTAGCTTTAATTTCTGCATGTAGGCACGAATAAACACTACACTGCACTCCAACACTGCAACTTAATTCGCTTTACATATTGGACACGTATGTTAAACTATACTTTAACACTTTATTTTAATAGTAAATAAACACGAATTATTAATTATTTAAATCACTCGTATTTGTCTCTTTTTAATATGGACATCGCGTCGCGTCCGAACCTAATCGTATTCTGCCCCCAAAATTTTCCAAAGTCCTTTTATATCGGCGTCTGCTCTAGATACAGGGTCGCATTAAGCCATCATTTTAATGAATAATAGAGATATTTTAAATATAGTTTACTATATCATGTATTGTTATTTTAATTTGGTTTTATAAGTATTTTGGTAGTTAGTTAATTTGATAGTTTATTATAATACTATACAAAAGATAATTAGTCTATTATCTTCTTCACTCTAAGGTTTTCTGGTAGTAATTCTATCGTTGGCGATAAGTCCGATGATGGTACTTTTGATTATATTATTTTAGAAAGTACATAATACATATATAAGTTAATGTTCTGAACAATATAATCATTCATTTAAAAGTAACTATTATGGATTATTTTATAATCAGTAATTATTAATTATGTTTTAAAATATCTAATGTATTATTGTTTTTATGTTTTTTTTACAAATAACATTTATTCGCTATTTACTTTGTTCTCCTTAATGCGTTCCTGTCATAAATTTGTTGTTTCTTTCACACGGTATTGAAAGATACGCGAAACTTATTCCACTTTTCGAATGGTTCTCAAGTGTTTTTAAACTGTACTAAATCAGATATCATTTGAAGCTTTGCCATTAAATTATTTATTTATTATCCTTTTGAGTGTTTGTGTGGCTTTGTCCTGTCTGATATTATTAAATTATGTCCTACGTTACATGTTCCTTTGACAGGTAATCAATTTGAATATTTATAGGTTCCCATTAGTTTTTGACATTTTTAAGCTCTATTTTGCGTTTGTGTAAATATTTTAGCACGCCACATTATTTTCGTATTTATCGTTTTTAAGATAAGAGTGCAATGTTTTGTTCAACAAAAAAATGGCTTTCGTTTCCTAGGGGCTCGTATTGGATCCCTTACAACGTGACGTTTTTTATTGGGTAATGGCTGTGCCCGTGGCTTTTCTCTAGGTTAAAAGTTACCTATGTGTTTTTCCAGGACCAAAATTACATAAAGAAATGATTTAAAAAAAATACTTGCTCTGTACCTTATTTTAATAACCTTTTGTTTGTTTTTTTTTTGTAGAAAGTTATGCGTAAACATTAAATTCACCATGTTTTTTTCTAAATTTAATGTGATTTTCTATCCAAATTAATCGCCTTTTACAGTGCGCTAATGCAATTTGCATATAAAATTTGAAATCAGAATCATCGTCTGCTGAGCTATCTAATAAACGTAATAGTTTGTTTGTCGTATGTGGTTGTACGGGCCTCTGGTGTCAGAGTTTGTCAGACCACACGAGGTCCTCTGACACGGCTTAATGACTGCTATTAATCAATAACAGCCAAGACCGACCACTTAACGTGCCCTCCGAAGCACGAAGCGATGGAAAACTGCACGTAACTTAGAAAAGTCATTGGTGCGGAGCCTAGGATCGAACCCGGTATCGTTGGATTCTAAGTTGCACTATTGAATCGTTAGGCTACCATCGCAAATGTAATGTAATAGTGAAACCATATTACTCATATTTTATCATTCTGTATATATAATGAGGCGAAGAAATACGTGTGGCACCTATGACAGCCTTCGAGAGAATGAATAATTTCAATATATATATATAGGTATATATATCTTAACCGGTGTGATACTGATACCCTAAGATGCTATAATATTTTATATGCAGATATCTTAACATGCAATATTATAACATCTTCATCGTCTGAGACGCCTTTTAGTCGATGCTATTATCTATGGCTTGAGTTGCTACGGTCTTACGATCCCAACATACATTTGAAATGGAAAGAAAATTTAACTATCCGACTAAGCAACTAAGCCACAGCTGGCTTTAGAACATAATGTTAATCATTATTATAGATAACGTATGCGGAAATCGCTAGCGCCCAAATTATATAACGATCTTTTAGCCAATTTGACAATAAATATGAAACTAAATATTAATTTAAAGTAACCTTGAAAAATGCTATTAATATTGACTACTAAACTACTTTATAGTTTGGTAGTTTTTTTAAATATTTTTGCTATGTATGAATATATTATTTATTTATTTACTAGCTGGTAATTTCTCTAGGTTAAAAGTACTATATTATTTGCTATTCCAGAACCTAAAATACCAATATACCAACATTTGATCAAAACTCCTTCTGTTTTCAAAGTTATTTTTATTGATTGCTCGGCTTCTACTCATCGGATTGAGATACCAAGTACCCCAGTTTTTAAGTCAAACCCTAAGCTATCTAACAGTGAAAACTGCATCGCAATCGTGGCAGTACTTTTTACGTGATGCGCGAACAATCATACATACAAATAGACAGACACGAATTTAAAAAATGTTATATTCTTGTTCAGTGGCTTATTTTAAGTACCCTAGACCTTTTTTTATTATTTATCTTCTTTGTACAGACTATTTCGTTCTTATTGTTTTATTATATTTATAGATTAAGTTTTCCGACAGACTTAACACAGTATATTATATATAAATATGAACAAAAACAAAAACACAGTGAAAGTCCACTAAAAGGAAAACACATATTTATATAAACAAATAAAAAAAACAGCACTATCTCATATGACAAGCAAGCAAGCAAGTTAATAGTGACAATGTTAGTTTCTTTTTGGGGGAAGTACCCCCCAAACAAAAATCCTTGAAGTCTAAAAAAAATCTGAAAATTCGTTTAACCTGTATACCAAGTTTCATCTAGATCGGTTGAGAAATGCGACCTGTAGAGGAGAACAGACGGAAATTCGGACAAACATCCAGACAAACGTAAGAATTTTTGCCGAAGCTAAAACAGAGACCCTTCGCACAGTCTAACCATCGAAAATAGTTTTAACCGTCCGTCTTTTTAGTCGAGGGTGCGAATTAACAGCCTTGATTGTTTTATGGTTGGTTAACTTTTCCTTCCATTTCTCTTCTTTAATCCAATGATTTGAAAAGTTCAAAACAGTTAACTTTCTCACAGCTTCAGCTGATCTAATTAGTGCTGTAAGAACGGCTCCGCGGTGCTTGCAAATAATTAATTCGACTTTACACAGAACCAAGCCCCAGTTGTTCATACTAACAACGTTGTAGCTAAGTGAAACGTCACCTAAGCTAAGTAGCTTCAGGCGTTATAGGATAACTGATCTGTGATAAAAATAGTAATGATGATTCGATGAGTTACTTAGTGTGGGCTTCCTAAAATATTCGGTATAAATTGTATTATAGTAGGAAAACAGTTGAAACTCTGCTAAAAAAATATTTAAAAAACTAAGAATTCAAATGTCAAAAAATGACATCATTCGTTCGTACACAGCTCAAAGTTCGTTAATTCAAAGTTCATTTCACAAAGTTTTTACAAACTGTAAAATTTTTGGGGAACCCTTTACTTGATTGACATTTTGGAATAAAACGTACCTACTACAAATAAAATAGTTTTGGTAAACAATTGCTTAAGCCCCGTTTTCATTAGGCGAGATATGTCCTGCGACCTGTCGCCCGACACGAATTCTACTTGTTGGGCGATGACGCGGGACATCGCCCGACATTGCAGGCGACATCTACGTGCCGCGGGACATGTCGCGTCTTGCCCGACTTTCACACCTTGCGCGACTTCGTGTCCCTGGACAGTCGCCCGATGGCATTTGGGTAGTGAGGACGTGTTGCCCTGTGTTCCGCAAGTCAATGCGGAACACAGGGACCAAGTAGTGTGGACCAACGAAACTGTATCGGGCGACATCTCAACCACAACTTGGGTATGTGGACGAGTGAAATGTCGGTCGACATTGTCGCCGGACAGTCGCACGTAAATGTCCCGCGACTGCTCATGACATGTCTCTCGACTTTGTCCCCAACTGAAAACATGGCATTATAATTTTTGAGATCGGATATTTAGGTTTTTCTTGATCATCATGAGTATATCAATAGGACGTAGTCCTATAATCGTAACCAACTAATGAAAATTACGTGTAAAAACCCGCGACTGCTCATGACATGTCTCTCGACTTTGTCCCCTAGTGAACACATGGCATTATAATTTTTGAGATCGGGTATTTAGGTTTTTCTTGATCATCATGAGTATATCAATAGGACGTAGTCCTATAATCGTAACCAACTAATGAAAATTACGTGTAAAAACCACATCAATATCGGACTAGGATAGAAACATATATATTTATGGAGGTAGGCGGCAACACATCCTCACACACGCATAAACACACACACACACACACACACACACTCACACTCACACTCACACACACACACACACACACACACACACACGCACGCACGCACGCACGCACGCACGCACGCACGCACGCACGCACGCACGCACACACACACACAAACACGCGCGCGCGCGTAGTTTTCAAGTAGGGCAAACTGTTTCAATTCTTCTTCTTTGTCCTGGCTATAATCCGAATTTATTTGGGGCCAGCCCTCCTAGTTTTTCTGCGCCACACCGTCCGGTTGTGGGTTGTCTCTTTTGTTGTGTTGCTCGCTATTATGTCATTTTTAATTGTTCGTAGCCAGGTCATTGGAGGTCGTCCACGGCCTCTTTTCCCGTCTTCTATATTCATGAATCTTTTAGTCATATGGTCATCACCTCGCCTCATCACATGCCCGTACCAGCGCAAACGGTTTTCCCACGTTTGCCCACGGAGCCCACGCCGCTTGTAAATCTACACTGGTTCAGTGTTATATTTGTTATTTTTGTTAGCTTTTTACTAGCATAATTTCCCAGATCTTAAGGGATGATCTTGATTCCTCTTTAATTTCCACAGTCCGCAACATCTCCTTTATTCCTATAGAAAGGTATCAACTAATATTACAGTCCTTGAAATTGCACAAAATGGACCTGTCACACAAAAAATAGTCTATTTGTGAGGCCTAACCACCACTTTTGTAGGTAATGTGTTCCTCCTTTTTTGAAAATAGGTGGTACGATCGGGAGGTCGAATTGAGTCGTTAAATTCATTTTGTCAAGGCCCTGGCTGTTAGAGGTGCCATATCCAAAATTTCCATGTAATACTGTGTTTTCTGGTACTTCAGACCCACATGTCCGTTCAGATAACCTGCTACCAATTTTCTCTCATCTATGGTTTGTAAAAGGTCTTCTAGGCTTCCCCAGAACAGATTTTTTTCTTCATGGTTACATCCCACTTGGGGAGGATATACTGAGACTATATTTAGAGTTGATTGATTATCTAGAGCCAGCTTTACATACATAATTCTATCGCTTAATCTTTCTACTTTAATGATTCTTTGTTTTAGTGTTTCGTCGAGGATGATGCCAACACCGTTTCTCGTTGTTGATATGCCGTTATACATTAATTGTACTTAAGTTCCTACCAATGTCCCTGGACATTAAACCTATCCACTAAAGTTCTTGTACACAACAGATATTTATATTTCGCCTATGTAGCGTATTTGCCAGTTCTTGGCTACGCCCTTGGCTTGGCAAACTGTTTCAATTGGAGATTTAAAATAAACTTTCCATTGCAAACAATTATTTGCAGTGATTTTCATAATTTAGATTTATTTAGTATATGCTAGCGGCTCTGCCCTACGGGAGCCGTAGTTTTCCCGCCATCCCACGGAAACTGTTCGCGCGAGCGCTCGGGATAGTCTCCGTTACAGCTTGGGCAAAAATGCTTTCAAATGTTTGGCTGTTTTCCTCTACAGGTCGCATTTTTCAACCTACTCTCGTGAAATTTTGTGAGTAGGTTCGATAATGATATGGCTTTTTGTTGTCGATTCAGATATAAAAAAAAAACATTTTAGCCACTTTGAAAAATGTTCAGAAATGTCACAAAACTTTTTTGTTACCCTTATTAAGCCACACAAACTTCAAGGGGTCGGAGGTGTGAGGGGTTGGAAAATAATGAAACCAAAAACGTGAGATCTACAGCTCACAGAGCCACTTATAGTAATATTGGTGTAGAAAAGTAGATATGGATATGTTTTTAATTCGGATATCCGGTAGTAGGATGAATATATTGATATCCATAATATTATCTATCTATCTTTTTTTTTTTTTTTTTTTTATTACGGACTAGGCAATCGTTTGACCACGATCTCACCTGATAGAAAGCGATGATGTGGTCGAAGGTGTAGCAAGCTTGCCTAGTAGATACCT
Organism: Alsophila aescularia; assembly: GCA_946251855.1. Classification (NCBI taxonomy): domain Eukaryota; kingdom Metazoa; phylum Arthropoda; class Insecta; order Lepidoptera; family Geometridae; genus Alsophila; species Alsophila aescularia. Next base: position 50,303,313 of record OX276375.1, read on the forward strand.
ATTCACTCTTGACTTGAACACACCGGGGTTATAATTTACCGGAAACACTGACGAGGGCAGGGCATTCCACTCCTTTCCAGTTCTTATAATAAATGAAGAAGCTTAACGCTTCGTTCTTGTGCGAGGTATTTCAACAATGAAAGGGTGGCGCTTTGCTGATCGTCTAGTCGTACGGTGATGGAACTCAACTACTATCGTCAACGAACGGACGAAATTTTGTATCAATTCTTTTATTGCTAGCTGCTGTACTACTAGCTGTACCCGCGGCTTCGCACGCATGGCGGTTTCTCTACATTAAAAGAACTCTATTACTATTCCAAGACAGAAAATACCAATATTCCAACATTTAAACAAAATTCCTTCTACTCATCGGATTGAGATAATATGTACCTTAGATCTTTTTTTTTAAATATCTTCCTTTAACAAATTTTTTGGTACTTACTGCTTTATTATAAGTATAGATGCCCTTCACTTTTGGGCAGAATAATAAAAATATATGTTTGATTACATTATTAAAATAGCGTAATATATTATATACCATAAAGATTACGTACTGACTTACTGACTGACTGACAGACAACGCAAGTAGGACATTGGATACTTTTCATTTCGGTTAACTAAAGGGACCCCGTAGGATAGGGGTGTTTTATTTTGAGTTGGTATTCATGTTTCACGGTTTACTTCCGTAGTTCACCTCTAGGATACTCAAGGAATATTCCTCCAAATTTCAAATACCTAGGTCCACCGGTTTAGGCTCGGCGTTGTCTGTCAGTCAGTCTGTATATCACGGTACTGTTTATACAGTACCGTGATATACTGTTAGTACAGTACCGTATTATAAACTATATATATTGTAATTCAATTGTGTTATTAAAAAAATGGTCTAAAATGGGCTCATCTGCAGGCTCGTTTTTTCGGGGACGTGGACGAGCAGTTTAATATTAATGTTTTGTAAAATTTTGTGTTGTGTTATTGTAAGCAAAAATTTGCAAAAATGTTTTCAGAGGCGATCAAAATGGCCAATCTGGTTTTTAAAAAAATAGGCCTATACCGCACGGACAGAGTGTTTGAACAATTGCTATCTGATTCCAAATTAATTGCTGAAAAATTAGAATGTGAAACTGAATTCACCGAAACTGCTCGTCCACGTCCCCAAAAAAACGAGCCTGCAGATGAGCCCATTTTAGACCAATTTTTTTTTAAAGTTTACTTGTCACGGCTGTCATTAAATTAAATGAGAGATTCGATTTGCTAACAGAACACAATAAATATTTTTCATATTTGCAAAACATTGAGAAATGGAGGAAAATGGAGAGGGATAAAAAAAACACAATGTCTCAACCTACAACAAAAATTAACATTTGAAAATAGATCAGATATTAATGGGGAAGATTTATTCACTGAGTTAGAAGTTCTGCAAATATTTTTTTCAACTACAGACACAACTCCACTTGATGTTTTAAGTTATATTAATTTCAAATAATGTAATGTCCGTGTTTCCTTACAATTCAACATCTTAACGTATATATTTAACACTTCCTGTGACAGAAGCTGAAGGTCAAAGGTCTTTCTCGAAATTGAAATAAATAAAATAACTATCTACGGTCAACCATGACCCAAGATTGTATAGACCATTACAAGTATAGAGTCAAAAATTGATGTTAAATTAAACGACAAAATTTAAAAAAATGCCAACTCAAAAGCCCAAAAAATTGAGTTCGATGCTTATATATTCAATACTATAAAATATTAAACAATAATTGATGTATAGTATATCCATACCAATATATACAAGTGAAACGTTGTCTGTTTCTTTATTTGTTTGTTTGTTTGTTTTGGCGTTTGGCGTTATCGCGTGAAAGCTCCCCAGCTTTCACGCGATAACGCCCGGATGGATTTTGATGAAATTTGGAATGAAGATAGCTGGAATAAAACATGGGATACTTTATATCCCGAAAAATTGAAAATTTCTATGGGAACACTAGAAAATGTTGATAACTCACTGTAAGGAATGGTTGCCATGGAAACGAAATAACAAATCTGTCAAAAAACATCAAGAGCATTGGTGCTATACCTATTTTTCCATTGGTTTTTAATATCCTAGAAGAATATAGGATAGTTTTATCATGATAATCAGTAGTCTGCGCGAACGAAGTCGCGGGCGGGAAAGCTAGTATACATATAAATTTATAAAAAAAGTAGTATTTATTTCGGGCTTTTGAATTGGCAAAACAATAAGTTTGTCTTTGATTTCAGAGGAATAAATAAATGAAACATAAAAAATTATAACGTTTTTTTTGTTGACATTAGGAGGGGGGCGCAGGCTGACTTACGCGGCCCAGACGGCCCTGCTTCTTTGAATATAGGAGACTAGCTGTACCCGCGGCTTCGCACGCGTGGTCATTTCTCTAGGCTCTAGAAGTTCTCTATGTACTATTCCACGACTTAAAATACCAATATACCAACATTTGATATAATTCCTTAAGCCATCAAAAAGATTGTATCGATTGCTCGGCTTTTACTCATCGGATTGAGATAATAATCACACCAGGTTTTAAGTCAAATCATAAGCTCAATGAAAATCACATCACAATCGGTCCTGTAGTTTTTACGTGATGCGCGAACAAACACACATAAATACAAACAGACAGACATGATTTTTGAAGAAGTTATATTCTTGTTCAGTAGCTTATTTTAAATAACCTAAACAATTTTTTTTTTAAATATCTTTGTACAGACTTTTTCGTACTTATTGGTTTATTATAAGAACTCGCTGTGCCCGCGGATTTGCCCGCGTGGTATTTTTTCTGGGATATAAGGATCCTGTGATATTCCAGACCCAAAAGTACCAAAATCATTAAACTTCGTTCAGACTTCAAATTGTTTTATAAAGATTGCTCAAATGCTAATCATCAAAAGAAAAAAGAAAGAAAGAAAGAAAAATCGTTTATTCAACACTTATAAAAAAGTAGCTAATTAACATATAAATTAAACATATAAATCTAAGTGTCATCAGACTGAGATACCAAGTAAGCTGTCTTTTAAGTCAAACCCTAAACTATCCAACAGTGAGAACCTCATCCCAATCGGTCCAGTAATTTTACGTGATGCGCGAACAAACATACAGACAAACAGACAGACACGAATTTAAAAAAAAACTTGTTCAGTGGCTTATTTTAAGTACCCTAGACCATATTTTTTTAATAAACTTCTTTGTACAGACTTTTTCGTTCATATTGTTTTATTATAAGTATAGATAGATAGAAGATACCCGGTTAAACTTTTATAAAGCACAGATTTCATTACCTTGGATTTATTGTTGTCTACCCGATTTGACGGTCGATTTGGGATGAGCAGGCGAGCGCGGCCGAGGGTCGTGTCCTGTCCGTTTATAATGTAAAGTACCTGCGTGCCTAAGTGTTTCGTAATTAAATACACAAGCAACTGCTTTAAAATTTATGAACACACCCGAAAAACCCTTTTGCCGTGAAGGAGGGTATTTTTGAAGTTTCTTTCAGAATTATTTTTTTACATTTAAAAATGTTGCTTGTTTGTTTGTCATTTGAGGTAGTGCTGGTTTCTGGTGTCAGAGTTTGTTAGGTCTCCCGAAGGCCGTTGACATGGCTTAACGACTGCTATTAATTGATCAAGCGAGCGCGAAGCGCGAGAAGCCTCTCTGTTTCAGCTTTCAATTCTTTCGTATGTCTCGATGTCTGTGCAGCTGTTCTCCTCTACAGGTCGCATTTCTCAACCAATCTAGATGAAACTTGGTATACTGGTTAAGCAATTTTTTTGAATTTTTAGCCGTCGGGGATTTTTGATTGGAGGGGTACTTCCTCCAAAAAAGGATAAAAAGGGGGCTACTGAATATAGCCTTAAATCCAATTTCGATGGTTATTTTTTTATTTGTAAGGTAGTAAAATTGAATTTGTCTCATAAAAATTTGGTGAAGATCTGATGAGGATCTTCGGCGTGATGAGTAGAATAGTATAATATTATAATAATTTTCTCACTTTTAGGTTTCTACCAGTGGAATCAGCCCATTACCTACTAGGTAGGGATTGATGGAGCACCTTGGTTATTAATGTTAGTTGTACAATAAGGTAACTAGATGGCACTACTGTGTACCGCTAGATTGTTTGCAAAAAAGTTTGTACGCGCGAGTGGCGTGAGGTCTACAGCTCACAGAGCCACTAGTCAATTGATAAGAAGGACTGAACCAATATCCAGCACCACTATGCGCTAATGTCTGCTATGATTTGTAGGACCTAGTGCTTATCCAGTAGGACACCTAAGGAGCGTAGCATAAGGAGTACCTACTTCATTACCTAGAACTGTAAGTAATCGCATAAAAGTTTTTACACATTTCTTATTGGTTGTTTATTATCGTTTTATTAATGACCTACAACAGGACTATCTGTATCTCGTACGTACGTACTTTTGCAAAAACAATTATTGTAAAAAAAAGCTTTAATTACCTTCCTTAATTTGTGTATGGCAAACCTTTTAATCATTACATATTAAAAATAGCCCAATAACTCCAAAAACGCATTCGTCCACAGGCCCCTTATTCGTTATGAACAGTCGGCCTCGTAACGCGCCGTGCCAAGATTATCTGCGTAGAATTGTTCGTTTATGTTCATGTATTGTCGTAATTTGCCGAATGATTCCAAAACGCGAGGCGTTACGTGTGAATGGTCATTATTTTTGTTATGATTTGTGGATTATAGTCGGCTAAGAATAATTGTATTCTAGTCATAATCAGAAGGCGATGTCTACGTATAGCATACGCTGACTTGAAGAAGGTAGCAAACAAAGTGAAACCACCAAAATCTACGAAATTATGTATAGATTTTCGCGTCGCCAATAATGTTATAAAGCCAGGTAATCAGAGGTTCGTGGAAAATTGACTCCTTTATTTGAGATTGTTATCTTTGGTATTTCTTCGGTCACAGTGACCATAGCTTCCCACTCAATTTGCATAACCTAATTTCAGTGGCTGCGTTAAATTGCTGACAGGGTTTTCTCCTATCAGTGCAAGTAAAAAACCCGCCCAGTACGAGAAGGACTCGATCACTGAGGGTTTCGTAACTTGTATGGGGACAAGAGCGATGGTAGCCTAACGGTGTAATAGTGCAATTTAGAATCGAACGATACCAGGTTCGTTCCTAGGCTAGAAAACCACATATAACTTAGAAAAATCATTGGTGCGGCAATGTTTTATCTAAGTTATGTGCGGTTTTCCATCGCTCCGTGGCAAGTTAAACTATCGGTCCCAGCTGTTATTGATAGCAGTCGTTAAACCATGTCAGAGGCCCTCGGGCAGTCTTACAAACTCTGAAGCCAGAGACCAGCACTACCTCATACGACAAACATGCAAACATGGGGACCTCCCTTAATTATTACCTTGTTTTTTTATGATTCATTAGGATATCCGTCTTAAATTAAACACAATTAGTACTTATTCTGTGAAAAAATAACAAATATCCTTTAAAAGAAGGACAGACAGACGGCTGGCGGGCGTTGTAAAATAGGACTCCATATTTTGGACCCTTTGGGTACTGAACCTGGATAACGTATTTAAGATGTAAAGTATGAAGTAAAGTAATGCTATGATAACATCTGAGGGATAAGTGATTCCTGGCAAAGAAAAGGCATAAAAAACATCATCATCATCATCATCGTACACAGCTCATTTCCGCCCACTACAGGGAATAAGCCTCCTCCTCCCCTCGCCATTCTTCTCAGTTTTGAACCAATCTAGGCCAGATCTTTCTTTCCACTTTTTTGATGTCATTCACCTATCGTGCCAGAGTTCTTCTACGGTTGCGCTGTCCTATGCGTGGCCAGTCAGGATCTACTCTACCTGTAGCTAAATTGCCAATTTAATATGAAAAATTAATTCGAGAACCGTTATTCCCCAGCGGTTGTCGGTTCTGCGAACTATATGGCCTGCACATTGCCACTTCAACTTGCGAACTCTGAGAGCTATGACAGTAACCTTGGTTCTTCTACGGATTTCCTCATTTCGGATTCTATCAAGTAGTGAAACACCGAGCATAGCTCTCTCCATTGCCCGCTGCGCAACTCTGAGCTTGTGTATGAGACCAATAGTTAGCGACCACGTCTCAGTGCCGTATGTCATCACTGGCAACACGCACTGATTATAAATTTTCGTCTTGAGGCTCTGCGGTATCTGCGACGAGAGGATATGGCGTAATTTCCCGAACGCTGCCGATCCGAGTTAGTAGAAAGTGGTGGGAAGATAGTAGGTATGTGCATCTTTATATAATCACTAGCTGCGCCCCACGGCTTTGCCCCTCCCCTCCCTACTCAGTCCTCTCTTACCACCCATACCCATACCAAAAACCCCCGACCACCTCACACAAAACTCACCGGTCAAAAAAATATTTAAATGAGTCAATCGGTTCTCGAGATTTCATAATAAAGCCTTTCAATACAACATGTATGAGAAAATGAATTTTTATTCTTAATATTTTTTTTTGTGTTTTTTCAAAAATTTTATAGTTATTCTGCTACAAATGGAGACAAATCCAACAAATCAAAGATCATAAAAATCTGTTCAGCCGTTCTTGAGTTATAAATGAAGTAACTAACCTAACGTTTTTGCTTTATATATCTAGGATAATATGTTAATGCTAATTCGATCGCAAAGTAAAAGTAAAGCACCAACATTCTTGTTGCTTTTTGACAGACTTGTTATTATTTCGTTTCCATGGCAACCGTTCCTTACAGCGAGTCATCGATACTTTTCAGTTTAACCGTGAAAACAATTTTTTTTATTAGAATTTGCTAACATAGAACTTAGCTACCTCAAACTAACGTAACCTAAGATTGTTTAAAAAATACGGATTCCACACCACCAAGTCGAAAGTGAAGCACGCAAGATCCGCTCGTACTCACAAGCCTCAGGCACACACTTACACCATGTTATGCCGATCGGCCGCCACATCGCAGCAAGATCTCGATCTTGTTAATTCTGTCAAGTTCTCACGGGATCAAGACAATGCAGTCTTTTGTAATGAAATTGTGTGAAATTGTATATCAACCACAAAACCACAAATTATCCACACACACACACAAACATAGACCACCACCATTTCCTTTGCTTCACTCGTTTATTGGGCGGTGTAGCCTCCGTTTTTTATGAAGAAGAAGAAAAACATTTATACAACACCATCTTCAGATATCAATATCACAAACATAGGTATTAAACATAAATAAAATGTACCTGTGAGTGTGTCGAAAGGGGACCTTCTTGCAGATACCCAGGAGTGGGTAGTCTGAAGTCCACTTCCTTGTTTGATCTTAGCGTGTGTTGTTTGGTTCTAGCTGCTTGGATAAAGTGTTGCACCTACCAGTTTGCAACTTCACAGGAAAATGTTTCCTAACTGCGCTAAAAGTAGCGTACTTTACGATGACAACAATGCACTCGCTGTAGGTCGTCTTGAACGTGTTAATTTCAGCTATTATTGCCGCAATTTTATAGCAAATAGGTTTGCTAAGTATAACGCAACATTTATGTTGCAGTAGCTTTTTTGTTAGGTATACAATAGCGATACCTAATAAATTCCGTTAAACTAGCCTGTTTACGAGTATTTTTAGCAACCAGTGACGTAGAATAGCGACAGCACAAATAAATAGTGCTTTGGTGAAGCCATGCTTTTTACTAGTACTAGTAGTAGTAATCCATACCAATATATAAAAGTGAAATGGTGTCTGTTTGTTTGTTTGTTTGTTTATTTGTTTGTTTGAGGAGCTTTCACGCGATAACGACTGGACGCATTTGATGAAACTTGGAATGGAGATAGCTTATGCCCTAGAATAAAACATAGGATACTTTTTATCCCGGAAAAATGTAAGTTTTTACGGGAAAACTGGAAAACTGGAAATATGTTGATTACTCGCTGTAAGAAACGGTTGCCATGGAAACGAAATAACAAGTATGTCAAAAAATATCAAGAGTGGTGCTATACCTACTTTTGCATTGGTTTTTAATATTCTAGAAGAACATACGAGTAGGATGTTTTTTTCGCGATAAACAGTAGTCCGCGCGGACGAAGTTGCGGGCGGGAAAACTAGTACTAAATAAGTAAAAATTCGAACCATTGACACGCTAGAAATAGAAGAAGTAGGTACACAGATTGTGGACGGGTGGTATTTTTTTTCTCTTTGCAATCCAACGTCACCAGTTCGACGGCACCTGGTATGGTGCCCGTTGCTCACAAAATATGCTAGCATACTAGCAGTCTTTGTACTAGCATATTTTGTGAGCAACGCCAGTGGGCACTACACGACACATACTTATACCTGCTCTTTAGTTTAGCTTTCCAACATTTCTAGTACGTCAAATTTAAATTTTACTTCTTCATTGTAAGAGTATAGATAGATAGGTCTCTTAGCGGCCTATTAACTGCTCTCCTCTGGCTCTCCACTTAAAACAACAAACAAGAAGAGATACAGTACTCAGTTCATTTTTATGCAATCTCACCTGATAGTCAGTAGCCAAAAATTGAACATGCTTGACTAGAAAATACCTGTTTACTTTAGTCTTGAGGAGACCTTGGATAGATTTGACGGCAAAAAAAACCATTCCTTATCTGTTCGACAGTAAATGAATATTATTATTAGTTTACGATCAATATGAATAGTATTTAACTGCACCTACGTCATTATTTCGTTTCAAATGCGATGAATGGGAACAGCAGCTGTTCAGTAAATGATGCCAACTTATAAACAAACCGTGCATCAATCATTGCAATTCAGCCTGCGGTTTAACACAAAATGAAAATCATACACTTGGCAATAATGAATGTTGCTATCAATGGTTACTGAAAATGAAATACCTGTTAGCATATTGGAACAAAGAATACTGAAGGTGGTAGTTTTTGCCCTTTTAGCAAACGATCCCAAAACGGTAGGACGAGATTCCGCGCGACCGCGTGGTGCCCTTCTCGCACATAAGTATAGCTAAATAATAGGGGTTTAAATATCAAATTGCCGTTTTACCGCACTGGCCACTTTGAATTAATATTAAACCTGCATGGTGTCAGATTTCATAGTAAAACTTTTTACACACGAAAAATATAACATTCTTAATTTAAAAAGAACATGGAATTTAATTGTTCGACTTTCAATTGTTTTTACATTCTGCTTTTAACGTGAATATGGATACCAAGGAAGTTATAATGTACTTAAGTACAACTGGAACGATATCTCTCATATAAAAACGTAATTTAAAAAGAAAATGCGAGAAAAGGAAGTATACGGAGGATCGGTACGAAGTCTCTTTCTCTCTCGTACAAAGTTTCAGAGTTTTCGCACAGACTAAAACAAACTTGCGAAATAATCATCACAAAGACAACTGTACTAATACATTTACATAGTACATCCTCTTTGGTATCTGATGAGATTTAAAATACTATTCTGGAAATTAAAGAAGTTCTTGTCCTGTTTGTTTTTCGAAGTATTTGCTGTCATCTGAGATTGGCACTATAAATAAGAAAGAGATAACAAGGGCTTCCGCTCACGTCCATGACTTTTTTATTTTTAAATCGTTTTCAAGGTCAAATAATCGATACCCCTACTTTTTCTTTGAAGATATCGTTCCAGTTGTACGTAAGTACATATAACTTCCTTGATGGATACAGAGAAAATCAGACTAAATTTCGAATACGAGTTCTAACGTCGGACTAACGCAGCAGAAACTGCTCGTAATGTAAATGCTGTGTTTGGAGGGGACACGGCTAACGAACACACCGTGCTCTTACTTAAGAATCTACTCTAGAATCCTTCACTCCGCTTCAAAATCTCTGGATTCAAAATAGCGCCCTTGCCGGCAAAATATTATTTTGCTCCCTAGAAATACAATTTACTATTTCTTCCCACTACTCAGTAATAACACCATTGTTCACCTAAAACGTAGGCAGAAAGTACCTCATTACTGCTCATAATAACAACAGTGCGGTAAGTAAGTATTGAAATCCATTACTGCACAGTTTTACAGTGCGGAAAGTAAGTATTGAAATCCATTACTGTATTGTTTTACAGTGTGGAAAATAAGTATTGAAATCCATTACTGCACTGTTTTTTTAGTTTCATTACACTGATATTTTAAAGTATGTATGTATGCATGTGTGTATATGTGTGTTACTCCTCCACGCTCAAACGACTGAACGGATTTTGATGAAATTTTGAATAAATATAGCTTATACCCTGGAATAACACATATGATGCTTTTCATCATCGTCATCATCATCTCCATTTTACTTCAACTCTCAAATGGCTGAAAGGATTTTGATGAAATTTGGAATGGAGATAGCTTATACCCTGGAATAACACATAGGATACTTTTATCATCATCAACATCAACATTTTACTTCATTCTTAAACGACTGAACGGAGTTTAATGAAATGTGGAATGGATATAGATTATACCTTGGAATAACACATATGATACTTTTCATCATCATCATCATCATTTTACTTCACTCTCAAACGGCTGAACGGATATTGATGAAATTTGGAATAGAGATATCACCATCACCATCATCATCATCATCACCAATCACGCGCTTGTATTGAATGAATGCATTCGTCCAATAGAGATTTAAAAATAGATTGTACTATTTTTTTAAATAAGCGCGATGGAATTGGCGTGAATTTATAAGTCAATGTAACGGAAAATTGTACTGCTTACATTTAGGTGAATAACAGTGATATTACTTTGCAGTGGAAAGACAAGCAGATTACTGACACTCGCTCAAGTGACTCCTTGCTGCACTCGTGGTTTTAGAGCCCTCGCTAGAGCTCGGGCTCCAACCTAACTACTCGGTGCAGCAATGAGTCACGTTCCGCTCGATGCAGTAATCTACTATTTGCTATCAAACGTGTCTCACATGTTGCCTACAGGCATGCAGTACGCTAGTCGTAACTGTAATATATTGAAGTGATTTCATTATTTTTATAAATCAATTTAGAGTTTTGATTGTAGTTTTATTTGGATAACATGTTTACAGTAGTTGAGTATTTTTTATTTTGTATTAAAGAATAATTTAAGGAAATAGGAGGTCTGAACTAAGTTCCTAAAATTTTGATAGAAATTATTGTGATCTTAGGCATTTGCAATTTATTAGGTACTAGCTTTTGCCTGCGGCTTCACTCGCGTAGTTTTTTTTTCTTGTAGTTTTCTTAAATATACCTACTGTGTATTGAACTAACTCACAGTCGCCAGAAGGTTAGTGACAAAAAAATAGCATATTGACTATGTAGAGGATGTTTTCCTCTCGCGCTTCTAACGAATCTTTGTTTAATTTTTCTTAATCTTTGTTTTGCCAAATTACATTTCTGTTCAAGATTCCATCGCTTCGCATCGTTTGATGATATAATGTTATTACATAACCTTCAACCCCTATCCCGCAGAAATCCTTTAGTTTTTCGGGATAAAAAGTACCCCAAATACCCATAATATAAACTGTGCCAAATTGCATAAAAATCCGTCCAGTAATTCCAGCAGCGTGATGGGTGTTCAAAGAGACAGACAGACAGATAAAATTTACTGGCATTTAGAAACATTATATTTAATCGTTTCAAATTTTGACGTTTTGAAGACCTAATCTAGATAAGGACAATATGTGTACTGTGTTTAAAGCAAATCGTCAGTCAAAGGTTAAAACATTTACCCTTACTGAGAACTTTGACAATAGAGGTCATGTAGGTATGTTGTGTATGTTTGGTTGGTCGTACGAAAGGTTATATACAGGCTGTAACATTGAGAAAGGTCAGTATGGAGACTTCTGAAACTATAATAAAAAATAAAAATATTTTCTTAGAAACCATGTCGTCAATTTTAAAGATAAGAAAAACTGCAGCTCTGGATTAAAAAAAACTCATATGCCTCTCGCAAATTGAACCCGGTCGTTTTGGAAAAAAAAACATCGTTATTTGATTGTGTAAGGAGTATATGTTGCTATGAAATCTTATCTAAATAATTATAATAAAGCAATACGAATGAAAAAGTCCGTACAAAGAAGATACTTAAAATAAGCTACTGAACAAGAATCTTTTTTTCTTTTTTTTTCTTGTCTGTTTGTCTGTATTTTTTGTTCGCGCATCACGTATAAACCGATTGTGATGCGGTTTTCACAGCTGTATAGCTTAGGGTTTGATTTAAAAACTGGGGTACATGGTATCTTAATCAGATGATTAGATGCCAAGCAATCGATAAAAAAATACTAGACGGCTGAACTTATTTTAATCAAATGTTGGTATATTGGTAGTTTAGGTCTTGGAATAGCTCATAGATAGAGTACTTTTAACCTAGAGAAATGACCACCAACAAGAGATCAAAATTCCTTCAGCCATCAAAAATATTTTAATAGATTGCTCGGCTTCTACACATCGGATTGAGATATAAAGTACCCCAGTTTTTATGTCAATACATAAGCATTGCAGCCAGATAACTAAATCTGTGGTTGCTGAACATTTGTTCAAATCTGGCCCTAACCATTGGATTGGACTCCACGAACCGAAGATGCTCTCCACGGAACGTCACTACTAATCCAGGATTTTACGTGAAGCTGATGAAATTAAAAAGTTTCAATTTCAACCGTGAGGATGGTTTTAAGTTGGCTGCGTCATTGATTCCCGTGATAAGCAAGTCGCGTCGCGGCTTACACCAGAAGAAATCTACAGATGTCGTTAGTGTCGTAAAAATCTCCTTAAAGTACATGCGCACTCGTAACAAGGTAGTTACGAGTGCAGTAATAAAATTAAGTATTAATATTTTATCTATGAGCTTTTCATACAAAATCTATTATGTCTTAAGTGCATGCGTAATGAACACAAACTCATACATACACATACACAACCTCATTCCCTCACACACAAACACACTCTCACACACATGAAACACACACCCCCTAACACAATGTACCTTTACAGAAAAAAAAAGATTAAGTATAATTTAAATAAATAGCAAAACAGTGTTTCTTTTATTTCTTATTAAAAAAAAACCTCATATTATTGTTAATATTTATTATAATATTGTTAAACCAATTTGATAATGATATTGTTGTATTATAAATATATAATATGTTCTATAAAATTTCACACCTAATGTTAATACATTTATATTGGAATTGTAATGTTGTCAATTCTAAGGTAAAATTTGTACTAATTAAAAGTAATTACTGGGAAGCACTAGTTACCAAGATACGGGTGTCTTAGCATCCAGTTTGGTATGTAGGGCCGCAAATTCATTGTACAATTTTTCATGTAAAAAAATATTTATTATTATTTATTATTATAATTGATTCTGAATATTAACAAAACCAAATAGTAAAACCAGTGCCCTATTTCATAAAGCGACAAATCATAATAAAACTACAAATGTCAGTCAAATACGCCAAACCTGCGTTTCATATAACAAACAATCACGACAGGACTGATGATTGTCAGTCATATTGCATTTCACAATGCCAGTCATAGTAGTGTGATGGGTAAAGCTTCGGCTGTCACAATTGTCACGACAATTCTACAAATCGTGGTAATTTTTGAGCAACCGCCGTTTCATAAAACGTTTTTCTATTGACATTTGTTAGACAATTGTCGGTTGACTGCCGGTCACTACTAATGTTTTATGAAACACATTTAGTAATATTTTGACAATTCATTGAATGAATTGTCGGGTTTCTATGAAACGCATTTCGGTAGTTTTACTGACATTTGTCGATTGACACTTGTCAGTCTACTATAGTTTTATGAAATAGGGCCCTGGTAGTTGGAGACAACTAATTACCTGCATTGACAATGACACCTGCTACTTCAGCTTTCTCGTGACCACGATAAATGCAACTTATTCGAAACGTCGCCGCGTCGAGATAAATAAAAACAAGTAGCAGCAGACCTCGCGAGCACAAACTTTTTTGCTAACACTCTAGCGGTACACAGTAGCACCATCTAGTTACCTTATTGTAACACTAACATAATAACCAAGGTGATATCCATCCAACATAATATCCATCAATCCCTACCTAGTAGGTAAAGAGTTGATTCCACTGGTAGAAACCTAAAAGTGAGCAATTTACTGCATTTTGAAGAGCTATTCTGTTCATCACGCCAAAGATCCTCATCAGATCTTCACTAAATTTTTATGAGACCTACATATAGTAACTACCTTACAAATAAAAAAAAGAACCATCGAAATCGGATATAATAGGGCGGAGATATTCAGTTTGCCCCTTTTTGGGGGAAGTACCCCCCCAATCAAAAATCAAGACGACAAAAAACAAGTTATACCTGTATACCAAGTTTCGTCAAGATCGGTTGAGAAATGCAACCTGTAGAGTAGAACAGCTGGACAGACAGACATCCGCACACACGAAAGAATATTTGCCCAAGCTGAAACGGAGTCCCTCAAATTAACTAAGTTGTAGGGCACCAAGTGTGTGGAATTTTTGATATTAGCGGTCAAGAAATCAGTATTCAGTGGCCGGTATTGAACTGAATGTGTCGTGACTTCAAGATCGTGCTTGCCCGCCACACTGGAGAAAAATTAAATTCCTGTGGAATACAGCTAGCTCCAAGCGAGCTTTCACGTTGTGAACACCGTGTCCCTTCAATATATAATAATAAAAATGTGGATTATATTATAAGAAATAAAAAGATCGTCTAAACTACCAACAGGATTTTAAGGTAATATAAGTAATTAGCTTTGTTCCCACTTTCATTGACAGATTCAGGCGTTACTTTGCGGATATCCATATTTAAAATGAACAAAATAAAAATATGTAGCTTACTACAACACCCAACACAACACAATGTTGGAGTCAACATCACCCGAAGATGCCTCGCGCAGAGGCGAAACACGTGTCGTATTGATGTCAGACGTTTGGTATTTGGATCGAGGTATATGTTTTTTATTGTGTATTTATATTATATGTATATAAATATGTAAGTGTTACGATAGTTGTATTTGGGTAGGGTTTGTTTAGCGTGGGGTTTTTTATTGTGTATATATAAGTGTTTTTCCTGGCCTTCAGGCTTTCATTTCATTATATTTTACAATAGTTAAATTTGGGTAGGGTTGGTTTAGCGTGAAATTTTACTTTTGTTATAATTTAATTTTACCATTTATCTTTTGTCTGACTTACAGTTTTGGCGGTAGTAAGCTACATATTTTTATTTTGTTCATTTTTCCACTATCAGTTGGCAAGTGCATCCAAAATTACCAATGTGGCCTCATTGAGATTTCATTATATTTTATGACCAATTTAAGTTTCGGTCCTTGTATATTATTAGCTAAGAAAATATACAATTTAACGAAATGTTTCCCTATACCCTCTTAGGAATATTAAAGAGACTAAAACCTTATTGAAATCTCCAAAAATCCAAAGCGAGCGATTTGATCGCATCGTTGTAATCCGGCACCGTCGCGTGGATGCTTCTTAATATTCTTTTTGCAGTGCATCAACGTGAGGCTTAGTGCCCTCTATAAGTTGTAAGGCGCCGAACAAAGTTAATGGCTTTCCCAGGAAACTCCTCCCGGAGCCGCCTGCAGGCTTAATCCTGGCAACATTTGATGCAGTGTTCGTTCATACCCCAGATGTTATAATAAGTGATGTTTCAATCGTTTCGGTAAATATCTATTAGTTTCAAATCTGTGTATTCAAAAGCTTCGTTCGTCAACGAATTTTATTACAAGCTGTGGTTAACGTAGCGAGGCAAATAAAATTATCATGTATATGTCGTAGCGATATCATAGAAATGATCATTTCTTGAAATGGTCGGTGGCCATATCATGAAAAAGTTATCCTACTAATATTATAAACGCGAAAGTTTGTAAGTATGGATGGATGGATGTTTGTTACTCTTTCACGTAAAAACTACTGAACGGATTTTGATGAAATTTGGTATGGAGGTAGCTTATATCCTGGATAACACATAGGCTACTTCTTACTCCGAAATAGGAGAAAAAAAATATTATCCTTTTTCTTTAAGACTTGAAAAAAAACGAACAAAAATATATTTCTAAGTACCAGGAGAGCATAAGCACTTGAGAAGTTGGAGATATACAAAAATGATGAATAAAGTTATAAAAAGTGAGTATACATACTTATCTCCCCATGAACATTAAATGGTGTGATTTTATTAAAAAAAGTATTTTTGAGTACCAGGAGAACAGAAACACTTAAGATGTTGGAGACATAATATTGAAAAATAAAGTTATTTAAAGCGAGTATACCTCCCCATGAACATTAAATAGTGTGATTATATTTAAAAAAAAGTATTTCTAAGTACCAGGAGAGTAGAAGCACTTAAGAAGTTGGACATACAAAATTGGCAAATAAAGTTATTAAAAGTGATTATACCTCCCCATGAACATTAATTAAATGGTGTGATTATATTTATACCTACTAGGAGAAAAGAAACACCTGAAGTTATAAGCCTTAAAGTCCTATCTTTTTGAACACGTTCAGTATCATGAAAACCCTACATATATATATATATATATATATATATATATATATATATATATATTTTGAACGCGCATCACGCTGAAACTACTGAATGAGTTCAAATGAAACTTGGCATGATTTGATATATATATATATATATATATATATATATATATATATGTAGGGTTTTCATGATACTGAACGTGTTCAAAAAGATAGGACTTTAAGGCTTATAACTTCAGGTGTTTCTATTGAACATATATTGAACGCGCATCACGCTGAAACTACTGAATGAATTCAAATGAAACTTGGCATGATTTGATATATATATATATATATATATGTTTTATTTTTGTTGTCTGTTTGTCTATCTATCTGTACCTTGAATGCGCATCACGCTGAAACTACTGAATGAATTCAAATGAAACTTGGTATGATTTGAGTTCATACTACGAGGTATGACATAGGATACTTTCATCCCAAAAAATTAAAGGGTTCCCGCAGAATAGGGGTTGAAAGTTATTTAATATAGGTATATTACTAATAATAATATATAATAAGAAAGGAATGTTATTGGATATATATACAATTCCATTCTATTCATGTATATATGACTCACCTACTGGATTTGGATGAAATTTGGTATGGAGGTTAACACATAGGCTACTTCGTCCTGAGGGACGCGGGTGAAACCAGGGGCGCAGCTAGTATATCATAAAGTTATCGGTCACACCATGAAATGGTTTGGCTATATGAAGAAATAATCAGCGTTTGACGATATGAACAGCTAAACGCACGGCTCTATGAATGGTCAAATATGTGTGATCAAATCGCGGAAACCCGACTTGGCCGTGATTGGTTAGAAGGCGAAGGCGGGAGCGAAGCGTAGCGAACTTCCACCTTCATCTTCGTGATTTTTTTATAGTCTTAAAGTCCTATCTTTTTAAATACGTTCGGTATCATGAAAACCCTACATTAATTATATAGCCAAACTTGCATTGAAACGTCATTAAACGTTGATGTTTCAACAATATGGTCAGTTTTAGCTAAACATTTTATGAAATAGAACCATTTCATGAAATTATCGACCTCATCATGAAGTTATCAGTTCCATGATATGGCTACGACACATATATTAAATAACCGGAGCTTACCACTAAAATGCACAAAGGAGTAGCGAGTGGTTACATTCTAGTCTTTGGACATGGTAAGGTGGAAGGATTACCAAGATGCTAAAATGGTATTATTTTACAAAAAGTTCTATGCGTCTAGACATTTAGTTCATTTAGGTAGGTTTTCTGAACTTCGAGACCATTCGAGCTCACACCATTTCGTACATTCTATTTCAAAAAACTTTTCTCAAATATCCAATGCAGACAAGATTTCTTTCTGTCTTTTTTCATAATATATTCTGTCTGGTCGCTGGAGTTTTCTCCAGCGACCAGACTTTTTATTCAATTCTAATCAAAATCAATATCACCATCGACTTTACTATTTCTTTGGCAAGTTATTTTACATCTTATTTAAAATAAACTATAACAAAGTTAGCAGTCAAATAGAAGAAGAGTTACGTGACGTGAGCGTCCAAAGTAAACTGAATTATACAGTCTTGTGTTGAGTTCGAAGATCATAACATACAATTAGACAAGTCTACTACGTTAGTCAATGTCTGGAGAGTACGGAACGTTTACGACTGGACTAACTATCAGATCAGGCCGCCCGTAAATTGTACTGGGTACGGAGTAATATCTTAGAGTAATTTCGCTCACCTATCCTTCGCATTCAGGCACATATCTGCAGTTCTGGGTTATTCAAAGCTTCGCCCAAAACTATGGTGGAAATGTGCGAGTCACTGCGTTCTCTCTCATATCTCTGTGCGGTCCGATTCAATCGTAACCCGATTATTGCTATTGTTTCCGCTCCCAAATGAGTATTCACTATAACTTTACTATGAATGTTTGCACAGTTCAGCAAAAGTGTAATTTTATTTTTTTTGTCATTAAAAGGTAATTAACATAATAGAGAAAAAGCTAAGAATAATGCGTAAGAATGTAATAAACGTTTAACACTTTATCTATACATGCTTAGAAAAAAGTACCGTGACGTACCTACTGACTGACTGATAGACAATGCACACCCTAAACTAGTAGACCTAGAAATTTAGGAGAAGTATTCCTTGAGTGCCCTAGGGGTGCACTAGGAAGGTATTTTTTATTCCTTCCCAAAGGAGGTGAACGGGGGTTACAAAGTGTTATATAAACTTGCTAGAAGTTTCGTCGGAAAATAAACAGATTATTCAAATTGTTCCACTAAGTTCTTTAGTGAGAAAATTAAGTGTTCCGATAATCTCTGTCGAAACCGTATTTGAATTGTCTACCGAACCAAATTTATTAAATTAATACGGTCCCCAGGCACTAATTGTCTTTTGTATAAATTCCATTTGCGGTATAATACTTTAAGCTGGGTATTATTAAGGTAATAAGTCCACTTTCACGTTATTAAACTCATTGTTATTTTTTCCCGTTTGAAATGCACTTGTGTGTAAAGTGGTTTTATTTTTAATCTCACCTTTAGTTGCACTTCAATTTACCTTCTGTTCTATAAAACCAAAAAGTTCTGGTGCAGTTCGTTACATTTAACAATCTGGCACTAATTAATTGATCTGCTTGCTAGCTGTAGCTTGTGTTTCAAGTGTTAGACCTTCTGTTTTAGAGGAAGTTGGTGAGAGTAATCGTTAAATTCACGCTAGTGCTTTGTTTCAGAGGGGAACTAAGTCTAAGTTAGGTTGTTCTCGGCAGTTAACTTGAGGGCCTTTGCACTAGGAAGTTATTTGCACATGGGGTAGTGGTTCTATTCATCATATTTCATTCCGGTTTTTTTTTGGGAATAAACGCGAAATGGAACTATTAAAACGTCTTCTAACTCGAAATGTATGGGAGCCAAGTCACAGAATAAATAATTGCCGAGTGTAATGCAAATGGTGGTAGATTTCAAATCCTCATATTGAAAACTATTAATTTTTTTAAACATTTTTTAATATTGACACAGTTTCAAGTAATAAACAAAGATACTACTTGTAGATACTTACAATATAATACAAAATTAAATATACATTCGAAATGGTGCAAACGTCAATTCAACCTTCACGTTTTCTAGTTTGTAACGAAGATGATTAATATAGTAGTATCTTTGACATGCTGAGATTTTTAGACACATAGGGCTATTTACAGTTTATTATAGAACTCTATATTTAATCCCTTTGAAATCATAAAAAAACGTATCTAATTTTAATAGGTTTTTAATATCAACACGTAGAAAACCGATTTTCACACGCATAAGAAAATCAATTTTGGAACGAACGAAATGACATGTTTGTAAAAACTTTTAGCATTTATGTATGGCATTTCATGTTCACAAGCTTAAAAACAAAAAGTTTTATACTTGGAAGAAGTTGAAGAATACATTTTTCAAAATCGCTTCCGTCTACATATTTAAAATGAAATTTACTGTACTTTTCAGTTCAAGGCTTTAGCGGGTTGGCCTGTGCTTTAATTGAATCTGGTTGTTCCTTTCAGTACAAAAATTTAATTTGTAATGAAAGTTTTATCCAGTTTTTTTTTTTTTTTGAAATTATAATAATAATTAGCCTACCATAGACGACGCAATATGTTACTCGTATAAAACGAATTATGTTCAACCACGTATTAATTAGGTAATGATACCAATGCTGTTGTCACAAACTCCATTGGCCTTCAAAACTTAGTAGTTAGTTAAAATTAATAGAGTTTTTATAAAATTGCTTCACTCGTCGGATTGAGATACTGAGTGAACCAGTTTTTAAGTACAAAATAATGAAAATCGCATCGCAATCGGTCCAGTAGTATTAACGTGATGCGCGAACAGATAGACATTAAAAGTGTGGTACTAAGTTTTGAAAGCCAGTGTAGTTCTTAGGTCTGCCTGCCTAAAGATTTGTTATTACTTCCAAACGTTATAAAAACGAAAGAGATAACTTTTACTTTCAAACGTTATAAAACGAAAGGGATAACTTTTACTTCCAAACGTTATAAAAACTAAAGGGATAACTTTTACTTCCAAACTTTATAAAAACGAAAGGGATAACTTTTACTTCCAAACTTTATAAAAACGAAAGGGATAACTTTTACTTCCAAACGTTATAAAAACGAAAGGGATAACTTTTACTTCCAAACGTTATAAAAACTAAAGGGATAACTTTTACTTCCAAACTTTATACAAACGAAAGGGATATATTTTACTTCCAAACGCTATAAAAAGGAAAAGGATAACTTTTACTTCCTAACGTTATAAAAACGAAAGGGATAACTTTTACTTCCAAACTTATACAAACGAAAGGGATAACTTTTAGCTGTGAAATTTAGTTTAAGTTTAATTTGTGACAACGGAGTTATTATACAGACAATGTACAATTGAACAATGTAGCCAACATAAAGTTGACGGTCTAAAAAAAACTATTCATGTTTTGTTTCAGCGAGGATCTTCACATTTCAACAATGCAATTGTTTTCAATTTAGCTTACAATGTGTGACGTAGCATAACCTCTTTGCTGTAATACTTAGAATCCATACCAATACTGGGATACTTTATATCCGGGAAAATAGTAAGTTTCCACAGGAAAACTGGAAAACGACGATTACTCAATGTAAGAAACGGTTGGCATGGAAAGGAAATAATAACAAGTCTGTCAAAAGGCATGAAGAGCGTTGGTGCCAAAGAGATACAATTAGTGCTGATATACTTTTGCATTAGTTTTTAATTTGCTACTTCTAGCAACATGGATGCTTTTTTCGCGATAAACTGTAGTCCGCGTGGACGAAGTCGCGGGCGAAAGCTAGTAATTTAATTATAATAGCCTTGTCTCCATCATTCAGAGTACATAGTTTCATGTTTTTTTTATTTCATGCGCTTTATATTTTAGTGGAATTTTTTACCCGATTGCACGGAGGGCTATGTGTTTGGGTTGTATGTGTATTTGTTTGTTTGTTTGTACGTTTCTTAGGCGCATCCTACAGACTAAACGGCTTGATGGATTTTGATAAGTGAGGTTTTTTTTTTTTCTTTTTTTTTATTGGATTCGTCTTGATAACGAGAGTGCTATATACGGCTTACAGCTGCCATATTGTATTTCCGACGGAACAAATATTTACCAAAACCTATCGAGTTAGGTATCATTAGGAAGGTATTTAATAGAAAGTAGCAATTGTTTTTTAAGCTTCTGACAACATTTTCAATTTTAGATTATGCAAGTTATTGTAAATACTATAGTCTAATGTTGCAACTGCAAGTATTAAACAAAGTAAATAAGAAACATTAAATGTAAATAAATACAATGGCAGGATGCTTGGAAGGAAATGGGGGAGGCCTTTTGCCCAGCAGTGGATAGGCAAAAAAAGAACAGAAAAAACTATCTGTACCCCGCGGTTTTATCTGCGTCCCTCAGGAACCATGCATTATACCGAGATAAAAAGTCTTATGTGTTAATCCATACCAATATATAAAAGTGAAACGTTGTCGGTTTGTTTGTTTGGTTGTTTGTTTGGGGAGCTTTCACGCGATAACAGCTGGACGGATTTTGATAAAATTTGGAGTGGAGATAGCTTACACCCAGGAATAAAACATAGGATAGTTTTTTTTCCCGAAAATTGTAAAATGTTGATTACTCACATTAAGAAACGGTTGCCATGGAAACGAAATAACATGTATGTCAAAAAATATCAAGAGCATTGGTGCTATACCTACTTTTGCATTGGTTTTTAATATCCTAGAAGAACATAGGATGCTTTTTTTCGCGATAAACTTTAGTCCGCGCGGACGAAGTCGCAAGCGGCGCTAGTCCAGGATATAAGCTACCCAAAGCAAATTTTATCCAAATCCGTTCAGCCGTTTAAGCTTGAAGAAGTAACAAACAAACACACACCCATACATGCATACAAATATTCGCCTTTATAATATTAGTGTAATTATTTTTGCGGGCGGGCCGGTCAGCTCTTATTCAATAATTTTATTAGTTGTCGAGTTTTTTGGATTTATATAATAATTTTACTTGTACATAAAACGAGTTCAATTAGAGCCTATAGCTTTTAATCACGGGCACAGACTAGAAACTCGTATATTTGACTGCGCTGCGCTCAAGGAATTTATATACTAACTGCGCTAGTTGTGTGTGCCGTCACGCACACATCAGCAAGTTCTCTCGGATCGTTCAAGCGGTTGCGCGAGAAAACAGCGGTAACTCAAGAATTTTGATAAAATGGGAGCCTAACAATTTGGAAGGACAAGCGGTTTTTATTAGAAGAAAATATGGTAAAACTATAGCCATCCGGTACCGGCGTTAAGGGGGAAAAGGGTGGGGAGGAGAAAGGGGGAAGGGGGAAGTCCACCTCGACCACCGGCCTGTCCAGGAAATTTATAGTTTTTGAGTTATGAAAGTACATTAAAAAAAACAGTTTTAGGCGACCAAACAACCGTAACAGTTATAAAAACTGAAATATCTCTTAAACTGAGCATTTCCACGTAGGGGGAGGGTTACTAGGGGGAGCCCTTCACAACCCCCCCCCCCCCCCAACTCCTGCCCCTCAATTCTACAGTCATCCCTATCTCATAAACCAAACGTGTCCTGGAAAGGGGGAGGGGATCGTGGGGGACTTCCTTTCTTCCTCTTACATCCCCCTCACTCCCCTCCCTCAACACCGGGACTGGAAGTCTATAGCCAACCCGAAAATATTAAACAGCACGTTCTTTCGGACCGTTCAACCGGTTTCGCGAGAAAATAGGTTGGGATAAGTTCGAATGTTTTTTTGCTGTTGTACTTTTGAAATGTGTAAATATTTAATTTATTAATGTGTAAATTTATTTGTTTACTGACATGTGAATAATTTAATAAGAATTAAGAAAGGTTATATTTTAAGTACACTTTTACTTTAGCTCTAATTAATCTACAGTTATTGCTCAAAATAGCACTCGTTTCTTTTTGTTATTAAGGAGGGAAAGTTTGGACTATACCCAACCAACACACAAGTGGAAATTGCAGCCTATTTTGTAACTTTAAGATGTATAATAGCGGCATTAGAGTACAGGAAGCAGTTTTAAGTTGCATAACTGCTTCCGCAAATGTCTGTAGGTACAAAATGTACCAAAAGTGGCAGTATCGGAACCAAATACCACCCTTGGCTTTATAATAGTTTATTCTAGAACCAATTTTCCACCTACACCTTTTATAGAGACTTATGAAGAGCATTTGTCACTGAAAGTTTTACGAGGGTTTATCTTGTTACTGTTATACGCCGCTCAACTACAGTTGAAAGAGAGAAAGAGAGTTGATTGTAGGCCATATAAAGCAGTTATATAAGAGTTCAAATAACCACTCTTGTTCTACTAGAAGTTCCATAATAGGGGCAACAATATACTCTAATATAGACTCAAGTTCCAAAAAGACAATCAATGTAACTAAAGATCTACTTGAGGTCTTTAAAATGTAAAAAGAGCTACCTTGAGTATTACAATAGAGATTATTTGCACCGTTGTACAGATTTAGTCAATCCGCCATTTCTCAAGAAAAGTGACTTATTTACTTGAAAAATTTAGGCATTGCAATGATGTATTTCATTGAATTAACTTTGTTTTTGTCAAAATACAAACGGCCAATTGCAGATAATAAACTGTCGATACATAATATAAATACAAAATCATTTTATTTGAAAAAGTCAATACTATTTAGAAAATATTTCTTCCATTTTGATGTTATTTCGAAAGCGCTTAAAAATTTACTGGGAAAACACTATATATATGCACAGTAAACATGAAAGCGTTTTTATCCGCTTGTGTTTAACAAAATCATAAGGCACATATGAATTATTTACATAACAGAGATTTGTTTAAAAGTCCGGTTTTACCCCCGTATTATCAAATTTATCTTAGTCCGATCTTCCCTCAGTATGGGAAAGATCGGATTAAAAATTATCTAGGCTAATATATACTATGCTGATGCAGACTCTCGCGTAGCTGCAGGGTCCCAGTTGCAGAGAAAATGAGACTTGGTTGAGCTCAGGATAGGAGGATGAAACGAAAACACACTTGTTGGCACTTTATATAGTTGGTATATTCTTCACAATAAACAAGGATAGTACAGAATTCAGTTTTCTTATCCCGGTTATAAATGTTGGCTATCGGAGCCTTAATATAACTTCGTGGTGCTACTAGTTAATATTGGTCACTTATAGGAGAGCTTCTTGTCTTCAACAGCTACAGCGAACGGGAACTTGACGAATGCACGATAATTCTTGAAAGTATGGGCTTATATAGTTCGTCCGAAACATGCGAAGCTCCCTGCGTCCAACCGACAATGACATACTCGTCCGTAGCATTTGCTCACGCCTCCCGCATCTCCCTAGAGAAACTTCAGATTTTACAAAATAAATTCGTTCGCGGTGCATTAGATGCCCCCTGGTATCAGAGGAACATCGACCTGCACAGTGATCTCGAGCTTCCCTCAATAGTTCAATATATGAAAAATGCCTCTCGCCGCTACTTTGACGCGGCACTCCATCACCCCTACCCTCTAGTAGTTCAGGCCTCTGACTACACGACAGACGCGACAACAGACGCACGGCCCCTTCGTAGACGCCCTAGAGACATCTTGAGCGATCCGGACGATGAAATCGCTGCCGCAGTGCAGGCAGCGATTGATTCGCCCACTCCGTCATCTTCACCATCTTTCAACACAATTAGACACAGACACCGACCTCGCCGGATGCGAGGTCGAAGGTCCCGTAATTAATGTCGACTTTATTCGCCTTCGAGTTTCTTGCCGATTCTTCTCGAAGGTGTATTCCGAATCGGTGGTCAGTTATGCAATTCATTTAAAGGGCTCCAGCCATTTCATGAGGGCCCCCTCGATCACTACCTAACAGTAGAGATCGAGGGGTGTTTAGTTCGATACTCCCCAAGTAATCAATGGCAACTGTCCAAGCCGAGGTTCGTACCCCCTGGGTGCCCTTGAGCAAGTGGCCAAAAACTTAACTTTGGCGTGTGCCTTCTGCGTCACGCATTGCGGCGGAGCGCTTTTGCGCCCGCCCCACCGTCCGGTGACGCTGTAGAGGTCAATGCGAAGCTCTCCTATTGGGCGATTTATTCTATTTTATTCACTAGCCCATTCGCCCCTTTGTTGTCGATCCTAATTTTCCCACGCTCGAAAACAGGCACAAAAAGTTGACCCAGAAGTTTGCTACGGTTGTACCTCGAATCTTCACCACGAAGCAAGCCTAACTTTTAGAGAAGTCTCTCCCAGAGAGCCTCCTCTCGCTCTTACTATCTACATTTTACATTTTTCATACCGATACCTTGTCTATGTTACCTTTAGGCTGGCTCAGGATCGCTTTGCTTTGTAAACTCGTACCCTTTACAAAGCGCGGCTGTCCTGAGCCAACCTGTACCCACACCCATGCATCCACAGAGAGTTTGAGTCTCTCTGTGGCTGCATGTTCACAGTTACTTTCTAAAGAGGTACGCGGCCATCCCGTATGCTGTAGATGTCATACGTGATGGCACGTAGATTCTATACTACGCTTTCCTATTTCCTAGGCCCATACGAAATAATATTAAATATTTTTTACGCATTATCTTTGCTTACGTGCTAAATAGCGCAAAATGTTCGTAATGCCTATACGAACATTTTGCGTACCTATTTAACTGTGTTTCTGTTTTCCTATATATATACTTATAGCTATATGTATTTGTTATTGCGCTCGTTAACACTATGCACAATTCATAAACCTAGCCTATAAAAAAACAATTGACATAGGAGTAATGAGCTAAAATAACATATTAAACTGCGAAATACTCACTCCGTTGTCGAGATATGTGATCAGGGGAAAGTCCGGATGTGATGAAATGTCGTCTTTTTAATAACTCATCACATATTTTTTAATTGCACACTTGTTTTCGCCTCAGACTAACACCGGGCACTCACCGTTGTACATTACAAAATCGCGTCGCTGACTGTGTTGCCAGTGTCAGGACATTTTGCAGAGTTAATCAGTAATTTTGAAGTAACGGGCTTCCCCTGATCCGATGCTACCTCAATATACTTTAACTTAAGAATTTTGATAAAATTGGAGTCTAACAATTTGGAAGGACAAGCGGTTTTTAATTCGATGAAAAGATTAAAAACAATATAATTAATTTAATTTTATAATATTGGAAGAAAATATATATTTTTCGCCAATTTATTTTGGTAAAGGGACACCTACCTTAATACATGGAAAATTATCAAACAGAAACCTAATTCCTATCAGTACATTCGGTACGTATAAGGCGATAGGTAAAACAAAAAAGCAGCAAAGTAAGATTAAAAAGCTAATCTAAAAACCCCGTTTTTTTATTATGATTTTTTTAAGAGTGCTTTTTTGTCGATTTTTGAGCTACCTGAAAGTTTCAGCCGGATAGCTAATCAATAAAGTGCTCGAAATTTGAATTGAAAGATTCCATCCGGAACGACAGACAGACAGAAATAAAAACAAGAAAGTGTGTTAGTAAAAATGTGGTAATATATTGTTTACGGACTAGGCAGTTATTTGACGACGATCATAATCGTGTGATACGATTTTTGACAATAACTTGTAAATTTATATTTATTTCCTATTTTAATGAGCTTATTTTTTCATTAAAAAAAAACAACATATTTATTTCCATTCGTCACTAATGGCTTTACTTGAAAATCAGCGCTGTGTTTTTTTTCACATTATTTTGCTGTGCTCTGACCTTTTCTGAGAGCACTGTGCTTAGTTTCTTTTTTTTTTAGTTGAATGTATCTCTTGATTTCTGTGAGTAGGAACACAGAAATCAAGAGATCTACAATATCTTCGAATATATAGTTTCTTAACTTATCTCACCTGGGCGCTTATTCTCTATGCCATACGAAATTCCGTGCTGAAAACGTGTGACGTCATTAGGACAATTCACGAACACGAAGATATCTGAATTTCATAGCCGAATACTTGCAGATGTGGTCGAAGGTGTAGCACGCTTGCCTAGTAGACACCTATTCACTCTAGACTTGAACACATCTGGGTTATATTTTACATTAAATTTAGAAAAATCTTGAAAGCGGTAAGCCTCTTATTTGGGCAATTCAGCGCTACGCGGACTTTTACTTTTCTGTGACGGCTATGCGAGCGCCGCCCGCCGCGTGCTTCCCGCCCGGCGGCAGGTGGGCCTAAGCAAAATGTAAATAGGCCTGATTATTCCCTCTCGACATTTTGTATTCGTTAAGTCAGCGGAATAAAAGGGGACCCCACTTTATGCTTAATTTCACTTTATTTCTGGCCACGCCGACAAGCAACAGCCGGTGAACTCTTTATACGGAACAATCGCACAGCTTTGTTGATATTTTAACATTCAATTAAACGTTCGGTAAAACAGGGTTTGTTGAAATATATCTTGTTAAAAGTGAGACAGCTTTATACACTACGGGATCGCAACTACAATACAGCATACATAGGTAGAATTCAGAACAATGCCATTGCATTGTTCTGAATCCAATTGACTCATTAGTCAATTAGTATGTAGTAGCTGTTTTTAAGGTTCAGTAGTCAAACAAGGAAACCTTATAGTTTCACCATGTCAGTCTGACCGTATGTCTCAGACATTTTATTCAGAGACTATTAGGTACCAATTTGGCAGATCTATAGACATTTATAAAAAAATAATAGGTACGTACTGAAATATTTTGAGTGGCTCTCATATACAGGAGATTTTTTATTTGTACCCCATCGAGAAGAGTCTCGCTGAATAGCTAGGTATATTTAATTTATTATGAGGTTTCTTTGACGGTATTTTTTTGGTTGTTTATACAAAATATTCGGCTGTTTGCTTGAATTGGATGATTGAACTCATGAAGAACAAAAGAAAAAAGTTTAAAAAAAAACTCAGGTAATAGCGCATAAAATTATATTAAATTATACGACTATCTATTCACTAGTTAATTAAATATAGCTGGGGCCTGAAGTCTCGACATCGATTGAGATTACTTTATGCCCGAAATCGGCCGCAAAGTCCGATTATGGGTCAGACGGCAACGGATCGGCCCGGAACGCCTCGCTTACGGCTGGCAGCTTGGTCAGGACGCGCATTAGCGAGCTGCGCGAACAGCGTTGGGACGACTTATTATCCGAAATCTCACCGACCCACCAGGCCTACTGGGGGTTGGCGAGAAAGCTTAAATCCGACACCATCACCGTAATGCCCACTTTCAATAGAATCGATCTCCCGCCAGCATTCGAAGACGAGGAGAAAGCCAAATGCTTGGTGGAGAGCCTCGAAGCCTAGTGCACCCCCGCTAATGATCACATTGATCCTGTCCACATCGCCGCGGTGGACCGCGAATTAGAACGTAGGAATGCCCTACCTCTGATAAATCTGTGTATTATGTAATTTTTGACATTGCCTGTAATTTTTTACATCTACTGTAAATACTGGATGCTTTGATGTTTGCGGTTGTCACCTGTCAATTTGACAGCTTTCACCAAAAACGAATATATCGATGAGATCTATCATTTCTGTAAAAAACTACTAGTCTAGAATCAACATTTTCAGAATTGTAGCCCTTTTAAGTTTGACAGCTGTAATCCAAAACGAAGATATCGATGAGATATCACTTCTATCACTTCTGTAAAAAAACTATTGGTGAACGATCAATAGCTTCCAAGTAATAGCTGTTTTAAGATTGACATTTGTCATCCAAAACGAAGATTTTCATGGGATCTATCAATTATGTAAAGAAACTACAAGTCTAGGGTCAATAGTTTCTGAGAAATAACCCTTTTAAGTTTGACATTTGTCATCCAAAACAAAGACATCGATGAGATCTATCACGTTTGTAAAGGAACTACTAGTCAACGATCAATAGTTTTAGTATCAGACGATTTTCGACCTTATTGTCGAAATATTGTTGTTTTTTCAACGTATTTTGACTAACAGTAAATGCCAAATCTAACTAAATCTGATTAATGTCAATAAAGGTCGAAATCGTGTGATGCTAATTTTTGTAATGTACATAGCTCCAAAACCATTTAGAAGGTATCAGATTTTTTATTTTATTGACTTTACTCTTGATATTAAATGCATTTTGACTAAATTAATAGAAAATTTACTTTGGATAATATTGTACTCTATGTAATAGTAATAGTACAGAACTGAAGAATGTTTTATGATTAAATGCTTACAATGAAACTAATATTCAAAAACTGCAAAACTTAGACAAGACAACTGAAAAAGAGGACAAAATTTTGCCTTAACTGTTGACTATATTAATTTTAAATAATAAAGCGTAATAGATTTTTATACAACTACCAGTATTATTATGCAACTACTATCCTCCGGTCGGTCGGTGGATGAAGGCAGCACAAGACCGTTCGTCGTGTCGCTCTTTGGGGGAGGCCTATGTTCAGCAGTGGACTGCTAAAGGCAGAAATGATGATGACTATCCTCCACAATTCACACACACCCTCACACACCCCCACACACACATTATAGTCAACATAAGTAACATTTATTTATTTGGTCCTAGGTAAAATTACATTAATAATTTAAATTATGGTGCCGTTTCTGCTTTTTTGTGCGCACATGTTTTTCTGCTTCACTATAGGTATCTATTTTTTTCACTCTTGAGTAACACCTCAGTTCAAGCAATACGGTTAAAACCAGCCATGCGTAGAGCCCTGATGCTCTGGGCATACCCCAATAATAATTGCCAAACACGCGCACTTTCCATTATCATAGGTATCTATTATGTGAGTTTGTTTTGTTTAAGTGTTTTGGCATTAAATTATTATTGTTATTCTTCTTATCTTTTTCATTTTTTGTGTATCTACCTTTTTTCCAACAATGGGCGTGGGTTTCTAGGCCGTGAGGAGCAATTGACGCCCGCCAGCCGTAGCCGCGGCCACCACGAGACGTAAGCGCGGTGACGGCGGGTTGACGGCGGGTTGACCACGCGCCGTAAGCACAGAATACTAAATACTTACTGCGTAACGCCAATTCCTTAAAGATATATGGTAGTCTCTACCAAATATCTATGTCAATCATGATCAATGTCAGTACAGATACAGTCGATAGCTTTTGACAATAACTGTCAAAGCTTACGATTGTCATCGGTATATGTACTAATTTCGATAGTAAAGCAATCACTATGTTGAGACTGCAGTATCAGGCGTAATTGTGCCCGTGTCAACTCTGACCAAATTCCATCATGAGAAACTAGAATCTAAACGTAAAAATAATTTTGTTGGCGTGTTATATAAAAATGAATGAACCGATTGCAGTGCGGTTTTCACAGTTGAGTAGCTTAGAGTCACGTCTATGACACTATGTTTGTTTGGTTTATATTGAAAGCTATTGTAATAAATTACATCTACTTATAAGTACCTTAGTTAAGACAAACAGATTTACTCCACATTTTCAATCGGGTAGGGCATGCCATACTGTTCCGAATCTGATGAAATTCAAATGCTTGGGTATGCGCACTTTATGTCTTCCTAACAAAATTATTACGAAGTAACCGATAAAAAAACAAGCACAAATGCGAAATGTATTTAACCCTTCCAGCCCTCTTCATTATGGCTAAGAACAATTTCGATCACATCAGCTTTCAAATTGAAAAAACCGCATCAAAATCGGTCCGTTCGTTTGGGAGCTACAATGCCACAGACATACACACACATACAAACCCTAAACTTATAACAACCCTCTTTTTTCGCGTTTGGAGGTAAAAAGATGAGATCCGGAACATGAATTGTTCTCCGTATGAGCAAATGAAGTGGTAATGGGTAAGCCACGTAGCTCATAGGACCAATAACCGCAGGGGAAGAAAGAGTTCTGGAATAACGAACACAGAGCGAGAGACGAACGGACCACGGAGCGAGACGAGCGGACCACAGACCGAGAGATGGACGGACTACGGACGGCCGTTCACGAGGAGGACCAACGACGTGGTGAGAGCCGCTGGATGCAATATGTTCCAATGGGCTTGAAGCGATATTCAGCAGTGGACGCCTT
This sequence comes from Alsophila aescularia, assembly GCA_946251855.1. Classification (NCBI taxonomy): domain Eukaryota; kingdom Metazoa; phylum Arthropoda; class Insecta; order Lepidoptera; family Geometridae; genus Alsophila; species Alsophila aescularia. The sequence goes on from OX276375.1 coordinate 50,334,881, forward strand.
CCGACTGATGATGATGATAATGATGATGACGATGATGATGAACTGATCTAACTGTAGGCAGATCGTTTGTTCTAGTCTGCAAGGGTTCTAATCAGGGTGCAGGAGTGTCACAGCTCGGCAGATGGCACACGAATGAAAACCGCCAATTAGGTACTGTTGCATTCTACGGGAATTTACCGGATTGTACTATTTTATGTTCGAAATTTCGTCTACCTGGTTTGGTGTGGCTTCAGGAGACTAATAAAGTATTGACGTAGGAATGGCATAGTTACTTGTTGTTCAATACTTGAGAAAAGTATTTCTAATGTTATCTTGAGTAATAATATACTCGTAAACAAGTAGTAGACAAGTAGTAGTAGTAGGCATTTTGTTAGACCTTTATATTTATTATTTATTTTAGAGCATTTTCTTTAGATCAGCTAACTCTATTCAGTTTTTTTTAACTCTCAGTCACAGTTTATATTTGCCCAATATTATTTTTTTGTGATTCAGAATGTGTGAAAGTGTGTTCGATATTCAACAGCTAATCTTTTTCTTGTTAAAATAGTTAAAATGTATCAAATTAATTTTGCATGGAATAGGTAAGTAGGTGCCAGAAGACAAATTCCGAGTCACACTCACATTCTATTCAGGACGGTTTCTTGGAATGTTGTTTACATTGAAAGAATTTATGTATTCAAATTAATACCTCATTCATACACTCGTCTGCGTAAACACTATTGGGTTAGATTTATTTTATTGACAGCGATGTCCTCTACACATCACTGCAAAATCCGTTATTACTAACAAATCAAATTTTAATTTATTTGAAATTTTATTTTGAGTAGCATTTTAACTATGTTTTCTTTTCTGTGCTCTTTACGATTAAACTTTTTATTAGACTTGCTTTTTTGAGGTCAACCAAAAAAGAGTACCCTTAAGTGTTTTACAGCATGGCGCCAAAATCTCGTAGACCTCAAAACATTGAGCTACTGGTTACGAATTAAGATACTACGGATTCCTGAGAGCGGACTAACTTAAGTGATACTATTATTAATGTTATCACTTGCATCAGCATTAATATGTTTTTAAAAGTGTCTTCCTAAACTGTTCTGTAAGACTTAGGAGTATTCAACACCAATAGTTAAAACACACATATTATTATTGATCTGAAATTTTGCCTAATATATACTAATAAAACTGTAATCATAAATAAAATATGTAACGATGATTCTGCCAAAGATAATATAATTTTATTACGCACAAAAATGCAGACCTTCTTTACTATTAGTAAACAAACAATATTTACCTGGCCCACTGCTTGTTAGAACATTCTTGAAATCATTTGTATTCTGAGTTCAAGTGCATCCGAAGTGCAAATGTAGGTATACCTATAATGTTGAGATTACCCTTATTTGCTTATTTAGAGGCTCTTGTTTAACACACCTACGTACAAAGAGGTTAAATACACATAAACTTTAGAGATTTAAGGACGTCATGCATCACTATCCGGCTAATTAGTTATTCGGCCAATTTCGTCGTTGTTGCTTCAAATTGCTGTTACGCAAGAGGCCGCCTGGGGAAGTACCATAGCTTTATCGGATATTCAGTCGCCAAGCAACAGTGTGTAGACTCTCAGATATTTCGGTTTGAAGGGCAATGTATACAGCGAAATTACTGGGCAATGAAAACCAATGTCTCAGGTGTCGAACGCAGCGGAACGTGCAAGATTTTGCAACCAATGTTCTGGGTGGCATTGCAAATGTTATGGGCAGGCGTGACGCTTGCCATCAGGCGAGCGAAGTGCCAGTCTCGTTACCCAAAGTATTAAAAAAAAACCTGTTTTTTATTCGGAATTGAATAATTGGGTCCGTATCACAAGGTCAATTTAGTTAAAAGGCCGTTATTAGGAATAAGTATTAACTAAGGGCTAAGCTGAACTCTACGAGCGCTATTTTTTATTCCTATGGTATAGGTAAAGTGTCTATTTTGCATCCGGCCATCCGGAAAAATGAGATACGCATCACTACTACACATCGTAAACTAGAATGAAACAAAACAATAATGAAGAATAAACAACCTCACACACATTAAAAAGTTACCTTTTGTAATGTACCTACAGGTTTAAATACCTAGTAGGTACCACGGTACATAATATATAGTCCTTAGAACTATATATGTACTGTGTAGGTAGGTAATAAAGATTGTAGCGATTATATTGATGAGAATATAATACAAATCTTGTAGTTCGGGTTAACGACTCAAAGTGGTATGGAATGTCCTTGGAATTGAAACTATATTAAAGGTACTGGCACTTTTGTTCTTGAGCTTCAATAAAGAACGACCAGTATGTTATTTTTTATAATAACTGTCCATATTTCGAGTTATGCCATGGTTCGCTTGAGACTCGGTCGTATGCAGATGCCAAAATTGATCTTCAATTCAAAAAAATCACAAATGTACAAAACAACAACAATTTGTAATACCTACATTTTGAATTAGTGTTTCTAGCATTGTTGCAATCCCTTTAATAAACTGATTTTGTGCGCACGGGCGTTTTCTTTTTGATGTAACCGCCATTTTATATCGCAAGCTCAACGTCATAAAGTTCAGCTTTGCTTGACGCAAATCAAGTGGCTCGAAGTACACATGACATCCTCTTATCCACAGTACACAATTATTATCCGCGTACTGTGGGCTCCATACTTCAAATATTCATTTCAAGATCCCTAATTAAAACTAAGAAAATAACAAGCAGCAGGTACATGTTTTTAGTATCTTTTTACCCGAGTACAGCAAAGCATGGGAAGGGTAATGAAGGTAAGGGTTTAACAGTCTATGTATGTATGTATGTATGTAATTAAGTATCTATACTTATAATAAAACTGTAACTATAATAACTGTAACTAACTATATATATATATATATATATATATATATATATATATATATAGTATATAGAGAACCCTCCAAAAAATATTATTTATTACTTTTACCGTATATATATATATATATATATATATGAAGCCAAAACTGTTTTATTTTTTATTTTGTCTGTCTGTCTGTCTGTCTGTCTGTTTGTCTGTATCTTGACCGCGCAAAGCACCGAAACTACTGAATTAATTCAAATGAAACTTGGTATCATTCGAGTTCATACTACGAGGTAGGACATTGGATACTTTTCATCCCGAAAAATTAAAGGGTTTCCCCGAGATAGGGGTTGTAAGTAAAAGAACTACTGGACGGTTTTTATGATGCAAATTGACACAGTCGTATATCTATACTTATAATAAAGCAATAGGTAGGTACAAAGAAGATAAATAAAAATTGCTTTTGGTTGTTAAAAAAAGCTATTTCTAAGTCTATGTATGTATGTATGTATGTAAATAAGTATCTATACTTATAATAAAAGTGTAACTATAATAACTGTAACTAACTATATATATATATATATATATATATATATATATATATATATAGTATATAGAGAACCCTCCAAAAAATATTATTTATTACTTTTACCGTATATATATATGAAGCCAAAACTGTTTTATTTTTTATTTTGTCTGTCTGTATGTCTGTTTGTCTGTATCTTGACCGCGCAAAGCACCGAAACTACTGAATTAATTTAAATGAAACTTGGTATCATTCGAGTTCATACTACGAGGTAGGACATTGGATACTTTCATCCCGAAAAATTAAAGGGTTTCCCCGAGATAGGGGTTGTAAATAAAAGAAATACTGGACGGTTTTTATGATGCAAATTGACACAGTCGTATATCTATACTTATAATAAAGCAATAGGTAGGTACAAAGAAGATAAATAAAAATTGCTTTTGGTTGTTAAAAAAAGCTATTTAACAAGAATATAACTACTTTTTGAATCGTGTTTTTCTGTCTATTTGTTCACGCATCACGTCAAAACTACTAGACCGATTGCGATGCGGTTTTCATTGTTAGATAGCTTAGGGTTTGATTTAAAAACTGATGTAATTAGTTTCTCAATCTGGTGAGTTAGAAGAAGCCGAGCAATTTATAAAAGTATTTTTGACGGCTGAAGAAATTTTGATCATATGTTGGTATATTGGTCCTGGAATCGCACATTATAGTAATTTGACCCTAAAGAAAATACCACGCGCGCGAAGCCGCGGGTACAGCTAGTCTATGATATGTATGTGGTTATGTGGATGTTCTACCAAAGCGTCGCCCCTATTGGTTCAATTTTGACGAGCAAGGTGTCAATCGATTCGTCTACAGGTTAGAGCGTTATAGGCTATACTTTTTACCCGACTACGGCCAAGCAAAGGAAGGGTTATGTGTTCAAACTAAAAACTTGATCCAATTTTGACAGGCGATCAATTCGTCTTCATAGCACCCGACTGGGTTATAGTTGATGAACTTATGTCATGTGTTTAAAACCGTTTTGTGAGGTATAGAGCCGTACCGGCGCTCATAGCTTTAAACATATTTTTGCATAGGTACTAAAGTTATTTTAAACCATATCCAACATACACATATTTTTTTCCTTTTCCATTTATATCACTGCCCCCTATTTTAAATACTATTATTCATTTCAGCCACAAAACCGCAAGTAATTTATTATTAACAAGCCCCTTTCGAAACAAGATCTACAAGCCGAGGACAGACAGACAGATAAATAGACAGACAATATTTTCACAACAAATAAGGTTATTTTTAGGTACGGAACCCTAAAAAATGGCAAATATTTATGCTTCATTCCCAACAAAGCTGCTCCCCATTCCTATCCTTTCTGAAAGACCTTTGGATTCCAAAGTGGCATACCCACGGTTGTCTTTCATAAGTTCTCCTCTTTCATATCTCAGTTTCAATTTCGCAGCGCAATTTATATGCACTTTGTAGCGGTGGCTGCTTAAAAGCACCTCGCCGCAGTGTATACGAGGAGAGTGCTACTGTTAAACGCCGTTTTTTCAGCTGAAGAAGACTCTTGATGACGGCGTTCATAGTTAATGAGCAGGCTGTATCCGGGTGGTGTTACCGCGCAAATTGCCCGCTCTTAGAGGCTCGCCGTTTTCCAACTCGACTGGGGCCGGCCTAGCGTGAAAGACGTTTCCGACCGTGCATTATTGTTTACCGCTGGAATGACTTCCTTTTGCCGGCGCAATAACGAACATGGTTTACATGTTGCACTGTGCAAAGATATCTCCTTTTAGCCCTGGACGGACATTATGCGGCCATCAATGCGGAGCGCTCAGTGTTAATAGAACGTTTTGTGTCGCCGAATAGCTATTGAAGTTGAATGGGCGAGAATTGGCTTTACTAGGGATATATTTATCGTTGCTTTTTATAAGTTAAATTCATATCATATGGTACATGTGAGGAAATAGCATTATGTGTTGTATTTTTGTTGTGGTTTATTTAGTTTCATCCCTAGTTATTGGAATTATTAAACTTTTTGACTTTCCAGCTAAAATATTTTGTCTTGTCCATTTCGCCCACATCTTTTATAGCAGAACTATATATTATAGGTATAGGTACATTATTTTTCACTTCTCATGCTCGTACAGTTCTTGTTTATGCTGGGTGTAAGCAACATAAAACTGAATTGTATGCTATAGCATTCTACTATGTAATGTATTGTGGCTATAGTGTAGTGCATAAAAATGTTTTACTTTTCTAATAATAATTATCTATGGTACTCCGACCCAAGCCAGTAAGCATAATTCAACCTCTTTGGACCCGAGTCCAAGCCTAATGTATTAAAATTGACATAGATTGCAGGAAAAATAAATATCAATCTAAGAATAAAGTGGTTATGGTAGTGGTAGTGGTATTTCTATTTCGAATTACTGAGTTAGTGTAAGAATGTCGTACAAAGCACCCCACGCTTTTTTTACAATGACATTAATTTTCTCCTTAATCACTTTGATCTTATATTGAAATTTATTTTTACTTTTTAGTTCGGTTTAATGGTATTTACCGAACTAAAAAGGAAATCGGTGGATGGAGGTGGCACAAGATCGCTCGTCATGGTGCTCTTTGGGAGGCCTATGTTCAGCAGTGGATTTCTAAGGGCTGACATGATGATGGTGCATGGTATTTAAAGCGTTTTTTTAAATTAAAATTTATTTTTCAATGTTTTAGACATTTCTTTATTTATTTTTTAATATATTTTTTTCATCAGGCTCTTATAAGTGTGAAAAATTTTGAATTAATCTGTCCATATAACGTGGGTAAAAATCGAGTTTGTAGATTCCGTTACACACAAACATACATACAGGTGAAGCTAATAAAAGCGTGTTAACCACTTGAACATAAAAAGCGGTATTAACCGGTATTCCAGTAGTAGCTACGTTACTTTTGTGTTGTGTTAAAAAACTCCCGTCTTTTGTTAGCAGTATTTAAATAATCGAAGTGAAAAGCAGAGTCTGTGACTCGTTTATAAAGCAAGGCAATGTCTATCCTCGCCTTCGGCTCGAGCAAATAAATTTCTCAGCTAAAATGGACTGTTTAATGCACTTGTTGTACAATCTACAATTTATCTACATATTATCCTCTGATGGTTTGTGAAAAAATTGTATACTGTATTCTTCTAGCTAAGCCCTTTCATTTGATACAAAGTCAAAGTCAAAGTCAAAGTCAAAATTAAAGTTAACAAAGTCTTAAAATAAGGGGATCCCCATACAACCCTCAGTGCGCGAGTCTGACTTGAATTTGTTCGGATTTTATCTTAATGCAACAATTTCAGATATTTTATTTTTAAAAAAAAATGGCCATTGTTTGTTAAACCTATAGGTACCTATTTCCCATTCGATTCGAGGCGAGATAATTATTTTGCCATGTCAACCTACTAATTAAATAGACATGATACACACGTTTTAAAAACGTCGAACTTTAAATAATATCCTACCAATGCCATTCTAATTCAAAAGTACTAGCATCTAAAAATGAAATCATAGTTTTGAACACCTGCCAAGTTTCTTGAACTAACATAGACGCTTCTATCTCATATCAGAGACACATACACATTTTATAATATGTATATTTGAAAAGTCTTGTTAACTAAGGTTATATAAATGTAGGTATCTATGAAAACACAATGAAATGTATAAATGTTTTTCTACATGTTACGTTCATTTATGGAATTTCATTATGGATGTACCTACCGATTTTTTGTATATTTCTGCTAATTAACTATATAATTTATGAAGTATACTTTTTTTTAACCAAGCCCTTTTAAACTCGGGCAAAGCTGCGGGGCGCATCCAGTAAAACATAAATACAAGCGCAGAATCATCCAAATTGATTTGGAGAGTCATATTTCTTTTGGTCAATTATAATATCACGCAAGGACACACAATTTAAATCTCAAATATTTGGAATGGAAAACGCAATAACTGCAAAAGTGGTGCGTACTGCGGTCTCTTCAAACTTCCTCGACCAACTATTCGCAGCACAATATGACGTAAGTGAACAAGAAGGCAGGTACTCGTGAAGTGAGTAGGCATCGGCGGCCACACGTCCCACCTAGGAACGTGTTGAAAAATCTCGCTCACATATTTTCAAACTGCATCAATTGTATGCCCATTCATATTTCTTCCATATTCATTCATTTCGACGTCCAATGATTAATGTATTTTCTATTACGGCAATTGATCGCAGTGCGCATGCGACGAATTGTATTATAAGAAGGACGCTATTCTAGATCGCACGAGCTCGTAAACTTATTTCAGCCGGACTGACCAGTGTCGTTTGTTGTTTTAACGAACACTGTGTTTACTGCGGCTTACTTTCGCTTCGTTCGTTTATAAATTAATCAGTTTTCGTGAATGAGTTTGTAGTATTGTGTGTAACAAAACAATGTCAAATAGTGCCTGTGAAATTGGTGAGTTATATAACCATTTATGACGTGAAATATATTTGTTCATTGATATAAATTGATATAGCAGCAGAAATGAAAGTGATCATTAGAATAGCAACTCAATCGTCTCATTGAAAATGTTAAGTGATTATAATTTAGTACACACACAGTACAGGACTATTAGTCATATGTAGCTAAAATTTATTATAACAATAAATTCGTTGAACATTTGAATAAAATATTAAACAAAACTAATATCAGAGTAGCAAATTGTTTCTTTAGTGGATGTATTAGATTTAATTGATATAAATTGTGTCGGCAATAAATTGTGCATACATGGCGGTGTCTACCATTAATATTGGTACTAACAATGGTTGTCGGGAAAGAAGGGGTGTTACCACGGTCTCAGCTTATGTTTAAACCAACCAAACCGCACTTGGTACTTATCAACAGCTTGTATCATCATTCTCCGAAACAAAAACTGACATTATAGGACTTTATAAAAAAAAAAAAAAAATATTAAAACACCCTGGAGATCTAACCCTTTCAAATGAAAAGAGTGAATGATCCAAATCAGTTCAGAAATCTCGGAGATGTGAGACAAACAAACACAAAGAGAAATCCTATACATCCTGTAATTTTTTTAGATATTTTTCATTCACTTCTCATCCCTTTTCATCATATATTAAACTGATCCGTGCTTCGGAGCGCATGTTAAGCTATCAGTCCCGGCAGTCTTTGATTAATAATAGTCGTTAAGCCATGTCAGAGGCCCTCGGGCGGCTTGACAAACTCTGACACCAGAGGCCAGCACTACCTCATATGACAAAAAAACAAACAATATATTAAAGTTCATTTCCTATGTTAAAATGTTATAAAACATCTCACCAGGGACTCTAGGAGTAAACCATTATGATTACTGTTTGTTAAAATTCAACCAGATGTAAACGTAGATATTTAATCTAGATATTCCCTTAAATATCACATAAATAATAGTTAAAAACTAATATTTCACTGGTACGGAGGGTTGCTAGCATAAACTTTTGCATTTGCAGTCGGACATACTCGGACACATAATAAAGACTATTAAAATGATTTATGGGCATTTTAACTGTCCATAACAATAATACTCGGACGTAAACGACTTTCATACTACGAAAAAAACTTACGTTCCGCTGGACTCTACTGACACAGATAAATAAGAGTACTGGAGGATTTTATTCAATAATTCATAACACAACCAAAGTTAGACGAACATTTTGCCTGTTTCAGATAAAAAATACCCAAGAAATAATTTAACTACATTAGACATCGGTATTTCAAAAACGTGAGTAAGTACATTTTGTTTATATCTTGCTATTTCTGATCGAACTTCATTTGAATGTAATTTTAACGTTTTTTTTTATCTAAACAGAGTTCCATGTGAAAATAGCATAGGATATAAAATCTACGGGAAACTGTTACAAGCATTACCTACTGTTTCCGAATTGAGACAATACTTCGGCGTGTTCATATGCGGTAAGTGAACATTGCTTCAATAACAAATCAAACACGAACAATCGCGTTAAATATTTACAAGTCTCTAGCAATATAAGTCACAAGTGCTTCCTATATCGCATACCATCTTTCTATGGTTAGTTTGATCATTCTTGTTCGTTATTTTATAAACATTTCTTTATGAATGCGTATTATGTAATTAATGGTTGTTTATATGGATTTGAATAAGTACCTCATTGTATTTAAAGTTATGAGATGATTTGATGTTTATACATCCATTTTATAAAATTCACTAAAAAAAAAAACTTTCAGAAGCGGACTTAGGTAGTTAGCGTAGGTACCCACGTGAAACCAGGTAAGGATTATAAGCTTTGTTAGTCCCCATCTGCCTTAGTACATACGAATTGAAAAAAATAACTACCTGCAACTGCTACCTTGAGTTTTTATTAATTACCATTACCACTCCCCACTAAGACCGCGCTTACCAATGTCTTGGTATTTTCATGGGTACCTTTAAACTCGCTTTGATTTAAATCCCATAATAAATACCACAATATTACGATATTCCTACACTACATACTACCATGTGCATCATAATTATAAGTTCTAATATAAAAAGTTGATATTTTCAGTGTTGACATTATGGGGCACGTCGTGGTTCCTCTTGAACGAGGTGGTACTTCCCGGCGGCTACCTATTCCAAATGAGTGGGGTAGTTGTAGTCGGCTATATATTCGGCCACACGCTTGAGAGATATACTACAATCAACCCCGTAGTGGGGATGACGTTAATAGGGGCTCTGTATAGAAATTTCGGTCCAACGAGTTTCTTACAAAACCCTGCTGCGGACGTAATAGATTTTCATTTAAGGTATGCCCCTGTTTATTTACGAGAACCAGGTAAGGGCATTGTGGACAGGCGTGATTCTTATCTAAATATAAATATATATATTTTTATACTAACTCTTGATGATGTTTACTGTAAACCGTTTATTGTAAGAACCGATAGATTACAATCTGACAGATTCTAATTCATTATTAATTATACAATCAGACGAAAAATTGTGAACGCACATGCACGATCGAATATTACCGACCAATCAGTGTATTGTGAATCTGCCCTTGATTGACTCGTGTTTATCACCATAGAATTACAAATCTAATAGAATAGAGTTACAAACCAATGACTAAAATTGATCATGTATTTCAATTAAAACGGGCTCCCGCCTAAACTCTCGCATCGTCGTTCCTTCGCTCCACTCGTACACTCGACCTTTCTTTAATTTATTGTTTTAAATAAATATAGCCCATGTTACTCAGGATGATGTAAGGATTCTAACGATACCCCATTCATCCAAATCGGTTCAGGCATTTAAAAGTTGTTGTGGGATAAACAAACTCACATACATACATACATACATACATACATACATACATACATACATACATACATACATACATACATACATACATACATACATACATACATACATACATACATACATACATACATACATACATACATACATAAATACATGAACCCTGAATACATTACACTCCTGAATGGGCAGTCGTGTAATAAAAGCCGAAGTTAAAATCTTTGGCATTTTTACTTTGGCTTGAATATCAAAAATAGTTCTAATAAAAACGAAACTCTTTCAAAGTGATGAAACAGAGAAATTCTCAATTTCTGTGATTCTTATAGTTGCTACGTAACCTTATACACAGCTTTTACCTATCTCTATGTCTGCTGTAAGCTTTTACCGCCAATTACTCATCTTTTAATTTAGCTAATAGTGTCTAATATGTTGGTGAATCTACTCAGTGGGCCTGATGGCTCGTAAAACCTATCAAATTAATGACGCGTACCTCATAGACGTCCTCATACAGTAATACCAGTAAAATGCACCTACATTTTTGTATCAACATTATTGTTATCAGAATACCTCAAACATGTTTTTATTTTTTTAACAGTAGTTTTATAAAAATACTAGCTACGCCCCGCAGCTTCGCCCTGGTGCAAACTTTGCCCCCAAACCCCCCCCCCCCCCCCCCCCCCCCCCCCCCCCCCCGTATCGTTCGAATCTTTTTTGGTTTACCCGTTACGTGCTTGAGGCCCGCTAAAAGAGAGACGCACTACTGTCAGACGTTTTTCGATTATTCTTCAATTTTGAACTAAGCATCCAAGGCAAGTTATCCCATAGATAAAATAACCCTCTGGTTTCCCGATATTTCCAATTTTTTAAATATATTTTCCAATAATTGTAACTTTAAAACTCAGACTATTAAACTACGAAGAAAATTAAAAAGCCTTGTCGTTCCAGCCGTACTCAAGTGATGCGATTACCAACGAACAGTATTTCATTTTTACACAATCTAGCCATAAATATTGTAACAAGAAAAACATCGTTTTCTTCTATTACATGAAACTTTTATTACTGCAGAGTGCGTTAGTTTATACATTCATATAAAAACTGTGAAATTCATTCAAAATGATATCCAAGGTTAATACAATCCTTTGAACGTTGTGGCCAGTTAAACACGCAATTTCTCCAAAGGAAAAAATATTTTTTGACAAAAACGCTCGTACTTCGCGAACGCTCGAAGCAATTTTTTCTTATTATTGGTACTGGATAAAAAACTACTGAACCAATTTTAATAAAATTTATATGGGACCAATCTGAAAGTATATCCTTGCAAACAAAAAAATAATTTTCGAAATCGGTTCTCAAACCACGGAGTTCTGAAGTAAAATACAGAAAAAAGAACCTGAATTGAGAACCTCCTCCTTTTTTGAAGACGGCTAAAATGATATCATAAATCATAATCAAGCGGATGAAGAATACGACTTAATGACGGTCACTGAAGTTAGAAACGTTCCTGTCCAGACACTCTTTTGTGCTGACCCGGTGCTGAGTTTTGGTGAAAGGACCATTCTTGGTTATGGAACATGGTGTTGTTAGGAGGATTAACCACATTCTCAAGAATATAATCTTGACAAACATGGGCCGATGAGTTGATACCTCTTTCACAAAAAACTGTCTCAGTCACTCCTTGATAGCTAGCACTCTACCAAACCATCACTGAAGCCGGATAATGCCCACGTTGTAACCCACTGACTACATAAGAAGCTCTTCTAGAGCTTTGAGCATAAGACTGGTCATTCTGCTGTATAAAATTTTGCTCGATATTTAAAAAAACTCCTTAGTAAATAAAAAAAACAGTGACAGGCAAAGAGAGCCTGTGAAGTTGTTTTGATTTTACCACCCTATTCATTTTAAAATTATCGGTTAAGTAATGACCAGCTTCACATTTTTAAAATGCTATTAATACATAGTAGCAATATATAAAAGTGAAACGTTGTCTGTTTGTTAGTTTGTTTGGGCAGTTTTAATTCGGTAACGGCTTGACGGATTTTGATGAAATTTGGAAGAGATAGCTTATACCCTGGAATAACACATATAATACTATTCATCATCATCATCATCATCATCATCATACTTCACTCTCAAACGGCGGAACGGATTTTGATGAAATTTGGAATGGAGATAGCTTATACCCTGAAATAACACAAGATAATTTTCATCATCATTATCATCATCCCTTACGCGGTGAAACCGCGGGGTGCAGCTAGTTTAATATATAAACTAACGCACACTGGAATGTAATAAATGTTTATGGCTAGATGTAATACATGTATTTACCGTAAGTAATTAACTGAAAGCATGTTTTCTCTTTTTCAGGCGAGTTTACCCCGTAATTATCTTGACGAAAGGTCCACTCGGTTGGAACTGGGAGTACATAAAACATAATTCGGTAAAAGTTTTCTCGCTGGCCACTCTGCCGTGGATCGTGGAGTGTTTGTCTACGGCCTTCTTTGCCCATATACTGCTCGGTTACCCGTGGTATTGGGGTAAGCATTGTTTTTCATAAAAAGTTTCCTAGCGGCCCTCTCTTTTGCTACGTATTCATAATTAAATTTCTATTAATTTTCGTAACCTTTTTGCCATCGGAATATTTGCCTACTTCGTAACTTTTTGTCTGTTAGTACTATGATTTTCTTCTTAAAATTTTGCAGGTTTGCATTTAGGCTCTATAATATCATCAGTGTCGCCCGCTGTAGTAGCACCAATAGCAATGTCTTTGAATGCCCGAGGATTGGGAGTCAAGAATCAAATCGGGCTCTTGGTAGCGAACGCTGGAGGCCTTGACACAACTTTTACTGAAGGAATGTGTGGAGTCATAAATAGTGCAATTTTCTATCCGGCAACGCTGCCTTACAGAATTATGAAGGTACGAAACAGAGTAACAAAATGAAATTCACATCTGTTGTTCGAAATTGATCAGTTCTCCTTGTTTCGAAACACAATCTTTCAATTTCTGAAGTGGTTTGTGCCACTTCAGTATTTATTCTCTCATTTGAATAGGCCTATTCTTGAACTAATAAAAATAAGTTTCCAGTTTGCGTTTGACTTGCCTTATAGTTGAATAGTTATTGAGTTCAATTCAAGCAGGCGTCACCCACACACCAATAAAGTGTCATATTCTCTCATGAATACCCAGTACACACGCGATGCAAAATTTATCTCCTTTAGGTTGATGGAGAAATATTATTAAAAGCAGAACATTATATAGGAGGAACTGGGTATGAATCAGTATTTAATTCAATCCTTATTCACTGTTTGTTTAATTCATTGTTTTCAGAGGCATATTGTTTTTACCAAAAAGCGCGATTGCAAAGACTTTTGGGTTATATTTAAGGGTTATATTTTTGGCGCGTTTCTGTGTATGTAGGATTCTCTATTTCCACGTAAAGTTTAAATGACATCATGGATTTTTATAATAATTAAGTGTCGTTAGATTAGTCTATCCCTAGTGCCATTTTATTCTTCTGTACATATAAAACTGTACCGTGGCCTAAAGAAGGAACGAAAACGCACAGCCTAGTCCAGTGGCCCCAAGATTTGAAATATTCTTTGGGTACCCTAGAGGTGCACTAATGAGTGAAAATATGCCAAAGGGGATTAACGGGGGTGGAAAGGTTTGCACGCGAAAAAGCCGCAGGCGCATCTAGTAACACATGAATTGTCAAAATAAACAATCTGATTGACACATAATCACGTACGTGGTATCTTATATAAGACCACGGTTAGCTCTATTGGGAAAGCCTAGATCAAGACCTTCGTATTTGAATTTACTTGGCCTAAATTCAACATAGGTTCACATCTAGACTCAAATTCATGTTTATAATGTTGAATTATAAATGCTTAACTTCTTTTTGATAATTGTGACTCCTACGTTACTTAATGAATGGTTTTCGAAAACAATCCATTCTTAATTTTATACAATTAAACGTAGCTTGAGACTTTGGACAACACTTGGTATTATATACTTGGCTAAAGAATACTCTCTTATTTTACAGGGTGTCTTCGCTATACTCGTTGGTATCATCCTCGGGATCATATGGGGTGTGCTCTGTGACTACATTCCGGATCACACTGATATCTACGCTCCTACTATCAGAAGTCTACTGATCTTCGCTGGAGGTCTTCTACTGACGTATGCTGGAGGATCCGTCGGCTGGGGAGGCGTATGTAAGGATAATGTTCTAATAATTATTAATTTTTGGAAAAAAATTGTTTTATGTGATTGAAATCAACAGAATCGTATGAGAATAATTAGATTTTATAAAATTTATTATTGCTTTATTTAGGTTAAAAGTACTATATATGTGCTATTCCAGGACCTAATTATACCTATACCAACCTATGTTATATGGACCTATGTAGTCAATATACCAATATTTGCTCAAAATTTCTTCAGTCGTCAAAAATATTATAATCGAGTTCTCGGCTTCTACCCTTTGAATTGAGATACCAATTACACAAGTTTTTATGTCCTAAACTATCCAAAAGTTAAAACTCATCGCAATCGGTCCAGTAGTTTTTACGTGATGCGCTTTCAATAAAACATACAAACAAACAGACAGACAAGATTTTTTAAAGTGATATTCTTGTTCATTAGCTTATTTTAAGTACCCTAGACCTTTTTTTATTATTTTCTGTGTAGAGACTTTCTCGTTCTTATTGCTTTATTATAAGCATATACAAAATGTACAATAGGAGAACTATAATCAAACACATCAGCCGTTATCTATGCTCCGCGGCTTTGACCGCGTGGTAATTATCTCAGGGTAAAGATAAAAAAAAAATGTGTAGTCCTTTCTCATAATGCAAACTATTTCCTTGACAAATTACAACAAAATCGATTCAGCTGTTTGTGAAAAGGTGAAACAAACAGTCAGGGGACAGAGTTACTTTCAACCGTTTATATATAATATTAGTGTGATTGTAAAATCCATCGATTCCTCATGACATGAGTCAAGCATGAGACATCATATCGATTTTACTTCAATTGATGTCATATTCGATGAATGTGACGGGTAATTATTTTTAATAGAAGAAGGTCACGAAAATAATACAAAAATACCTACTCACGACATCTTTGGTACTCAGACGATAATTTAGTGCAGTGTAACAACAGTTTTTTTTCTTTTTTTATTTGCAACGGATATAAACACTGTCTATATGTACCTACCTACCTTTATTGAGTCAAGCTAATTATTTTATAGCCATTCCAGTCGAGTTGCACAAATCTACCTATTCTATACCTACTTATAATGAAGCAGTAAGTAACGAAAAGCTCTAAAACGAAGATAATAATAGAAACTAATTTAAAAAAACAAAAGAACTTCAAATCTTATAAAATTTATAAGAAAAAAATTTTGTTTAAAAAAGCAGGTCTTTGCTTCATAAAAACCGACTAAAATAATTAAGTCGGCACTTACCTGGCCTCAAAAAACATTTTATACGATAAGAAGTTTTTTTTAAATTAGTTTACATTTTTTACTTTTTAGTTTCAATGAAGTGGGCCTAAGAGAACAAAGAACTTATTCCATTCACTAAGAAAAAAACAGTACTGAAAATACTTAGTTAACTGTCCATATCTCTTATACCTACTAATGAACCAATTTTCATAGAACTTAAACTATTCCCTAAGTTGAAAGAAACAGAATCTATTTCAAAAATAATTATTGCAATCGGACTTAGTAGTTTCCGAGAAATACGTGGACAAACATACATATATACATACATACCTACACACACATTCGTGTTTTTTTTTCTATATTCGTTCAGATACTCACATAGACAATATATGAATATTAAGCATTTTCAACAATAATACATACAAACACATCAACTTAAGTACCTCCTTTTTTAAATAGGGTAAAAAGGAACTTCCTAATTAATGTAAAAAGGGTACTTGAGATGAGCTACTGGACAAATATATAATATATATTTTATTCAACACGTAAAAACTACTGGATCGATTCAATGCGGTTTTAATGTTGGATAGCTTAAGGTTTGACTTAAAAACTTGTTGACTTGATATCTCAATCCGATGGTAAGAAGCCATGCAATCGATAAAAACTATCTGACAGCTTAGCGAAATTTTGTACCTTATACTTTTGGTCCTGGAATAACACATAGGTTCATTTTAACCCAGAGAAATTACCAGCAAAGTCGCGGGCAAAGCTAGTCTTCAATATTCAAATAAAACTTAAATAAAAAAATAGCAACAAGTTTAGAATAAATAATCGTATTTATCACGCTGTGGGATCTTTGAATATTTAATAGTACTTATAAAAATTGCTATATTATTTAGTAGCTGTAATTTTTCTGTTTTAAAAGTATCATATAATTATATTATTACAGGACCGTAATAAATACCTAAAACTTACAAATATTCTACACTAGCTGTGCCCGCGGCTTCGCTCGCGTGGTCATTTCTCTAGGTTAAAAGTACTCTATGTGCTATTCCAAGACCTACAATAAACATTTGATCAAAATTCCTTCAGCCGTTTAAAAGTTTTTTATCGATTGCTCGGCATCTAATCATTGGATTACGATACCAAGTACGCTAGGTCTTGGTCAAACCCTATGCTATCCAACACTGAAAACTGCATCGCAATCGGTCTAATAGTTTTTACGTGATGCGCGAACAATCATACAGACAAACAAACAGACACACGAATTTTAAAAATGTTTTATTCTTGTTCAGTAGCTCAGACCAATATTTAAAATTATCTTCTTTGTACAGACTTTTACGTTATTATTGCCTATAGCTGTGCCCGCAGCGTTGCTCGCGTGGTAGTTTTTCTGGGATATAATGATCCTATGAATTATTCCAGTACCAAAAGTACCAATATAGGTACCTACCTACCTGTGTTAACAACCTTCATTGGTGATCCGACATGGTCGTGATAGGTTAGAAGACGAAGACGCGAGCGAAGCGTAGCGAGCATAAAGCCCCATTATAGCTTAGAAGTTAGAACCATATTGTTTACCTCAGCTTTGAAACATAAAAACCCGCAGTTAAATTGGTCCATTCGTTTGAAAGATACGATTCTCACCCCCCCCCCCTTTTTTTCAACTTCCCCCCCCCTTTTTTCCAACTCCTCCCCCCCCCCTTTCAACTCCTCTCCCCCCCCCCCCTTTTTTCAATTCCTCCCCCCCCCCCCCTTATAGCAAAGGAACATGATAAACCATCTCGATCACATCCTTTTTAAAACATAAAAAACTGCATCAAATTTGGTCCATTCATTTGGGAGCTATGAACTTCGCCATAAACTTATAACACTCGTCTCTTTGTTCGGGGGTTAAAAATGTAAAACAGTAAGCAGTTTAGTTAACAATAAAAAAAGCCGCAAGTAAATTGACAGAATTCTTTTCTGTTTTTGAGTATTTTCTAAATTATCTGAATTTGAATTATTGTGACCTATTTTGTTGTCAAAATTTGACGGTTTCATTCAAGAAAAAAAAAGCATTGAAATTGTAAAAATAACGCATATAATATGTAAATGCATAAAAATACGGAACAAAACATTTCAATAAGTATGTGATTCCGATCCACGCACGTCTGGGTTGGCAGGCAGAAATACTCCCGCTAAACCAGATAGTATAGTGGCGAGAGGGTCGTAATTATGGTACCGTTTTAATGTTTTATTTATATTACATTTAAATTACCATAACTTTGAATACCTATCCCGCAGGAACTCTATATTTTTTGGGGATAAAAAGAATCCATAATTTTAATACATAATATGTACTTTGACTGTGCCAAGTTATAGCGCATAAAATATGTAAATGCATAAAAATATGGAACAAAACATTTCAATAAGTACGTGATTTCGATCCACGCACGTCTGGGTTAGCAGGCAGATATACTCCCGCTAAACCAGATAGTATAGTGGCGAGAATGTCGAAATTATATACCATTTTAATGTTTTATTTATATTACATTTAAATTACCATAACTTTGAATACCTATCCCGCAGGAACCCTATATTTTTTGGGGTTAAAAAGAATCCATAATTTTAATACATAATATGTACTTTGACTGTGCCAAGTTACATCAAACTCTGACCAGTACTTTCAGCGTAATATGTGTTCTTTTAAATAACTTTTAACCCCTATCCTGCGGGAACTCATGATTTTTTCGGGATAAAAAGTATTCTAAATGTTAATCCATAACATAAGCTATGATTGTGCCAAGTTGCATCAAAATCCATCTGGTAGTTTCAGCGTGATGCGTGTTCAAAGAGACAGACAGACAGACAGACAGACAGACAGACAGACAGACAGACAGACAAAAATTAAAAAATTATCCTTTTTGCACTCCATATCGATTTTGAAGTTTATCTCAATTATAATTTTGTAAAAATATTTAATGTACAGATTTAGCCCAGTTACAGTTTTATTATAGTATAGATAGATTTCAAAATGCAGTAAAACCCTAAGCTATCCAACTGTGTAAACCGCATCGCAATCGGTCCAGGAATTTTTACGTGATTGCGTGAACAAACATACAAACAAACAGACAAAAAGATTCACACGATTTAAAAAAATGTTATAATTTTCTTCTTTGTACAGACTTTTTCGTTCTTATTGCTATAATATTAGTATAGATAGATAGATAGATTATAGATACTTTTGGTCCTGGAGTAACACGTACGGGCTACTTTTAAATGAAATGTCCACGCGCGCAATACCGCGGGCACAGCTAGTGTTATATAAAAATCCTTTTTACACGACTTCCCTAAAAAAAGAGTGTTATTTAAAGCAAGCCTCTACTATAAGCTATCATCAGTTTCTTAAAACCTGAGAACTCATCAATACCAATTAAATACGCCTAAAGTTGAAGGGGTTTCATCATTTGATTGTTGATTTCCTTTAATTACCTTCCGGCTCCATCATCAGACCCTGGATATCACATAAAACAAGAGAACTCCTCAAGACAAACCAAAATGAGCCCAAAATCGAAGGGGTGTCATCATTTGATTGTTAAGTTCCTGTGACTAGCTTTCGGCTCCATCATCAGACCAGCTCAATGCTACCATTATATTGTAACATCTTCAGAACTTGCAAAACTTCAGCTTTATTGGACGTCATTTCAAAATTAACTTGCAAACATGTCCCAAGCTTACTAACCCAGTGAATTCAATAAAAGCTTGCTAAGACAATTTAAATGAAATTTATATGGTAACACACCGGAGGTGTATTCTATAGTAAACATAACATAATCTTCTCACTCGCTCAAAAATCCCGAAAATATGAGAGAACACACACTAAAACAAATAGTTTTTCTCAGTTGTTTTTATATTTTGATAACGTTTATATGAGTCTACACGGAAATTTTATACAAAATCACAAAATCTGTTTAGAAATCCTAGAGATGTGAGACTATATAAAAATAAGTAATAAATATATTCTACTGACCAATTTTGCTATGTTAAACAAAAGTTAAGTATGCTAACAAAGCTAGTTAAACAAGGACAACAAAATCATTATTTTTATTGTTTGTCCCTTTTTACGATGTTATGTTATATATAAAAAAAAAATGCTTTCTCATCGGTTTGTGAGCTACCCTCTAAATTTCAGCCGAATAGCTAATCGGGAAGTGCTCAAAATTTGAATTGCAAGATTCCAGGACAGACAAAATACATAGATAGGTACATAGGTACATAGATACAAGTGAAGTTAAATAAAGGCTTTTATAAATGGGAATCAATCGGGGTTCTACCCTTTCATTTTTTTATCCAACCCGGTTCAGTAGTTTTAGAATAGAAATAAGAGGTGACAAACTTTTTTTAGAAGTCGATTAAAAATTGTATTTATTTCAGAAACATTGAATAGAAATGAATAAAGCAAATAAATTATTTCCATTCATAACACTCAGTTGTGTATTGGCGATTTCAATTGGCTCTAATAAATCACCAATTTTGTCTACTTCTGGATTGTTTTATTTTTATGAAAGTAGCTGTGTTCCGCGGCTATTGTCCTTCCTCATAATGCACACTATTTCGGTTCAGCAGTTTAATCGTGAAAAGGTAAGGAACTGACGAGAGAGCTCCTTTCCCGTATTGTTATGTAATAATATTAATGCTATATGCGACGCTGTCCAGATCTTGGCAAACATTGATTTAGTTCCAAATATTTTCTTGAAGATTAACAAGCCTTTTAGGAGAATTTATGTGATAGCGCAGCCGAAACCGAACCCGTAAACTTTCTAACATCAATAAGAGCTCGTAGTTACATTAGTCGATACCATAAGAATAATAAATAAGCATAACGACATGCCTTTTTCAATACACAACGACCAGTTACCACAATACTTTGACGCCATTTTAGGTATTTTTTTACGTTATAAAGATGTTTAGTCTCCGCGTTAATACCTTGTTTTATTTTGAGTAGAAAAGTCTTGGAGGCCTATTTCGTTGTATCTTTATGTTTAACTAGCTGTTCCCGCGGCGTTGCCCGCGTGTTCATTTAATTTAAAGTAGCCCATATATTGTACTATTATTTATTCTGTGCCTTTACGTGTTATTCCAGAACCAAAAGTACCTTTAGAGTACAATATTATACTAATCTCTTCAATATTCGTTCAGCCGTCTAATAGTTTTTTTTCGATTACTCGGCATCTATTCATTGGATTTAGATACTTACCATGTTTTCGTGATACACGAACAAACATCCCGACAAACACACGAACACGTTTTTTTTTTTTTTTTTTGTAGGCTATTTTAAGTACACCTTACCATATTTTTTTAATTATCTTAGTTGTACTAATTCGGTACTTACTGCTTTATTATATGTATAAATAAAGCAGTAAGTACCGCAGTAAAGCAAAGCAGTAAGTATAGATGGATGCGATGAAACTTCGTCACATTAGTTTGGATTGGTATCCACAAACTGAATCTCTTTTATCCAAACACATTTTCATTTAGAGACGGGCTTTTTCATTATTCGTTATTTTGTATCGTTAAATATATTGGCTTAAACTTACCTAAATTAATAACGCGAGAGTCCTTTGTATCATAACTATTCATCGCAGCTTTCAAAAGAGACCGTTATTTTTTGTTGAAATTAGTTTAAAATCATTTGTTTTACTATTTTTTTAGCATCATCATCATCATTTCAGTCTTTAGAAGTCCACTGCTGAACATAGGCCTCCCCACAAGAGCGCCATGACGAGCGCTCTTGTGCCACCTCCATCCAACGACTTCCTGCGATGGCTACAATATCGTCGGTCCATCGTGTCAGTCTCCTTACACTTCGCTTGCTTGTTCGTGGTCGCCATTCGAGAACCTTTCGAGCTTTATTCCCCAGCGGTTGTCGGTTTTCCGAACTATTTGGCCTGCCCATTGCCACTTCAACTTGCAAACTCTGAAAGCTATGTCGGTAACCTCCGTTCTTCTGCGGATTTTCTTATGCCTGATTCTATCACGTAGTGAAACACCGAGCATAGCTCTCTCCATTGCACGCTGCGCAACTTTTGAGCTTGTGTATGAGACCAATAGTTAGCGACCACGTCTCAGTGCCATATTCACTGGCAACACGCACTGATTATTTGTTTTTATATAGGTTTTAAATTCCTCACCCACATTTCCCTGGTGTAAGCATGGGGTAAGTTCAATAACAAGACAAACAAAATAATTGTTAAAATTCCTGACAAGAGAATTCATTACGAGCATCTTTGCATCGCTTCTAAAACCCTTTCAGAAGTTTTGTATTATTTTTTATTGTTTGTCTCCGCACGGCTATTGTTTAATG
Organism: Alsophila aescularia; assembly: GCA_946251855.1. Taxonomy (NCBI): domain Eukaryota; kingdom Metazoa; phylum Arthropoda; class Insecta; order Lepidoptera; family Geometridae; genus Alsophila; species Alsophila aescularia. Next base: position 50,357,368 of record OX276375.1, read on the forward strand.
TAAATGGGTATTACAAGTTGCATGTTTTTTCAATAAAGAGCTAGAAAGTCAACCAGCCAGTCAGGTAGTTAAAAGTCTAGTCAAGTATTATTCAGTAAAGTGATGGAGCTTTACTGAAACTTCCTAGGGAGTTCCGGAAAGGACACACGTGGCATGTTTTTCCGTGTTTGTATCATGCATCACTAGTGCACGTTAACGAACAAGTAATGGTTAATATATTTACCACCAATATTAAATAGTAACACTCGAAGTAATTAACACAAATTTGCGAAAAAAACAACAGCAAAATAACCTTCTTGATTTCGTTTCCCTCCGAAAGTCTTTTGTAACTTTGTTCTGAAGACTTGCGGCGCCGACCAAAGAAAACTTATTTATTAACTCTGTAGTTGGGCCCAATAAAGTAGAAATTAACATCAAATGATAGGACAGTTAATTAATTGATTCAGATCATAGTATAACTGTTATTTACAAAAACAATTTGAAAAGCCAGTAAATAAATGTTTCGTATAATTTACATTCTTGTTGAATTTTATGTAGGTAGCGATCAGCGGATTCTGTTATAATTGATTTATTCCGTGGAAAAAGGCGTATCTCTAACGCATGCTCGGAAAAGATGTGACGAATGGTCGCATCGCTCAGAAATGATTGCGTTCCAGTACTAATTTTCAAAAAAGTTTACCACCTCTTAGTAAGCGACTTCACGGAAAAAGACTTCTTCTTCGCTGGAAAAGTCGAATAGTTCTCAAAAATCTTACGCTCTTTGAGTATACAAGTATACTCAAAAATTGCGCCAGTAAGCTTAATTAAACCGCTTTGCGAGAAAATAAAACTTTTAAATCTGTGTAAACCATAGGCTATATCATAAAGTAAAGTTGTAACGAAGTAAAAACACTTCTTTGCATATAACCACTATTGTTGAACTATCGGAAGTATAAACTAACCGTGGTCCTACTAATAGGACCACCGAAGAAAAAAATACTAGTGGTCCTACAAGTAGAACCACGGGCATCAAAAGTTTTTTTTATAGAGACAGAGTTGCATAGATATGCAACAGACCAAAAAGATTGTATTACGCTTACTGGCGTATCTAAGCTCTGAGCGCTGCAAGCAACAAAAGGTTTTAAAAATCTTCTAATTTGTTACATTTATTAGGGAGGTTGCGAAAATGTGACAATGGCTGAAAGCTACTTCGTTAGTTTTCGTATTTTCATTATGTTCTATCGAAAATGAGTTCATCTGCATAACATTAAGTTACATGTAAATTAACTGTGCACTGCCACACAGCAGAATCTACAAAGGGAAAAATGTTAAAAAATTAGGTACCTACTTACAATACTAATTTAAAAGACTAAATGAAAACAAGACATAAGTTCAATGACTAAAACCCAGGAGTGTCATAGGTATACCTATGACATTCTTGCGATTAAGACGAATCGATTGATGCCTAGCTTGTCAAAATCGGGCCAAGTTTTTAGTTTGAACACATAACGCTTCCTTTGCTTCGCAGTAGTCGGATAAAACAATAGATAGCACATAATAGATACACACTTGCTATAAAGACGATTCGATTGAAGCCTCGTTTGTCAAAATAAGACTAAGTTTTATCACAGTAGTTCACTCACACATACATACACACATACATACGCACACTCACGACACACAAACTTCATATATACATTAGGGAGGACGTCATTCCATGCTCAGATGTAAACAACATTCACAATCACCACGTGAAAAATCAATGAATACACATATTTGTTTAAAATGTTGACTGAAAAGGCATAACAGAGTAAGTCCTAAAGTCCAAAACTTAGATTTGAGAACAAAGTGAGATTTGGTAAGGGGGCGTGGCACATGTGGACGCATCTGGCCAAAAACTTGCTTGTTATGAATTTCGGCCGTCAGTCGTATATCACCACGCGTCGTACCTATACCATCGATTTTGTCAAAATGACACGTTTTTCGGGAGTTATGTATGAATACACGAGCTCCAATGTGAATTACTCTAAAGATGGCATATCACTTCACACTTAAGTACTAGAATATCATAGTTTTTTCTTTAAAATCAGTAGTTTAAATGTTGCAGTTATCAAATATTTTTGCTTATTACTTTGCGAACACAAAGTCAATATTTTCATTACGAACAAAAACCATTGTGTGCTTAGTACAAATCAATCAACGAATAAGCTATGGAAACGCACAATGGGTGCCTGTATCTACCGATGATGTCACATTAGTGACATGATAGTGGTGCAGCCGCTGCTCGCTTCCGTGAAGTAGAGATGTGGCCTGACAAGGGTTCGCCGTGCATATTGTCGATATTCTATTCGACGCGATATAAAATAGTACCACTTATCCACATAATGAATAATAAGATAATTATTTAATTTATAATACTAACAAAATATGATATAGATTCTACATTCTGCATAATAAAATGTATGTACAATTATTATTTATCAGAAAGTATCGGTATATATTCTTAAAAACAATGTATTTCTGCTAATATTAATATCTACATATGTTGCATAAGTTACAGTTTGGTATTCTGAATTTATAGAGTCCAGACGTTTTGAGATTTTTCATTTTTTGTTATTACCGACCACAAAAAAGAAGGTTATCTATTTGATACGTATGTATGTAATATTATTTGAACTGCAAAATATTCACATAATATGATAATATATTACGGCTTCCAAACAATTAATATGCAACATTTTATAGGTGTATATTTGTATGTATGTATGTATGTATGTATGTATGTATGTCTGTCCACATATTTCTCTGAAACTATTAATCAGATTGTAACCATTATCCATTTACTTAAACTTAGAGAAAACTGCAAGTTTCATCAAAATTGGTTTAATAGTTTTTAATATATAAACTGTAACTGTTCAACTGCGCATATCCTATTAACGCTAAGTAATGTTCGGGCGCGTTTTTTTTAATTCGGTTTTCTAGGGTGTTTTTACACTATCACTTGTTTTAAAGTATTGCTGCTACTGACCAAGTGAGCGAAACGACCAAAGCGAGTGAAGCATCTCTGGTTTAAGTTCAATCAATTTGATTTCATCTGTCAGTTTGCTGGTACTCTTCTATAGGCCATATTTTACAATAGATCTGGACGAAACTTGGTATACAGGTTTTACGACTTTATACTATTTTTGGTCATTGGAGATCTTTGATTAGATTCTTCCTCCAAAAAGGGGGCTACTGAATATCTCCACCTTATGAGATCTGATTTAGATGGTTATTTTTTATTTGCAAGGTTGTAACTTTAAGTTGGTCTTATAAAAAATTGGTGAAGATCTGATGACGATCTTTGGAGTGATGAGCAGAATAGCTCCTTAAAATGCAGTAATGCAGTATTTCTACCAGTGAAATCGGCCCTTTAACTACTACGTAGGAATGGATGGAGCACCTGGGTTACTAATGTTAGTTTTACAATGAGATCACTAGATGGCGCTACTGTACACCGCAAAATTGTTGCAAAAATGTTTGTGATCGTGAGGTCTACTGTTAGCAGAAAGACTAGTAGTATATACTTTTTAATTTTTTAGGTTTTCAAAGAATCCTAAAATAAAAGAGAAATCGATAACAAAATATAACTGGCCAAAATAAATAAAATTAATATAAGTTCAAACCAGCAACACTTAGCAATTGGCCTTGAGCCTTGTTGATGGTTATGGCGAAAGCCAAACGCACTGGAAAATGTAATCGCTTGAAATCGAAGGTCAAATTGGTTGAATTCATTTGAATTTGTGGTAGCCTTTATATTTGCCGCTGATGATTGTGACTTCGATTAAATTCGGCTATAGTTTTTTAACAGCAAATCTTCTTCCGTTGCACCATTTCAGTGGATCCACGTTGCGAATGAGCATCAACGGTGAACCAACTTTTAAAGTTAAGATGTGTGGTGGCATTCCATATGGGTCCAAAGAGTAAAGAAACTCTATTATATAGTTGACAGTTTGTTCCTCATTTATAACTTTGTCAATCGATTTGAACTTGACAACTTCACCGGGTAGCTTCAATTGAATTTGATGGGTTATATTGTTCGCATCGTCATTTGTCTTTCTAATGAAACTGGTTTGAGGCACATCGGTTGGATGATTTCAAAGTCCATAACGGACATAGGTCTAATCATTTTTTGTGTTTGTATTTTATATATTATATATATATATATAAATATAGATCTATATATAATATATATATATATAGATTTTTTAAACTGTATTGTATTGTATTTTAATATTAAAAAATGATTTATGTGTGAATAGTTTTTTCTTTTTCCACCATTCAATTTCATACTGCAGTTCTTGTGATATTAAATTTCATCGTTTTTTTAATCGACAGCAACTTTCCACCTCTATTTCTCGATTTGTGTGTATTATATCTCTGTGGATACAGGGCGCAACACTGCCACTTTTTTGAATGTGTTGTATGTTTGCTTCATTGGTGTTGAGAGACTTTTTTTCTAGTTTGCGTGAGAAAATGAGTATGAGTGCTATACTAATTGTTTTTGACTAAGAGTTAGTGAAATAAGTCGAAAGAATAAGGTGACTATCGATCCCGAACAATATTTTGCCAATGCCAAATCTCCCTTTGTTCTCAAATTTGTGGTCCAAAACAATCATGGAAATATATATTTTTAAATCTAAAGGCAAAAACCGCACATACTAAGGCACTGACTGACTGACTCATATCGAAATTTCAGAAACTTAGTTACTTCAAAGCTTGTATGTTACTCTTGGGTTTTATGAAACAGAAAAGTTATTTTTTTTAATTCGCCCTCTAGCTGTGTGTGAATGGATAATGGAATATCTTGTAGTACAGGTTGGGTAAAGCTCTTAGTGTAATGCCTGCTAACATACTACTCTATAACGAGAGTAATCTTCTAAGCACGCCTGCTCAATCATTGTCAGATTAATAGTGATGTTTTGTTTTAGAGACGTTGTGAGTTTGTTAAATATATCTGTATTAAAACTTATTATAAGCAAAGAATTTTAAGGAATGAATAATTGACGTACGGGAATTTCGAAATATTTCAAGTTAAAACACTGAAATCCTGGTATATATGAGGGAGCGGGAGTGAGATCATATAGTACCCCGCAGAAAACTCCGCGCGGGATTTAAGTATATATTTTTACCAAAAACTTTTCGCACGAATGTTTTTATGATAAGCGCTTTTTATTCTTCGGCGGGAAAGGTGATAATTGTATTTATAGAAGGCCTCGCCTAAAGGTTGACCTTCTAACTCATACTAAATTGTAAAAGTTGTCGAAAAAAGGCAAATAAATCAAACTTATGTATTTTATAATAATACTTTGATATTGTTATTAACTTGCTAATAAAAATCAAAATTTTGAGTTTAGGCCAAATCTCACCAACATTTGAAACGTATTGTACGACAGTTAGCTCAAAAAATGTATAACAAATTAAGTTAACCAAGGTATGAATATTAATAATAATAAATTCGGGACAATTCATACGAATTCCCAAGCCCCGAACTAGGATATATCCTAGTAGGATACCCTGTACTATGGATACTAGATAACGGATTATCATACACACATACGAATATTACATCCATGACTCTGAAAGAAACATCACACAAATGCTTGCACCTTACGGGATTCGATCCCGAAATCGTTGATTGACTTAGCATTCAGGATCACTATAGCCACTTTGCAAACCGGTCGTCAAAATGAATGTTGGTGAACTTCAGCCTTAGTTTGTTCCGTTAGTACATTAATTAAAATTACTAGTGTCATGTGCTTACGTTCATAGCTCTGTACTCTTAGGCTACGTAATTAATTAAGACAATGAGTGTTTATAAGGCCGTTTATCGTAGTATTCATTTATGGCATACTTCATATTCTTCAATTAATTTCAATCAACAAGTATCTCAATGTCTCATTAAATTCACATCAAGTAATTAGCTTTTTAATAAAATATAAAAAGTAATGTTCGCCACGAAAATAAAACTAATCAGCTGTTGTATAAAAACAGTAATTTACTAAATTGAGAGCATTAAAGTGATAGCCTCTTTTTAGAGAGGTGACCTTGCTTGACATTGATCTAATGCCTTTCAAAATGAATTAATGGAACAAAAATGTAAGAGATTGTGTAGTTTATTTATAAAGCGCGTTAGCAAATCTTCTAATTTTGTTTGAGAAAAAGTTAGAAAATTTACCTTTACCTACTACAATGCAATATCAATTGAAGTACTAAATAAATAGGGTTAAATAGTTTAGTTTTTGCAGTAGAGTAGAAAATCTGATTAATAAAATTACCTTATTATTGACATAATTTTTTTTTCCATGATGTGTCAAGATTTTTCTGTCAGGGTTTTATTCAGGATACCATTAAGGTTTAGTTCCTGATCCGAATAATAAATGTTTTACACACATCAAAGCGTTTGTGTTATAGGATCAATATGAGTCGTAAGCCGCGGGAACTTGACTTGAAAAACATACTGAGAGTGTAACTCAGTTCAAAATATTGTTTCTACTCCAAGATACGCATGCATTTCTGCAACATACTCGAACAATATAAAAAAACAGAACATAACCTAGGTGGTTATGTTCTGTTTTTTTTGTGAATACTATTTTTTGTTACTTTTTTTATTATTAATTTGTAAACTATTTGCTTTATAAAAAAAACCGATAAAAATAACGAAATTAACACTCTTGCGCCGTAATAGGTAATATATTTTTTCAGCCGGTGTTGCCATAATGATTTGCGCGGGCACGGCAGCCACGAGGTGGTCTCGTCGCGAGTGGCCGATCAACAACAACCCTGTGTCGGAGGTGTATAAGCTGCTCTGGCGAATCTTTGAGCCTATGCTGTTCACACTTAGCGGGTATTACTTGGAGGTAAGTAGAACAGTGGAGGAGGTAACTTTAGATCCATTTGAATCTAAAGCCAAAAACCAAATGTTCTATACTAGCGCCCGCTCCGGCTTGTCATAAGTGTAATTTTCAAAAAAAAGGGTGAAATATGTAGTTCTCGCACGCTCGACCTTTACTCCGCTTCGGGGGACGGTGGTACATTCTGGGGTTCCGTTGATCCGAATGAAAAAAGGAACCCTTATAGGATCACTCGTGTGTCTGTGTGTCTGAAATTTGATTATGGGGTCACTTTCGGTGGGCGAATTAATTTCTTTATTTTTTTCTATTAAGAAATAGATGAAAAATATACAATTCAAGCTTCAATTTTTTACTAAAGTACCTAAACATTAAAAAAAAGAAGTTAGTCGTTCTTTACTTAGAGGAAAACCTATATATAAATAATATTGCTATAATAGAAGAAGATTGTCACTTTGACACCTGTCATTTTGACAATTATTTCAAAAGCTTTAATTCAAAAGCTGCAAAAGCTGAAAAACCACAAGATTTTTGGACAAATTTGATTCAAAAACTTCAAAAGCTTCAATTGTTCTCGAGATATCATCAAATAACTTGCTTAAAAGCTAAAAAAACACGCCTGCCCTGCCAAAAAAGAGCTTTTGCTAAAAAAAATATACATTGTTGGATTCGGCTTACCAAGACCTTCAATTTGATACTCATATTGTAAATTTAGAAGAAAAAATTTTTTTTTCGAGTTTGAAAATGGTACCATACTGCCGCCATATTGAATGTTTTCATAAAAAAATGTAGCCTGTTACTCGGGGCAATGAAAGGATACCCCATACATCTAAATCTGTTCAGGCATTTAAAAGTTATGGTGGAATAAAGAAACTCACATACAAACACAAACATACTTTTTTTGGGCAGTCGTGTAATAAGTCGTTGCATACAAAATGTTTGAGAAAATAAACACATTTAATTATTCCGATGTTTTCTATTCATACAAAACCAAAAAATCAAAGATCTTAAAATACTTTCTAGCCGTTCTTGAGTTATAAATAGTGTAAATAACACAAATTTCTTTTATATGTAAGTAGGCAAAATAATAGCACTTTTACAAGTCAAAATAAACATCTCATGAACAAGGAGATATACATAAAATATTAAATAAATAATAGTTTAAAAAAACTAAAAAAACACGCTTTATATAGAAAACTTTTTTTTTTCGAATTATTGCATTCTCATCGGTCTTTGACAGGTGTGCAAAATTTGAATGAAATCTGACCGTTTAAAGTTGGTCAAAATAGCGTCCAAAGGAGTCGGTTACAAACATACAAACATACCCGAAAGCCCAACTCAAGCCAAAAACCATTTTCAGGTAAGCTTCGAAATGAAGTTCATTGTTATCTATGAACACCCGCCAGGAGTGTAGGAACGATTCCTGCTTTATTGTGAAATACTATTTTTATTCGGTGAATAGAACCGCACTTCTGCATGCATATATTATGTCTGCTCGCAGCAAACGGCACTATCATTTCATATTTGATTGACAGATAACTCTTTATTGAACCACACAAATAAAAATCTTACAACTAAAAAAACAAAATTAATAATAAAGTGTCACAATGGGCGGTCTTATCACTCAGAGCGATCTCTTCCAGAATAACTGAGGTAATAGGGATGGTGGTTTTAACCAATAAATAAATACATAAACCATAAATAAGCACTTACAAATTACAAAATAATAATGAAATTAATTGGGAAAACACAATAGAAAATTGGAATAAAAGATATTAACCTAGCAGATACATACAATTATATAAAATAATAAACATAGTAACAGATTGTTTACAGTTAAATAGTAAAGATGATTGCTATATTGGTTTTTAAACAAACGTGATCGTGATTCATTTTATAAGATGGTTGCTGTTAATTTTTTGATGTACTTAGTAATACAAACAGGATGATAACTGGATCAGAACAATTTGTTGTGCAAAGTTGGTTTGGCACACTTCTGTGTATCTATGTGCTATAGTTGTATTATTTTTGACCACTTTAAGTTAATGTTATTACCACAGATTTATTACATTAGCAATTTCACTATTTGTGTTCGGAACAACATTGAAACTATTTATGGCTATACAGCTCTAATTTAATGGAATGTGTGTCCTCCGATAAGTTACACAGAATTTGGTCTCCGTAAATAGTATCACTTACCTTAAATAAATATTATTAATATAATTAAATATTTGCCAAACTCATACATGTTTGCTGAGTTTACTAATTTACTGTAGGTAAATGTTCAATATGCGGTCAGTAAAAGTTAAACTTAAAGTCCACACATACAGATTAAAAATACGGAACAAACGTGTTGTTTGTCTTTATTTGCTTATTTAACTACTACAGTGTAATAACTTAACCCTATAATAGCATAAATACTAAATAGACAGATTATATCACATACAAAACAAAAATATATTACATTAAAATGAGCTTTAATATAAATGGAAGCATACAGTAATATAACAATATTGATGTTTAATCAATGTTTGAGTATGTATATATATTTACTAGAAATTGAAATAACTATATTTATAATAGCTTTAATTTATCTTCACTTGTATTTATATATGTATGTATGTATCTATCTATCTATGTATCAATGTATTTCTGTCTGTCCTGAAATCTTGCAATTCAAATTTTGAGCACTTCCCGATTAGCTATCCAGCTGAAACTTTCGGGTGCTCACAATACATGACAATGCAATAAAAAAGCATAAAAACCTTTTTTTTTAATTATACCTATTTTAAATAACATTTTAATATTTAATAATATCGGGTTATCCATTAGGAAAACACCTATTTCAAAAAGTTAAATTCCCGTAATTGTTGAACCAGGATTATTCGTAGAATAATAAAAGTCTTGTATCTTGGTATATAGCCCCGTCATCAACAATCTGTATTAGTCCTCTGCTGGACATAATAATGTGAGCCCGATTTTCAGCTCTTCTCATGTAATTTCTGTCCAGCTACTTTACGCAGGTCGTCGCTCCATCTGTAACCCGGATGGCATCCTTATACACGTTCACGTGGACTTCTCTCAAAAACTCGCCTTTAGCTAATCGGTTAGGGTCCATTCATTAAATACGTAAGGATTGTCATTTCAATCTTTTATTCTTCTTTTTGATGAGTTTGTAGTTAAGCCAAGGTACTTCTGTGCAACTTCGTAATGACTACGTATTGGTCCCGGTACATAATGTTCAGGTAATGTTAAGGCGGATCATCAATTTAGTTCTATCTATGTTCATACAATCCAATGCGTCGCGAGGCACCAGCTAAGCTGGTCAGCATCCGTTGCTACACTTGCAGCAATTTCGCCAATAAAGCAATATAATCCGAAAATCTCTAATGCGTGTCATCGTCAGCCTATATCTGTCCACTGCTGGACGTAGGCTTCTTTTAATACACGCCATTGAGCTCAGTCTTCAGCTCTCCTCATCCATTTTCTTCCAGCCGCTTTTCGCAGGCCCACTCCATAGGAAGTTCTACACTACGTTTGCTCTTGTGCGGGAAATACTCAATACAATAATTTATAACCAGCATTGTAACAGCTATTCATAAAATACGTTTACTAGTTACGTTAATACAAACACGTTTATACGTTAACGTTTTCGCCCCGCGTCTTTGCCCGTAACCTCTCGCTCCTTCAAAACCCAAGATTTACAAAAATAAATTATTGAAATTGCAAACTTTTTCAATTCTTTACAACTAAACAAATTTTAAATTTAGGCAATGATAAAATGGAAAATGTGTGTACCGAAACTTTAATCTACTTTTTTTCTTCTTTTTTTTTACCTGTATACGTATGCGTGGAATAGTATGTAAGATTTATTGCTATAACTAAGCATACACAAAATACACGAACAAAAACGGCCTATTTATACGACTTCAAAAAAATAAAAACGATCGTGGAGTCCCTCCGCGTGGAAGAAGTGAAACTTCGTAATGTGGAAATGAAAATAGGAAGGCCTCCATGGTAGCGATAAACGTTTAACGCAACCTTGTTGGAAGTCGCACAAGAAGTTTCACTTCAATAAAGGTTCTCAAGTTGATGTGTATGTATGTAATATTGTTGAAGATGCGTAATATTCACATATACTAGTCTATATGGGTCTAAGCATATGTACAAAATGCCATGTATGTATATAATATTGTTGAAGATGCGTAATATGCATATATGCTAGTCTATATGGGTCTAAGCATATGTACAAAATGTCATGTATGTATGTAATATTGTTGAAGATGCGTAATATTCATATATGCTAGTCTATATGGGTCTAAGCATATGTAAAAAATGTCATGTATGTTTTTAATATTGTTGAAGATGCGTAATATTCATATATGCTAGTATATATGGGTCTAAGCATATGTACAGCATGTCATGTATGTATTTAATATTGTTGAAGATGCGTAATATGCATATATGCTAGTCTATATGGGTCTAAGCATATGTACAAAATGTCATGTATGTATGTAATATTGTTGAAGATGCGTAATATTCATATATGCTAGTCTATATGGGTCTAAGCATATGTAAAAAATGTCATGTATGTATGTAATATTGGTGAAGATGCGTAATATTCATGTATGTAGGTCCACGTCTTTCTCGGAAACTACAAGTCCAATTGCAATAATTACTTTTGTAATAGTTTCGGTATTTTTCAACGTTTCATCAAAATCCATTCAGTAGTTTATAAGATATGGACTGTTAACAGTTTCCTGTATGTATTTTTTTCTTAGTGAACGGAATAAATATTTCACTTTATAGGCTTACTTAAACGAAAATATAAAGTATGAAATAAAATCTAATTAAAAAAAACCGACTTCAATACGTATAAAACTTTAAAAAAAACATATTTGTTTGAGGTCTGTGCCAGTAAGTGCCTACTTACATACTTACTTTTGTCGGTCAGTTATAAAAATTGAATTATATCTTTCTTTTACGTTTTATACGTTTAGAAGTCGTTTTTTATTCTTACTCTTTAAAATACTTATTTTCACGCAGGTATCAGAGATGACCGCGAGAGAGTGCTTTCTGATAATTGGTTGTATATTTTCGGCGCTGATCCTGCGACTGCTTGCTGCATTCCTAGTATCCCTGGCCAATGATCTGTCCGTGAAGGAGAGCATATTCATCGCCGTCACTTGGATACCTAAGGCTATCGTCGAGGTAACTTTTTTAACTGAAGTACAACTTGAAAGACACCTTACAGATACACCTGCAACTGTGCGGGCCATATGAAAACAAAGTTCAGATTTGGCAGCCGCAACCGAGCTCATGCCTATAAAACACTGGTGGTCTAACTTAGACCCAAATGCTCAGTTGTATGTGTTTGTTTGTTTGTCGTATGAGATAGTGCTGGACTCTGGTGTCAGAGTTTGTCAGGCCGCCGGAAGGCCTCTGACTTGGCTTAACTACTATCAATCAATAACAGCCAAAGTCCTCCGAAGCACGGAGCGATGGAAAACCGCACATAACTTACAAAAGTCATTAGTGTGGAGGCTAGGACCGAACCCGGTATCGTTGGATTCTAATTTGCAGTAGTATAACGCTAGGCTACCATCACTCTCTATATCAGTTCTATATCAAATGCATGAACGCTGACGTACAGTTATATAACAATAAAGTTTTAACTGTAGAATAGAGTTGAGCAATAATCAAGCTTTGTTGATTGGCTTTGCCTAAGGGGCTCTCATCATCGGGGACAACATGAAAGAATTCATCTTGATATATTCAACTATGCTGCGCAGTTTATTTGTATTTCTGCCAATAGTTAATAACCTAGCTGGTTACTACTACTACTACTAACTAACAAAACTTAATAACTATACCTACAAACTTTTTTCTTCTTTATGTTTTATTCTTTAATAATTACTAGCTGTGCCCGCGGCTTTGCCTGCGTGTTCATTGTTCTGTTTTAAAAGTAATTATATATTATTCCATGACCAAAGAAGAAGCCGAGCAATCGATAAACTATTTGACGACTGAACGAAATTTGATATATTATACCTTATGGGTACTATTGGTCTTGGAACAATTTTTTTTTTTTTTAGAAAGGATATGTGCAGTTGGACTATATACCTCTACAGCGTCACCGGATGGTGGGGCGGGCGCAAAAGCGCTCCGCCGCAATGCGTGAGGCAGAAGGCGCACGCCAAAGTTAAGTTTTTGGCCATTTGCTCAAGGGCACCCAGGGGGTATGAACCTTGGCTTGGACAGTTGCCATTGATTACTTGTCTTGGAATAACATAACAGGACACTTTTATACCATTCTAATGACCATTGGCCACATGGTCTTGGCCGCGGGTACAGCTAGTACTTATAATAAAGCATTAACTGTCAAAAATACAGTACATTAAAATATTTTTTAATGGCTTACTAGACCTGAAATAAGTTTCAAAACTATAATTTTGATTATTTGATGGCTGACCGAATTTTAATTAAATTAGTATATTGGTATTTTAGGTCCTGGATAAACACAAACTTTAACTTTTAGCCCAGATAAATGACTACGCGGGAAAAAACGCGCGCACAGCTAGTTTTAAATAATGACCAGTATATGTTGTAAACTAATTAGTTATATGTGGATTTCCATTCTTCTACGCCTAGTAATTTAGAGAGCGAGCTTGCGGTCAACAGTCCATGACACCACGTACCTGCCATTTTCAGGGTAGGGAGCTGTAGTGAGATACAACGTTCCTAAAAGGAATGTGTCCTTTCCTATTCACTACGTTTTCTCAAATGTTTAAAAGAGTATCGACAAGTATCGATCCCACACGTGACTACTTACTGATAGGGAGACTCCTGGAGGATTTTATTACTCGTAGACTGAAGTTGAAATACTATACCTTAAAGCCAGGCTCCAAGGTTACATTTTCCCACTCCCCACTCCCCTACCGCCTACCCTGCACTCTGCCACCCGCTACCCGCAATAAGCACTGAAGTGCCTGCGTAACAAGGTTGAATATCGCGACCGCTGTTTGAACACACAATTTAGCTTGGAACTATATTACGTTACTAAAAGTTAAAAAGTTATTTATTTTATTGACAGGCTAATAGTTTAGTTAGGTAAATATTGTCTTCATCTTAGATGATAAACTATATTTTCTTGCTGTGAGATTTATTTTAGAGATAAAACTTAAGCCGTTGAGTAGAAAAATGTAAACATTACTAAAAATAACGTCATTTTTGATAAGAAAATGTATCGAATGAAATCCTGTTAATCGTGTCTTAGAGAGATAAAGATTTGAAAAACGCATGTATGTTGAGTTTCACATTTATCAGGTTTGTGGTTGACCCAGCATATTTATGGAAAAAACCTTAAAAAGCAGAGCCTGGTCCTATGTCCTATGTCCTATGGTAGAACCATGCATTTTTTTTGGTTGAAAATGAAATCTGAGTTGGAGTAAGTCTCATTGAGATTCTGATGATATTTACCGGCCAATTGAGTTTCACAATGCTACCCAACTGTGAAGTCCAGCGTGATATTCTCACAAATATGAACTTATTTGGTCAGCTACCTCGTAATTATGTAACCTTTAGAAAGCCATATATTTTGCAAAAGAAACCAAATAGATAAAAACTGTCATATAAATGTAAATACAATATTTAAAAAATACTTCTTCTCCTTTAGTGTACTTTTAATGCCACTCAAAAAATGAGTTACCACCTATATAGCGGTTATAGTGTTTATAGTGTCTGAATAAAATGGCTGTGACATACAGACAGACAGACGTACGGAAGGACAGACGTGACTACTTACTGAGACGGGCATGGCGAAACTGTAAGGGTTCCTTGTTTGACTAATGAACCCTAAAAATGTAGGGGTGGGTACTATAAAAACCAACAAAACGCACTTATGTTAGCATACCTACTACTGCTAGGCGTATGAATATCTAGGGACAAGCATTGCAGGTTCAATTCCTGCACAGGACCAATATTAGAGAGCCTCAGGCATTTTCTGAGTTGGGGTGTTTATGGTTGGTTACCATGGTAGGTACCTTGGTCCTCGTAGTTCACCGGTGTGAAGTTAGCAGCAAAGATCAATTCAATTATTAAAACAACGATTGGTTTTAACAACGCTTAACTACTCTAACTTCGGCATCATGCCTATGATGCCGAAGTTAGAGTAGGTAAGCGTTGTTGGTAAGCTTCAGCAAAAAATTAAAAGGTTGTTGTATCCAAGGACGAAACATCGTCTATTTTTTTTACATTTTCTAATCCTAATTTATTTTTGATTAATTTATAATCAGCCCCATTTAAAAACACATCAGCTGAACAAAAAAGTTTCGCATCAAATATATGGCTAATTGGGCTTGATCATCAATGCGCCTCGGGTTCTCTAAATTTTTGGACCGCACTTCTACGAATCGTTGCGTGAGTATCCTCGATGTGATTAAAATTAAGGCAGCTTCACTTCACCTATAAAGATTTCGTTTGTGTGAACATCGTACCAACGAACCCATGTAGACTATGTTTCATGTAATGGAGTGGTGTCCACCTTTCTCGTCCTTTGTCCGTCACGTGCAATAGACGCCTTTCACGCGCCACTGATCACACTTTACCAAATTATCCTGTACATTCCGTACACTTCCAAATGTAAATTAAATGAGATTATTTGACATGTTCACTTCTCGATCCATGCCGTTCCAAGAATATTATTGTAGAGCTTCGATTATCCGAATGTTGCCCGGTCACCCGAACGACCCGTTGCTGGCCATCATACTATTTCGCACCGTGAATCTTAGGTGGTATTAGTAGGTACAAATAAGTGTATTATGCTGTAATATAAATTTGACAAAAAAGCGCTTTTAAAATAAGGTTAAGCCACAAAAACCTCAGCGACAAACTTACCTAAGAACTAAAAGGTCTAGTCAGCAATTAGATAGTGTGACAAATCCCACCTGTTCCCTTGCACGACCTATTGGCCGAGATAAAGAAACCCGCATTAATGTTACTGCCAATTACATTCCGCCCTCACTCTGTCCGCCAGATGTTTTCGCCGATCCCGATAAGCCGAACACCATTTCACTGCAAATCATTCGCCGCCCAAACCGTGCCCTATTATGTGGCCCCTTCAACTTCGGCACAACTATTCGAATAACCCCGTAACTGTCAAAATACTTTATCGCTCTTCGGCCTCAGTAAACTAACAGCTGTTATTGTTTTAGAATCTACCTTCGATAAACACTTCCGCGCTGTGGTGCCCCAACCGAGTCATCCATCACTCGCCATGTGACCTAAACCTTGAAATGTTTTCTTAAATAATCACTTTTATCAATTCCGAAGGTCAATGGAAAATTCTGATAAAGTGTGGAGCATGCATTAATGAATATCAGAATAGTTAAAAAGTAGCTTCGAGTAATAAAATTGGTAAAGCTAATATTTGAACGTGAAACGCTCGTTACCCCTGGAGGTTATTAATCATCTTGGAGCGCGATGGAAAATGCAGCAGCTTGGTCGGTTGAGTGGCGTCCGCCGACGCCGACTCCGCCACTTTGCCGCCACTAATACAACTTTAAAGTGATATTTTCATTAACGAGCGAGTGAAATAAGACTTAACGTCCACCGACGAACTCCAGTTTAATTTACTTTGAGTCCTTCCGCACCAGTTTTAGCAATTTAGAAGCGACCTTGTTTACATCCAAGCATACCCAGATCTTTAGCTTTCCTTGAGAGTGCTAATGACTTAAGTATACTATATTCTAAAATTATGCAATTGCCGAAAAAAGTTAAAATACTTAGAATCGATTGGTAATTTTAGTTCTGGACTTTCACGGCACCAACATAAAGTTTAATGCTTGAACTAGTCGTACTTACTATTTTTATCGATTGAAAGGAAAGCAAGAATATAGTTATGGTTTTTTTAAATGAAAACTAAATGCTCTCGTTATTCATACATAATCTATTGTGGTAGGTAAACTAAAAAATAATAATATGTTACTATAGGCAAACGTGCTACACCTTCGACCACATCATCGCTTTCCATTAGGTGAGATCGTGATCAAACGATTGCTTAGACAGAGTTAAAAAAAATAAAAAATGTAGGTACACAAGTAGGCAAATAGAGCAAATTCCTTTTTGTCACATGAAGGAATTTAATTTAATTTAAACAATCAAGTCTGCTGAGACCCTTTTACTATGGGTACGAGTGTACACCTGTGGTTGGACGATACTAACACAAAGATAGAGCATAATTTAGTAGGAAGGGGCAGAATTTATGTAGGTACCTGAAGGGCAAAACCACTAAACAACAAATGGTCTTGGTAAAAGGCACTTACCTACTAACTGACTGACTTATGACCTTGTCTCGCAACCCTGGACCTCTTACATAACTTAAATACTACATATGATGAAGTTACATTTCAAGTTTGGTACATTCAAACTTGATTGTGTGCCGAGAACCCTTACACCTTCGTTACTATACCTACCTTGTAAATCTACAATTTCTTAGTAAAGTTGCGGAGACGCTAAACAAAAAAAATACTTTAAGTGATCTATAATAATTTATGATCTACATGTACACTAATATAATAAAGAGGAAAGATTTGTTTTTTCTATGTTTGTTTGTTTGTAAAGGATAAACTTAAATAAGACTGAACCGATTTTAAAAAATATTTCTTCTTACAAAGCTACTTTATTAGCGAGTATCATGAGCTGTACTTTATTTTTTTTTAAATTCGATATACCTACAAAAATTTCAATGATGTAACCCAAGGTATCAAAATTTGCTTCTAAAAATGTCGATTAATCGCTGTGTGTGTTGCAGTGGAATTACGCTTACTGGCGTTTTTTTTTAGAAGTTACAACGGCTTTGATATTGCCGCGATATGAGCGCTACCCGTGCGAAGCCTGGGCGAGTCACTAGTTGTTTGATATATATTATACCTAATCGCGTCACCATTTATGTACTAAAATAAATAATACTATTGTCACAGAATAAATAATAGTACTCCATACTATTCTTTGAACATCGACATATATCATCGACCCTTTCTTTATTCACATCATGTTACAAGCAAATAATATTATTGATTCCTATCAAACAATCTTCGTACAAACATAAAACTAGAAGGCATAATGCATGCAATTGAGTTTGAAACACAATATGCACAAGTAAAGGCATAAGATAGGTTCAGGGTTGAAATACTTCACTTAATAGTGTGTTTTAATTTTGTCCAAGGCACTAAGAGTTTTAGGTTCTAAGCCCTGCAGGGCATTTAATTACGCTAATGGTGCTGTTCGCATTAGGTCGTCATCATGATAATAGTGCGATGGGGTGAAAATGTGTGTTACTTTCATGTTCTATCTTCACTTTTTATTATACCATACTACTTGTATGAATAACCACTATTAGTCTAACTAGGGTTAGTCTGCGATATTAACTTGCTCATAATTCATTTTTTTTTAAAGCAGCACCCATTATAGTTTATCAAATCTTTTATATTCCGATATATAGACAAGCTACTTAAATCGATGATTATTATATTACTAGCTGTACCCACGGCTTCGCACGCAAAGTCGTTTCTCTAGGTTAAAAGTACTATATGTACTATTCCAAGATCTGAAATACCAATATACCAACATTTGATCAAAAATCCTTTAGCCGTCAAAAAGTTTTCATCGATTCGGCTTCTACTCATCGGATTGATATACCAAGTACACCAGTTTTTAAGTCAAACCCCAAGCTATCCAACAGTGCAAACCGCATCGCAATTGGTTCAGTAGTTTTTACGTGATACGCGAACAAACAAACTAACAAATAAACAGACAAACACGATTTAAAAAAATGTTATATTCTTGTTCAGTAGCTTATTTAGATACCATAGACCTTTTCTTTAATTATCTTCATTGTACTGAGTTTTTCGTTCTGATTGCTTTATTATATGTATAGATATAGATAGATAGATAAATAGATAGCATCACGTCTTTGCATACATGGTATGTGATAAGGCAAATCTAAGAACCCCAATTAATAATATTTTTTTTATTCCGTTGAGTTATGAGTCGAGTAGGTCGCAAGTGTCACGCCTGCCCATAACAGTTGCAGTGCCACCCAGAACTTTGATTGCAAAATCTTGCGCGCCACTGCACTGCGCTCGTCACCCCGATACATTGGTTTTTAAGTCTCATTCCCCAGTGATTTCACTGGAAACATTGCCCTTTAAACCGAAACAGAAATATTTGCACATTACTGCTTGGTGGATGAATATCTGACAAAGATGTGGTTCTTCTCCAGGCGGACTCTTGCGAAGGAGGTATAAGATTCTGTTACTATGCAATACTACTAAAAAAACTACAATTAAAGTCTACCAATAAACTCTACAACGCACGCAGCGGTTCCCAGCTGAAAACGTTGATCAACAAGCAATAACTCTTTATGTCCCAACGGTTGAACAAAACGTATGTTTACCCAACGTTTACCTACAGTTCCGTCATTCTATCTGTTCGTCTGAACTCTGACCGAGCTCGTATCCGGCAGCGTTTTGCCATCGGAGTAGAAACAGAATTGATTTATCGATAACGGCCAGACTTGGCGAACAAGCCTGCCTGTTGGTTGGTATAGTCTTGGAGCGATTGACGTAAAACTCCATAATGCCTTACGTTTGCCTAAAAACTATTGCATAATTGGGGCTACTCTACTCGACTAAAATTATGAAACACTACTAAACCTATTCCAAAAAATATTCCGCTGTTGGAAAGCCACATTCGCCCAAAAGGACATTATAGATTATTTTTGTTTTTATTAATAGAGCAGCGCCGTCCAAGTTTCACATAATGTCGACGACACATTAAAATAACTACATAGAACATAGAACAAAAAAGAAAAATAATAGATTTACTGATGGAATGTGCTTATCAAGGCCTACAATTTTATACCCATATTGTAAAATTCTACAAAAAAAACGCACTTGTAATTGTAATTGTTTTATTTTAAATTGCCTTTTTTACTCGGGGGATGTAAGGATTCTAATGATACCCCCATACGTCTAAATCTATTCAGGCATTTAAAAGTTATGGTGAAATAAAAAAACTCACATACATACATACATACAAACATACACTCCTTTTACACTCCTAAAAACAGTACACTCCTTTTTTTGGGCAGTTGTGTAAAAAAATGTGACGTTTAGGTTTTTATTTTGTTTGTCAGATGAGGTAGTGCTGGCATCTGGTGTCAGGGTTTGTCAGGGCGCCCAAGAACCTCTGACATGGCTTAACGACTGCTATTAATCAATAACAGCCAGGACCGACAGCTTAGCGTGGTCCAAAGCACGGAGCGATGGAAAAACCGCACATAACTTAGAAAAGTCATTGGTGCGGAGCCTAGGACCGATCCTGGTATAGTTGACACGAAAAGCTGTATCGTTTAGGATACGCATACGTTACCTTATATTATTAGTTATGTTTAAAGTTGAACACCTAATCGTGAGTCGTTACTAGATCTCAGACTATAGGATATTCAGTAGGTATGCGCAACGGCATGAGTGCCTATCGATATGGAACGTTAATCGAATCCTGGTCAATTTACAAAGCGTACATCAAAGCATATCGCTTCAAAGAGCTGTCGAATATTTGATGATACTTCGTAAACACGTTGACTAAGACTTGAATGAGCGGAGAAGATAGAAACAGAATTTCTGACTGATTGTAGACGGTTTTTGCCCAACTTTTCGTGTCATGATAGCTTTTACATACTTTTAAAGATTTTTGCTTCATTCATGAAACTACTACATTTATAGCTTATCTATACCCATAGGTATAACTCCCAAGCCCCATACCAGGGCGCGCCAAAGCACAATACCTTACTTTCCAGAATGAGCTTCTCCCGCTAGCCATTCTTTCCACTAACTAGATTTTTTATCATTACACGATGCCACCTGGACTAAAATTGCACTCCAAAATCTTTCTTTGAGAAATCTCTTACAGAAGAACTGCTCGTACTTAAACTCAAATCAAACATTCGAATAGTAACTTAGTAGAAACATAAATGTATATAATTTCAATGGATAATTAAATTTATAACACTAAACCTACTTACTTACCTGCTACAATGAAAACAAAGCGGCGTCTAAAAAGCCTAAAACGTTGATCGGGCCAAATAATGTGGGCACATTTCAAAAGTCTTTCAGGGAATATAAAAAACTGGATGAACGCTATTCAAGTTGGAAGGAATTCGTTTGAATGCATTCCTGTCATGTCAGCTGTTTAGACTTTTTCATTCGCTACCTGCTATACAGTTGGACGTGCGTCGTTCACGCCTTCCTTTTCCTTGGTTTTTCTTTCATACGCTATTATTTAACTTCATTGAGATATTAATTTCTCTAGATATTTGTAACTGAACAATGAAAAATAATCAGATACTGATATATAAGCAGTTAGAACTGATAACAAACGAGTAGAAAGCTAATTTAGTGGCATTGCCATCTTGTCACCCAACTGCCTCTTAGATTCTATGATCTGATCACACACATTATAATCACAAAGCAAATAACCATATTCTTATATTTCCAGGAAATGAGCGATGATGGGTAATTTGTGTTTAGCAATCTAATAACACCGGGTTCGATCCTTGGCTCCAACCAATGACTTTTGATACGTTGTATTAAGAGTTGCTAACAATAAAATTGATAGCAGTCTTTAAGCTATGACAGATGCCCATGGGTCGCATGACAAACTCTAACTTCATATGTTGACACTGCCTCATTTGACCATACATTTATGTTACATTTCCACGATTCGATTTTTCTATCTCGAGATTATCTAAGTAACAGAAATAGTACACAAAGTAACGCTGAAAATCAAGAGCATGTCAAATTGAAATAAATCTTTATGATTTCAGGCAGTGCTCGTCCGAGTTGCTACAGACTCCCTGTGGAGCGACGCGAGCCTTCAAGACAAAGCGATAGCGACACAACATTCCAATATAATCGTTATTGCTATACTGATAACGTCCACATTAGGATCGGCTCTGACCACATTCTTAGGACCTTTTCTACTCTCGCAAGAATCTAGAGTCGGACCAGCAGGTACTATATCTGTATTCTTTTCGACAGCCTGATCATAATCCGATTCCGGATTTGTTGGAGTTGGTTTATTTGCTTGGTTTCAGCTGTTGATGCAATAAAACTGCAATATTAATTATTATGTATTATTTATTTATATTTTATCGTATGAATGCCTTCTGCCCAGATATCATTGGTGCCCAGAAAGTCACAAGATCAGTCAGCTATTATTCAACATGAAACATTTAAATACTAGTAACAGCTACTCTAACGTCATTAACTCTTATGCTGATTTCGGTTTCAATTAATATCATAATCAGATTCCACGTCGTTTGGGCCAAAAGAGGACATCGTCAATTGCATTATTTTCATTATTATCTTCAGTAAATTTATTTGTGAGAATAGTGTTCAAGCACTAGCCAACAAAAAACACGGAATAATAAATTATTACTTATATGCTATAACCGCATTATCGTATGATGGAGGTAGTAAGCCTGTAGAAAGCAAATTAAAATCAAAAACTACAAACGAAATGTTCACTGTGCTATTCAGAATATCCAGAAGTATACGAGTAGTACTTTTTCAAAGTATCCATATAATCGAAAGCAAAACACTGCTGCCCCGTAGGAACATATAATTAAATGTCAACTGCCAACATTCAAGGAACGAATCAGTTCATTCAAATATGCCTAACATAGATCTTTCTTAATTACAGATTTTTATAGGACTCAGACCCTGTCGGCTCCTCAGTCAGCAATCAGAAGAAGCAATACCGGAAGCTCTCTACAGAACGTGCATATTTAATAAATGAAACGTTCACAAACAAAGTTTTTCATTGACAAAAACCATAAAGAAGACATTAAGAGGGTCCTTCCCGATCCGTCTATCGTCAACGCGAGCATAGACCAAAAGCTTGTTGTTTCGTCCAGCGTAATATTTGAAAAAGAGGCCAAGCGAAAAGAGTGAGATAGCGTCTGAACGCTCGGTTGGCATTCGGTAACATCCGCATTATAACAATAATAACAACATTGAACGAAAAATTGTGTGCAGAAATTTCATAAAACTCGTTCCAGGAAATACATGCTTTTGAGGAATCCTTATAAGTTTGTGAAATAAATGTTTTTCATTTAGAATCTCCATTACATGTGCAAGGTTTCCACGACGAGGTTTTCTTTACTTTTACTATTTACGAGTGTGAGTATATTATGAACGTAACCTACTCGTGTTATTCCAGGACCTAAAGTATCTACATACCAAATTTTATCCAAATCCGTTGAGCCGTTTGTTCGTAAAAACCGGACATACGTACACATAAACAAACTTTCGTATTGATAATATTATAGTAGGACAGCAACTGGTGAAGTAGTGGGACGACCTGTGGAAGGTGGCTGGCAGAAACTGTATGAGAAGAGCAGACTAGACTATAATGATGATGTTTGTTTGTCATATGAGGTAGTACTGGCCTCTGGTGTCAGGGTACGTCAGGACGCCTGAGGGCCTCTGACATGGCTTAACGACTGCTATTAATCAATAATAGCACGGAGCGATGGAAAACCGCACATAACTTAGAAAAGTCATAATGATGATGATAGCTTTATGACGAACTGGAATACTATGTACTTATGAAATACCTACCAATCGATGAAATAATTACCATTTTCTTTTGCTTCTAACATTCAACTTTACTTGTACTTAGTTATTCTGTGAATGTACTATGGAAGAGTTGTATTGTATAAATATAAAAAAATAGAAAAAGCAAATCATCTAGGTAAGAAAAAAACACGACTGCCCTGCTAAAATGACAACGTTTAAAATTGACTATTCTTGCAATCCCCACTGCGCTCTCGGTGGAATACGTTTTTTCCTTTTCCTGAAATCGATGGTGGGGCTGTTGGTAATACTCTGCATGCAACACTTCATTTCCTTGGGGAAGAGAATACAGACCTTCAATGTTTCTTCACACCACCACCCGTCTCTCTGGGTTGGTCGGCCTGCTTAAAATAATATTTAGTTGAAATATCAGCTTATGCTAAGCGAAAACCTAAATGCAATAGATAGATATTTCTTAAATTTCTTTTCTGTATTTCGAACAGTCTGCAAAGAAACATCTTCCATTATTTATAATACTATACTAAGCAGAAGACGCCGGTAGGGTAGACGCGTTCTTGAGTGGAGACCACTTTTATGGAAACTTAGTGTACTGGCCACAGGGAGTCCTCCCTGTGGCCAGGTAGAGTGACGACCTGCGAAAAGCGGCTGGAACAGAATGGATGAGGGGTGCTGAAGACTGAGCTCATTGGCGTGCATTAGGCGAGACCTACGTCCAGCAGTGGACAAATATAGGCTGATGATGCATACGTGTACGCACGCGCGCATAAACCGGTTGTTGTACTGAGTTTTGGCTGCCGCGGCAGCACCAGCGGGGCATTGAGCCTTTAATTATTAGATTCGAATTATTTTAGTTATTTTTATTCCGGTGTTTAGTTTTGAATGTATATCAGAATCGTATCTATTATTTCCAAATTTATTATAGATCCACGTCAGACTGCATGTGTCTGTGCAATTACAAAGCATCGACATCAGGTCTGAATGAGACAGCCAGTTCTTCCCGCAACGATTCCTACTTATACCTACATAGTTATCGTTTTATAATCTCTACTATCTAGGTTGGATTATAAATAAATAAGGCTCCATTATCATTTAGGTTAACGGGCATGTCCAGTGTCCTTGTACCAAGCCCTTTCAAGAATCTAGTGATTAGAAATTATGGATGTAGTTATGAACACAGGACACGGAAGAATACGAAATTATCAGAAAATATTAATGTTACACTCATAACTCTGAATAACTAAAATATATTTGAGCATGCTTGACGTGAACCTACGGCCCCTTTATAAAACAAGAAAAATAAAGATTAAACGTACGAGGTACTCCACATTGGGTCGTTGGATTATACTACAGAAAGAACATTTAGCAGGGCTATGTAATGGCATTCCGGAGATTGCAGGTTCTAATCCTGCTTTGTAGATTAATTTATAACTTGAATAAACTACTGACTTGACAATATATCTATGTGGAGTGACGATATAGATAGATAGAACTCTTTATTGTACACCACATAGAACAAAAATACAATAATAACTAAAACATTTATACAAAATATATGAGACAATGGGCGGTCTTATCGCTAAAAAGCGATCTCTTGCAGACAACCTTTGGATGGAAAGGAATTAATATACGGCAAAGACGGTGGAGCATTATAATATAATAAATAAATAATAAAAACTGAATACAATGAATAAACATATATACACATATATTCCAATATACCTACACATAAATATGTAAATATATAGTACAATATATATATATATATCCATATACATAGTATATACATTATAATAAATTACATTTACTACATATACATTTACAAAAGAATACGCGATGTGGTAGGCAGCAGCAGTTGGAAGAGAAGAGTCAAAGATTGGGCTCAGTACGGTGTTTGGGAGAGGCCTACGTCCAGCAGTGGACTGATGATTATGATGATATCACTGCGCAACGAGAAGAACAAGTCGTAAGCATCACGCCTGCCCATGACCTCTAAATCTCTGATCTGCAAAGTCTCGTTCTAGAGTATAATAATCGGAATTACTTAAAACTCTTCTGCCAATTATTCTTAATTGACTTTAAACCCAAGGAGGTTCTCTTTTTTGTTTGTTTTTTTTTCGTATGTTCACTCATATCTCCGTGATTTAGTAATCACAACCTACTTGGATGTTTTTTTTTTATAGGGTACGTTCTGGTTCAGCCCTTGAAAGTAATTTATCAAAATTGCGTCACTATTTTTTTTTTGTCAATATTTTGTTCTATAAAATATATTTGCTCAAGTATTTCTTCTAAGATACAAAACCAGCCCGCATCCATACAAAATTATGTTTGGTTAACAACTAGGCTGTCTATTATAATAATTAGATAGGCACGTACACAAAGATAACACCATCATAATGATATCTAACATCAAAAATGTGTTGGAGGTATAATATCATCACGTATCCAAACAATATGCCACTAATTTATAGTCTTTCATTATCAAGTAACGTCCACAATGTCAAGTAGTATCAGCTGGCGGTATTTTTTTATCTAAATGATTTTCTTTATTGCCCCACTAAATATTTATACCTATAGAAACCGTGGGAGCCACAGTAGTGTCAAGTGAACAATTATGCCGCGTGCTCACGAGACATGGCTTTGACTGTTGGTGGCGAAAAAAATTGTGCGAGCGGCCAGTCATAATAATTCTCCCTTTGGCAACGCCAAACATGGTCAACAGTCTTCTTTGATTACCAGCTTGTGAGGTTGTTTTATACTTGCGGGTGAATTTGGACGCAGTGGCTGAGGAGATATACCGTTCGTCACAACAAAATGCGTAACAGTGAGTATTATTATCAATAGTTTTTTATACATCCCAACAATTGAAAAATACCTGACAAGAGAGTCAAAGAAATCTTTCTCTCTAATGTTAGGGGAATATTTAGGATTTATTAGAATTACCTCATGATTTTTCCGTTGTTACTATTGATATATTTTAGTTATATTAGTACTACTAGACCAAACAGTAACTGGAACTAACCGGGGTGGAAGGCTATGTACAGTATTGCTTTTTATATATTAATACTATCTATGAGCAACTAAGTTCAATTACTGGATTTTTCATTTAAGATAGTCGTAAAAGCGAAATGTGTTGGAGAATTATAATCTGTTTCCTTAGTTATTTTTTATAATTCTTCTTGGAAATCACAGCAAAATTGTGTATTATCATTTCTATACACTTGCTCAATTGTATTTTTATAAATACACTTACATTATTAATATTAGGTACATAGTATGTAATAAGTACATGAACATAACAAAAGAATACATAACACAACATATAATTATTATCTAATCGATAAATGTAGCCCAACTTTCTTAAAAAGCTGTGAGCTCATAACTCAGTGAAAGATCAAAAACAGTGCACTCAGAGATTCAATTCCTACACTGCAGCCAATTATCATAATTTATAATAAATATAGTTCCCGTATGAATTCACCGACTATAAATAGAGACAAATTAGAACGCGCTTATCAACATCGAATGCCTGTTCTAGTGAGACATGCTTCAGTAGTAAATAATAACTGCCTTGACCCGCGTTTAACTCATTGACCGTGTAGTCAAGTAAGTTTTTGTCCGTTACAGATATTTCTTACATTGATTGGTACAATTAATACTGTCTGTTGGAATAAAGGAGGTGTATTGGTTTAAATTTGATGTACCTACACTAGAGTTGAGTGGTAATGACCCTTAGCGAATAATCCCAACTCGGCATCTACCGAATAAATCACTATCATAACAGAAAGAAAAGAAATTCACCAAAAGTATTTGTCTTTCTTGTGCACATATTTCTCAGAAAATACTCAACAAATTTTCGTTAAAGAAGAAGTATAAGTTCAACTGCCAACCTAGGGCAATTTTTTTCAACGAATTAGTAGTATTTTTTGCAGAAACATCGTGAGGAAACAGGTATAAACTTAGTCTCTTCATTAATTCATGTATCATCGACTGTCACTGAAACAGAGTGTCCTGGTACAGTTTATATTATCTTTCTTTGAAGGAGAGCATCCAAACCGTAAACCTACGCCAGGGGTGCAATACAAAGACCTGATCCTTGATTCAAGTTGTAGAGTCGACATTTCCAGTTGTTTGTCTTGAAGATCGCTGCTCCTTTGTTAGAAGATGGCAATTGAAAATCAGGAAGATTTCCTATCTCTAGAGCAAACAAGCGCATGAAACAAGATGTAGCTATTGGACGTGGTGCCTCTAAACAGTAGAAATTAAATAGGCCGATGATGATTACATGGAACTACTTAGTACTCTTATTGTTAAACGGAATGAATTGGCGAAGATGTAAATGAGATCATTAATTATTTTTCAATTAACATATATTGAGATATATGTACAGTACATATATATCAATATTAAGATACTATTTATGAATTTATTTGTACTTAGTATAAAGGAGATAGAACCTATGTGACATATCGACCCACCCTCCTTTTTTTTTATTCTCAATGCTTCAGCGCACCATGTAAGTACTTTATAAGGGTAGAGGACACTTATACAACAAAAAAATAACAAGTAATATGGTACCCTAAAGTGTCACGTTGTCGATATATTTGGAGGAAAAAACACCATATAAGAATAATTATTTTTAATAAATAGTAAAATTATCCTGAAAATTATTATTTGAAAACAATTGAATGCACACATACACACACACACATACAAACGTAATTACTGCAATTTAAGTATTGTAATTGTTTTCATAATTATGGCAATTTTTATCTCCTGATATTTCGTAAACGTGACACTTTAGGGTACCATATTACTTGTCATTTTTTCAATTCACTTATACACAGTTTGTATAAGTGTAATATTTAGTACTTAAATCATGCGCGAAAACTTTGATAATAAAACAAAATGGCGGGTGGGTGGATATGCCAGCTTCCTTATAAAAATGTTCAAACCTCTTTAATATTACTTTCTAAAAGTTCTTAATAGATCTACCGCCTAGTTAGAGAATATAATTATATGTATATTCTTTGGATCTAATAGGTCAGCTTGAAACACATCTAGAAGACTTTTTAACTCTTCCGTGCCCGTCAAGAGCCAACCTCAAAACTGGGAATGCCAATAATTACTCGAAAAAAAAACGTTTACTATTTCGACCTTTGATTATATAAGTGTCAAAGTAATCGATGATAAAAAGTTTTCTTTGCTCGAATTTTCAAGCACTGTATTTTTTAAAGACCAGTGTATTTCAAGCAAAACTCTTTCCACTCGTGTTCGTGATCATAAACCTTCTTAAAAGAAAAACTAAACATGTTTGATTTTAGATTGAATTTGCTTTATTCGTTGACGTATGAAATTATCTAGATAACGTACATTTCTTTAAAAGGTGAATGGCGTATTCGGGCCGTCTTAGGCTTCTTAACCAAAATTAACAGTTGTTATTAGCATCGCACTAGAGGGAAACGGCAGGATTTGACTGCACAATGCGCGTTAGGACAAGCAGGAGATCTTTAGGTTTTCTACTGCTTAACGTGTTGTTTGTTTGTCGTATGAGGTAGTGCTGGCCTGTGGTGTCAGTTTGTCAGGCCGACCGAGGGCCTCTGAAGTATTAATAAAGCTAGGTATCCAATAGACCTTTTAATTTTCGATTTAGTCCCCCGAGAATTGAAATGTTTTGGAGATGTTAAGGAACTCGTCTTTACTTTATCTAATTATTAGTATTTAGCTTGAAAGATTAGGCTCATTAATTTGGTTGTGTTATTGAAGATTTTTGGGAACTCTTTCTCTCTCTCTCGCTATCACTCTCCTCTCTCTTTCTGTGTCTCAAACATAGAAGCGTAATTCAAAATCTTTGGTCTCGAAGAGTAAAATTAAAATAACTTATTTTTTCTTTTGTAGTAAGTGTAATTCAACCTCTTTGGTAATATTATGGTTCAAACAGCAAAGACTATACAAATACTATGTAAGATTATGGTCTGTAACATAGATTCTATAATTTTGATAGTATCGTAGGGTAGTGCCTAACAAAATATTCTAGATCTTGGGTCTGTAAGTCTGTAACATGATTTAATAATCTACACTTCTATACTAATATTTTAAAGAGGTAAAGTTTGTGAGTTTGTGAGGTTGTAGGAGGTATTCTCTGGATCTAGTGAACCGATTTTGAAAATTATTTTACCAATAGAAAGCCGCGTTATTTGTAAGTGTCATAGGCTGTATAATAAAATGACCACGTGTGCGAAGCCGCGGGCATCAACTAGTCAATAATAATAGGCATCGTATATTATTGTACCATGCAAAGAGAATACAACCGCTACGTACCTACCATGGTCTGTAACAAAGAGAATATAACCACTACGTTCTATTCTGTAATTTTTCGCAGACGAAGAAGAACAGCTATTATTTTACAGGCATAGACATATATATATTTACTTCGTTTGTAGGTTATTTTGTTTTCTTTGATTGTTGTATTTATCAGTTACACATATTCTTATTTTTCGTAAAAAAAACATATTCCAAGCATAGGCATCGATTCCAAGTCTTGAATTCACAAATTTAGCATTTGTTTGAATAATTAAACATATATATACCTGAAATGATACAAATTACCTAAATCAGAAAAATCGATTTTCTCATATTAAGCAAATAAGCAGTGCTACTCGTATAATATGGATTTTACAGAACATACATACAATAACATACAATACGAAAAATACATGGTTAGTTTTTTTACTTTCCCACTACTTTTTATTCTTTACTCTGATTCTAGTTTCTGCAGCTTGTACCACAGAGCAATTTTTGCACCGTGGGTTGTACCTAGAGTAAGGTTGCCCATTTCGTACCTCCTAATGAAATAAAATCTTCTACGGTAACTGAATCTTTATTAATTTATTTTTAATTAAAATTCACAAAAAATGAATAAAAAAAATACGGCGGGCCTTTTTTTTAAAAACCTATAGCATAAATCGTACTTAGCATAAACTGTAGAGAATAATACTAAATAACACGAGATCACATTACAAAAAAAAAATACTAACTACTCAGTCTAAATCCAAGTACATCCTAATTATTAACTTATTATTTTATTTGTTTGTTTCCGAGTCATAGATGTGATATTCGTATTTATGTATGTTTATCCGTTATCTAGTGCCCATATTACAGGGTATTCTAGTTTGGGGCTAGGTAATTGGTGTGGAATTGTCCCAAATATATTTATTTCTTTTATTTATTTTTATTAAATTACCAAGTTAATTACATATAGAAAATAAAACTATATATTTTACTAATATATTTATTTTAAATAATAATTATAGGTACGACTAATGAATTTGCCACAGATACGATTTAAGCAACAAAGTTTCAAACCAAAATCCTGACATGAACTCAAAATTTTCTACCGTTTGAGTGCGACTAAATAATTGCCAGAAAAATAGACGCTAACAAGAAAAATAACTATATGATCATATTATTCCTTGGAAAAGATTAAAAATTAATGAAATATTTTAATGAAATGAAATGAAAACTGGAAAAACCTTACTTTGTTAATTTGACTCACAAAGACCGCCAGATACGCATTTGTTTTTATTGGCTCGTGTGACTAAATAGTTCAGAATAAACTACTCGATTTCACTTTTTATGATTGTTAACTGAGATATTACTGATAGTACGACTTGAGCGACCTTACCCTACTTTCTTATTTGAACACGTAAGTTGTTTTCAATTCAATCTAATTCTGCAGGTCTAATATTAGATAAATAACACAGTACATAATAATATACAGTCCTAAGGACTATATATGTACTGTGTAAATAATTAGGTAGAATATTTGAACAAAGATCACATCAATAAAAATTAGGTAAACTAAGTATGCTTTGAGTTTGAAAAGGAAATTTCCCATTGATATGCCAACAGAGTTAAATCTCACACTGGCAAAGGAAACACCCTTCTGACTCTACCGGCGCTTCGGAAATATGCCCGTTAGAGAAGAGAGCACCAAGAAACTCTACGGGGATTTCATTTTTTCCATATTAGTTAATTCATTATATTTTTTTCAAATGTCAGAGCTCATATAATAATACATAATGTAAATCTATACCTAGTATGACAAAACGGTGTGACCACGAGTCCGTCGCCACTTGTAATAAAACTGTAACAGGTCCAATACTGTACATTGAATTTTTTTTTTGAGTCTGGTCTGTATTCCATACTGAAGCCAAAACTGTTATTTTTTTTAAATTTTGTCTGTCTGTCTGTCTGTATCTTGAACGCGCATCACGCCGAAACTTCTGAATAAATTCAAATGAAACTTGGCATGTTTTGAGTTCGTATGAGGTAGGACATTGGAGACTTTTCATCCCGATAAATTAAAGGGTTCCGCAGCATTGGGATTGGGATTGGAAGTTATTTAAAAGAACACGTATCATGCTGAAACTACTGCACGGATTTTGATGCAAATTGGCACAGTCATCGTATAAATGATGAGTGAAAATTAAGAATACTTTTATACCGAAAAAATAAAGGGTTCCTGCGAGATATGGGTCCAAATTCTGTACATTGAAGATATTTAGTATATTTTTTTGGAGGCTGTTCTGTTATTCGTACTGAAGCCAAAACAGTTCTGTTTTTCATTTTTATCTATTGTCTGTCTGTTTGTCTGTCTGTCTGTATCTTGGACACGTATCACGCCGAAACTACTGAATGAGGTCAAATGAAACTTGGCATGATTTGAGTTCATACTACGAGGTAGGACATTGGATACTTTCATACCGGTAAATTAAATGGTCCCCGCAGGATAGGGGTATTTGATCTGGAGTTGGTATTCATGTTTTACGTGTACAGTTACTTCCGTAGTTCACCTCTAGGATACTCAAGGAATATTCCTCTAAATTTCAAATACCTAGCTCCACCGGTTTAGGCTGGGCGTTGTCTGTCAATCAGTCACAGTCAGTCAGTAGGTATGTCACAGTACTGTTTTTAGGCACGATTAAAATAATGTAATAAAACACATATTTTTATTATTCTGCCCAAAAGTAAAGGGCATCTATACTTATAATAAAGCAGTAAGTACCAAAAAATCTGTAAAAGCCATATATTAAAAAAAAAATGATCTAGTGTACTATTAATATGCTACTGAAAAATAATAAAACATTTTTGAAGTTCGTGTCTGTCTGTTTGTATATAGTCTGTTCGCGCACCACGTAAAAACTTCTTGACCGATTGCGACGCGGTTTTCACTGTTTAATAGTTTATAGTTTGAATTAAAAACTGGGGTAATTAGTGTATTCATTTGATTATTAGATGCCGAGCAATCGATAAAATATTATTTGATGGCTGAACGAATTTTGAAGAAATGTAGTATATTGTACTTTGTACTTTGTTTGTAGGTACTTTTGGTCCTGGAATAAAACGTATGAGTTATTTTTAAATGAAATGACCACGCGGGCAAAGCCGCGGGTACAGCTAGCTTAAAATACTGTTTTTTTTTCATTTCCTCGCAATCACAGTGAAAATCAGAGTGTACAACTCGTTTATCAAACGAGGCATTTTATTCTCGACTTCAATATTTACACTCGCCTACAGCTCGGTGGATAAATGTCTCGTATAAAATGGCTTGTTTTATGCACTTGTTGTACAATCTACTATTAATCGATTCCTCAGCTCATCACTTCGAGAGGAAAAGTTCATAATTTTTGCTTGAAAAAGTCTAGTGTCATAGTGCGAATTTACGACTAATAACTAGCTTACGAGATAGGTTTTGCGTGATAGGTTTCCCAGGCGGACTCTTACTTAAGTGTCCATCTGGGGAAGTACCACACCTTTATCAGATATTCTGCCGACAAGCAGTATTGTAGTAACCTTACTGTGTTTCGATTTGAAGGGTAGTATTTCCTGCGAAATTACTGGGCAATGCGACTTAAAACCAAGTTGACCAAGTGACAAAGTTAGACCAATTTTGTGGGCATAACACGTAATAAATATAAACAATAAAAAAAAACACGACAGACCTGCCAAAAACGAACTAAAAAGTCAAAAATAAAATTTTCATTACTGTCGAGGGACCGTTCTGTGGAACATTTTTAATCTAAGAGGTCCCCCGACAGTAATAACAATTTTATTTTTCTCTTGTTTTTGACTTTTGTGTTTGTTTTTGGCAGGGCAATCATGAGTTTTAATCATATATTTTTATTTTATACTTTTTAGTGACAAGTTTTGAATTATGTCAATAA
This sequence comes from Alsophila aescularia, assembly GCA_946251855.1. NCBI lineage: Eukaryota > Metazoa > Arthropoda > Insecta > Lepidoptera > Geometridae > Alsophila > Alsophila aescularia. The sequence goes on from OX276375.1 coordinate 50,391,118, forward strand.
ATTATATTTTGTTGTTGTGTGCTCATCAAGACCTGAAACTTGATACCCATATTGTATTATTCGAAGTATTTTTTTCACCTATGTATTAGGAGACACACTGCCGCCGCATTGAATTAAAAAAATAACCGTTGTTACTCGGGATGATGTAAGGATTCTAACGATACCCCATACATCCAAACCTGTTCAGGCATTTAAAAATTATGGTGGAATTAAGAAATTCACATACAAACATACATGAATCCTAAAAACATTACACTCATTTTTTAGGCAGTCGTGTAAAAAGTGCTGTGGCAATGCGGTTATCATAGATTTGTAGCTAAGGGTCCTGGCTACAGAACCCTAAGTTTATGCGGGTCTAATACGCACTTGGAAGGGTTTTTTAAGCTATCTTCATTGTACGAGTACAGGCATTTTGTTAAGTAGGTACTGCTGTATTGTAAGTTTATTCAAGATATAGATGATAATAAAAGCGTAAATTACTTAGCTCGGTTTTCAAACAAATGTATTGGTAGCGGTTTCCTATAAAAAAACTATAGGTAAACTACATTTTTATATATGACCTTGTTGCACCCTTGATAATGTTTTGTGAAAAGCAACACGATATTGCGATTTTCTACGTGTGTTTTAAAATCAATATATTATTAACTAAATTCATGATTATATAAAAGATACACACATAAACTGCGAACTCACATAAAATGTGCACTATTATAACATCGGGACAATCTCAATTTTTATCTATACTTATGATATTAAATCACCCAAAAATGATTTATAAAAGAAACACACATAAACTGCGAACTCACATAAAATGTGCACTATTATAACATCAGGACAATCTCAATTTTTATCTATACTTATGCTATTAAATCACCCAAAAATGATTTATAAAAGAAAAACACATAAACTGCGAACTCACATAAAATGTGCACTATTATAACATCGGGACAATCTCAATTTTTATCTATACTTATGATATTAAATCACCCAAAAATGATTTATAAAAGAAACACATAAACTGCGAACTCACATAAAATGTGCACTATTATAACATCGGGACAATCTCAATTTTTATCTTTACTTATGATATTAAATCACCCAAAAGTGATTGACTTATACGCACTGTTTACTTGCCTGAATATCTAATGAGCCACGCTTTGACACACACCAACACTATGCCCTGTTCTATAGATCTAAGAAAATCTTATTAAACAAATTAATGTATGTCAGTAAATATACCTACTTACTGACATACTTAGTTACTGTATGTCAGTAATAGGAATATTGTTTATCTCTTGGCATCCACGGACATGTTGATATCGAAGACACATTGAGACGTTTGCGGACCTATATTAGTTTACTCGTACAGTGGCTGCAGGCGGAAAATTCTCGGCAATCACACATATTCCAATTTAAAGAAAACGAAATGAGCTCATAATTAAATATTTCAGATAAGGTGGCACCCGCCAACGATAAAGGCGTGCACTTCGTAGGCAGCCAAGAACTAAAAACGTGAGTAAAATATGCATAGTGACGATTAAAGTGTCGGTTTGCTGAAGTTATACACAGTCCCCTCGCTCTCCATTTATCTCGATAACCTCATCTAGATTTAAAAGGAGCAATGAATGAAGATGATAGTCTATTAGTGAGAGTGCGTGGCCGAGAAAAGGGCAACATGAAAGACAATTTGTGAGACATTTAAATACTGTTATTTTTTAGCAGCTTTAGCTAGTAGACCTCATATTTGTATTCTCTTTGATAGGGCTCTACTAGATATATTATAATATTTTTATAGATAAATGGGTATTTAATAGTGAAGTAATTCAAATTTGAATAAATATTACAGCGATGAACAAGACTATACTATAGACTATACTATATATATAAGATATAAAAAAAACTCAAATTACTCTTCTTGCTTCTTACTCACAAAAATAAACTATTTTCATAAAAAGTGTCCAAAACTATCTTGGAGGTGTCTACGTACACTTTCAACAAAAAAAGAGTCATCGAAAACAGTAAAGAAACCCAATTCTATACACGGTTTATAGAATTATTTTTATCCCGGGAAAAATAATAATTAGCGGCTTTGCATCATGTTGATACATTTTTGTAGAATACAGAGATCATAATAAGATACATTTATCCCGAAAAATTGAAAGATGGCACGGGAAATTGAGAAAATTTTGGTAGATTGATTTTAGTAGCTTTCACATCAAAACGGCTAAACCGATTAATATGAAATTCTATACACAGTTTAATAATATAAACATTATTATTCCGGGAAAAATAAAAATCCCACGGCTTAACATATTTCGATTAAATTTTGAACTGTAGAATACAGAGATAAAAATAAAATACATTTATCACGGAAAAGGGTAAGCAAAAGCAAAAAATCAGGAAATTTTTGGTTGATTGATTGTAGTTGCTAATACATCAAAACTTATTGGAGTAACATATAGAAGACCTTTTATCATTGAATACGCGGGCAATGCCGCGGGGCGCATCTAGTACCTAGATAAAACTGATTTTATTTTTGCAGAGCACCTGAATTTTCGCCATATCAAGAAAAATCAATATCCAATAATCATTCGGAGAATAAATTATGGTACGCCGTCGCTGTGCCGAAGATAGTCCATTACGTCGTATTACTTATTTTGGGTAAGTATTAAGAACGTGTTTTGTCGAAGCAAAACAAAAATAAAACAGTATATTTTATTTGAAGAACTAGCTGTGCCCGCGGCTTTGCCCGCATGGTAATTTAATTTAAAAGTAGCCCAAACGTGTTATTCCAGGACCAAAAGTATCTATAAAGAACTTCCTTTTTTTCAAAATTCTTTCAGTCGTCGAATAGGGTATTCGATTGCTTAGCATCTAATCGTCGGATTAAGATACCAAGTAACCCAGTTTTTAAGTCAAACCGTAATCTATCTTACAGTGAAAACCACATCGTAATTGGTCCATTAGTTTTTACGTGATGCGCGAACAAACATACAGACAAAAAGAAGACACGATTAAAAAAAAAAAACTTGTTCGGTAGCCTATTTTAACTACCCTAGACCATTTTTTAAAAGTATCTTCATTGTCCAGTTTTTTTGGTACTTACTGCTTTATTATAAAGTATACATCATTTTTCATTGTTAAATATATTAAACAGGTACTTACCTATGTACTTTCCTAGACAACAATTTCAATCCATACATACACAATATCAGGTCACGTTAGGAACAGATGCTATATTAGATGCCGAGAATAGGTTTACAACATTTTTTGATATCTGAACAACAACAAACCTTACGCAAAAAAAATAGGGCAAGCCTGAGCAGACCTGATAGTTTCTTGAGCCCCTATAGCGAGCCGCCATTGTTGCAGATATAACCCGTTGCCGCGTTTATAAATAGGAACCAAGGCTATTATTTTTACTCGCTTTTCCTGTAAACCTCTACATAAAAATAATATTGCTACCCTTTACGTCAGCTAGCTCTCTTTTTTACCGGTTCCAAATTGCAATGACGGGAAAAAACGAAACGCGGAATGTGAGGCCACGGCGGCTTAAATGATGTAAAAACCATTGAGTTATCTCGCTGGCCGTCGAGGTTTTTTACATTCTATCCGGCTTTATAAAAAATGGGAAGTGATAGTTTAGATTTTGTGAAAGGTTGTGAAGTTGTGTATTTTTACAGGATTATTAGTATGGGGTCTGCTGTGGTTTGCTTGGGGCGACAATTGGGGTTTGAACGGGCCTTGGTTCCGGCTCGCTTCCGTTGCTGTCGTGTCCTGGGCGGGCGGCATAGTGTTGCAATCAACGACGAATCTTCCTCCGCTGTTGGCATCCCTACTAACCGGAATATTGGCCAGAAACTTTGAGTACCTCGATATGCGAGAGTTTACTCACGTAGATATGTTTTTAAGGTGAGTACATTTTTGAACACAAAATAATGTTTGTTTGTCGTATGAGGTGTGCTGGCCTCTGGTGTCAGAGTTTGTCAGGCCCTCTGACATGGCTTAACGACTGCTATTAATCAATATCAGCCGGGACCGAAAGCTTAACGTTCCCTCCAAAGCACGGAGCGATGGGAAACTGCACGTAAATTAGAAAAGTCATTGGTGCGGAGCCTAGGACTGAACCCGGTATCATTGAGTTCTAATTTGCACAAAATAACCTTTCTGAAATCTATAAAAAAATAAGGCTACTATGACTTGATAACTTTTTTGTCGGAAAAAAAAAAAAAAAAAAAAACTACTGGACCGATTGCGATGCGGCTTTCTCTGTTGGTTTGACTTAAAAACTAGGATATTTGGTATCTAAATCAGATGACTATATGCCGAGCAATGGTAAAAAAAGAAAAAGAAATGTAGTATATTGTACTTTAAAGGTACTAAATAAATATAAATAAAACGGCTAAAAACACTCGAAATAGAAGATCGGAAATACTCCGACCAGTTTCGGACTATTTTGAAGTCCTTCATCTGGGAGTGTTATGCCGACAAGCCGCGACGAGCGCTACGAACGTCAGCACGCAATAAAATAATTATAATAAATTATAGGTTCTTTTGGTCCTGGAACACACGTATAATGTATGGTTGTTTGGCAATCAGCACTATGCTGAGTTGGGGCTGGCTTGTGGCAAAAAAACGATAATGTACATGTAATTTTTAGTCTTCATTATCATTTCATTAACCTGTTTGTTTATTGTTTTTTGTCACAATAAAGATATGTATATGTCTATGTCTAAGTCCATAACACCAACAGTATGGGTTACTTTTAAATGAAATGACAACGCAGGCAAAGCCGCGGGAACAGCTAGTGGTTATAATAATAATAATTATTATTATTATTATGAGCCTGTAGTGTCCCACTGCAGGGCAAAGGCCTCCCTCCCCTCCTTCCAATTTTCTCGATCTTGGGCTGTAGCTGGCCAATCTTTCAGGTAGGCGTCAAGATCGTCCCGCCATCTCCTCCTGGGCCTGCCGCGTCACTGTTTTTTGTCTCGTGGGATCCATTCAGTTGTTGATTTGGCCCAAAGTTCTTCAGGCATTCTGCTGACGTGGCCTGCCCAGTAAGCCCACTTAAGCTTTGCAGCTTTCCGCGTTACATCCGCTATCTTTGTCCGAGAGCGCAGTATAGTGTTCCGGATGCGGTCCGTCAGTTTCACGCCAAGTATACTACGCTCCATAGCACGTTGACATACCTCGAGTGCGGACCTCTCCTGAACTGTCAAAGACCATGTCTGTGCGCCGTACCTTAGTATGGCGAGGATGTACACGTCCAGGAGTTTTCTTTTTAAGGATAGTGGGAGATTTCTCTTCATTACATCCTTCATGGACCAAATGCACATCCAGGCGTTCTCAGTGCGTCTAGAAACTTCTTTGTCTTGCCTCGCCTGGAAGGAGATTATTTGGCCCAAATATATGTACTCGTGAACATATTCTACTTCCACACTCTCAACGTAGATTTTGCGTTTAACGCTGTTAGTCTTGAATTATCACTCAAATTTTTTTCCTTATTTTTGGTTGATTTTATTTTGTGACTAGCATTTCGTATACATGCCTTAATATTATTATACTGGCAATCGACGTCTTCGGAATCAGTTGTGTTCAAGAGACTAAAGCTATTTTTCAATTCTAGTGCAAATAGGTCCTTATGGGCAGCTAGTGTGGTTTTGTCCAGCCTTTTGATAGTTTTCTGGATCATTAAGTGGCGTTGTATTTTTAAATTTAACTTCATTTTGATGCGTAATGGCCGGTGATCTGAACTTAATTTTATGTTATTGATAGTCTCTACGTTTGCAATAATATTTTGATTTGAAGAAAGACAAAAATCAATCTCATTTTTAATTTTTTGATCTGGTGATTGCCATGTCCACCTACGGTGAGGTTTCTTGAAGAAGTAACTGTTACTTATATGGAGATTTTGTCCAAATGCAAATTCGAGTACTCTTGTGCCTGATACCTAGCCCATGCGGCCCCATTATGCTGCAATTGTCTAAATCTTGTCTTTTTCCAATTTTCGCATTAAAGTCTCCTATAACGAGGGTCCAGGTTCCTCTGTGTTCATCGCAGGCCTTGTTAATGAGATCATAGAAGTCTTCCACCTCCGCGTCGGCATGGGATGACGTAGGGGCGTAGACCTGCACAATTGTGATTATTTTCTTCTCAGAAATCCGGAACCTAAGTAATGCTACTCTATCGGAGTATGAAATAAATTCTATTATATTATTTTTCCATCGTTTAGCTACCAAGAATCCTACACCTTATTGACTACCATTTCCTCCCACATAGAAAAATATGTTATTAGTTCTCTCTAGTGTGTCTTCTCCTTTTCTTCTTATTTCTGATAAGCTTATTATGTCCCATTTTATATTTTCTAAGGCGTATTCTAGTTCTTCTAGACGCTCTCTTATAGTATAGTATAGGTATATTATATATAGGTATATAAATTAGTATAGGAATATAAATCATGCTAGATTTATCAAGACAGACCTACATTTTTGGATAGGTATTTACTTCGCCACTCTACACTGCATTATTTGTATACCCTAATCCTTCTTTGCATTTAACTGCCTTATCATTATAAGCAAACTTAAACGATATCTTATGGCTACTGTTTTTGCCACACTATCGCTAAACAAATAAAGTATGTAATTAAATATTTCTTTCTCTGTTTCCGTAGGATGATATACCCGGTGATAATTTTGGGTAAAGCTTCTCTAGGAGTGGATACAAACTACATGAAAGAAAACTGGCGACAAATTGCTGCTTTAGGAGCGGGGCCGTGGTTTGCAGAAGTAGCTACTCTAGCAACTTGCACACATTTATTTTTAGGATTTCCTTGGATTTGGGGTGCGTACCTATTCATAGTTTTTACTTAAACCCCCTTACTTATAAAAAGTTATGCAATGGTTATTCAATGATTAGTAATTCTGCGCAGTACAATAGTGTACTGCGCAGAATTACTAATCATTACTTAATCATTGTATAACTTTTTATAAGTAAGGGGGTAAAAGTATACTATCAATTCTCTTAGAGTTCTCTCGCGATCATAGCGCCTGTAACGGAGCTGAAATATTGAGATTTAGCTGTACCCGCAGCTTCGCACGCGTGGTCATTTATCCAGGTTAAAAGTTATCATAATGATGTAGGTAATATTCCAAGACCTAAAATACCACTATCAAATAATTAATCAAAATTCCTTCAGGCGTCAATTTTTTTTATCGATTGTTCGGCTTCTTCTCATCGGATTCAGATACCAAGCACACCAGTTTTTAAGTAAAACCCTAAGCTATCCATCAGTGAAAGCTGAAACGCAAGCGGTCCAGTAGTCTTTAATTTATCTGCGAACAAACATACAGACAAACAGATAAACAGACAAACAAACAGACAGACACAAATTTTAAAAATGTTATATTCTTGTTCAGTAGCTTATTTTAAGCACCCTAGACGTTTTTTTAAATTGTCTTAATTGTGTTAATTGTACAGACTTTTTCGTTCTTATTGCTTTATTATAATTATATAGATAGATAAACAAAATCAATACTTATTAAAAATCAATAAGTATAGATATTGATTAAAATAGTAAAAAATATATGGTATGGTACTTAAAATAAGCTACTGAACAAGAATATAACATTTTTTAAATCTTGTCTGTTTGCAATGCGGATGCGGATGGTTTTCACTGTTGGATACCTTAGGGTTTGACTTAAAAACTGGGTGGAGTACGTGGTAATAAGTTACCACGTACTATCTATCCGATGATTAGATGCTATATTAATAGATAAAAACGATTTGACGGTTGCACGAAATTTTGAAGAAATGTAGTATATTGCACTTTATAGGTACTTTTGGTCCAGGAATAATACGTATGGGCTACTTTTAAATGAAATGACCATGCGGGCAGCTAGTAGTAAATATCCCGCTTATAATGATAATACTAATCCCCTTTACAGCACCCGTTTACAACTTCTGGTAAACATTTGTTCTCTAAACCTAAAGCGTCTCCTCTATCATAAATCTCAAAGCAAATTTTGTATCCATCCTACAAAAAAACTGCATTTATGTATAGATTATACGAACAGGCATGGCGTGGAATGCTTTGCCAAGTCCGAGATTCTTGGTAACAACAATCGTCAACAGCCTGCATTAGTCCACTGCTGGACATAGGCCTCTCCTAATGTGCAGCACTGAGCCCGATCTTCGGCTCTTCGTAATTGCTGCCAGCAGGTAACAGCAATATCGGAGTAGTCAATAGTGGAGAGCAAACGAAATCTTTTTGACTACTCCTAGACCAGATCATTCTACCATCAGGTAAGTTCAGGAATCTTCAAATTATTAGACTTTTGCACCAAGCGAAGTGATGATATAACAAATGGTCGACTGTTCCGCAACAGCACTAAAAACACGAAAACACTAAATCAATTTTACGAGGTGCGTAATCTGTTTTTATTTCAATTTCCACTATTAAGATCAGGTTTAAGTAGATGTAAAATAAAACACTGAAATCAAACGAAAATTTACTATTAAATCTATATATTCTATCTATTCTTATAATAAAACTGTAACAGGTCCAATTCTGTACATTGAATATATTTTGATGGATGGTAATTCGAAACTGAAAAGAAAACTGTTTTTTTTTTTAATTTTTGTCAACTCAAATCACACCAAGTTTCATTTTAATTCATTCAGTGATTTCGGCGTTATGTGCGGCCAAGATACAGACAGAAGTCTGTCTTTCTGTCTGTATCTTGGCCGCACATAACGCCGAAATCACTGAATGAATTAAAATGAAACTTGGTGTGATTTGAGTTCATACTGCAAGGTAGGACATTGAATACTTTCATCCCGAAAAAATAAAGGGTTCCCGCAGGATATTGGTTGAAAGTTATTTAAAAGAACACATTTCACGCTGAAAACTACTGGACGGATTTTGATGCAACTTGACAAAGTCATAGTTTATATAATAGGTTAAAATTGAGAATACATTTTATCCCGGAAAAATAAAGGATTCCTGCGGGATAGGGGTCCAAAGTAATGTTAGTTTTGACGTAATATATATCTATACCTACTTATAATAGAGCAATAAATACGAAAAAGTCTGTACAAAGAAGATGATAAAAAAATGTTCTTGGGTTTAAAATAAGCTTAAAAACAAACAACAAGCTTTTTTTTTTTTAAATTAGGTTTGTCTGTCTGTATTTTTGTTTATCCTCGCATCATATAAAAATTACTGGACTGATTGCGATGCGGTTTTCACTGTTGGATAGCTTAAGGCTAAACTTAAAAATTGGTGTAATTGGTATCTCAATCCGATGAGTAAAAGCTGAGTAATTGAAAAAAAATACTGTTGAACGGCCGAAGAAATTTTCATTAAATGTAGGTATATTGTTTTTTTTTGTTTTTATTTCTGACTAGGCAATCTTTTGACCACGATCTCACCTGATAGAAAGCGATGATGTGGTCGAAGGTGTAGCATGCTTGCCTAGTAGATACCTATTCACTCTTGAATTGGACTTTGTATTTTAGGTCTTGCACATAGAGTACTTTTAACTGACCACGCGAGTCTAGTCTTAAATAAATGAAAGTGTTATAGGTATATTTATAACTGGGTGGTTTTCATTCACACAACCTGCTACATTTTTACCCGTCTACAGTGAAGCATGGGAAGGGTAATGTGTATTATGTTGTAACATCCACATATTTACGTGTGTGGATGTTCCACTATAGCGTCGCCCATATTGGTCCGATATTGACAATCGATTGAATCTTCAGGTATAGTGTCATAGGCTCTATTTTTTTTCCCGACTTCGGTGAAACAAAGCAAGGGTTCAACCTAATGTGTTCAACCTAAAATATGGTCGGATTTTGACAAGCGAGGTATCAATCGATTCGTCTTCTTGTATAGAATGGCACAAGCTATTGTTTACCCGAACGTAGTCAGGTTTTAGTTTTTGAACTTATGTCTTTTTACTTACCTACTTCTGGACTTACAGAGAACTCACTTTCGCTAGAATAACACCTTTAATCAAACCTACTCCTAGGTGCTACTCCTTCGACCACATCATCGCTTTCCACCAGGTGTGATCGTGGTCAAACGCTTGCCTAGTCTATAAAAAAAAAATGTTTTACAAAATAAATTTACTGTAAATAAATTATATTTAACGTTTTCCATTGCGCGCCAGTTTTTACTGCACCTGAGTTCTCTTTTTAGTGTTCTGTAGTCAAATAAAGGACCCTTATAGTTTCCTTGTTTACGTTTATCCGTCTGTCAATCTGTATGTCATGGACATTTTATTCAAAAACTATTAGTACTAAGTTGAAATTTGACACATGTAGGTATAGATCAGCTCGAGTCTTTGGATTCAATTGAGAGACGTGCTATCAGGCTCATTGGGGATGACACTCTGGTAAAGAGTAAGCTTCAAATTCTGGCGCATCGACGTGAGGTAGCTCGGCGTGAGGTGAGGTAGCCTGGCGGTATTCTACTGATTGCACTATGGAGAGTGTGCACAAGAACTGCACAACCTGATTCCCCCATCACCATCACCGTACGACTAGACGATCAGGGAAGCGCCACCCTTTCATGGTTGAAATACGTCGCACAAGAACGAAGCGATACGCTTCTTCATTTATTATAAGAACTGCAAAGGAGTGGAATGCCCTGCCCTCGTCAGTGTTTCCGGTAAATTATAACCCCGGTGTGTTCAAGTCAAGAGTGAATAGGTATCTACTAGGCAAGCGTGCTACACCTTCGACCACATCATCGCTTTCCATGAGGTGAGATCGTGGTCAAACGATTGCCTAGTCCGTAATAAAAAAAAGCGCTACATAGTTGTATAAACAAAACTTTTTGTTGCTCTCATACAAGAATAGAGATTAAGAAAAAAAACGCATCGTTTGGGGAATCGTTGAATAGGTATTTTAAAATGATAATGAGATTTCTTTGACATATTTTTTTTCTATTTGGTTCTTATGTGACCTTTTAGCTTTAGTTGCATTCCCCCCTTTTTGGTTCTGTTCGCATAAAATACATAACTAAAACATTTAAAAAAACCTGCCATAATATGAATATACCTACCAACAAGACTATCACAACTATCTAGGGTTTGCTAGTTAACGAGATATAGTCTAGTGGGCTATATCTCGTTAGCCACATTTTTTTACTCTGAACAAATTTCATAGTGAGAGGAGAAACAGTCGAAATTTGGAATGTAAGGTCTAGAAATAAATAAACTTACACGTGTTTCATATTTGCAGCGTCCTCCGAGTACATATTTATTACACTGCTGTCACCAATCCATCTGCCAACTGCCAAGAGTGGTGACTATGGCAACTTTGGAATTGATTGTGATTATTGTGGAATATTTATTAAATCCATTGGCGTCTAACATTGAGTTAGTGCACGCACTCATTGAATGGGTCGTTTTCATCTGAATCTCACCCATCGATATCCTGCTCTACCCACTTTTCCTACTCCAATGAGATTTTATGCTATTGGTAACATATTAGTGGTATAGTAATTGATTCCTTACTGATGATTTATTGTAGGATATTTATTAAATCCACTGGCGTATAAGATTAGGGAAGTGCACGCACTCATTGAATGGATAAACGAGACGTGACCAAATACAATGTATTTATTGTAGAGGCCTACCTACGTGTGTCGGATAGTCGAGTTATTTTTTTCAATATGAAGCTGTGCAGTATGCGTTTATTGAATCCAAGTTAGTTCAGTCTACTAAATTTGCAGCATTTTTCTCTAACAGCACAAAACGATTGCGTTTTTAAGGGTTTTCACAGTTTATTTCTTCTACAAGGAAAAATAATGTTGAGACTGAATTTTGTTGAATAAATTGGTTTACTTGTTATTTAAATCTAAAGCATGAATTTGCATAATTATGAAACTAAAATGCAATACCAAGCTTGCCTTCAGAGCGAGTATGAATATTAAACAAAATAAATTATACAGTAAAATTACATGCATTTAACAAATAGCTCAACTTTTGCTCTACAAATACACCTACAGCTAAAATGCATAAATCATTTTGTAACAATTTGTAAATCCACAAAGCCAAGTTTATGACTTGGTAACACTGATCTATCTATCTATCAGAACTTATAATAAAGCAATAAGAACAAAAAAGTCTGTACAATGAAGATAATTCAAAAAAAAAGGTCTAGGGTACTTAAAGGCACTGAACAAGGATATAAAATTTATACAAATCGTGTCTGTATGTTTGTTTGTCTGTATGTTTGTATGCGCATCACGTGAAAACTGGACCATTTGCGATGCGGTTTTCACTAAGGGTTTGACTTAAAAACTTAATCCGATGATTAGATGCCGAGCAATCGAAAAAAAAACTATTTCACGGCTGAACAAATTTTAAAGAAATGTATTTTGATCCTGGATTATCACGTATGGGCACAGAAAAAATGATATGGTATGGTCTACTTCACGCGGGCAAAGCCGCAGGCACAGCTAGTGAGTAATAATGTAATTGTCTATGATTGGTGATTATATAAATTATATATATCACTTTTTACTTAAAAATCGTAATCTTTTTTGTCCCAGCAATGGGAACATAACAGGCTGACGATTAGATTATGAGTTATGCATAGCTTTGCCTTTCATCGAAATAATTATGTTTGAAGTATTATTTTTTAATTAATTTTTATTTGTTATTTTATTGAATAGAAATGTACGTTTGAAGTGAAAAAAACTTAGAACCTAAACTAAAAGAAAAAATGAAACCTTAACCTAAACAGAACTAATAACTAAACTTAAAATCTAAAAATAGTTGGTGTCCATGAGGCATGGTGCCAAGAACGCTAGCTGCATTTCCGCGTTGAGCAGTAATAGCAATTTTCTGTGCGAGGAATGAGCTAGCCCTCTTGTCACCAGTGACGTCGATTAGGCGAGGAGATACCTGTTTTTTTTTTTATACTTGGACCCAATGGACCAAACGTTTCGAAGCCAAGCGGCACTAATAGTCACTTGAGAGCGATACAATTATATCACGCGCGCAGGGCCTTTCTGAAAACCAGCGTCCAGTGTCTAGGTATTAATTATATTTTTGTGTATTTTATTTGTTGTGCCAATAAAATACTTTTTCTTTCTTCTTTCTTTATTTCAACTGTAATACAACCTGATCTTGACAAATCTAAAATGACTAGAAAGACATGAAAACGCACGACCAAGTCGCTGAAGATATAGGAACGTGAAAGGCAGTTGTTTCTTGTTGTTACGTAACCAAGAAAGGATTTTTAAAAAATCATCGCCTAGTGGGTGAAAAGTTAACACGCAGGCAAAACAGCTAGTAAATTGACTGCTTTAGTAATCTAGGCTTCACCAAAAGTAGGCCTAACTAGTTTCTAGAGTGGACAGTCACAAGGCGAATGTGGGGTACCTACCTACTGGCACACCTGTAATTTTCGAGCCCCGATTTCCCACAATGCATCAAAGCAAAAAACTTTTCGGAGAGTTTTTAGACGGGTGGCGGTTCTTTGTAGGTAAGAGTGGGCATGGGCAGGGCCACCGTTGTTCAAGCTATTCTGAAGCAAGGCTGGTTTACGCATTGTTGCTTTGATGTGAATGAGTACGTCGGCAATTTTTACCGTGCAATTATAAATACTTTCTCAGTCTCAAAAGTGACCAAAATACCATTTTGACCAGGAGACACGTCACACACATGCTACTAGGGACAAAAACCTTTAGAGATTAATAGGAGTAATGGGCATTCGATTACCACTTCACTATGTGAAATGTAAAAGTGCTTTTACTCAAACATGCTCGGAAATGTTCGGGTTTCAGTAACGAATTTAGAAGAAAATTGGCCTACGAATAGTAATTTGTAGGTGACTATATTTTTTAATGGACGACAAAAGTTAAATAGTCGTCAGCAAAGTTAAAATAGAAACCGGATATGTTAAAGTTTTTTATTTTAAATAAAATTTTGACTAGCTACGCCCCGCAGCTTTGCCCGCGTGTATAATTTTCTGGGTTAAAAAATATCCAATGTAGGTTATATCTATGCTATACAGTATCTACTTACAAAATTTCATTAAACTCTGTCCAGCTGTTATCGCATGAAAGCGCCCCAAACAAATAAACAAACAACGTTTCACTTTATATATATTATCAATCCACCCACGGCAGGGGAATAAGCCTCCTCCCTCTTATGCTAATCATCTCTGTCTTGAGCCAATCTGTGCCAGGGCATTCCTACGAACTTATTGATGTTATCGACCCATCGTTGCACTTGTTTTCTTCGGCTACGCTTTCCCACACGTGGCCACCAATCTGTGACAGACTACCCACCTACTCAACCTGCCATCACCAAATCATACACATCCTGTCCTGCCCATCCTCACTTGCGTTTATTTATATACGAAATCCGATGTCTTCCACCTTGGTTCTACTTCGGATTTCCGTATTTTAAACTCTGTCGCTCAACTTTATGCCTAACATGGAACTCGCCATGGCCCGATGCGAGTCGCACTCGCATCTTATGCACAGTTTCCTTGGTAAGCGTCCATGTTTCGGCACCATAACCAAACAGACATAATAAACAAACAGACAACGTTTCACTTTGATAGAATATTACAATGAAATGAAACAAACGAAATTATACGAATCGACGATCGAGTAATATTCTAAATAACTCATTTGACAAAAGCTTGCGTGTTTTAAGTATTGCCAACACCATCTACTCGTAGTTCCATTTTGGGATACGTTAAAAATACTCTGGCGAGACGAAATATGAAAATGTCTGTAACTACTTTTTGGATGAACCGATTTTGATGATAATGAAACAAAGACAAAAACCTCCACAAGACTCCAAGGTATACAGATCAGCAAACGGCATCAAAATTCATCCAGTAATGTTTGCGTGATGAAGTCACATACAGACAGACACAGACAGACAAAAATTCTAAAAACAATATTTTTGGATTCTACTACTTTCTTATATACTCAAGTAAAAATGTTTATTCCAAATTCTCTTCCATGTACAGATTTCATGGTTACAGTTTTATTATGTTATGTGTAGACTAGCTGTGCCCGCAGCTTTGCCTGCGTGGGCATTTCATTTAAAAATAGCCCATATGTGTTACTACAGGATCAAATTACCAATTAAGTACGAGTACAATATAAGTACTACATTTCTTAATACACGAACGTACAAACAGTAACAAAAATCTTGCCTGTTTTAAATACTATAGACCTTTTTTAATTATCTTCAAGTTTATAAGTTTTATTCCAAAACTAGCTGTGCCAGCGTGGATGTTTTTTCTGAGAAAAAAATACGAGTATGTTATATATAAGGGGTGCTAAGAATCCCCGGCAGAGACCCAGCTACCGAACCCCACGATCTCTAGACCTGGCAACTTATAACGCACGCACCTTAAGTACCGATGAGAAGTTAATAGAGCTGAAAGAAGTAGTAAGTAAGTTGCGCTGGGGTATTAAAGGGTTATCAGAAGTCCGAAAACAGGGAGAGGATACGATGACCCTCAATTCCGGCAACTTACTCTGTTACCGGGAGGGTGACCTGCAGTCCCAATACGGTATCGGGTTTCTCGTCCACAAGTCCCTCGTCAACAACATTGTGAAGATTAAAAGCGTTTCGAGCAGGGTGGCATACCTTATATTCAGAATTACCGAACGGTATACGTTGAATACAGGTGTACGCCCCACACTCCCGGACGATGAAGTGGAGGCTATGTATGACGACATTTCTAATGCCATGCATGCCCCGAAAACATTCTTCACAGTGGTGATTGGAGACTTCAACGCACGGCTGGGCATGAGAAATGGCGATGAACTGAGAGTGGGGCAGTTTGGATTTGGACAGCGGAACCAAAGGGGTCAGCGATTGGTCGACTTCATGGAGAAGGAGGGACTTTTTATGATGAACTCCTTTTTCAAGAAGAGCTCGTCGAGGAAATGGACGTGGATGCACCCCGGCGGTCATAAGCACGAGATAGATTTCATTTTGACAACCAACAAGCATATATTCAATTATGTATCTGTGATCAACAGGGTTAAGACCGGCAATGTAAAGCTGGAGAGGTCTCGTTTGATGGGATTTACTCTTTGCCCAAGTCCTGACCAAATCCAAAACCCCGAGAGCTTTCAGTTGGAGCTGCAAAATCGCTTCCAAATCCTTACTGAATGCGATACAGTGGCCGAACTAAACGGGCAACGGGCTGGTGGAAATTGTTCACGCGGTCGGGTCGGAGTTTTTTAAGACCCACCGCCAAAAGTAGAACACAGAAACTAAAGTTAAGTAAGTTAAAGTAAGTAATAAGTTTCACATGAAATGTAATAAGTTTCATATATGTTTGAAACTTATGGCCGAACGAGGCGAGATGAGGCTGCAGTCTTCAGTGGATATGTCGAGTTACAGCTTGCTTAATAAACAGATCTCCAAGTCGATGCGACATGATTTGCGTTTCTATAATACTACTTGTATTAAGAATGCAATAGAGCGGAACACGGGCTCCAAAGTGTTCGCAAGAGATCTGTCTATTGGGCAAAGCCTGTTGACGAAGCTGAAAACTGACAGTGGAAGCTTCGTTTCATTGAAGCCAGAGATATTGAGTGAGCTCGAGAAGTTCTATGGATACACCTCAACGCGTAGTCCTCCTAGCACGACTAGCGATGCAAGAGCCCGTTTGACCTTTGACCTTCGAGCTATGCTCGGTTTTTCACTACGTGATAGAATCAGAAATGAGGAAATCCGTAGAAGAAGGCTATCGACATAGCTCTCAGAGTTTGCAAGTTGAAGTGGCAATGGGCAGGTCATGTAGTTCGTAGAACCGACAATTATTGGGGAATAAATTTTCTTGAATGGCAGCCACGAACAAGCAAGCGAAGTTTGGAAAGACCCCCCACACGATGGACCGACGACATTGCAGCCATCGCAGGAAGTCGGTGGATGGAGTTGACACAAGATCGCTCGTCATGGCGCTCTTTGGGGGAGGCCTATGTTCAGCAGTGGACTTCTAAGGGCTGACATGATGATGATGATGTTATCTCTATCTATACTTATAATCTTTCTATACTTATAATAAAGGTAAGGTCGTAAAATAAGCTACTGAACAAGAATAAAACATTTTTTTAAATCGTGTCTTTCTGTTTGTCTGTTTATTAGTTTGTTTGTTTGTCTGTATGTTTGTCCACGCATCACGTAAAAACTATTGAACCGATTGCAATGCGGTTCACTTTTGGATAGCTTAGGGTTTGACTTAAAAACTGGGGTACTTGGTATCTTAATCCGATAATTAGATGCCGAGCAGATAGACCATAGAATTTTTTTAAAGAATAATTGTAATAGAGATGAGCTTTAGATTTTGTTTTACTTCTTCCAATAACTTTTTAAGTCAATATAAATAAATAAGATGTTCATCATCATCAGCCTATATTTGTTCACTGCTGGACATAGGCCTCTCCTGATGCACTCCACTGAGCTCGGTCATCAGCTCTTCGTATCCATTTTTTTCAAGCCACTTTTTGCAGGTCGTCACTCCACCTGGCCACAGGCGTCTTAGACGTGGTCTCCACTCAAGAACTCGTCGACCCCAATGGTTATCGGTTCTTCAGGAAATGTGACCAGCCTACTGCCACTTTAGCTTGCATATCCTTACAGCTATATCGGTTACCTTAATTGGTTCTCCGTCGGATATCTTCATTACGAATCTTGTTATTCAGAGAAACTCCAAGCATAGCTCTCTCAATAGCTCGCTGAGTGACCATACATTTGTGGGCTAGTCTGTCCATGAGTATCCACCTTTTTGCTCCGTAGGTCATGACTGGTAGGGCACACTGATTGAAGACTTTTTCTTCAGGTACTGTGGTATGGACGACGAGAAGACTTGATGAAACTTGCCGAATGCTGCCTAACCCAGCTGATTTCTTCTGTTGACTTCCTTCTCATAGTTGTTCTTAACTAATTGCAATATTTGCCCAAGGTAAAAATATTATTGAAAGATTATTAGATACGAGTAAATAAGTCACAAGGGCTGGTTATACTCTTCAGACTTTTGTATAACCTGCCTCACTGTATGTGGTCTAGAGGTTCAGGAGTCGTTCAGGAGGCTGGAATTCGTCGAGTCATCTTGCGATACGATTTGAGATGACCCTCGAAAACAACTTATAGACGTGGATCAAGAGTGAAATAGGTCGGTAGTTATTTAAAAGGGTTTTATCCCCTTTTTTAAATAATAGTACGATCAAACTCTTTCTGCACGCCTCTGGAATTCTCCCACTGTTAAGAACGGTGCTAAATAGCCCCTGAAGCTCTCGGAGTTCGGGCTTTCTCCTGCTTTTTAGGAATCCGAAGTTATTCCGTCCTATCCTTTACATTCTTAAGTTGCTTGAGCGCCATCTCAATCACGTCTAGGCTGACGTCGTCGGGCAGTTCGTCAGTGTAGTGGCGGATCAGTCTTGCGCGAGAATCCTCTGTGCTGGGTTCGGATTTAGAAGCATGCGAGTCGTACAATCAGCCGTAGAAGTCTTTGATCTCAGAAAGGACCTCCAGTTTATTGATGACGGTTGTGCCATTATTCGTCTTGGGCTTCGTCAGATGGGATCTACTCAATTGCCTGGCAAAGTCTTTTGACCCCCGATTTTGCTCAATTGCCTTTTCAATCCGGCAAGTATTTGATCATCGGAGGACACGCTTACTGTTTTTTTTTTATTGAGATTCCTTTTTTCTGACGGTGTGGCTTGCTGTTGCTCCCATCGTTTGTCCATAAGCTTAAGAGCAATAAATTTGGATTTTGATAAAACCGTGCAATATTACGGTTCAATATTACAGTGTGTGTGTGTGCGTGTGCGTGTGTGTGTGTGTGCGTGCGTGTGCGTGCGTGCGTGTGCGCGTTTGTGTGTGTGTGTGTGTGGGTGTGTGGGTGTGTGGGTGTGTGTGTGTGTGTGTGTGTGTGTGTGTGTGTGTGTGTGTGTGTGTGTGTGTGTGTGTGTATCATTTCTTCATCTTATAAGCGGTATTTGTTTTCAGGTTTCATCCTCGGCACGTTTTACTCTTCATTGTCCGGTCCCATAGTGATGCCCAACGTAGTAAAAGCGGGGTCGAGTCCGCGGCGGACGAGGATCTGGCCTCAGTTCGTGAGCACCGCCGGCGCGCTCGACGTGAGCCTCAGTGTCGGCGTGTGTGGAGTCTTGACCACCTTTCAGTTCATTGATGCTAGGGCCAGTGACACTTACCGGTATATTAGAGTAAGTAGTGAACAAAATGTACCACAAATAAAATTTGTAGCTTACCTACTTCCGCCTTACAATTAGTCAGACTCACTGTTCGGTGGAACTAAGCTACCTACGAGTACATATATTTCTCTTTGATCTTTTTTTAACTCCAGAACTCCAAAGAGAGGGGTGTTATAAGTAATACCACCCTAAACTTACAACACAGCTCTCTTTTCGAGATAATTTAAAAAATATTTATATTTCTTACTGATAATATTTGTATCATCAAAACCAAGGAATAATAATTGTTGCTCTACAAATAAAACTGGCTATGCTAACCTAGCGTTTAAACGCTTACCTTCGTTACACTTTTGTCACCTCTACAGGTTATTTCCTTGGCCATTATTATAAGTTGAACACATCAAAGGCTCCATTAGAAAACCAAATTACGGTACACGCTGGGGGGTAGGCGTTAATGGGAGAAATTAAATTATTATACGCACCTCTATGTATTACTTGGTAGGGACGAAATTTGTATTGGTATGCTTATAATACATACCTACAGGTTGTCCCAAAAGTCAACGTCCAAAAGTTAAAGGGTTATGCACCAGCTCTGTTTTGATCAGAACTTGACCTCATTGACCTCTTCGACTAACTTTTAGGACATTCCTCCCAAACCCTTCAATCAGTAATTTGAAATAAAAACATACTTTGGGGACATAAATCCCACCACAACAATACACGACATGGTTATGTTCCAGACACAATTTCTTATGTTGTCATATTATCTCAAAAACCAAGCAACTTTCATAGAGATCAAGTTTTGCTCATCTGATCTTACCTGAGCCGGTGCATCAATCATTAACATGTGGACGTTGACTTTTGGGACATCTTGTATAATGTTAAATGACTTAATAACGATATATATCCCTACCACCTGAAATAAGGTACTGATAGAGGACACCTGTACTACATCTGTTGTCCCTTTGTCATTATGATAACTTTGACCAGTGAGTCAACTGGTCAATGCATGCAATGCTGATAAATGCGTTCGGAATCCCCCTAAAGATATAAGTGTCAATTCTCTCGTTGAACACAATACACTAAACTAAACTAAAATAGTTTTTAATTTAATTTAGAGATGCTTAAATGCTATTCTGCTGTTCATTCTATTCTAACTAAATCTAGTTTAGAGATTCTTAAAAACTATTTTATAATTTCAACTACATGTAAGTAAACATCATTGTGACGAAACCACAGAATAAATAATAGTACAAGACGGAACTAAGGACGGACTTTAGGGGGAGGGGATGTTGTTTTGTGCATGGCCTGTGTAAGGGAAGGGGAAGGGGTGCGAAGTGAAGGGCATGCAGGGAGGGGGGTGAGGAGAGGGAATGGGTGCGGGCAGGTTCAGAGGTGGGAATGGGTGCAGGGGTATTTTTTAGAGTGAAATAGACGGGTGAGGTGCAGGGGAGCACAGGGAAGGCAAGGTGGGTTGCAGGTCGATGGTTTAAACTTAAATGTAGCTTAGTTTAGTCCAAAAACAAAAGAATTAACACAATTTTGTCGGAAGCGGTACGTCGCCGTGACATCGCTTATTCTTTTTATTTTCTTTGTGATAGATCAATATTTTCTGGGCTTATTGACTATAAAAATTTCGCAAAATTACCGATAATTTTTTGTCGTAATGACGTCACACGTTTTCGGCATGGAATTTCGTGCGGCTTAGCGAATAAGTGCCCTGACGATTTAAACGTATTATATGCTACGATATATAATTGTTATTTTTATGATTGTTATTTTTAGTAACTATAAGGGTATCCCAGCACCGAAAGCTTTTTTTTTGTATTCCAGGCTTTTACCACACCTCTTGTGGCTGTTACTCTGGGGATAACGTGGGGCTGCCTCGCAGGCCTTATACCACACTCGAATGACCCATACGT
Source organism: Alsophila aescularia (assembly GCA_946251855.1). Lineage (NCBI taxonomy): Eukaryota > Metazoa > Arthropoda > Insecta > Lepidoptera > Geometridae > Alsophila > Alsophila aescularia. Next base: position 50,412,256 of record OX276375.1, read on the forward strand.
CGTAGAACTCAGAGTCCTACTCGTGATGATCGGCGGACTCTTCATGAATTTCGCCTCTTCGTACGTTGGCTGGGGAGGAGTTGGTGAGATTTTGACTATATTCTCTACTTAGAACTAATTATTAATTATTTTGCAATGAATTTATCCAATGAGGGCCGCTGATAATGCAGATGAAGTGGCAAAATTGACTAAGTAGAACAGGAAAAAGCATTGCTAAATTAATATTTTGGAATGCAAGGTAGTGGTTACGGTGGTTTAACTGGCAAATCATAAGACCCGCAGAGGCACGGATGATTCTGGTTCGAGAACAGTCTTTAATAAAAAAAAACTGTAGAATAGTTATAAGGATATTGGATATTAAGTCACATATTAAAGTAGAAACACTTTCCAAATGCATATGTCTTAGTCAGATCAAAGAATTGATAACTTCATGATGTAGTCGATAATTTCAGCTAAAAATGACCATATTGTTGAAACATCAACGTTTAATGACACCTATTTCAATCCAAGTTTGGCCGTATCATTAAATATCATTAATGTAGGGTTTTCATGATTCCAAGGATGTTCAAACGAATAGGTTTTAAAGGCTAAAAATAAACGAACACAAACACGAATCTTCTAACCTATTACGGAGAAGTCTGGCTTCCACCCTCGCCTTTTATTTTACAATATGAACACTAATGTTTGACTATATCATGAAGTAGCCGTGAGTTTAGCTGTTCATATCTTCAAACGCTGATTATTCATTCATCTGGCCAAACCATTTCGTGATATGGCCACTAATTTAATTAAATATAACTTTTTCATTAATTGTGGCTTGCGACCAACTATTTCATGAAATGGGCAATTCTATATTATCGCCACGACACATACACTCCCAACTCCACAAACGCCCATATCATCAGAATGCTAGCTACCTACTGTGATGAGTAGTGTGGATTCATGCTTGCTTAGGAAATCATTATGAATCTGAATCTAATTTACATTTATTTAAAAATATCCTACCTAATAATTCAAAACTGTTTAGTTTAATAAACTTACTAATCACCTTTATTATTAGCTATTGACAGCCCCTAGTTTGTATGTCAGTTGGCTCAGATCTCGCTATGCGCCCAATGACATACAAACGCCTATTCGACCTAGTTTATTTGGAGACCTCGCTTCACTCTGATCAATTAATACACTACGAGTATCTCTCTCTCTCTCGTCCCAGCAGTGGTGATAATTTAGGCTGATGATGGTCTATTTACGTAAAGTAGCTGGCAGCATGAGAAAAGCCGAAGATCGGTCTCAGTGGCGCGCATTAGGAGAGGCCTATGTTGTACTATTATTTATTGTGTGCCTATGTCCAGCAGTGGACTAATGCAGGCTGTTGATGATGATGATGATGTTTTATTACTCCAGCACAAAATTCATATGCATATCATCAAAGATACATCGTTTGTATACTCATAGGTGCGTCACTATTTTAATAGACGTATGTATGTTTATACTTATAATAAATCAATAAGTATGAAAAAGTCTGTACAAAGAAGATAATTAGATAAATAGGTACTTAAAATAAGCTACTGTTTTTTTTATTATTTCTGTCTGTTTGTTCACGCACTACGTAAAAACTACTGGACAGATTGCAATGCGGTTTTCACAGTTGGACAGTTTAAGATTTGACTTAAAAACTGGAGTACTTGGCATCTCAATCTTATGAGTAGAAGCCGAGCAATCGATAAAAAACCTTTTGACGGCTTAAAGAATGTTGATCAAAAGTTGGATAAGTAGCACATAGAGTACTTTTAACCTAGAGAAATGGCCACGCGTGCGAAGTCGCGGGCACAACTAGTTCTGTAAATAAATATTGTCTAGCAATATTTAATAAGCGTTTCATGGAATTACTGCGTTTGCAATGTCGATAAATTTGTTTAAGCGCTTTTGAAACTTTAGAATGTTTTTTAATTTTCCAGTTCTAGACACTACGAGGTACCTATGAAGGAACATTATCTACCTTACAGTCTATTTCTTAACAAATTTTTCCATGTTCCGTTTTAAAACCAATGATGCAGCAATTCTTAAAGCTTACACATGTACTCCCCTTCTCATGCACTCACACAGACTCACAGTCATTTTTATATGTAAGGAGGAACATTTTTTAATTAAAGCGATAGTAAAATTAATAAGAATATAAAAACAGTACAATTCGTACGTGTGTTATTTATAATTAAGTGTTTAGGCAGGTAACTGAACCATCGCTCCATGCTTCGGAGGGCACGTTAAGCTACAGATAGAACATTAGGACTTAACTAATTCACAAGTTTAATGATACTTGCTACATACATAATATACCCAAAATGCAAATCGAAAACACTATTCTCTCTCAATGTCTGCGGTATACCTAAATGTTATCTCCAAATCCAATATTATCATAATAATTCGTACTTTATAGACAAAAAAAACATGCACGTCGATGTAAATATTTGAATATCACGTGAAAACAGTCTTATCTTATAGTTGAACTTGACTTTACATGATCCTAAAGGTTGTTCGAGACCGAGGCAAGTCACAGAATAAATAATAGTATATTCTAGTCATGTGCATGCTTTTAAACGTTGACCTTCAATGTGATCCATTTTTGGGTGCAAATAAAGTGAATCAAGTGATGCGGATGTCTGCGACACACTTTATTGGAGTCTGACGTAAACCTTGCACAATGAACGCTCACTGAATTGAGAGATTTTTAACCCGAATTTAGACCATTTTCCATTTGCTCATCGATGTTTACAGTATTCTCGGAAAACTGGCAAAGATATCTCTATCTCTATATCAAATGTAATTGAGGCGCAATTTTATTATTGAGCCTTAGTATGCTTTACTTAATTGAACAGAACCCGTGAGATGTCAGATGCTCACACGGTGTTCATACATAATGACCAATTTCATGCTTCCTACCAAGTCAATTAGATGTAAGATGTACCGGGACTACACATCAAAAAACTTGTGAAGGCGAGCTATCTGCCGTCCGTTGTATCGGGGAGGCCTTCTTCAGGACATCATCTGATTGATAATAGTAAAGATAATAAACCCAGACGCGTTTTAAGGACCTATACTAATTCTATTATCAATTTCAGGTGTAGTAGCAGTTTTATTCTGCAACGCGACCGCTTCTAGGTACTGGTCCAAAAAAGGGTGGGCGTTGAACAACAACCCAGCCTCTACGGCGTACCGAGTGGTGTGGTGGTGCTGCGAACCCGTAGTGTTCGCTTACACTGGTACATTCTTTGTGGTAAGTCACTGGAGATTAAAATTTGGATTTGAGATTTAACGGTCTTCTTTCGTATCGATGTTTCATTCAATGTGTCCTGTAAAGGGTTTTTTTATTTAGCTAGCCAATTACATAAAAAATATCGCAGTTTAATTGACCGGGTGCGCCGGACGATTTTGAATCAAATATATATTCAGGGAGTCCCAAAACCGATGGTACAAAACATGAAAATTAACGGAATCACACCAAATATGTATATTCACACCAATACATACATTCCATGATTTTAGGCCTGTGGTCTGTGGTTCAGAGTTACTCCATTCTTGAATTATTTTCACAAATCTCCAGATTTCAATACAAAATTAGTAATTATCTCGTTATTAACGCCAGTAACGAATTGATGTGTATAGTACATCAGTAGTGGCCCATTTATAAGACACCAAAATTGTAGAATATGAATTTATAGGTAAAAGAGAGTCATTTAACAATCTATCAATAATCTAGATTGAGCTTAATAATAATAAAATTTAGAATGAATAAAATTATTCATTCTAAACTTACAATTACACTTTAAAAATAATTATCACAATAATAAACACTATACTAAAATATAGACTGGTTTTAATACATTTTCCAGTACTCAACTTATCATTTAGGTATTTGTTGACCAAGTAATAAGCTTTACCAATCAAAAACCTTTTATCTTAGTTATGAATATATTGTCGGATGCTGCTGCACTTATGAATTCTACAAGCAAATGGTTGAAATTTGAGGCTAATTTTATATAAATCGTATTTTATTCTGTTTGTATAAAATAGGCCATTAATTATCTGATATTTATTTCTATTTCGTGTCTGATAGCACTTAGCACTGGAATTTATGTTAGTTTGTGCGGACGAATGCACTCACCTGGCAGATGAGTATTACTGTCAGCACACCCAGTTCCGTGTAGTACGGTTTTGCGGATACGCCCCTGCAATATTTTTTTAGCAATAGCACTCGGACTATTGCACGATCAGCTCTTTTTGGAGAATAAGGGCACGCTGGCATTCTGCTGCATTTCCCCACAGCTCAGTACCATACACACAAGTAAAGAGTGAACTGTGGCGAAGTAGCAGCTTCGTACGGCTTGCCTCGGTGCAGAAACTGCAAGTAGTTCTAGAGTAAAACATGCCTGGCCCATAATAAAACATATACCAAGACAAATAAAATATTTTCGAACTAAATATATTCAAAGTATGGAGGGTCTGAACGCTGTAAATCTGAGTAAATAAAATGTGTCTTTTTTAACCCACTTCAAAAAAAAATAGGTTATCAAGTTGATGAGTATGTATTTACAGATGTTATTCAGTGTGGGTGTCTAAACACTTGTACCTACCAAATTTCGTAAATGTATTGTATGTATGTAATATTGTCAAAAATGCCTAATAATCATATATGTTAGTCTTTATGAGTATCTGAACATTATTACCCAATTTCGTGAATGTATGTATGTATGTTTGTCCACATTATCTTTGAAATTAGGGAATAGTTCAAGTTTTATTAAAATCGGTTCATTAGTTAAAAAGACATGTTCTGTTAACTGTGTGTTTTCTCTTAGCGAACGGATATAAGTAATTCATTTTCTTAGGCCAACTTTAACGTAACTAAAAAGTAAGAATAAAAACAAATTAAAAAAAAACGACTTCATATCGTATAAACTTTATTTTTATTCTCCCCACACTTCGCTTGCTTGTTCGTGGTCGCCATTCGAGAACCTTTATTCACCAGTGGTTGTCGGTTCTGCGAAATATATGGCCTGCCCATTGCCACTTCAACTTGCAAACTCTGAGAGCTATGTCGGTAACATTCGTTCATCTACGGATTTCCTCATTTCTGATTCTATCACGTAGTGAAACACCGAGCATAGCTCTCTCCATTGCACGCTGCGCAACTCTGAGCTTTTGTATGAGACCAATAGTTAGCGACCACGTCTCAGTGCCGTATATCATCACTGGCAACACGCACTGATTATAAACTTTCGTCTTGAGGCTCTGCGGTATCTGCGACGAGAAGATATGGCGTAATTTCCCGAACGCTGCCCATCCGAGTTGGATTCGTCGGTTGACCTCTTTGTCGAAGTTGGATCTACCCAGTTGGATCGTCTGACCCAAGTAGACATAGTGATCAACAGCTTCGATAATATCGTTCCCAACATAAACCGGCATGGGTACGACATGGGCATTTGACATGATGTTCGTCTTGCCCATGTTCATTTTAAGACCCACCTGTACAGAAACAATATTGAGGTCACTGAGCATTGTGCTTAGGTCTTCCAGGGTTTCAGCCATGATGTCTATATCATCAGCAAATCGAAGGTGAGTGATGTATTCGCCATTGATGTTAACACCAAATCCGTTCCAGTTCAGAAGCTTGAATATATCTTCCAGTGCAGAGGTGAACAGTTTCGGAGAAATAACGTCTCCCTGTCTCACCCTTTTTTGCAGCTGGATAGAATTTGTGCTCTGATCCTGAAGACGAACTATCATGGTGGCCTTGCTGTACAAACACTTCAACACTTCGATGTACCGGTAATCAATCTGGCACCGCTGTAGTGACTGTAGCATTGCCCAGGTCTCGACTGAATCAAAGGCTTTCTCGTAGTCCACAAACGCTAGACATAGTGGCCGATTATACTCTTCGGTCTTCTGTATAATCTGCCGGAGCGTATGGATGTGGTATATGGTGCTAAAGCCTTTCCGGAATCCAGCTTGTTCGGGAGGCTGAAAGTCGTCAAACCTACGAGCGAGACGGTTTGTAACTACTCTCGAAAACAGCTTATAAACGTGGCTCAGCAGCGAAATGGGCCTATAATTCTTCAAAAGGGTTTTATCACCTTTCTTAAAAAACAAAACCACTACGCTCCTGTGCCACGCCTCTGGCGTAGTACCCCCGAGGATCATCATCATCATCCACAGCCTTTCTCATCCCACTGCTGGGTATAGGCCTCTTTTAATACACCATTCGCCTCGGTCCTGTGCCAATCGGATCCAGGTTCGACGTGACGGAGTTAAACAGCTTCTGAAGGACTTTAAGTACCGGTGTTCCACCCGCTTTCAGTAGCTCTGTCGTTATTCCGTCCTCCCCTGGTTCCTTGTTGCTCTTAAGCTGTTTGAGAGCCATTCTGATCTCGTATAGGCTGACTTCCGGGATATCTTCGGTATAATGTCGGGTCAAACGGGCTCTTGCATCGCTAGTCGTGCTAGGAGGACTACGCGATGATGTATGATGTCCATAGAACTTCTCGAGCTCACTCAAAATCTCTGGCTTCGACGAAACGATGCTGCCACTATCGGTTTTCAGCTTCGTCAACAGGCTTTGCTCAATAGACAGATCTCTTGCGAACGCTTTGGAGCCCTTGTTTCGCTCTATGTTCTGTTCTATTATTTTCATTAGTCTGGTGGATTCAATGTTCTGTGGACTCCATAGTTGTCTCTGCGCTATCATAACTCACAGCAAATAGTTTTGAGCAGACGATGTGATAATTTTCAGGCTACTTTACATGAATATCCAGAAGATGACAAAAAGCAGTTTAGGGAAGTCTCGAGTGTCGAGAGAAAGTTGCAGAATTCCAAGTCATGTGCTGTTACTTTGTAAAATCTTAATATATAGGTACTTTCTAGAATGAAAAACGAACTTGTGATGTCAATATAGCACATAACGGAATCATTATTTCAAATTGCACCGATTTATTAAATGTGGGTAATCACGCACCCGCATTTTCCCGAGGCGAGTGCCTTCCACCCAGATTATTATTTTCATCATTAAGGTACTTTTAAACGTCGAAACGGTAGATATTATTTGTTATGGATATTGTTACTTTTTATGGTCGAAAGACAAAATTATTTTAATTTTAAAAAACAATATTTACATGACTGCCCAAAAAAAGGAGTATTATGTTTTTAGCATTCATGTATGTGAGTTTTTTATTCCACCATAACTTTGAAATGCCTGAACAGCTTTAGACATATGGGGTATCGTTAGAATCCTTACATCCCCCGAGTAACATAGGCTATAATTAATAAAAAAAAACAATATGGCCGCAGTGTGGCCCAAGTTTCAATAGCAAAAAATATAGTTTTTCTTTGAATTTTACAATATGGGTATCAAATTGAAGGCCTTAATAAGCTCATTCCAATAGTATATAATTTACTGGTGTAAGTTCATTGTTAGCAGGGCAGGCGTGTTCTTTTAGCTTTTAAGCTAGTTATTTATCACGTTTTTGTTAAGTCTTTCACTTTCTTGTTTGTCTGTCTGTCTATCCGGGTGGAATCTTGCAACTCAAATTTCGGCTGAAGCTTTCATGGTAGCTCACAAATCGATGGCAATGCATATAAAAAAACCGTTCTAAAAAATACGAAGTTTATAAAAGCTTTAATTTAACTTCCAATGTTTGTATGTATATTTGTTTTGATCAAATCTTGCAAGCTGAATAAGAACCCCTTCCTCTTATCCTACGGAGTTGAATTTTTGCATGTTGGTTCAGTTCCGATGACAATGCATTATTATGGTAAGCATGACCTGAATAAACATCCATGGTCAGCTCCAGATAAAGGAACTCTTAAACGGTCAATAGCACAGTCACGAAATTTTGTGTACGCATTTTATTATGATAGCTGGTTTGAAGTTTTACACCATGATATGGGTGCTGCACTCCGGGTTGGCTCCTGACAAGGGAACTCCTCAACTGATACAGCACAGGCACGAAATTTTGTGTAAGCATTTTATTATGATAGCCGGTTTGAAGTTTTACACCATGACATGGGTGCTGCACTCCGGGTTGGCTCCTGACTAGGGAACTCCTCAACTGTTACAGCACAGGCACGAAATTTTGTGTACGCATTTTATTATGATAGCCCATTTAAAGCTTTACACCTTGACATGGGTGCTGCACTCTGAGTTGGCTCCTGACTAGGGAACTCCTCAACTGTTACAGCACAGGCACGAAATTTTGTGTACGCATTTTATTATGATAGCCGGTTTAAAGTTTTACACCATGACATGGGTGCTGCACTCCGGGTTGGCTCCTGACTAGGGGACTCCTCAACTGTTACAGCACAGGCATGAAATTTTGTGTACGCATTTTATTATGATAGCCGGTTTGAAGTTTTACACCATGACATGGAAGCTGCACTCCGGGTTGGCCCCTGACTAGGGAATTCCTCAACTGTTACAGCACAGGCACGAAATTTTGTGTACGCATTTTATAATGATAGCTGGTTTGAAGTTTTATACCATGACATAGGTGCTGCACTCTGGGTTGGCTCCTGACTAGGGAACTCCTCAACTGTTACAGCACAGGCACGAAATTTTGTGTATGCATTTTATAATGCTAGCCTGTTTGAAGTTTTACCATTACAAACATGGTTCCTGCACTCCGGGTTGGCTCCTGATTAGAGTACTCCTCAACGGTTAACAGCATAGACACAGGCATGAAATTTTGTATACGCATTTAATTGAGACGGGTTTTTAAATTAATTTATTATATTATTGTTTTAATCTACATTTACTGGTTTTTTTTTCTAACCGAGGTCCGGCGAGTGGCTCTTGGCTTAGTAATAAGACCAACCCTTCACCCCGCGGGTGTTGTGAGGATCAGCTAAGGGAATTCAGGACATGTATAGCAACATTTCCTGTGTATTATCAGTTTATCACCATCACCAAGCAGCGATCACCAAGAGCTTGCTGTAAAGCATGTTGATGGGATAACTCCACGAAATAAAAAGCCTCAATGAGCAGTGGTTGTTCATCTTTGGGGAGGCCGCTGTACAGTTTGTCGGCTGATGACGTGTGTGAAGTGTAAGATGAGGTCTTCAAATCAAATTGTATAATTGGCGTTTGTATAGTATATATGTACGAGTATGTTTGTTCGACGGTAACATTAGAACCGTTGATCCGATCTCTATGAAATTTTGAAGATAGGCAGTTAACCGAGCAAAGCTATTGTTTGTGCGATGGCAGCCTAGTGGTAATCTAGTGCAACTTAGAATCCATCGATACAGTGTTCAATCCAAAGGCTCCACCTCAATGACTTTTCTAAGTTTGTGCGGTTTTCATCGCTCCTTGTTTAAGAGGGCATGTTAAGCTGCCTTTCCCGGCTGAAATCAGTCGTTAAGCCATGTCAGATGCCCTCGGGCGGCATAGCAAACTCAGACACCAGAGACTACCACTTACGACAAGCAAGCAAGAGAGGATGGAAATTATTGAACAAAACTTCGAGAAATATAACCCACAAGTAATATGGTCCTGAGACCATGATTGTACAAGCTGATACATCCCATCTGTGATGATTTACCTGAACAGTCAAACGTATAGTTTACTCGTACAGTTAAAACCATACATCTAAATAAGGCGGGCGTAGACTGCATAAATTCGGTGCAACGCACATAATGGTCTTATTTGGCCTTAGTCACAATCGGAGTGACGTTGGTGTAGCGCGTGTTAGCAGTGACTCCCATTCGCGCTACAGTCTGCGTATGTCTCTATTTGTTGTTGATGCACATGAAGCACGACCCGAACGGTGGGAATGTAGCTGTGTGGGTGTGTTTGCCTGTAGTCGTATCTTACTGGTTTTTGTTTAGGTGATATTAAAACATGCCGTATCTCCCCTGTTTAACGAGATCTGTGCTTCGCTTGATAGAGCAACATTGGGAAATGCAATATTTCAAAACAAATCAAATACCTACATTTGTCCTGTATGTGTGAATGTTATGTTTATATATACTCGTATTACTTGTGTTAAAAGTGTCTTTATAGACATCGGCGCTCAGCAAAATGTAGTGTTTTCTGCGTTAGTATTAAGATGTGAAATCCAATGAATAACGATCATTTTATTCGTTCAATTGCCTACACTTATGGCTGCTCGTTTATCGTTGACGTGCATTGACAATCCACTAGATTTAGAAATTATTGAACTATTTAGCTGATAGGTACAGTAATTTTACCTACCTGTTATAATCTTAGAAGTAGGTGAGTGACGAGGTAGAGAAATATGCTTACTATGTGGTCACCACGGTATGAACAAGAACATAATCAAAGTAAGAGAAAAAACACGTATGCCTTCCAAAAAACGTTTTTTTCTGTATTTTTATAGCTCATATCACTCGGGATGATGTAAGGATTCTAACGATACCCCATATATCCAAATCTGTTCAGGCATTTCAAAGTTATGGCGGAAAAAATAAACTCACATACATACATACATACAAACATCCATACTTGAACCCTGAAAACATTACACACCTCTTTTGGGCAGTCATGCAATAATAGTACCAAGAACCCTGCTTTAGCGCAGTATTGCTCGTTCGACAGAAAGATGGGAAGTCGATGTAGTGAAGATAAAGCCGAATCTGGACTAGCGCAGAACCGAGCCAAATGGCATAGTACGTAAAACACTTATACTCAGCAGCTTTGTGTAAAAAAGTTAAAGCTGAAGATGACGATGATAAATCTATGACATAGTTTACGTTTTAACCAGTTCTCATTTTATTTCCAGATAAAAAACTCGATACAGGATACCTTGCTCATCGGGTTCGGCATTCTGCTGATATGCCTGACGGTGCGACTCAGCGTCGTTGCTCTCACGTGCTGGAGCTTGTCGCTCAGGGAGAAGCTGTTCATCTGCTGCATCTGGTCCACTAAGTCTATAGTAGAGGTTAGAACAACTATGGACTTAAATTCAGTGTTGTTAAATTTGTGTTTAGTAGTATAAATAATATCTTCTTTCTTAACTTACGACCATAAACGGAGTTGGATGCGTTGTCGAAGTTCTTACCCTTCGCGTGTCTTGTTTAAACCTATCCTATTGTCGTTTCATTCATGAAATGATCGCTTGACGTGCAGTAGGTACGATCTTGTAGTTTTTTCTTTATTAAAACCATAGATTCTAGAATTTTGGTAGTACCTACCATAGATGGACTGCATTTAAGTTGAAACTAATCTATCACAAACTTTACTCGTTACTTTATTGTACGCATTTCGTGTGATAGAAAGACATAGCAATAGCTGCTCGCGCACGTCTCTAAGCGGTGCGCGCCACCAGTCGCTGACAGCTTTATTTTATTTGTTAACCAGCTGTAACCAGCATAATTATTTTCACAAAATCTTTGATTTTCTGATCGTTTTTGGACTGAGCTTGTTTAAACGTGTTAGTATATTAAGAATGGCGTGTACTGTTCCCAGTTATTCAAGCCGAGTGAGTGTTTTAACACAGAATAATGTGGATATATATCTTTCCATCGGTAAGTCAAACTCATCAATAATGTACTTTACTAACTAAATTGTAAATTTCAGTTAAAAATTTTACTAAAAGTCGGTCAATATCAGCGTATACTCAGTTTTTCTCGTAAAATTTGCGAGTATAAAGCTTTTTTTGTCTTGGAATAACAATAAAACTATAGCAACCTGGTATTTTTGTCATTTTACCTACTTCATAGTGTTGAGGGTCGGAATCTCTACAGGTATATCGATATCCATAGGTAACATAGTTTTTTTTAGCAATGTGACAATTTTTAAAAGCTTTTATTTTACTTGCAATGTTTGTATGTACATATGTATGTATGTTTGTTTAGGTCAAATCTTGCAAGCTAAAATAATACCACTTCCTCTTACTCCATGGAGTTGAATTTTTGCATGGTGGTTCAGTTCCGATGACAATGCATTTTTATGGTAAGCATGACCTTCTGCATCTAGGATCAGCTCCAGATAAAGAAACTCTTCAAGGGTCAACAACACAGTCACGAGACTTTGTGTACGCATTTTATTATGATAGCCAGTTTAAAGTTTTACCATGACATTCATGGTTGCTGCAGTCCGGGTTGGCTCCTAACTATGAAACTCGTCAACGGTTAGCAGCATTGACACGAAATGTTGTATACGCATTATGATAGCCCGTTCTAAGTTTCATCATTACATGGCTTCTGCATAAAATATTCAATTTTAATATTTTTAAATTAACTCATTTCGATTTGACTCAAACGAAGAATTACGAAACGATGATGATTGCCCGTCCGTCATAACGGTTTTCTCAGAAACTTAAAACACATTATATATTGTATTTGTTTCTGTGAAAATACAAACTTGAAATTTGCCATAGTGTTATACTATATTATTATTAACATTATATTACAGACATAGCCCAACGGACTAGCAAGTTGAAGTGGCAATGGGCAGGACACAGTAGAAATGGCAACTGTTTACCTCTCGAAGAAATTAGAATTTTGCACACCAATATAAAACAGTATTATTATTCAAAACCTAAACCAAACAACAGAGAGAATCAAAATGCTGGATGGTCTTACCGAAAATCAACCAACTGTCAATATCCAAGAAGAAATGATCGCCGATCATGATTATATTTTAGACTCAAATATTCTTAGCAAATACAGTGGAAATATAATTTCATACACATCATGTTAAAAAAATGAAGAAATATATCTTTTGAATATTGTTACCAACCCTGCGTTCGAGATGATGATTTGGCGTTGTGGGCAATTTCGAAATGTACATTTTTAACACAGCCGTTTTCTTTGAACATTTTCAACACTTTTGGCATTTTTGCAACTTTTGACGCTACCAATCCTTTCCAAACTGAATGAAAAACGTCCCTATCTTTGACGGAATAAAGTCGATTTTCCTATGTCAACATGTCATCGAAACTTGCAAAACGGACAGTGATCGAAAACGTTCAGAACGCTAATTTCGCCCACAAATGGCCAAAGGGAACGCCAATTGTGATCATATTTAGCGTTTTTAACAGTTATTTTCGCCAATTGTTACAAAAGGAACGGCCTAAAAGTTATAATAATTTTCTAATAGAAAAATTTGGATCATGTACGAGATTCGAACTCGCATACTGTGCCTCTGCACGGCACATGCCTCTACCAAATCGGGTACCGTGATCGCCATCAAAAAAAATCCACTAGTTTTCACAAAAAAAAAATTACCAAGTTCATACAAATAACACAAATAAAAGTTAATTGATTCGAGTTATAGACAAAGGCGTCAAATGATGTAATAAGCATTTGCAAGAACACCGAAAAAGTTTTCTGTCAATATACGAGTATAAGAACCAAACCAACGGAGTAAGTAAAGTCGGACTACCTTATCAAATATATCAGATAACCATGAAAGTTTTTGAAATATGTGGTATATGTATACAGATATGTGGAACAGATGTGTTTTCAAAGTTAATTAATCACTGACAGGATAATTGTGTGTTCATCGTTTACATTTCATTACTAAATCAATAGCAGACTTTTATTCGTAAATTGTATACATCACGAGTGTAAAAAGGCTTCAGTGCCAAAAGACGAGTGCGTCTGAAATGTTTACAATAAACTTGTTTTATTCAAGGGTCAATAAATTTGGAAATTCCTACTATTCGGCACTGAATATAATAAACTAAGCATGTTAAGAACGTAACAAGTGAAAATACGTGGTCACTCTCTGCCGCTTTGAGAAACGGGCGTGATGGTATGTTTGTATATTATGTAGGATATATTATAAATGTATGAATTTAAATTGGCTTAATCTAAATTATTTATAATTATTTTGAAAACTTACAATGAAAAATAGATACGTACAGCGCCATAAATGTGGTTGCTCAAACATGAATAAATCATATGTTTGTATGTATATATCTACGAGTATCACGAAAAAACTACTGAACTGATTTTGACAGTTCACACTTCAGTTTTGCAGTTTTCACTTCCTGAAAACCTATAGCTCAAAGTAAATACTGGAATACTTCATATCTCAAAACTTTACCAGGATTGGACGAGATGGGGCTCTAACAAAGCAGCAGGCATCAGCTAGTACATAAATATAGCTAAAATATTAGAAGCTTCAGTTATACAATTAATAATATGCTATATTTTTGATACCTACATAAAGTAAAAATAATATCGATCATATATGATATTATGTGATCGATATTATTTTTCATCGATACATGGTTATTAATAAACAATGCACGGCACTATTGAACAATACATATGTAGTATGACTAAAGAGTCAAAATGGAGACATTTAGATTATTTCGACTTACTAGGGGGGATTTTCTTTGTCTCTTTCTGGCTTATGGCAATTTGTTGGTGTTACAAAGGATAACAATAGCTCGTATGATCCTGCTAAATTAAAATCCATCTATGGTACTATATTCTATATCTTTGATTAAAACGAACACTTGATTCGCGCGATAACCTTTGATAGTCGTCTTGGCTATTCGTTACTTACGAGTAGTTAGGACCTCTATAGAAAGTGGACAGGGCCTCTACCAGGGCGCGCGCCCGGATGCTCGCCCTTTGTAACTATTTAGTAATCTGTGTCAAGGTGCCATACATTTTAGACCGGCCGCGCGCCCGGAGCGCTTGATATATTTAACATATAATAATTTATTATTAATTTAGATATTTCGGCACTGTTGCATGCGCCATGATCTTGTTACCACTATTAGAACCTATTATATCAGAGCGATGGCAGCCTAACGGTTATATAGTGCAACTTAATCCAACGATACCGGGTCCGTTCCTAGGTTCCGCACCAATTACTTTTCTAAGTTATGTGTGGTTTTTCACCGCTCCGTGATTACGTGATTACAGAAGGTACGTTAAGCGTTCGGTCCCGGCTGTTATTGACCATGCCCTGCTTTTTGAGGGTTTTTCCATAAATATGCTGGGTCAACCACAAACCTGATAAATGTGAAACTTAACATACATGTTTTTGAGATCTTTATCTAAGTTTTATCTCTAAAATAAATATCACAGCAAGAAAATATAGTTTATCACCTAATGTTTAGACAAAATTTACCTAACGAAATTATTAGCCTGCCAATAAAATAAATAACTTTTGAGACATACGTCATTTAGTTCCGAGCTAAATTGTGTGTTCAAACAGCGCTCGCGATATTCAACCTTGTTACTCAGGCACTTCAGTGCTTATTGCGGGTAGCGGGTGGCAGAGTGCAGGGGAGGTGGCAGGGAAGTGGGGAGTGTGAAAATGTAACCTTGGAGCCTGGCCTTAATAGCAGTTGTTAAGCCATGTCACAAGTCCTTGGGCGACCTGACAAATTGACACCAGAGCCCAGCACTACTCATACTACAAAATAACAAACATGATCCTATTTAGTCTAGTCAGCTGAATACACATGTAAATAAGAACGCAGAGATAACATTTGGCTCCGTCCTTCGCTTTATACAGATAAGCTATTCATATACTTGACAACTTTTATCTAACCATGTATTATCGAACGGAAAAGCTGCTTCAGGAATATTTAACTAAAGTCGTAAAGAAAAGTTTCCAAGGCCGATAGTTTAATAATATAGAGGAAACGCTAGAGATCGAAAAAATCCAAGCGAGGCTAAAGTACCAACTCAATTTCCGACAAAGTAGAAAGACATGGCCATGCAAAAAATAGCGATTTTAACATGAACATGTTTTTCTATGCCAACGAGTTTTTTAACGACACTGCTATAAAATAGAATACATTTGTTTTATAATATGGGTCAAACTTTAAATTTGATAATACTGTAGTGATTTTATCTAAAATAGCGATACGAATAGATTTACTAAATACAATTTTGAACCGTTTCTATGAAATTATGTGAGACTACCAATAGATAAAGGAACCTAACTTTGGTAACTTCTTTCATTTAAAAAGTAACTTACGGCATAAATCAAAACTCATAGAGCATGTCGTAATTTTGTATCTTACCTATTGTCACAGAATATGTAAGAGTACTGTTATGCTTTCTTTTTTGTGTTCCTGTGACCAGGATCATGGCTCTTGATCGAAACCATGCATAGAGCATTTAGCTAATAGTACTAAGAATAATATCATACACCCAAAAACGAGATCATAAAGCCTCATTTTAATATACCTACCATTTCTAGTTGATTTGTATCTTATACTACCTATAGGTTATTAGTATTTGCTTTTTCTTTGTGCAGAAATACGGTTTTTTTCATACAAGGGACCCTTATAGTTTCGTCATGTCTGTCTGTCCGTTTGTCTGTATGTCACAGATATTTTATGCAGAAACTAAGTTTAAAAGTATTGAATTAAAAGGTTGAAAGAGCAGTGGCGTTAATTAGGAGAGACCTACGTCCAGCAGTGGACTAGTATAGGCTGATGATGACGATGACATAAAAGTGAAGAAGAAAACAATGTTCTTACTCCCCGTCGTCGGGTGGAGTCTCGTTGAATAGATATTATAAAAATATAATGAGGTTATTTATTACAGTTTCTTTACGTTAAATATTCGGATTTAAAGTGACCTTTTTCTTGAGTTGCATGCTCTCTACTTTTAGAGAATATGTACAAACATAAGAAAACGTGTCTAGTCTAGGACTCTAGCGAATAAAACGAATTCACTAAAAATAATCTTTGTAATCAATGTCTTTCTAGGGTTTACTAGTTTACGAGCTCTATCTGACCAAGATAACGCATTTTATGCCCGCGTCACAGAATAAATAATAGTACAAGTACAGAAGTTGCACTAATTTGATCTTGAAGAAAGCCGCTGATTTAATAGCCTACAACCGTAGGTACGTATTACGTTGGTATTAAAACATCGAGCGTGCATGCTAAATTGCATTTAATAGTCGCACCTTAGAGTTGATTACTATGTTCCGACTCTCGTCCATAAAATACCTACGCCACGCGCTCGACTGATAGAGTTGTCTACATAGAAAATAGAAATACCGTACAATATACTTAAACATTTATTAAATTACTAGTTGATGCCTGCGGCTTCGCAGGCGTGCACATTTCGCGAGGTTAACAGTACTCTATGTATTATTCCAAGACCTAAAATACCAATATACCAACATTTTATCAAAATTCCTTTAGCCGTCAAAAAGATTTTATCGATTGCTCGGTTTCTGCTGATCGGATTGAGATACTTAGTACATCAGTTTTTAAGTCAAACTTTAAGCTATCCAACAATGAAAATCACATCACAATCAGTCAAGCCGTTTTTAAGTGATGTGCGAACAAACATAAACAGACAAAAAACAGACTCGATTAAAAAAATATTTATGTTCTTGTTCAGTAGCTTATTAGTACCCTAGAGCATGTTTTTTTAAATTATCTTCTTTGTACAGACTATTTCGTTCCTATTGCTTTATTATGAGTACTAGCTGTACCCGCGGCTTCGCACGCGTGGGCATTTCTCTAAGGTAAAAGTACTTTATGTACTATTCCAAGACCTAAAATACCAATATACCAACATTTGATCAAAATTACTTCAGCCGTCAAAAAGTTTTTATCAATTGCTCGGCTTCTTCTCATTGGATTAAAATACTTAGTACACCAATTTTTAAGTCAAACCCTAAGCTATCTGACAATGAAAACCGCATGGCAATCGATCGAGTAGTTTTTACGTGATGCACGAACAACCATACAGACAAACAGACAAACAAAAAAACAGACAGACACGAATTTTGAAAATGTTATATTCTTGTTCAGTATTTTATGTACCCTAGACCATTTATTTTTTGATAATCTTCTTTTTACAGACTTTTTCATTCCTATTGCTTTATTATAAATATAGAAGATAGATAGATAGAAAATTGTGACTGTAGGTATGGGCGATATATTCGCCCCTATGCGTACGTGCGTCCGTATGTCTATTTGCCACATATGTCAAAACGTCGCAGCCAAGCCACGGAAGCACCAGTTTACGAAAGTGCGAAAGTCCGATGTAAACAACTTGCCACAAAAACAAGCTGTCAAAAAAAGTAGATATTTACTACGGAAACTAAATAAGCCCATAAAAACTAACACTATTTCTTTCTTTTAAGTTTTAAATGACTTTGTTTTTTTTAATATTATTTGTTATTTCGTACTTTTCAGTTTCGTTAAATTCGGCCTAAGAAAATAAAATACCTACTTATTCCGTTCTCAAAGAAATAAACCATACTGGAAACAGTTAAGAGTCCACATATTTTAAAATACTGAACGGATTTTGATAAAACTATGCCCTAAGTTGAGAGATACTGAAACTATTACAAAAATAATTATTGCAACCATTACCTACATACATTCATAAATTCACGTAATTTGGAATATTTTGACACTGAATATTAGGTACGCATTTTCAACAATATTACATAAATCATACACATCAATTTATTTTTAGCCTACTTCAATAAAAAGTAGGTTCTCATTAACCTACTACTTACTATTTCTTACTAAGTAGTATTTTTATATCATAATGCACCCCGTCCCTCACAATTATAACAAATCCTCTCCATCCAAAGGTTGCCTAGAAGAGATCGCTTTTAGCGATAAGGCCCCCCATTGTGACACTTCTTCTGCTATTGTTCCTTTATTTTTTGTTGATTTTGTTTGTGGTGTGTGCAATAAAGAATGTATCTATCTATCTATCTACTTTTTATTGAAGTCAGCTATAAATAAATCTAGTGGTCAAACGCCATAAAAAAAACAATGTAGGTAGGTTTGTTTATACCTATTTAGGTACAAACTAACGGGCTCCGCATGCAAAGTCGCGCGCAAAACATAGCACACCTATAAATATGTACTTAATATAGTTTTTTTAACCGTTCCGTCATTCAGTAGACAGTTCTGTGATAAGTTTATAATGTTAGCGTTAAAAACTTCACAAAAAAAATGTTATTATTGTTACGTTTCGCCATTACAAGCGACACGGTAAGCGTCTGAATGCAAGCGCGAGGTGTCCTCGCCGGGGTGCAGCAATCTGTAGGTTATTAACTCGCGTGAGTAGGTTGAGTGACGGATGCCTGCCCGCGTCAACTCTGAACAAACTCCATAGAGAGACTTAACCGTAAAAAACTACTGTATTGCATTATACGTAAAAACTAAAGGACAGATTGCAGTGCGGTTTTCGCAATTGAATAGCTTATGATCCCGCCTATGAAACCCTAGGTCCATGCGTGTACGACACACATTAGGGCGGATTTTATGTTAACTTACCGTTACTCAATACCTACATAATAAGAGTTACGGCTAAAAAGATTTCTTACTAGCTTTTCTGCCCGCGACTTCGTCCGCGCCGACTACATTTTATCACGAAAAAAAGCATCATATGTTCTTTTAGGATATTATTCGTTTACATTGCAACCGTGCCTTACAACGAGTAATAAACATTTTCCAGTTTTCCCGTGGAAACTTACAATTTTCCGGGATAAAAAGTATCCTATGTTTTATTCTAGGGTATAAGCTATCTCCATTCCAAATTTCATCAAAATCCGTCCAGCCGTTATCGCGTGAAAGTCCGCAAACAAACAAACAGAAACGTTTCACTTTTATATATTGGTATGGAATATGCTTATTTCAATTAGTGATTAACTTCATTTTCATTGTACAGTAAAGGAGTCATAATTTATTTTAATCACCATCAATCATTTAACTCCCAATTAGTACGGGTGTTTATATGACACAAGCATGTGCAAGCGAGCTGATTCTGAGAATCGTTTGACGCCCGTCGAATGGTCTTACCTACTTTCTTTCGCATTGTTTGTCCAGTTTATGATTTGGCCTATCCTTTCTTTCACAACAGCCCAATATAGACAGTTATTATGTTATTATAATTATAAATTGTTTGTTTCAGATCACAACTAGACACTTATTTTCTGTTGTTATAATTTTTATTTTATTTCAGGCTGTCATGTGCCCCGTCGTCTTCAACATTCTCCTGTTGCACGGTGGTACTCCCGAAGAGATGAAGCACGCAGAAGACTTTGTGGTTCTCACTGTGCAGGAAATACTAGTCACTACGCCTATCGCTTTTCTACTCTCCAAATACTTGGGGCCATATCTTTTAAAAGACAAACCTTTAGAACAAGGAAACGGTAAGTCGAGTTGAGCTACATCGAAACTCAAAAGAATGATGGCATAACCTGTAGACAAAAAATACTAAACGGCTAATTGACGAAATTACTTGATAGTAGAAGAAAGAAGGTAGAGTTTGCTTATCCATACGACTGGCGTCTCGATTATATACCTACTAGCTTTCCCGGCCGCGACTTCGTCCGTGCGGACTACAGTTTATCGCGAAAGATAGCATCCTATGTTCTTCTACGATATTCAAAACCAATGCAATAATGCGTATACCACCATCGCTTTTGACGTTTTTTGACAGACTTGTTATTTCGTTGTGGAGTGGGGGAAGTTGGGGGAGAAGGGAGTGAGGGGAGGGTGAGGTGTAGATAAATGAGTGGTGGAGGAATGGAAAAAAATGGGAAAATTACGTGCGGAAGTGTGGTAAGGGTGAAGAACCACGATGGGAGGATAGGGAAAATGAGAGGAGGGTACAGGGAAGTGAGATCAGGGTGAGGAGGGTGGGGAAATCGGTGGGAAGGAGGGTGCAAGAGTGCGACGTGTGAGGGGGTGGACTTCGGAGTGATAAATAAAAAGGAATAATATAGAAGAGAAAAGGGATGAAAGGGAAAAGCAGCACCAGAAGCTCGAGTTCTGAGGCGATCCAATTTACTGAAATAGTTCGGGAGGTGTCAGACGATTTTCAATCTTATTGACATTAGTTAAGTAACTACCTTGTTTTTCTTTAAGACCTTGGTGGGTATTTCAGGAAAAAGATATAATAGTTTTCCCGAAATCCCCTCCAAGATTTGCAGTGTGTTACAATTTTCCCCGCCATGTCAGATTCCTTTTTATCTCCTTTTAGTATAGTGTGAAGTCAGATGAAAGCTGTCAAACTTAAAACTCGGAAACTATGAATCGTTGATTAGTTGTTTCTTTATAGAAGTGATATATCTCTTGTATATCTTCGTTTTGATTGATAGCTGAGAAACTGAAAAGGGCTATAACTCTGAAACTAACGATCCTAGACTAGTAATTTCTTTAAACAAGTGATAGATCTCATCGATATCTTCGTATTGGATGACAGCTGTTAAACTTAAAAATAAAACTCACTCACTCTGAAATTAACGATCCTAAACTAGTAGTTTCTTTAGAGAAGTAATAGATCTCATCGATATCTTCGTTTCGGGTTTTTTTCTCAATGAGTCACACTGTAACAGGATCTGGTTTGACTCGTTGGGAACCCACCGGATGTAGTTGACTTTACAATTTCTGCCCTAACACGAATCTGTCGTAAAAAGAACCTGTCGTAACCAGAATCTGTCCTAACACGAACAAGCGAAAATATTCAGTAAGAATGTTTACTAATCAACTTTAAATCGTAATTAGATCCTAAATGGAAATTCAGAATGAAACATGATATTAGAAATCTAAAGACGATTTTCAAGTACTTACCTATTCAATAATGGGGTCAAACTATACCCCAGTTAACATAGTTCGTAGACTTTTTTTTTTCTTTTTTACAATATGGCACCTGGTTGTCGCCACAATTAATTTTCATTACTGTCATGTCTGTAGTAGCACTCGCAAGATTAAGAAAAAAATATTGACGTAAGAATCATCAAAATCGGTTCACGCATTTGTTCTATATAGTGCCACAAAGGAAAAGACATACATAAATATATGCATACATACATAGGCTGATAAACACATCACCGTCCTTTGCGTTGCGTAGTCTGGTAAAAACTCTAAACTAGACGTATCTGGTTCAATCCATAGCTAGTCTGCTTTAGTAAAAGAAGTCAAAATTCCGCCGTACAAAATGTTTTACAGCACTTCAAAATACTAAAGCAATTTTATAACATCCATAAACTGAGTTCGCTTCACATAAAAATATTAAAACTCTTGACATAGTTCACCAAAGTTTATGAAGAAGCCCATCAAAAGCCTTAAACTTATTTATTAAGAACTTTTATGCTGAGCTTTTATAGCAACTTGGCATAGACAAGTCAGGGGAGTTGAAGACTCTATTGTAGTGTTTTAATTTCTCAATAAATATATTAATTATTTATAATTATTATTTTGGTGATTTAGATTTATTATTATAAATTAGATGTCCCTACGTAAATTGCAATAATGTAACCCAAGGTATTGAAAATGTACCTATTAAAAATGACGATTAATTGCTGTGGAACGGAATGACATGTTGCCGTGGAAACGAAATAATAACAAATCTGTCAAAAAGCACCACGAGCATTGCTGCCAAAGATTTTGAATTACGCTTAATGCAGAACACAAACACACTGTTAGAATCTGTACAAATAAAAATAAACCCTTAACTACCCGTGCGAAGCCGGGTTGAGTCACTAGTGGTAAATATTCCACCAATATTACCTACATATTAACCGTTAAGACCGAAGGGCACCCACGCAGCTTCTACAGGTTTTGCCTTACATTTCCGTGAAATTTGCGTTTTGGGAGAAAACGTTTCTACCATATTAAACCATAACCAAATCCAATAATTCAGGTCTCTTTTTATTAATCACAGAATAAATATATATATATAGTTTATAGATTTTATTTTTCTTAATTTATTATAATGTTTAATTTAAACAGTACACAAACTTGAGAGAAAATATCGGTATTAAATCACTAATTAATTGAAATTGTTTAAATATTATGATAAAAATAAACTACAAACATAGTTTATTCTGTGATTAATAAAAAGAGACCAGAATTATTGGATTTGGTTATGGTTTAGTATGGTAGAAACGTTTTCTCCCAAAACGCAAATGTATGGCAAAACCTATAGAAGCCGCGTTTAGCCCTATCCTCTTAACATAGTACCACATGAACACTAGAAGAAACACAAGTTTGTAATAATAATAATTCAAAGCAAAACTGCGTCTCGCTTTATTTTTCCGCCCAAATCCCCTCTAAGCGTTTTACAATCTTATGGCATGCCGCGTACAGTTATATTAGATACCATAGTATTCTTATTTTAGTAAAATGAGAGTACTATGCAAAGGTAGGCAGGCTATAGACAGATAGATAGATGGATAGATAGATAGATAGATAGATAACTCTTTATTGCATACCACTTAAAAGTAAATCGTACATTGTACACCATAAATAACAAAAAAAAAGAAGATATTGCGGTAAAACTATCGGCGGTCTTATCGCTTACAGCAATCTCTTACAGACAACCTTTAGGCAGGTACCTAAGTACTGGTAAAATGATTTTACCAGTACTTAGGTACCTGCGTATAGTTAATCACTGACTTCAGCTACCAGCAGTGACTAACCTAACAACAATTTTTATCTTGTTTTCAGAAACCAGTGCGTGATAAATGGATCTCACCGATAATGTGCATATTCTCGTTGTGTATTGTGGTAAATAATGTACTTATTGGATATTCTAGACCGGGCTAAAAGCCCGCAGTTTATCGTTTGAATACTTAACGCGTAAGAAATTAATCTTGGATATTGTTTGCTATTGCTTATAATTTCCTTTTTATATAAGCATTTTATGTACCTATTACAAGTTATTATTCATTAGGCGCACTCACGGATTAAAATTAGGGCTGTAATAACGTCCCAAATATATTTCGATAAATTTCTTTATAGATCGAATGTTATACAGCAAAGCTGATAAACAGTGTGATAAAGAAATATGTAATAAATGTAATTATAAGAGCGATTATTTCGTTTCACTGTTAACCTTCTCTGAATTTCATTATTTTAAATTGAATTTTATGTAGGTATGTAATAATTATTTAATAACTATTATTCTTAACTTACATTCCTTCCTTCGGTAAATTTTTCCGGTTTCCTGCAGTTTTTAAAAGCTTCACTCGTATGTATGTTCTGGAATTTTGCAGTCAATATTTCACCATTTCACCCAGTTCCACTGAAGCTATCGGCTGAAATTTGGCACACACGTTTGGTTCTCGTGACATGATATGGGTACTTTTTTTTTAATTTTAATATTTTTAAATTAAGTTATGTTTTCTCCTACGTATATTATATGGCTCAAGTCTATATTAGATAATGTGTCGGTTTTAGTGAGCTATAAATAATTGTTTTATGTAGGTAGTTAATATTGATGATAATCAGATTTATATTTAAAGGGAGCTAATGGTCATTAAATTAATTGTAATTTGAGGTATTAGTGATTTGAGGGTTTGAGTGGTGTCGGCCGGATATTGAGCGAAAAGGTGGGGATAGGTTCGCTCATCGTACATCATGATGATGTCAGTCTTAAGAGATCCACTGCTGAACATAGGCCATCCCCAAAGAAAAACGGACACATGGGAAAGACGGACATCATGTCAAATGCCCATCATTTGACATGATGTCCGTCTTTCCTATGTTCATTTTAAGACGGTGGGTCTTAAAATGAACATAGGAAAATATTGTTGAGAAACAATATTGAGATCACTGAGCATTGTGCTTAGGTCAACCAGGGTTTCTGCCATGATGACTATATCATCATAAAATCGAAGGTGAGTGATGTATTCGCCATTGATGTTAACACCATATCCGTTCCAGTTCAGAAGCTTGAATATATCTTCCAGTGCAGAGGTGAACAGTTTCGGAGAAATAACGTCTCCCTATCTCATCCTTTTTTCTAACTGGATAGAATTCGTGCTCTGATCCTGAAGACGGACAGTCATGGTGGCCTTATTGTACAAACACTTCAACACTTCGATGTACCGGTAGTCATTCTGGCACCGCTGTAATGACTGTAGCACTGCCCAGGTCTCGACTGAATCAAAGACTTTCTCGTAATCAACAAACGCTACACATAGTGGCCGATACTCTTCGGTCTTCTGTATAATCTGCCGGAGCGTATGAATGTGGTCTACGGTGCAGAAGCCTTTCCGGAATACAGCTTGTTCGGGAGGCTGAAAGTCGTCAAACCTACGAGCGAGATCGTTTGTAACTAGGTACTCTCGAAAACAGCTTATAGGCTCATCGTACAGTCCTAGCAAAACAAATGGGACACACATTTTCTGCTGTAATTTTTATTTACTTAATATACATTAAAGTATAGTAGGTAAATTCACAGAGTAAAAAAAAACTTAGATAAAGAAACCGTTGCTGTGTTGCTGAGCAGATGTGTTTCTGTGAAAATATTCGTCAATTGCTCGTAATACCCAAAGTAATTTACGATTCCGATTTATGAAAATTAAGACTAATATAATATTTACTTATCTTATCTTATCTTATCGTCGATTTATCTACTTCTTTGAAACACAGAATGTAATATTTCGATACAAAAATACAAAAATCGACACTGCTAATGTCTTTTCACAGAATACATTAGCAGTGTCGATTTTTGTATAAAAACTATATTCGAAAATGTGGTACCATGAAAATTGGACGGAAGTGTTGCCGTTGACGGGTGTCGTGCGTTCAAGAACCAAAGAACAAAGATTTATTATTAAGTAGCCGCGTTGACACGATCCGAGCCTGCTCGGTCCGATCGTACTCGGATGCCTACTCGGATGCCACTCGTATTGTGGCAACCCACAATCCGAGCGCAATCGGATGATGGCATTCGATCAAAGTGAACTCGGACCGCGTTCTACTCATCCGAGCTAGCTCGTATACGAGTAGGAAAACAAAATGGCGGCTACTAAAAATTTACAAGCGTCTCGTCGACGTCTTTCAAAACAAATACTAATCATAAAAAATTAATACCCTAAAAACCCTAGCCTATGACAATCTAAACATGATCAATTGACACCTCGCTAGTCAAAATCGGACCAATTGAGACGACGCTTTGGTGGAACATCCACACATCCTCATACGTAGATTTTTAAACTCATTACCCTTCCCTTGCTTCGCCGTAGACGGGTAAAAGTGAGTGTGACACTAGTTATGTATAAGTACGCTTAGATACGTGTAAACAACTATCCGTATACACTCTTATGAAGCCAACTCGTACGAGTCTACTCGGACCGAGCAGGCTCTGATCGTGTCAACGCGGCTTAACACTTAATTTCTTATTTGTACAACTTACAGGATTCAAAATAGCGCCAATTTACTAATGACAGCAAAGAACACAAAACAGTTTTTATTCTAATGCTAAACTTGTCGAAAATGTCGACCAATCAAATCTTGAGGAGTTATTTTCACAAGGAGTTTGTACGTCGGGTGTTCTTCGCACAAGGAGTTTGTATCGAGTATTTTTTGCGCTAGGGCGTTATGTAGCATTGAGATGGAGGTCGAATATATTGGTGTGTTCTAAATTCAAACACCAAAATAAAATTATAAGTGATTTTTATTCACTGTTTTCAGTGAATAAAATTAGCTATTTAGATAATGGTATACAAAATATATTTTGTTAATTTCATATAAACTTTTACCTATACTCATATCGTAAAATCCGGATTATGAACTCATAAATGGTGGCATAATGACATACTTTACGCACGGCATGGCTCTAATAGGAAAAAAATAGTAGTTGAGGTGCATAATGAGGGGTATTAAAACACGAGAGTGAGTTTAAATAACGAGCCGTAGGCGAGTTTTTAATAGTATCACTCGAGTGTTTTAATACCTAGTTATGTGCCTTTTCATACACTACTTTATCTACACTCATGCAATAGGAACTTGCTTTTAAGTGTAGTACTTAATATTTTCTTGATTTTGCAGCTCTTACGTCATGCTCGTTGCTGTTCCGTGATGTCAGGTGGAGTCAAATTCTCCCATGTTTAACACATCTTTGTCACATCTTTAATCAGGATAAAACATTTCATCATGAAAAATAACACATTAAATTGGTTAGGTACTAATGTAAAGTAAATTATGGCGACAAAATTAAGTCCACTGCGAATTCGCGCACATATGGTCCTGCACGGTCTGTTTTTAAAGCTTTTATTTAACTTCACTTGTACTTGTATGTATATATGTATTTTGTCTGTCCTGGAATCAATATTAAAATTTTAATTCATATTTAAAGCACTTCCCGATTAGCTATCCGGCTGAAACTTTCAGGGTTGCTCACAAACAGACGAAAAAGAAATTTAAAAAATAAAACGTTACAAGCGAAGAGGCAAAAATTTAATAAAAAATTAAATAAACAGAAAACTTTAAAACGTAAAATGATGCAAAGCAACAAAAAATAAGCAATGTTCATTAAAAAAAAAACACGAAAAAGCATTTTTTTTATGTTATACTTATTTTGACTAAACAATGTTATTATATATATATTTTTCCCATAATAGCACCGGTTTGGCTCCGCACAGAGGGTTTTCGCTATATCTATGGCGGTGGTGCGAGTTACACAGTACGCGCGAATTCGCTGTGGACTGGATTTTGGCACCATAATTTACTTTGCATTAGTACCTAACCAATTTAATGTTTTCTTTTATAGATAAAAAGTTTTATCCTGATTAAAAATGTCCGACAGCAGTGTTAGTGAGGAGAATTTGACTCCACCTGACTTCACGGAAACAGTAACGAACATGACAAAAAATGGCAAAATCAAGAAAATATTACGATAAATATTTTTTTCAATAAAAGTAAGTTCCTATTGCATCAGTGTAGATAAAGTAGTGTATGAAACGGCACATAACTAGGTATTAAAACATTCCAGTGATACTATTAAAAAACTCGTCTATGGCTCGTTTTTATACGCTTTATATTAGCTTCACTTGTATGTTTGTATGTTTGTATGCTTGTATGTTTGTAACCGACTCTTTTGGACGCTATTTTGACCCACTTTAAACGGTCAGATTTCATTCAAATTTTGCACACCTGTCAAAGACCGATGACAATGCAATAATTCGAGAAAAAAAAACGCTCATATATCATGGGCGTTGTCTGTCAGTCAGTCAGTAGGTATGTCACGGTACTGTTTTAGGCATGATTAAAGTAATGTAATAAAACACATACTTTTATTATTCTGCGCAAAAGTGAATCTACAATTATAATAAAGCAGTAAGTACCAAAAAAACTGTAAAAGCAAGATATTTAAGAAATATATATTTAGAGTACTAAAAATAAGCTACTGAAAAAGAATAAAACATTTTTATAATTCGTGTCTGTCTGTTTGTCTGTTCACGCATCACGTAAAAACTACTGGACCAATTGCGATGCGGTATATAACATATTTAAAAATCGTGTCTTTCTGTTAGTCTGTTTGTTTGTTCGCGCATCGCGTTAAAACTACTAGACCAATTGAGATGTGATTCACTGCTGCATAGCTTAGGAGTCGACTTAAAACCGGTGTTCTTATTATCTCAATGCGATGAGTAGAAGCCGAGTAATCAGTAAAACTTTTTTTGCTATATTTTAGGTCTTGGAATTGTAATATAGTTTTTTAACCTAGAGAAATGGCCACGCGTGCGAAGCCTGCGTACAGCCACAGAATAAATAATAGTACAAGGTACAGCTAGTTGAAAATAAATTATGCGTTCGCGCATTGTTCATCTGATTAATATTTATTTGTTAATATTTGTACAAAACCCCAAAATAAGACAATTATTTTCGACCTTATTGACATGGTCTGAGACAGTAACCAAACCGTAATCTTTTTTATAACGTATTTTGACTAAAAGATCACAGTAAATGCCGAATCTGACTAAATCTGATTAATGTCAATAAGCGTCAAAAGCGTGGGGTGCCAACTTTTGAAAATCATGTGACGGTAATTTTTGGAATGTACCTACATAGCACCAAAATAATTTTGAAGGTATCAGTCAATTTTCAACCTTATTGACATGAACTAAGTACCTTTATTTATCAACGTATTTTAACTAAATGAACACGGTAAATGCCGAATCTGACTAAATCTGATTAAGGTCAATAAGGGTCAAAATCGTGGGGTGCCAACTTTTGAAAATCATGTGACGGTAATTTTTGGAATGTACCTACATAGCTCCAAAATCATTTTGAAGGTATCAGTCAATTTTCAACCTTATTAACATGAACTAAGTACCTTTATTTGTCAACCTATTTTAACTTAATGAACACGGTAAATGCCAAATCTGACTAAATCTATTAATGTCAATAAAGGGCAAAATAGTGTGACGCAAATTTTTGAAATTTACATATTATATATTTTGTAATGTACATAGCTCCAAAACCATTTAGAAGGTATAATTTGATTTTTGATCTTATTGATATGAAGTAAGTACCTACCTTGATTTTAGATGCATTTTGACTAAATGAACAGTAATGAACACCCTAGAAAATTACTTTGTATTATATTGCACTCTACGTAATAGGTAAAAGAGTGCATAGTAAAAATTATGAATTGTACTGATTTTATTCCTACGAATAAATAATAAGACTTATTACTTATTCGTAGTTTTATTCCTACTCAAGAATGTTATACGATAATTCTTACGGTGAAAGTAATATTCAAAAACTGATAAACTTAGAAGAGTGCCTAGAACTTTGCTTATACTGATGTTGACTAGGTTAAATTAAAAAAAAACACGTACATTCTTTTTTACAATAACTATCCTATTTTTTTTTGTGTACCTACCTGTAACACTGGGTTTGGGTGAGCAGGCCGCTAGGAGCAAGTGGAGCCTGCCAGCCGTAGCCGCGGCGACTGCGAGACGTAAGCACGGTGATGGCGGGTTGACCTCGGGTGGACCACGCGCCGTAAGCATAGAATACTAAATAATTATTTCGCAACGCCGAGGCCAGGCGATGCCGATCCGGTGCCGGGGCGTTAAGTGTGCGGTGCCGGTGACCCATAGAGTGTTTTTTTATCCGACTACTGCTAAGCAAAGGTAGGGCTATGTGTTCTCAGTTTTAGAAAACTTAGAACACATAGAAGAATAGAAAAAAAAAAGAAAACTTACTTTTAGTTAGAAAACTTGGTCCAATTTAGACAAGCGAGGTATAAATTGATTCATCTTCATGTAGAGAGTGTCATAGGATATTTTTACCCGACTACGTCAAGGTAAAGTAAGGGTTATGTGTTCAAACTAAAAACTTTGTCCGATTTTGACAAGCGAGTATCAATCGTTTCGTCTTAATCGCAAGAGTGTCAAAAGCTATTTTTTACCCGACCTGGTTTCAGTTTTTGAACTAGTTTTTTGTATATTTACAGAAACTATTAGGTATATATAATAAAAAAGTATGTAATGCACAATACCTATAATTATCGTAGTGGTAGACCTCTTACGCAAGTCCGCCTATGGAAGTACCACACCTTTGTCAGATGTTCAACCGCCAAGCAGTAGTGTGTAAACATTTCTGTATTTCGGTTTGAAGGGCTATGTTTCCAGTGAAATTACTGGGCAATGAGACTTAACAACCAATGTCGCAGGGTGACGAGCGCAGTACAGTGACGCGCAAGACTTTGCAACCAAAGTTCTGGGTGGCACTGCAACTGTTATGGACAGGCGTGACGCTTACTATCAGGCGAGCGACCTGTCCGACTCGTCATCTAACGTAATAAAAAAAATATTGAGATATAATATATAAAAAGTAGATGTAGGAATTTTAGTGAAATAAAATTATAATATATATGCATACTTATTATTATTTTTGCGCCCAACTATAGTACCAAGTGCACCACTTACCTTTGGTCACTACTTAATTTACATGTAAAGAAAGTAGAAAAGTACATCAGTACTTAATAGTTACACAATTTTTGTGTGCAAGACAGATAACCCAGTCAAGAAGGTTTAAAAAAAGATAGAGTATACAACGCTAAAAAAACGAGTGAAGCATAACAAATGGCGGCTACATATTCGTGCGTGAGTAATTTGTGGTCTTATAAGGTTGATAGGTACACAATTTCATCGCAAAAGACTGTATTGATTTAGATGTTCAGTTGAGTTAGATATTCAGTCGATATATTGCTGCGATGTGGCGATTGATCGGCATAACATAGTTTGACACAAATTAATTAGTTATTGCATATAATTACGTCGATAAGTAATTGAATTGGTCTTTTGGTTTCCCACACTGGCGTGACTACGAGTCTTATATTCTGTAGCTTACTCGTTGTCACACCAAGCAGTGTGACCACGAGTAAAAATAATTCCTCGTGGTCACACTAGTGTGACAAAACGGTGTGACCACGAGTCCGTCGCCATTTTTTTAAAAATCTTGACCACTGTATATAATTTTACTCTTACATACTAACTCATCATCAGCCTATACTTGTCCACAGCTGGACGTAGGCCTTCTATAATGCGCTACTTGGGAATTGATGAAATGGAGCGAAGCAAGATCATACTGCTACAAGCCAACCTCACCTGCACGTTGTCATCCTACTGGATAACAAACGAGGTTCAGGCAACCAACAGATGGCGGTATAGCCATCACAAAACAAGCGTAGCCAAATGACACAGGCCGGTGACGGGTAGCAGCGTCTCCAGTCCAAGAAGCTACGCCCGGCCCTGCGATCGCCAACACGCATCTTAGTGATTTTGGACAAAACCCGACACAACAATACTACCTCAGGTCAATAAAATTCCTACGTAAAATTCCTATACAGCTGCAGATTCAATTCTAGTATCAACGCCATCTGTAAAAAAAACGGGAACTAGTAAATGGAAAAGTGTGGTATTTTCCATCTATCACTGCCACGTACAATTCCTAGTGAGTAGGCAGATAGTCTTAACTGTGTCCAATAGGTGCCACTCTTTTTAATGAATTTAAAGACCTTATGTAGTTCAGTTGAATGTTCTCTACTCTACCTTCCTTGTCCCAAACAAATGTACCTACTACCTAGCTGAGGACTTCGACAAAGATACGTAAAACTTAGTATTTTTTTCCTTTATTACGGTACGGTGTAGAAGATTATTAGTAAAACCAGCTTCACAAATTTTTACACGCACTGCTTGCAATGTATATATCTACGAGTAGAACAATAAATGCAAACCACTTGCCGAGCATTCGAGTAGGTAGTACAAATATATAGATTTGTACGTTAAACCGGTACGATATCAGTTAATATAAATAAAAAGATAATTTAGAATAGCTCTACTTATTTTATATATATAGCCCAAATAGACTTCTTTTATGGCATAAAATATGTACAGAATTTTCCGCCTTTGCAAGGTCAAGTTTTATCATAGTCGTAATCTACCATAATTTTTGCTGTGACTTGAAATAGGTACTGCGATCTGAGATTCTACAGCTTTTTAATCGAATGCCCATGTAACGCTTAATTATCTAGGTATTATTAAAGTTTCCGTGGTGACTACCTAATAAGTTGATTTTTATTTTTAATATTTCCACAGCGTCTTTGTTTATCCGATTACTATGTATATTATATTCAAGAGTATATATACATATATATATATATATATATATATATATATATATATATATATATTTATACTCTTTTATATTTATTATTATCGATTACTAAGTATATTACATTCAATATCTATATCTTCCTGGTTCTAGTCAAGTTAGCTCCACCGCCACGTCGACCTCGTCGTCGCTTACCATCAGGTGAGATTGCGGTCAAATGCTTGCCTGCTCACCAATAAAAAAACGCCTAGTTCTCGGTCATTAGGCCTGAGTAGAGATAGGTATCTTTTTCCACTATTATTTTTTGTTATTATGTTTTTTTATCAGCCAGATGTAATTAAGATGTAATTAATTTCTTGTGGAAAATTTGGCTTTAATAAAATAAATACCTATCTCGTGACATAGTATTTACAAAATGGATGCAATGAACATTTGCGTTAATGATCTGATAGCGTCTCATTCAATAGTGGCTTGAGATCCCTTAATTAAGGTGTCTGTAGCATGCGCACGCGCCGCTGGCCGCGCCGCGCGGGAGCGCAGTCCTCTCGGGGCCCGCACTCAACACACTCACACTACCGAACCACGAGTGCCAGCCAGTGCTAAGTGTTTGTGTAAATCCTGAAAGAAACCTACCGAACCGCACCAGTTCAAGGTTCCTACGTGCTCACGACGAGGTGCTAACAAAGACCTTTGCCGTCACGTATTCTGGCAGCTGATTGTGTACATGTTTTTATCGTTACTCTTTCACCTTCGGAGTAAATATCTTATCTGACAGCGACTGATCTACTTCCGATAGAAGATTGTATTAGCCAGGAGCGAGTGAAACTTGTTTTTGAAAGGGCGATAAGATGCGCGAGCTGTGAAGATGAAGAAGCGTGATAGACGCACGAAGGAGGAGGTACGAGGGTTGAAGCAAGACTGGAAGGGATCGAAGCCGGAGAGCCGAGGGACTAAGCAAGAGATCAAAGGATCGAAGAAGCAGACGCCGAACGGAGCCAATAGTGCTGTGGTCCGAGACCGCACCAAGCGGTCCGGTGTCGAAGCTGTCAAACTGTACTTACAAACTACGGGACACACCGGAAGAACATCTCGTTCTGCCACTGCGGTGAGTCGCTATCACTTGTTTCTTCATCAACTTTGCTTTAAAACCAAGCATAAAACAGTTACAATAATTCTAATTAAACCTACTAGTATAATAAATAACACAGACATCAATTAAACTACTTGCACATTATCAGTCAACACAAAAGAAGTAGTTATTACATTTAATATGAGGTAGGTATCAATTAGTTGAACATCACGTTGATTTTATATAATACTCGTATGATACGGGAATCGAATCGACACACATTCATAGTCACACATTGAATGTCATATTTCTAACAAAGTAGAATGTTATCGATAACCAGAATAAGTCGCGCTAGGAAACATGTTTTAACTTTTTAAATCGATTCACTTATTATGCGTCGTAGTTTTAGGTCGATATAATAAGATGCCGTCTTATTGACACAGATGTTTTCCGTCAATGGCGGTGGTGGTCAACTGCTGTTGTATAAATTCCTCACGGTTATCAGATGATCTGAGGTGTATTAGTCGATAGTAAATGAAGAAAGTTGCAGCCCCCAACGTGAAGCAGGATCTTAGTCTGAGTAAACTGAAATATTAAGCGAACAACAAAACACCTTTAGGTTGACTTTGCGCAAAGCCATGTGATTCGATTATCACATTTATCGAGATCGTGACAAATGGAGATTATCGACCGCCGGATAATTCCAAGCAGCCCGCGCACCTTGAAGCGATACAATATTGTTTAGGAACATAACAGTTTAAACAACTATTTGAATTTGGTAGGTTCAATATACGAATACACGCATGGAGCTCATAGCTTTACATCATTTAACCATTGCATATACTGGGGGTTAGCGTTTGACCACTTGTAATGATGTGTGTTCTAAGGTACCTAAACAAGGTACCTAATTCTTTAATGAAGGCAACAACATCTTAAAAAGTGCTCGCCGATTGATTTCCCGACTTTTCAGATATTTGATGATTGTACAAATTATTATAAAAAATATTATAAATGGTAGGTGTATGCCTATGTGTGTGTGTGGGTGTGTGTGTGTTTGTAGCTCCTTCACGCTCAAATGGATGAACGGATGTGGATGATATTTGGTACCAGGATTGATTATATTCTGGACTAGCTGTACCCGCGGCTTCGTACGCGTGTTCTTTTCTTTAGGTTCAAAGTACCATTATGTGCTATTCCAGGACCAATATACCAACATTTGATCAAAAATTCTTTATCAATTGCTCGGCTTCTAACTTGCAGGATTGAGATACCAATTACACCAGATTTAAATCGAACCCTAAGCTATCTAACAATGAAAACCGCATTGCAATCCGTCGCGAACTTTTTACGTGATGCGTGAACAAACAAATATACAGACGAACAGAAAGAAAGACACGATTAACAAAAAAATAATGTTCAATACCTTTTTTAAGCACCCAAGAGCATTTTTTTTTATTTGAATTCATTTAGTAGTTTGGGTGCGATGCGCGGTCAAGATACGGACAAACAGACGGACAAACAGACAGACAAAATTAAAGAGTAAAACAGTTTGGCTTCAGTATCGAATATAGAGAACTATCCAAAAAATATTTTTTATTACTTAAAAATTAACATAATTTTGGACACATATCCCGCAGAAACCCTTTACTTATTCGGGATAAAACGTGTCCGCAATTTTAAACCATCATATAACTTAAGACAGTGCCAAGTTGCATCAAAACCCGTCCATTACTTTCAGCGTGGTACGTGTTCTTTTAAATAAGTTTCAACTCCTAAAGAATAACCCATAAATTTTTCGATTTGTAAAGTGTCCTATGTCCTACCTTGTAGTACGAACTCAAATCATACCAAGTTTCTTTTGAATTCATCCAGTCGTTCCGGCGGCGTGATGCGCAGCTAAGATACAGGCTGACAGACAAACAGACAAAATAAAAAAACATACAGTTTAGGCTTCATAATAGAATATAGAGTAACATCCAAAAAAAAACACTATATCTTTGATGTACAAAATTTGGACCCATATCCCATAGGAACCCTTTATTTTTCGGGACAAAATGTATCCATAATTTTCAGCTATCTTATAAATGTCTGTTCCAAGTTGCATCAACATCCGTCGAATAGTTTCAGCATGCTAAGTGTTCTTTTAAATAATTTTCCACCCCTATCCTGCAGGAACACTTAATTTTTTCGGGATGAAAAGTATCTAATGTCTTACCTCGAAGTGTGAACTCAAATCATACCAAATTTCATTTGAATTCATTAAATATATTCAGCGTGTTGCGCTGCCAAGGTACAGACAGACAGACAGAAAAAAAGAAAAAAATACAGTGTTGGCTTTAGTATTGAACATAGAACGGCCCCCAAAAAAATTTACAAAATATCTTTAATTTACAGAATTTGGGACATTATCCCGCAGGAACTCTTTATTTTTTCGGGATAAAAGTATCCTCAATTTTTACCCATTATATAAACTATGACTGTGCCAAGTTTCAACAGAATCCGTCAAGTAGTTTCAGCGTGATACGTGTTCTTTTAAATAATTTTCAACACCTATCCTGCAGAAACCCTTTAATTTTCCGGGATGATAAGTATCCTATGTCCTACCTCAAATTATGAACTCAAATCATACCAAATTTCATTTGAATTCATTGAGTATTTTCGGCGTGATGCACTTGCAAGGTGCAGACAGACAGACGGACAGACAGACAGAAAGACAAAAACTAAAAAAATACAGTTTTGGCTTTAGTATTGAATATAGAACGCCCCCCAAAAAAAAAATACAAAATATCTTTAATTTACAGAGTTTGGGACATTATCCCGCAGGAACTCTTTATTTTTTTGGATAAAAAGTATCCCCAATTTTAACCCATCATATAAACTATGACTGTGCCAAGTTGCATCAAAATCTGTCTAGTAGTTTCAGAGTGGTAAGTGTTTTTTAAATAACTTTCAACCCCAATCCTGCGGGAACCTTTTCATTTTTCGGGATGAAAAGTAGCCTATGTCCTACCTCGTAATATGAACTCAAATCATACCAAGTTTCATTTAAATTCATTCAGTAGTTTCGGCGTGATGCCTAGCCAAGATACAGACTGACAGACAGACAGACAGACTGACAGACAAAATGAAAAAAAAAACAGTTTTGGCTTCAGTATTGAATACAGAGTAAGGTCCAAAAAAAAATTTCTAAATATCTTCAATGTATAGAATTGGACCCGTTACAGTTTTATTATAAGTATATATAGATTAACACATATTATTATGCTACTTTTGATGCCGAAATAGGGTAAAAAATCGTCTGAATAGTTTTTTTTTTTACTTTTGATGCTTTTTAATGCAAATCCATACGGTTTTTGGGTTTTGAATCTTTTGAAGCGGCTGAACGTAGGCTGAACGGATTTGGATGACATTTGGATTACGTGCCAAAGTGACATGTGGTCATAGTGTCAGGTGTCAAAGTTTGATACTCATCAACCCAATACAACAAGTAGGTGCGACAAGGTTTTTTTTTTAAATCCTAAATGTGTGGCTGGAGTGGCAAAGTATGCTCGCGGGTGAAGCTACGGGGTGCAGCTAGTTATAAATAAACAAAGGATAAATTTAAAAATAAAAGCTCTAGATTACTTTCTAAATGGATAGAATAATATATAAAGGTTCATTGTAGGTCTAAATCAGACCCCACGATTTTAAAAAGCTGTGCTTTACTAAGCTCTAAATTTAATTCTGTGTTATGCTTGCTTGTCGTAGGTATAAGGTAGTGCTGGCCTCTGGCGTCAGAGTTTGTCAGGCAGCCCGAGGGCCTCTGCGACTGCGATGAATCAATAACCGATAGCTTAACGTGCCCTCCGAAGCACGGAGCGATGGAAAACCGCACATAACTTAGAAAAGTCATTGGTGCGGAACCTAGCCCCTAACCCGTTATCGATGGGTTCTAAGTCGCACTAGTAAGCCACTAGGCTATGATCGCTCAGCCATTTTTTATTATGAAATATAGGTTATACCTACCTACAACATGTATCATTATTGTATTACATAAATAAACTACTTGGTGCCCGCGGCTTCGCACGCGTGGTCATTTATGTAGGTTAAAAGTACTCTTTGTCTATTCCAGGACCTAATATACCAGTATACAAACATTTGATTAAAATTCCTGCAGCCGTCAAATTTTTTTATCGATTGCTCGGCTTCTAGTCATCGGATTGAGATATAAAGTACCCCATTTTTTAAGTCAAAACAAAAGCTATACAACAGTGAAAACTGCATAGATTGGTCCAGTAGTTTTTACGTGATGCGCGAACAAGCATACAGACAGGTAAACAGACAGACACGTTTTTTTAAATGTTATATTCTTGTTCAGTTGCTTATTTTATGTACCCTAGACCATTTCTTTTTTAATTATCTTTTTTGTACTGACTTTTTCGTTCCTATTGATTTATTATAAGTATACATAGATGAAACACAATTATATCGATAACTTACAAAAATAGAAACTCGTACGTAAACATTCAATTGTTTCAGAATAATAATAACATCATGTTCCTAATCACAAATACCTACTTTATAACATTTTGAAACAGCCTTCGAAATTAGATTGTTTAGTAGGTAAATCAGATGAGCTAAGAATATTTAAACTCTATAAAATAGCAAACTACTTGAGAAATGATAATCTAGTTGGATGAATAACTAATCTGACATCAAAGTTCTGCTATAAAGCAGTCCTGCTAAGTCATTGTAAAAAAAATGGCTTACAATACCTATTGCACTAGTCATAAATGATTTGTAACTCTGACTAACAAGTTTAATCAAAAATATATAAGAAATAAGTCCAAGCACAAATGTAATTAGAAATAAATACCTACAAAAAATTTAGTATGAGATTAAAATTGTTCAAGTTACATGGAAAAATACTTAGCAAACTAGTAATACTTAGATGAGGTACGTGTATCGGATTAGAAATTGATTAGTCATAAGATCCATAAAATGAATGGTTACTGTTCTTGCCTTCTAACGATATTCGGAAAGGAAAATGACAAAAAAAGTGTGAAGGTAAATGATCATAGTATTCCCTTGGTAGTAGATTCATATCTTGATCTGTGATAGAAAGAGGCTCAATTTAAAACTAACTTCGGGCTAAGAAGCTTATTATATCAACTACACATAATAATTTTAATGCAAGCACTGTTAAGAAGGTCCCCCTTAGGATCACCGGCTAGTCAGGACCTCCACGGCACACAAAGAGTTGTCGGAGGCCCAAAGTTGAAGCGTGAAAAATTTGAGTGCACACTGGAAAGTAGCAAACTGTGAAAAGTGCTGGCCTAATGATGAAGGAGGATGAATTCGTCACCGTCATAACTAAGGAGAACTCTACAAATATAGAAAACCATAATTAGGTCCAGGTAATCCAACCAGTCAGAACCTGCAGAATAGGTATTGATCGTTGATGTGTTGTCCCTTTCAAACGATTACATCATCATCATTATCAGCCTATATTTGTCCATGGCTGGACGCAGGCCTCTTCTAATGCACGCTACTGAACTCGGTCTTCAGCTCTCCTCGTCCTTTTTCATCCAGCCGCACTCCACCTGGCCACAGGGCTTCCTACACTACGTTTGCCTAAACGTGGTCTCCACTCGAGCACTCGTCTACCCCAATGGGTATCGGTTCTTCGGGAAATGTGACCAGCCTACTGCGACTTTAGCTTGCTTATCCTTAGAACTATGTCGGTTACTTCGGATCTCCGTAGGGTATCTTCATTACGAATCTTGTCCTTCTGTGAAACTCCAATCATAGCTCTCTCCATAGCTCGATGAGCAACCTTAAATTTGCTAGCCAGTTTGACTGTGAGTGTCGATGTTTCGGCTCCGTAGGTCATGACAGGTAGGACGCACTGATTGAAGACTTTTGTCATCAGGTACTGTGGTATGCATGTATTGTCCCTTGCAAACGATTACAGTAGTCACATCCAATCTATATGTTTGCGAATATAGATTGGATAAAACAGCATAAAGTAAGAGCGAGATAGAATATGCGAAAAACATAAGTGAGTGAGCGAGGCAGTTGTACAATGCTGTCTTCATCTTCATCATTGGGATTGCACCTGAAAAATAGCAGTTTGCTCAGCGACTAGCAGACAACTTCCAAGACACAAACTTTCGCTGCGACTACTGTACATTCTTATCCAATCTTTCAATTATATTCTGGTAAGATGATAGAATAGATACCAAAATAAAGAGAAAAATCCCTAAAGTAATTCAAACTTTTGTGGCACAAGTGATAAAACTGAAAAGTCGCGGCCACTGATTTAACCTTAATAATTCTATAGAGGATAGCGTTTTAGTCACTAGGCTATGTTTGAGAACCAATATCACAGAAACGCGACACTTTAGGATATTAGTTTTTTTTCTATTGAAATCGTCTATCGATTAGATCTATGGCCACGACTTTTCATTTTTTTTCACTTGTAGACCAGGTTTAACGGAAAAATGTAAGGTCACCTTTATTTAATATTTTGAGCGGTATACAACAACACAAGTCTCATTTGCCTAGGCAACTTTGTCATTTTATCTTACTTATATAATCTTTTTTGTTTATCTTTGTTGGGATAAACAGACAGTCCTTTCTAACCCGACTAGGGGCCTGATTCCGTAGAATTAAAGTGCGGTTCGGTTAATGCCACTTGGACCATTCATTGCCATCGATTGTTTCGAATTCACTAAGCTCAGTGAGCGTGTGAAATGACGTCACCAAGGCGATGAGCATTTAACTTTCACTCAACCGCACGGAAACTGTCATTATACTAGGAAATACAAAACCGGTAATTCA
Source organism: Alsophila aescularia (assembly GCA_946251855.1). Classification (NCBI taxonomy): domain Eukaryota; kingdom Metazoa; phylum Arthropoda; class Insecta; order Lepidoptera; family Geometridae; genus Alsophila; species Alsophila aescularia. The sequence continues at coordinate 50,452,480 of OX276375.1, forward strand.
AAATTCGAATTCACAAGGAATTCAGTGGCAATGAGTTTTCGTCAACTGAAGAGCATCGAGTGCGTTGATTGCGTCTAGTGTCTAGAAGTGTTTGGTTAGTAAGAATCATTGATAATGCATAGTTTCTATGAACCAAATAGTTTAACATCTAATAGGTACACTTTGTTTCATGTTTTATCGTGCCATGAAATTGCATTGTTTTTGTGAAAGGAAGGTATTAATGAAAAGAATCTATGAGGTATTTCATAACCTAACTATCTATTTCATAGCTAGAGTAGGATTTTAACCCTAGAATAGAAAAATACCCCTAATTAGGTGAAGTTCTACTAACAATGAGGAGTCAATGTAAGAATAAGTAAAACGAAATCAAGTGTAAGTATCAAATATCATGTAATAATGATATCATTTTCACATAAATTGAGGTTTTCTTTGTCATAATAATTATGAGCTATGAGAGCGGAGATCTATACATTCTTATGAACTGCAATTCTGTAGGCATCCGCTTGAATTAAATGTATCATATTATTAGTATAATCAAGTAGATTCAACATTCAATATAGTTAGGTACTTGTCTATCAAGTCCTAGTACATTATCAACTGTTGAGCTGCGATTTGTCCGTCTCTCCAAGTCTTGATCATTTTTGTGCACTTGAATCTACAACGATACATAGTAAAAGGCACATTGTCTTTATGGCATAAGTAGATACACTTTTATATAGGTACAAAGCAGGAGATTTCATCAAGAAATACATTTCTAAATCGCAGATATTTTTCTCTCTGCGTATTTTGGCAATTTATTTAATTAATTGATTAATTGTTTTACACAAAAATAGTGTACAACGAAGGACTTAATGATAGACAGCATTTTTACTCGACGTCAAAGATTATTTTCAGTTGAAGTTTAACTTTACCTCAACAAAATTTGAATTGTCAAGCACTATAGCCATACCTATAGAAATATGGTATTTTTAAATAGGCAGTCGTAATGATTATTTGAAGTAGGTACATACTATTATTGCTGAGAAATAACATGTTTAGATTTTCTTTCAGAGACCTACATTCTACAAAAAGGTTATTTACGGTAAGATCTTTAGTCACATTGCGAAGCTATGGCATATTATTACATCACTACGAAACTTACCGGGCTAATTAACTCTTAATTAAAATATCTACACGCAAATGAAATCTAAAACATTGAAAATAAATTCAGACGATGATTAGTTGGAGGGAAATTGCCGCCATTTGTTGCCTGGCGCGCCACCCACAGATAATCACTCGAACATAAAACCCGGCAGAATTTGAAAAGTCGTATTTCTGCTAGAAGTATTTGTAGGCTAGATTTAGCTTAATTCTGCTGCCTAGTTACCGGTTCCCGGTATTAGTGTTGATTGCGGGTGCTTGACGGGTGCGCGTTAACTGTTTAATTAATTCCACGTCCTTCACAGTTTTCAAGAGCACCCGCAATGGGAGCTCGATGGCAATCACTCAAGCTCACTCCTTAGGTAATCAGCCTGCAGACCTATTTATCAACCAATCTAGCAGTCAATCATTCAGTATATTTCATTTGGTTTTTTGTGTTTCATTTTATTTCCTTATGCGTTTTCTTTATGTTGTACTTTATTTTATATTATCGTTCTCCACCTTACTTTGATATATTTCCCATATTTTGCTTACAGGCAATACGATATAATATTAAATTGCACATTATTTATATTACACGCAATCATCTAGAGCCACTTTTATTTCTATATTATGTGAAGTTTTTGATGTATTATAAAATATTGAAAATACACACACTTATGTGTATGTCGTGGCGATATCGTAAAATTGATCATTTCATGAAATTATCGTTGACATCATGAAATAGTTTGGCTACATCAATGAATGATTAGCGTTTGTCGATATCAACAGCTAAACGCACGGCTACTTCATGATATGGTCAAACATTAGTGATCATATCGTAAAATAGTTAAGTACATTATCAACCGCTAGAGACGTTAGGCGCTAGTTTTAGCTGGCCATTTCATGATATTAATTGATTCGTAGAATTAATCATTTCATGAAATGATCAATTGTACGATATTGCCGCGACATCCACAATATACATCAAAATTAAACTTTATTTTTTCTTCTACTCAATTATAGTTGCGACTCATCGAGATAAAATGGTATAGCTATATTATATTAGACAAATTCTGACACCAGAGGCCAGCACTACCTCATACGACAAACAATAAACAATATGTTAGAATATTGATACCTAGATAGATATATAAATAGTATAATAGTCATTTTTACACAAGATAATACAAGTCCATGGATAAGCTAGACCTACATACTGATAGGTAACTTTTTCTTCCTTTTGTGTAACATAGATTGAGTGATAGCGCAATGATTTACTGAAAATTCCAAAAGAAAAAAAAAAGAAAAAAAAAGATGAACTTGAAGTAACATTTATTTACAACTTTAGCAATAGGAATATATATTTTATAAGTTAGACACAACTATTGTAAAGCATAGTAAATTAAAAAAAGTTACAACAATATTTGTTAAATTATAATAGGTTACTATTATAATTTAACAACCACTATTTGAATCTTCTCATAAAATATAATGCCATAAATTACTGAATGTGTAATTTTATCGAAATAAATGCATAATAGTAACATTACATAACATTCAGAACCGAAGTGCTCACACTTCAGACTCGAGCACATACTTGAGATTAAAATATAATCCTTGAATGTGATAAGGTCACCGTCTAAAAAAAAGGTAGACCGAAGTTTCAGCTTCGGCCAGTCTCGGCCAAAAAAACTAGGTTCGATGTCTATGTTAACCAGGGAACACACCCTCCATATGCCACTGAAACCGGCGGCTTAGATTGTGCATGATGACCGTTTGGCCAAATGACTAGTTACCCTGACTGCAAAGTCAACGGTAGCGGGCGAATCCCACAAGGCTCTAACAATTGTGTGGAGTGCAGAAGTATTTGTTTCCAAGTCATGGATGTATACATTCATATTTATGTATGTAAATCCTATGTCTAGCTCCCATAGTTCAGGTAGGGGTGTGAATTGTCCTGAGTATATTTGTTTATTATACCAACTGTGCCCGTGGCTCTGCCCGCGTCGTCATTTTTCTGGCATATAAGGATCCCACGTGTTATTCCAGAACCTAAAGTACCAATATGCGGGATCTGGGAATTCTTCTGAGCGACGATATATCATTTCTGTTGCACATAAACAAGATCTTTGCAAGCGTTCAGAAGCCTTGAATTTGTTTTGCGTCACTCCCGTCATTTGGATAACATTGCTGCTATCAAATCAATTTACAAGGCGATAATACTTGTACTATTATTTATTCTGTGGCTTTTGTTCGGAGTAAGCTGGAGAACTGTGCCATTGTATGGAATCCCTATGAAGCCAAATATATTCAAATGGTGTAAAATATACAAAGGAAATTTGTGTGGTGGCTCTATCATAAACAATGCAGTTATTACGTTGGGTATCCATATCTGTGTCTCAGTGAGCTTTTCCTCGGTATTGTCGGGTACAACAGCTTGGAAGTGAGACGAGGCGTCTCACTTATGGAATACGTCTGGCGTATTATTGTTGGCATTGGCATTCCATCTGTTCTGGGATGAAATACCGATAGCTGTTCCTGATAACTTTATAAGGGCTCGTCAGCACAAGTTTTTTGGGCATCCGTGCTACAGGAGCGTCCAGGGCAGGCAGGCGCCTATACCGCGGGCACTGCGCATGCTTAATGCTGTGCTGGCTAAGGGCCCGGCCAGGATCTGGATTTATTTAGATTCACAGAGCAGCAATGGACATAATAATGGAAAGTTTGGCAAGTGCCTAATTTATGTCTGAGTTTCTGTACTGTTTAATTTGCTAGGGCAAATGTGTATTAATGTGTGTGTGTTTGTGTAAGTGTGTGTGTTATTTGTTTGTTTAAAATATATACTTTAGTGTACAGCCCGCGAGGCCTAAGCTGAGCTTTGTGTGAGTGATCACCAAAAGTAGTCAGACAATAAACTCTTCAAAATAAATTTTATTATGTTTTAGGTAGGTACATAACATAAAAAGTCTTTCTTCAAAAAGTAGCCCCAGAGGAAGTGCACTTAGCAAAGTCCCGATGATGTGACTAAAAATGAGATTGACTTCATGTCTCAGTGATCGCAAGGTTTAATACTGGTAGTGATTACCGACTTGTCCGAGGCTCCTTGAATATCAACCACAAGCTTGAAAGATGCCGTCTGGTGAAGTCTACGCTCCGGCCCAACCTGCTCCAGGTCACTGTTGGATCAGAACAGTTTCAACTCAAGTTGGAAAATCGATTCGCTGCCTTGGAAACCACAAATGATGTAAACGAGGAACTCCAAACAGTGAGAATCCTTAGGGAGGAAGGCAATAGATTTTGTCAGCTGCAGCGTACGGGCACGAAGTCTAAAATCTCGGATGACGGACGGCTTATGGATGAGAGACGGGAGCAACAGCAAGCCACACCGTCAAAGAAAAGGGAGCTCAATAAAAAGATCAGCAAGCTGGTGCGACGTGACCTCCGATGCTCAAATACACGCCGAATAGAAAAGGCAATTGAGGAAAATCGGGGGTCAAAAGTCTTCGCCCAGCAATTGAGTAGATCCCATCTGACGAAGCTCAAGACCAATAATGGCACAACCGTCGTCTCTAAGCCGGAGATCCTTTCTGAGATTGAAGACTTCTATGGCCGATTGTACGACTCGCATGCTTCTAGACCCGAACCCAACTCAGAGAACCCACGCAATACTATCCCGCCACTACACTGACGAACTGCCCGTTATTTAGCACCGTTCTGAACAGTGGGAGAACTCCAGAGGCATGGAGCAGGAGTTTGGTAGTACTGTTCTTTAAAATAGGGGATAAAACCCTTTTAAACTAACGACCTATTTCACTCTTGACCCACGTCTATAAGTAGTTTTCGAAGGTCATCTCAAATTGTCTTGCAAGAAGACTTGACTAATTCCAGCCTCCTGAATAGGCCAAGTTTCGCGAAGGATTTGGCACCATAGACTACATACACACAGTGAGGGGAGGTTATATAGAAGTCTGAAGAGTATAAACACCCCCAGCATCTTGCTTTTGTGGACTATGAAGGCTTTTGACTCCGTTGAAACCGGGGTGGTTCTGGAGTCTTTGCAGCGTTGTGTGAACTGGCGATACATTGAAGTGCTGACGTTTCTGTAAGACGCCGCGACTATGTCAAAGTACAAAACCAGCAGTCTAAACATATCCAACTGCGCAGGGGAGTTAGACAAGAGGATGTTATATCCCCGAAACTGTTCACCAATGCCCTGGAAGATATGTTTAAGACGCTGGATTGGAAAGGAATTCAGCATTCGGCAAGCTCGTCAAGTCTTCTCGTCGTCTATACCACAGTGCCTGAAGACAAAGGTCTTCAATCAGTGCGTCCTACCAGTCATGACTTACGGTGCCGAAACGCGGACACTCACGGTCAAACTTATCCACAAATTTAAGGTCTCTTGGAGTATGCTTGGAGTTTCTCTGGAGGACAAGATTCGTAATGAAGATATCCGACGGAGAACCAAGGTAACCGCCATAGCTCAAAGGATAAGCAAGCTGAAGTGGCAGTGGGCTGGTCACATTTCCTGAAGAACCGATAACTGTTGGGGTAGCTGAGTTCTCAAGTGGAGACCACGTTTAGGCAAACGTAGTGTAGGACGCCCTATGGCCAGGTGGAGTGACCTGCAAAAAGCGGCTGGTAGAAAATGGATGAGGAGAACTGAAGACCGTGCTCAGTGGCGTGCATTAGGAGAGGCTTACGTCCAGCAGTGGACAGATATAGGCTGATGATGATAACATAAGTGGGACAGGTATTCTAGTTTTAAAATAAAATAAAACTAAATTATAAAAATAAAGTCCAGCTATATGTATGACTGATGAGTATGTGTACATATGTAAGTCTGACTGAGAAGTCAGAGATCAATAATTAAAATACAAATATAAAATAAATTATAACAATTTTTCTACACCAGACATTGCACCGTCATCATTTTCCTTATCACTCTCGCTTTCATTTTCACTCCCGTCTGATGTGCCGTTGTGTTAATAATGAATCGTTCCGTTATATTATCAATAACAGCGACGTAACCATGAAACTTTTTTCTTCTTTTATGGCGTAGTCACATACATTTTCCATTCTTGTACAGTGATAGTTTAAACTTTTTCTTTCGCTAACCTCATTATTGTATCCATATTCATTGACACGATTTTTTTCCCCACATATCCTTTTATCTTTGTCCATATATTTTCAATTGGATTGAAATCCAGGTGGTGGGTGGTAGACGAAGGACGCTGTGACCATGTTCTCTAAGTAAAGTGTAAATTTTATATTCAATAAATCTTTGTTTGTTTTGCAGTATCAATTGATTGAGTTGTGGTTTAAGCATCTTGATATTGCGATACTTGAGCCAGTCAATCATATCTTGTTTACAACTATTTGAGTTGGGAGCGGTTTTTTTTAGCGAATTGTGGTAAGATGCATTGTCTACCACAATAACGCTATTGGGCTTCAAATTTGGAATTAATGGCGTTTGTAACCATTTTGTGTAGTTTTCTGCATTAATATTGTTATGGTAATCACCACTTTTTTGATTTGCTTTAAACATCAGCAGTGCATTTGGTATGAAACCGTCCTCTCCGCTGGCATGAACTATTATTAAACGATTTCCTTTAGAAATAGGTTTCTTCAAACCAAAAGTGCGCCATCTGAATAAGATTTCGAAGTGTGAGTCGTGTCTATATATGTTTCGTCGGTATAAACGACTGGCCGGCCCTGAATGCGATATTCGGAAATTTTAATCAAAAAAGTTATACGTAGATGACGTATCTGATGTTTTTCCATTAGAATTTCCCTATTACTTTCTGTCCTTTTCCATTTAAATCCCAAAAGAGACACTTCTTTACGCAGTGACCAAATTGAACCTATATATATATATATATGGATAGTTTATGTCTTTCTTCAACTTTTCATGTATTCGCTTCATAGTTGGCACCTCTTTATCAGTAATGTGAAAGTTGTGAATAGTACTTCGGATTACTGCTTTATAAAAATCGACAGTGATAATGATATTTTTCCTGCATCTGGTCTTTTACGGAGATTTAAATTTGCTTCCGTCTTCCAAAACACGTTTACCTTCCAATAAAACTCTTTTAACAGTGGACAGCGGAATTCCTGTCGATGTCGCTACCACCAATTGGACTGATGTAGTGACACTTGACATGTCTTTATCGTTCAAGTCTTTAAAAATAACTATTTAAATTACACAAAATTTATTTTAATTGGCTATTTAAAGGTTTTCGTATTCTTCGTTTATTTGTGATGGCAGCCATTTTACTAATATATCGAACACAAAAACAAAATATTAAGAATTAAACACGTCACGCTGTACAAGAGCTTCACCAGTACAAGAGGTGAAGTGTGGAAGGTGCGCGGCGGAGATACGTCGCGCGAGGGATGCACCGCGCCTCAGGCTGGTTATCACACCTACACTATAAATGTACATTCACACAAATGCAAAGCTCAGCCTTGCGGACTGTACCTGCTCTTGATCCACAGGTGGGCGTATTGGGAAACTGTAATTCCCATCCAAAGGAATATATACTTATAATAAATCAATAAGAACGAAAAAATCTGAACAAAGATAAAAACAAAAAAATATTACTTAAAATAAGCTACAGAACCAGAACATTACATTTAAAAAAATCGTGTGTCTGTTTGTCTGTTTGTTTGTTAGTTTGTCTGTATGTTTGTTTGCGCATCACGTAAAAACTACTGGACCAATTGCGATGCGGTTTTCACTGTTGAATAGCTTTGGGGTTGACTTAAAAACTGGTGCACTTGGTATCTCAACCCAATCAGTAGAAACTGAGCAATCGATAAAAACTTTTTGACGGCTGGAGGAATTTTGATCAAATGTTCGTATATTGGTATTTTAGGTCTCGGAATAGTAGTAGTAGTAGTAGGAGGAGGAGGGGAGAGGGGGGACGTGAGAAAAGAGGGGTGAGAATCGTAACTTCCAAACAAATGGACCGATTTAGCTGTGGTATCCTATGTTAGAAAGCTGAGGTAAAGCAATGGTTCTTAGCTATGATGGGGAAGGGGATGGGGGTGAGTATCGTAGCTCCCAAACGAATGGACCGATTTTAATGCGGTTTATGTGTGGAAATTTATGAGATCGGGATAGTTCTTAGCTAATGGGGGGGGGGGGTTGAGAAAAAGGGGATGAGAATCGTATCTTTCAAACGAATGGACTAATTTAGCTGCGGTTTTTATGTTTGTAAACTGATGTGATCGAAATGCTTCTTAGCTATAATGGGGGGTGGGGGGTCAGGGATTATATATATATATATATATTTTAATTTGTACTTGTACTCATTGAATTGAGATACCAAGCACACCAGTTCTTAAGTCAAACCCTAAGGTAAGTGAAAACCGCATCGTAATCGATCCAATACTTTTGAAGTGATGCGCGAACAAGCAAACAGACAGACACCATTTAAAAATATGTATATTCTTGTTCAGTAGATTATTTTAAGTCCCCTAGACCATTATAAATTAAATAAACTTCATTGAATGTAGATAGTTATAGATTTGTCAGTACGTCGTACCTTTGTATCACAGGCAAAACAACGAAATAACAACAGTTTTTATTACTTATTTACCTTTAAAGCAGTACCGTGACTTATTGACCGACAAACAACGCACAGCATTAGCCGGTAGACCTACATATTTGAAATTTTGAGTAAATACTCATTACTACCATGTCCCATTGAACGAAAGTGGCAAAGAAAACACACGGGCAAAGCCGAGGTCGCAGCAAAAACACTAAATCGAGTGCTCCTTCATGAAAGCACCATCCGCTAATTCTAATAGGACGTCAGTTTTTTCATATGGTTTAAATCGTGCGTGTGCAATAAAGCCTTCGATTTTACTTACTACTTTTATAGTACGGTATACTCACTTGTTGCCACGAAAATTTTCCACCATGTATAATTATGAATATGTATACTTAGACATCCATAACAATATATAAAAGTGAAACGTTGTCTGTTTGTTTGGTTGTTTGTTTGTTTCTTTGGGGAGCTTTCACGCGATAACGGCTGGATGGATTTTTATAAAATTTAGAATGTAGATAGCTTATACCCTGGAATAAATCATAGGATACTGTTTATCCCAGAAAATTGTAAGTTTCCACGCGAATACTGGAAAATGTTGATTGCTCACTGTAAGGAACGGTTGTCATCACAGAATGGTCTGTGGTTACTATGGAAACGAAATAACAAGTCTGTCAAAAACATCAAGAGTGGTGCTATACATACTTTTACATTGGTTTTTAATATACTGGAAGAAAATAGGATACTTTTTTTTCGCGATAAACAGTAGTCCACGCGTACGAAGTCGCGGGCGGGAAAACTAGTTCAAAATAAAATTTCCAGATAAATGGCATCTGGTTCAATCACATGACATGATAAACATGTGACTGCCACTTGAATAAAGGGTATCTCATTTATGTTGTTAGTAAAATTGATCAGATAAAGATAGGTAAGGAAAATATCTCCGCCGTCTTTCTTGTTCACCAATTCCAATTTAAATTTAATGTTTCTTTGTTGTTTTCTGTAGCAATAAATGTATCTTTTATTCTCCGTCTGCAATTTTTCCTTGGAAATTAAAGCTCAAACTTCTTCATACGTATAGGCTCAACCAATGTGTTTCTTATTGTTGTTGTACCACAAAATAGCAGGTTACTTCTTTTTCAATCCCCAAAATGTGGGTATCAAATGAAAGGGCTTGACAAGTAGAAAACAGAACACTTTAGAAATAACTAAATAAAAAACTAAAAACTTGAAAATAAAATAAGTTATTTTCTAATATAAACGTTTACATATGTACTAAAAGCTAAAAAATAAAATTAAATCGTGGGGCGTAGCGTAACCTGAGTTATAGAAATTCGACTCGCCTCACGATTTTATTTAATTTAGTAGATTTTTAGTACATATGAAAAAGTTTAACTCAAAAATATATTACATATTTTTTTTAACATAACAGTTTGGTATTGAGCTACGTCAAAGAAAAAATACACTACGCTACGGTATCTCTAAATTCGATATTAGAAAAGTCAAAAAACTCATACAACCAGGCGCGGGTTTTGTTTTTGTACCACTTCTATGGTTTGGTTTTCCCAATGCAAAAGTAAGTGAAATCGGTATCCCTCCAGACAATTATTTAATTTTATATTTAACTAAGTATAAATTTATTTGCACCAAAAATACTTACTAATACAGTTTTTTTATAAACTGAAACACAGAAAGATGTGTTCTTAGAAATTCGTCTAGAGGTTTTCAAACGTCGTAGGTATAACAGAAGTTAAGTTTTTTTTTAGTTTTCACTGAGCCCGATCTTCGGCTCTTCTCATCTAGTCGCTGTCAGCTATCTTTCGCAAGTCGTCTCTTCACCTGGCCGGCAGGCGTTCCACACTACGTTTGTCTAAGCGTGGTTTCCACTCTAATCTCATTTTCCCCAAAGGTTGCTGGTTCTGCAAGAGGTGTGACCAGCCCATTGCCAATTCAGCTTGCTTCTCTGGGCTATGTCGGTTACCTTGGTTCTATGGCGGATCACCTCATTCCGCATTCTGTCTTTCAGAGATACTCCAAGCACAGTACTCTCCATAGCTCACTGAGCAATTTTAAATTCGTGGACCAGGACCACCAGGCGTAGATCACTGGTAGAACGCATGCGTTGAAGACTTTCGTCTTTAGGCACTGTGGTATGGACGATGAAAAGAAGATATATTTAGCTTCGTCAAATGGGGCCTCTTCAATTGCTGAGCGAAGGCTTTCGTCCCCCGATTTCGCTCTATAGCCTTTTCTATGCGGTGTGTATTAGAGCTGATGCTCTGATAAAGTCTTTTCGCACCAGCTTGCTAATATTTCGATTGAGGGCCCGCTTCTCTGACGAAGTGAGCACTTCAGTCCGTCTCTCTTCCATAAGCCGAAGAGTCTTCACCGATAATTTGGGTTTCGTACCAGTACGCTGCATCTGACAAAACTTAAATCCATAATACGTTTGAAAACCTCTAGATGGGTTTCTAAGATCACATCTTCTTACCTTTAACGGTTATCATAGCTGCCACAGATATTTCCTGTTAAAAAACTCAGCCTGTATTGTTTGTTGCATGGGGCGTTTGTAACACCCGAACGCGAATACGTCTCTGACGGGTGTTATAACATAAGGATGTGTGTATGTCTGTCTGTGGCATCGTATCTCACAAGCAAATGGACATATTTTGATGCGTTTTTTTTTCTGTTTGAAATCTGATGTGATGGAGATGGTTCTTAGCTATAATGGAAGGGTCCCGGTCGGGGTCTTAGCTCCCAAATGAATGGACCGATTTTAATGCGGTTTTTTAGGTTTGAAAGCTGATGTCATCGAGTGATTCTTAGCTATAATTTGAACTATTCTTTAATCTGTGCTATAATAATGGGTGGTGGATCGAGGGTTATATATTTTTTTATTTGTGCTTATTAATTTTCAAACTTTGACATACAAGATTACTACCAATAGATCATACGTTGATTAACTAAAGTAAAGAAGATAGCTACTTTTTAAAATGGCATCATCCGCATTCTGATGTTTTTATTATCATTTGGTATTCTTTGTAGTAGGTATACTCACATGCTTATATTTAAACGATTGAGTGGTCTCTTTGCCGAGAAATACGAAGCTAATTTCGCTAATTGCTTTTAATGAGAACGTATTGGAGTCATTTGTGTAGTAATTTACATGCATTTGTACTAATTTTAGGGCATCCTTGAGAATCTCTTGCTTTTAATCGATTAAGCAAATAAATTTCAACGAAAAATGCTGTTAAGTTGGACAGAATGGTTACAAAGACTCATAAAGTATTGAAATGTTCAATTATTGTGTTTTGAACTGAAGATGTTACGAGGAGGTACTAATTGCAAAAGCAACACTTCTAAATTACATGTTAATGTTAACTTAACACTGCATTTTGATTCCATATGAATTATTTTATTTGCAGCCAGGATTAAGTATACTCTCAGCAATGGTGCTACCGAGTTAAGTACTGGAACACCGAGGCGCAAAATGGCCAATTTGAAGGGTTAAAATTGTTTAACCCTTCAAATTGGCCATTTTGCGGAATTCGTATTTAGGAACATAATTTTAATCTATGACCATTATAGCTTAAGCCATAGATAAATCGAAAAAACTCAATAAATACTTGACGTAATTTTATGATGTGATTTGGTATATAGTTGAAGATAATGCTTTTATCTTAGTTATAAGTTATGAATTGATTATGACGGACCGATTTTAATCTACGACCGTAATAGCAGAAAGAGGTAATATTAACAATGAGCCGTTTTCTTGTTGGTAAATAAATGTACATAGTTTATTTTATCCAAAACTGAAGGCGTTGTAATGCTATAAGAAATATATGTCAAATGTATATTGCCCACAGACATAAAACGTTACTTTTGTTTGTTTTGTGTATAGTATACCATGTGTCTGGATCTGAACACAAGACTCGGAGAGTAAAAAAGCATATACACTTTATTATCGGTGAATATAATAAAAGAAGGGGGTGCAACTCCACCCCCTATTAATGACAGCTATTTTTTTTCCAAGTTTAAATAAATATTTATGTGTCTTTTACGGAAGTAGAGGTTTCAGACACACTACTAGACTATTTTTGGAGTTAAAATTATACTATTATTGAGGTAATAATAACTTTCCACTAAAAATATTTCCTGAAAATGTGTATAATCAAATATATTTTTTCACATTTTCATCTCTACTGCAGGAACAAGACGGTAAACACCAAACTATTTTGGCTTAAATTATAGCTGATGATCCATTCTACCTAAAGAAATCCCATATAAATTTCTCCAAATTTTAGGTTAGAAGCTAATTATTGCTCTTTGAATACGATCCATGCGCGAGCGTCAGTAATAAAGAAAAAAATGAGGTGAAAAATATAGTTCTCCCACACTCGATCTTCACTCCTCTTCGAGGGATAGCGGCTCGCTTCGCTCGCCACCTCCCTCCTCGCTACGTTCAGGCCTCATATACTCGTATTATATACATAAACCTTTCATGAAAAATAATCAATCTGATGGTGAAAACCGCATTTAAATCCGTTGCTTTGTATAAAAGGTCTAAAAGAGTACAGACGGCGGGAAGCGACTTTGTTTGATTAATATTCATTGAGTTCTTCCGACACCTTGAACATTTATCGTCATATTTCAACAAATCAACACATATCAATATCAAACTATACGTATAAACCTTCCGCTTGAATCGCTCTATCTACTGATGAAAAACGCATTAAAATCCCTTGCGTGTTTTATAAGATAAAGCGTTACAGACGGCGGGAGCGACTTTGTTTTATACCTACTATGTATTGATGTTCGTGTATCCAATATACAACGTGTCACTGAATAGCCTTATAAGTACATACGTAGCAGGTTTGTTTCGATCAACCATGTAAATTCGTTTACGTGTGCAATGGTTGAATACATAGAAAGGGGTTCAAACATTTTTGTACAGAAGCTGGCTTATCCTCCGGCCGTCTTGCGCACTGTGAATAGGTATACTCGTATATGGGTAGGGGACGCTTATACAAACAAAAAATGATAAGTAATATATTACCCTAAAGTGTCACGTTCCCGAAATATTTGGAGGTAAAATTCGCCACATGAGAACAATTACAATGATTAAAAATGCAGTAATTATTCCATTGTATGAATAGTTCCCAGTAGTAGTTGATTTTACTATTTATTTGAAGACAGTACAAATATTTGCACGAAAAAGCCGCTTTAATTAGTTACTTCATTAACTAAATCGCATCACATCGCAAAAAAACGCTATTTTGTTCGTCAAAGTGTACACCTAGTTCTATATCATAACTGGTAACGTTAAATAAATGGTGAAAACTAAAACAAAACACATAATACAAATAGGTAATCATGTTACATCATACCTCACATAGGTAATTAAGTTACATCATTATCTAGTAATGCAATGAAACCAGTATTTTTCCGTTAGCTGTCAAATTCCTTAAATTATAGAAAACCTTGGTGAAATCTTACTTGAAGTTTACTCGTCGCGTCGTACAGGAAAACATTATAACGATAACCTTAGTGCAAAAAGGAAGCAGTCGAGATATATACATATATATATATAACTAAGGAAGTTATATATAGGGAATATCGTTAGTTATCTATAGATAACAATAATAATTTCCCTAATCTTACTTAAAAGCCTAGGTGACGTTGTTGGGGACGAGCTGACTAAGAAACGTGAGTTTGCGGATTCAACTCCCGCAGGCAAATATTTGTGTGAAAAACCGGTATTTCTCTGCATGAGTCTGGGCGGTGGTTATGGAACCATAAGGTTCCCATAATTACTGATTCCATATATATCAGGTAATCCCAGGTAATCGGTAATCGGGAGCAACAGCAAGCCACACCGTAAGAGAAAAGGGAGCTCAATTGATTCCATCTGACGAAGCTCAAGATAAATAATGACACAACTGTCGTCTCTAAGCCGGAAATACGGATACGGATACGGAGATACGGTTAGGGGTACGGGTTAGCTTCAGGGATTATTTAGCACCGTCCTTAGTAGTGGGAGAACTCCAGAGGCGTAGAGGAGGAGTTAGGTAATACTCTTCTTTAAAACAGGAGATAAACCCCTATTAAAGAACTACCGACCTTTTTCACTCTTGAGCCACGTCAATAAGTTGTTTTCGAGGATCATCTGAAATCGTCTCGCAAGAAGACTTGATGAATTCCAGCCTCCTGAACAGGCCGGGTTTCGCGGAGGATTTAGCACCACAGACCACATACTCACACTAAGGCAGGTTATACAGAAGTCTGAAGAGTATAACCAGCCCCTGTGTCTTGCTTTTGTAGACTATGAGAAGGCCTTTGACTCCGTTGAAACCTGAGCGGTTCTGTAGTCTTTGCAGCATTGTCAAGTGGACTGGTGATACATTGAAGTGCTCAGGTTTCTGTATGACGCCGCGACTATGTGGGTCCAAGTACAAAACCAGCAGTCTAAACATATCCATAACATATCATATCATATAACATATCTGCGTAAGGGAGTGAGACAGAGGGATGTTATATCCCCGAAAGTGTTCACTAATGCCTTGGAAGATATGTTTAAGACGCTGGATTGGAAAAGAATGGGCATTAATATCAATGGTGAGAAGATCTTACACTTACTATTTGCCGACGACATAGTTCTAACGGTGGAGTCGCTGCAAGACTTGCAAAGTATGCTGACTGTTGATGTTTCTCGACGCATCGGTCTCGGAATGAAAAGAGATAAGACCAAGATCATGATTGACGATCTTATTGACACGGAACAAATTGCAGTCAATGATGCACCTCTTGAAGTAGCCCAAAAATATGTTTACCTTGGGCAAATATTGCAATTAGGTAAGAAAAACTTTGAGAAGGAAGCCAACAGAAGAATTCAGCTGGGTTGGGCAGCATTGGGCAAGCTTCATCAAGTCTTCTCGTCGTCCATACCGCAGAGCCTGAAGACAAAGGTCTTTAATCAGTGCGTCCTACCAGTCATGACCTACGGAGCCGAAACGTTGTCACTCACGGTCAAACTAGTCCATACATTTAAGGTCACTCAGCGAGCTATGGAGAGGGCTATGTTTGGAGTTTCTCTGAAGGACAAGATTCGTAATGCAGATATCCGATAGAGAACCAAGGTAACCAACATAGCTCTTAGGATAAGCAAGCTAAAGTGGCAGTGGGCTAGTCACATTTCCCAAAGAACTGATAACCGTTAGGGTAGACGAGTACTGGAGTGAAGACCACGTTTAGGTAAACGTAGTGTTGGACGCCCTGTGACCAGGCCTGTGCCATTGACCTGCGAAAAGCGGCTGGAAGAAAATGGATAAGGAGAGCTGAAGACCGAGCTCAGTGACGTGCCTTAGGAGAGGCCTACGTCCAGCAGTGGACAGATATAGGCTGATGATGATGATGAGGTAGCAGTTAGGATCTATAATTGTAATATTTATGTGATTGTGAAGTGTTTGCTCTTCGGCTCTGCCCTTATTTCTCCCGTTATAACACGAAAACTGCATTTTCCCAAATAAAAAAGGAAATAATAATAAATAATGTTTATTCATATAAAAAACAGGGTACACAATAAATACAAAAATGTTTCGTGTATAGTAGGTATAAATACATCGAATCAAGATTGATGACAGTAAAATTGTTATGTTCTATGCATTTACTAGTTCCCAGACTAGGATTCACTGTTGTGAGAAAATAGTCTCTTCCAGGAGTTACTGATATCATGAATTGAAAAGAACTTGAGGTTTGTCAACAAAAAGGTAGTGTATATATTCTAATTTATCAATTATTGTTCAAGTAGTCTAAGTCCATCTGTACACACTGTATACTGCACACTGTACACTGTACACTGTACAGCGTTCAATTAGTGAAATAATTTTCATAATATTATCAAGGCCATTATTCTTTACTAGCTGTACCCGCGGCTTCGCACGCGTGGTCTTTTCTTTAGGTTCAAAGTACCCATAATGTGCTGTTCCTGGACCAATATATATAATATATACCAACATTTGATCAAAATTTCTTTAGCCGTGAAAAATACTTTTATCCACTGCTCTGCTTCTAACTCACCAGATTGTGATATCAATTACACCAGTTTTGAAATCAAACCCTTAGCTATCTAACAATGAAAACCGCATTGCAATCGGTCCAATAGTTTGTACGTGATGCGTGAACAAACAAACGTACGGACAAACAGAAAGAGCGAAACGATTAAAAAAAACGTGTTACTACCCTTTTTGAGCACCCAAGAGCATTTTTTTATTTATCTTCTTTTTTTACAGCCTTTTTCGTACCTATTGCTTTATTATAAGTATAGATAATATGTGACTGTGTAAATTTGCATCAAAAAATCCGACTAGTAGTTTCAGCGTGAAACGTGTTCTTTTTAATAATTTAATTTTGATTTTGAAACCCTTTAATTTTTATGAAAAGTTTCCAATGTCCTACCTCGTAGTATGAACTCAAATCATACCAAGTTTCTTTTGAATTCATTCAGTAGTCGCACAGGCAATGCGCGGTCAAGATACTGACAAACAGAGAGACAGACAAACAAAAATAAAAATAAAACAGTTTAGGCATTAGTATCGAATATAGAGAACCAACCAAAAAATATTATTTATTAATTAAATATTACCATAACTTTGGACGCATATCCCGCAGAAGCCCTTTAATTTTTTGGGATAAAACGTGTCCACAATTTTAACCCATCACATAAATTAAGACGGTGTCAAGTTGCATCAAAACCCGTTTATGAGTTTCAGCGTGGTACGTGTTCTATTAAATAAGTTTCAACTCCTATCCTGCGAGAACCCATAAATTTTTTGGGATGTAAAGTATTCTATGTCCAACCTCATAGTATGAACTCAAATCATACCAAGTTTTATTTAAATTCATCCAGTAGTTCCGGTCACGTGAAGTACGTCCAAGATACAGACAAACAGACTACAGACAAAAATGAAAAAACATACAGGCTAATAAGAATTCTTAAGGCTTCATTACAGAACATAGAGTCTCTACTCTAAAAAAACACAAAATATCTTCAATTTACAAAGTTTGGGACATTATCCCGCAAAAACTCTTTAGTTTTTCGGGATAAAAAGTATCCTCAATTTTTACCCATTATATAAACTATGACTGTGCCAAGTTGCAACAAAATCCGTCCACTAGTTTCAGCGTGATACGCCTATCTTTTAAATAACTTACAACGCCTGCGGAAACCCTGTAATTTTTCAGGATTAAAAGTAATCCTATAACCGACCTCGTAGTATGAACTCAAATCATACCAAGTTTCATTTAAATTCATTCAATAGTTTCAGCGTGATGCCTAGCCAATATACAGACAGACAGACAACCAAAAATGAAAAAAAAACTGTTTTGGCTTCAGTATCGAATATAAAGTATCCTCCAAAAGAAAATTTCAAAATATCTTCAATGTACAGAATTGGACCCGTTACAGTTTTATTATAAACTAGCTGTACCCGCTGCTTCGCACGCGTGGTCATTTCTTTAGATTAAAAGTACCATAACATTTGATCAAAATTTCTTCAGGTGTCAAAAATATTTTTATCAATTGCTCGGCTTCTAATTGCCAAATACCAATTACACCAGTTTTTAAGTCAAACCCTAAGCTATCCTACATTGAAAACCACATAGCAATCAGTCCAGTAGTTTTTACATGATGCACAAAAATACAGACAAACAGACAGAAAGACGCGAATTAAAATAAAAAAATATGTTCTGTAGCTTATTTTAGGGTACCCTAGACCATTCTTTTAATTTGACTTCTATGTACAGTCTTTTTCGTACCTATTGCTTTATTATAAGTATAGATAGATGACTGTGCCAAGTTGCATCAAAATCCGTCCAGTAGTTACAGCGTGATACGTGTTCTTTCAAATAACGTTCTACCCCTATTCTGCGGAACCACTTTAATTTTTACTATTTCCTATGTTTTTTTTTTCTATGTCCTACCTCGTAGTATCACCTCAAATCATATCAAGTTTCATTTAAATTCATTCAGTAGTTCTAGTGGCGTGATGCGCGGCCAAGATACAGACAGACAGAGAGACAAAAATGGAAAAAATAACAGTTTTGGTTTCAATATAGAATACTGCGAAATATAAAAAAAAAAACAAATGTCTTCTATGTACAGAATTTGAACCCATATAAAATAAATAAATAAATAAATATATTCGGGACATTTCCACACCAATTATCTAGCCCCAAACTAGGATACCCTGTGCTATGGGCACTAGATAACGGATAAACATACATATATAAGAATATTACATCCATGACTCGGAAACAAACATTTCTGCTCATCACACAAATGATTGCACCTTGCAGGATTCGAACCCGCGACCGTACGATTTCGTACCTAGGATCTCTAGCCACGCGACCAACCAGTCGTCAATATACCGAAGGAACCCCATTTTTTTTCGAATTAATATGTATCTTTAATTTTCACCCATCTTATAAACTATGACTGCGCCAAGTTGCATCAAAATCCATCCAGTAGTTTCAGCGTGGTACGTTTTCTTTTAAATAACTTACAACCCATATCCTGCGTGAACCCTTTAATATTTCGGGATTAAAAGTATCTCATGTCCTACCTCAAAGTATGAACTCAAATCGTACCAAGTTTCATTTGAATTCATTGTGTAGTTTCGGCATGATGCGCTGCCAAGATACAGACAGACAGAAGGACACACATACAGAGAGTCAAAAATGAAAAAAAATATAGTTTTGGCTTCAGTATTGAACATAAAACAGACTCCAAAAAAAACATAATTTCTTCAATTGTCAGAATTTGGATCCCTATCCAGCAGGAACCCTTTATATTTTCGGGATAATAGTATGTTTAATTTTCACCCATCATATAAACTATGACTGTGCCAACTTGCATCAAAATCCGTCCATTAGTTTCAGCGTGATACGTGTTCTTTTAAATACCTTTCCACCCCTATCCTGCGGGAACCCTTAAACTTTTCGAGATGAAAAGTCCTTCCTACCTCAAATTATGAACTCAAATCATACCAAGTTTCATTTGAATTCATTGAGTAGTTTTGGCGTGATGCTATGCCAAGATACAGACAGACGGACAGACAGACCGACAGAAAAAAAGAAAAATAAAACAGTTTTAGCTTCAGTACCTAATATAAAACAGACTCCAAATAAAATTACTAATTTTCTTTAATTTACAGAATTTGGACCCCTATCCCACAGGAACTCTTTACATTTTCGGGGTAAAAAGTATTCTTAATTTTCAATCATCATATAAACTATAACTGTGCCAAGTTGCATCAAAATACATCCATTAGTTTCAGCGTGATACATGTTCTTTTAAATACCTTTCCACCCCTATCCTGCGGGAACCCTTAAATATTTCGGGATGAAAAGTCCTTCCTACCTCAAAGTATGAACTCAAATCATACCAAGTTTCATTTGAATTCATTGAGTAGTTTTGGCGTGATGCTATGCCAAGATACAGACAGACGGACAGACAGACCGACAGAAAAAAAGAAAACAAAAACAGTTTTAGCTTCAGTACCTAATATAAAACAGACTCCAAATAAAATTACTAAATTTCTTTAATTTACAGAATTTGGACCCCTATCCCACAGGAACTCTTTACATTTTCGGGATAAAAAGTATTCTTAATTTTCAATCATCATATAAACTATAACTGTGCCAAGTTGCATCAAAATCCGTCCAGTAGTTTCAGCGTGATACGTGTTCTTATAAAAATCTTTCTATCCCTTTTTCTGCGGGAACATCTTTAACTTTTCGGGATGAAAAGTATCCTATGTCCTACCTCGTAGTGTGAGCTCAAATTATGCCAAGTTTCATTTGAATTCATTCAGTAGTTTCGGTGTGATGCCTAGCCAAGAGACAGACAGACAGACAGACAGACAGACAGACAAAAATGAAAATAAATACCGTTTTGGCTTCAGTATCAAATAAAGAACAGCCCCCAAAAATATTACTAAATATCTTCAATGTACAGAATTGGACTTGTTACAGTTTTATTATAAGTAATAATAATAATAGATATAGATTGCCACACGAAATTCCTTGCAGAAACGTGTGACGTCATAAGGTGCTTCGGAAATGCGTTAACCAAATGCACCAATGCGCGGAATCGTAAAACGGAATTCTGTATGACACAAGAAAAGTTGTCTAAGTTGTTGTTGCCCGTTGTTTTTATTTGATTTGGTTTCACGTGGTGTTTTAATACTTTTTATAGGTGTATAGGTGTATACCTATAAAAAGTCCATTCGTTTCAGAATTTAGACAGTTCTAGGGATGTGTAAAAAAAACATTATTAAAATAACAGATATTGGCAACAATTCGGACAAAATACTCCTTAAACTAAACTAGACTTAATTTCTTCAAATGTAATTTCAACTTTGTCGACTTCGTAACAAGGTCTTTTGGCCCCTGGTATCTATTCTAAACTTACGTCAATTTAAGCTGCACCGCTTAAAATAACGTAATTAATCCAGGTTACGAACACGCTGTCTCACAGCGTTTGGACAAATGGAGACACGTTCTGAGATAGCGATTGGTCAAATCGGGACTCTCCCAGCGTGGAAACAAAGTTTATTTTACGCTGACAGGCTTTAGTGACAGTTTAGAGTGTCAAACAATAGATGCCAGGGACAAAATGACCTTGTTATGATGATTTCTTCAAACTTTTTTTTTCTTATTTTATACTGGGAATTAATCGATATTTGCATATTCCTAATAATTTTCTTAACTATAAATATGAATCACGGACGGGGAGTTTTGCATAATCGATTTTGAAGGGATCCCAATATATTTTTAACAAAAATCGATTATTTCTGGAAATTTAATCGATATTTGCATAATCGATTTTGAAGGGATCCCAATAATGATTTTAGTAGGTACTATTTAGTCACTTTAGCCTCTTCCATATCTATACTTATAATAAATTATATCTTAATAATATAGATATAGAGTATACCGTGCGCGTAACGCGCCTTGTCGCGTTCGTCAAATTTGAACGTGGCTTAGAGAATAGTATTTAACATTACACAACAATGCCACGAAAACATCTTAACGCGGTGCGTAATGTGTCTTAGTGGCAATAGAGAATAAGGACAATACTTTCAGAGAATACCCGAAACAAACAAACAACAAACTCTGCCTCTTTATAATATTAGTATTGGTGTAGATCAAAATCCGTTCAGCCATTACGGAGCTGATACAACATACAAAAAACAAACAAACAACACAGAATTTCATTTACTTATAATAACAGTTAGGTTTATACCACAGTGCCAATAATAATTTACAGCTCTACCAATTTGCAGTTATGCTTAGTTATTGTCATGTTATAATTCTACTTTGCAGTTTCTAGTATTCTTTATTTATTGTGAAGATTGGAAGTAACGAATTAATTTGTAACTACCACCTTACTAAGATTTAAAACCTACATGGTGAGAAAGGAGCGAGTTGAAAACCAGCGTTGCGAGACTACTGTCCTCGCAGCATTTATGCTGAACTTGCTCCTTTTGTGCACAGCAGATGCATTAATGTTTATTTAGTTAAGTACTTTACTTTTATATCTTGTAACATGTATTTTGTTTGTGCAAGCAACTGGATAATAAACGTATTTTCTTCTTCTTTTCGTCTTTTCAATAACAAACACCACAGCAGTGGTAAAAACTTACACCATTATAATGTTGCATTGTATCGCACAGCTCTCGCTAAACAGTGAACGCTTACATAAACTCAAACTATTCCAATTTTCCATCACACATCTTTTATCATTCATGATATGCTCTGTGCTCTTTTAATAAACACTAGCTTTCGCCCGCGACTTCGTCCGCGCGGACTACAATTTATAGGATATTATTAAAAACCAATGCACAATAATAATTATGGCACAACGTTCTTGATGCTTTTTGACAGACTTGTTATTATTTCGTTTCCATGGCAACCATTCATGTTATTCCGTTCTTTACAGCGAGTAATATAACATTTATAAATCATATAATTTCACGAAAATTGGAACAACCACGGTTCGCAAGTTCTTGTCAAATAAACACACGTCAAATAGGAAACCTCGCTTTGCTCATCATCAGCCCGTATTTGTCCACTGCTGGACGTATGCCTCCCTTTGTGAACGCCTCTGAGCCCGATCTTTGGCTCTTTTCATCCAGTCATTACCAACGATTGCTTCGCAAGTCACCTGGCCGGCGGGCGCCCTACACTACGTTTTCCTAAACGCAGTCTCCACTCTAGAACTTGTTTACACCAACGTTTGACGGTTCTTCGAGTTATGTGACCGGCCCATTGCCACTTCAGCTTGCTAATTCTTTGAGCTCTTGCCGATCTCCTCATTTCGGAATCTGTCCTTTAGAGACGCATAGCTCAGTCAAAATTATTTCTAATAAGTAAGTCCAATGACTAAAAAGATCTCCATTCTATAATAGTTTTTAGAAAATGGTTTGATCTTGAGTCAGTTTGACAACACTGTGTCGCAGTTGGTAGTCCCTCTGACTGCTGATCAAGTTCGAATCCAGGCCGCGGCAAAAAATTGTGTGTTTAGCAATTTTTGCACTCATGTCTTGGATTGGATACTTAGTGTGTGTCGATGCCACCCGCAACACAGAATCTTAATGTGTGGGGGGGGGGAAGAGTCTATAAATGTAAATGTATCCTTATTTAAATAAATAAATAAATAAAGATACATTTACATTTACAATAAATATTTCGAAAAGCGTTAAATTGTTAAAAACTCCATAGATAAAAAATACGAATTATCTTTATTGAGGTTCATGGTTAGCCTGATAATGTCGAAACATTATCCACCTGATCCGATTTGAACCAGCATATCAATGACTTGAGAGCGTTCAGGAGCTATTTGATGTCGACTTGCACTTCATGAAATCGAAGGATACGCGGTGATCTGGATTGCAATCTGGATCACAAAATGAAAGGATTACAATAAAGGTTTATCTAGATTGCAAGGGTCACATCCTGACTGATCTTGTTCTGTGATCCGTCCCATGCCATCCTAGACGACATCCTTTGGCGTACAAAACTTACGACTTACAACCTATGAATACCACAGCAACTGCAAGGTCTACAGGTCGCGATAAATTTTCTCATAATTGTTATTTACGTTTGCCGGCCTCTCCCATGAACATCCTGATTAACTATTCAAGTGATCACATGACCGCATGTTTCGCGGCTAATCTTGATTTCTTGTGAGACGAAGAAATAATTGAATTATTTTACGTTGTTTACATCCACTCATTCATTGCCAGTGTAATTGTAACCAATTAATTAATAGGGCACATGATATTGTACTACAATAATATTGGTGTTGATTTACAACTACTTCAGTATTAATAATAAAAAGTCATAGACTAGAATATAATTAATTAATAAACCTGTTCATGATGATAAATAAGGAAAAGATGAAGATGTATTAAAATAAAATGTGATTAAATTTCTACAGTGTGATCATAAAATGGCAAAGCGCTTCACATTGATCTCCATGCGTGATAATTATTATGTACTAGCTGACCCGCTCGCGACTTCGTCCGCGCGGGCTACAGCGCGAAAAAAGCATCCTGTATTCTTCTAGGATATTAAAAACCAATGCAAAAGTATGTATAGGACCAACGCTCTGGATGTTTTTGACAGAATTGTTATTTCGTTTCCGTGGCAACCGTTCCTTATAGCGAGTATTCAACATTTTCTAGATTTCCCGTGGAAACTCACAATTTTCCGGGATAAAAAGTATCCCATGTTTTATTCCAGGGTATAAGCTATCTACATTCCAAATTTCATCAAAATCAGTCCAGGTGGCTATCGTGTGAAAGCTCCACAAACAAACAAACAAACAGACAACGTTTCACATTTATTATGGTCCACGGTTGTACATAATTCAATAGATCGAATTCTTATGAAAATTGAAGTGAAATCCTACTATGCATCAATCCCTCCAATCTCCATTGCTAGCTTCTTAATAGTCTAGTCATACTGTAACTAAAATGTCTCAACGTTTTTTCCTATGAACCTGTTCTTACCTAAAAACAGATTCGTCACAGACAAGAAACATTCTAGCTCTGAATATGTATAACGAATGTGGTAAAGCATCCTAGACGCTTGACATTAAAACACCACAGTACAGACGCCGCGCTGCCGCCCCGTGCCGGTACTGACACTTTGTTGGTTATCCACTCAACTTTGTTGTGAGACGATCACGAACATCAAAAGACATATGACATTTGACCGGTGGACATTCAGAAGCGAATTTAATCATGTAGGTGAGCTATCTTTCAATAATAATATGGTGTGTTTTAATGGCCAATACTCGCTCTACATAGCGAGATGAGATGCGTCTGACGCAATGACTCGAGGCTGCAAGAAATCGATCCCTAATAAGTATTCATCTTTTATTGTTTACACGTGACATGTATAAATCCGATGGAAACTAATGAAATGTACCAGTTGCGCTGAAGCGGCTCCGGTGCCTTCAACGCGCTTTCCGACCGCGGAAGCTGGTCATCTCGTGACATGTCAGAATTAACTCTAACTCGATAATTAGTGAAACAAAGAAACTCCTTTTTTGTACAATTTAAATAACGTCATAGTGTCTATATGGAAGTGTGATCAAATACAGGGAGTAAAGTGTACAGACCACGTGCTAGTGAAAAACTAAGGTCACCGGATCGGTGAGACGTGCCCTTTGTCGGAGCGAGCACGTAGAGCCGTGGCGGGAGCCAGGCTTGTGCCGGCGCGGCAGTCCGACGCCGTCCACCTACGCATCTCTCATCTCCTTATCCCTTATCTGAAGATATCCACTCAACCTCGTGACTCGAGGGCCGTCTCCTCACTCACCTGACAGAACGGTGCGATATCGCGGGTATCGACACTTCGGATCTACAGTTTATTGCTTCCCAGTATCTGGGATTTCAATAACGATATTCGCTATTATAAAGCGAAGTAGTTCGCGGATCGACGACAGTTCGTTATCGTTGTGCGTTTGATGGTGCAGTTATAGCAGCGACCTCCACATTTCGGGGACGGTACGTACCCCATTATTTGTATCAACTCGGATAATAACTGATTGAAGTAATATTGAAATGGTCATTGATAAAATTTCCGAATGTTATATCCACATGATTTGTAAAAATATAGTAAATCTCGCCATTTAAAATTCTAAAGTGAACGTGAATGTGTAATCAAACAATATATTCTTTGCTAGTGATTAAGCAGTTAGGTATTTAATTACGTAACAGCAAATGTAATTAACTATTGTCATATTTATACTTCTGCGTACATACATTATATAAATAGAGCCAAAATTTTAAATAATTTATGACTATAAAAATTAGTGGTAACAGAATTCAATACTAATATTGTTTTAGATAAATGTGCAAGATGGGTATAGCTTGAACCGATCACATCATTTGCAATATGTTCGTTGATGACTTAAAGGTCCCCCACCTTTCCATCCATCAAATTTATATTAAACTTCAACCATAAATGATTATTATTTTTGAAATAGGACTTCATTTGCCACTGTTATGTGTATTAACATGAAAACAATCTTGCTCCTTTATTATGTAAATATACTGACAATGCGCTTATTATATTTAGTAACAGTAGCAACAGAGAAACAAATGTTTATGTATTTCTAAAGTAACATAAATAGAAAAACTACAAGAGTCTTTGAAACATCTAGACATTATCATTTTTTAATTAGGAAATTAATATTGAAGTTGTGGTATTATTACTGTTGGCAGGTAAACAAGCCATACTCGTGAAACGAGCTCTGCTTGAATGGTTCATCCTAGTTTCTTTTTATAATAGTACGTGTTATTCCAGGACCAAAAGTACTATTTAAGTACAATATATTTCAATATTTAAGAAATACCAAGTACATCAAGTTTTTAAATCAAATGCTAAGCTATCCAACAGTGAAAATCACATTGCAATCGGTCTAGTAGTTTTAAGTGATGCGCGAACAAAAATACAGACAAACAGACTAACAGACAAACAGAAAGACACGAGTTTTAAATATGTTCTAATTATGTTCAGTAGCTTATTTTAAGTACCTACCCTAGACCATTTTATTTTTAAATATCTTCTTTGTACAGACTTTTTCGTCCTTATTGTTTTATTATAAGTTTAGATAGATAGACGATTAGATATAGATACATAAATGGATAGATAATTTTGTCAGTTTTGATGATTGTGGGACATCTCATTAGCACAAGTTTGGCAATATGTAATTAATTATTGTATAATCAGTAAAAAAAACAAGGGTCAAAAACTGACAAATCCGTAGAAGTTTTTTTGGTCTTGTCTTCTCTACTGGGCGTATTTCTAAAGCACTGGTAGAATCAGAAAGCTGTTTCGTTTTCATTTGTGTGATTCGACTCTGAATCTGCACGTGCATAGGTACTTTATTCTACAACCTCAAAGTATAGTTAGTATACCTAATTTATTGATTTGGTATATATTCAATCAGTGCGTCCTAACAGTTATGACCTACGGAGCAGAAAAGTGGACTCTCAAGGTCAGACTAGTCCACTTTAAGGTCGCTCAGCGAGCTATGGAGAGAGCTGTGCTTGGAGTTTCTCTATAGGACAAGATTCGTAATGAAGTGATTCGACAGAGAACCCTGGTAACCAACATAGGATAAGCAAGCTAAAGTGGCAGAGGGGTCACATTTCCCGAAGAACCGATAACCGTCGGAGTATACGAGTTCTCGAGTGGTGACACCTAGTGTAGAACGCCCTGTAGCCAGATGGAGTGACGACCTCCGAAAAGCGGCTGACAGAAACTGGATGCAAAGAGTTTAACTACCTACGTCCAGCTGTGGACAAGTTTAGGCTGGTGATGATGATGTATAATTGTTTTCTCCTTTTTTAAATACATTTCCTTGACTTTGTATCTACTATTCGTTATTCAGTGATTTTACGAGCTAGTCAAGCAACAGGTGATCTGCCACAGTCTACACTTATAACATATTTGTACCTACACAGTACCTATTTCAATCTTTATAGAATGTTCAACCCCCGCGCAAAAATAACGGCTTTATTTCACTTAGGTACATCAAGTTTGAAACCGTTTTCTGTTCTAGCATTCCCGCCCGCGACTTCGTCCGCACAAACTACTGTCGCGTAAAAAAGCACATAGGATGCTTTTTTCTTCTAGGAAATTAAAAACCTATGCAAAAGTAGAAATAGCAACAACGCTCTTGATGTTAATTGACAGACTTGTTATTTCGTTGCCATGGAAACCGTTCCTTACACCGAGTAATTAACATTTCCCAGTTTTCCCGTGGAAACTTACATTTTTCCGTGTTAAAAAGTATCCTATGTTTTATTCTAGGGTATAAGCTATAAATATTGCTATTTGCTGTATTTTTTTTGAAAACTGGTGTTCAATAAAGTATTATCTATCTATCTATCTATCTCCATTTAAAATCTCATCAAAATCCGTCTAGCCGTCGTCGCCAAATAAAGAAACAGACAACGTTTCACTTTTATATATTGGTTTAGATGTGGCATCGTAGCTCCCAAATATGTGTAAAAAAAAAAGCATGGTAATCGCCATGCTTTTTTTTTTATTTGAAAAGTGGAGTTAGTGAGAAAGTAGTTAGATTTGTTTGAGAAAAATCGGTGCAGCCGTTCATATGATATGCTTTGATCACTCTCTGTGTAGGGATCTCGGGCTTTGCACCTCTCTGAGTCTGAGTTTGTGCTCAAATATTCTGTTTGGATTCTCTTCTAACCTTATTATTACTTATTACGAGGATTTGATAATGAGTTGCAAATGATGACCTGAATCGAGGGAATCTGTGGCTTTGTAGTTTTAAGAAACGTTCGTTTTTTTTTTTACTCGACTACGGAGAAGAAAGGCAAGAAGGCCAAAAACTAAACCAGTTTATACCCTAACCCGATCTTCATATCTTCTGCATTTACTATACTGTGGCATGGACAAAAGTGCCGGGGCCTCGCGACTCGCGCCGTGTTTCTCGCTCGCTGCGTCTTTACGCTCGAAACATTTGCGGAGGCTGAAGAAATGTTTTCATACCTACATACTGCCCTAGAAGAGCGCCTCAACAGTCTATGTATGTATGTATGTATGTATGTATGTATGTATGTTTTATGTTTATGTATGTACTTTTTTTTTTTTTTTCCTTTATTTGATGCACGCCTACATCCCTTCTCATATAGTACATGAGATGTGGATGACTGGTAGAAAATGCTTTAGCATTAATTCCTCCTTTGGTACTATCTTAGTACAATAAAGGATTGAGTAAATAAATAAATATATGTATGTATATGTATGTATATGGATTTTCCACCATAGCGTCGCTCCTATTGGTCCAATTTTGACAAACGAGGTATCAATCGATTCGTCTTCAGTTATAGTGTCATAGGCTATATTTTACAATTCAATTCAATTTCGAGCCAATTCCCCCCTGTGCTGGCCCCTGAGTAACCTCAATGCACTCCTGGTTGTCAACCAGACATTGAATTTGATATTGACTTATTTTATGACAAGTGGAAAATTCTTCTGTCCATTTGTTTGTCTTTTTGTGAACATGTTTAATTTTGGAATTTTATTATTATTGATTTAATCCATGACTGATCATTGTCATTGATTTAATCCATGACTGATCATTGTCTTATTGTTTATATATATTAATTTTGACCTGACATCTGCTGACATTTAATTTATAGTTTATATAAAATAATAATAATAATAATAATTTATAGTTTTTATGTTTTTATATTTATATTTATAGTTATTTGATTTTTAAGTTTTTTGTTTTGACTTTTGATTATTTTATTTGTAATACTTTATGTTATAATTTTCTTAATTGATTTGAAATATGTTTATGAATTTTTTGGTAAATTATTGTGTAATAATGTTTAATTGGTCTCACCGTTCTTATTACAATAAATTAATTTGAATTTGAATTTACCCAACTGTAGTCGGGTTTTAGTTTTTGAATTTATGTCTTGTTAACATTACAAGGATAACTGTTTAAATAGATAAATAGATATATTCAGGACAATTCACACCAATTACCTAGCCACAAATTAGGATACCCTGTACTATGGGTACTAGACATAGACAACGGATGATAAATACGAATCTAAACTTCGTCGGGGGTTTTTAAATCTTGTTCAAAATTAATTAATGAAATAACCCACAGCTGCGCAGGGCGTATCTAGCTATAGTTTATTTATGAGCCGCTTCTCTCCTTGTACCGTCTGTCTGTCTGTCTGTCTGTATGTCACACCCATTTTATATAGCAGTCGCTTCTCTTCTTGTTTTTTTTTTATGGTTCTGTAGTCATACAAGGAACCCTTGTATTGTTTTGTCATGTCCGTCCATCCATCCGGGTGTCCGTCTATCCGTCTGTCCGTATGACACACCTATTTTATTCAGACACTAATCTACTTTACAAGGTTGAAATTTAGCACATGTTTAGATATAACAGCTACTTACAAAGTTTTCTTAGTCTGAACGGAACATGGAAAAAGAAGACAAAAAAAACTAAGTGTACCAGCGCATAAAATAAAATTATCACGGCAATCTATGATTAACTACATAGCTTACGAGATAGCTGACCAAGGTCTGACAAACTTTGTTGGCATAATACGTTGAAACTACTGGACAGATAGCAATGCGGTTTAAAATTGAATAGCTTAGAACCCTGGCTACGGAACCCTAAGTCTATGCGTGTCTAATACCACCCAAGTTGGAAAGGATTACGAACCAAATGTTGTATAAAACCTAGTATCGCCAGTTGCATATTCGAACGATATAATATTGTATTTGGTGACGCTTAAATTGCACAAATATATAATTTCTGTCCGACACGTTTATTACTACTAATCAATCTCTATACGCACGTGGCTTGTTTTTTATTTATTACTAGCTTTCCCACCGTGACTTCGCCCGCGCGGACTACTGCAAGTCGCGATAAAAAGCATCCTATGTTCTTCTAGGATATTAAAAGCAATGCAAAAATAGTTATAGCACCAATGCTCTTGAAGTTTTTTGACAGACTTGTTATTTCATTTCCATGGCAACCGTTGCTTACAGCAAGTAATCGACATTTTCCAGTTTTCCCGTGGAAACTTACAATTTTCCGGAATAAAATTATACTATGTTTTATTATAGGGTATAAGCTATCTCCATTCCAAAGTTCATCAAAATTCGTCTAGCCGTTATTGCGTGAAAGCTCCCCAAACAAACAAACAGAGAACGCTTCACTTTTATATATTGGTATGGATTATTTTTATTAGGGTTACGATTATGAATTTTGATAAGGATCATATTATTCAATGTCGATTGTGCGTCTTAGAATTAGTAGAGCTCTTTATAATGTTGCATCCGTAACCGATCATAAATAACTTGAGTGCTTATTAATCATTTATTGAGTTGTTTTACAACATTGCTGATTTATCGTCATCGTTATTGTGATTTTATTTCTAAATTTATCTAATCTGTTGATTTATTTTAAATTTTAGCCAATTTAGATTCTTAATAATTTAATTGGCTACATACTTCATAATTTAATTGGTTACTAATGCGCAATATTTGACAAACTACGTCACGTGAGTACCTACTTAGGTACAATCACATAAATATTTTATAAGTGCTTAGTGCATGACGATCTAATCAACGCGTTCGAAATTTACCGTCGGACTAACATATGCACATACACGCCGGTTTTATGAGGAGATAATCTTACAATAAAATTATATATTATTATTTCACTGTGAATGTATATTGTATAATATCCTGAACAATTTACCTACACATTTATGTCTTCCGAAAGCTAGTTCAATTCTCTACTAAGTAAGCAATTAATTTCTGATCAAATCATATACCTATAGAAGAACTCTACTATAAAATGAGCCTTTAACCTATGCTTGGTATCAAAAGTGGCTAAAGTGGCATCACCTCTAAGTGAAATTCAAATACCTCTAAAGTGTCACTTAAACCAACTAAAATGTCACTTGTCAGTATCATTACCCTCTAAAAAGCGTGTGAGTTCGAAACCCCTCTAAAATGATTTTACTCTAGCTGCACCCCGCTATTTTATCCGTGTGAACAATGATGTTGGACGATAATGAGGATGAAATGTATCGTATGTTTTATTTCAGAACGAAAACCATCTATATAAAATTTAATTATAAATGAAAATGAAATAACAATCTAATTTAATGTAAAATTTTATTAAATTATAATTTTCAGCTTTTCAGCGCTGATCGGTAACAAATATAGATACCAGAACACACATTTTTGTATTTAAAAAAAAAATTAGAAAAAAATTAGAAAAATAATACAATTAAATATATAAATATAATAATAATCCAGAGATATGGATTATTAGTTTTCAATTTTTGAAATTAGATTAGCCAATAACTGTGTATTTAAGATAGTAGTCTTTGTTTTTTCTATCCTCTATAGATTATTTTAATACTTAGATATATTAATGACATTGTTAAATAAACGCCTCATTTATTAGCAACTTAACATTATAATATATATCATATTATAGCACCTTGAATTTGTTGACGGTCACTTATTTGTATCACTAAACGGAGCAAGAATATTAAATACACAGGAAAATACAATAGTTGATAACCATCACTAACAGACAAACAAAGCAACTTGACGTTTGGTACAAACCTTTAAAAATATATAAATTATTAAGTTCATTGCGCATTAACAAAACAACATTAAAATTTAAAAACATGGTGTTTTTCAGCAATTTTCCTTACATTTTCACAACTTGCAATTTGAAAATCCTCAGGTGTTCAAGTTGTTTGTGACGTGCGGCTGATTTCCACAATTATTGAAATATAATATTTGTATATGTATTTTAAATATGTATCCCAATGTCACATTGATTCAAGAAAATAATAATATACCGCACTGCAACACACAATGCAATGTCACAGAAACAGTTCGCCTCAAAACGACTTTTAAATCATGTTTCGTAAAATACAATATGTGCGACTGTGATACAATGCAGGACTTATAATTACGGTCTCAGTGCTTTGACATCTGTACGCTTTAATAACGAGGCGTTTGCTTCTGTGGTAGAAATACTTGAAAATGCTGTACAGAGTTCAAAATATTAAATTTCCTGCTACGGCGAATACCAGAACGAAGAATAAAGGTCTATAAAATATTTTTCCAAAATAAATTAAATCGTCTTCATAATAAAAATGTTATTTTGTAAACAACCACTAAAAAGTATAAAATAATTACAATTGTGCCAGAACAGTATCACTTTTCGAAATTACCAACGTAAAAATATAAGATAAGAAAGAGTTTTTTGAAGGCGGTACCAAACCCAGGCATCATGTAAATCTCATCATTTAAAGCATCCTTAGAAAGGGTTCCATCATTTTGGTGTTGAGTTCCTGTGACTACCTTCCGGCTCCATCATCAGACCCTGAATACCACATAACTCCAGAGAATTCACCAAGACAAACCAAATGAGGCCAAACACGAAGGGGGTTCTATCATTTTGTTGCTGATTTCCTGTGACTTCCTTCCGGCTCCATCTTCAGACCCTGGATACCACATAAAACCAGAGAATTCACCAAGACAAACCAAATGAGCCCAAACTCGAAGGGGATCCATCATTTTGCTATTGAGTTCCTGTGACTACCTTCCGGCTCCATCATCAGACCCTTGATACCACATAAAACCAGACATGATCTCATCAAGACAAACTAAATGAGCCCAAACTCGAAGGGATTCCATCATCCAATTGTGTAGTTCCTTTGACCTACTACTACTACCTACTACTACTACAGTAGTTTTTAATTGTCATCAGAACTACACCCATGTGCAAAACTTCAGCATCTTTGGACGTCCTTAAATTGTTCAAAATTGACTTGCAATCCATTCCTAAACATTATAACACAGTGAATTAAATTAAAGCTTGTTTAAAGCTACTAAACCAATTTTGATGAAATTATGCAGTAACACCAGAGGTCTTCTTACTCAAGTAAAAACAATAATCTAATTCGGTTCAGAAATCCTAAGATATAAGAGAACATAAACTATAAAACAAATTGATTTTCTAATAAAACTACAGAACCAATTTTGATGAAGTTTATACGGGACTACACGGAAAGTTTACCCTTTTGAATAAAAAAACAACCATCTAAATCTGTTAAGAAATCTTAGAGATAAACATAAAATAAAGGCAATATAAACACAAAATAAAGGCAATATAAACACAAAATCGAATGGATTTACTCAACAAAACTATTTATTCTCGAAAAACTGCTGAACCAATATTGATACAATTTATATGGGACCACCTGGAGAGTATACCCTTTCAAACAAAAAAATATTTCAAAATCGGTCCGCAATTGACGGAGATATCGACCGACATACATAAAAAAAAAACATACATAGAGCCGAACATATAACCGTCTCCTTTTCTGAAGTCGATTAATAAAAGGAACTACATAACCCAGAATACGCAAGGTACGACTGCATTTGGCTGGGTTTTGTTTGTTTGTCGTATGAGGTAGTGCTGGCCTCTGGTGTCAGAGTTTGTTTGTCAACTTTTTGTTCATATATGCAGCGTTCGAAACTATAAGGTTACAATGAATTACCCCAGTTATCAAACATAATATTATGGCATTGTTAAATAATAATATTATAATGAATTGTACTCCAATTGACATGGATAAAGACAAGGCAATGAATCCGTCTAGGGAGAGCTCGGACGTGCCATTGACAAGAGACGCGGTAGTAGTGTCATTGTACAACCGAAGACTGGACGCCTCTTTTTATCAAGCCAAGTGACTTATTAATTCGAGTCAACTCGTAAAGTGAGCTTACGCAATAAATTATTTGTGAGTTTCGAAAGCAGCTGCTTCGCATCAAGCACAATGGTCAGTAAGCAATCTATGTTCTAATGACTTCTCGATAAAATGTCGTACTAGTTTAACTAAAGCCATACTTAATTTTAAAAAGCGTTATTTATGTATGTATTAGAGATACATAAAGCAAAATGTTGTGGCCTCCGTCCACTTGGCTCCCCTAACATGGATCCCCTGGGGGATTCATTTGGATTTTTGTCCACATGGATCCCATGGAGGATTCATTTGGTTTCCACGTAGGCCAAACTACACGGGACTCCGCCGACAATGTGGGACATTGCAGCAGTTATGACAACCGCGCTGATAGGGGCGTGCGGTTTTCCACTATCTTTAGTTCAATTTCAAAATAGTTACTTTTTCGTCGCAAATTTTCGTGTGTCGTATTTAAGGAATTATGACTTCGGCATTTTGTGTTCTTTTGGTAACCAGCATCGTGTAGTCTGAAGGAGAGGCTTGACGCTGCAAGCGGCGGTCAATTTCTTCCCACCTAAAAGCCGCGGCGGAAAATTGCGCAGTGTCGTAGGTATGCGCAGCCGCTTCACTTACGCTGTTGCAGCGTAACTGTATACTAAATGATATCTAGATGAACCTGATATATCTAATTGGTATACGTGACGTCCAACTACTCAAACTGGCCTATCGTAGTGAATTATGGCCCACACTAAGAGAAGGCCCTAATCCCAGCAATAGAAACGTACGTAATAAGGTGATAATATTGATGCCGTCATTCATACGTCATTTCGTTTTTGTGTATATGTATTATATATTTTGTACAATATTATTTACTATTACACTTTTTTTTTGACGTTTATTATTTACTATCTGTGCCAGCGTAGTTATGTCTCTGTGTTAAAAATAACCTATGTGTTATTCCATGACCAAAAATATTACCTATAAGGTACGAAATATCAGTTTTCTTTCAGCCGTCAGATAGTTTCTATCTTTTCGGATTAAGATAACAAGTATACCAGTTTTTAGTCAAACCTTAAGTAAAAAAAAACCGAAACCGCACACCATCGGAATCAGTCCAGGAGTTTTTACGTGATGCGCGAACAGACAAACAGCCAGACAAGCTTTTTTTTTAAATATAATCTTCAAAAATTATTTTTATGTTTTTATAGTTTTTTTTTTTTTTAATCTAGGCTGATAAACTACTCTTTTTTTATTCTAAGTAAATGTACAAGATTAAGTTTAAAAAGTTTTCGTGAACCTGATACATAATTATAATATGACTACCCGCTATGAGTCACTTGTTTATTGTCAAAAACATCGACCTAGGTTTCCAGCGTATCTGACGCTCTTCCTCAGGAGATCTCGACGCGCACTGCGGGCTGCGGCCTGTCACGTGAGTCATAGACGTATAAATTAAAGTACAGGATGTTTGCCAAAAAAATCTCTTGATTTCTTAGCCCTAAGCGAAATAGTTAAGAAGTAATGACAGTTTGAATGTGATCCGTTATAAGCGCGTCTATCCAGATCCCTATAGTAGAGAACTAGACTTCCAATTTCGAGCGATTCCAAGGACGGGTCTTTGACAATGCTGTTCTTATTAAGAGCAGGTAAAAACTAGACTAGTGGCTCTTTGAGCTGTAGACCTCACGAACTTTTTTTGCAAACAATCTAGCGGTGCACAGTTACCATCCAGTAAACTTATTGTAAAACTAACATTAATAACCAAGGTGCTCCTCCATCAATCCCTACCTAGTGGGTAAAGGGCTGATTCTACTGGTTGAAACCTAAAAGTGAGCAATTTACTGCATTTTGAGGAGCTATTCTGCTCATCACGCCAAGATCCTCGTCAGATCTTCACCAAATTTTTATGAGACCAATTTAAAGTTACGACCTTTCAAATAAAAAAGAACCATAAAATCGGATCTAATAAGGCGAAGCTATTCAATACTCCACTTTCCACTTATCCTATGTTTTATTCCAGAGTCCTATCTCCATTCTAAATTTCATCAAAATCCGTCCCGCCGTTATCGCGTGAAAGCTCCCCAAACAAACAAACAAACAAACAAACAAACAAACAGACAACATTTCACTTTTATATATTGGTATGGATATTTCAAAAAATGTTCGTGCGTACCATTGACACACCCCGGACCGCGTTTATACTACCACAAACTGTAGA
Source organism: Alsophila aescularia (assembly GCA_946251855.1). NCBI lineage: Eukaryota > Metazoa > Arthropoda > Insecta > Lepidoptera > Geometridae > Alsophila > Alsophila aescularia. Next base: position 50,489,229 of record OX276375.1, read on the forward strand.
CACAGTCGTTTTGTATACTTTTTTTTCTGTCCAGATATTCAACGAGTCACGGGCATCTGGGATATACGCCCACGCCGGAGAAATTTTCTTCCATTGTTTGCGTTTCTCGCATCAAAATATAATTGAAAAATGCTCGCGACATTGTGGTTGTATGAAGATAAACTTTTATACCCACCTTCTCTTGAAGGTGATATGACGGTGATATGCAGGATTATTAGTAATTTGACGTATTCCCGTTAGGAGGTGATAGGGGTGACTATTTGCGATAATTTTAACCCCCATATGCATTATGCAAGGGTGAACCATTTTTGACTTCTCATGTTTTTTTAGATTTTTTGAAAATAAGTCAAAAATCCAACATAAAAAATATATGTAAGTCTCATTTTTTCTTCTGATTTATAAAAACGATTAAATACTGGTTATTTATCAATAATAAAACAACAATTATCAGTCCAAATTTAAAAAAGCGAGAAGAAAAAAAAACGATCGTGGAAGAAGTGAAACTTCGTAATGTGGAAATGAAAATAGGAAGGCATCCATGGTAGCGTTAAACGTTTAACGCAACCTTGTTGGAAGTCGCACAAGAAGTTTCACTTCAAAAACGATATTATTTCAATATTCTTTTGAGTTTTTTCCCACTACAATGCCTTAAAAAAAAACGTTATGAGACTTGGCTTGCAGATTATTTTAGAAACAATGCATAACAACTAGGAACTTATTTCAAAGAAACTGAAAAAAAAGATCACAAAGGAAGCAGCCGGAAATACGTATTCGAACCAAACTTAAAATCGCTGTTTGAATATCTTGCAAATAGGTTTAATGCGTACCAATGCAGGAAGCAAACTGGCAGGTTAAGAAAAAAAACAAAGTTTTCAAAGAGTTCTTATTTCAAAAACTTTTCACGCGTGCATTGGTTTTGTTATACAAATTGGCGCCGTGTTTTTTTACGTAAATACACTCACGATTGTTGTTTAATTTTTAATTTGAATTGAAATATGGAAGATCAAAAGGAACAGCGTATGTTTCAAAATTACACAAATGAAGAATACGCCGATATTGTATCTTGTTACGGCTTTTGCAACGGTAACACGTCGGTTACCCCCATGTATCAGTTTTTAATAGAGTGTATAGGCGAATCCGAGAAACTGGTAGTGTTCAGAGCAAGTCCAGTCGGGTAAAAACTGCATATTGGGGGTGAATTGGCTATAAAATTTACCGAATATCATACCACTAGACTCCGATACCCGTAACCGGACACATTGTTTATAAAATATCGGTGTTTGTTAGGTACTCATGATAGGTTTTTCAGCATATCTCGGTAACCTAAATTTAAAAAGTTATCTGTCCATGTGCACCTACGTACCTATGTGTGTACGTAGTAGGTAGGTAGGTATGTTGCAATGAAAACTAACAAATTTAACCGTAAATCTGATTACTAAAGGCGTTATACCTGAATATGTCGACAAAGTTTACAGTAACCATGTAAACTGAAAAACCTTTATATTCACCACTTAACTCCTCGTTATCTTGTTGTCTGAAATATTATTGAATCGCATTGTGTAAATTTACCTTGATTGATGTTTAAGTTATTGTTGTCACTTAGCCCTGGTCGTGACTATACCTTTTTAGCAGTCGATCATGGGCGTTACAATGTCCATAATACTTTTATACTATCCAGTGCTAACCATGAAAATTGTAATACAAACATTATATCTGATGATTGCCTCTACCACAACGTCTGAAAGATATTAGCGCCACACTGAAATGATTATTTTTTTATTGACAATTTCACACGTAGTCGGAACATGTATGCAAATAAATTGAAACGTCTCATCACGAATGCGGTTACTCGCTCACATGACTCGTTTGGACAAAAGAGTTTATATATATAGGTGTCATAACTTCATTTGCATATTGTTTGTAGCTTTTCAATAAAAACAGAGTGAATTCAAATTTCAGTTAGTATTCTATATATAATGGCTGAATACTTTGAAAATCGGGTTTACGGTACAATACAAATTTTGTTTGTCGGTCTATAGATAACTAATGTTAGTAATTAGTAGGAAGCAGTAACATAAATAACATACACAAAATAATAAAAATAATTTAGCGCTGTTTGTACTAGGGTAAACATATCCATATGTGCCGAAGTAATTATGAAAATAATATCAATATCCCTTTAGTAGTTTTATAATTTGTTTATAAGTTATTAACTCCTATTGCCTCGCCCGGCTCCGGGTAGTGCTCATACTGCGGCATTTTTTTTACTTTTAGCATTTTTGTGCCTCGTAACTTCTTAAAAACGCCAGTAATTCCAGTGCCAGTAGCTTGTAATTCAAAATCGTTGACAGCAGCGATCGTGGTGTTTTTAAACGGTTTTATTTAGTACATATAAATCCGTTTATCTTAAAACATTTGTTTACTTATTTTATTTTGACCATTGACAACACCTACATTATTACTCACGTACTTGACAAACTCAGAGAGAGGTTATATTTGCCGAAGGACCGATAACCGTTGGGGTAGACGTGTTCTTGAGTGGAGACAACGACTCGGCAAACGTAATGTAGGACGCTCTCCAGCTAGGTGGAGCGACGACATACGCAAGATGGCTGGCGGGCGATTGGAAAAGAAGAGCCGAAGATTAGGCTTAGTGGCGTGCTTTGGGAGAGGCCTATGTCCAGCAGTGGACTGATGAGGGCTGATAATGATGATGATGATGACTTGACAGACTTGTTATTATTTCGTTTCTATGGCAACATGTCATTCCATTCTGTATTATTGATACCATGGGTTACATTATTGCAATTTTCGTAGGGAACTCTGTTTCGAAAAATAAAATACTGCCCATGTTACTCGCTGATAATGAAGCTTTCAATACATAAAAGATTTTTTTAAAGCGGTTCAGTATTTTTTGAGTTTATCCTACACAAACAAATAAACATACAAACATATAAACATACAAACAAACAAATCCTTCCTCTTTATAATATTCATCATGTCGGCCCTTAGAGGTCCACTGCTGAACATAGGCCTCCCCCAAAGAGCGCCATGACGAGCGTTCTTGTGCCACATCCATCCATCGACTTCCTGCGATGGCTTTATAATATTAGTGTAGATAAAGTTGCGGCTTCGCAGGCACTTCCATTATTTTCTAAATTTCTGTTCTATTTCAACTGAAAAGCTAGCTGATCGTTAGAGTCAGGGATGATTCAATCAATCAATGAATCATTTCATTTAGTGTTTTATAAATAAAAATCATTGATTTAAATCAAACTTGTTTTTTTTTCATATTAGTTCATCGATTAATTATAATCATAATTCTAGGGATTAGAAATTAAAAATGTTTATTAAAATATGAAACTATATCAAGTGTTAGCTAAAAATTGAACCAAAAAACCGACTTCAAATGGTTTTACTAAAAAAACACTCAACCAAATCATTTTTATGTGGACCAACAACGAAATGGAGTAAAGAACACACCATAAAAATATATAAATATATTCGGGACAATTCCACACCAATTACCTAGCTCCAAACTAGGATACCCTGTACTATGGGTACTAGATAACGGATAAACATACATATATACGAATATTATAACATCCATGACTCGGAAACAAATATTTCTGCTCATCACACAAATAATTGCACCTTGCAGGATTCGAAACCGCGACCGTTTGATTATGTACCTCGGATCACTAGCCACGAGACCAACCGGTCAAACTGACAGGTCAAAAACAGACGAACTGAGAACCTCCTCCTTTTTAGTAGTCGGTTAAAAATAACGGTGGAATGGGAGAATCCCCGTGCTTCGTTGTCGTGTTACTAGAGTAAAATATGTAATTTATTAGAAAGTTGTCAGATAATAAGTCGAAACTACTGTTTACGTTAAAAAACACGAAAAATATAATTTAAATAAAAAAGATTTTTATTTTATTTATCCGTACCAATATATAAAAGTGAAACGTTGTCTGTTTGTTTGTTTGGGGAGCTTTCACGCGATAATGGATCGACGGATTTTGATTGGAGATAGCTTATACCCTAGATTAAAACATAGAATACTTTTTATCAAGGAAAATTTTAAGTTTCCGCAGGAAAACTGGAAAATGTTGATTACTCGCTGTAAGGAACGGTTGCCATGGGAACGAAATAACTAGTCTTTCAAAAAACTTCAAGAGCATTGGTGTTATACCCACTTTTGTATTGGTTTTTAATATCCTAGAAGAACATAGGATGCTTTTTTTCGCGATAAACTGTAGTCCGCACGGACGAAGTCGCGGGCGGGAAAACTAGTTTTCTATAATCCAGAAATATATGTGAAGAATAAAAAACATGTTTTTCTCAACCCTGTAGAGAATACACTAACGACTAGCTAGCTGAATGGAGTTTTATCTCAACCCTGTAGAGAATACACTAACGACTAGCTAGCTGAATGGAGTTTCTAAGAAACGGGTCCTATACGATAAGAAAATATTCTACGGGTGATAGGTACTTTAATCATTGAATATAGTAATTAGCCCCAATTGACCACATACAATAATCTATAAGTACTATAATAAAACTGTAACTGGGCCAAATCCGAACATTAAATATTATTTTTAAATTATAATTGAGATTAACTCTTTGAACACGCATCACGCTGAAACTATGTGGCGAACTCATAGTTGATGTTATGGATTAATATTTAGAATATGTTTATTCCGAAAAACTAAAGTGTTTCCACAGGATAGGTGTTGAAAATTTTGTAAAATACTCGCATCACTCTGAAACTACTTGACGGATTTTGATGCAATTTGGTTATTTCTAGTTTATATTATGAGTAAGTATTTGAAATACTCTATACTCCAAAAAACTGTAGGGTTCCTACGGGATAGGGATTGAAAGTTCAGTAAAAATATTTTTTCACCAAGCGATTGTGCTACGAAACGGATAAATCTTGAAAAGAAATGTTGAAAAAAATAATCCTGTGGGATGAGGTTCAGAGTTATATAACAGTATTATTGCACCAATCGATTGTGTTGGCTACACGGACCAAAACTTAAAAAGAAATCCATACCGATATATAAAATTTATTGTTGGTTTCTAGTCTGTCATTATGGAATTTTCTCAGAGTTAACTTGGATAGAACTACACAAATCAATCAATCAAAATATTCTTATTCAGAAAAGTCGAGTCGAAAATTAACTTCACGTTAACTTGGTCAGTGAATTAGTAAATCTGCTTTGCAAAGCTCGTAAACTGGTGAATTCTAGTTAATTTTTGTAACTTCTTAACTTTCGCGATTCGAACACATAGTTATATATTTAAACGGGACTTAATCGCGCTGAAAACTTAATATTTATTTACCTCGACGTTTCGATCAAGTTGCATTGATCGTGGTCACGAGTAGACTGAAGTAGCGGGTGTCAGCGTCGAGAAGGGCGAGCGTTGTCTCCAACTACCCGCATTTGGTTTTGTAAAAATTCAGAATTGTCACGACACACGACACTAACGACATCTGCAGATATCTTCTGACATACACCGCGACTAAGTCCCGTTTAAATATTTAACTATTTCTAGTTAATTTTGTTAAGTTCTTGATAATTTTGTTTTTTTTTATTACGAGCCACTACGACTTACGACACTTACGACTTTAGAAAGTTTTCATCTTTCTTAGTCATTGAAACTAGGCTTTTCTTAAACTTTATAGGTATCTATGTGTTTAAATCTTTATATATTATTATTATTATTTTCATTTATATTTGTTTAATCTTATTATAGTATGTGCATTTGTATATAATGGCATGTATGTATGTATGTATATAATTATACATTTAATTAGTTATTACATATATAAATATATATATATATATATATATATATATATATATATATATGTATTAATTGTTAACATCGCCATTCCCTCAATCCATTATATCTTTCCATCTAAAGGTTGACTGGAAGAGATCACTTTTAGCGAAAAGTCCACCCGTTGTACTTTAGTAATAAGATTGTTCCTATTTTCTGTATATTTTTGTAAACAACCAAATAAAAAACTGTCAAAGAAATCCCATAACAATTTTGAAACATCTATTCAACGAGAGTTTTTTTTTTCATCTTCACTTTTCATGTACTTAAATGGGAGCCACTCAAATAAAACTGTATTTTTAAACACCTATGTTATAGCGGTAATAAATATCTGTACGTAGCTACCATATCGGAGCTGGCAGCAGGTGTATAAATTAGATATGGATATTTTTGTGACTTCCGCATCTACTTCTACATCTACATCAAGTATGGGATGGCCATAGTTAGAATAATTGAGGAGCGTTTTCACAAAGTGAAATATTTTCGAAATTATCATTTATTCCTTATTCATCTAAGATAAAATAAGTTTACCAAGTGTTTACAGGCACCATTAAATAAAATACATGTTTTTTTTTAAACCAGGGTCTTTATTCAAATTACTTATCAAAATCACGAATTTTCACAAAAATAGAATGCAATATTTTTTTTATATCTTTTTCTTTGCAGACACCATGTTCATCTTCAGTTTTTTGTGATTTTTCAATAAGCTTTTAATAAAAGATAATTTACCACGCAGATATTTTGCTTTGTGAAAACCATTTACTTGTAGATATTTCACTTTGTAAAAATTCCTCATATTCGAGTAAAAATACAAGCAAAGATTGTGTTAAAATTGTTTTTTGTGAACTTATAGATCCCATATTAAAGAACGCAACCGTAAAAAAAAAAATACGAACTTTTGGTAGATATTTCGATTTGTAACAACGAAAAAATATATAATGTCCTCATTATATATTTTTTCCTATCGATTGACACTTTTTTCATTGATAGCGGAGAAAACCGTTCTTTTTAAACTGGCTGAATTTTAGTTATTCCAATAAGGACACATGCTCTTTCAACGACTTTGGAACCACAATCAGGTACTTTTCAACGTCATCTTATTGTAACAAACTGTCCAACATCATCCCATCGTATTGAAACAGAAATGTTAATTTATTTTGATAACTTATTGCATGTATTATTTTAAACTATTTCTCAAACAAATTTACGATAACTTGTACCTACTCGTATGTGGCCATCTGTTCAATATATATTCTATTAGTTATTATTTAGCTGTTAGTATTCCGAATATATGGATATGCGGAAAATAGTCAGGCTTATAATAAAACAGTTAGTAACAAAAAATCTGAACAATAAAGATAATTGAAAAAAAAAAGTCGAAAAAACTCTCAACAAGCACATAATTTTTGTCATAATATCTTTCAGTCCGTACGTTACGTAGAAACTTCTGTACCGATTGAAATATGGTTTTCGCTGTTGGATAAATTACGATAATCTATATACATATACCTACAGCATGGTCTGTTATGTGCATTGAAGGTATCTTAAACCACTCGCCGCTTTTGTCCATGTTCTTTAGATAAAAACGACAATTTGGGACGAATATTTTGAAGATATTGTTATTAAGAAACAATGCAGTACAGATATAGAGCACTTATCCTGTCATAAGTCTTTTATCGCGCTACTTTTTGAACTGTCATACTTAATTGACAGTGCTATACAATTTTGTACTCACGAGCGATAAAATCGGGTAAAAAAATAATCAACCTCAAGCGCGCGATCTTATTTTTTACACGACTGCCTAAAAAGGAGTGTAATGTTTACAGGGTTCATGTATGTTTGTATGTATGTAGAATGTGAGTTTCTTTATTTCACCATAACTTTTAAATACCTGAACAGATTTGGATGTACTGAGTATCGTTAGAATCATTACATCATCCCGAGTAACATAATATTTTTTTTGGTAAGAATTCAGTATGGCAATACAAAAACTTTTTGTTCCAATTTTACAATATGCGTATCTAATTTGCAGGCCTTGATGAGCACATTCCAACAATGTATAATTTATTGGCATAATTAAAAACTTGCCACTAAAAAGTATAGGGGTCGGCAGAGGATTAATATTACTGTTCACACAAAAGTAACAACAAAAATATTTTTATAATTGAAGTACGACTTCCATCATATTATTCTATCATTCGGATTTTGATAGTATATAAATATATCTTCCTAGATGTTTTTTTTAAAATACTAACACTAAAATAATGAAAGTAAATTGGATTTTGGGTTTTTCATGACTATAAATACTTATATTTAATGCAATGCAAACGAAAGAGCGACATTTTCACGTATTCCAAATGTACGCAATTTTCCAGTTACGCAAGGTGTCAGATTATTAACTCTAAAATTTGAGTTGTGTTTTTTTTTGAAAGTATAAAAATGCATTTCATTCATTATGTTTATCTGGTTTCTTCGCTGCAAATTCACTTGCCTAAATAAACTCGATTTTATTCTCCTTTTACTACAATTAATATTACTTACCTACTAGGTACTGCATATTATACTACTAGGTTTAATAATTACATTTCCTAAAAATTAGGTATGATACAAATAAAAATATGTGGTAGAGGCTCCCAAGACCAACCGGAATCACCTCAGTGTGATAGAGGCTCCCAAGACTAACCGGAATCACCTCAGTGTGGTAGAGGCTCCCAAGACCAACCGGAATCACCTCAGTGTGGTAGAGGCTCCCAAGACCAACCGGAATCAACTCAGTGTGGTAGAGGCTCCCAAGACCAACTGGAATCACCTCAGTGTGGTAGAGGTTCCCAAGACCAACCGGAATCACCTCAGTGTAGGTATGTCGCACGAGTTTTAAAATTTAGCTATCCCATTATTTTCTTCCCAAAACTCCAGATTTGATCGCAAATTTGTTAATTTTGACCAAACCAACACCAGAAACGTGTTGTTTTTTGTGTTAGTAGTCCAATAGGGACACTTTTATAAGATGCCAAAGTACATAAATGGGGCTGATTCCGGTAGGCAATGGGGTATCTGTCAGTTTAGTTTGTTCAATGTTTTCAGGACAACCTGTATAATAATCGAAGGGATCAGGAGAAAACTGCTTTTTTTCAGCAGGCAATGTAGTCTGAATATTCCCATCTCTATGTTCTGCCCAAAAAAGAGGACATTCAAAGACCCATAAGATATATTCTGTTTTTTAAATATAGGTACAGGGTAAAAATAACCCTTCTAGAAAAAAAGAACAGTGGTCCTTGGTTTATGATAGCAGTGAAACTTTTTTGGTTATATTTTGATTTATTTTCCGACCATCATCGTCATGCCCATTCCTTTTTATACCTATTCTTAAGATCAGAATTGAGATTTCATACGCTCGTTTCATTTTCCACATCATCAGCCTATATCTATCCATTGCTGGACGTAGGCCTCTCCTAATGCACACCACTAAGCTCGGTCTTCAGCTCCCTTCATCCATTCTCTTCCAGCCTGCTTATCCTTTGAGAGAAGACAGTTACCTTAATTCTCCGTCGGATATCTTCATTATGAATCTTGTCCTTCAGAGAAACTCCAAGCATACTCGTATCTCTCTCCATAGCCCGCTGAGCGACATTAAATTTGTGGACTAGCTTAACCGTGAGTGTCTACGTTTTGGCTCCGTAGGTCATGACTGGTAGGACGCACTGTTTGAAGACTTCTGTCTTTAGGCACTGTGGTATGGAAGACGTGAAGACTTGACGAAGCTGGCCGAATGCTGCCCAATCCAGCAGAATTCTTCTGTTAGCTTCCTTTTCAATGTTGTTCTTACCTAATTGTAATATTTGTCCAAGGTAAACATATTGTTGGACAACTTCAAGAGGTACACCATTGATTACAATTGGTTCCGGGTCAATAAGATCATTAAACATGATTTTGATCTTATCTATGTTCATTCTGAGACCAATGCGTCGACAAGCATCATCTAGGTTGGTCAGCATACTTTGCAAGTCTTGCAGCGACTCCGCCATTTTCCAAAGAGGTTTCTATAATGGGCACTGGACTTCCTCTGTTGTTCTGGATTAAAAAATAAAACGCGTAAACATTAACTCTCTATGAAGATACACCTGATTCAGAAGAATATATTCTGCCTGAACAAGCTTAGATGGTAATTTTACCAATAAACAGAAAAGGCAAAATTTTAAGATTTTCAGAAGTTAACAAAATATTGCAAACCAGCAGCATAAAAATATTATTCAGAACTCAATACTGTGATGTGATGGAAAACCACACGTTACTAAGAAACGTCAGGTGCGGAGCCTAGGACCGATAACCTGGTATCGTTGGATTCTAAATTGCACTATTGAACCGTTAGGCTACCATCGCTCTTAGCTTATCAAATATTAATACAAGAATTTCAGCATTTCTATTAATTTTTTAGATTTCTGTGAAACCTATCGCAAACTGCTTGAAACTTCATTATTTTTAAACGAGATTAAACCCTTACATAGTTTTGAATTCAACTTGTAATATTTTCACGTGTCCGATGCGAGTTCTCATCGCCTCTAGGTCAGGCGTTGCATCTATTTTTTAGACCCATCAAGTAAGGGCAATTACGGATTTATGTTCATTCTTGCAAGTCTTGTTATTATAACAACATTAATATACTTGCATATGCACACTACCGTTCATTAATGTTCATCTTCTCGATTTCTAATCTAAAGTTGCCTGGAAGAGATCGCTGCTTAGTGATAAGGCCGCCGATTTTTAATTTCATTGTTGATGTGCCATAATTTATGTTTCTTTAGTGCAAGAAAGAGTTATCTATCTATCTATAATTATTTATATATTCAAAAAGTTTAACTTTATTATGCTGCATGCATCAAAGTGCCATCATAACAAATTCTAGTCCGTAAAGGCCGTTGTCCTTTACCTCTAATTAAGATCTCACAACAAATAGTAAGTCAGTACGATTGGGTGGGCAATCCATTTAATTGTCATAGTGCGATAAGCGTGTCTGCCGGCGCGGGCGCATAATACGCTATAATAATTACTGGGAACTCGTGGTCCCTCGTGAAGTCATGTGATTGTGATGAGACCACTTAAGCAAATAAATACCCTGCGAGTGACCGCAGCCAACTACTGTCAATATTCGGACTGTTTGTACCGACAATTGCCGCTTGTGAACATACGGAATTATCGTACAATTACTATGTATTATCAATGAATGCACTAAGGAAAACAATAGATAGATATCAAACACCTTCATAATTGTTTTCCATATCTTACATCTTTACATGACAGTTAGAATCTGTGTTAAACTCATGGATTATGTAAATAAAATTATTGGTATTACGTATAGTGTTCCCGCAGACATACCACCATAAGGAACAATGAAAGTAGAAAGTATCTAAATACATAATAGATCATGTACATAATATATTGACATCGTTAGTATAATTAATTAATGGTCAGGGAGGAACTATTAAATAATCTGAGGTGAAAATATTACTATGGTAAAACTACTATTTCATTTTAGAAAATCATTGAAATAATGACAAATAAAAGATAGCAGGAATTCATATAATACATTCCAGAATCCGTTTTTTTAAAATCAAAAGCATCTTAAAACTTATTTAAAACTTGATTGAGTTTTTAATTTTCTAGGAAATAAACGTACGTTCACACTTTCTGCCAAATAAATTGGTAAGAAAGAGGACTTCATTAATAACGCCTACCTAACTTTAACAACAAATAACCTAACGTGTAAATTAATTATTACATACTCTTAATGCAAAGAAATTCCAAACAAGTAACATAAAAATCACTCTAACTTCTTTCAAACATGTCGAAAATGCGTCAGCGTGTTTTCCGTACGTCCTCGAGAGCATCATATTAAGCTGTTATAGTTAGAACATACATGTTAAGTTGAAGGCTTCGTTCTGGATCCGCAGTGATAACAGATTCAGTTGAGGATCAAGCCAGAGATAGGACGGACGCTTCAGACATCTGATAGTGAAAAAGTTCTCAAAAGAGAGTTTTTCCGACATTTTTCAGTCAGGCGTGTTTCATTTGTTTTTGTTTATTTACGTCAACAACATGTTGAGTTTGTTCTATTAGGTAATCTGTGGTGCGAAAGGTGTGGACTTTATTAAAGTCCTTGTTTAAAGTGTCTTAATATTTGATGGTAAATATTACTGTAATTAATCATAATTGCTAGTGTAATAAAAAATATAAACAAAAATAGATTGATCGTGATGTAAAAATCTTAGCCCAAAAATATTTTATCTTATGGTATACCGTAATATAAAGCCTGAATCTATTTATTATCTGTTCAGTCAGACATTATAAAGGTATGCCTGTCTTTCATAATTTCTATATTAAATTCGTCCATCCATACCAATATATAAAAGTGAAACGTTGTCTGTTTGTTTGTTTGTTTGGGGAGGATTCACGCGATAACGACTGGACGGATTTTTATGAAATTTGGAATGGAGATAGCTTATACCTTGGAATAAAACATAGAATACTTTTTATCCCGGAAAATTTTAAGTTTCCACGGGAAAACTGGAAAATGTTGATTACTCGCTGTAAGAAACGGTTGCCACCACAGCATGGTCTGTGTTTGCCATGGAAACGAAATAACAAGTATGTCAAAAAACATCAATAGCATTGGTGCTATACCTACTTTTGCATTGGTTTTTAATATCCTAGAAGAAAAAGGGATGCTTTTTTCGCGATAAACAGTAGTCCGCACGTACGAAGTCGCGGGCGGGAAAACTAGTATCTTCTAAGCTTGGACGAGAAATCTGACTGCACCTTTATTTATAATCTAGCTGCCGTTGCGGCTTCGCTCGACCAAAATCTTATATTTATTCCTTGACCTAAAGTATCTATATACCAAATTTCATCGACATTTGTCCTGCCGCTACGAAGCTGAGTGGATACAAACATATTACAGACTTTTTTTTAATACTATTTTCCTTATTTTCAGGTTCGGAAAACGAGCGTCCGAATGACAGCGATAAAGGAATACCCTTTCGATCTCAGCGACCTCAGGAACCAGCCCACCGAGGGTTCAGAGACGAGGCCTGCGCCTGCGCAAGCTCGGATCTCTATTCCAAAGGCGCCCTCTCGGTCGCCTTCTTCAGTTTCAGTCCAAACAGAAAAAAGAAAAGTTTCCATCATGGCCGATGAGTCAAGCAAAGATCGCGAGAACCTGCCTTCGGACAGGTATGTCCTAACAATAGGTATTTGCAAATAACTCTAAGAACAACAGTAGGCGGCTCATTGCTCTCCTTTATCTGTATAAAGGACCGCAATGTATAAATAATTAGTGGCCGATAAACCACTTCATACATACATGTATGTATGAGGTGGTTTATCGGCCACTAATTACGTGTGGAAACTGACAGCAGTTTCCACACCAAATAATTAGTCGCCCAAAGTATTAATCATATCTAGTATGTATAGTAGGTATATTAAGTATGTCAAATGAGGTAGTGCGACCTCTATAGAGTCAGCGTTGCTCAGGCCGCCGAAGGGCCTCTGGCGTTTGGATGGAATAGATAGCAACCGGAACCGACAGCCAGTGCCCTGTATTTGAAGCAAATAATAATAATAATAATAATAATATAGTAGTTCTGCGAACAGTAGACCTCGCGAGCACAAAGTTTTTTGCAACAATCTAGCGGTGCACAGTAGCGCCATCTAGTGGCTTTATTGTAAAACTAACATTAATAACCAAGGTGCTCCATGAATACCTACCCAGTAGGTAAAGGACTGATTCCACTGGCAGAAAGCTAAAAGTTAGCAATTTAATGCATTTTGAGGAGCTATTCTGCTCATCACGCCGAAGATCTCCTCATCAGATCTTCACCAAATTTTTATGAGAAAAAATAACCATCTAAATGGTATCTAAAAAGGCGGAGATATTCAGTAGTATGGCTTAAAATACTTCGCAAATTTGTTAAGAAAAAAAAAAGAAAAAGACGAACAAAAATCGTGTTATTTTTACTTGATTTGTTTTATTGACAGGCTATATATTGATATTAATATTATATGTACAATATTTCAGAAAAAATGTTACTAATCAAAACTAGCTTCTGTAGATTACACAACCCTTAACGATTGTAGCAGCGACGTTTACAAAGAAAAACTATATTTTATATTTTTTCTAAAGAAATAACAATTTACTCGAATACAATAACAAAAGATTCAGGAGATATACCGGGTTTTTTTCTTATCATGGCTGGTTTTATTTCAAACTTTCTGGATGCAAGGTTACCTAGGGCTTACAACTGCATAATGTAATGTAGGTATGTGGATTTATAGTAAAAGCACAATTGAAACCTTTCATGTTAGTTTATTGTGCGCTCCTGTTGACCCCCTGGTGGCGGTGCCAAATACAATAGTGATACATGGTTATACATCCTAGACGTGAAACATGCAGAATCATCGTGTTGGAAAGTTGTGCTGAGCTTAATTATAAATAAACTGGTAGTTTATACCAGATAATTTATTAAAGAGAACAAGGAAAAGGGTGCATCATCATGATGACCTCGTATTGAATCAAGGAAGCATTTTTTTCCTGTAGTAAGACCATAAAAAACAATATTCTACACAAGAATGTAAACAGACGGATTCCATACCGACAAACAAAAGAGTGAAGCATAGCAAGTGGCGGCTGCGTATATGTGTGCGTGAGTGGATAATTTTTGTTTTGTGGTTAATACACAATTTTATTGTATACATTGTTTTTTATTTATGTGAGAAATTGACAGAATTAACGCGATTAACAAGGTCGAGATTTTGCTGCAAAGTGGCGGCCGATTGGTATAACATGGTGTAAATGTGTGTGAGCTTGTGCCTACGAGCGGATCGGCATGTCTTTGGTGCTTATATTTGGCGAATGGAATCCGTCTTTTTTAAACTTTCGTGATCCTTTACTCCAAAATACTAATAATTACAACATCCAAAAGAGACGTTGCCTGTGCAATGCATTCATAGGGGCAAATATTTGTGTTATCTAAAACAGTAATACTTTCACAATCCGCGGCGCCCTAGTTACGGCACTATAGGTATTTACGTGTAGGGGAGCCCAATAGAAAATTTCGGGATTTACTCAAGCGCGGCAGATTAACATGAGGGGGGATACCTTGCACCCTGATGAATACCTCCACCTTATATAAGCCCTATATTTAAAATCGCACGTCTAGGGCCGCCGATTAGAATACTAAAAAAAAACGATAGTTGAGCGCGTCAGATTAAGGTATGGTAGATTTAAGTGTGACGTAAGGGTTCGGGAGGGACACAAACACTTGCAAAATTATACGTGACCTCGACATTCACGAGCGCGGTCGTTTTATTTTGAAAGAAATGATTCAAGGATAGCTGGAAAAATATAATCTGCCGATTTTCACAAACTGAAGTAACAAAAATGGTCAGTAAAGTTTTGAGCATGCAACTGCAGTGAAGCATGCATTCCCCTCTTCGCGCCACCCTATAAACAACTGCAGTGAAGCATGCATTCCCCTCTTCGCGCCACCCTATAAACAACTGCAGTGAAGCATGCATTCCCCTCTTCGCGCCACCCTATAAAAAACAAAATTAAATAAAACAACTTTTATATATCAAATTAAAGGATTTAAAAAAAACAACCCTTATTTTTAAGTAAATCCCTGCTAATAATTTTCAGATTCTGGGTCAGCTCGACTATCAAGCTGTACCATCTGTATGATAATCTGACGCACTCGAGTATTTCAAAATAGCTTACTCTTTTTTGCATTTTCATGTAGCCACAAGCTTGCGTCACCTCTGAGGTTAGTAAGTATGACTTAAAAGTTAAAAGTCAAAATACTCAGTGAGTGATTACAAATACGAGTGGGGGGGCGCCTCTCCACTCACAGTCTTTTTCTCATTCACTGAGACTCAAAATACTACTTTAGTGAAATCGGTGACTATCGGTCACTTCGCTGATATTTAGTCACTCGACGATGTTCAAAATCGCTCTTCAGGTTGTTTAATGAACTATAAAAATCTTGTTTGTAGTCTTAGAACAAGTACGGCATTCGGGGTTGGTCATGGTTAATGGTCATCAATTGCAAAAGATCCTTGAAGAAGAGTAGGGAGGCCTTTGGGACATCGTAGGCTCTAATAGTTTTAATTCGGGGTTATGGTTAAGGAAAGGACACTTCAAAACTAGGGTAGATATAGTGTTCAGAGGAAATTCGATAATCAATTAATCAATGCGACCCAAGAGAGCACAATGAGAGTTCACTTACTTTGCCAATGGATTCAAAATACCATTCAAGAAGTTCCGGTTAGAAACTCGACATATATTTTCTTTCAAAATTATTTTTCAGTTCGCGCATCGTCGGTTCTCTGCGCAAGCGCCTGCGTTGATGTCTTTTATTAGGCGAAATTAATTATAAATTATAAAAACATACAAATTATAATTAAGTAAAGATATATAAATAATACTTTATTGTAGCTCATTTATCTAACTAAAAAATTGCGTCCCGCTGCAAGCCCTGAAGTAAGGAAGTTAGTATATTAATAATTATTGCATGCGTATTAATAATTTTGGCAACAGTTGGTCTGGGTTCCCAAGATACAGGCGTTGCCTAGTTTGGGGCCCGTAGTCAACACAACTTGTCTACCTACATAATACCTAACTGTACTAAAATGTGATCAATATTTTAATTTACTGTTTCAATTTGTTTTGTTATATTTATGTATTTTGATAGTTTAATTTTTAATTTGATTTTGTTTTTTTTTTGTTATTTCACAATCTGTAGATGTAATGGTTTTCTGTGTAATATTTTCTATTCAATAAATGATTATCTTATCTTATCTTATCTTATCTTATCTTATCTTATCTTATCTTATCTTATCTTATCTTATCTTATCTTATCTTATCTTATCTTATCTTATCTTATCTTATCTTATCTTATCTTATCTTATCTTATCTTATCTTATCTTATCTTATCTTGTACACCCGTTTACCAAAATATACAGTACATAGGAACAATCTTATAACTAAAGTATAACGGGCGGACTTATCGCTAAAAGCGATCTCTTCCAGTCAACCTTTGGATGGAAAGAAATAGTGGAGAGAGAGGATGGCGGAGTAAACAATTAAAACAAAACATAATAATAAATAACTAATAAAAAAGATATAAATACATACTACTATATACAAATACACATACTGTAAAGTTGTATTAGTAATCAAATTTGATTCGTTAATTTAATTCAGTAGATTTAAAATTAACCTACCTATACTGTTTTATATTATAATATCTTGCAGCAGCATAGGCTTAAATATTATAATCATCATTGCTATATTACCTTAATAAAATTGAGAAATTTCGTAAGCATCATTATTGTGCATTATAATTAATATTACATTCTAGTAATCATTGGAATATTACATTCAGTAATCATTGTAATATTACACTCCTGTAGATATCTATCACAGTCATGACCTAATTTTCTGCTATACCTAAAATTCTCATTATTACTTTTCCTCGTAATAGGCACAACTTTATGAAAAAATATGGTTAAAAGTAAAAATGTGCTGAAATTGTAAGATGTACTCAAGGACACCATAACAATACTATGCCTGATTTCATTTAGGTTTTACAGCAATATTAATTAATTTTAAAGTCTTACAACGTAATAAAAATGCTTTATTTTATTTTTTAAGTTGCCTGACGTTTTTTATCTGCCACGTACTCTTGAATGTCAAAGCAAAGGTGAAATGATTGTTCATGTAGTAGCGATTAAACCAACTAGTATAAAAATATGTGTAAAATCGCTTGTTACTTTATGAAATGAACTAAGAACAGATAACGCAAAAAAGCATTGAGATTCCGGCCGCTTTTTAACATTTATCAGGGAAGCACTTGCTTAAGTGTAAAAAAGCATATTTTAACAGCCTGACATTATTGTAGCAGCATCTAATTGGAACGTTAATCTGCTAGTTTATAAATGAATACCAACATCGCAACCTAACTCAGCTAGTGGATTAACTATCCTGTTTCAAATTGAAACTAAATCAGTTTCGATGAAATGTTTATTGTAATCAGAAAGTAACATCTTCACATTGCAAGCTATATATTGAAAAGGAATGAAAGTAGAACCTTTATTAGCTTGCATAATCCCAATAAACTTGTGTCGAAGTCATACTCCTTTATCAACATTCCAACCTCATTTCATAGTTTATAACTGTGCTCTGTCCACACCATAGACAACTGCACATTACTCCGTACTCTAGACAAGCTGTTGACGAAAGTCATAATGAGCGCATTTGACTATCTCCAATTTTGCGCTGATAGCAGTAGTTTGGCAGTAGTGAGCATCCACGGAACTAACGGTGACTAAAGTCAGGAGATGAAACAATATCAATATTAGTACCATGGATGCTCGGTGGGGCGCTTTGAATAGGCAAAAACGAAAGTACGGCAAAAGTACGGCGGAAGTAGAGCCTATCCAGTGTTAGTAGTAGAGATCAGTGGTCCACACACATATTTCAATCTTCCATTCAAAGAGTACGCAAAAGACTTCCAATCTCAAATTCAAATAATTCTATCGCAGCACTGATCTATATGGATTTGCTTTGCCGTTTCGTTTGTGTCGATTCAAAGCGCCGCCAACCGAGCGTCCATGGAACTAAAATAGACATTGCCTTATCTACCAGCTTTAGTCATAGAATAAATAATAGTACACGTTAGTTCCGTGGACGATCACTACTACCAAACTACTGCTATCAGCGCCAAAATGACGATAATAGTACACGTTAGTTCCGTGGACGATCACTACTACCAAACTACTGCTATCAGCGCCAAAATGACGATAATAGTACACGTTAGTTCCGTGGACGATCACTACTACCAAACTACTGCTATCAGCGCCAAAATGACGATAATCAAATGCTCTCCTTGCGACGTTCTTCAAAAGCCTGTCTAGAATACTTGAGTAATAATGCAGTTGTCTATGTAGTATCGCAGTCTTAATTTTTTCTTTCATTATACATTTAACTCATTCTGTCGATACCAAAGATAGATCCAGTTACTTCATAGAAGTCATCTGCGAGTAGTCCTCTTGAGACGGTGGACCGACCCTCGGGGGACCTTTGGTGACAATGTCAAACTAATTAGTAATCGCAATCAATTATTGTTTTTCAATTATCATTAATATCTTATTGAAATTATTAGTTCGCAAGTTACATATAATGCTGCTATACGTCAAAGGCTATCCTATAAATCTATCCCTTAAACAATAAACAAGCATAATTTAAAAAAATATATTAAAAATAAAAGGTTTTTATGACCACTTTTTTATGAAAGTCTTTTTTTCTTTTTATTTTTCTCTCTATTTTCTTCTTTTTTTTTCTTTTGTTCTCGGTTTATGAACTACCCTGAAAGCGTGAGCCGGATAGCTAATCGGGAAGTGCTCGAAATTTGAATTTCAAGATTCCAGGACATAATACATATATAGATACATACATACAAGTGAAATAAAAAAAAAGCTTTTAATAATATAAGAGATGCTATTTGTGATTGGCAGCCTCCGAGGTATAGGGTCTGGACATTTGTACAAGACAGCTTCTTATGGGTTGCAGGAGCAAATAAAAGAGTAGATTTCCCTAATCTATACAGGATGACTACATTTGACAAACCAAATATATTGTTTTAAACATTAATGATGTACAACACAAACTTCACTCGTTTATTTTAATTTTGTAATATTGTACCAATCCATACCAATATATAAAAGTGAAACGTTGTCTGTTTGTTTGTTTGTTTGTTTGTTTGTTTGGGGAGCTTTCACGCGATAACGGCTGGACGGATTTTGATGAAATTTAGAATGGAGATAGCTTAAACCCTGGAATAAAACATAGAATACTTTTTATCCCGGAAAATTGTAAGTTTCCACGGGAAAACTGGAAAATGTTGATTACTTACTGTAAGGAACGTTTGTCATCACAGAATGGTCTGTGGTTGCCATGGAAACGAAATATCAAGTCTGTCAAAAAACATCAAGAGCATTTGAGCACTTACTTTTGCATTGGTTTTTAATATCCTAAAAGAAAATAGGATGCTTTTTTTCGCGATAAACAGTAGTCCGCGCGTACGTAGTCGCGGGCGGGAAAACTAGTTATATATATAACTTAGGTACTACCTACGAATAAGTATAGGGTACTTACCTAGTTACTATCATGCGTATTGCTCGCGCTACATTGTAGGCGTTTATGTTACAGCGCGTTAAAAGCATTTTTAATTAAATCATAGGAAATCTAATTCATGAGTTTTAGAGTCTAATTATTTATGTACTTACTAAGTTGAAACATATAAGTAGTTGAATTAATAAAATATAAGTCATCTATTAGTCTTTGCGTATCTTTGCACTTCTAGCATGCGCCCCACTCTTAGCCGCAAAGGCACTGCCCCCATAAGCAGCTAACAAGCCTAACCAGGGGCCCGACCACAGAACTTGGCTTCAATCAGATTGTCACTTTTTTCAGAGCAATTTCGACTCTATCGCAAGGCACTAATGAATTTGACGGCTTGAAACCGATTTGATCAACATTACGTAATCGCACTGCTGCACTGCAACGTGATCGTTACCTTTCGGTGTAGCCATACTTAGAAAAAATAAAAAACTGGGGAGATATGGGGAGATGTGGGGGAAGGTTTGGGGAAGTGAGAGAAGGTGGGGGAAAGTGAGGGGAGGTTAGGGGAAAGGGGCATTCCCCCACCATTCCTCCTTTCTCCCACTCTCCGAAAGGAAGGGTGGCTCCTTTCAGTCTACCGACACTTTGCACCACCTGTCCCACTTCCCGCACCCTTCCCCGACATCCCCCAACATTAATTCACTTCTCCCTACCCACCCCTCACTTTCCCCACCTTCCCTCACTTCTCCAAACCTTCATCCCCCCATTATTTCTCCAGTTTATTATTTTTTCTAAGTAAGGCCACACTGAAAGTTAACGATCGCGCAGCAATCACGTTGTAGTGCGTAGTAGGTTTTCTAGCTGCATACGGCCCCTGCTTACCTTCATATTATGTACTTACAGTCCACCACACTATGAGTATAATTATGTTAGTGTGTGAGTGCAGACATATTATTTAAGTAGTTTAATAAGTGGATTCACACTTAACAACGTGATTGTATTGTAACTTTTAAAGTTTCACGATTCGAACATATAGACTATTTAAACGGGACTTAATCGCGCTGAAAACCTAATTTTTCATTCCCTCGACGTTTTGATCGTGGTCACGAAAAGACTGAAGTAGCGAGTGACAGCGTCATGAAGGGCGAGCGTTTTCTCCAACTACCCACAAATGGTTTTGTAAAAATTCAAAATTGTCACGACACACAACACTAACGACATCAGCAGATTTCATCTGACATAAACCGCGACGCGAACACTTGCTTATCACGAGATTCCACGACGCAACCAAGTTTTCAGCGTTATTAGTTAGTCCCGTTTAAAAATTTAACTAAGTTATTATTATTGGCCGATAAACATTTTCATTGAGGATCTGCTTTCGGGTGACAACCATTCATAATTCAGATGTTTCGAACAAGTATGGGAGTTTTCAATGAAACTTATATTTATGATCCGGTGGTCGCTGATATGCAACCTTTTTTGGATAATTAGATAAATGGACTATATAACTATCTACCTTAAATTATTTATATTACACATAAATAGTTATAATATACATGTTATTTATGCTGCACGCGATTGCACACTCATAGTAAATATTCTCGATAGATTTATAATAATTATTTTGGTGTAATTTTAATAATGTAAGGTAGCGAAATAGTTTATCTATACAATTACTATAAAAAAATATATCAAATCGTCGATAACCTTTCAGATAACAGAATACCAGTTCGTAAAAGTACTAGTTTCTATGAGAAACATACAAAGTAATTGAGTTCAACATGGCTTTTATGCGTATGCGCATGCGTTTACGTAAGAGCAATGTGGCTGATGAAAATGTCTATAAAATCACAATACAAATTTTATAAACATACAAACACAAAAGTATGTAAATACTTAATTTAATTTACTCAGATTCCTTTGGTGTTTATCACTAAAAGTCTTAAATGCATCTATACTTATAAATAATTATAGTAAAGGAATAGGTAAGTTATAAAATAATACCACGCTAGCAAAGCCGCAGGCACGCAGAATAAATAATATGTCTTGTAGTCTATCTATCTATTCTATTACTATGGTAAAACAGTACCTGCGCCAAATCTGCACTTTTTTATACGCTTTATATTAGCTTCACTTGTATGTTTGTATGTTTGTAACCGACTCCTTTGGACGCTATTTTGGCCCACTTTAAACTGTCAGATTTCATTTCATTTGCACACCTGTCAAAGACCGATGACAATGCAAAAATTCGAAAAAAAAAAGAAAAAAAATAATAGTTTAAACAACTAAAAAACACGCTTTATATAGAAAACCAAACTAAAAAATAGAAAATAAATTTTAATAGTGTAAATAAGAAAAAAACTTTTATTTAAAAAAAGCGTGGGTTGCTTTTTAAGATACTATCGAAATGATAATCCTTCTTCTCATATCTGTCAATGAAATATTTATAACTATTGACCCATGCACCCCACGTTTTCTTGAAATAAAACTTTTTTTTCTTATTTACACCATTAAAATTTATTTTCTATTTATTAGTTTGGTTTTCTATATAAAGCGTGTTTTTTAACTATTATTTTTACTTTGTAATTGAGGGTGACTTCATTATCGATATCGGGGCCACAACCGTTTATTTTTTTTATTTTCTCTCTGTCTGCCTCTTTGAACACCCATCACGCTGAATCAACCGAACGGATCAAATTTTGATGCAACTTGGCATAATCATAGCTGATGTTATGAATTAAAATTTAGGATACTTTTTATCCTCAAAAACAGGATTGGTGATAAGTCATGTATAAAAGTACGCATCACGCTGAAACTAATACTTGACGGATTTTGATGCCATTTGGCACAGTCATAGATTGTATATTACCTACGGGATACTTTTTATCCCGAAAAACTAAATAGTTCCTGCGGGATAAGGGTTGAATTCCTTTTGAACATTTGTTTTACTAACTTGAAACATGTATGCTAGTAAATCTTGTGGAGTTGTTGGAATCCTAATTAAGTTAGTTCGGGTATACTGTGATAAAAAATGTTCGACTAACGGAACCATACACTATGTGTGGTTCGACATGCACTTGTCCAATTATGGTCGCTTACTGCTATATTATATATATTTATAAAACTCTGATTTCAAAGCTTATATGTCAGCAGTGCAGTAATGTTTTATTATAAGAATGTGTGAGATGCCGATCTTCGTAATTCGAGAAGTAAGTGTGACCACGTCAGCCAGGACTTAATTACGTAGCCATTGAAAGCTTATTAAAAATACATAACTATCCTTTGTTCTTTTTCTTATATATCTACGTTTTAGTTTCAAAAATTTGTTGTCTTAAAATAAAACCTCGTGATATTGATTGCTACATGAATAAGTAATCACCGAAGCAAACATGTTTTGTCTAATACAGTCATACATACACATACACAACGCTTCTTATAAATAACGTCGTACCTTTCACTTAAGTGATGGATGAGTCATTGCATCAGCACAGGCAGTAGCTGTATGTACTTACTTCAATATACCATCACGTGACTACGTGAAAGGTAATTGTACTACCAGTCATACTAGATCCTTAAACTAGCACAATTATGACCGCTATAATGGGTCATGCGCGCTGGTTTAATTGATTTGATACATCCACAAATAGGTATGTACATGTAACAACATACAAACAGTTCTATTGAGATAGATTTGCGTATGTGTGAGTAGTCACGTGCTTTTGCTTCAATGATTGTTATTGTTATAATTTCTTATGAAACGGTTATTGATTTGTTATAGGTAGCTTTATTGAAGTATGAATATAAACAGTTTTGAAGATAAGACACAAATGTGAGAAGTATTATTAGAAGTCATTTAAAACAAACGTACAATTTCGTATAAATAAACTTGTGCCTAAACACATCTGGTAACGGAAACGTATAGCTATAATTATTTTACAATATCGCATCCCTGTTTGTACTATTGACTCTATGTTCAAGCATATTACCCTCAAACATATTCTTAGAATCTATGGGTCTTGAAACTCTGGGAAATTGCAAGTGCTTCAGTGTATACTTAAAATTATTAACAATGCGTTTGATTGATTGAAGACAAACAAATATAAACAAGACATAAGTTCAAAAACTACCGTCGAGTAAAAAATAGTCTATGACACTCTTGCGATGAAGACGAATTGATTGTCGTTCTACAAAAAACTCCTGAACGAGGAATTCCCCACCGAAGAGCTTCCAAGATCACCACTCTTCAATCTTTCCATGGATTACGTCACCAAAAGTTTACAGTGCAAAATACCATGGTGCATGTTATACGCGGACGACATCGTCCTAATCGCGAAGAGTGCAACGGATCTGCAGGAGACGTTCAGCAAATGGGTGAATGAAATCATGATAAAATTAAACTTATTACTAATGAAAAGCTGCGCTCCGCGATTTCACTCGCTGACATCTGTCACTTTGACAACTGTCACCTGTCACTTTAGACACCTGTCACCTGTCACTTTGACATCTGTCACTTCGACACCTGTCACTTTTACACCTCTAAATTTGACACCTGTCACTTTGACATTTTCACCCGCGTGAGTGTTGATGATGATGATGGTGATGATGAGGATGAAAAGAATCCTATGTCTTTGTTTGGGGTGATTTCACGCCAAATCGGATGATCCGATTTTCATGAAACTTTATAAATAGGTACTGAACAATATAGAGATAAACATAGTATACTTTTTATCCCGCAAAATGGTAAGTTGCCACGGGAAAAATGAAAAATGACGATTACTTGCTGTAAGGAACGGAATGACGTTGCAGTGGAAACGATATAATAACAAGTCTGTCAAAAAGCATCAAAAGCATTAGTGCTATATTTTTGCATTGGTTTTTAATATCCTAGATGAACATAGGATGCTTTTTTTGCGATAAACTGAGTCCGCGCGGACGAAGTCGCGGGCGAAAGAAGACATCTTGGTTCATTAAAAACTGCGTCTGAGTAGGACCCTCTTTGCAAGCCTTCATCGCGAACTAAGGGAGAAGGGGATCGAACAGACGGCACAATGCAAAATGCTATCGTTTACTCAATATTTCGATTTACTGTGGTAGTGTTAAGTACGTCTATGTGCAGTTTAAATAAATTCGGTTTCAAACATTGAAAAATGGTTAACAATGGTTACATACTTGTATATTGTTTCAATTTTAAATGTCTTGCGTAGAATTTCTAATGGAAAATATTAAAAAAAACACAGAGCCAAAGCGCTAATATCAATAAAGTGCCTATATTTTAGTAGTCTAAATGTACTACGTACATATATTTAATAACGTTATTTTTCGAAGTATCTTTATTAACTAAATGCTACATAATACAACTAGCCTACTACTACATGAAACGACACGACATAGGTTTGTGGGTAGTCCAAGTGTTGTACCTCACTGCCAATTGGCAGCCTGATTGGCAGCGTACTGAACATGCTAGTGCATTGCCCCGTTGAACTGCAATGCTAATGCTAATTATTTTCTAATACATGTACAAATGTTTAAGTAAACAAACGCGTCAGCTAAACAAACCCTATTTGTTTAGCTGCGACTGCCTATATCCTTTAAAAACAAATGTATATTGAATACATACGTATATATAACATACAAGAAAACATGTTGACGATAATAGTAAAACTCAGATTGCATTAAAGATTTATACCTTATTTTTATAATACATTGAAATTAATGTATTTTTCGTGTCATCGTCATGGCTAACATCTTTCAATTTCATTATCATTACCTATTTCTTTGTGAAAGATACTGTTATTGTTTTGGTTCCACTTGCATATTTCTGTCACCTAGTCACTTATCTAACACCTTCTCCAAATTCATATGTATATATCTGCTCATTTGAGTTTATGTATAGATAGGTAATATAATATGTAATAATGTTGAAGTTACTATTTAATTAAATCATATTTTGTAGCAGATAATAAAACAATAACCCCTGAAATAGTTAACCTACAAGAAGCCTACAACAGCCTATCAAGCCCCAACGACTACGTAGGAGATGAGCCCATGCAACGCAACGGTCCCATTATCTTCCTCCAGAAGAATAATTAATAATACAATACACTAAATTATATGTACAATATCTCTGTCTCTCTGTGTCTTGTATATATATTAAGACACATATTATTTTTACCACCCGCGACTTCAGTTTATCGCGAAAAAAAGCATCCTATGTTCTTCTAGGATATTAAAAACCAATGCAAAAGTAGGTATAGCACCAACGCTCTTGATGTTTATTGCCAGACTTGTTATTTCATTTAATGGAAACCGTTCCTTACAGCGAGTAATCAACATTTCCCAGTTTTCCTTTGGAAACTTACAGTTTTCCGGGATAAAAAGTATTCTATGTTTGATTCCAGGGTATAAGCTATCTCCATTCCAAATTTCATCAAAATCCGCCCACCCGTTATCGCTTAAAAGCTCCCCAAGCCAACAAACAAACAAACAAACAAATAAATAAACAAACAAACAGACAACGTTTCGCTTTTATATATTGGTATGGATATATAAACTTATTCATATACCTCAGTGCACTTTTTGTGAACCAGCTAAGTTTACTTTCTGCATGGCGGACCAGGTATAAATATAGCACAAAATATAGGGAATACTCGTTCCGTTGAACCATTGACCACTAATAGCGTCTTCTTTTCTGAGAACTGAAAAGGAATATAACCTAGCAGTATTTCCTAGAACAATGATAATAATATGCCTCCTACTGATAGGAGTTGACTTGACGCATAATTAAGCATTCAGCAAAATTTTACAAGAATTAACAATCTACACTTTAGAATGACTTGCTAAACTTTAAGATAGACTGCTGGAGCGTTAAAGTACCAATAGTGGTTCAATAGTGATGACTGGTCAAAATAGTGAGTTTTTGTGAGGATAACGTCGGTTCAATGACACATTATATCTATTAAATATTTTCACTGACGCAGATGTACCTCAATAATATTGTACACGCTTGTACCTAGGAACATTCATACAGCTGCAAGTTAAAAGCACAGAATAAATATTAGTTGGTGAAGAGATGATCTGACAGGTCATGATAAAAGTACAAATAATGTACCTCAATAATATTGTACACACTTGTACCTAGAAACATTCATACAGCTGCAAGTTAAGGGCACAGAATAAATATTAGTTGGTAAGGAGATGATCTGACAGGTCATGATAAAATTACTATTCTATTCTGTCCTAGGAACGCTAAGTAGAGGCGAAGTGATTATATATGTACTTAGTAACTACATATTAACTACTTGTATGACATATCTGTGTATATTACACATTCTATTTTTATCATTTCCCAAATTTTACAAAATACTGTTTTTTATCTACTCAAACATTTGACAACCACCTGGCCTACGTATTATTGAAAATCACGTTTCAGGTGTTAAGAAATGAAGCAGTTTACAAAAACTACACAAATGGTGTTATTCAAGCATTGAATAGAGGCCGATGTTTTGATTGAGGACAAGACGTGATAACAAAAGCTTCACGTGCAATTTGTCTCACTCAGATATATATTTTTGTCACAGGACAAATAAACAATAACTACACAGACTTTGGTGTGATAAACATTCAACTAGGTACTGAAAAAATATGGTTTTAAGCAGGGTTCTTCTATATACGTACATACGTATAGCGGATAATATTATACTATCGCGATTTGGAAGATATCATTTGATACTTTTTTAAATTTATTTCAGTTCCCATTCTTAGCTCAGCAAATACTTAACAGTAAAAGTTGATGTAGCACGTGCTTTATAAGTTTAATAGCTTTTTGTTAGCTATTTATTTTTGACCGGCATTTCGAAACATGTAAGTAGTTTTTTTTACACATATATATCTGCTTTAATTAGAGATAGTTATTGAAAAAAAATGTAACTATATTATAATTAAACAGTTTAATTAAAATAATTACCGTTGTATAAACCCACCAGGAAGCTTACATTATCTTTGTCGTGATACCCAATAACACCCTACAACATGATTGATGCACCATAGCAGTTCTATAATAAAGATCCGTTTACAAGTAGGTACGAGAAAAGCGTTTCATCAAAACTGTTTACGAAGAATACCTACAACTGCTCGAGAACAGTTTAATCGGTGGACAAAGTCAACGTAGGCGATGTTAATCTAAACAATCGGTTCCCCTTATTGTCGACACAGTGGCCTATCGTTTACAGACGACACATAAAACCACATAGGACATATCACGTTTGTTTTTAGTCGCGGCTCCACATACTGTATCGATGCGTGCGGAAGGAACGGGGGGCGGCGCGGGCGCAGTTATTATGCGAACACTGTTTCAGATGTTGAAACACGAATTAATAAACACGGCCGCGGCGCCCGCACGACCATTCAGTCAGGCGTCTTCTTGTTAGCAGTACCCCCGGGCGATGGTTAATCATTTCTATGGCAGAGAACCTACTCCTGTACTTTAAAAAAAAGTTCCTATTTCGGCCAATGACCGGTCTGCCGGCCGGCGAAACTGAACGTACGGAGGCAGTCACGTGCCCGGGGTGAGGCGAGGCGGGCGACTCACTCGCAGCCGAACCTTCTCCTATAAGATGCACATTCGCCGCGGCATAGGTGTGGAGCGTGCTGAGCCGACCGGCATGCCCCCGCGACGATCACTCCGCATATTCGCACGTTGATTCTAGTTTTAGTGAACAAGACGCACTGAGTGCCATGTAGGATGTCTCACAGCAGCCTCAGTAATTGTCACTACGACAGCTACTTGCCCTCAGACTCCTCGCTAGAGACAGACGCACTCAACCGACACTGGTGAGTTTTTATTCATTGTTTTCGGCTTCATATATGTACCTATACACTCCGCTTAAAACTGTTTCAAAACTCATAAGAGAAGTTAATAAAAAACTTAATTTAACCAGCAATTCAGGAGCTAGCCTGAAATTTTTTACATAGAGGTAAATGACATCTTCCGTTCCAAAACTAAACAACCTTTCTCTATATTTTCTTTTTGTTATTATTGATGCTAATATTACACATACCTAATTAAATAATTATTTGAACCACAAAACCGACTTTAATGTATTTCTTAAAAAAAAACGACGGACAAAAAAAAATCCTCCTCCAGGTGGCCCTATTTAAAGGTCTCTTTTAAACAAAAAAGAATAAAGTAAATCTGTTCATAAATCCTGTAGATGAGGTAATAGGTACATGTAAATCAGTCGAATTGTGAACCTCTTTCTTTTTGAAGTCAATAAATGTATTTATGTAATTCAGTTAGATTGCGATAAAGTCAGTCATGGTACTGCTTCATATTATGTATGGTTAAATTATGCTATAATTCCTACCTCCGTAATTGTTAGATTAGTACATAACAATTAAGCACGATTTCAGCTATACGCAAGATATCTATCACTAATTGATAAGTATGTAGGTGGGTATATCAATTAGCGAGTACAATGCGCATCGTACTGTGTAGTTTTCTCGTACATTACCTACTTTTCATATTGAAGCTATTCGCACCTATGTTACGCTACAGTTATTTAAAACTACGTTTCAGTTTAGGTTATCACGTTGAAAAAATTTCCTGTTTACTTGCCGTTTGTAAGCAATTAGAAAGTATAGGTACAATAGGTATAGGAAGCGTGAAATATTGCTTTGTGACATTAGGCCACAAGCATGGCAAGCAATGTTAGTCATTGCGACGCATGCATGTACGCTTATCAGATCGTTCTTAGGTGTAACAAAGTGTAGGTATATAAAATATTTCCTTACGTACAAATATATTTGTTCCAACAATACAATTTCCTAACAAGTATATATTATTTAAAAATATATTTGACCATACAAGTCAATTTTAGTAGATATATAGGTACCTTAAGCTGAATAACTTCGCCACAAATAGTCACAAATAAATACATAATAATCTGACGACTGCCAAAGACTGAATTTAGGACAGTGTAATAAACACTGCCTTAAATTCATTCCTTACTTAACTACTGTTTTAAAAAAAACAATTTATTTCACTACAAAAATATTGGTTACAAAGTAGGTCTCAAAAATATATGACTCAAATGACTCATGAATAAAACTGATAACTATATAATTTTCAAATATTATGTCATATATAAAGTTAACGCTATAGAGAAACTTTAGGAGTGGAAAATAGGGACAAATAAAGTGATGGCTATAAATATAAGCAATAACATAAAAAAAACAATTGTTTAAAATATAGGTCTCAAAAATATGGACCAAGTGAGTATACATTTTCCAAAAGGGTGTGTTATTAAAGTTAGATAGATAAACTCAGAGTGTAAAATATCCATAAACATTAGAATACGACCGTCAAATGAAAAAAAAAGCGTACCGACTCCCATACCTAGTACTGGAAACCAATTACATTGAAGTTATCCATTTTCGGAGGCAATCCATACCAATATATAAAAGTAAAACGTTGTCTTTGTTTGTTTATTTGTTTGTTGGTTTGGGGAGCTTTCACGCGATAACGCCTGGACGGATTTTGACGATACTTGGAATGGAGATAGCTTATACACTGGAATAAAACATATAGGATGCTTTTTGATAAACTGTTAATTACTCGCTATAAGAAACAGTTGGCATGATGGACAAGTTTGACAAAAAACATCAAGAGTTGTGCTATACCTACTTTTGCTTTGGTTTTTAATATCCTAGAAGAAAATATTTTTTCGCGATATACAGTAGTCCGCGCGGACGTAGTCGTGGGCGGGAAAACTAGTAAATTTATGTTTGCATATCATTAGTTCAAGGCCTTAAACAGGTCATCGTACCAACAATACTTTGGATATAACAATTGACAGAGAAAAACTTATGGAGTTTTACTGAGGACTGATCTCAGATGTGATGGAAAATACCGAATAAACTATAAAGACAAACGACACTGTGACCGAGACCGTGATTATTGTGCCTAGAAACCAGACTGTACGCGTCACATTTA
This sequence comes from Alsophila aescularia, assembly GCA_946251855.1. Lineage (NCBI taxonomy): Eukaryota > Metazoa > Arthropoda > Insecta > Lepidoptera > Geometridae > Alsophila > Alsophila aescularia. The sequence continues at coordinate 50,520,242 of OX276375.1, forward strand.
ACGACCTAGATTTTATGGATCAACCATCCTATAAAGCTATTGTCTTGAAAGGTGACCCTACTGACTATGTGGCTCGCTTTACTCGTTATATTCGGCTGTGGTTTCACTTGACAATATAAGAACATCCGTCACCTTTTTTGCCAATCGCAAACCTGGCCACGCAGAAAAAGTTTGTGTCACATGAAACCAATCTGTTTTTTTTTGTGAGCCGTAGAACACCAAAATGTAGGTTTTCAAATGTGTATTAGTAGGTACATTGTGTGGGAATGAGACGAACTTCGGCTATCGTTTCATGAACTTTGCGCCAATATTTCTATATATATCTATACGTAACAAAAAAGACTGTAGATAAATTAAAAAATTGATGAGACTTAAAACAAGCTAGTGAACAACAATATAAAATTTAAAGATTCCGTAAGTTCCAATCAAAAAATAATAATAGGCTCACTCGTATGTCTGTCTGTCAGTTCTTCTGCCACAGCCTATTTTCTCTGATCTACTGGACCGCATAGGTTGAAATTTGGTACACGTATGAATTTATATTATATTTATGTTATTTTTATATTTATGTTGTGACCGAAACACAGACGTGTAACGTAAATAAATGAATATTGAATATGGGGACAAATTAGAAAATTATAAATAATAGTTTTGCAAACTGTACCATGTAACATATCAATTATAAGAGTTTTTAAAATTTTAAATAAAATAGTTTTTTTTACTTATTGCTGTAAATTTTCAACAAAAATTTACAGCAATAAATATAAATTTACAAAATTTTTGTTGAAAATTTACAGCAATAAGTAATTAATAGAAAGTATATGAAGGCAGCTCGAATTAGACACGAAAAATATCCACACCAATATATAAAAGTGAAAACGTTTATTTCTTTGTTTGGGGAGTTTTAACGCGATTACGGCTGCACGGATTTTGATAAAATTTGGAATGGAGATAGCTTATAGCCTAGAATAAAACATAGAATACTTTTATCCCGGAAAAGTAAGTCAAGTAAGTTTGGTAAGTTTCCGCGGGAAAACTGGAAAATGTTGATTACTCGCTGTAAGGAACGGTTGTCATGGAAACGAAATAACTAGTCTGACAAAAAACATCAAGAGCGTTGGTGCTATACCTTGTACTATTATTTATTCTGTGGCTATACGTACTTTGGCATTACTTTTTAATATCCTAGAAGAACATTGGTTGCTTTTTTTCGCGATAAACTGTAAACCGCGCGGACGAAGACGCGGGCGAAAGCTAGTTTGATATAAAGTATGAGTACTTTATAGGTAGTTTTGGTCCTAGAAACATAACACATAGGATACCTTTATCTCAAAATAATATTCACGCGAGCAAAGCGCGGAGTGCAGCTAGTTGTCATATAAATATTTTTGTAATGACTTATTTATTGACGTATGTTCTCGACATACGCCACAGATACTTAGTCGTATGTACACATAGACACATTGACCAAGAACAGCGCAGTTTTCCGTCAATAAAACCTTTGCCAGGCAGTTACCTTGCGCCGTGCCAGGCTGGTTAGCCGATTCAATTGCCCGCACTAACTCAATCTCCGCACATTTTCAGACAGTTGTCTGTCCAGAATCGTATGATTTCCTTCTACACGTCAATGCCCCGAAAATTTGACCGCCGTTATCGCGTGAAAGCGCCCCAAACAAACTAACAAACTCATAACGTTTCGCTTTTATACTATATTAACTGTACCCCGGCTTCGCACGCGTGGTCATTTCTTTAGGTTAAAAGTACCATAATGTGGTATTCCAGGACCTAAAATACCAATATACCAACATTTGATCAAATTTTTTTTTTAAATTTTTTTTACTAGTTTTTTTTTATCTATTGCTCGGTTTCTACTCGCCAGATTTAGATACCAATTACACCAGTTTTTAAGTCAAACCTTAGGCAATCCAACAGTGAAAACTGCATAGCAATCGGCAGTAATTTTTACAGACGCGCGAACAAAAATACAGACAAACAGTCAGAAAGACACGAATTTAAAAAAATTGTTCTGTAGCTTATTTTAAGTACCCTAAACCATTTTTTTATGACTTCTTTGTGCATCCTTTTTCGTACTTATTGCTTTATTATAAGTATAGATAGATGACTATGCCAAAATACATCAAAATCTGTGTAGTAGTTTCAGCATGATACGTGTTCTTTAAATAACTTTCAACCCCTATCATGCGGGAACACTAATTTTTCGGGATGAAAAGTATACAATATTCTACCTCGCAGTTTGAAGTCAAATCATACCAAGTTTCGTTTGAATTCATTCAGTAGTTTCGACGTAATGCGCGGTCAAGATACACACAGACATACAAACAGACAGACAGACAGACAGACAAAAATAGAAAAAAAAACAGTTTTGGCTTCAGTATAGAATATAGAGTACCTCCAAACGTATATAATTGATTACTTTAAAATCAACATAAGTTTAAACCTCTATCACGCAGGAACCTTTTTTTTTCGGGATAAAATTATCCTCAATTTGTCAATGACAAACCCATCATTTATACTGTGCTCAAAATCCGTCCAGTAGTTTTAGCGTGACTGTTCTTTTAAATAACTTTCAACCCCTATCCTCCGGGAACCTTTCAGTTTTTCGGGATGAAAGTATTCAGTGTCCTACCTCGAATTATGAACTCAAATCCTACCAAGTTTCATTTGAATTCATTGAGTAGTTCGGCGTGGTGCACTGCCAAGATACAGACAGACAGACGAACTGACAGACAGAAAGACAAAAATGAAAAAAAAAAATTTTGGCTTCAGTGACGAATATAAAACGGACTCAGTTTTTTTTTTTTACAAAATATCTTCAATGTACAGAATACCCCCTATCCCGTGGGAACCCTTTACATTTTCGGGATAAAAAGTATTTTTAATTTTCGTATGAGGTAGTGCTGGCCCCCGATGTCAGAGTTTGTCAGGCCGCCCGAGGGCCTCTGACATGGCTTAACGACTGCTATTAATCAATAACAGCCGGGACCGACAGCTTAACGTGTCCTTCGAAGCACGGAGCGATGGAAAACCGCACATACCTTAGAAAAGTCATTGGTGTGGAGCCTAGGCCTGAACACGGTATCGTTGGATTCGAAGTTGCACTATTGAACCGTTAGGCTACCATCGCTTCCTACTTACAGTAATAAAATGGTAATATAATTATTTTGTAACAATGGACCTTGTAAATTTCTTACAAAATATGCAAGCTATCCTGTAAATATTATTTACTAATCTCTAGCATTTCTCCAGATAATGAGATATAGGATTATTACGAGAAAAATATAAATACACTTGAGTAAAGGCTTAGAGCATTGTCTGGGTGCGTTGCGTAGGCTTTGAATAATTGAACATGAATAATTGAATTTTATAGCGAATCCATATGAGTGGACCACACAAAGGTTGTGTGTGCTTCTGCTTATATTTCCAACAAACCTATATTTCTATATTCGGTTCATGACGTGTGTATGAGTAGTATAGTATATATTATCCTATGGACTTCTCTGTAACATATCCAATTATCCATCCAAAAACCTGTTAATTCATTATTGGTTCTATTCCTTTATACCCGACTGAGCGGAGGGTAATGTGTTTATCGGCCTGTGTATGCATGTATGTATGTCTTTTCCTTTGTGACTCTTTATAGACCAACCAAGCGTGGACTGATTTTGATGATTCTTACGTCAATCGATTTGTCTAAATCTTGCAATTGCCAGTAATCAAAAATAAATTTGACAGTAATCAAATTTCAATATGGCGACAACCAGACGCCATACTATGAAAAAGAAAAAAAATAAGTCGACGAACTGTATTAAGTGGGGTACCATTGAATAGGTATTTGAAAATCATTTTTAGGTTTCTCATATCATTTTTCATTTCGAATGACCATTTAGGATCTATAAAGATTTAAAGTTGGTTAGCAACCATTTTCACTTTAATTTTTAACATCTAAAAAAAAAAAAAGTTTTAGTTTTGTTCGCAGTTGGGTTTTTGTGAAGGTGCGTGACCGTGCTTGTTTGAAATAATTTAGCAGCTCATTAGAGAGAGATAGGCAATAACAAGACGATTATATACATCAAGTATATGTAATGGCACACATAAAGTAGTATTCATTACAAATTTATACAGTATGTAAAAGTCATATATTAAATATTAATACGCTCGTCACCATGTCACCAAGATAAAGAATTGGAACAGCGACAGTTCATCAACGGACAAGCGTGTCTTCAGATACGACTACGAGTAATATTCATGAGATGTCAAACACAAATATTAATATTATATTAAGAAAATCACAAACCGAATGAACTTCCTTTTCTTATACCATAGAATAACTTTATATCTTATACTCAAATCTCCTCTTAACTTATGCATCTCAATAATATTATTGAATAGATGTACCTACCTAAATCAACATATTATCAACGTGAACATGTTACTAAAAATTTCTAAAATTGTCCAAACCACTAATTTTGTAATCCAAAATTTTACGCTCGTCTCTTGACGACCGACGTGTCGTATCACTACGCGCCTGGCAATGAGGGAGCAAAAAATCAAGCATGTCTCATTCCTATACATGTATGGATAAAATACCATTTAACCTCAGCACGATCACATGATCTTAGTTCAATAGAAATCGCTCACCTATCTACCCTTGAAACTATAATCAGTCTAGCCTGCCTCAATGAAAAATTATATTATCTCAGCCATTTTATTAACACAACAATAATAATTAACCTATAATTATACCTATTTATAATACTGCAAAGCTAGTGTTTAGTTTCAACATGGAAAAACTTATAAATGGTGTATGTTTTTAAGTTTTATTTTTAACAAGCTGCTCTGCCCTTAGATTTCCCGTTATCCGACAAAACGTAAAAAAAGTAATGAAAATACAAGTACAACTACAAAATGTTTATTTAACCAAAATAAATTACAAATAAATAAAATTGCTAGTTGTCCCTGCACTAGGTCGCGGGAGGCCGAATAAAATTACCAAATCAGATTTTAAAAATAGGAGAAACAACAGCTGGCACAGAAGGTAACGTATGTGACTAATTTAAAATTTTACAAAACATTATTATAATATAACACACATATATATATATATATATATATATATATATATATATATATATATTTATTTATTTATATATATATGTATATATGTTATATATATAAATTAAATGAAAATGTGTGTACTCGTATGAGTGCATGAGTTGTGACCATGATAGAGTGATGTTGTATGAAATGATGTGATAGTGTGAGACTGTGAAAGTAATAAAAGCAAGTTGGTAAAACCGTTAGGAACGCATTCTAATATATTACCTACTTCAAAACGACCAAAAAGGATTCAGTGGCATTGTAGTCAAGAGTAACGAGCCATTTCCTTATCCTATCCCTAACATCGTGTAACTTACAGTTTTTGATATTTAAAGTTTTGTGGCACGACGATAAAGGTAAGGTAAGGAAAACGAACTAAAACGTTTTGCGAAAGAAGACTTGACTATAGGGACTTTTATTCTCATACGTCGGTGATTGACAGAGGTGTCAGTAGGATCTGAAGAGCGCAACAACGACTTGTGATATGTGGTTATGACCTTTTGAAAAAATAGCTGACGCACTGTAAGGACATTCGTTTCTTGGTAGAGAAACTTAGTGGGAAAATGAGAATCTCCCTGTCGGCTCCATCTCTAAGCAACTTCATTATATGAATCAGTTTCCTGTTACATCCAAATATTTGATTTTTGAGGCACGGTCTATGGTAGTGCAAGAGCAAACGTTAGCTAAACTACATTTATGAATTTTGATCTGCAATGTTTTAGGTGGGCTTGAATGACTGGTTTTGTGAAAACAGATATAATTTGTCTTTCTAGCATTAAGTGTCAATAAATTAGCGTCTAACCAAGCAGCTACAATTGCCAAGCCATCCTCAGCTCGTCTGAAAACATCCGGCCAAGATTTTCCCTTGAACAGAAGTACGGTATCATCGGCGTAACAAATAATTTTAGTGTTTTCTTGTGATGCGAACAGGTTTGCTATATCATTTATATAAATTATGGCACACCAAAAGATACATTTTTAATGTCACTCCTAACTCCGTCCACTGACACACATTGTCCTCTACTTGTGAGCTTTGAAACCAGTCCAAAGCGATTCCACGGATCCCAAGGCGCTCCAGCTTTCTGATAAGAATTGTTTGGAGAAACCGTGTCAAACACCTTGGCCAAGTCCAAAAATTAAGTCTCTTAAATAAAATATAAGTCAATATTGAAAAAGTAGCACATGACCATCTGGAACAGTGTAGGTTTCTATCGGTGAAAGTTTATCGGTTAAGTTTTTTTTGAGTTTATCCATTACAAACAAACATACATACGAAATATCAAATCTTTTCGCTTCATAATATTGTACATTCCATTTTTGTTTTTTTTTTTTAACGAAAATAACTGTTATACATATGGTATAAAGTTAGCATTTGGGCATCATGGTATTTCCTTTCTGCGCTGCCAAAATAAATCTAAATCTATTGATTTTAAAAGTGTGGCTCTAAGTTTTGAAGGCGATCACGAGTTATCCTGTTTAAGGAAATCATCAGGTTTCATCAATATTTGATCATGATCAAAATACAAGTCAGTAATGTTGTCATCAGGAATGGCCGCGTATCAGGCCAAGCGGAGGGCCCGTCTCGCCGCAAGAGCAACCTCCACAATGCCATGGCTTCGGATATGGACTCGTCCTGGGGTAAGTGCAATCCTCAGAGGACGTACTTTTCTACTCGTGAAGTCCATAAAACATGAAGACAATACATTATTAATATTCTCTTGAGTGAAAACGTTCGGAATAGAATATGAGATAAGTATATCCGTGCGATTGTGTCACACAAGTAGCATATGATTGAAAACAACTTTGGATTAATAAGGTGCTGTAAGTTACGATTTGGAATGAAAAAATTAGGACTTCGGATTCGGATTCTCAACTTCTATACCTGTACTCACTCTATAAATTAAGCTACTTGGCTTTCTTGTTAATTAACATAGATTTGATGTACTTTGATGTACTTTAAAACATCAACGCAAAATGAAGATCTAAATATGTTTCACAAAATTTTGAAATCCAAATCATATCCAGTACTCAGTTGAATACAAACTTGAGAAGAAGTTCAAAAAAACCCTTAAAATACGTATTTTTTTAAAATAAAGGATTATTTTATGAACAAAATATCATTTAATTTATTCATAATTAGTTTAATTTATTTAACTGGTGTGTAGGGGTGTTATACGTTCAAGTTAAAGTTAAACGTGAAGCCTTTAACTTTTCTTTCTGTGTCATCTTAACAAACAGATGAACCACTTTCGACGCGTTTTTCTGATTGTTTGAAAACTGGTTTAATGATAATTCTTAGTTAATGATTTCTTAGCTGTGTCTGCAACACCATACAATACTTCTCGTTGAAATACAATAGTGGTAAATAGCAATCGAGAAATACGACTTGTATGAATGTCTGTGATTTCAACTTAATACTAATAAAACTTTACATACAAAATGTGCAAATAGTACATAAAGCTAAAAAGTTGTGTTCGTATAATTGTTGTCATCATATAATTAAAATAGTCAAACCCCAAAGTCGTGGTATGGTATGATACATTTGTTAGTAAGAAATGAACAGGTGACAGCCGTGTCTCATGAAGACATCTGTTATTTCACACGGTGCCATTGAATCGATTGCCAGTATCGGTATATTTGCCTTACATTTGTCTGACCGCATTCTTGTGCTTCAGATCGGCAGGGACACATCGAAGGCAGGTTCAAGAAATACTCGACGACATCCTCAGTATACTCCAAAAAAGCTCTATCACAGCAAAGCGAACACATCGAGAGGTAAGTTGAAGTGTGCAACACAAAATCTTGATCGGGCAACTTTTAAATGACATCGATTTGAAATTGTGTGTATTTTATTCGTTTACAATGTTTAAGACGTTCTTGGTTGTTAGGTCTTGGTGGTACGCGTGTTGCCAGAAGTGTCATCAAGAAGAATCCGGCATTCCATCATGGGAGCCCCCGTATTGGCAGAAAGTATGCCCGTACCCGCTATGCCCTTCTTACCGACATTCTGCACAGACCCTTTCGGTGCTCCTTATTGGTAAGTACCTCTTAAATTGTAAATATTGGTGTAGCTAATTTCAATTTCATACAATTTTCAATATCTCACGTGATGATAAATGAATTTATTAATAATTGAAATTTATGTGGTAAGACGCGAAAATTCACTTATTTATCAAACGTTAGGTTTTCATCACTATTCAAAAATTATAAGTAACAAAAAATTCACTCAATTTTGTTTTTGCTGAAAACTAAAACAGGGTCTAATTTTGTAAGTAGGTAGATAGGTTAACCTTATCTTTAATAAAGTTATGGTATATATATATATATATATATATATATATATAATCCTATCTACATAACTACAAAGTTTTATTAGTATCTGACTTGTCGACACGATATCCCAAAAATCTATAGAAACAGTTTGGTCAAAATGACTATGTATGGAATAGCTCTCATAATAAAATATAACGCCATGTATGTTATATATTAAATAAAGGATTAAAGGATAAAGGATATATTTATATATATATATATATATATAAAAACCTTTATCTTTATATATACATATTACATAACATAACATGGGTGATGAATCCGGTAGGCCTTAGTAGGCCTCCCATTTTCATTGATACGATATAATTTAAGAAATATATCGAATAATTTGCTTTGTGAGATTGCAGATTAAATTTATGCTGCGGATAGCCTAAAAAAAGAATAAACCTTGCTTTGTGAGGAGCCTGAAATAAGTTTAAAAAAAAAAAAACTCCTCACTGCAATAGCACTAAAGTCTCTAAAGCTTCTTTATAATTTATCTATTACTTTATTACTTACGCGTTACACAGCGTAGACCTACTTTTAAATAAAACTACTTTCAGTGGCTAGAGAAAGTAGATTTAAAATGTTGTAGTTGTAATAAATAGTGAATAAGATAAAATAATCATTAAAATATGATAGGTGTACCAACCTAAACTTTCTACGGCTTACAAACATCAAACTAGTTTCCTCAAATCTGTTAGCTGCCATCGAACCTGAAAATAATCATGTTTTTTTTTTTATGGAACGTTCAAATTCTTTCTATCAATAATATGTCTACATTTTAAGTCTATGTACGTAAATATGTTGATATGTAAAAATATATTGACACGTAAATCGGACAGAATATAATTTGTCCTATAAAATAAGCATACGACTATTATTATGTCTAATATGTCTATTAATTATGTAAAGAATATCTAATTGTATGTATTCTGAATATAATTCAAGTATGTATTATAATTTATATATTTGAATAATAATACTGTTATTAGTTTGTTATGTATCAAATTCTACTGTTTTATAGCATGCAGTGTGTATATAAATGTTGGATTATGCAATAGGGTATTTGACTATAGTGAAAATATATCCTGGATTACTGTCATCCTAAAAGTATGTTTAATTAAATATGAGTTTATTATTAGTTTGAGTAAAAATCTTAATTAATTTTAATAAAAAGTTACTTTAAACATCTTCACGCTCTATGATTGACTGTAGGCCTCGTGACGTAATTTTTGCGTCACTTTTTGAAAACAGAATCTTTTTTACTAGAGTAACCCATAGCAACCCCTTGTTGTTTACTTGCATGTGACGTCATGGCCGCCGCTATGACAGAAAGGGTGTTTTGGCGGAAGAATTTTTTTCATTTGTATTTATTAACTAGCTGTACCCGCGGCTTCGCACGCGTGTTCTTTACTTTAGGTTCAAAGTACCATAATGTGCTATTCCAGGACCAATATACCAACATTTGAACAACATTTCTTCAGCCGTCAAAAATACTTTATCAATTGCTCGGCTTCTAACTCACCGGATTGAGATACCAATTACACCAGATTTAAATCAAACCCTAAGCTATCTAACAATGAAAACCGCATCGCAATTGGTTCAGTAGTTTTTACGTGATGCGTGAACAAACAAACATACAGACAAACAGAAAAAAAATAAAAGATTAACAAAGAAAATATGTTCAATACCTTTTTTAAGCACCCAAGAGCATTTTCTTCATTTGAATTCATTTAGTAGTTTGGGTGCAATGCGCGGTCAAGATACGGACAAACAGACAGACAAAATTAAAAAGTAAAACAGTTTGGCTTTAGTATCGAATATAGAGAACCATCCAAAAAATATTTTTATTACTTAATTATTAACATAACTTTGGACCCATATCCCGCAGAAACGCTTTACTTTTTCGGGATAAAACGTGTCCTCAAATTTAATCCATCATATAACTTAAGACAGTGCCAAGTTGCATCAAAACCCGTCCATTACTTTCAACGTGGTACGTGTTATTTTAAATAAATTTGAACCCCTAAATAATAACCCATAAATTTTTCGATATGTAAAGTATCCTATGTCCTACCTCGTAGTACGAACTCAAATCATACCAAGTTTATTTTGAATTCATCCAGTAGTTCCAGCGGCGTGATGCGCGGCTAAGATACAGACTGACAGACTTACAGACATAAATGAAAAAACATACAGTTTAGGCTTCATAATCGAATATAGAGTAATTTCCAAAAAAAAACACTGTATCTTTAATGTAAAGAATTTGGACCCATTTCCCACAGGAACCCTTTATTTTTTCGGGACAAAATGTATCCATAATTTTCACCTATCCTATAAACTATATCTGTGCCAAGTTGCATCAACATCCGTCCAATAGTCTCAGCGTGCTAAGTGTTCTTTTAAATAATTTTCCACCCCTATCCTGCAGGAACACTTAATTTTTTCGGGATGAAAAGTATCTAATGTCCTACCTCGAAGTGTGAACTCAAATCATACCAAATTTCATTTGAATTCATTAAGTATTTTCGGCGTGGTGCGCTGCGAAGGTACAGACAGACAGACGGACAGACAGACATCCAGACAAAAATAAAAAAATACAGTGTTAGCTTTAGTATTGAATATAGGACGGCCTCCAAAAAAAATTACATAATATCTTCAATTTACAGAATTTTGGACATTATCCAGAAGGAGCACTTTATTTTTCGGGATAAAATGTATCCTCAATTTTTACTCATTATATAAACTATGACTGTGCCAAGTTTCAACAAAATCCGTCAAGTGGTTTCTGCGTGATACGTGTTCTTTTAAATAACTTTCAACGCCTATCCTGCAGGAACCCTTTAATTTTTCGGGATGGTAAGTATCCAATGTCCTACCTCAAAGTATGAACTCAAATCATACCAAATTTCATTTGAATTCATTGAGTATTTTCGGCGTGATGCATTTCCAAGGTACAGACAGACAGACAGACGGACAGACAGACAGAAAAACAAAAAAAAGTTTTGGCTTTAGTATTGAACATAGAACGATCCACAAAAAAAATTACAAAATGTCTTTAATTTACAGAATTTGGGACATTATCCCGCAGGAACTCTTTATTTTTTCGGGATAAAAAATATCCTCAATTTTAACCCATCATATAAACTATGACTGTGCCAAGTTGCATCAAAAGTTCCATCCAGTAGTTTCAGAGTGGTAAGTGTTTTTTGAAATAACTTTCAACCCCAATCCTGCGGGAACCATTTCATTTTTCGGAATGAAAAGTAGCCTCTGTCCTACCTCGTAGTATAAACTCAAATCATACCAAGTTTCATTTAAATTCATTCAGTAGTTTCGGCGTGATGCCTAGCCAAGATACAGACAGACAGACAGAATCTCAGAATATCGAATCTAGAGTAAGGTCCAAAAAAAATTTTCAAAATATCTTCAATGTACAGAATTGAACCAGTTACAGTTTTATTATAAGTATAGATTATTTTTACTAAAAATATGGCCGTTTACGAGAAAATAAAAATATAATGTGTCTTAGGTACTTTTAATAACTAAACAATTGATTTACTACAATAATATTTGACTTATTGTTCGTAAATTTTTATATCATGTAATATCCCTAATTAGTATCTAACATGTAAATTCGTAATTTAAGAATAAACAATAGTAGATCGTTTTACTAGGGAGCGAAATAATATTTTGCCGGCGAGGGCGCTATTTTGAATCCAGAGCGGAGTGAAGGATTCTTAGTTAGAATCCTGAACGTAGCGAGGGATTCAATATACGTCGCCCGAGGAAAAATAATTTTGCGTCCGAGTGATACACTCTAGTTTTCATCCCCCTCTATGAGAAAAAATAAATAAAAGGCTATTGTAGATACTTTATAGCTCATATATTTATTTACAACCACAAATTAAAAATTTATAATAATTATCTACATTTGCTGCTTTTTATAATATCTATTTCGAAATACTTTATGAGAGAGCATATTGGTTGCTAGCGCGTATTAGTAAGTATATCCTAACTTTAAACTATAACTTAATCATCTTATAGCCATTTGCAGCTCTTCATCATAATTATTTTGGGTACTAAGATACAGTTACTTTTTTTCTGTAAAAATCGACTTGATCGACTTATGTCATTATTTGAATTCATCCTTTTTGCCAGGTTTACTCACATGGGTGATTATTTGGATCGTCATGGGAGAAACCGCGGCCCCCGGTGGGCAGCTTTTCACCCTTGCCGCCCTCACCATTGCGGCTTATTTCGGGGGCTGGCTCATGATGAAGATCACCACCTTGCCTGGACTTATCGGAATGTTAATAGTGGGAATTATCCTGAAAAACGTTGGATTCGTCAACTTTGACAGTGACTACCAGAAAGTCGCTTCCTATATCAGGTAAGTGCAGCTCCAATAAAATATAAAAGACTAGCTGCGCCTCGCTGTTTCACTCGTGTCGATGATGATGATAAGTATCCTATGTGTTATTCCAGGCACTAAGTATCTATCTATTGTTGTTACTCGCTCAATTTCAATTTAAATTTATTTTGTTGTGTACTTGCATGTTGTCCTCACCTATAATTACTGTGACATTTGATTTTATTTTTACTAACAATTGTATAATATTATGAATGTGTTGGTGTGCACCGTGTTGGTGTTCGAATAAATTAATAAATAAATATACAAAATTTCTTTAAATTCTGTTCAGTCGTTTCAGCATGAAGAAGAAACAAAACATACACACTCACTCAGTTACAAACTTTTGCATTTTTAATATTAGTCTGATTAGTACCTACTAATTACTTTTTACTTAGGTAATTCTTCTTTGTACATCAATATACTTAGTCCGAAATAGGAATTCCGCTCATGATGACCTTTTCTCGAAATGTCCTTTTCTGAAAATGTCCATTTCTCAAATTGAGCGTATTTTTTTATCTTTTGAGTTGACTTAGAAGAATATTTTTTACAGCTTCAATGGTTTGCAGACTTGAGTATTTGATATTAATTTCAACTTGATACCGCCACGAGTTCCTGAGAAAAAGCGCCTAGACAGATAGTCAGACAGACATACATACACACAGATAGACAGACATACAGACAGATGACTAACGAAGTGATCCTATATCCTTTTTTCCTTTTGAGGTACGGAACGGTAATTTTGAGTCATTATTATCATATGGAATTTATTCACGTTTATATCTAATATTAGATATATCTATACTTCTATACTTATAATAAAGCAGGTCTGTGCAAAGTAGATAATTTATTAAAAATATGATTTCGAAGACTGAAAATGAACTGAACTGTCTGAACTTTTGTTCGTGCGTCACGTAAAAACTACTGGACCGATTTAAATGCGGATTTCACTGTTGGAGAGCTTATGAATCTCGATGCGATGAGTAGAAGCCGACCAATCTATAAAAAAACGATTTGACAGCTGAACGAATTTTGATGTAATTTGGAATTATTTTGCCTACTTTAAAGATTCTTTTGGTCCACACAGGATTTTAGCTTATATCTCAGAAAAATGACCACGCGGGCAAAGCCGTGGGGCGCAGCTAGTTTCATATAGTGACCTGGACATAATTAATGACCTACAATCATATCATCATCATCATCATTATCATTAGCCTATTACTCGTCCACTGCTGGACGTAGACCTCTCCTAAAACACTGAGACCGATTCGATCGACAGCTGTCCTACAAACTATTACAAATTACTTTTCAGCCCAGCGTTTATTTATTCTCCTACACTACAGCCATTTAATAACACTACATTTTCTTTCTTTACAGAAAAATAGCTTTAACAATAATCCTTACACGAGCTGGCCTCGACTTAGATCCCGTAGCGTTGAAAAAATATTTCCTTACGGTCATCAAACTGGCGCTGGTGCCGTGGACCTTCGAGTGCGTGTGCTGCGCTGTCATGTCCTACTACTTCCTGGGGCTGCCCTGGGACTGGGGTGAGTACTTCTGGGCCCTAATTCTGTTAACTATAGAACCACGACGACGCAAGTCGATCGCATAATTTTTTTGGCTATTTTTTCTCTTTTTTACCACTTAAAAGTGTTCGAAGCGAAAATTACGCGGAAGTTTTCGCTTTTTGTTGTGTTTATTTTTATTTTTTATTTGACTTGCGTTATCGCGGTTCAATAGCTCACAGAATTGGATTGTATGGCCGACTCTACCACAATATAAATAAATATTCACAGAAATTTAGTTTAAATCCGTCGTCAAAAATCAAACTTGATGATTTTTAAATAGCCTGTAAATATACAAGTAAATCATCAATAAGATAAAAAATACGACTGCCCAGCCAAAAAGGAACTTTTAAAACTTTCAATAAAATGATAGCCTATGTAACTCGGGATGATGTAAGATGGATTCTAAACGATACATCCAAATCTGTTCAGACATTTAAAAGTTATGGTAGAATAAATAAACTCACACACATACATACATACATACATGAACCATAAAAACATTACACTCCTTTTTTGGGCACTCGTATCAAAAGAGTACAAAGATTATAATGATGTAAGCCAAAAATATAGGTACATAAATGTCTAGAAAAAAACATACCGTGAACTAATTTTAGCATTGACTATGAGTAATGCATGCCCAAATTTGCAAGCGATATTAGATTTGTTTATTTAGTGCCCTCTCCTTTTTGGCTCTGGCGGAGCATGCAGGGACCTTTACATTTAATAACATACAACACAAACTAATGCTATCATTTAGAGCTCCATAGTACGAGATAACTTTCGTCATCTTACTTTGTCAGCCGCCTTCCTCGTCTACCTAATGTCTCATAATTATATGTTTGATTATGACCACAGTACATATTATATCCGTAGAGGATATCCTATATAATTATAGATATTGTACTGCGATTTGATTTACATAACGTACGCCTGTCTGATATTTACGGCCTTTATTAAACAACAATGGGCAATTTCTCTGTTTACATCCCTATGTTTTCAAAATTTAAAGTATCTTAATTTTTGTCACGCTTCCCACTTAGGTACTGTTAAATGATAGGAAATTATAAAAAAGTGACTTACAATTATATTTTCTAATTTTTTTGTGTATTTCCTATAATATTGCACTTGCGTAAAACTAAGTTTGTAATAATGTGCGCATTAAAATTAAATTAAAGCAGTACCAAAAAGTCTGTACCAATAAGATAATTAAAAAAACGACTTAAAATAAGCTAATAAACAAGAATTTATCGGTTTTAACAATCGTGTATGTCTGTCTTTATATGTGTCCGTTCGCGAATCACGTAAAAACTACGTGTTCGATTGTGATGCGGTTTCACTAATGGATAGGTTAGGTTTAGACTTAAAAACTTTTATGCTTGGTATCACAATCCGATAAGTAGAAGCCGAGCAACCGATAAATAACTAATTGACGGCTGAACGAATTTTGAGTACCTACTTATTGGTATTTTAAGTACTGGAATAGCACATAGGGTAGGTAATCATAGCCAAGATAAATATATTGGAAGTATATTGTTTCTTTTTGTGTTTGGTGTAACACAAGAATCCTAAGATAATATCCCCGAAAATTGACCCCGAAAAGCCGCGGGCACAGCTAGCTTGTTCAATTTATGTTTACGGCTATCCTATCTCCAATCATCTACAGTTCTAGGGATTCACGGTTACGTATCTTTGTTGTTGGGCATCATTTAATTACATTCGTTATCTGTTGCAGCTTTCCTCCTGGGGTCGATAGTGGCCGCCGTGTCGCCGGCTGTGATCGTGCCGTGCCTGTTCCGGCTGCGCGGCAAGGGCTACGGCGTGTCCAAGGGCATCCCGACCCTGGTGCTGGCGGTGTCCGGTGTGGACGACGCCGCCAGTGTCGCCGTGTTCGGCATCGTTTCTTCCATTATGTTCTCCAACTCTACGCTTACCTCTAATATTATTCAAGTGAGTTCATAAGTCAAAGCAGAACAAACATCTCGATTTCGTTTCCCGCCGAAAGTCTTTGTTCTTCTTTGAACCAGCCCTGCGAGCATGGATCTTATCGATCGATAAAATTCGATAAATTTATCGAGCGGTAAACAGTTCTTTTTTTATCAATTTTATCAAAATGCGGTAGCATGGATCTAGCCTCTCGGTAAATTTTATTGATTCGATAACACGTCGTGAGTTTATCGATTTAAAAAATGGCAACTCGTGGACTATACCATATATCAGATAGATGACTAATAGTCTAAAAAATATTTTTTGACACAATTTGGCAGATTTTTATTATTTTGAGTTGTTACGGAGAAACTTTTGTCATTTGGAATTCTACCTAACTACCATAAAGTAGTATATTCCTTGAACCTAACCTAAAGTATAACTAGCCATAACTCATTGCACAATTGCTTGAGACACCTCCCTGACAAGTCTGACAGTGAGCTGTCCTAGTGCTATATTATATTCCTGGCCGATGCATCGTTGGTGCAACTGCCCTCGGTGAAAAAGCACAAAAAAAACAGCTGAAAAAGTACAGCTGATAGAACCTACAACAATGATTATATAGGTAGTTTTTTAGACTGAGTACCTACTAGGTACCATAATAATTAGAGCATTAGACACAATCACAACAAAAGATAATTTCTGGAAATAGAAAAAACGTAACTAAGTATTTTGGTATTATTATGTAAAGTAGATACTACAACATGCGCAGGCAGTCCATTAGATCGACTCCTTCTCAAACGCCCTGAACATCTTGAATGAGGGCGAGGGAAATTTCCTTATAAATTCTAAAAATAATCTTAAAATGCTGTTCTTCCAGATCGAAAGGATCATTGGCATCCCTGAAACTTGCCTCACGATGTTCTGACACCTACACGTTTTGGCTTATAAACCGAAAAGGAATTTACAAAAAAAAAGTTTGTCGTGTAACATTGGAAAGCCGATAAAATTCGATAAATTTGGTTAAATTACCGACATTATATCGATAAGATTCATGCTTCCCTTTGTTGATATAAATCTATATATTAAATATGATTTATCGAATTTATGTCGTTGTCGATAAGTACGTTCCGTGCTACTGAATTCGTATTATCGAATATTAACGTGAAACTTAATTAAAAAAAGTCGGTAAATTTATCGATCGATAAGATCCATGCTTGCACTGCTGGCTAGACAAATTAACTCTTTCGTACCAACGAAACGAAAGATATTAGATATATATATATTATAACGAATCATTAGGTGCGTAACTGGTGAAAAAATAAAAACAACAAAGCGATGTTAAATTTTCTATTTATTAGAATTAACTTTTTCATATCCTTCCAGGGTCCCTTGAGCATCATCGGTGGCATCGCATTCGGTGTCCTGTGTGGTTACTTAGTGAAGTTCGTTCCTGAACGAAACGACGCTTTCTTGGTGCCACTTCGAGTGTTGTTATTACTCACAGGCGGTTTGATGTCTGTCCTTGGATCTGAAGAAATCGGATGGGGTGGCGCTGGTAAGAAACCTCATTGAGAATTGTATCGTAGCCCTCAGTCTACTTGAACTATAAACATTATAATATTTACCATTTTGGGATATTTACCATGGATATTATTTGAGTTGAATCCCCGATATTTCGGCATTATTGCAAGTTCGATGATCATAAACTGAAGTAGGTGGTAGTAAATACTATTATTTACGTTCAAACAAAATAGAAATACCTCTTTCTAAATCCTTTATTACGCGCGAGTAGTTCACATTGCTCACGCTGTCATTTTGAACTAGAACTCGACACACAACACTAACAGTATCACCACAATATTGTGGTATCACCTCGCGTATTTGGGACGATATTTCGTCGGTACAACTGGATTCCATAATATACGCATCAGTTTAAACCATAAAGAGATATAAACCACAAAACTATGTTCTGTGGCTTAAACCAATAAAAAAAACAATCGGGAGGTAGCTCCCGATTGTATTTTTTTATTGGTAGTTTCAATCACTTCTCTAACCAATTTTGGTATGTAGTGGCGTTCTGTACATAGTATCTGAGCGTTAGATAGTAAATCCATTATTATTTTTATCCTCGACTCCAAAAGATGTTGAGCGTTGGCCGACTTCTGCGTGTCATTAACAGTGCCGAAATATCAGGAACTCAACACTAATACTAGTATCTGTCAATAGTTCTAATGTTTCTGACCATGTCAGGTTTAGCCCTTAAACTCTATCTATTTGTTTCAATAAATGGATTAAAATTAACTATAAAGGTTTGAATTAATTCAATATAGGTAGTCGAGTAGGTAGGCCTGTGTACTCGTATTAATGCGAGACCCGAGGCGTTGCTAACGCATTGTCTCCTTTAGGAAAAACTATACCTTTAGTTGAGCCCAATTTTCGTTTTTGCAAAGCAGGAAAACCTCAGGAGTTCATTCCACATTTTGCGGAATATGTGGCAAAAATAACACGGACTGTAAGGGGTTTCCACAAGTCCACGATATATATACACAACAGTTTCGAATTTATGATAATATTATAGTGATGATAGTATAACAAAAGGTTGCTAAAAACCAAAATACATGTATTTTTTCGTTAATGATATCAAAACATTGTCAACATTAAGTGGCCGGCGGAGGATGAATTGACCATACAAACGTAATTCCAAAATTATTTGTAATTAATGCATATTTCTGCCACGAAGATTTAAAAAGACGGAGTCTACCGCCAAATCGAAAGTGAAACACTAAAAACATTCCGATCCGCTCGTATGCACAAGCCTTACATTCCGATCCCCTCGTACGCACAAGCCCCACGCACACGCCATGTTATGCCAAGCGGCCGCCACATCGCAGCAAGATCTCGACTTTATTAGTCGTGTTAAATCTGTCAAGTTCTCACGAAAAAACAAAAACAATGCAGTCTTATGTGATAAAATTGTATATTAACCACAAAAAGCCACAAATTATCGTTATATTATTATATGTTTTTATTGTGTATTTATATTATATGTATATAAATATATAAGAGTACTTGTACTTGGGTACAAGTACACTTGTATTTGGGTAGGGTTTGTTTAGCGTGGGGATTTTTGTTGTGTATGTATATTTATATATATATATATATATATATATTATTTGTATATAAATATATGTGTTTTTTCTGGCCTCCAGGCCTTAGTTTTCATTTCATTTATATTTTGCATTAGTTCAATTTGGGTAGGGTTTTGTTTAGCGTGGGGTTTTACTTGGGTTAATGTTACCATTAATCATTTGTCTGACTTACAGTTTTGGCGGAAGTAAGCTACATATTTTTATTTTGTTCATTTTATATATGGATTTCCGCAGAGTAATGCCTGAATCTATCAATTATATCGAATGAAATGAAATAAAACTATGATATTGGTAAATGCTTACTTTGATATTGAACACGTTCTATGTCAAATTGCTTATATA
Source organism: Alsophila aescularia (assembly GCA_946251855.1). Lineage (NCBI taxonomy): Eukaryota > Metazoa > Arthropoda > Insecta > Lepidoptera > Geometridae > Alsophila > Alsophila aescularia. Next base: position 50,540,071 of record OX276375.1, read on the forward strand.
CGCTCGGAGTATGCAAGCGACAGAGTATTCAGGTTGAGCAGCACTATTAGCCTTCGATTCTCGCTAACACATTTGAAAACCTCTAGATGGATTTCTAAAAACACATCTTTGTATATTTAATTATCATAGATACAATACAATACAATACAATACAATACAATAACTCTTTATTGAACACATTACAATAAAAAACAACATAACAGTAATGGTATATAAAATCTAATGTTGTACAATAGTTGGCCTTATCGCTATTTGCAATTTCTTACAGGCAACCTTTGGATGGACAGGAATATAAAATAAACATTGCCGTCAGTGATGGAGACTTACTTTGGAACAAAAAAGTTAATAGATAAATAAAAACAACCATATAACTTAATATTTGTATACATACTTACATATGTGTTATCATAAATTTTGTTAAACACATAAATATATATACTATAATTAAATAATATAACATATATATCGTCAAATTTATAATATAATATACATACATTAATAGCATGTTCACAAAGGAATATGTATAAATTATGTATGAATAACATAGTATCCAAGTCCATAGTTACACAATACATAGTTAGTCCAGTCATAGTATTTAAGTCCCGTTTAAATATTTAACTAAACATAGTATCCAGCTTTATGATAGGTAGTGCTTCTTCACCATGTCTTTGAAGACAGCTATCGACTTAGCTTTTCTAACGTTGATGGGCAAAGCATTCCACAGTCTTACAGCCCGTTTAGTAAAAGAGTTGTGATAACACATAGTAGATTGGTCAGGCACTTTCAACTGCAGAGTATTGGTGGAACGAAGAATACGGGAATAGGAAAGATGACGGAACTCAAATCGCTCTTTGAGATAGGGAGGGGTCGATGGATAAAATAGGACACTGTACATAAGAGAGAGGGCATGAGTATCCCGGCGACGTCGGATTGGTAACCATTTGAGCTTTGTGCGAAAATCAGATACATGGTCATACTTGCGTAAGCCAAAAACAAACCGAATGCAAAAGTTTTGTAAGCGCTCTAGCTTATTTAGCTGTTGTTCTTTAGCTGTTCAAATAGCAGGCGTCGGCGTAGTCGAGTAAAGGCAGCAGAAGAGACTGTGCTAGAGCAAGTTTGGTGGTAGTGGGAAGAAAATTGCGCAGTCTTCTAAGTGAACCCGCTGACGATTTATGGCTTACCTCACTTAACTGAGGTCCCCAAGATAGTTGTCTATCAGTAAGCACACCCAAGTTTTTAACAGTTTCACTTATTTTGATATGTGTGCCATCGAAAAGAACTTGTGGGAGATGAAACCAGTCAATCTTAGATATTTGTCTTGAACTACCGATTACAATAACTTGGGTCTTTAAGGGATTTACACTAAGGCCATATGATTTACTCCAGTCTGAAATACGTTTGAGATCATAATTGATTGTTTCAATAGCTGTATGCAACTGGCCTAAAGGAGCTTGTGTATAAATTTGCAAATCATCTGCATAGAGATGGTAGGAAGAAGATATTTGGTGAGAAATTGAGTTTATGAAAATAGCAAAAAGTAAAGGAGATAATACGCCGCCCTGAGGAACGCCAGCAGATGTACAACACCAGGATGATAAGTTATCATCAATGCGAACACGCTGCCGGCGACCATACAGGTAACTACGAAACCAATCAATAGCCATTGGAGATACGTTAAGAGAGCGAAGAATTCCAAGAAGAATGTCGAAATCAACGTTGGTAAAAGCGTTACTGAAGTCAAGTAGTAATAAAACAGTCAGTTTTCCGTTACCCATGCCATATCGGATGTCGCCAGTAATTTTAACTAATGCGGAGACATTGCTATGCCCAGGACGGAAACCAGATTGGAAATTATTAAGGAGAGAGTTTCTGTTAAGAAAGGAAGACATTTGCGGATGAACAAGGCGCTTGAGCACTTTTGATAAAAAAAGAAAGAATGGAGATAGGGCGAAATTCTGAGAAAGAAGAAGGATTAGACTTTTTTGGGAGAGGAGTTATTAGGACTTCTTTCCATAAATATGGGAATGTACCACTGGATATAGAAAAGTTGAGGATATATCGGATAACAGGGATGACTTTATCAAGTATGGGTAGGATCATCTTACGACTAATGATATCACTACTAACCGCGTTAGATGAAATAGAAGCAATGCCTCTCTTAACGTCACAATCGGTAAATTGAATGAAAATAAAAGAAGGGTGGTCGGGAGGTGAAGAAAGATAGTTAAGCGTAACTAGTTTTGTAGGTCCTACAAAGTTGGAGGAAGAGGAAAAGTGTCTATTTAAGAGATCAATATTTAAGTTATAAGGAATATTATCTTGTCGTGACTTCCCAACTCCCATCGACCTAAGGAATTTCCAAACTTTAGCGGGGTCTTCATTTTCTACTGAGTCATGGAAATGTCAGCGCTGTGCATTCCTACAAACTCCGTTGCAGTGATTTCGGCGTTCAATGTATTTTTCTTTATTGTACTCGGTTGGGCAACATCTAAGCTTGGCCTTGGCCACTAACTTTTTGTGCATTAAAGATCTTAACTCACTTGTAAGCCAAGGTTCAGGGAGATGTTTTAACTTGACAGGTCGGATAGGTGCATGTACATCATACAATTTTGTCAAAGTACGATTGAAACCCTCAACATTGTCATCAATTGATACTCCATCCAAGACAGCTGACCAGTCCAACTCCTGAGCATCCTTGCGCAAGCATTCCAAATCCATACCACGTTAAAAAAACACCATGTGTACTTGATGACAGGTTCTAGTAGGTTGTTGTCGGGTAATAAAAACGCTGGTAAGGCGTGGATAAACGTAGAAGCAAAACGAACCGGTGAAATGTCAACTGTTTATGCCATGTTTTCAAAAGTATTGTAGTCCGATGGTGGAAGAGCGATGGAGAAATTAGGTCCACCATCTTTATCCTAGTTAGGAGTCAGGCGGGATATCTGTGGTTGTTGGACGGATTGATCATTAAATTTACGATAAATTATATTTTCGTTTATCTACTCTAAGGTTTTCCCGAAGAACCAATAACCGCTGGGTTGGAAAAGTTCTCGAGTGGACACTACGTCTAGGCAAACGTTAAATAAATAAATAAATATATTCGGGACAATTCCACACCAAATACCTAGCCCCAAACTAGGATAACGCTGTAATATGGGCACTAGATAGCGGATAAACATACATAAATACGAATATCACACATCCATGAGTCGGAAAAAACATTTCTGCTCATCACACAAATGATTGCACCTTGCAGGATTCGAACCTGCGACCGTTTGATTTCGTTCCTAGGGTCACTAGCCACTAGACCAACCGGTCGTCAAACGTAGCGTAGGACAACCTGAGGCCAGGGGAGTGACGACCTGGGAAAAGCGGCTGGAACAAAATGGATGAGGGGAGCTGAAGACCGAGCTCAGGGGCGTGCATTAGGATAGAGCTACGTCAACAGTGGACAAATATATAGGCTTGATGATGATGATGATGACACTATGGTATAACCAGGTTCTTCGTAAATTTCAGGGCCACTGGCAGTGATTGCATTCGGCTTCGTCGCGTGCAAGAACTGGGCCGACCTGGGCTGGGAGCTGGAGGATAACCCCGTGGCGACCGCCTTCGAGATCTTCTGGATGTTCTTTGAGCCCATGCTGTTCGCAGTGACGGGAGCGCAAGTTGTTGTGAGTACATAGTATGTACTCACATACCCCTTTTTTACCTGACTACGGCGAAGCAAGGGAAGGTTAATGAGTTTAACAGTCTATGTATGTCTGTTTGTATTTGGATGTTCCACCTATTGGTCCGATTTTGACAACGAGGTATCAATTGATTTTTCTTCAGGTAAACGGTGTCATAGGCTTATTTTACCCGAAAACAGCGAAGCAAAGCAAGGGTTATGTGTTCAAACTAAAAACTTGGTCCGATTTTGACAAGCGAGGTATCAATCGATTCGTCTTCATCGCAAGAGTGCCATAGGCTATTTTTACCCGATTACGGCGAAGCAATTAAGAGTTATGTGTTTATATTAAAGTCGGATTTTAGTTTTTGGACTTATGTATTTTTATACAAGGTGAATTTCTCAAAAGAGAGAGGGTGGCCACTCTAAAAATAGCTCAAACGTTCCGGCTCAAATTTAATAAAACCTAAAAAACATGATGCGGTGTATTAAAATTAAGAATTAGCTCTACCCTACTATAAAAACCGCATTGCAATCGGTCCAGTTGTTTTAACGTGATATGCCAAGAAAGTTGGTCCAACTTGGTCAGCTAGGTATATCTCGTAAATTATGTATTAAATTCTAGACAGTCGTGAGAATTCTGTAAATAAGTTGGTATTATGCGCTTGTATCCTAGATTTTGTAAATTCTTTGATACTATACCTACTTTGATACTATGCCTACTTTGATACTATGCCTACTTTGATACTATGCCTACTTTATGAGTTAAAGGGTAGGGGAGACATGTGTCTCGAGCAAAAAGGTCACATTACAGTTGAATATTTCGTAAACGGAACCAAATAGAAAAAAACCTGTTAAAGTATTCTTAATATTATTTCAAAACTGACTGTGCCCGCGGCTTTGCTCGCGTGGTCTTTTCTTCGGGTAACGATTATATCCTATGTGCTAATCCAGGACCTAAAATACCAATACTCAAAATTCCTTCAGCAGTTTAATAGTTTTTTTATCGATTGCTCGGCTTATGCTCATCGGACCACGATACCATGTACACCAGTTTTTAAGTATATACCTAAGCTATCGAACAGTGAAAACCACACCACAATCAGTCAGTCGTTTTTACGTGATATGCGAACAGTCAGACACTACTTTTAAAAACATTGTGTTCTTGTTCAGTAGCTTATTTTTTATTTATCTTCATTGAACAGACTTGTTGGTAGGTACTTGCTGCTTTATTAAAAGTATACTAGCTATGCCCGCGGCTTGGACCATGTGGTCATTTCTCTGGGTTAGAAAGGTATGTGTTATTTCAGTACCGACAGTACCTATAAATTATAACATAAAGTCAATAAAAATTTGTTCATCCGTCAAATAGATTTTTATCGATTGCTAGGCTTTTACTCATCGGATTGAGTTACCAAGTACAACCGTTTTTAAGCGAAATCCTAAGCTAGCCAACAGTGAAAACCGCATCGCAATTGAATTAGAGTTTTCACGTGATGTGCGAACAGACAAAGAGACAGACAACCAGAGAGATACGATCAAAAAATAAATTATATTCTTGTTCAGTAGCTTATTTTAAGGTAACTTTTCTTTTTTTTTTTTTAATACTTGATTGTATAGTCTTTTTGGTACTTACTGCTTTATTATGAGTAAAATTCTGAATAAAATGGCTGTGACATACGGATAGACGGACACACCAACAAGACGAAACTATAAGGGTTCCTTATCTGACTACCAGCTAAGGAAAGTTTATGAAAGTCTTTTAAAGTTATGACAGTTTATAGGATTATAAACTGTCATAACTTTAAAATACCTGTTCAACGAGACCCCACTCGTTGGGGTACAACAGTTTTCATTTTAAAGGAAGCAACTAAAAAAAAATATTATAGGCATGTAGATTTATAAATAACTAGCTGATGCCCGCGGCTTCGCACGCATGGTCATTTCTGTAGGTTAAAAGTACTCTTTGTGCTATTCCAGGATCTAAAATATCAATATACCAACATTTGATCAAAATTCCTTCAGACGTCAAAAATATTTTTAATAGATTGCTCTGCTTCTACTCATCGGATTGAGATATAAAGTACCCCAGTTTTTAAGTCAAAACATAAATGAAAAAAAAAAAAAAAATTGCTTGAAACACGGTAAAATATTGATGGATTTTTTTATAAGTCCTACATGTTCCACCAGAAACTGGCATAAAATAATGTCAAAAACATACAATTACAAATTCAAAACAAATACCGCTAATAGAATCAAAATAACAAACACTTATACTATAAAATAATCATGATTAAATTAAATTATTCTTTCAGTTTATGGTCAGATTAAAACTTATAAAATAATACTAATAATAATAATAGATAGATAGATCATAATAGTACCAAAATGTTAAGAAAAAAATTGAATTAAACAAAGAATAAGAATAACTTAATTCAAATACACTATCATATTAAATTTAACCACCATACACTTTTTAAATTCCAAAATTCTTTCATTTCATAAAAGCAATTTTCATTTAACCAATGATAAAGTTTGACTTTAAAGTAATTGAGCGGGAGCACTCTGATAGCTTTTGGAATTTTATTAAAGACTTTAAAGTACTTGAGCGGCAGCACTCTGATAGCTTTTGGAATTTTATTAAAGACTTTAAAGTACTTGAGCGGGAGCACTCTGATCGTTTTTGGAATTTTATTAAGACTTTTATGGCCATTACATTGCAATTCCGTCGATGTAGAGCTGTTCTACTACTGACCATTCTTAACCTAGTGAGGTCCCTACTAGTGGATTGAAAATGTTTACAAGTTTCCAACTTTTCAAACATATCAGGGTGTTCCTTTACGAACATTCCAACTTGCATTATATACAAACCTGTCAAAGTCAAAATTTTCAGTTTTTTATAAAGTGGTCTACACGAATCAAGTGGATGAGCACTACATGTTGCTCTTATACATATTTTTTGTACCAAAAATATCTTAATTAGGTCTGTTGAATTTCCCCAAAGTAAAAGTCCATATCGCAGAACTGATGCCACGTAGCCGTGATAGCCACGTAGCTGTGAGTGCAGCACGCTCATGTACTGTGCGCCTTAACCGTTTTAGTGCGAAAACAAAACGGTTAAGTTTGGAACAAACGAACTCAATATGAGCCTTCCAGTTGCAGTGTTGGTCTACATATATTCCTAAAAATTTATAATATTTCGTCATTTCTATTTGTTGGCCTTGCCCCATAATGTCATAATTAGTTTGTATTTAATTATAATTTCTTAAATTTGTATATTTGGTCTTAGTAATGTTGGTATGTAAGCTATCAAACAGTGAAAACCGCATTGCAATCGGTCCAGTAATTTTTATGTGATGCGCGAACAAACATACAGATAGACGAACACACACGAACATACACGAAACACATACACGAATTTTTAAAATGTTATATTATAGTTCAGTAGCTTATTTTATGTACCCTAGACCATTTCTTTTTTAATGATCATCTTTGTACATACTTTTTCGTTCCTATTCCTTTATTATAAGTATTGATGTCGGTTATAATTAATATCAAGACATGTGCCAAATATTAACCTTGTAGTTTTAATAGTGTCTGAATTATATGGCTGTGACATACAGACGGACAGACGGTCGAACTGACCGTTCTATATGGATACAAAATTTCAATTTGATAGGTCAAGAGAAAGACGTCCATTATTAGCTTGCAAGGTTTGGATAATAAACTAAACATAGACACAAGATTGTAAAATGTGATCAGTTAAGTTGTTTTTTTACCAGACTGCGCAACGCAAAGGCCCGGTAATGTGTTTATCACCCTATATGTATATGTATGTATGTAAGTATGTATGTCTGTTCCTTTGTGGATAAGCTAAACGCGTAGACGGTTTTTTTTTAATCTTAATCTTGCGAGTGCTACTTGAAATTAATCAAAATTCAATAAGGCGACAACCAGACAAATTGAAAAAAGAAAAAGAAAGTCGACGAACTATGTCAAGTGGAGTATCATTGAGTAGGTATTTGAAAATCATCTTAAGGTTTCTGTTATTCTTTTTCATTTCGAATGACCATTTAGGATCTATAACGATTTAAAGTTGGTTAGCAACCATTCTCACTAATTCTTATAAATATATACTAAAATAATAAAAATATATTATTATAAAAAACAAATAACCCGACTGCGAATAAAATTAAAAACCTAAATATGATTTTCAAATACCTACTCAATGATACCCCACTTGACATATTTCGTCGATATTTTTTTCTTTTTCTCAATTTGTCTGGTTGTCGCCTTGAATTTAGATTAATTTCATGTCTTTATCGCAAGATTAAGACAAAACGATTGACGTAAGAATCATCAAAATCGAACGGTTACGGACGGTTACGGAACGGTAGTGGTTTTGAACGCAGTTTTTTTGTTGTTTTTATTGTAATTTATTTCTATTCATGTTACGTTTCAGATAGCCGATTTGGCCCCAAGAATGGTGCTGATCGGCGGTGGCATCCTGGTGACGTGCATGGTGCTGCGGGCGCTGCTCACCAGCACGTGCGCCGTGCGGAGTAACCTTAACATGAAGGAGAAGATCTTCGTCGGCCTCTCGTGGATGGCCAAGGCGACTGTGCAGGTACACACTGACGACATAATCACTTATTAATAACAAGTTATACATCTAAGTAAGAAAAAAACATGAAAAAAATTGCCTATGTCACTCGGGATGATATAAGGATTCTAACGATACCCCAAACATTCAAATCTGTTCAGGCATTTAAAAATTATTGTGGAATGAAGAAACTCACATACATACATACATACATTAACTCTACAAACATTACACTCCTTTTTTGGGCAAAAACATGCTTATGGTTGGGTTGTTTTAGCTCCCACTCTGCTTTATCTATTTGTTTGCTTGTCGTATGAGGTAGTACTTGCCTCTGGTTTCCCAAGGGCCTCTTACATGGCTTAACGACTACTATTAATCAATAACAGCCGATTAATAATTTATCCATTTACATTGATGAAGTAAAAGTAGGTACGCATATATAAAAGTCATTGAAGTTTCTAAAGGATCCATGCTGCCAAAATCTTTTCTTCTCATTACACAGTAATATCACTATTGATCACCTAAAATATAAGCAGAGAGCAACTCATTTCTGCTCTACATAAAAACAATGCAAAAAGTAAGACTTACTTACTGCATATTTTTTAAACTTAGCAGAGACTACAGAAAATTATTTTCATATTGAATGAATGCATTCGTCCAATAGAGATTTCAAAATATAATGTACTATTTTTTAAATATGAGCGCGACGGAATTGGCGCTAATTTAAAAGTCAATGTGACTGAAAATTGTACTGCTTATATTTAGGAACAGGACACCTAATAATTGGGTGAACAATTGTGATATTACTTTGTAGTGGAAATAAAAGCAGATTACTAACATTCTTGCTGCACTCGTAATATTAGAGCCCTCGCTAAAGCTCGGGCTCCAGTCTAAAACCTACACTACACTACTCGCGAACTTGCTTCGATAAAGTACTGTTCGAAGTTGATCGAAGTTTGAAGTACGTGACTACACACTCGTGCCACTTCGCGAGGAGCTCAGTCGCCCGGCAGGCGCCCGCACGCTATGCATCATGGATAATGCTCGAATGGCAGCTGCTTTTGCAATGTGCACTCTCGCGTATTTTATCTACGTGTGTATATACCACATGAAGAAAAAAATGAATGAAAATGGTGGATGATTGCAATGCACCAGAACAGAACTATGTTAATAGAATAAACAAGGCACAATAAATTTTAACATTACCTTTATTAATGTTTAATCACTATCATATGAAGTGAACCGAGTAGTGTAGTGAGACGCTTCGTTGTAGAAGTTCGGGACGCTTCGAGTCCTTTGACTCGGGCGCAAAAACCGACAACGATCGGAAGTCGCCCGAGGCGAGCCAAGGTTGTACGAAGGGAACCGAAGTGCCCTTCTACACTCTCGTATTCGCTTAACTTTGATCAACTTTGCGAGTAGTGTAGTGGGCCTTTAACACTCGGTGCAGCAAGAAGTCACTTTCCGTTCGATGCCGTAATCTACTATTACAGCACCCTACTGTAACATATTTTTTTTTTTTTTTAATTGCATTACTTTTCTTGTTAATACACATTGTCTATTCTAAAACTGCTTACATTGAAATTGCTTAGTGTATAACCTACTCGAAGTGAACACAGCATGCACGGAAAAATACACTTCTGGGAAAATTAACATAAACTAAATTAAACAATATATATGATATCTAAAATTAAGACGATTAACAACAAAACTTCGTTATTTGCTTTTCAGGCTGCCTTAGCCCCGGTCGCTCTGGACGAGATTCGCAAAATGGCCGGCGATAATGCTCCCGACCCAATCTTCGTGGAATATGCAGAGACCGTAATCACCATCTGCATCCTGTCAATCGTCATCACCGCCCCACTGGGAGCCATCGTCATCACGATCGCCGGGCCTAAGCTACTATCCAGAACTACTAAACCTCCTGTATTGGAAGGTGAGATGCGCTTTCAAATTATCGCCATTGAGAACAGCCATACTGTCATTACTATCTGCAAAATGTCTTTTGTAACAATTGCTGGAAGTTGGATCCCTCGTCATAACCTGGACCTGCTATTCTACAATCAAAGATCGAACTACCCAATCAGACTACTCGAAGGTCACCAGCGTCAAATAGCAAACAACCCATTTTCAATGCAATGAATTTGGTACCATGGTAACCATGTTATCTGCGTAAAATCTATGTACGAATGAAATGTTTTTAGGCTCTCGTCTCGGTGATTCATGAACTATGGTGTTTAGCGTAAAAGAGATAAAATATAAAACCATGGAACATCAATAGAGCGTGAGCTATTTCACTCGCATGGCGGTGGATTAGTTGCTTGAAAAGAGCTCCGGTATTGCATACATAGAGTTATGATTTAATTTACTGGTGAACCGAAATATTTGATTGGATGTCGATGTGCACTTGTGTAGATTTGCTGTTTTAGAATAATTATGTAAAGAAAGCTTCATAATGTCGTATCTTATCCTTAGGACATCAGTATCACCCCCTAACTCAATTTGAACACTATCTATGTAACCTGTATTTTTTCGATATAGTCTCGAATAAAAATGACACGTAATATTACGCAGATACTTCCAAAAGTAAACATTTCTTAGAATGATAACGACAATATTATAAATAAGGGGTCAATAACGAGATCAATGAGGTCCTAGTTCGACGAATTTGATAAGATAAAGGCTCGTAATTGGAAAACATCTTTATTTATAATTACATTATGTAAAATGCTTTTAACTTATTATACCTTCACTTAAAAACAATCTTAGAAAGAATTAAAGTGTTGTGGAGAAACTTTAGTTGGATCGTTAGCATTAGGTCCGCTGCCGTGTGGTGGTGTATTACCATACGGAGGTCCATATGGAATGCTTGGATTATATGCATTAGGGTATCCAGGGGAATTTCCCTGATAACCATTTGGTTGATACTGGCCAAAAGTCGAATCTTGGTATGGTGGTCTTTGGGTAGGCACATTGTAAGGATTGTTATAGGTTTGAGAACCATATCCCGGTGACCCAGTGTTGGAGTTTGGCCAATTATAGGCTGGTCTTCCTTGTGTATTATTCAAAGATGTCCCGGACCAGTTTGATACGTTGTAGCTGCCATAAGGATTTTGACCGGGCTTCTGGAAAGAGTTGTCGTAGACCACAGGGTGCTGATTTCCAGGAACTACTTGTGGATACCGGGTGTTATTCACTTGACCTTGGCCTGGATAATACGAGGGCCTTTGATTTTGGTTGTAGGGGTATGGGCTAGGTGTGTTTGTAGGTCTATTATATCCTGGTGTTTGAGATGGATAACCAGGATAAGAATTATTTTGGAACTGTCCGGGTTGACTGTACGGGGGTCTGGAGCTTGCATTATTGTAAGGATTAGCGGGCTTAAAGCCAGGGTTGTTATAAGGAGGATAGTTTCCGTTAGACGGATTGTATGGTCCTTGGCCTGGTGTTTGAGATGGATAGCCAGGATAAGAATTATTTTGGAACTGTCCGGGTTGACTATACGGGGGTCTGGAGCTTGGATTGTTGTAAGGATTAACGGGCTTAAATCCAGGGGTGTTATAAGGAGGATAGTTTCCGTTAGACGGATTGTATGGTCCTTGGGCGTTATTGGGTGGATTTTGAGGCTGCCAGGGGTTGGACGGAGGGTTCTGCCCGTAAGGTCCTGACGGGTTAATATATGAAAAGTTACTTGGCTTGTAATTAGGATAGGCTTGTTGAGTATAATTATTTTGCGGTAGTTGTGTATTTGTTCCGTAAGGGTTGTTATAGTTTGGTTGGTTTCCATTGGGTTGAAAAGGGTATCCTGATTGAATGTTGTTATTGTAAGGAGGCTGCCGTTGCTGATTGTTGGAGTTAGGGAACGGTTCCAGTCCATACGGTGGACCCGATGGCAAATGTGGGTACACAGACGTTTGGCCTTGATAAGCCTGCCGCACTACTCTTTTGTTAATTGCCCTGTCAGTTTCATCCAACGCTTCTTCCCTTTTGTCGTCATTACTTCTGAATAATTTGTCAAAGATTGGATGAATTTCTCTTTTGCCTTCGTGCTTCAAATGTTCTTCGGAGGAAGCTGAGCTGTCATGCGACTCATAACTTTTTCCGCCTTGTCTAGATAGCACATTGTCACTATTTTCCAAGGTATATTCCAAAGAGAAGCACTTCTCACTAAATGCTATCACTAAAACAGCAGCGCAGATGACTGCCAAAGTCTTATTCATTTTTGTAACTGTCTCAAAATTATATGTTGATCGCTTTATATGAAATATGAGAGATACACTTTAACCTTCCTTATCCGTATATAGATATTGTATGGACATACATTTAGCAATGAGCTCATTGTCCTTGTGTATTAGATAGGTGTGAGATTTTCCTTTTGACAAGATTGAGTTTTTTCCTGGTTATATATACTTATATAAGTAGGCATATATTTTGTTTAAGTACCTACAGGTACTATACTTTTTTTACTTCAAATATTTATTTAAACAAGACATAATCGAAAGTGCTAATAAAACAGAATGCGAGCTAAACTAAAACAAGGCTAAAATTTAAGTAAGAATGGTTGCTAACCAACTTTAAATCGTTATAGATCCTAAATGGTCATTCGAAATGATAAGAGAAACATAAAGATGGTTTTCAAATACCTATTCAATGATACCCCACTTAAAAAAGTTCGTCGACTTTAATTTTTACTCGACTACAGCAAAGCAAGCGAAGGGTAATGAGTTTAACAGTCTACGTAACTATGTATTTGGTTATGTGGATGTTCCGCTATAGTTATCTTTTTCACTATAGGTATGTCGTCTGGTTGTCGCCATATAGAATTTTGATTAATGTCGTGTATTTAGTCTGTCGTTATTTATGGTAAAAATATGTAACTGACATCAACTCAAACTGGAGTTTTTTTTTTTTTTTTATTTGAGAAATGTTCAAAAGCCTGCTAATACAAATCTAATCAAAAAATAACTACTATTTTAAACTGCAGTTATGTGAAAAAACGTGCTACGTATCATCAGAGGCTTTTATTCTTTTTAATAATTATCTCAGTATTGAAATATTTACAAGATTGCCTTTCTCTGTAGTAAACAAAATACACAACTATTGGATACTGCAAAGAAAATACCAGTAACGCTTTTTCAACATAGTAAGTTGCCATATTCTTCGTAGTGTTGATAATAAATTTTACGATTGTATCATAGGTTGATAAGTTGTAAATAGCTACTTGCGGTCTTCTTTAATTTCGACCATCAAACATTTTTGGAAAATTACATAGTAGAAAACATTACTAACAGTACGCAAATACTAAACAAGTAAAGAGTCCATGTCTATAAATGGATTTCAAATGCATTTATGTAATTGTGTACAGCAGAAACTTATTTTTTTACTTGTTGATATAACAATATCAAAATAATCCTTCTGAAGAGTTACTTAAATCTTAATCATAACAATAACATAATCTTAATTTTAATTTTAGCTATATCTGAGATCACATAGTTTTAATAGGTATATTTATTATGATATTAAACATAAGGATTATTCACGATAGATTAAGTCGCGCAATTATTAGGTACTACCTGAAACAGCCTTTTAATGTACATTTTTACGTCCTTACCAAATAATACCTTTAAAATCACTTAACACATTTTCAAAAAAGTAACCATTTAAATTCTACAAAGTAAAATCAATCTAAGCTATCATTTTACATTAATATATAAGGACATTAAATAAAAATATTGTTTACGATAGTTGAAGTAGCGCTATTTATTAGTATATTTATATTTCTACCTTAGATAACAGCCTTTTAATCAGTCTAAATTAAATTAATACTTATTTACAAAATAATAGTTCTTCTAATGTTCTTATTAGAACTATTAATAATAGTAGTTCTAGTAGTAAAAATAGTTCTTATTAGAACTATTATTTATACAAATCTTCGCAGTATTGACTTGCTTGTGTTCATTAGCAGTTTTTCACACTATGTCCCTATTTTTTGTTTACTGTTGCGCTCTCTCTGTTCCTTCTGTGTCTTGCGCTGGGCTCAATGTAATCCTTTTGTGCCAGTGTCACGCCTCCGCTTAATTTTCCCCTATCCCATTGACATTGAGTGATTGTGTTGTTGCAGGCTGGCGACGATCGCACCGTCCTTCAATCCGTGACATCTCAATCATCGACGAGGAGGAGGTGGCGGAGCGTGACGCGGAGGCCGAGGCGCCGTCGCCACCTGAGTCGCCCGTCTCGCCACAGGCCTACAGCACGCCTGCGCCCATCACCGTGCAACCCAACCATAAGCAGGGCTCGTAACTACCGACAGTAACGAACGATTAATATAACGATAATAACTAAACCAATTCTATCGATAAGTAAAAGTAACGTATCGGAAACCATTTACTGCAGTTTCCCTTAGGTATTGCCTGAGATCAAGGTGTTGACGTAACCGGGAAATCATTTTGAACGTATAACTATAGTAATGACGCAACGCAATCATTATATAAACGAACTACCGGAAATGAGAACGAACGAAACTTAAGACCAGGTTCTGCTTTTTAAGGGTTTTTTCCATAAATATGCTGGTTCAACCACAAACCTGATAAATGTGAAACTTAACTTAAATGATTTTGAGAATTATCTCTCTAAGACTAAGACAAAAACATGATTGACAGAATTTCATCCGATACATTTTCTTATCAAAAATTACGTTATTTTCGGTAATATTTTCATTTTTCTACTCAACGGGTTAAGATTTATGTCTAAAATAAATCTCACAGCAAGAAAATATAGTTTATCATCTAAAGTTTCGACAAAATTTAACTATCTAAATTATTAGCCTTCCAATAAAATAAATAACTTTTGAGACATACGTCATTTAGTTCCGAGCTAAATTGTGTGTTCAAACAGCGCTCGCGATATTCAACCTTGTTACGCATGCACTTCAGTGCTTATTGCGGGTAGCGGGTGACAGAGTGTCAGGGCCCCGATTCTGTAAGCTATTGAACCGCGATAACGCGTCGATCGCTTTATTTTTTTTGAGTTTTTTTTTTAATTACCACTTAAAAGTGCTAGAAGTGTTTTTTTTTTTATTGGAAATATTCAAAAAAAAGAAGGAAAATAAAAAAAAAAACAAAAAGCAAAAATTTTAGCAAGATTTTCGCTTCCAGCACTTTTAAGTGGTAAATAAGAAAATTTCTCAAAAAAAATCAAGCGATCGACTTGCGTTATCGCGGTTTAATAGCTTACAGAATCGGGGCCCTGGTAGGTGACAGGGGAGTGGGGAGTGGGAATATGTAACTTTGGAGCCTGGCCCTAACAAGCAATTCCTATGTAATAGTTGTCAACTATTTAAATAAGCCAACCGCACTACCTAATACAATATGGAGTTGAAAAACTATTTCAATATCTTCTTGGGTAAATTATATTAAATAGGTACTAAATACTACTTAGTACTTACCCTCCAAAATTGCTTATCTGCAATTCAAAATAATATTCCTTTTCCGATTCACAAAATAAATGTAGTCTAAGTATAAATAGATACATAAGTAGCTTAAATTTTAATCGTGTGATAAAAAAGTATATTTAGGTACTTTGATGGCATTGTCGAGACCTCGCTTTCGATTATTTATATATTTTTATAATTACATTGATGTTACCAATTTAAAATTACTTATAATGGCTTGTATTTGAAAACTAGCCAAATTGGTAAAGCTTTGTTTCTAGTAGTATTATTTAAATATATATTAAAGACCGTATCCAGCAAAATACACGACACACAGAAAATTATAAAATAGTACTTAAATTATATTTACTTAACCATGGGCTATTTTTGTTGGGTATTGTTAAATGTAATTGATCAGTATTGTTTTTATTTATAACTTAATACTAGTTTAAGTAGGTATCAACTTAGAATTCGTTATTGTGATTTGGTACAAACTATTTACTTAAAGTTACGTTAATATTTATTTGGCATGTCATTTGCTCATTTTTAAACAATAAATTTAAGTACTTAGTCTGTATATCTATGAAGTATTAATTCACTTAAAAAGTGTAATTAGACGTGTATGTTCATGTAGCTATATAAATACTTTTATTTTGTACGTATTTTATCATTTTAATTAATTCATTTGTAAATACTAATCGTAATCACACATTTATCATTCCAGTGAGCATACTTAAGGGACCAATTTTTAGGGTCGAGTTTTATGAAATGATGATGATAATGGTTGTCATTTTTTTATTAGATATTACTTAAGATAATTGAAGATAAGAGACATGTAAAAATTGTATTGAATAGTTACACAATTTTTTTTTATTGAATAGTTACACAAAAATGAGATCGTAAGAAAGCAATAAAATATTTAAAAGTTACGCAGCGTTGTTTTTTTATTTTTGACTAGCTGTGCCCGCGGCTTTCTCTGAGTTAAAAGTTACCTATGTGTTATTTCAGGACCAAAAGTTCCTATAATAAAGTACAAAATACCAAATTTCGTTTAGTTGTCAAATAGTTTATATCTATTGCTCAGCTTCTACTCGTCGGATTGAGGTACCAAGTAGGTATACCAGTTTTTAAGTCAAAACCTAAGCTATCCAACAATGAAACAGACAGGCAAACAAACAAACAAAGAGACAGTTTTTTTTATATATTATATTTTGTTCATTATGTAATTTTTCCTACGCTAGACCAATTTTATTTAATTTTCTACTTTGTATAGACATGTTGGTACTTACTGCTTTATTATGAGTAGGTATAGATAGAAGATAAATGCCTGTGGGAGGATTACGAATAGAGTGTTAGGTTAGATCAAATTCAATTCAATTAGAATCAAGTGCTTTAAGTCCAAACAAATTACTTAGGGGCCATACACGCACGGGTGACTTGGTCTATTGTAGAATGCTTTTCTCTAAATCCAAATTGATAATCTGGGATGAATTTATTTTCTTCTACGTTGGCTTCAATCGTCTCAGTAGTAGTTTTGCAAACAACTTCGACATTATCGGCAGCAAAGCAATTGGCATAGATGATGTTACTTCATGAAGTGGTTTACCAGGTTTGGGTATCATAATGACTTCGGCTACTTTCAATTCACTTGATACATGCTGAATAATGCATTAATAACTAAAGCTTTGCGAGGGAGGATTTGTAGAACTTCGCCAGTAATTAAATCATAACCAGGAGATTTCTTGCAACTTAGATGTTTAATGTCGTTAAAAACCTCTTTTGGTGTAACGAATCTTATTTTTAGTTCATTTTTAGAAGTTTCTTCCTGTATAAAGTCTTCATCATCTGTAAGATCTCCATTTGATTGAAAAACTTACTCTAGGTGCTATGCGAACCTAGCAGCTTTCTGTTCGTGATTGATTGCCCACCTTCCATTATGTTTTTTTATAGGTGGGATATGTATGATTGGCTTTTTAAGGTTCTTCATTGTTTTCCAAAGAGAATAATCTGTTGTCCGATCACTTGTTAGCTGACTTAGATCAGAATTTATAGTCTCATCACTAAAGTTCTGTATTTCCCTTTTAAGTTTTTTTGTAAGATTGTTAAAAAGTGTCTTGTCTTGTGGAGATCAAGTCATCTGCCACTTTTGTCTTTGATTTCTTTGTTTAGCAATGAAGTCCCTGATTTCTATTGGGTACGACTTAACTCTGGTACTTTTTTATATTACGGTGTGTTTGCCCAAGCGCATTGTTGTATGTCTCTTATAAGTTTTCTTACTTCTATGTCTAGCTATAGTGCGTTCTTTAGAGGGACTTTCAGATTGATATTTGCTTCTAAATCTAGTTAAAAACTTTCCCATTCCGTCCTGTAATTAACAAAAGTCGGAATATTCTCTTTTTGTACAAAAGTATCACTTTAGGTTAATATTATTGGTGAGTGATCTGAGCTCATATCATAACCTTCCTCAATTGGAAGAAAGCTGGGTGATATATTTTTAAAGATGAAGAAATCGATGAGATCTGTTTCTTTATTGCACCATAACTTTTTATCGAAGCCAGAGATATCGAGTGAGCTCAAGAAGTTCTATGGATAATTATACACCTCATCGCGTAGTCCTCCTAGCCCGACTAGCAATGCAAGAGCCCGTTTGACTCGACATTATACCGAAGATATCCTAGACGTCAGCCTATACGAGATCAAAGAGGCTCACAAACAGCTAAAGAGCAATAAGGCACCAGGGAAGGACGGAAGAACGACAAAGCTACTGAAAACGGGTGGAACAAGATCGCTCGTCATGGCGCTCTTTGCGGGAGGCCTATGTTCAGCAGTGGACTTCTAAGGGCTGACATGATGATGATGATGATGATGAACTTTCTCCACACTCCTTTTTTTGCAGTTGTGTAAAAAGAGGGACTCTTTTTGATGAATCCATTCTTCCTGGGCCCGGGGAGTCACCGAGCGGCGCTCTTGGAAGATACTTGGAGTTCCAGCGAAATAGTGCACTAACAGAATGAAAGGCGTACTAAAATTATTTCTGATTCGAGAAGGGTTACTTGGGGTTTGTTTTAATGAATTGGGGTAGTGTTTATGTTCGGTGTGCGGCGCCCGCTCCGTCCGGCATGCTGGAGGGACGTAGCCCTCATAAAGGGAATTTGGTGTTATGTTTTGTCTAGTCGGTGACAATATATCGCCAACATGCCTCATTGCGCACATACTGCGCGTGCGCACGCGGTAAGGTAGTAGCTAACAAGCAGAGAACATACGATAATTATGGTAGTGAACGTAAAGCATTTAAAGGGATAATCGGCTACGTTGTATCTTGTACTATTATTTATTCTGTGCAGCGATGCGACGGACGACCGACACATAGAAAAAAACGTAAGCAGTGCGCACGTATAATTATTATCATATTAATCTATACTTATAAAAAAAACAAATCCTCTCCATCCAAAGGTTGCCTGGAAGAGATCGCTTTTAGCGATAAGGCCGCCCATTGTACACTTCTTCTGCTATTGTTCCTTTATTTTTTGTTGATTTTGTTTGTGGTGTGTGCAATAAAGAATTTATCTATCTATCTATCTATCTATCTATAATGGAGCCGTGAGTGTCAGGGGGTCTCTGTACAATGTAGTTTGGGAAGGATTGGTCTGTGGTGCTTGGAATGGCTGTTAAACGGAAATATAACGTTTGGGAATTTTATCTGTCTGTCTGTATGTTTGTTCGCGCATCGAGTGGAGGATACTGGAACAGGTGCGGAGATCACGTGACTTTAGTAGTGGGCGGCACCTAGTCTTAGGTATCATCTTAGTCCACATGAAATCATAGATCTGGAGATTGTAGCGCGGTTACTAGGTATATCGAGTGAGCGAGACAGTACTCCCCGTAATCGGATCTTTCGCTCCGCTCGCCGCATGTGCAGCCAGTCGTGGACGGTTGGCAACACGCTAATAGTACCAATCTTTTTATCTGAACATTGCTTCCATGCTTTGGTAAAGTATTTTGTACCTAGTTTGGGTATGGTACGCGATGTACTTCATGACTAGATGTATGATCAAACAACTGAACGGATTTGGTTGAGGTTTGAAGTTGAGGTGGCTTATGCCCTGGAATGAACCCTTTTTCATCATCATCCACTCGGGTGAAGACGTGGGTGCGGCTAGTTATATCATAAAATTACCATAAAAAAAGAATTCACCGGTTTAAGTAAGACATTTATGTTCAGCGGCAAATTTCATAGAGAATTTACTATATAAACACTAGATAAATAGAAATCTTCGAGTGATTTCTGAACCTTAAAATGGAGCATTAAGTTGAAGTCTAGATAACTATTTTAGGAAACTCTTTTAACTGATGAAATTTGCCACACACGGGTGAAGACATGGGTGCGGCTAGTTATATCATAAAATTACCATAAAAATGATATCCTCATAGAATAATAAAAATAACGGACTTTTGTTTTATATTATATACTAATTGAGCGATAGCTTATTCAATCCATACTGTATGAATTATTACCAAGTGAGTGATATTGTATGGGGATAGATGCGATTTTAAAGCCTCACAACTTTTACTATATACGTGATCTTTTCTATGCATTGCTGACTTGTAAATAATATCTGCTGCTATCAAAAAGACTTCACAAAGAGGAGATACTCTTAAGCACACTATACAAAGAGTAAGTGGAGTAATGTTCTATTCGGCCAACAGATCATTGCTTACTGACTCAACCTTCAAACATAAATATCAAATACAGATAAATTATGGCTTGATTAGTAATCGGTGATAGCGGATATTGACTCCGATCGCTTCCTCCTAACTGTCATATTCCTACCCTTCAAACCTATTTCTTTATGTAAGATTAAAGATGAATTACGCCTTAAGGGTGACTTTAATACTATTTCAGTCTAGCAGAACTATTATATTTATATAATCAACCACGAACTAATTAATAGGTTTCTTGGTTGAAATATATGGAAAGGATGTTAATTTTCACTTTGTTGTTTGGCACCCAGCACTGATAGAATATCTTATGTTCCGAAAAAAGATAAAGGCTATAAGCTGAACAAAGGGACCCTTATCGTGTAAATTCTGGCTCTGTCAGGCACTAGTGATGGATTGACATGCTTACTGTTGATCGATTACGAAATCTTTAATTAAGGTACAACCTTGAATTAATAGCAATTATTATGGAAATGTACTTACAAAAGTGTAATAATTTCATAATTAATTTACTGAGGATTATTCCTGAATACTAAATAATTCACACTGGCATAGTCCAGATAAAACCCTTAAATATTATAAAAGGAAACATATTGAATATCAGAGGCTTTAGTCTCAACTACGAATTACGGCAAGGCCGATAAACTAAAAGGATTTATTCCTAATGTCAACAAAACTATATACTGGTATAACCCAGACTTTATTTAAATAAAACTAAACTGACATAGTCAGTAAAAAGACAAGCTACGGCATAGACCGATTATGTTCAACTAAGTCAACCTGAACTAACTCCAGCTATGTTGGACTGAATGGTTTGCTTTGCTATACACATAAAATATACCTACGCTACTCCATCGTTATACCGCTCCGGTAAATAGGCGATGAAAGTTCTACTATCCCATGAGTGGTTTTATATAACCAAACTCTAAAATAAAAAGAGAATAAACATGTTATGCCTTAAAGTCTCCGATCATATTGTCGGAGAATATCAGGCAGAACAAACAAACACCTCCTCATAACAAAATAATAAGTAAACAATAAGTCTTCTGAGTTCCTGTTTTATATTTTATGATGTGCTGTATGGAGAGATGCGAACAATATGACTTCAGTAATTATTTGAATATTATAATAACACATTTATATTATCAAAGAACACGCTCTTGTTGAGACTATGTTAATAACCAAATCTCAGATGCTAAGTTAACATATTTATTATAATATCTGTATTTGTACTTTCATATTAATTTTCATTCCTTCCCAGTACAGTCACGCACTCTAAAAGTTCCGGCTTACGTATATTCACAACGTAGTATAGACGATCATTTGGCCAAGCGATGTATTTATTTAGAGAGCGAGAAATTTGTTACAAGCTGTTTGAGAGCCATTCTGATCTCGTATAGGCTGGCGTCCGGGATATCTTCGGTATAATTTCGGGTCAAACGGGCTCTTGCATCGCTAGTTGTGCTAGGAGGACTACGCGATGAGGTGTATAATTGCTCATAGAACTTCTCGAGCTCACTCAAAATCTCTGGCTTCGACGAAACGATGCTGCCACTGTCGGTCTTCAGCTTCGTCAACAGGCTTTGCCCAATAGACAGATCTCTCGCGACCACTTTGGAGCCGTCGTTCCGCTCTATTGCGTTCCTAATACAATTAGTATTATAGTAAAGGAACGCAAATCGTGTCGCATCGACTTGTAGATCTATTTATAGACCGAGCGAGGGCGAAGGGCAAGTGAAGCTTCTCTGTTTCAGTTTCGGCAAAAATTCTTTCGTATGGCCGGAGGTCTGTCCAGATGTCTGTCCGGATTTCTGGCTGTTCTCCTCTACAAGTCGCATTTCTCAACCGATCTAGATGAAACTAGGTAAACAGGTTAAACGAATTTTATAATATTTAATCGTCGGGGATTTTAAATTTGTGGGAAAACTTCCCCCAAAAAAAGGGTAAAAAAGTAGGCTCCATATTAAATCCGATTTCAATGGTTCTTTTTTTATTTAAATGGTAGTAACTTTAGGTTAGTGTCATAAAAAAATTGTGAAGATTTGATGAGGATCTTCGGCATGATGAGCAGAACATCTCCTCAATATGCAGTAAATTTCTCGCTTTTAGGTTTCTACCAGTGGAATCAGCCCTTTACCAACTAGTTAGGGATTGATGGAGCACGTTGGTTATTAATCTTAGTGTTACAATAAGGTCACTAGATGACGCTACTGTGCACCGTGTGCAAAAAAAGTTTGTAGGCGCGAGGTCTACAGCTCACAGAGCCACTAGTTAAGCAAGCTGTAACTTGACATATCCACTGAAGGCTGTAGCCTTATCTTGCCTCGTTCTGCCATAAGTTTGATTGTATGCTCAGAGAGTTTCTGTGTTCTATTTTTGCGGTGGGTCTTAAAAAACTCCGACCCGACCGCGTGAACCCGTTGTTTAATTCGTCCACTGTACCGCATTCGGTAAGGATGTGGAAGCAATTTTGGAGTTCCAACTGAAAGCTTTCGGGGTTTTGGATATAGGCAGGACTTAGGCGAAGAGTTGATCTCATCAAACGAGACCTCTCCAGCTTTACGTTGATATTCAATGGGCCTCTTACGATGCGGTGATCATTGCCGGTCTTAACCTTGCTGATCACAGAGACTTTATTAAATATATGCCTATTGCTCGTCAAAATGAAATTTATCTCGCATTTATGACCACCGGGGTGCAGCCACGTCCATTTTCTGGACGGGCGCTTCTTGAAAAAGGAGTTCATCATAAAGAGTCCCTCCTTCTCCATGAAGCCAGCCAATCGCTGACCCCTTTCCGCTGTCCAAATCCAAACTACCCTAATCTCAGTTCATCGCCATTCCACATGCCCAGCCGTGCGTTGAAGTCCCCCATCACCACTGTGAAGCGTGTTTCCGGGGCATGTATGGCATTAGAAATGTAGTCATACATAGTCTCCACTTCATTGTCCGGGCGTTTTGAGTGTGGGGCGTACACCTGTATGACTTTCAACGAATACAGTTCGTTAATTCTGAGTATAAGATATGCCACCCTGCTCGAAACGCTTTCGATCTTCACAGTGTTGTTGACGAGGGACTTGTGGACGAGAAACCTGATCCCGTTATATGGCGTAGTAATTAGTTATTCCGTGTCTAAGTTACCTACCTACAGTAGAGAATTATTACAACAAGATATAAGGCGACGGACTCGTGGTCACACCGTTTTGTCATACTAGTGTGACCACGAGTAATAATTATTCCTCGTAAGTTCAAAAACCAAAACCCGACTACTGTTGGTTAAAAAATAGCCTATGATGCTCTTGCGATGAAGACGATTCGATTAATACCTCGCTTGTCGATATCGGACCAATTTTTTAGTTTGAACACATAACCTTTCATTTGCCTTTCCGTAGTTGGGTAAAAAAAAATGCTTATGGCACTATTCATGACGATGAATCGATTTACTTCGCTTGTCAAAATAGGATCAAGTTTTCAGTTTGAACACATAACCCTTCCTTTGCTTCGTAGTAGTCGGGTAAAAAATGCCTATGTGGGAGAAGCCAGTGGGTGCACGGGACATGCCCCCCTATGACACTATATCTGAAGACCAGTACATACTCGCGTCTACGCTGAAGACGAATATATTGACACTTCGCTTGTCAAAATCGGACCAATAGGGGCGACGCTATAGTGGAACAGTCACATACATACATAGATTCATACATAAATACATACATAGAATGTTAAACTCATTACGCTTCCCTTGCTTCGCTGTAGTTGGGTAAAAACTTGTTGAAGCCAACTCTAGCTACCATTGTGAACACTATAATAATGACAATGGCCCCGCCAAAGAGGCCATCTTTAATAAAACAACAAATGGAATGAAGATCATTACTTTAATATAACAACATAATTTTGTCTTCATCTATATAGGTACAAATTAATGGTGAAAGATTCAAAGTACTTAAATTAGGTGAAAGTTCAATAAAAAACATTTGAGAGAATACACAAAACTAATTATTTATATCCTAATTTGTTAGCTCAATAATTCTCAATCTTAAAATAGTTATGTGGTTCATTTATGAACATAAACTAGTAAAGATATTTGTTGAAATTTGAGTAGGTACCTTGTTTTTACCAAAAACATTATAAACGTACACTTAAACTAGGCGGCAGTTAACCCTTTCTAAGGCAAAGGGAATATTTTCGCTTAAGGTAGGTATTCTTACCGAAACCGACTACATTATTGAAATATTATGTCAATGAAGTCGATTTTAAAATATAGTACATACCTAAGTACATTATAGTTCTATGCCTAAGTAAAATCTTACACTAAATCTTAAAAGTTCATATTAGGTAAACAATTTAACCTCTTCGATGCAGGAAGTGTATGTGTTAGGTTAGATGGTAGCTTGCAAGTAAATTATTGATTTGATTTCATTTGAATAATGTTAAATGGTACATATACTTAACTTTATGCTTCTTTATAATGACCACAGTTATATTTGTAACCCGTTACAAACCCGTTATTTTAATGACTGAATAAATACATTCTGCTTAGATAATTTATCATGCAGTATGTAACTACCTCATTCATATTATAACTGTAATTGGCAGTGATAAAAGTTTCTTAAAAAGTTCCTACCTTCGCTACTATTTTTAATATAAGAAAGTACCACAAATAAATACATAAATTACATGAAACAAATCAATGACCTCCTCAAGGTTAAAGAGCGGGTGGTCTAGATCTCATATTTTTTTAGTTTTCCTTTAATGAAATTACTTACAGACAATCATAGCAAACAAACTTTTAAGTATTTCAACAACGATATAACTAGCTAAACTCATGAGAACCTGGAATGAATTAATACCTATAAATATAATATAACCTTTACTATTAGGTACTATTATTATTATATTACTTACTTTAAATTAAAATCTTACTTAATTCTTTACTTACTTTTATTTTAAATCTATAATTCAACTTTTATCGATATAAAAAAAAAAATATTACGTACTTACAGGTAAAGTAAAGCTAAATCATTAAAATTTGATGTAAATAAAACATAGCTATTAAGTAAATATATTCTATGACTAGACCAGGCAGAAATTATGAAACTTAATGCTGTTAAAAGCAAAAACACCTATTCAGTTAACCCTGATCATATTCAAATGACGTAAGAAGAAATGTTACCATTCACGGTTTACTGAACATGATTAGGGGCCTTCAATAATGGATATATTAGGATAGACGCTGGTTTAAACATTTATTTTATCACTTCTCATGCTCGTAAATTTCTTGTTTATACAGGGTGTAGGCGACATAAAACTGCGTTTTATGCTCTAGTGTTTACTATTCTAAAACTATATGGTCTCCGAACCGAGAACCCAATCCTAATGTTCCATGAGGAAAGTTTTAAAAAAAGGTTGGGACAGAAGGTCTCGTCTCGTCATAATTTTTTCGCAATCGAAGTGAAAAGCACAGTGTAAAAGATAAAATGAAATCCCTTGTTTAAAAACAAGGCATTTTATCCTCGACTTCAATATTTGACCTTGCCTTCGGATCGGTGGATAAAAGTCTCGGATAAAATGGCTTATTGTATGCACTTGTTGAACAATCTACTATTTTTAATATAGTACTATCATCTTTTGCAATTAAAACATGCTACCAATTAATGTGTGAAATTAATGAAGCTATGGCAGCTTTATGTTAATGCCGTGAGAGATCCGCATGGTGGCGCGTTCGTCTGAGCTGATGGTCCTGGACAGGAAAGTGGAAGAGGTTCTAGCAGATGAAGTGGCTTGTTTCTGTGTGTCCGGCTTCTCCAGTCCTGTTTATATTAGTGCAATTAGAAAACGTCTTACATACCAATGAGACTTTAGCTATCGTGCAGTCTACGTAAGCTACTACACCAATAGGTATTAAATAGGCACTGTGCATGATAAAATTAATGCAACAATAATGGCAACATCAATTTGAGATGCATCTTAGTAGATGATTATTTTTAACATCAAATATGTAACTTGAGTTAAAAAGAGATGAAACTTTTAGTAAGTTAATAAAGCGGGTATTATTGCATCGACACCCTGAAGGGCTACGTTGAAAGTAGCGTTAAAAGAAAGGTACAGATACACAAATGACAACAATAATTAAATATTTTTAGTATATACTTGAATCTAATGGTATCGATGAACAACCTGAAAAAACAAAATGTATTCTCAATAAAAAAAATTTTTTATAATTAAACGCATTTATATGTTCTAAAAGCTAGTGCTCTACTTGTCAAGCCCTTTCATTTGATACACATATTGAGGCGATTGAAAAAAATAAAGAAATCCGCCATTTTGTGGTGGCTAAGCAGCTGGCATCTTGGATTTGGAATTATTTCATGGTGTTCTGTATTCTACTAGCTAAGCCCTACTTGATACCCATAATGAGGAGGTTGAAAAAAATATGTAATCCACCACACAATTACTAGATTTGACCCAAACAAATAAATAAAAAACAAACAGGGCAAGCTAAATAAAACCGTTAAAAAAATACCAGGAAGAATGTACCTATACAAAATGTTGTTGATTATCATTTCATCATTTCGTGATTCAGGCCCTTGAGGCTATAACAATACTACGAATCGAAAGATAAAGAAAGATTTTGTGTGACGTATTGTGATGATTAATATGTTTTAATCATCAAACCTTGAATGTCTTTATGTCTTTTCAATAAAACATCATTGATAGAACCACTAAAACTATGTGTGCTTCATCTTCAAACGCGGTCATCTATATAGTTATTATAGTATACGAAAATTATTCGGGCTTAAGCCTAAACCACTACTACTAAAATAAGTATACTACTTTGTACCAAAATAAAGTAAAAATTACGTTAAAAGGTATCACCATAAAATGCGTTTGGAGTATTTTTGGAGCCCTTATCAGTCTGCTGAAAATCTGATAGAGTATCAATGGCACGTTATCGTCGTCTGATTCAATTGCGTAATATCAGCTACTCCATGCCTTGTCAAGGGCTAAGCCAAACCAACACCAAATTAGCTTTTAGTGATTTAATCCAGATTACTGAGAAAATTAAGCTGCAATGGATTAACGAAAATCCCTCGCTGCTGACAAAACTACAACGCATACAGTAACAATATTAGTAACACCACTAAGCGAAAATATTAAAAACGTACACAATAAAGAGAGCAGACCGTTTCAACAAACACTTTCAAAGTTTCCAGACAAGCAATGGAAATAGTTTCCTACTTTCGCGATATCAGACCTAAATTCAAAATACTAAAGTGATAAGCAAGGGACTTCCTAATGCCCTTACCAAGTCGTTTCCGGATGAGGTAGTAGAGCTTAGGCTTGAACACCAGAATGAGGAAGATGAAGACTCCCTGCAGCTCATTGAATAGATCGACGATTGCCCAGAGCCACTCGGGCTGCGTGGCCAGCGTCGCCGCCAGCTCGGACACCCAACCCGCGCCCATCACCACCCACAGTTTACCGGTTAACACGTATCTGGAAACATCATTTTTAATTTTTCATTAAAACATTCATAAAATAAGTCACGGCTTTTTTCAAGGACAATACGAAGTGAGTTGCCAGCTTTTTTCATGGTTTGCGTCTGTAAATGAAAGACAAAATGATAAAATTCATATATTTTACAAAAAAAATGATTTTATTTAAAAAATATTCTGTTGTAAACAACCACGTAAAATAATAAAATAAGTGAATTTGAACGAGAATAATATCACATTTACGAAATAAATAATAATAAATACAACATAGGATAAGAAAGAGTTTTTTGAAGGCGGTGCCAAACCGAGCTATAATTATTAAAATGGTTGAGCTTATTCAAAAAGATGATGTCTTAAATCGCTTGACGTGCTATATAAAATAATAAGCTGTTAAAGTAATTATCTACAAAAACTTTATCGTTTGCTGTATTCGGGTCAAACGATGTGTTAACGTGTAAAAGTCAAAATCTGCTCGTTGGTGTCTCTTGTTATAACTTTTCTGCGCTTCGTGTTTTGTATAAAGGTGTGCCATAGACAACCGCATATTACTTCGTGGGTGCGAAGATAGGTACGTATTAATTTTGTTGTAAAGATATTAGATGTAAATTATGCCTAGGTTTGGCACCGCCTTCAAAAAACTCTTTCTTATCTTGTTGTATTTTTACATTATTATTACATAAGTAATTTCAAAAAAGTGATATTGTTCTGGCTCAAAAGTAATTATTTTATTATTTTTAGTGGTTGTTAACAAAAATAACTTTTTTAATATGAACTAGCATTTTTTTGAGAAATATTTTATTTCTTGATTTTGAGTGGCCTGAGCAAACATCGGAAAGAATATATTCCAAAGAAAATAGTTAAACTCACTTTAGACTCAAGTCGTTGGTAAATTAAAACCAAGGATGAATAACTACGAAGTATAACAGATTCATGAAATAAACCTACATATCGTAGCTACATATAAAGCAACTGAATTAGTTTTGACAAAAATTATCTATGATTTCACTGGAATGAAATAGAACTCTTTAAAAAAATGGTAACACATCTCGTATATACGTAGAAAGAGTAGGTACATACTCGCATCTACGCGTTTATATGAGGAAACATAAACACAAAACAAAAGGATTTATAAATTGTCAATGCTGTAATGATGTATGTGTCCTTTTTTAAAGCATTCTTTTACGAGACACCACCAGTACCTCTTAAGACCTGAGAACTCATCGAGACCAATCAAATAAGCCTAAACTCGAAGGAGTTTAATCATTTGATGGTTGGGTAATAGGTTCCTGTGGCTCCGTCTCCATCATCAGACCCATTAGACCAGAGAACTTAAGACAAACCCAATGAACCCAAACTAGAAGGATTCTATCATTTGGTTGTTGAGTACCTATGACTACCTTCTGGCTGCATCATCAGACCTTGGACACCACATAAAACTAGAGAACTCATCAAGACAAACCAAATGAGCCCAAACTCGAAAGGGTTCCATCATTTTGTTGTTGAGTTCCTGTGAATACCTGCCAGCTCCACCATCAGACCCTAGATACCACATTACACCAGATAACTCATCGAGACAAACCAAATGAATCCAAACTCGAAGGGGTTCCATCATTTTGTTGTTGACTTCCTGTCACTACCTTCCGGCTCCATCATCAGACCCTGGATACCACATAAAATCACAGAACTCATCAAGACCAACCAAATGAGCCCAAACTCCAAGGGGTTGCATCATTTAGCTGTCGAGTTTATGTGACTACCTTTCGGCTCCATCATCAGGCCCTGAATACCACATAAAACCACAGAACTCATCAAGACAAACAAAATGAGCCCAAACTCAAAGGGATTCCATTATTTTGTTGTTGAGCTCCTGTGACTACCTTCTGGCTCCATCATCAGACCCTGGACACCACATAAAACTAGAAAACTCATCATAACAAACAAAATGAGCCCAAACTCGAAAAGGTTCCATTATTTAGTTGTTGAGTTCCTGTGACTACTTTCCAGCTCCATCATCAGATCCTGAATACCACATAAAAACAGCGAACTCATCAAGACAGACCAAAGGAGCCCAAACTTGAAGGTTTCCATCATTTTGATGTTGAGTTCCTGTGACCACCTTCCGGCTCCATCATCAGACCCTGGATACCACATAAAACCAGAGAACTCATCAAGACAAATAAATGAGCCCAAACTCGAAGGGGTTCCATCATTTTGTTGTTGAGTTCCTGTGACTACGTTCCGGGTCCACCATCAGACCCTGGATACCACATAACACATCAAGACCAACCAAATGAGCCCAAACTCCAAGGGGTTGCATCAGAAAACTCATCAAAACAAACCAAATGTACCCAAACTCGAAGGGGTTCCATCATTTTTTTGTCGAGTTCCTGTGACTACCGTCTGGCTCCATCATCGGACCTTAGATACCGCATAAAACCAGAGATCTCATCAAGCCAAACCAAATGATCACAAACTCGAAAGGATTCCATCATCCGATTGTGGAGTTTCTTTGACTACCATCAGACCTTGGATACCACATCATTCCAGAGATTTCAAAAAGTCAATCAAAAACAAGCCCAAACTCGAAGTTGTTCCATCATCCGATTGTTGAGTTCTTTTGACTATCCGGCTCTATCATCAGGTCAGCTCAATAGTACCTCCAATAATTGTCATCAGAACTACACCCATGTGCAAAACTTCAGCGTCTTTGGACGTCCGTAAATGGTTCAAAATTGACTTGCAAACCAGTCCCTAGTATAAAAACACTGTGAATTAAATTAAAGCTTGTTTAAAGCTACGAAACCATTTTTGATGAAATTTATACAATTCTACACTAGAGGTCTTCTTTCTCAAGTAAAAACAATCATCTAATTCGGTTCAGAAATCCCAAGATATTAGAGAACATAAACTATATAACAAGATTTACTAATAAAACTACAGAAGTAATTTTGATGAAGTTTATAAGGGACTACACTGAAAGTTTACCCTTTTGAATAAAAAAACAACCAACTAAATCGGTTTAGAAGTCTTAGAGATAAACACAAAATTAAGGCAATATAAACACAACATCAAATGGATTTACTAAAAAAACTATTTATTCTCGAAAAACTACTGAATACGATAACTTGATACGATTTATATGGGACCACCTGGAGAGTTATACCCTTTCAAACAAAAAAAGATTTTTTTAAATCGGTCCGCAGTTGACGGAGAAATAGGAAGAAATAAAAAAAACATACATACATTCGAACATATAACCGTCTCCCTTTGTGAAGTCGCTTAATAATACATATACTTTTAAAAGAAGATGTTTGTTATTGGGCTTAATAGCAGAAAATAAAAATAAAATGTTTAAAAAACAAGCATTTGAGACTCCAGCAAACCATTCATATTAAAATGATCAACAAACAAAATGAAATATTCTATTGGTCTCTGACCTTTCTTTTGTACTTCTTCTATTTAGGGCCTTATTTTAATTGTATTACTTTATGATAGAATTATATGTTCCGAGACGCTTTTTGTGTCAACCTTCCTCCCCTCCCCCCAATTCAATAAGTCAATTTCATTAAATAGCATCTAAAAATAGGAATCAAATTTAGATAAGTATAGAAATCAGCCAATAATCAAGTTAATAAAGTGAGTACCTACGTACCTAAAGTACATAAATAAAGCCTCTTTGTTTCCGTTTCGACAAGTGGGTTTCATAGATAACGTAACTAGATAAGTACCTCATGTTTAATGAGATTTTCTGGTCCTGAGTGTACCTAAGCTATAGATATGCGCTTTTTATTAAATATCAGTATAGTCATCATGCATATCACATCGCATTTAGTTGTCAATACCTTTTTTATTACTTACATAGACTTAGAAATGCTATCAAGTTGTTATATACCTGCTATCATTTTCTAACAAGTACTACAATAGAATATTATTTGTATACAGCCCATTTTCGTGTTACAATCATACCTACCTTGAAAACCCCATAGGACATCAGTAAAATGACACTGAAATAAAACTCTTTGAATTTAAAACAGGTAGTGGTGTAATTATTGTAAGACTTAATTAATTACCTACATATAAAGCGTGCTCTTTGTCTAATTAAATGTTTAGACCAAAGTATGTGCGTGTTACCACCATTACCAAGACCTAAAGTTAACTGAAATACTTTTAACCTAATAGGAGTAAAGGTTAATGCATGAGGTAATTATGCTATACAGATCGTAGTTCAAGCTTGAGATGGCCGGTAATCAAGATAGCAAACGTCTAGCAAGCTGATATCCATGACTTTAGGCATGACTTTCCCCCCATTCCTATAAAAATGAAACGAGTCGTTTTTCCAACGTCTCGTTACTTTTTGACGTTTTTTTTTTGTATGGCGATTATGTCAATAGTACAGTGAGCGAAAACGGTTCGTTTTAAGATATAGGAACCGGCCTTTCTACGAATTTTACGGGTGTTTAGATTAAAGCGAACGGAGGAACTGTTTGTAAACTACTATGTTTGATATAATTGTGCCTAAAAAACTAGGTAGATTAGTTAGGTTGAACGTGAAACTGTTTATAAACATTTGTCAGTTTGCAAACTACTATGTTTGATAAAATTGCCTCTAAAAAACTAGGTAAGATTAGTTAGATTGAACATGAAACTGTTTATAAACATTTTTCTGTTTGCAAACTACTATGTGTGATAGAATTGCGCCTAAAAAAACTAGGTAGGTTATTAGGTTGAACATGAAGAATATGAATATCATTCAAGCCGGTAGTTCAACAGCGCCGTTTATTAAAAAGACTAGGCTGTTAACTGAACGGCTAGTCATGATGGCTGCGACTTAGCCATCATGACTAGCACAACACACAGACACAAATGTGAATGTGCAATGATGAGATCATAAGGATATGAAATACTCACTTAGCTCTGTCAACACGAAACCGCCGCTTGGCGCGGTCGCCCACGGAACCAGCTTGCAGTCGATGCACCTCCGACTTCACCCTGGCGCAGTGCCGTGCAGTCAACATAAACAGCACGAAGTTGGTGCAAGTTCCCAGGCCCATGGGAATCACGAAGAAGATGTAGTGGGGCCAGTCAGTCTTTGTGTTTTGTACTGGAAAAGATAACTTCATTTATAAACATATGCTGGTAAAATATTTCTCGCTTTAATCTATAAAACATAAGAAATCAAGGACCTGTTATGTAAGTAGTTTAAACTAAACATGTCACACCATAAATATGTCAACCTAGTCTCGTCCCACCCGACTCACACCCATAATAAATAGTTATTTGTTATGCAAGGCTGCAAAGTGATTTTTTTGTCGCGAGTACTTGTATTGAAACCTGAGAAAGCGAAGGATTCTAGGATCCTGTTTTTTTTTGTTAATAAAAAAACAAAAACCAGTCTGTGAATCATACTGAAAAGAGGCAAAACAAGCTTTAGATTTTTGATTTTGAAATAGAAGATGCAGTTGCATGAAGAGTTAGCTCGCCAGGTTCTAGCTGATCTTGTCAAAGGAGAAATTAAATGCATGATGCCTCCGACTGCATGTTACATTTCAAAATCAAAAATCTAAAGCTTAATTGCCTCTTTTTAGTTTGAGTCACAGTCTAGTTTTTTATAATAATTTATTTTTATTTTATACTTTTTAGTTTATAATGTATAAGAATTAGTGAGAATAGTTGTTAACCAACTTTAAATGGTTATAGATTCTAAATGGTAATTCAAAACAAAAAATTATAAGAGGAACCTAAAGATGATTTTCAAATACTTATTCAATGATAACCCACTTGACATAAATCGTTGACTTTATTTTTTTCTTTTTATTTTATGGCGTCTGCTTGTCGCCATATTAAATTTTGATTAATGTCATATCTTTAGTAGCACTCGCATGATTAAGCCAAATCGATTGACTAAGAATCATCAAAATCGGTCCATGCGTTTGGTCTATACAGTGCCACAAAGGAACATACATACAGACATACACACATAGGCTGATAAACACATTACCGGGCCTTTGCGTTGCGCAGTCTGGTACAAATAGGTAGGAGCATATGTCATTTCATTAAGTACTTCGACCTAAGAAGTGTTCATAATATTAGATTATGTTATTTTCAAGAAGGATCAGAAACGCGTTCAGATTTTATTTTCGACTTATATACGGACATGAGAACTGTATTACAAGTATTGTACGTATGTACTGGCTTCTACATAAGTTTACGACGCTATTGACGTTCATTCCTATTATTTGAGAGACTTCCATTATTATGGGGTGACGGTGACGTAATTGCTATTTAGATCTATCAATAATAGTTAGTAGCTATCAATTTAGTTTTAATAACGACATATTACGAGTATAAAATAAGATTTCATTCGTAACTTTTGTAATCGTTAATCGGGATTCTCTTCGTACGTTCTTGAAAGAATGGAAAGGTTTATGCAAACTGCAATGTTTTCTAAAGATTTAGATTCTAATCTTGTAATATTTGTCTTAACCAAACCCGTGCACGGTTCTAATTGATGCATGGACATTGGACATTCTCAATCTAGTTAGTCTAGTCTATATTGAAGTTATATATTTTTATATCTGTCATATTCGGTAAGTAGGCCTTATTACCCCCAAATGGGGCTTGTAGGTGACCAATTAGCGCTCTAGGGTCATAATGTAGCTAGAAAAGCCCTAGGGCGGTAAGTAATTAAAAAAAAAACTTCACTCTTGAAAAAAGTTCGCGTATATCTAACCATCATACTGGCAATAGACATCATGCATTCAGCCCAATGACAAAAGAGGTCGCTTCGCTATTCAGCCTTGTCTTCGTATGAGTATAATAGTCATCAATTTTAAATATCGAACGGCGAAGCTCAATTTCATTTTTGAAAAAAATAATTTAAAAAAATGATAAAAAAAGGCAGGAATAGAAAACTTTTACTTTAAATATTGTTTGTTTTTGGGTTTTTTTATAATTACGTGCTAATTACGAAAAAAACATGAGTTCTGCAAGTGATGAAGATATAAGCTGCACTCCCGATTCAATGAAAATGGAAGCTGAAGCAGCAATTAACAATATTTTGCTTGACATTTCTAAAGAGAGATATTTGAAAACTTACTTAGTTCATGAAGTGGCGAAAAGAAAAACGAAGACTGTATTCTTAACATACTTTAGTGAGCTATCAAAAAAGCTGCAGCCATCTAGTTTGTGGTGCATTTATTCAATGTTAAAAGCAACTATGAGTACTAAACACGACATCAATATCAAGAACTTTTCAAAATTATCATCTTTTCTAAAAAGTCAATCAGCTGGGCACAAAAGCAAAAAGTCAAAGGTTTTTACAGCGCAAGACGTGAAAACATTCATAAATGAAGCCCCTGATGACATATATTTAGCTGTTAAGGTACGTAAAATAACAAATCACATAATGGTTTATCTTTTAAATTCTTACAATCCTATAAAACATACTTACTTATTTTTATATTTCGCTTGTTTTAGGTGGTTCTTATCTTCGCTATAACTGGCGCATGCCGAGGTATTGAATTGACAAATATAACAATAGAGAACATAGAACAACAGGGTCAGTTGTTAGTAATTAAACTACCGAACACAAAAACTAAAATTGACCGAACATTTGTAGTTCCTCAAGAATTCTCTGAATTCGTACAAAAATACAGAAATCTTCGTCCTGAAAATGTAAACACCAACCGATTTTTTTTAAGTACCACCAAGGCAAATGCTACAAACAAGTTATTGGAAAAAATACCATCAGAAGTATGCCGAAGCAAATCGCAAGTTATTTAAAGTTAGATAACCCGGAATTGTACACAGGTCATTGCTTCCGGAGAACATCGGCTACACTTTTAGCCGATGCTGGGGCTAACTTAACCACTATAAAAAGGCACGGTGGGTGGAAATCCAGCAAGGTGGCTGAAGGTTACATCGAATATTCCATACAAAATAAAAGTAAAATTACCAACCAAATAACGGAAACTATTCAGCTTTCAAAAAATGAAACATCTTTCTCAAGAGATGATCCGCAACCATCAACTTCTGCTGAAGAAAGCTTCATCCCGTCAGATTTTGTCCATGACCAACAAATATTACAATCTCAAACTATTAACATACCCAAAAAACACCTGTCCCTAAAATTTGAAAATTGTTCTCATTTCACTATAAATTTTAACTAATAAAATGTTTTATTCTTGTAATGCCGGTTTTTTTCTACTCACCTCACAATCGAGATGAAAAGCAGAGTAGTTAGCTCGGGTGTAAGCATCAATTGCACCCTCGAACTATAGGCGCCCTCGCTGCGCTCGTGCGCCTAAATATCTCGGGCTGCAATTGATGCCTTACAGCCCTTGGCTACTAATCTACTATTACTAGCTGCGCACCGCGCTTTCACCTGCGTGCGATGATGATGATGATGATGATGATAATCATGATGAAGAGTATCCTATGTATTATTCCAGGGTTTAAGCTACCTCCATTCCTAATTTCATCAAAATTCGTTTAGCCGTTTGAGCGTGAAAGACTTAACAAACATAAAATACACACACAAAAAATATTTCGCTTTTATAATATACTAGCTTTCCCGCCCGCGACTACGTCCGCGCGAACTACTGTTTATCGCGAAAAAAGACATCCTATGTTCTTCTAGGATATTATAAACCAATGCAAATGTAGATATAGTACCAATGCTCTTGAAGTTTTTTGGCAGACTTGTTATTTCGTTTCCATGGCAACCGTTCCTTACAGCGAGTACTTAACATTTTCCAGTTTAAAAAGTATTCTGTTTTATTTTAGGGTATAAGCTATCTCCATTCTAAATTTCATCATTATCCGTCCAGCCGTTATCGCGTGAAAGCTCTCCAAAAAAAAACAAACAAACAAACAGACAACATATCACTCTTATATATTGGTATGCATTAGTGTAATGAAACTTCAATCAAAGTCGTTACATGGTCACACAAAACTTAATATACCTAAATCTAATATCGAATATCATACAATATTAACATTAAATCATAATAATGTTGTATGCTAGTTCAAGGAATTGCTTAAATAGTGGAGAATAGTAAGAATTATTTAGAGAAATTTTCTCAGTAGCCTTTCCATCAAACAATAATTGCATGCATCCATGTATCAGTATTGTTATGATATATGACCATCACATTCATATTTTCAAATCCGGAGAAGGGTGAGTAATGCACCATCTCAATGTTATGACGTATCTTACTATGAAGTGAATACTCTACCAATTTTGCGAAAGTTAATCTGGCATTGTTTTTATTAGCAGATATTTGGTTTGATTTTAATCTTGAAACTATTCGCTTTGATATTTCCGCGTGTTTTTTCTGCCGTCATACACTTTTCATTTACAGGAAAAAGAGACCAAGGAAAGAGTGCGGCTGAGGGAGCTTTACAATAGACAGAAAACCGAGATACTGTTGTTACCTGAACCAAACCAGCACATGTTATTGCCGATGCCGGCGTCGAGGAAACCAGCGACGGGGTACTTGTCGAGCATGAACATGGTGAGAGTCAGTACAATGGTGATGCTCCACGCGTACAGGGAGTACCAGAGGAAGCGACGACGCTCGGCGCCGGCCTTGCGCAAGGGCTGGACTGTGCGCATGGATCTGGGAATAGAATACTATTTTGAGACAGCCACATATCACCAACACTTCCAAAAACTAGAAAATTTTCATAACAAAAACAACCTAACAAACATTATTATTTTCGCAATTTTAAGACTAAGGTCCTATTCTTAAAAATCACATTCATTCGTGAAAGAATCACAGTCACACATCACAATATAATAAATTAGCTGATGCCCGCGACTTCGCACACGTGGTCATTTTTCTAGGTGGAAAGTACTCTATATGCAATTCCAGGACCTAAAATACGAATATACCAATATTTGATCAAAATTCATTCAGCAGTCATAAATATTTTTATCAATTGCTCGGCTTCTACATCTCAGATTGAAATACCAAGTACGCCAGTTTTTAAGTCAAACCCTAAGCTATCGACAACAAACATACATACAGACAAACAAACTGAAAAACAGACAGACACGATTTAAAAAAAAAAATTATTCTTGTTCAGTAGCTTATTTTAAGTACCATTTCTTTTTTAATTATCTTCATTGTACAGACTTTTTCTTTCTTACTGCTTTATTACAAGACTATAGATGCGAAAATTATTTATTCTGTGGCGAAAGTTTGTGATTGAGTATCTGAGCGAGGGGCGAGTGTGTGTGTGTGTGTGTGTGTGTGTGTGTGTGTGTGTGTGTGTGTGTGCGTGTGTGCGTGTGTGCGTGTGTGCGTGTGTGTGTGTGAGAGAGAGAGAGAGAGAGAGAGAGAGAGAGAGAGAGAGAGAGAGAGAGAGAGAGAGAGAGAGAGTGTTTGGGTGTGTGCGTATACGTTTTTTTTAATGAACAAATTTCGATTTATGTATTTAATAAAGTTATGAATAACATAAAAAACAATTAGGTGCT
Source organism: Alsophila aescularia (assembly GCA_946251855.1). NCBI lineage: Eukaryota > Metazoa > Arthropoda > Insecta > Lepidoptera > Geometridae > Alsophila > Alsophila aescularia. The sequence goes on from OX276375.1 coordinate 50,578,467, forward strand.
ATGTTAACCTAAGATCCTAGCTAATTAATACTTAACCTAGTCCAACAAGCCGTTCCCAGTGGGCAACGTTCCCAAAATGCTGGCAGCATTGCCATGTTGTATGGCAATGCTTAGTCTTTGGGCAAAGTAAAAGCCAGCATTTTGGTCACGTGTTGCTTCGACCAGACGCCCAGATAGATCTTTGTATATAAAGATCTATCGGGGCCTTTGGCAATAATATATATATTCTGGTCTAAATATATATATTTGGTGAGGTCCTGATCCCCACAGCCCTAGTGCCTCTACCCCAAAAGGCTCAAATATAATATACTAGCTTTCCCGCCTATTACTGTTTATCGCGAAAAAAACATCCTATGTTCTTCTAGGATATTAAAAACCAATGCAAAAGTAGGTATATCACCAAGCTCTTGATATGTTTTGATATACTTGTAATTTCGTGTCCATGGCAACCGTTTCTTACAGCGAGTAATCAACATTTTTCCAGCTTTTGTCCAGTTTTCCAGTGGAAACTTACAATTTTCCGGGATAAAAGTATTCTATGATTTGTGCCAGGGTATAAGCTATCTCCATTCCAAATTTCCACCCATCACGTGAAAGCTCCCCAAACAAACAAAAAAATAAACAAACAGACAAAGTTTCACTTTTATATATTGGTATTGATATTATCCGCTGTCGAGGGTACAACGAGGACTATATTTGCACCTTTTGAGGCTCTCAGCTGATTCAGCCAAACGATGAGACGGTGCAAGGGTGTCTATGCAAGTAGCGTCCCACACCAAAGGATTTTCTCGCACGTTTGCTGCTTCTTCAAGCTGAAACGGTTCAACGGATTTTTATGAAATTTGGTATATATGTACTTTAGGTCCTGGAATAACACTATACTTTTCATCATCATTATCATAACCTCGAGGCGCAGAATGTTGGGAGAAGTGACAGGACTCAAAGTACAGATGTCAAATTGGCAGAAATCAAAGTGACAGAGGTCGAAGTTGCAGGCGTCAAAGTGACAGGTGTCAAAGTGACAGGTGTGAAAGACATAGATGTTAAAGTGACAGGTGCCCTACTGATTTAATTTTTTGGCCCATCTTAAAAAGTGGCAGGAGTCAACTTATTTGGTATGTAGATATGTTTAGGTCCTGGATTAACACATAGGATACTTTTACTATGATCATACGCGCGGGTAAAACCACGGGCGCAGCTAGTTCCTAATGTTTTCTGTCTGCCCGAATGAAAATCCCCCAGCGATCCTACAAACCTCTTTTCCCATTTGCGGTGAAAACATCAGGATATTTAATAACACATTAATTACTGTTATCGAGTGTTTGTTCCGAAAGGTTGCAAGTGGGTGTTTCTCGGTAATGTATTGATTTATATCCCCTAATATACACGAAACCGAAAATGTTGGTAACTACATACTACTGATTATGTTTTTCAATTTATTTTTAATATCTTATCTGTACATGTTTCAACCTCCTCGATATTCATTGGAAACTTTTTTGAAGTATGATTTTCCGGGTTTCTTTTTGTAATTTGATGAACATTCTTACGCAGAAATAAACACCACGCTAATGTAAGTAATATTTAATTAGTAGTTACTAATTAATAGAAAACCAATCCTAAGATATATTTTAATTTTAAATTAAATGTTGGCTCCCACTCAGAAAATATCTAAAGAGGCTTAATTGCAACGTCTACATAAGAAGATAGGGCCACCCACGCCAATGACGAAGGAAATGTCGCGGCTTCTACAGGTTTTTCCTTACATTTTCCGTGACATTTGTGTTTTGGGAGAAAACGTTTCTACGAATCTAAACCATAACAAAATCAAATAAGTCTGATATATTTTCATTAATTACAGAATAAACTACGATTATAGCTCTTATTTTTTCTTAAAATATCATTATTTTTCATTTAAACAGTATACGAACTTGAGAGATACGTTACGAGAAAATACCGTTATTTTGTTTATTCATTTTATATCATTAACAAATTAAGATAAAAATAAAAAGCTATAAACGTAGTTTATCCTGTGATTAATAAAAAAGACCAGGATTATTGGATTTGGTTATGGTTTAGTAGGTATGGTAGAAACGTTTTCTCCCAAAACACAATTTCACGGAAAATGTATGGCAAAAGCTGTAGCTGTAATACTCTTAATTGTGACAATAACCTGACTGATCGACATTCTTAGGGTACCGGATTTCTATAATATTATTTGAATGATGAATAAAATATTTAGACATTCAATAGGATGCAAAAATGTACGCTCTCTGTGCTGTATTCTCAATTTCGCAAAGTAGCGATTGGTTTGGCGATACGGATCAAATCTTAAAAATTAATGTCATAGGGTAAAACAATGATATTGTTAAAGGAGTGATTTTTACGGTTCCGTACCCAAAGGATTCAAACGGAGCCCAAATAATTAAACCTACAAAGGGATGAATCGGTTGACCCGTAAAAGGCACCCTTTTTTTATTATGATTTATATCCTAAAAAAATATTTAAAAAAAGTAAAAAATGAGGATAAAGAACGTGTTTTGTATAATGTGTTTTTGTTGTTTTTGCTCTATAGTATAAACTGTGCAAAGGAATGCCAAACTGGTGTGTCTATAGAACAAACTGCAAAGTAAAACACCTAAAATGTTATAACCGGTCCGATCGGACTTGCTCTAAAGATTCCGTAAAACGAAAGATGTTATTGGTAAATATATAACAAAAACATGTTGTGTGGTGGTACGGAGCCCTCGGTGCGCGAGTTGCAATATGAAAACGAGAGAATTGACCAAGCTATTATGTACACATTTGCACAGTGCCAAGCGACCGGGACGAGAGGTTATCAGATTCCAATCAGTTGGGCATTGTAAAGAGAGTTTATTCGAAAATCGAACTGGCCGCCATAGGCAGAATACAAAAAGGAAAGGAAAAAAGGTGCGAATGCAAAGAATTTGAAACAATAAACGGTCTTTGGTTTTATTTTAACAGTTCCGTATTTTACACAGATTTCCAATTATCATTTTCAAGTTAACACAAAAATGTCATCAAGCCATAGTGATTTCACTCCTGAGTTTATTATATCAGACGCTTTAGGAATTATTAATAATCTACTACATACCAGAAAAATTATAAGATAAATACGAAAAAGCCTGCAACGATTTTAATCAATGGAATGGAACAACAAAAGGCCTTTGGTGCATATATTGTTTTTATTGTCTCGCAGAAGGTATGAAAAGTAGAGTATTCACCTCTTTTGACACGGGCGGCATATTGGACCCATCGCTTCACTCGGGACTCTAAATAACCCCCCTCGCTGAACTCGGGAGTTAACCGAGTCCCTCGTTACTCTCAGGGTCCAATATGCCACCCGTGACGTAAGATACTGCTTTATCCCCTTGGTGCATAATCTACTATTTTTCCCCATAAAAGCACCGGTTTGGCTCCGTACAACGAGGGTTTCCGCCATTTATGATCTATGGGGGCGCGTGTTAGACCGTATGCGCGCGAATTCGCTGTGGACTGGATTTTGCCGCCATAATTTACATTACATTTAATTATGTATGTGTTTTTGTTGATCAAAAGCTTTATCCTGATTAAAAATTACCGACAGCAGTGTTAGTGAGGAGAATTTGACTCCACCTGATATCACGGAAACAGTAACGAACACGACGAACAAGCTTTTACCAGAAAAATTAAGAAATAAATACGTTTTTTTTTTAATTCTAAGAATTGTCCTATTGCATGAGTGTATATAAAGTTTATGAAACGGCACATAACTAGGTATTAAAACACTCGAGTGATACTATTTAAAACTCAATACCGTATTTAAAAAAAAAGAAAAACAACGCGTGCGATGCCGCGGGCAAAAGCTAGCCGTTCAATAACTGTATATAGATAATGGACAGCTACCAAGCCACAATTGATTCATAGGTTTTCAAATAATACCCACGATCCCAGTAAATCTATGATATCTACAATTAATCGGCCTTTTTATGTAGGTACAGAAAACTCAGTTTTTTAGTACCTCGATCGATAGGTAACAGCTAATGTAGATTAAAAAACTAATCTAAAAACCACGTTTTTTTCCATATTGTATCGATTTGTTTGCATTGCATAAGTTATCATGTTGTGAGCTACCCTGAAAGTTTCAGCTGGATATCTAATCGTGAAGTGCTCGTTTGAGTTGCAAGATTCCATCCGGAAAGATAAACAAGAAAGTGACTTAATAAAAACGTGGTAAAAAAATGAGAGAAGTTCAGAACTGCTTGGATCTTTTGGCACTTGAATTACATTGAACGGGGACCTGTTCAATTGCCAAAAGATCCTTGTAGAACTTTAGTTTCATTATCGACATGAAAGTAGCAGATCTGAACTTCTTATTTCAGTAACTAGGTTCGTGTGAATAATTAGTCAAATGGGATTACAGTTTTGTCACTTTGTCAAACCTTAAACAAAGTCAAAATTACTTAACCACATGACGGCGAATGGAATAATTACCTACAGCTATTTGTTTTATAACTCTGGTTTCAGTATGACGGCATGACGACACGGACTTTGGCTAGGGTTGCCAACTTTTCGTACAAGAAATACAGTGTATTAAGGTGAGAAAAGGAAAATGAACAGTATTTTGAGTTTTTTTTTTTTTTTTTTTGATTTATTGATTTCAATTTATGTTTATCGCAGCTTCTCAAATAACTGAACAATTTTATGGCTTCTTGGAAGATTTCGACAGCCGAACAACAGTTGAACTCAAAATAATAAGCAAAAAATCAAAATCTCATGAAATTTATTAGTGCCCCTTCATTTTTATAAAATTAAACCATAAACTGTTTTCATCGTGTTTTAAAACACAACCCCAATAATCGTGAACATTTAGAGCAGTAGGTAAAGGTGGGTTGGTTTAAAAAGAAGTGCGAGCGTTGCGAGCGCCATCATTATATATAGATAGCGCGATAATTCAAGATATATTTAGAAGTATTTTTTTAAACTGAAGGAAAATATCGGATCTCTTTAGTTTTATTCAATGGGCCATATTGAAAAAGGCGCGAGCGTAGCATTTTTTTTTTTGCTGTTTCCTACCTATTTGAAAAATAAAGTATTTTCTGCAAGGCAAACCAACCAGAGCAGTAATTCTGTAACTGGTTCAATGTGATGATGATTACAAACAATATTTTGCATACTGTTGTTTTGTTGAACAGTAAACTGTATGAGAGAGCGGAAAACAGTATAATACTGTTTCTAACAGTATGATTGGCAACCCTATAGAACACCTAAACATCCGTCTACTAATATGGCGCCTTTATTGGGTTTTACTGCTCCCCCTTACGTGTCGTCAGCCAGTCACGGGGATGTTCTGCTAACGCTTAGGTTCAATAATATATCTGATAGATTGCACCTAGTTATCTGTAACTACAAATAAAGCTTTCGACAGTCAAGTGCTGAAAAAAGATAACACTACGAGCACCAGTTTCCCAAGTGAGCAAGCAACTAATTGTGTAATCGTGTAGTGTACTAAAACAACGAAATTGTAAACATATCAGCGCTATGTTAACATTTACCATACGTTTTAATATAAACTTTACCGTCATAACGTGAAATACCCATAATATTTTCAATACAAAATATTTATTTTTTATACCATACTAGCTGCGCCTCGCGGTTTCACTCGCGTGAGAGATGATGATTATGATTATTAAAAGTATCCTATGTATCCAGGATATAAAGCTATATCCATTCCAATTTTCATCAAAATCCGTTAAGCCCTTATCGCATGAAAACTCCCCAAACAAACAAATATACAAACAGATAACGTTTCACTTTTATATATTGGTGTGGATCTAACGTATATAAGTGCCTTCTGGATATACAATCCAAATAAATAGACTCATACCAACCTGACCGGATATACACAAGTTTGTGTGTTATTAAAGTTTTACAAAATAAAAATAAAATATTCTACGCATTGGTGAATATTGAAACGAAATCGGGATTATTTCTGAGATTAGCCCGATCGCACTCGATTGGCGATTTTGTTTTATAATAAGTGTCACTGCCCATTAAACGCCTCGGCACCGGATCGCCTCCGCATCGCCAAATTGTCAACCTGGTGCCGGGGCGAGACGGGCGGCGGGTTGACGGCTAGGCGTCCACCCGTCTACAGCGGGGTGACGCCTCGCCTACGGCTAGGCTGCCTGGTTTACGTCTAGACTTGATGTATTCCCAGTAGTTCCGCTATGGTTGTTCCGTATATTTTTTTAGGTTCCATTAACTAGACTGCTAGAATATTAATTCCCTGAAGTCCCGTGTGTCTCATAAATGATGCACAGATGCACAATCTTGTAATTTGATTGCAATATTATAGGTAGATTAGTTTTGATGTAGATTAGTGTAGATAATTATTAGATAATGTGTCCGACACGCACCGGTATTTATTTCAGAAACCTTCACGCAAGTGAAAAGTGCCAACATCAACTGTACAAAGTCAAACTCTATATAGGATGAAGGATGCGCAAAAATATATTCTATGTGTTATTCCGGGGCCAAAAGTAAGGACCTATAAGTAATACTACATAATACATACCAATATATAAAAGTGAAACGTTGTCAGGTTGTTTGTTTGTTTGGAGATCTTTCACGTGATAACGGCTGGACGGATTTTGATGAAATTTGGAATGGAGATACCTTATACCCTGGAATAAAAAATTGGATAGTTTTTATCCCGGAAAATTGAAAGTTTGCACAGGAAAACTGGAAAATGCTGATTAATCGCTGTAAGGAACGGTTGCCATGGAAACGAAATAACAAGTCTGTCAAAAAACATCAATAGCATTGGTGCTATACCTACTTTTGCATGGGGTTTTAATATCCTAGAAGAACATAGAATGCTTTTTTCGCGATAAACTGTAGTCCACGCGGACGAAGTCGCGGGCGGGAAATCTAGTTTCATCATAAAGTCTTTCAGCCGTCAAATAGTATTTTACTTATTGCTCGGCTTCAGATACAGACTACCTACACCATATTTTAAGTCAATACTTAAGCTATCCAACAGTGAAAACCGCATTTCAATCGGTCAAGTAGTATTTACATGATGCGCTAACATACAGACAGAAAGAGAGACTCAATAAAAAAAAAACATATTTTTGTTCAGTAGCTTATTAAATCCCATAGACGTTTTTTTTAATTACTGCATTGTACAGACTTTTTGTTACTTACTGTTTTATTATAAACTAGCTGTACCCGTGACTTTGTCCGAGTGGTCATTTCTCTGGGATAAAGGTATCCTATATGTTATCCCAGGACTGAAAGTACATATAAGGTACAATATAGCAAATCTCGTTCAGCCAATTAGTTTTTATCAATTGCTCGGCTTCTACTCATCGGATTGAAATATCAAGTAAACCAGTTTTTTAATTAAAACTTAAGCATTTGCAAGCATATGGTAAGCATGACCTGATTCAATATCCAGGATTACCAGATAAAGAATAAAAAAAAAGAAGGAATTATTTAACAGCCAACAGCACAGACACGAAATTTTGTGTACGCATTTTATTATGATAACCTGTTTTAAGTTTTACTATGACACGGTTGCTGCATTCAGGGTTGGCTCCTAGGGAACTCCTCAACAGCTAACAGCACAGTCACGAAATTTTGTATACGCATTTTATTATGATAGCCCGTTCTAAAACAACAAAGATATCAAATTATTGAAGGTGTTCCAGGATGAACAATAGATTAACATATTTGATTCAACAATAGATACCTATGAGCATAATTAGGAACGCATTTACAAAAGGCTGCACGACCTCCAAATCTCTGCCGATCTATTTTTAGCTGGTCTGTTTTTTGTTCTTATAACTATTCAATATTCCACAGTTCTCCTCTACGATGACGTGTGTAATTAGTTACTAGCGCCCCGCCCGTAATGTTGTGCACGTAAAGTGAGTTTTGTACATTGTCTATTTTCGTTAAATCCTGTTAATAGAAATGTCTGCCTTTTGACCTTTTCAATCCAATTTCGGACATCATCAAATTAGTTGACGCATTAGGCGTTAATTGGAACCGTAAAATAAGTTATAGCTTGTAATTGTTTCCAGAAAAACTAAAAGCTTATGTTGCCTCATGGTTTGTTTTGTATACAAGTCTGGTGATAGTGAGATATTTGGAAATGCATATTTTGCCACTAATATCCTCAAATTATGAACCACAGCCACAAACCAAATATTTATCTTACAGAAGGTACCTTTCAAAGTAACAAGATGCACCAAAGACTTATTTAAACGAGGGCCAAAAGGGCGGCAGTCTGTAAGTGCTCATTTTTAGACGCCTTTCATAACAGTAAATGGTACCTAGCTAAAATCAAAACGTGCTCGCTTCGCTCGTGATTACGAGTAGTTAGGTACTCGTAGTCATTATATTCATATGATTCGAAATAATATTAATTATTTACACTAGTTTCTCTAGGTTAAAAGTATTATGTACCTTGTCCATGTACCAAGTACCTATGTACCAAGACCTAAAATACCAATATACCAACATTTGATCAAAATTCATTGAGCTGTTAATGTCTTTTTATCGATTGCTCGGCTTTTATTGATCGGATTGAGATACCAAGCACACGAGTTTTTAAGTCAAACCCTAAGCTATCCAACAATGAAAACCGCATCGCAATCGGTCCAGTAGTATTTACGTGATGCGCGAACAAACATACAGACAAACTTACAAACAAACGGACAGACAGACACGATTTAAAAAAATGTTATGTTCTTGTTCAGTAGCTTATTTTAAGTACTCTAGACCATTTTTTAAAATTATCTTCTTTGTACAGTTTTTTTCCTTTTTATTGTTTTATAACGCGGTCACTGCGCTCTCACTTTACTATGATCTATCCACTTTTTAATCGACTTCAGAAAAGGAGACGGTTATATGTTCGGCTGTATGTATTTTTTTTACATGATTTGGAACGATGTTTTAATTATGCACTGATACAATTGTTTAAAAAAAATCGCGTTCACCTCGCTCATCATCATCATCATCATCATCATCATCATCAGCATATATCTGTCCACTGCTGGACGTAGGCCTCTCCTACTGCACGCCACTGAGCTCGGTCTTCAGTTCTCCTCAACTATTTTCTTCCAGCCGGTTTTCGCAGGTGTTCACTTCGCTCGCGCTTTCTTATTGTGACAATGTCATAATCGTCAATCAATTAGTGCATCACATAAAAAATGTCTTTATTCTTTTGAATGGGCTGTTTTCATCACTTTTTAGGGTTTCTTACGTCCGCATGTTTAAACGTAGGGTACGTAACCCTTATAGGATCACTCTTGTGTAATATGTCTATTTGTCCGTCTGTCACAGGTAAATTTCTCCAAATCTACTAGACCGATGTCTGTGGCCCAACAAGTGTAACGTAAATAAATGAATTGTGAATATATTTATATGTTTTAAAGCTATATAAGAAAACAAATAAAAATTTACCATTACTCAAATTATCTCCGAAACTACAGAGACTAAAATTTTGAAAAACATAAGAAATATATGGTCTTAAAATAACATGGCAAATCTCTCGATGTTGTGAGATAAATATTCATCGTACGGAACCCTCTCCATGCGAATTCAACTCGCACTTGTCCGGTTTTTTTCCAAAATTTATAGGCAAGCAAACCTTATTGGTCCGGGCATTTCCTTATTGGTTGTATACGGAAGTCTGTCGGAATGAAATTCCAGTACAGAAAACTATTTAAGCATTTTTTCTAAGGAAAATTCAAAATCTGCGGATAAATGAGCACAACTTCAGATGCATGGAGTTGAAGATGAAAATCTGGTAGGCATTGTACCTAGGTATAATTAATGACAGGCAATATGCCTAAACCTAGATAGATTAGAACAGAGCCACTGTAGTTATGAAGGAAGGTAAAGATACACGAAAACGTAAATGAGTCATGCCCAGAATAGGAACCTAGAACGACAGTTCCGAGACTTCAAACGTTTTTGTCTAACAATATAACATATTGTTGTTTGCGAAGATAAATATGTGAACAAACGATGGAACAAAGAAATTAGTTCGGCAAACATATCGGTACGGCCGCAGTCGGCGCCTTGTTTCTTTCGAGGTCAACAAGTTTTGGGAATGAGGTGAACTCTCCCAAATTTTACCACCATACAATATATCCTGGTTATATATAAGTTAGGCAACATTCAGGTAATAACGTGAATGTTAATTGTCTTACTTGTTTGCTAAATGTGTAACTTTGTTCAATCAGAACGACGATTATATTATTTGATTGAACTGATACAAAAAGTTAAGTAAAGACGTGAACAAGTCGTTCACCTCGATGACATGGCGAATGTAATGACAACCGTTACATTGAGAAATAGAGTCCGTCATGCCACCATACTGTGATCCCCAGTACAGTGCCACCAACTTAACTATACAGGATCCGTCACTCGAAGTGCTACATACCAAATTCATACAGCTGCAATATTTAAACTATTAATGACAGCGCACCCAAATCAAAAAGAAATAAAATTTATTTAAGTTTGTGGCTTATTACTGGGGATCATAGTGTGGTGGCATGACGGACTCTATTTCTCAATGTAAAATATAACATTTATTGAAGGATGTTAAACGTTGGTTAAACGCAATAGTGTGATCGCCTTGCATTTGCCTGGAGAATCAAAAGCAACCATTGTTGGAGAGCTGCAGCACTTGCAGGTGAACAATATGAAAGTGTGGAAACGCTGAAAGCAGCGCTTCGGCGGGTATGGGACTGAGTCCGCACTAATCTACCTTCGTACAGCGTGCGCAGCCTTTGTAGGAATATTCGATGACATTATCCATGGCAATATTGATCAATGACTTTAGTTTCCCGGTCTTAAAACAGGGAAACTAAAGTCATTATCTTTAGTTTAGTTTTAACTAATTTTGGCCCCTTCAAGTCCTCATAACTAAGCAATACAAATCAAAACATCTTCTACTCCACCATTTGTTGGGCAAAGCTTAATATTTTTCCCCAATGACGCCTAATATATTAGTCAGTATATATTTATATGAGCTTAGGCTCAACTGTGACATTCGGACGATTGGGACCCCACTCTCGACTTTACATATAAGTTGATGGCACTGTAGTTTTAAGTCTGGTGGATAATGTTAGGTAGTAGTCACACCAACCCATTTTGTTTGTTTATAACTTAATCATTATTCCAGAGAAAAAAACTGGAGAAACTTTTATAATACTTGCATCGCAGATAGTTCTAGCCTAGTCGACTTACATTATTATAATACTTGCATCGCAGATAGTTCTAGCCTAGTCGACTTACATTATTATCTAGACATACTCTCCTCACTTTGTCTCTTTTATAATACTTGCATCGCAGATAGTTCTAGCCTAGTCGACTTACATTATTATCTAGACATACTCTCCTCACTTTGTCTCTTTTATAATACTTGCATCGCAGATAGTTCTAGCCTAGTCGACTTACATTATTATCTAGACATACTCTCCTCACTTTGTCTCTTTTATAATACTTGCATCGCAGATAGTTCTAGCCTAGTCGACTTACATTATTATCTAGACATACTCTCCTCACTTTGTCTCTTTTATAATACTTGCATCGCAGATAGTTCTAGCCTAGTCGACTTACATTATTATCTAGACATACTCTCCTCACTTTGTCTCTTTTATAATACTTGCATCGCAGATAGTTCTAGCCTAGTCGACTTACATTATTATCTAGACATACTCTCCTCACTTTGTCTCTTTTATAATACTTGCATCGCAGATAGTTCTAGCCTAGTCGACTTACATTATTATCTAGACATACTCTCCTCACTTTGTCTCTTTTATAATACTTGCATCGCAGATAGTTCTAGCCTAGTCGACTTACATTATTATCTAGACATACTCTCCTCACTTTGTCTCTTTTATAATACTTGCATCGCAGATAGTTCTAGCCTAGTCGACTTACATTATTATCTAGACATACTCTCCTCACTTTGTCTCTTTTATAATACTTGCATCGCAGATATTTCTAGCCTAGTCGACTTACATTATTATCTAGACATACTCTCCTCACTTTGTCTCTTTTATAATACTTGCATCGCAGATAGTTCTAGCCTAGTCGACTTACATTATTATCTAGACATACTCTCCTCACTTTGTCTCTTTTATAATACTTGCATCGCAGATAGTTCTAGCCTAGTCGACTTACATTATTATCTAGACATACTCTCCTCACTTTGTCTCTTTTATAATATTTGCATCGCAGATAGTTCTAGCCTAGTCGACTTACATTATTATCTAGACATACTCTCCTCACTTTGTCTCTTTTATAATACTTGCATCGCAGATAGTTCTAGCCTAGTCGACTTACATTATTATCTAGACATACTCTCCTCACTTTGTCTCTTTACAATATATTTACAGTAATCGTGTAAAAAGAGCAGCACCAGCAGCTTAGTAACGGGGTCTAAAGACAGTCTATGAATCAATACCGCACCCATTTAATAAAAGTATTGAATTGTGATATAACTGTTAAGTATGTTATGTATTCCACCTTGATAATTTTTTAACCTATGTTGTCCCACTGCTGGGCAAAGGTCTCCCCCATTTCCTTCCAGACATCCTGATCCCCTGCAATCTCTGACCATCCCTCCTGGAAGGCATCGAGGTCATCACGCCATCGCTTCCTGGGTCTGCCTCGGCGACGACGCCCCTGATCAAGCACCCATGGCGTGACAACTCTTGCCCAGTGATCTGGGTGCATTCTGCTCACATGTCCCGCCCATTCCCATTTGAGCCTAGCAGTCTTACTCCCCACATCAGCGATTCCTGTTTTTGAGCGAATTGTGGAGTTCGGAACTCTGTCGATCCTCTTAATTCCTAACACGCTTCGCTCCATTGCTCTTTGGCAAACCTTGAGTTTGGACTTCTGAGATTCGGTCAGTGACCACGTCTGAGCACCATAGGTCAGTACTGGCAAAATACACGTGTCGATGAGTGTTCGCTTTAGTGATAGCGGAAGGTCGCCCTTCAAAAGGTCCTTCGTGGACCAATAGCTCCTCCAAGCGTTCTCGACTCGGCGATCGATTTCAATATCCTGCCGGTAGCTGAAAGAGACTATCTGGCCCAGATAAATATACTCATCGACGTATTGTATCTGTTGCCCGTCGACTTTTAATATAAGATTTAAAAAACATGTATGCAAATAAAAAACTATAAATGTAGGTAACTATGAAATTGTCGAAATATTTACAGTACGGCCGATAACTGTACTTCGTGCAAATGGCTGCGCAATGATCATTTTTAGGAACCGAATGGCGGAATGAGGCGACATGCACGGGGCTGTGGTCTAGGCTAGAGATGCACCTCATTCCGCCATTCGGTTCCTAAAAATGATCATTGCGCAGCCATTTGCACGAAGTACAGAGTGGCCACGGCTTATCGGCCGTACTGTCACAGAATAAATGTACTGTACATAGCTGACAGGCAAATATAACACTTAGTATAGGGAGATCACTGTGAAATATCTACTCAACGTGTTATTTGCCTTTTTATATAAATATCTTAATCTGGTCGTTCTCGCAATGTGCAAATGCTAAAGAGCCGATATGTAAACATTTCAATATAAAGTAAATATTTGTTCAGACTCGAAAGACAAACAATTTGAAGAAAATCCCAGAAAGGGATTTTTATATCAGCAGATATGTGACACGCGATGACAAGAGCTGCGATAAATAATTCAATAAGTGGATGCGTTGATGTAAACTGTGAAACCACAGGAACAACTAAGGATTATTACTCATGCCCATAGCTTGTACTATTATTTATTCTGTGCCCATAGTGAACGTACAAACTCGGTGTTGTTGTGTCAGACTGTTACGAATCCAGATATTCCCCGTGTGTAGGTTTGCGGATACCTCTACGACATTAATCACGTTTTTTTGTTACTTTTTACAATGTTACTGAGAAAGTGAGATACAGTAAATGTAAACACGTCCTCCCCCGAAAAAGAGAATGATTTCTCAATAAGCCGGAAGATATGGTTTATGCATACATTTACATAAACAAATTGTTCAGTAAACTGAAGAATAAAGAGTTGGGCATTTATAAACAGAAATTTTACAACGATGAGCAAACGTACTTTACCAATTGGAGCTTCATCATGAATGAAGCACCAATTGTACCTGATACGTAAAGATTTTTAAACAACATTAAACAGGTAGGTACTTATCCTGTAATTTTGAGAAAATGTTTCAGTCATATAAAAAAATGTTTCAAATTTACGAAAACGTGAGGCATTGTAGAAAAGACAGACCGTAACATTTAAATGATCTGGCCCGATCATGCACGAAGAGGCATCCTTCACAATCAATGTGATTCACACACTTGCACCGAGCTACCGTTCAGATTATTTGTGTTGGAGCTAACTCACCCAAATGTCCACCATATGTCGAGGCACATGACGTTGAGCCAGGCGAACGCCGCCATGAACCCGAAGTAGATTCCGTACCCTGCGAAAATAATAAGCGTTAATTGATGAACATCGTGCCTCTACGTTCCACAACGCTTTTGTTCTCAAATTATCTCGACCCCTCCTTTCGGGCGTCAACACGCAACGCTTGATCGACGTACTGCGATTGATTTCCAAATGTTATCTTCGATAATGACTTAATTTTTAATTTCTAGAAAATCCAAAACTGCATCTTTATCTAGATAAAATATAGTCGATAAATTATTGTTTATAATGCATTAACAGTGAAAAACCTGTTTTCGACTTTCTGTTGTAAAATTGTATGCTTAATATTGCCCCAAATTATAATAAGTATCGAGCTCGAGGGACCTACGTCCAGCAGTGAACAGATATAGGCTGATGATGATGATGATGATGATAATAAGTATAGATATATCTCCTTTACATGAAGGGTTCGGTCTTATATAAAAGGCTCTGCAGCAATTACTTTTCTAAGTTATGTGCGGTTTTCCATCGCTCCGTGCTTCAGAGGGCACGTTAAACTGTCAGTACTGGCTTGTACTATTATTTATTCTGTAGTACTGGCTTGTTTGTTTGTCGTATGAGGTAGTGCTGGACTCTGGTGTCAGAGTTTGTCAAGCCGCCCGAGGGCCTTTGACATGGCTTAACGACTCGACTGCTATTAAGACCAGGTTCTGCTTTTTAAGGGTTTTTTCCTTCGACCACATCATCGCTTTCCATCAGGTGAGATCGTGGTCAAATGATTGCCTAGTCAGTAATAAAAAAAATAAAAAAAACTATGCTGGGTCAACCACAAACCTGATAAATATGAAACTCAACATATATGTTTTTGAGATCTTTATCTCTCTAAGAAAAAGGAAAACCGCAAATAACATATAAAAGTCATTGGTGTGGAGCCTATAGGATTGAACCCGGTATCGTTGGATTCTAAGTTGCACTATTGAACCGTTAGGCTACCATCTCTACAGTCCTGGCTGTCATTTATTAATAATAGTCGGTAAGCCATGTCAGAGGCCCTTGGGCGTCCTAGCAAACTCTGACACCAGAGGCCAGCACTACCTCATAAGACAAACAAAAACCATAAGGATAATATTATGAGTCATCTGCAATGTCTGGTCTGAAACTATAATTATAGTATGTTGTGTGTATGCAGTTATAATTTAAATGAGGAAGATCCTCTCATTTTGTAATGTCCTAGATAAAGACAACACTAAGCATGATTATTAGGTTTATCTGTATTGTTATTGTAGATAAACTTATCATAATATCCGTTCAACTATTATTATTTTTATGAGGTAGATATGTATGCGTGGGCTACTATTGTGAAGACTAATAAGTAGGAACGCAAATAAATGTACACGTAATTAAAAAATATCAATGATCAATAAAACGTTTTACAACCCTATTCAACCCGCCATCTAGGCCATATTATGATACTAGTTTTCCCGCCCGCGACTTCGTCCGCGCGGATTACTGTTTATCGCGAAAAAAAGCATCCTATGTTCTTCTTGGATATTAAAAACCAATGCAAAAGTAGGTATATCACCACTCGTGACGTTTTTTGACGTACTTGTTATTTTGTTTCCATGACAACCGTTTCTTACAGCGAGTAATCATCTTTTTCCAGTTTTTCCAGTTTTCCCATGGAAACTTACAATTTTTCTGGATAAAGTAAATTTTATTCCAGGGTATAAGCTATCTCCATTCCAAGTTTCATCTAAATCCGTTCAGCCGTTATCACGTTAAAGCTCCCCAAACAAACATACAACGTTTCACTTTTATATATTGGTATGGATGGATTCATGGAATCGCTCTTTAATACTGTGCCCTGCTGGTACTATGGGACTTCCCAGTGAAACATACCATATGGTTGGGTACTGGACACTACAGTAGAGTATCTATTGATTACTTTGGTTAGAACTCTTGTAGGCCAATCACTACTTTGATCTTACTGTGCTAAAATCGATGTTAACACCTACTTTATCGATCGACTTCGAAAGAACTTCAATTTATGTGAAGAAACAATCATTATTTTCATTTATATTTTTTTCTGTGTAATAAGACAAATTATTGCGATCACTAAGTCGCCTGCTAAGTACGACGGCTGAACCTTTACTACCTATAGGGCAAAACAATACGAAAGTTAACGACAACCGCTCGTTAGGGTGTGGCGTTCTATGGGATCCCCTAAAGAACGCTACAACGAGAGGTTGGCAGTGCACACCTTCCCTGTCATGAACCTACCTAGCAATGTGCAGATCTTCTTATCCGTTACAAAGCTATACTGCACGCGCGCCAGGCAGGAGAATGCAAGCAGCATCATGCTGACATGGCAGATGAGCGTCTTCCCGTGGAGGTTCCGTAGCTCCGGCAACGAGCAGTACACGATCAGCGTTAGCGCCAGGCACACACTTGAAATGCTGATCAGCTGCAAACAAAAATCATTCAATTATTACATCTACTCTGTTTCTAATATAAACGTGAGCTGAATGAAATGAAAGCGTATTAAACAATGTTTATGTCGATGTATTTAAATTCATTGCATTCAGTGATCATTTTAAGTAGTATTGCTCCATCAACATCAACGTGACGAAGCCTTTTTGCGCAGTTGTCCCGTCCCATGTCGGCGGTAAACAATAAGCTCACTGTAAGTCAACCACACCTATAGGTACCTACCGATCACACGTGATTTTAAAAACATTATTCTGGAATCGATTGAAGAGAAGTATCTGGAATAAACTAGAAATATGTATGGATAAAATCTCGATTCATTATAAGCTTTACGTCAAGCACATACTTGATATTCTTATCTAGTACATGTATTGAAAGCATAGACTACCATCTGCTTATACGAGTCGGTAATGCCATCAATTGATGATGTTAGTATAAACTTTTCCTGACGGTATGATCCTGGAAGATGGGACGGTCTCTAGTGTGGGATGCTATTTGTGTCGTCACTCTGGCTCCGTCATATCTTTCTGAGACACAGAGTAGGGCTGGTGGCGCGGCTGTTTTGGCAGAACAGCACAAGCGGCGAAAATGTGCTAACCCCGGTAGTGGTTACATATTTGAGCCGTTTGGAGTTCATACACAGGGATCGTGGGGACCAGAGAAACATTGTATTTTCAAAAATCTATTTGAGCGCCTGATCGATGCGACATGTTGTGAAGTATCTATACCACTCAATAGAGTTTGTATAAATACTGCGCCTAAGTCTATGGTTGGTTGCTAGGCGATATGAAGTTTATAATATGTTGTCTGTGTGAGAAAAATATCTTTTAAAAATAGTACTTGTATTTTCTACTACATTAAATTAAAACAGCTTTACTAGTTCACGCACACGCTTTCACTCGTAATCTCCTTAATATTTCTTTAGATGGTAGCAGAGCGATAAAAAGTTACGATATTAAGTGAGTACCTCTGTCCATGTAATAAAAATGTCGAGCACCAAATCCCTATTAAAGCAACTAATCCTAACAAAACTAGATGCGACAAGAAAAACAATGAGAAACCTCACAAAGGTAATAACAATTTTGCTACGCAGTGCCTCCTCACACATAACGAGAAGCCTGAAAACAGCATATGGGTCTTGGACAGTGGATGTACATCTCATATGACTTACCTACGAGACTTATTTAAGACCATAGAGAGAACATCAAAAAAGTTGAACTTCGTAACTGAAGAACACACTGCAGAGATTGAAGGAAAAGGCACGGTCTCCTTTTTATCGAAAAAATGGTAATGGTAGTGCGCTTACACACTTACAAGACACACTCTACGTACCTAGTCTTTGCACCAACTTACTGTCAGTCAGCAGAATGACAGATGCCGGCTGTTCTGTACTCTTCACCAAGAACAAAGCGACGGTCAAAAATCCAAAAGCTGGAATCACTCTCACTGCTTTTAAACAAGAAGATGGTCATCAAACCTGATAAACATGAGCGCAATAACCTGGCCAATGATAATGATGACATGGTTCCAACCACTACAAAGAAAGCGACCTCATCAAACATCAGCGACTGGCACAGAAAGCTTGGTCACATGAACGCCAAAGATATGAAAC
Source organism: Alsophila aescularia (assembly GCA_946251855.1). Taxonomy (NCBI): domain Eukaryota; kingdom Metazoa; phylum Arthropoda; class Insecta; order Lepidoptera; family Geometridae; genus Alsophila; species Alsophila aescularia. The sequence goes on from OX276375.1 coordinate 50,597,017, forward strand.
TTGCACTAAAAAACGAGAACTTACGTGGCTTGAACTTTGATGTTACTGAAACCTTGGCTGAGTGTGAAGCCTGCATCCAAGCAAAACTGCATCGCGTTCCTGCCCCTTGAGAGAAAACTACACAACGAACAACAGAACGCTTAGAAATTGTTCATAGTGACGTATTCAAACGCCCACAGTAGGCGGAAATGAATACTTCGTCACTTTTATAGATTACTATAGCAGATACAGTCGAGTTTATATGATTAAGAACAAGACCGAAGTACTAGAGAAGTTCAAAGAGTTCAAAGAGCTATCTGAAACACAAACTGGGAAAAGAATTTCATTTTTACAGTCAGATAACGGTTCTGAAAACGTCAATAAAGAGTTTGATGCTTACCTAAAACGTTGCGGGATACAGCGAAGGCTCATCGCACCCTATACCCCGAATCAAAACGGAGTTGCTGAGAGGAAAAACTGTACCCTCGTGGAGAAAGCGAGAACAATGATGATTGATGCACATGCACCATTAAAATTTTGGGGCGAAGCAGTGTTCACTGCAAACTACCTATCAAACAGGAGCATTAATAGCGCCATTCAAAATCAAACGCCATTTGAACGATGGGTTGGCAGAAAGCCATGTATTAATCATTTGTACGTGTTTGGTTGCAAGACTTTTGTTCTAAAGAAAGGCACCAACGGTCACAAATTTGCACCAAAGGCAATTCCTGGCATGTTTGCGGGATATTCTGAAACGAGCAAAGCTTTTAGAATCTTCATTCCCTCGAAGAACAGTATTGTTACTTCAAAAGATATTCGAATGATGAAGAACATGTTCTATGATGAACAAAATAAAAATGACCTCTCGAGACTTTTCAACGGTCTAGAGTATCAAAAACCAAAGCAAATGTCATCGGAACAAACACCACGCAAGCAAGTGGCTATTACGTTTGACGATAAAACAGATGGAGAATCAGATAACTGAATATTATCTGATTCTCCATCTGTTTTATCGTCAAACGTAATAGCCACTTGCTTGCGTGGTGTTTGTTCCGATGACATTTGCTTTGGTTTTTGATACTCTAGACCGTTGAAAAGTCTCGAGAGGTCATTTTTATTTTGTTCATCATAGAACACAGTGACTCAAACACAGATGACCAAGACGACAATGGAACGTTGCAAGGAACTACTATAGAGAGCACTGTTCAACGAATTGAACCAGAAAATAATGGAAGCGACTATGAATCTCTTTCCAGTTTATCCAATGATGTCGATGATGATGATGATGAACCTGGTCATAATGCTGATGCTGAAGAAAACGTTATTCAAACAAGATCTTTGAGAGATAGGTCAAATATCACAGCTCCTAAGCGTTATGATGATTTTATTTTGGCAGCTGTTGAAGAAATCGAAAATTTTCACAAGCCAAAAGAACCTATTACTTTCAAAGAAGCGATAGAATCTCCTGAAAAAGAAAAATGCCAAGAAGCTATGAAATATGAAATGTCATATTTGAATGAAAGTGAAACCTGGGATCTGGTTGATCTACCTAAAGGACGAAAAGCCCTGCCTTGCAAATGGGTATATAAAATAAAAATGAATCCTGATGGTTCCGTTGAAAGGTATAAAGCCAGAATGGTTATCAAGGGCTACTCTCAACAACCTGGAGTGGATTTTGATAAAACGTTCAGTCCAGTGGTTCGTCTGAGCACTGTACGAGCACTTCTTGCCATAGCTGCAAGGGAAAATCTTAAACTATGTCAGTTCGATGTGTCAACCGCATTCCTTAACGGCACGTTGGAGGAAAATATCTATATGAAACAGCCTAATAGCTTTCAAGATGGCACAAAACGAGTCTGCAAGCTAAAACGCAGCCTTTATGGATTGAAGCAAGCACCGCTTTGCTGGAACACCTGCATTGCCGACTTCTTGAAGAAATCTGACTTTCAACAGAGCGAAGCGGATCCATGCTTGTATGTTCGAGTCAAAGGGCAATTTAAAGTCTTTATTGGTCTTTACGTTGACGACGGACTTGTAGCGTACAACACAACCAAAGCAGGAGACGAGTTCGTCAACGAATTAAAACAAAGATTCAAGATCACTACCAAACCTGCCTCATACTTCCTTGGATTGGAAATTAACATGCGCAAAGACAAGACCATTACTTTAAGTCAAAAGGCCTACATAAAGAAAGTTCTAGAAAAATATGGAATGTCCAATTGCAAATCAGCACCAACGCCCATCATTAAAGAAAATGAGATGGCAGAGGAAGATAATGTGAACATGAATTTCCCGTACAGACAAGCCGTGGGTGCTTTGGCATATTTGTCAGTTGGCACAAGACCTGATATTTCATATGCTGTAGGTGTAGCATCTAGAAACCTCGGAGCACCTACTAAGAAAGACGTCATGTTGGTCAAACGCATCTTTCGATACTTGAAAGGAACCCAACAGAAAGGTCTGACCTTTACGAATAAGGCGCCTCCATACTTGGTCTGCTACAGTGACTCAGATCATGCAGGAGATCAGACTACTGGAAAATCGACATCTGGAATGGTGTGTTTATTCTCTGGAGCTGCTATTAGCTGGAGAAGCCAGAAACAAACAACAGTCTCCATCTCTTCGACCGAAGCGGAGATTACCGAAGCAGCTAGTGAGTCTGCGCAAGAGATTTTATGGTTGAATAGCCTACTGAATAATTTGATCAACACAGAAAAACCGGTGTTAAACCTAGACAATGAATCAACTATAAAACTTGCACACAATCCAAAGTATGAATACCATAAACGAACAAAGCACATCAAGCTGAAACATTTCTTTGTTCGTGAATGTGTATGCAACGGAAATTTTAAAGTCCAGCATGTCCCATCAGAGTTGCAGTTGGCCGACATGCTGACTAAGCCACTATTTGGCCCTAGACTGCAAGATTTGAGTTCCAGAATGGGACTGATGAATTTAACTATAAATTCTTATAAATGTGCTAGGATGTGAAGTATCTATACCACTCAATAGAGTTTGTATAAATACTACGCCTAAGTCTATGGTTGCTAGGCGATATGAAGTTTATAATATGTTGTCTGTGTGAGAAAAATATCTTTTAAAAATAGTACTTGTATTTTCTACTACATTAAATTAAAACAGCTTCACTAGTTCAAGCACACGCTTTCACTCGTAATTTCCTTAATATTTCTTTAGACATGTTATCAAAATGCTGGCACTTACTTGCCTCATCGACTTAGCATTGCAATTCAACGGGACAATGCCACCAGCATTATACTATTGTCACGAGGCGGTCCAGGGCTTGGGCTTGCTCCACCAGCCCAGGGACCAAGCCTCAGTGGACAACACAAAAGGTCAACAGGAACAGGAGGAGATGATCATAAACAGCGGCTTACGAAGGTATTATTATATATATTTAAAATCTCCAGTTGTAATGAACTTAATTAGGTATTTTATAACGTATTATTTTGTGAAATTCGGTTTGCTCAAAATCAATGTCGGAATGACAGGTTATTTGAATTTAGAATTAATAAATGAAAAACTATCAAAATGGAATGAAATGGATTATGAAAGAATTAAGAGATCAAATGAGTATTATTACGAAAGAGGTTTGACCTCGTTACACTATATTTCCTTAATATATAACCAGATCCTAAACAGATCAAGAATGCATGTTGACTCTGCTAGGTAATTCAATTGTAGAATACCGAAGTCTAATTAAATAATGACACTATACGAGCCCTGGCCCTCAGTTCCCGGTCACCCTGCTAGTCCTGACAAAGGTAGCGGTCAAGGAAATAGCAGGGCAGGGGGTGCGAAGAATCCTACCGTAGGCTACCGTAGGCCAACCAAAACAAAAACAAATGACCCTGGCAACGTACAATGGACGAACAGAAAGGCTAGACGAGCATATGGCGCAACTCGAGACGGAACTTACGAAGATCACGAGGCATATTCTAGGATTAAGTGAAGTCCGAAGAGATGGGAAGGACACAATAACCCTGGAATCGGACCACCTATTCTACTTCCGAGCGGGTGATCAACAGTCTCAAGTTCCTCGTCAATAAAGTCCTCATTGATAAAGTTGTAGAAGTATCCAGTGTGTCGACCAAGGTAGCGTACCTGGGTTCTTAAACTAACCGAAAGGTCGAACAGGTTTACGTACTGACCTCGGCACATTGGGATGATGAGGTAGAAGATATGTTTGATGACATTTCTTCGGCCCTACATAACACCACATGAGCCCACTATAATGTTATCATGAGAGACTTTAACGTCAAAGTGGAAGTACAGACTTGCAGTGAATCGAAAATAGGTCGACACGGCTACAGAAACAGGAATCACAGGGGCAAATGTTAGCAAATTTTTTGATAAAAGAAGGCTTCTTATTGATGAATTCATTCTTCAAACAGCAGCTCCAGAGGAAGTTTAAATAGCAAAACCCCGACACTGTGACTAGAAATGAGATTGACTTCATCTTGAAGGACAATAAGCACATATTACGGGATGTCTCAGTGATCAGAAGGTTCAATACCATTAGTGATCACCGAATTGTCCGAGGCTCCTTGACTATCGACCAAAAGCTTGAAAGATGCCATCTGGTGAAGTCTTCGCTCTGATCCAAGCCGCTGTTCGATCTGAACAGTTCCAACTCAAGTTGGACAATCGATTCGCTGCCTTGGAAACCACAAATGACGTGGATGAGGAACTCTAAAATGTTTTGGGAATCTTTAGGGAGGATCACTAAATTTGTCAGCTGCAGCGTACAGGCCCGAAGTCTAAAATCTCTGATGAACCTTTGCGGCTTATGGACAAACGAAGGGAGCAACAGCAAGCCACTCCGTCAGAAAAAAAACCTTTTTTCTGACGTAGTGGCTTGAGTGGCTTGCTGATTGAGCTCCCCTCAATCAGAAGATCAGTAGGCTGGTCTGTCGTGACCTCCGCTGCTTAAATAAGGGTCAAAAGTCTTCGCCCAGGAATTGAATAAATTCCACCTGATGAAGCTCAAGACCAATAATGGCACAACCGTCGTCTCTTTGACTCCGTTGAAACCTAGGTGGTTTTGGAGTTTTTGCAGAAGCGTCAAGTGGACTGGCGAAACATCGAAATGCTGAGGTTTCTGTGTGACGCCACGACTATGAGTGTCGAAGTACAAAACCAGCAGTCTTAACATATCCTATCATAATGTTATAGGGGGATGTTATATCCCCGAAACTGTTCACTGATGCCTTGGAAGATATGTTTAAGACGTTGGATTGGAAGGGAATGGGCATTAATATCGATGCGAAAACAACACTTACGATTTGCCGATGATATCGTCCTAATGTCAGTCGCTGCAAGACTTGCAAAGTATACCACCCTAGATCATAATTCTTGACGCATCGGTCTCGGAATGAACATAGATAAGACCAAGATCATGTTCAACGATCTTATTGACCCGGACCCGATTGCAGTTAATGATGTGCCTCTTGAAGTTGTCCAACAATATGTTTACTTTGGGCAAATATTGCAATTGGGTAAGAACAACTTTGAGAAAGAAGCCAACAGAAGAATTCAGCTGGGTTGGGCAGCATTTGGCAAGCTTCGTCAAGTCTTCTCGTCGTCTATACCAGTGCCTGCAGGCCCCTCTTTCCCACTGGGCACTCTGGGCACTTGCCCAGGGCCCCGCGATCGATAGGGGCCCCCTAGTTCCTTCCAGATCACCAAATTTTAACCGATATTTATTACCAAACATTACTACCCCAAAAATAAATGTAATGTTTTAAGGGTGCATGTATGTATTTGAGTTTCTTTATTCCACCATAACTTTTAAATGTCTGAACTGATATTGATATATATCGTTCGAATGGTATGGTATCGTTAGAATACTTACATCATCCCTGTCTATGAGAGAAATAGGCGATTAGTTTTGTGAAAAGTTCTTTTTTTTCAGGGCAGTCGTGTAATTTCTCATACTTTTACAAAAAAAACAAACGATAATGACTGACTACAATACCTACTTGCTTATTAGATCCGATTTATGCTGATATCGGAAATCCTGATTTTCGGGCGAGAGTAGAATAGCTTCGCGTATGCAAAATCTAATAAGCAAGTAGGTATTGTAGTCAGTCATTATCGTTTGTTTTTTCGTAATAAATAGTAAATCGTCAAAGTACTAGAAAATACACGACTGCCCTGAAAAAAATGAACTTTTCGAAAAACAAATTGCATATTTCTTTCATAGATGGATGATGTAAGTATTCTAACGATACCCCATAAATATCAATATCAGTTCAGGCATTTAAAAGTTATGGTGGAATAAAGAAACTTGAAAGACAATAAAAAAGACAAAAAAAAGAGTAGCACTGTTTAAGTTTTTAAAATGGTATTTTAAAGACCTTCATTTTGGTACCTCGCTCTATAGGTTTTGGCAAATTTTTGTTCCGTTGGAAATACAATATGGCAGCTGTAAGCCGCCATATTAGTTTTCTTGATTTCATATCCCATAGCAGTCTCGTGACTAAGATGAATCTAATGATATCTCATTTATCAAAATTCATCAAATCGTTTAGTCTGTAGGATGCACCTAAGAAACGTACAAACAAACAAACATACATGTATGTATACAACCCAAACTCATAACCCTTCTAAGTTGGGTAAAAATATATCTATAACTTTGTTGATCTACTTTCTTTGTATATTCTAACAAAATAGTGCTCTGTCAAGATCATAGGCGCCCCATTATCCTAATGTGCCCAGGGCCTCCAATAGGTTAAAGACGGCCCTGAGTGCCTGAAGTCAAAAGTCTTCAATCTGTGTGACCAGTCACCAGTCATGACCTACGGAGTCGAAACGTGGACACTTACGGTCAAACTAGTCCACAAATTTAAGGTTACTCAGCGAGCTATGGAGAGATCTGTGCTTGGAGTTTCTCTGAATGGCAAGATTCGTAATGAAGTTATCCGACAGAGAATCAAGGTAACCGACATAGCTCTAAGGATAAGCAAGCTAAAGTGGCAGTGGGCTGGTTACATTTCCCGAAGAACCAATAACCGTTAGGTTACACGAGTTCTCAAATGGAGACCACGTCTAGGCAAACGTAGTGTAGGACGTTCTGTGGTCAGGTGGAGTGACAACCTGCGAAAAACGGCTGGCAGAAAGTGGATGAGAAGAGCTCAGTGGCATGCATTAAGAGAGGCCTACGTCTAGCAGTGGACAAGTATATTCTGATGATGATGATGATGATGATGATGATGATGACTACACCAGCAAGGCATCCCGTCCCGTCTTCACGTGGTCCAAAAATCTTATGACGTTAGGCAATAATATGACGGTCGTCATGCTTAAAATCATCCCATTAAGTAAACACAAGCCAGACGTGTTACACACACAAACCCATACCAACATTGTATGACTCATTCAAAAGCGTACCATTGAGTTCTAGCGTAATAATTATGAGTTCACATTCCCAATACTACAACGTGCTATCAAATTGCTTTACAGCGTTATTAAGATAACTTTGATATATTATTTTATGTTAAAACTAAAGTAACCTACGTTCAATGATTTATTGGACACAAAGTCGGACTTTGTTAATTTAATAAAAGCTGTAGACTAGTGCTTCCTTTTACGTTTATTATACTATTAAAGCATTTTAAAACTATATCTATAATACATTTTATCTGTATTTAGGTGAGAGACGCCTATATAATAGACTAGTTGTGCCCGCAGCTTCACACGCGTGGTCATTTCTCCAGGTTAAAATTACTCTTTGTGCTATTCCACGACCTAAAATATGTACCAATATACCAACATTTGATCAAAATTTCGTCAGCCGCCAAAAAGTTTTTTATGGATCGGCTTCTATTACTAAACGGATTGAGATACCAGTTACACCAGTTTTTACCACCACCAGTTAAATCCTAAGCATTCCAACAGTGAAAACCACATCGCAATCGGTTCAGTAGTTTTACGTGATACGCGAACAAACAAACATACAAACAGACAGACAGACAGATATAATTTAAAATGAAACAAAAACGTGACTCACGAGAGTGCTATAAGATATAAAGAGTCAAGAAAACAAATATGGCGGCTTACCTGCCGACGGAACGAAAAATGACCAAAACCTAATATCGAGTGAGGTATCAAAATGAAGATGTTTAAAAGACCATTTCAAAAATATATAATTCTTTGAACTAAAAAGTAGCATATGTCTTTTAAGCTTCTTACAATATTTTCAATTTTAGATTATTCAAGTTAATGTGAATACTATAGTCTAATGTTGCAATTGCACCTATTAAAGTAAAGTAAAATAAGTAAGTAAAAAATTAACATTAAATTTCAACAGCGTTTACACCTATATAATATTAGTGTGATCATTTTTGCGGTCGGTCCTCGTATTCAATAATTTTGATCGCAGTCAGGTTTTAGTATTTTTATAATAATTTTATTTGTTTTATTATCTTCTTTGTACAGACTTTTACGTAGTTATTGCTTTATTATAAGTTATCATTATCATCACTTCAGCCTTTATAAAATTCCACTGCTGAACATAGTGTCCCGGTCGTTTATTTTCTTAGTGGGGTTCAATAATACAGCTTGTATACATAAAGGTTTATTATGTTTCCGCTACGCACATAGGTATGATAAGTAGGTTCACTGGCCTTACTTAGGTGCTGGCTATAGTCCTTGTTTTACGCAGGCTTAGACATAAGCTTAGCGGCGGTGCTAGCTGATCGTAGGGTAGGCTGGCCGTGGAGCGAGGAACGCAAGGCACGACTGCTCAGCTACAAGGTAGGTCCCCAGCGGGAATAATCCTTAGCACTCACAATTTTAATAAAATGGCTTCGAGATGCTGCGCTCGTACTTAGTTGTTAAATAATGTAGTATAGAGCGACACAGGCGCACGCGCAAGTGATATTCGTCGTATCGGCTAGGGAAAACCGAAGACGCCCGATAGACCCTCTCGGAAGAGCTCGGTTAGCGTGTCGTTCGGTGTTAGGGGTGCGTGAGAGCAAGCGCGCGCATTAGGGAACCATTTCAAGGTTCGTGTTTAAATTTGAGGTTCCGTAGTTTATTATCTAATTTATATGTAGTAGTATTTTAGTAGAAATATAGGATAGGTTAATTGCTTGACTAGTAGATTGTAAGGGCGCATCTATATGCAAAACATGTATATGTTACAATAGGGGAGGCCTATTGTAACATATACTGTGTGTATTGTAACTAAAGAGCGATCTTGTACCACCTCCAACCACCGACTTCCTGCGATGGCTACAAGGTCGTCGGTCCATCGTTTGGGGGGTCCCTACACTTCGCTTGCTTGTTCGTGGTCGCCATTCGAGAACCTTTATTCCCCAGCGGTTGACAGTTCTGCGAACTATATGGCCTGCCCATTGCCACTTCAGCTTGCAAACTCTGAGAGCTATGTCGACAACCTTGGTTCTTCTACGAATTTCCTCGTATCGGATTCTATCACGTAGTGAAACACTGAGCATAGTTTTCTCCATTGCACGCTGTGCGACTTTGAGCTTGTATATGAGACCAATAGTTAGCGACCACGTCTCAGTGCCGTATGTCATTACTGGCAACACGCACTGATTATAAACTTTTGTCTTGAGGCTCTGTGGTATCTGGGACGAGAAGATATGGCGTAATTTCCCGCTGCCCATTCGACTTGGATTCGTAGGTTGACCTCTTTACCGAAGTTGAATCTACTCAGTTGGTTTATTATAAGTATAGATATTTATTACTTCAAAATTAACATAACTTTGGACCCCTATCCCGCAGGAACCTTATATTTTTCCGGGATAAAATGTATCCTCAATTATAACCCATCATATATACTGTGACTGTCCCAAGTTGATCAAAATCGGTCCTGTAGTTTTAGTGTGATTCGTGTTCTTTTAAATAACTTCCAATCCCTATCCTGCGGGAACTCTTTAATTTTTAGGGATGATCCTATGTCCTACCTCGTAGTAAGAACTCAAATCTTGCCAAGTTTCATTTGAATTTATTCAGTATAGGCCTGATGCGCGGCCAAGACACAGACAGACAGATAGACAGACAAAAATGAAAAAGGAAACAGTTTTGGCTTCAGTATCAAAAATAGAGATGTACAGAATTGGACCTGTCACAGTTTTCTTATAAGTATAGATAGATAGCCACGAACAGGCATATAACTTCTATCTTTACCACGATAATACGCTGCAGTGTTTACTAGCCATCTTAAGCCATAATTACGACTTTTATTTAAGTTAAGCCCAATTTAGATCCTTACATATACGACTTCTATCCATACCTAACTACAGCGGGCAATAACACCTATAAATTGTTGCCCTCAATCATATGAAACACGTAAAAGCTTCTGCCGGAAAACATTCGCAAATACATAATCCAACCTACTGACCCAGTCCAGGAGTAATCAACTCCGAATCAAATCTAAATAAAAACGTAGAATTCCTACGATTCTGATACATCAATTGCTCGGTCGATTACCTAATACAGTTTGTGTAGTTTCTCTGTCTGTTAGTAAATTGAATGTCAAGGATAATGTGGCCGGTAGATTTTTCCCCAAAAATGCGTACGAAGTATAATGGTAGGTACTTGTACTAAGATTTTTTTTTTTTCATTTAAGGTGGACTTATAATTCACAATAGAGTAAAAAAAGGGGATAATTCACACCAATTACCTAGCCCCAAACTAAGATACCCTGTACTGTACTAAGGGCACTAGTTAGCGTATAAACAAACATACATACAAATATTACACCCATGACTCAGAAACAAACATTCTCATCCCACAAATAATTGCACCTTACGGGATTCGAACCTGCAACCGTTTGATTTCGTAGTTAGGGTCACTAGCCACTAGACCAACCGGCCGTCCTGAGAAAATTACATATTTTTAGATTCCCGTGCCGAAAATGGTTAAGCAGAACACTTATATATAACTCACACCGGTTCTGTATATCACAGTTCTATATGTTTCAACTCTCTGTATGGAAAGAGAATTGATAATTGGTGGGCAGCAGTTTAATATTTAGGGGTTTACTATTTTCATGTCTAAGGACTTCCTATTCCTCCCTATCCATATGCGTGACCTGACAAGCACTTTATAGGTAGATAAACTCTTTATTAAACACTATAATAAATACAAGTCACAAATATAGGAACCAACTGTTTTTTTTTAATATATTTTTTTAGGATGTATATATTATGCTGTTGGTCTATAACTGACCTCTACAGCGTCACACGGGCGGTGTGGCGGGCGCGAAAGCGCTCCTCCGCATTATCTTATAAATGCAGTTTGACCGCTTTATTTAACTTTATTTTAAGCTCTACGTGCGTCGCGGCGTCACGTCGTAGAGTCGTACAGTCTACGACCTACTGAAATCCTAAAGGCTATTATTTTTCTATATTAAGAATTCCTCTAGGATATTTACGGCGTATCGTAACACTCTACATTTTTACGTCAACGTGAACAAACTCTACTACCTACCTGATTTCTCAGTAAGATCTATTATTAATTCCCATTCACGTGATAGAATCTCAGTAAACTTTCAAAATAGGAATACGCTAAAACCAAGAATGTTTAAAAATAGACGGATTTCACACCGCCAAATCTAAAGTGGAGCACCCAACATATGCCGATCCGCTCGTACGCACAAGCCTCACGCACACACTTAGGTACATCATGTTATGGATCAGCCGTCAAATCGCAGCAAGATCTCGACCTTATTAGCCGTGCTAATTCTGTCAAGTTCTCACGAAAAATCAAAAACAATGCAGTATTTTGTAATGAAATTGTGTATCAACCACAAAACACCACAAACTATACACTCACGCACACATTGCTGTCAATTGCTATGCTTCAGTCATTGGTTTGGCGGTGTGGACTCCGTCTTTTTTTTAATCTTCTTGGTTTCTATAAGTTTCTGATAAAAATGTGAACTCAGTCTACGAGGTTCCGGAATTTCCGATTGACGCATCATTTGGAAATTCTAAAGTACTGTGCTGTGTTTTATTTTTTATTTGCTTTAGGTAAATCCATCCAAACCAATATATATAAGGCGTTGACGTTGTCTGTCTGTTTGTTTGTTTGTTTGGGGAGCTTTTAGGCGATAACGGCGAGATGGATTTTGATGAAATTTGGAATGGAGATAGCTAATACCTACCCTAGAATAAAACATAGGATAGTTTTTATTCAGGAAAATTATAAGTTTTCACGGGAAAACTGGAAAAAGTTGATTACTCGCTGTAAAGAACAGTTACAATGGAAACGATATAACAAGTCTGTCAAAAAACTTCAAGAGCATTGGTGCTATACCTACTTTTGCATTGATTTTTAATATCCTAGAAGAACATAGGATGCTTTTTATCGCGATAAACAGTAGTCCGCGCGGACGAAGTCGCGGGCGGGAAAACTAGTACCAAATGAAGAATTAATATGAAAAAGGCAAGCATATGTTGGTACTTAATATGATACATAACGTCCACCATAGGTAAAATAAAAAAGCTTTTCACAAAATTTCATGTATTGTTTAGTATTTCGATGATTGTATATCACGTTTCGTCGGACTATTATAATTTATTCTGTGGAATGGCGCAATCTCTGGATACTCTCGCACAGATGTAATACTTCCTCAGAAGTGTTCTTTAAAATGGTAAGTGTTGATAAATGAGAACTCAAGACTTCTTTTGAAAGTCACTTACTGGATGAATCATCATATTATGTTTTGATAAATGTAATCGACTACTTTGATCCATCAACACTATAATTGCAATTTTCGAACAAACATATAATCGAATAGATTAATAAATAAACAACTGAGGTACCTACTTAACTGAATGTATCTCTACTTACGGAAGTACGAAAGTAACTAAAAAATCAAGACGAAGTAAACAAACGAAGTAATAAACTTTCTGAAATAATATACGTATAAAAACATGCCGAGAGTTAAAAGTTATGAAACGAGGATAGTATTACTAGGAATAAGTTTTAATGGTAAAATTAAAAATAATGTAGTATGAGGAATACATTTTAGTGTTACCATTAAAATTAATTCCTAATACAAGCACAGAGTAACAAGGACAGAACAAAAATCATAGACAGTGGCGACCAAAAAAATGTGGTTGGATTGTGTGAAAATGATATGTGTAAGAAGGGAGTGAATACTGTAGTATTTATATACTCTTTGACTGTAACAGCATAAGGAGAGAACTGGGAGAAATTATTTGTGACAGTGGGACAAAGAGCACGGAATAAATAATAGTACATGACAAGGGTTAATGCTAACTGAATCACGAGACGAGCAAGTCGTTCACCTAATGGTACTCCTGCACATAATTTATTAAAGAAAGAATCCCCGTCCGTATACAAATGCTCATTTTGTACAATTCTCTACTTACACAAATTATCTGTTCGTACAATGAGCGATTGGTACAATTCTGCAATCGGCGCAATTCGTACAAAGCTAAATAAAAACTACTTACTTTTGTATATATTTTTGAAAGAGATTAAAAACTCCGTGACAACAAATTAATATTCGAAGGAGTAAATAATTAAAAGTCATTCTCTGAATTAGTACATACGCTTATTGACTTAATATTAGTAATATTAATGATTAAGAACGTTTAATTTATTTGTTTTATAACATAATTTAATTGATTATCCTGACTATCATTTGTTTTCCCGATTTTCTTTTGTTTACTTTTTCTTTTTTTTGTCATGGATACTGAATTGAAAATTTGGTGGGTTCCCAACGAGTCACACCAGGTCCTGACACAGAGTGAATCGTTGGGAACTGATATACTGATGGCGATACTTTCATCACTGTCCGTACAAATGCTCAATTCGTACAATTTAGCCAGAATTTCTATAATGTTATCGATTGTACGAAATGCTGATTTTGTACAAATCGATAAGTTGAGCGAATTTGATAAACAAAGAAACAGCACAACATTTTTGTACGAATTGATAATATTATGTCAAAACAAAATTCTGTACCAACTATTAAATGAATTGTACGAATTGAGCATTTTTATACGGATGGCGATGCTTTCTTATTAAAATACATAGAACTTCGGCTTAAAAAGTTTTTGAAAGATCACTTACCCAAAATGAAATTGTGAAATTTTTGATCTCTGGCGCCTTGACAAAGCAGATAGCCGCAGTGACATGCACGTCGCCACCTCCGGGACAGTGCCTGCTGTCGAAAGACTCGAAGCAGTAGTCGTCATTGGCGGCGAATGGAGAGTGCAAGGCACCGTAACGGTCCAGCTCATGGTGATCCACGTCTAGAGAACTGTTCAGCATAATCTTGCCAGAGGGACAACGTAGTTCTGATCTGATGCCCACGATATCTGGTAATGAAACTCTCGTTTTATATTGGATTTGATATAAATGGTCTAATGAACTTGCTAGGCGTGAACCTACGTTAAATTGTAGAAAGGAAACATTCCACCACAAAGCAGGACTTTTCCTTGTAGGTTGATCTGAAGTTCTATATAACATCATTCTAATATTATAAATGCGAAAGTTTGTGTATGTTTGTTACTTCTTCACGCTGAAACGGGTGAACGGATTTTGATTAAATTTTGTATGTAGATTAGGTCCAGCTAATACAAATATGATACCTTTGATCATCGCCATCATTGTCCACGCGCGTAAATCCGCTGAGCGTAGCTAGTTATACATAGATATAAAGCATCTCAAAGACGAATACAGGGGAAGGAAAGATTCTACTTACGAGGTTGAACCACGGAAAGATAAATTGGGAGAGCGGTGGAACGGCATTTCGGAGTTCGCAGGTTCTTGTCCTGATTTGGGGTCGAATTTTTCCTTTCCCTTTTTTAACCCGTGTTATACTTTGTAACAGTCAAAATCTAATTGTAGCTTAATGCCACAGGTAATCCAAATTCAGTAGGTAGGTACTTGATTTAGAGATATAAGGTACTAGTTTTCCCGCCAGCGACATCGTCCGCAGTTTCTCGCGAAAAAAGCATCCTGTGTTCTTCAAGAATATTAAAAATCAATGCAAAAGTAGGTTAGAACCAAGATTTTTTTTGATGGTTTGATGTTTTTTGACATACTTGTTATTTCGTTTCCATGACAACCGTTTCTTACAGCGAGTATTCATCATTTTTCAAGCTTTTCCAGTTCTCCCGTGGAAACTTACAATTTCCCGGGATAAAAGTATCCTATGTTTTATTCCAGGGTAAAAGCTATCTCCAATCCAAATTTCATCAAATTCCGTCCAGCCGTTATCGCGTGAAAGCTCCCCAAACAAACAAACAGACAACGTTTCACTTTTATATATTGGTATGGGTACTAGTACCCAATATCCTTCCTACCTAAGTAGGTACTTTATGATTCATGACTTTAAAATAGTTGTACGGTCAGTTTTTTGTTATCCTTACTATCTAAAAACTAGCACGGTGGATCCGACCGGAATGGTTAAAGTTTGGTGGATCAGTCCGAAATTTTATTTAAATAATAAATATTAATGGATCTTTTTGGGGTATCACACCGGAATAGGCCGTGAAGTTGGACATTTTTTTTTGTTGTTGTTGACAGTGTTCTGAGAACTTATTTAAAAAATCTTCGACAGGTACGAGTATACTAATTGATATCATAAAGAAAGGGTAACCTAATAATCTGGAGTTTTATATATTAATATATATGTACCTAATCGGTTATGTTTTGCATTGTTTATGTTATTAGTGCTATGTTATCATCTCAGAGAATACTTTAGTAATATTTGGTCTGAGGCTATCATTTATTAATAACTGTATGAGCTAAGTTATCTGATGTTTAGTTTCTGCTAAACAAAACAGATGTGAACTTACTTTGTAAAATTACCTACCTACTTAAGTTATTGATACCTACGTATGTAGTTTGGGTAGAAACGGGGGGGGGGTAGGGGTTCCGAGCTTGCATGCGGCCGATGCTGCGGGGCGCAGCTAGTACGATTAGGACATCTAGTTAGAGCCGCCACGAGGAAAATCTTTGTAGGAAAATGATTGGATGTTGACTGAGACAAAAAAAACGAAAATGTTTTTTTCCGGTGTTAATGCTAGGATGACGAGATTATAATAAAATGTTATGTTGACATATACCAAAGCAATTATTTGATCATCAGTATGATAGATAGTTTTCAAGATGTCTCTATGTAGGTAGGTACGTATATATGTATTTTTTAGTTTGTTAGGTATATATCCTAATACCCCTGTTAATTATTAACCGGGCCTCGATTCTATTAGCTATTGAACCGCGATAACGCAAGTCGATCGCTAGATTTTTTTTAGTGTTTTTTTTACATTTACCACTTAAAAGTGCTGGAAGCGAACAATTTTCTGTTTTTTTGAAAATTTCCCTAAAGAAATCGCTAAAAAAAATCGCAAAAAAAATAATTCTAGCGATCGACTTGCGTTATCGCGGTTCAATAGATCGGGGCCCTGATTTGTAACTATGAGTAAATGTTCCCTTATATCAAAATATTGTAGATCAAATATTTTAAATAAAAAATGGTCAGCACAATTAACTCTTACCTCCGATATCGTAATATTTCAAAGGGTCCATGTACACAGAAATGTCGAAAAGGACCTCGTCGTCGTTCTTCACGCAGCCACTAATGGGCGTGCCGCAGCGCCGCGTCCTGTAGTGCTGGCCCACGGGGCAGCACTTCCGCACGCAGAAGGCTCCGTACGCGGCGCAGTCCCGCGAGCACACGCGCGCCACCAGCCCCGGCCGCCAGAAGTCCTGCTCCACGCACCACTCTCCCTGAAACGCGCGACCTCTGCCTCCTCCGTCCTTCTTCAAAACCTTCAACGTGCTACCGTTCACCTCTAAGAAATAATACTCCTCACTCAGCTCCAACCCGTACTGATCGGGCTTACAGCCCAACCCGGTTTCCATCTCGTAAATGAAACTGGTGCTCACGTTCAGACTTTTCAATAGCGATTCTTCGCTTATAGCTCCTGTACTCTTTCTACACAAATGGTAAACTGTATCGTAGCTGTGCCCTTCCGGACAACACTTCCGAATGTGATTTAAAGTGAGTTTTGTTTCAGGTATCTGATCGGTCTCATTGTGAATACATAGTAGAGCAACGACTTTAGAAACGTCAGGTTTAACCGATCCGTTTACTATTTCAAGGAACTGTCTATCGTAGCAGTTGTCTCTTGTGGTGGTAAGTTGAATCTCCAACTCCGAAGGCAGAGGTGTCAATTCTAGGCGATTGCACGTCGGATTCCCGTACACCACAGGCACTGCATCACCGACAATCAACGGAGATTTTGAAATATTGTAATTACTTTCAACACTTTCACGATTAAAGCACTCGAAGTGAACACCGTCTTCTAAATCCACCAATCTCACGAGTCCCTCATTCTTCAAACAACACTTGTTAAAAGCCAGCGTCTCGCTGGCGTTGCCGGCATCACCGCTGGCACTTGCACACAGGTATGCACCGAAAATAATGAGGGGCCACATGTTTTAAATATTTACGAAACTCGCAGCGTTCGGCAAGTGAAGCGGTTTAATCACAACAGGTGGTGGTGGGTGTCGATGTTCGTGAGCATTGTTTATTTGGTGGTGGCAAGCGTGCGCTGCGGCCGGCGGCGTCGGTGGAGTGATGCCGGCTGCGGGTGCCGGCGGCGAGGTGACGCTGCTCTCGGAGGCTGCTGCGCCCTTGAGCCCGTCCTGTTTGCCCGCGCCTCCCTCGGACACAACCAAGCTTAGAGCTTTTTTACACACTTATGGGAGATCACTTTTCAACACATATAATTCATCTAAGCTGTACCTACGAAGCTATGTCACACACGGCAAATGTTTTCTCACAACAGCGTTGATTAATCCGGGAAAAAATTAATTTCACTAGAACTGATTGTCTTTTACTAAATCCTTTCGAAAGTATTTTTAATACAAAATAAATCCGTACAGTAGGTACAGGAAAACACGGCCGTCTCGTACACGTCTCGAGGCTCGAGTTGAAATCGCACAAAGGCGTTATTTCACACATATCGCAACTGATAAAAAAAAGTATGAATCGACTGTTTGATACCGTTTTACGTAGAATTTTAGGGTAAATAAATAAAAGTGTACCTACTATCTGAGCGATATCAACGATAGATATGAAACCAAAAATAATGTTTATCAAATAAACAATGCTTGGGTATGAATTATGTGATATATTTTAAATGCAATGAGCTGCCGTTTGCTGCAGCTTGCCGCATCATGCAGAAAAATAATAATATTATAATAATAAATAGATACGGTAATTGTGGAGTATGCAATGGATTGCATTCATATAAATTATATTTTTAATTGGATAATAGTATTGGTATTACCCATGTCCCTGTAGATAGGTACTCTACTTAGCATACAAGCCAAGTTTTACTTCTTATTGCTACTCATACTCATTACATACGGTAGAGTACCTATCTAATCTTATGTAGATATAGATTAGATAGGTACTCTATCGTTTGTACGAGTAGTCATAGCACATAATAAAATAATAGTGGTACGCGCATAGCTAAGATCAATCGCGCGATGGCTTGAAGCTGCAGAGTTCAAATCAAGTGTATATGTTACTGTAGAGCCCGACCTACGGTCAATCCTAGATATACTAATAAACCTAACATTTACCAACTCAAACTGGTTTAAGTCCGAACAGTTCTGTGATGATCGTTCATTTCTAACTTTTATCACCATTCACTTGATTTACCTCAATGAGACGGTAAATGTCGAAAAAGACATGTAACCTAACCTAACCTTACCTTTACCTAGCCGCTTGGCTGCTGTATCCATGAGGATTACCACTAAATGGCAAAAAAAACGAACCAAAACCAAAATTTACCATACCTCATAGGTAAAACCTTTCATTTACTAAATTCTATTGGTAAAAACCCGAAAATATCGTTTTACCAACTTATTGAGGTAAACCATAAGATTAACCAATGAACGGGCTGTTACAGTTACATATACATATAAAACGGTCAAACGGTATTCAAAATGTCGCGGGTTCGAATCCTGCACGGTGCAATCATTTGTGTAATGAGCAGAAATGTTTGTTGCCGAGTCATGGATATTAATATTCGTATCTATGTATGTTTATCCGTTATCTAGTGCCCATAGTACAGGGTATCCTAGTTTGGGGCTAGGTAATTGGTGTGGAATTGTCCCGAATATATTTATTTTATTTATATTTATTTATGTATATTTTCAAATCACAGTATATATTTTCCAAGTAAATCATTCTACAAGGCACAGAGCTCACAAGAACCGGATGAATATAGTTAAGTTAGTTTTGTGGAAAACTGATCTTATGTCGTAATTTTATCTACTTTCTGGCATTCGGTATTTACAGTCAAATATTTAATTATATTAGGTGTTAAATTACTCATCAGTGTTTCAACACCTGTTGGTTCTAACCTGTAAAAAAATGTGGGTTTGTGTATGAAACTTTCATTTCAAAGTGTACTTACATATACCAGATACCTATTTGGGAATAATGATAATATTACAATTTGAGGAATAGTAAGGTAGTTAGTTATACAGCAGGGGGAAATGTTAAAAGATGTGTAATCATATTAAATTCAGTTTATTCCATTCTTACAAAAACCTTTAAACGCTTTTATCTTAAGTACCTATAATTATCAATAGGTACTTGACTTGTAAAGTTGGCACATACATTACTTATTATCATTATAAATTAAAATATTATTTGTATTGGAAGATTCGTAATAAAATACATATACATTATTACTTTCAGTGCATCTTGTATATTACTCCAAAATAATAGACGCTATAAAATTTACTCAACGTTGTGACATGCTATTAAATGAACCTGGTAAAGTAACATAAAGTTGACATAGATCTTTAGTGTTTTTACATAGAGTCGTTTCATTTGTACAAACTGCATATTTTATCTCACTTGATAAATACTTCTTCGAAAACTCAATTGTAAGTACAAAACACTACATTAATAAAAAAATTACATCCTCAGCGCGATTTAGGGGAAAGGTGTACGAGATGATCCCTCGGGGTATGATGATTCATTGCCATTGTGATGAAACTACTAATGCTATCTCGTTGACTTTTGGATTAACTGTAGCCCGGTAAACCATCATGGCGGCGTGAGCGATGAATGCTGAGTTAGAATGCTGAGTTATGCGCAAAAAAAAAAGGAGTGGTGATGATCTAAGGTAAGACTAACTTTAAGGGTAGGCACCTTTTTATTCTTATTTCATTTAATGTAATGACTGTTGTATTTCTTTACAAATATGGTCAATTTTCATTTAAATAAGTTGCGGAAGACACTTAAAATTCAGAAATTATTTTTAAAAAAAATACGGTAAATAAAAAAATACAATAACTTATTTGTTTGAAAAATAATCTCACGTAATTATAATAAAATAACAAATCGTTGAGTGCTATTTTGTATGCTAACGACTGTGTTTTTTTATTTACTTCAATACGTAACTTATAAATGACATTGTTTGAGTTATATTTATTACATCTCTATCTGCGCCTCTCCCACCCCCTCCACCTCTTTCTGACCCTCCCACAAACTCATTCCATACTTTGACACCTGTCACCTGTCATCGAAATTGCAAAACTTAAGTTTTTTTTTTTTTTTACATCGAATTGGCAAAAAATTAACAATAACAAAAATAAAACGTCAAAAAAAATACCCTACCAAAACGTCATCAGAAGACCCTGCCAAATTTTCATCACAATCTGACCAATGGTTTAGGATCGCATAGAGGGCATACAAACATTAATTTTTATATAATGTTTGTACAAGATGATCCTTTAGTAGACTTTTGGAACATTACATATTTTTAACGAAACAAGTATCGGAAAATAAGTATGCCAATACTTAGATAAATAAACTGACTGTTCAAACCCGCTTTAAGGTGCTCAGCGAGCAAATGCAAATAATGTTAGGTATTCTTTGCCATAAGAGCATTCTCCCTTAGAGGGATCATCTCGTACACCTTTCCCCTAGTCCCGATTAAAAGAGTAACTTTTATTGTGTGTAACTGTAAACTTTAGTGATGAATATCGAAGTACAAAATGTTTCTAACGCCTCGCCAATAATTGAACTCACGTTATAGATTAACAGCAACTATAATTACCAAGTTTTATCTTTAGATCAACTACAACCTTTTTGCTTCAAATCTCGCAACAGATTTTTCAATATTATTTTCTACTTCTGTTTTGTTAATTATCATGAAACTTCGTACACGAATATTCATCAAGACAATAGCACATCATAATTTCAACCTTTGATCTTGAAATCCTGAGGCTGCAGAGACTGCAGTCTCGACATACAGTAGTGACCGATAGGGATTGCTTTACAACTAAAATCTGTACATACTGATGACAATCGTTAGCTTTGACAGTTATTGTCAAAATCTATTGACTGTCATCGGTATCCTGACATTGATCATGGTTGACATCGATATTTGGTACAGACTACCAAATATCGTTATGATCGAACTTTGCGACCAATTTCGGTTGTAAAGCAATCGCTCTCGACGTCGAGACTGCAGTCCCTGGTCTACATAAGCCGTGAAACTTGAAGATTGCAGATCTAGCTTTTAGTAAGTACATCCTCTAATGTAAATTAAACTATTTATCTTAAAGTTTTTAAGTTGACTTTATCTTGTTAGATTCACGCGTAAAATGAATTAATTCAGACTTCCCACATAAATTGATCCGATCAGTTGATCCGAATTTAAAAGAGAGATGAAATTTAAAAAAAACTTTGCTAAAGTAATTTACTATTACTGTACTTTAATCAGTTATTGACTCTGAACAAGTGGTTATATCTGAAACACTTTGTACTTTACAGAAAAGATTACGAGCTTAATCACTGGGCTTATTCATTAATATTTTGTTCGTATAAAATCATCATTTTTTAAATCTATCTAACGGATTTAAATTACTAAACTAAATATAACTAAGTTTACTAACTTTCACCTTCTCCGGGACCTGTTTCACAACTAGTTTAAAAGAAATATGGCGTAATAAGGTTGCGTTGAAATGCAATCAACTCATATTTTGATTGATCATAGATAATATAGATTGTACCTATGTTGCAAAAAATACTGTTTAATTGTTTTCAATATTTTTTTTTATTTAATAATCACGGCAGTTCATTTTAGCGATGCGGAATGGATCCGCATTATAGTTGCGCATTGAGGAATGGACTTGAATAAGTACTATTGAAGTACCAACTGACTACTCAAAAATTTATATGCGATTAAGATGCAAGAGTATTATCAAACTGGGTTGCCATACCAAAAACTAAGCTCTATGAAACAGGGCCTGATTTATAAAGAATATGAAGACGCAAGTTTAAAGGCAGGATTTTTAAGACTAGGTAGTTTGTGATGATACTAGTACTTTTTATCTTATCTAGTGGCACCCACAGCTTTTGACGACCATGTTTTTGTACTTGCGAAGGATCACGTTGGAGTCGTCCGTGTAATATAGTACGGATATGGGAGACAGCTTTATAGGCGCGCAGGAAGGCTTGGGAACCTGCAAGTATGAAGATGATGTACAGATAGATAAATAGATAGATTAACTCTTTATTGACACCAAGAAAATACCACGATAACACGATAAACACTTAGATTATAGGTACAATGGGCGGTCTTATCACTAAAAGCGATCTCTTCCAGACAACCGTTTCTACAGGTATTTTGAAGCTAAATTAATGTAATAAACTTAGTGTTCCTTTGTAATAATACCTATGTAAGTAGATAGGTACTCTCATTTTTGGATAAAGTGGATAATAGTAAAAAGAAAAAACAAGGTATTTTCAAAATTTTGTTAGGTAGTCGTTCTTTTTAATAAATTCAGTAATTACTAGCTGTGCCCGTGGCTTTGCCTGCGTGGTCATTTCGCTTGGTTAAATGTAACGTTTGTTTGTTTATCGTATAAGGTAGTGCTGGCCTCTGTTGTCAGTTTGTCAGGCCGCCCGAGGTCCTCTGACATGTCTAAACGGCTGCTATTAATCAATAACAGCGGACCAACAGCTTAACGTGCACGTGACGTCCCTTTGAAGCACGGAGCGATGGAAAACCGCACATAACTTAGAAAAGTAATTAGTGCGGAGCCTAGGACCGAACCCGGTATCGTTAGATTCTGAGTTGCACTATTGAACCGTTAGGCTACCATCAAGTAACGTTATACTTATGTGCTCCAGGACCAAAAGTATCTATAAAGTACAAAATAGGTTTATCGATTGCTCGGCTTCTAATCATCGGATTAAGGTACCAAGTACACCAGTTTTTAAGTTAAACCCTAGGTGAGTATCAAAAAGTGAAAACCGAATCGCAATCGGTCTAGCAGTTTTTACGTGATGAATGAGAACAGACAAACAGACAGTCACGATTTAAAAATTGTTATGTTCTTGATCATACTTTTTGGTACTTACTGCTTTATTATAATTATAGACGTTAGAAGATATAGATATAGATATATGACCTATGTACCTAAGTAATTAATGCTCCTAGTTATGAAAAACTAATACTTAGTCGTTTTATAGTTTTTCTATGGGAAAACAAAGCAGTAAAAATGTGAATAAATACATAAACCCTTTGAAGACTTCAAGACACAAACAGGGTAATAAAGACTTGGCACGAATTATCTTACATATATATATATGTGGGGTACCATATAAAAAGAGATTTAGATAGTTATGCCTCCATGTGCGAAAGCTATAAAATATTGTTTTTCTCCCCCACAGGGGAATTAATAAAACTATAGTTATGTATTATTTGGTTTACTAGGCCCTTACATAATAGAAATAAAACAGTACCTAAACTTTTGGCACGATGTACTTAGGTAGTTATCTATATTATCCATCTCTACTTACAATATTCTATATATATAGAATATCTATACTTATAATATCTATGTATTCTTATAAAGCAGTAAGTATCAAAAGTCAGTATAAGATAATAAAAACGGTAAAGTTTTGGCACGATGTAGGTAGAAATCTACCCACATCTATCTGGAGTACATTTTGTATCTCAATTCGTTACGTAGGAGCGGAGTAAACGATAAAAAAGTATTTGCAGGCTGAACAAATTTTTATGAAATGTTGTACTTTACAAGTTCTTTGGTCCTGGAATAACACAGATAATTTTTGACCCAGAGATATGATATTTCAATTAATAAGACTCCGATCAGCTTTGCGTGAGGCAATTCGAAACAACCCTCTTCTCAATAAATTAATCCAATATGTTTTTTACTATCAACTGCAAGTTAAATAAATACGAGTACATGCCTGCCTAGAAAAAATACCTAAGAAGTATAAGAAGAGAGCGGGCAATAAATACCTAGTAATAGACCTGCAAATGTAGCCAAGTTCAAGTCGATCAAATAGGGCGGCGTGTTCATATAGGAACAAAGCTAACATTGGCAAAGCAGGGCCAATAAGTGGAGTCCGTTATTTCTGGAAGGGTAGTTACAAGGGTATGGGTTCGGAGTTAGTGCATACCCTACTGTAGGCATCTTAATTGTATGATTGTAGCATGCATGTACCTACTTTGTCACCTCGAATGACTATCAGCGTTTATTGTAACACGATTGTTACATTTGGTCGCTGGAAGCCGCCATCTTTATTTTAACCTACATAATATCTATAGTTTAGGAATCATTAAAACCCCTTTAATTAGAGCCCTCACTCGATAGGGTTTAATGATATTTTTTACGCCTTTCGTCGAGCGGCCACCATACTGGCATTCTTTCGACTTAGAGCCTGTCACTCTCGAGAGTGAGACGAATTCAATGACATCTCATTTATCAAAATCTATCGCCGTTTAGGATATAGGATGCGCCGAACATTCGTACATACATACATACATACATTCACCGGAAAAACATAACCCTCCTTCTCGGCATTGGCAGTCGTATCAAAATATTACAGTTGAGTATGAAAACTAAATTTATTTACTAAAAAAAACTGCTGAAATATGTATGACATATATGTTCCTTTCAAATGAACAACTATTATCCGAATCGGTTCCGGAATCCCGTAAAAATGGTGGTAGGTAACAAGAACAAAAAAAATCAAACGACTTGAGATCCTCCATAGTTGAAGTCGATTAAAAAACAGACGACTTGAGAACCTCCATAGTTGAAGTCGATTGAAAAGTTTGTTTGTCGTATAAGGTAGAGCTGGCCTCTGGTGTCAGAGTTTGTCAGGCCACCCGAGCGCCTCTGACATGGCTTTACGAATTTTATTAATCAGAAACAGCCGGGCAAACAGCTTCACGTACCCTCCAAAATACGGAGCTATGAAAAACCGCACATAACTTAGAAAAGCCAATAGGATCGAACCCGGTATAATTGGATTCTGTTAGCTGCTAGTAAAGATTTGTGTTTAGCCGCGCAATGGATGCAGGAGGATTTTACACGAGTAGCCAAATGGGCGCATGATGTAGGACTTGTCTTGAATACATCTAAAACAAAAGTAATTCAAGCACACTGGAGCTACTTAAAACCAACTAAATCGTTCAAAATAATTGCGCACAGTCACGATTGTATGCATAAGACAAGATATACCGACTTTTGCACCTGCGACTCTATAGAACTGGTTTCTCATCACACCTACCTGGGATTGGTTGTCGACAATAGGTTTGGTTGGTACTATCATATAGATTCTGTTTGTAACAAATTAAGAGCAATACTAGCTAAGCTATATGCTATAAAACAAAGAGTACCGTTTAAGGTCTTACTAAGTATGTACGTGGCGTTAGCAGAATCAATTATATCATACGGCATTACGAGCTACGGACGAACATTTAAAACCTACATCGAAAGAATATCGAATTTGCAAATAAGATTATTGAAACTTATAGTACCTTATAATATTAAAAAACAATGCAAGGAGAATATAATAGATATCTTTGAATTTTGTAATATTTTGCCTATACAAACTAAAGTTAAAATGTCTCTTTTGATAGAACAATTTGATAATAAGGACATTCAAATACCTGTATTCCATAATATTATAACAAGGAAAATAACACAAAATAAATTAAAAATACCAAGAACTATTTTTTTTTATGGAAGACGAACAATTGAGTTTTTAATACCTACATTACTAAATGAAATTCCACAAAAGATAAAGCAACAATTGAATATAAAAAATTACAAACATATATAAACAATATTTTTATAATAGTTCAAAGAAGTAACCAATATTTAACTAACGTAAGATATATAAAGTTTCAATACATAAACCATTATTTAATTTGTTAAATTAACTATAAGTTCGCTGGCAGCGTACACGAATGAAATGTACCTGGTCAAACATAAATGTTTTTAGGTACATTTTTTAAATTTGAAACTCTGTTTAAAATGAAATTAAGAAAAAAAAATAAAAAAAAATTAAAAAAGTTGCACTATTGAACCGTTAGGCTACTATCGCTCACAAGTAAATACTGACCTTCGTCGGATTGAGTAGATGCACCAGAGTCTGCACTATGGCGTGGTTGGTGGCATTTTTGTGTGCGTTCAGAGGAAAGTTGCACTCTCCACTGCAGTAGAACGCGCCGTAGCCGTCGGGAGCTATGATCCAGTCCTGTCACAAGAAAAACATAAAGAAACTTGGGGAAGGAAAATACAACTACAACCATGGGAATACATCATCCCTGGGAAATCCATCGCCCTGCCGACTGAGCTATTCCGTGTGTTAGCACAGAATAAACAAGTAGATCATGAAGGTAAGAGAAAAAAAAACACGACTGAAAAGACAAAAAAGAACTTTAAAAAAAATTGCCGTTACTTATGCTATTTATTTTTGGAAAGTATCCATTTTCGGGATGATGTATGGATTCTAACGATACCCCATAGATAGAAATCTGTTCAGGCATTTAAAAGTTATCGTGGAATGAAGAAACTCACATACATACGACATACATACATGAACCCTAAAAACATTACACTCCTCTTTTGGGCAGTCGTGTAATATTAGTATTACGTTCCATAGTATGTAAAAAAAACCTTCTATGCGTTTTGGAGGTGATCATATTTTCCTATTCGCAAATAGGTTCCCGTCATGTGGTGCCCGGCATAAGAATTGGATCCCTTCTCTTCCCGGGGTGTAGTGAGAACCAGGCAAAGGAATTCGGGAAAGGGCTACAATATTTTCCTATGTATTATCAATCCCCCCAAATTCATTGAATGCGTCTGTAGACTCCATAATTTACAACTCATAATAGCTGCCTACAGTTGATACAAATAAAAAAAATGATTATCTTACCTGCCACTCTAAATCCTTGAAACTGACGTAGAGAGTTTGAATTTCACAGCTTCGTGTCGTCCAGTGGGATGTGTCTGAAAATAATAAGTAAATGGTTTTAATTGACGGAGCGAGCGCGAAGCGCGAGCGTCTCCATTTCAGCTTGGGCAAAACTTCTTTCGTCCGTCTGTCCGGTTAAACCGGATCCGTCCGGATCTCTGTTCTCCTCTACAGGTCGCTTTTCTCAACCTATCTAGACGAAACTTGGTATACAGGTTAATCAAATATTAAGAATTTTTAGTCGTCGGGGTTTTTTGATTGGGGGGGGTCCTCCTCCACATAAGGGGCAAAAAGGGGGCTACTGAATATTTCCACCTTATTAGATCCGATTTAAATGGTTCTTTTTTATTTGAAAGGTAGTAACTTTAAGTTAGTCTCATAAAAAATTGGTGAAGATCTTCGGCGTGATGAGCAGAACAGCTCATCAAAATGCAGTAAATTGCACACTTTTAGGTTTCTACCAGTGGAAGCCCTTTACCTACTAAGTAAGTATTAATGGAGCTTGGTTATTAATGTTAGTTTTACCAGTAAGGTAACTAGATGGT
The DNA here is from genome assembly GCA_946251855.1 of Alsophila aescularia. NCBI lineage: Eukaryota > Metazoa > Arthropoda > Insecta > Lepidoptera > Geometridae > Alsophila > Alsophila aescularia. Next base: position 50,624,854 of record OX276375.1, read on the forward strand.
GCTACTGTTACCGCTAGATATTTTGCAAAGAAGATTTTGCTCGCGGTGTCTACAGCTCAAGAGTCACTAGTGAATAATTGACCCAAATATTAGCTTGGCACATATCACAAACCAACGAAAACTCACCGGTCAAAGGATTCCTCAAGTAGTTCTCAGAATACGCGTTGGACCGCCATCTCCTCGCTTCCCGCTTTCTTCTAGCGCCGGCGTCAGAGGTGCCCAGGTTGGGGCCACTTTTGAAGAACGCCACGAGGAAGGGCTGCTTGCCTTCGATAACCACGCCTTTAGGCTCTTCTAGACCGATCTCTTCAGGTTTTACGTTGCGTTCTGGAACAAGACATAAATTCAAAAACTAATACCCAACTACAGTCGGCTTAAAAATAGCTTAGGATACTCTTGCGATGCAGGCGAATCGATGGATACCTCACTTATCAAAATCGGTCTATTTTTTTAGTTTGAACACATATCCTTCCTTACAGCTACTCCTTAGTCGGGTAAAAAAAAAGCCTATGACACTCTGTACCTGAAGACGAATCGATTGATACCTGGCTGGTCAAAGTCGTTCCACATACCCACATACATACATACACTGTTAAACTCATTACCCTTCCCTTGCTTCGCCGTACTCGGTTAAAAATAAATTACATACCTACAATAAACATAAGTATACAAAGCTCATCACAACATAATTCCTCTTCGAAATCTGCGAAGTCTCAGCTTCTAATATAATTAGTTCCAGTGATGCGAGCCAATTAGTTAGCGCTCATGTAACTATGATACCTGTAGATATACGAGCTCTCATTCCGCATTGCACTCTGTGGCGTGCATGAAATTCAACAACAGTGTCTGGGACATTATGCTGAACCATGACCAATTCGATAGTTGACTAATATTCGTAAAACTGATCAACAGGATGCTGAAGCCTCTATCTATAGTATTTTTTTCTTGTTTGTTTTTATGCTTAATTCTTGTGTAATAAATTGTTTAACACTATTATTATTACCCCCGACTCTCCCAACTCCATCATCGCTCCATCAGCTTTCAAACATTAAAAAACCGCACCAAAATTGGTCCATTCGTTTGGGAGCTACGATGCCACAGACACCCGGATACATACAATATACACACCCTAAGTTTATAACACCCCTCTCTTTTTGAGTTCGGGGGTTAAAAATCAAACTAAAATCATAATATGATTGCACTTTAGACAGTTGTTAAATTGAATTGCGCCAAAACGATCATAGCTGTCATGGTAGTATGACGTCACTATGCACAACAAGCACAAATAAAAAAAATATATGACCCCCGACCCCCACCCTCCAATATAGCTAAGAAGCATATAGATCACGTCAGTTTTCAAACATTAAAACCGCAGCTAAATGGTCCATTCGTTTTCTCACCGCCCTTTTCTCAACAATATATAGTTAAGAACCATCTCGATCACATCAGTTTTCAAACATAAAAAAACCACATGAAAATCGGTTTATTCGTTTGGAAGCTACGATCCTCTCCCCACCCCCCACCCCTTTTCTCATCTCCGCCCTCTCCCACTTTTCTCATCTCCCCCCTCTCCCCCCTCTCCCCCATCTAAGAACCATCTCGATCACATCAGCTTTCAAACAGAAAAACCTGCAACAAAAGTTTTCGTAAAATTACTGTTTTAGTGCAGTTATGATGAAATGCATTAAAACCAGGAAGTTTTCAATTCACGAGTGAAAACGTTACCTACTTACTTATAGGTAAGCGTGCACCACCGTCTACCGCAACACAGCTTAACATTAGTAAGGTGAAATAGTGGCTAAACGCAAACTCTACGCAAAATTAATGATATTAAGGCTGGATCCGACCAAAGAGAGCAAATTATATTCATGGTATATTGGCAAAGAAATTAGGGAACAACCGTCATTTGTCTATGCTACTCTTCTAAGAATAAAATTACTTTCGTTTGGCGAATCCAGCCTTAGTTAATTTAAAAACATTTAAACTAAAAAAAACCTATAAGCAGTAGCCATGTTGGATTTAGAATGACGTCACTTAACTTATTGTTTTTCACTCAACAAGCCCTTTCATTTGATACCCATATCATAGGGGTTACTGTGGAAATGATAAATCGCCATGTTGTAACGTCCGCCATATTAGATTTAAAATGGCGGCATTTAAGTAACTGTTTACCGTCACGAGAACCAAACGTGTGTGCCAAATTTTAGCCCGATAGCTTCAGTGGAAGTTGGTGAAATATTGATTGCAAAATTCCAGGCATACATACAAATGAAGTTAAATGAAAGCTTTTTAACCCCCGAACAAAGAGACAGGTGTTATAAGTTTAGGGTGTGTATCTCTCTCTGTGTGTGTGTGTGTGTGTGTGTGTGTGCGTGTGTGTGTGTGTGTGCGTGTGTGTGCGTGTGTGTGTGTGTGTGTGTGTGTGTGTGTGTGTCTGTCTCTGGCATCGTAGCTCCCAAAAGAATGGACCGATTTCGATGCGGTTTTTTCTGTTCGAAAGCTGATGTGATCGAGATGGTTCTTAGATATATGGGGAGGGGCAGGGGGAGGGGGGAGGGGGGAGGTGAGAAAAGAGGGGTGAAAATCGTAGCTTTGGAACAAATGCACCGATTTCGCTGCGGTTTTTTATATTTGAAAGCTAAAGTAAACGAAATGGTTCTTAGCTATAATAGGGGGAGGGTGGAGGAGGGGATCGAGGGGAAGAGGAGGGGGGGGGGGGGGGGGGGTCGAATCGTAGCTTTCGAACGAATAGACCGATTTTGATGAGGTTTTTATGTTTGAAAACTGATGTGATCGAGATGGTTCTTAGCTATATCGGGAGGGGAGGGGGAGGGTGGAGGAGGGAGGGGGGAATGGTAGTGAGGATCGTAGCTCCCAAATGAGTGGACCGATTTTGATGCGGTTTTTTATGCTTGTAAACTGATGTGATCGAGATGGTTTTCAGCTATATGGGAGGGGGGGGGGGGAGTCGAGAAAAGGGGGGGGAGTCGAGAAAAGGGGGGTGATAATCGTATTTTCCAAACGAATGGGCCAATTTAGCTGCGGTTGTTCATGTTTCAAAGCTGAGGTAACCGAGATATTTCTTAGCTATAATGGGTGGGGGGTGGGGGAAATGGAGGTGACGACCGTTCCATCTCAAACGGATTGAACGATTTATATGTTTGAAAACTGATGTGATCGAGATGCTTCTTAGATACGAGTATAAAGGGAAGTCGGGGGTTATATACATTTTTATTTGTACTTGCTATAATACACAAACAGAGGCGTGGCAAAGGAGGGTAGAGTGTGATTTAGAAGCTAGGCAGTCAGAGGGTACCTTACCCACGCGGCTGCGTTGATCACATTTAGTTCCAGCCAACCTACAGATACTACTAGGTACATAGCTGGCATTGATGTTCAATGACGCGACTTGAATTTGTAGGAAGCTATTGAAGAGACTCACCAGGCTGTGCGTGAGGGTGCATAGTGATGAAGAAGCCACGGTTGTCAGCGGGGGACGTCAGCCACGCGGCCAATGCGGTGGTCACATTCAGCTCCAACCAGCCTTCAGAGCCGGCACTGGTGTTCACTGCCGCTACTTTTTCTAGTTTTAAGCTCCTGAAGAAGATGAATGGTTGGTGTTAGTTATTTATTTATATTCGCTAAAATAGAGTTGATTCAAATTTAGTAGATACAATGAAAAATATTTCATCATGCATCAAGTCTGTGGGTGTCATATTAAGTTTATTGTTCTCGTAAATCGATATCTAGGTAGCCTACCATTATATGTCTCAGCTTTAGTATTCACCACAATTCTAAGAAGTCAGAGCCAGAATAGACAGACCCTTGGAACGGAGTAATCATTAAAGCTTGGCTTTAGAAACGTCTTCACCACACACAAGATCAACTCGCGACATGCCGATCCAGCTCTTTCTATATAGGTACAAAGTTTATCTGTGGATCCAGCTCGGATCTAGATGAAGTTTCCAGGTTGACTCACCCCATATTATCGACACTGAGTACCCGATGGGCGACAACAGTGTACAAACTGGTCGGGTCGTCACTGGGGGTCGGTGCCTGGTGCAGCCTCAGCTCCGCTGTGAGCAGTGATGACGCGTCCCCCGGGGTTCCCGCCACTTCGAACCACACGTGCCTGCCATGCCCGTGCCGTAACGCACCCAGGTGATGCCCTGGAAACATTGGTCACAACTGGTTAACAAAGAATTTGGCGTTGAAAAAAAACCGGTAAGTATAGGTAAGGTATATGTCGCAAGCAATTTGTAAAACCCGTCAGTTTAAAAAGGCGGGTAAACTGACCCGCCAGTTTTTAAATAAAAAGATTTAAAAACAGCCGTGTTTTTTTTAAATAAAAATTCCATTTATTAAAAAAACAGTTTGCAAAATGCTGAAGGCAAATTATAAAACTCCTCGCTGTCGCAGTTAATTTGTAGAACTCGTCCGTTTACAAACGGCGTCTTCAAATAGCTGTACTAGGTTAGGAGATTTTGGGCCAACCTACTTATTATTTTAGGCAAAAAGTCATTTTTGCGTAATAGTTTACAAACATAATATTTTGCAAACAGACGATTTTTTATAAACAGACGACGCTGTTTGTAAACGGAAGAGTTGTACAAATGGCCTACCATATAATATATCATGTTCATGGAACGAAACAATGGTTATTATCACTTCTAAGTAGAACTTTTTAAATTCACGCGAATTGTTTGACCACTAAGCTTGTTCAAAGTAACTTGATTGAAACGTCGAAGCTAGTCAAAATGATACTCCGTGTGTGAATAAACCCGAAACTGTCTTAAAAATATGTAATGGTATTTTATAAAATAGACAAACCATTAGAACTTAATTTGACGAATATAAATTATCCACTCCTTTATTCCTTTGGATGTGGAATGCGCTGTGCTACTATTATAGAATGTAAATCAGACGAGGGCATACCTATCTTCTTTTTTATTATTTTTTTATTATGGACTAGGCAATCGTTTGACCACAATCTCATCTGATGGAAAGCAATGATGTGGTTGAAAGTGTAGCGCGGTTGCATAGTAGGTACTTATTTTTCTCCTGACTTGAACACACCTGGGTTATATTTTACCGGAAACACTGACGAGGGCAGGGCATACCACTCCTTTGCAGTTCATACAATAAATGAAGAAGCGTACCGCTTCGTTCTTGTGCGAGGTATTTCAACCATAAAAGGGTGGCGCTTTACCGATCGTCTAGTCGAACGGTGATGGGAGAATCAGATTGTGCAGTTCTTGTGCACACTCTCCATTGTGCAATCTGTAGAATACCGACAGGCTTGCGATCTCACGCCGATGCGCCAGACTTTTTCTCCTATCCCTGGCCTATTTACCACCTAATTTTAAGTACCCGCTTACTTAGGTAGGCTTATCTAGATGTATTCATCAGGAAACTGCACATAGAGATACGTACCTACGCAATAAGTGCATAACTTGTAATAAGGTATGTAGGGGTACAACAATTTCCGCATTTATAATGGCTCTAAGATTCTCGCGTAATAATTCTGCGCATTCTTAACAATGGTTGTTTGATTTATCTAATTTTAATTCTATGTTTACCTCAGTCAAGCTATTTGCATGCAAAACTAAAGGAGGGGTCCTGAACAGGTGTGCAGCCGTCTGACCACTGTAACTTGACGCCAAGCAGGTGTACGTAATGGATACTTATTGATTATTCTAAACTACTTATTAAATTATTAACTTGAATATTATAATCATCGAATTATATTAAATTACATATATTTTACCACGTTTTTATTAAGTCACTTTCTTGTTTGTCTGTCTGTTGTTCCGGGTGGAATCTAGCAACTAAGATTTCGAGCACTTCCCGATTAGCTATCCGGCTGAAACTTTCAGCGTAGCTCAAAATTCGATGAAAAAGCTTTTTTTTTTAATACGTAGATTAGTTTTTTAATCTACATTTGCTGCTTTTTTATTTTATTTGTCATTTTAATTCATGTTCCGTGCTTGGATAAGCAAGCTCTCAAGGTTGTTTATTACTCGCAGAGAAACTTTATGTTTGTGAAGTTAGACTCTGTGAACGATTGCCGGTACTGCTATGAGGATTAAACAGCATAAAGTAAGAGTGAGACAGAATGTGTGAAAAACGTAAGCGAATGAGCGAGGCAGTTATATAATGCTGTCTTCACCTTCAACATTGGGATTGCGCCTGAAAAGTTTTTTATGTTTGAATGCTGGGGTAAACAAGATGGTTCAAAGCTAAAATGGGGGATGGAGGTTGGGTAGTGCGATTCATAGCTATCGAACCAATGGACCGATTTAGCTGCGGTTTTTTATGTTTGAAAGCTGAGCTAAGCGAGATGGTTTTTAGCTATAATGGGGGGAAAGCGGGGGGGGGGGTTATCATTTTTTTTAATTTGTGCTTGTTATAACTATATCTTATATGCTAATGACGACCTCCGAGAAATACCTACCTTTCCATTTTCTTTAGGAAGATTACTTCTGTCAGGCGTTATCTAATCTATACACTTAAGAGTTTAATTAGAGAAATTTAAGGAGCCCAGAAGTTTAAAAAATAATCGGAAATTTTAACTTTATGTATAGTGGGTACATAATAAAGCAGTATATAAGTAGTAAAAAGTCTGCACAAACAAGATAACTGAAAATAAAACCGACCAAGTGCGTGTCGGACACGCATAGACTTAGGGCTCCGTAGCCAGGACCCTAAGCTACCCAACTGTGAAAATAGCATTGCAATCGGTCCAAAGTTTTTTCGTTATACGCCAACAAAGCTGTTTTTATGGTTGGATTATGTCCAACCATATCATGTATGGAATTGATCAGAGTTGAAGCAGACATAAAATGCGTTATCTTGGTCGGCAAAATCTCATAAATAAGCCGTGTTAGTAAAGTGGTATTGTGCGCTAGTACAATACAATACAACAACCCTTTATTGCACACCAAGCAAAAATAAACCCATACCATCTAGCACCTACCCTACATTTTTTTTTAATATATTTCATTACTGTGTAAATGAGTGTGAGGGTGACAAGCACCTCAGGCAAAAAGGTTACTTTAAAGCCAAATATTTCGTAACCAAATAGAAAAAAAACTGTTAAATAAACCTCATTACATTGAGATATGTCTTGTAAGTACATATATCTGAATGCCTCGTAAAAAAAATCAAATATTTATTAAATGGGATCCCAGTCGACGAGGATAAAAAATGATACATCTATATGTAGTGGTGATATATTATATGTACTTACCAAATTTCAACTTTGTAGTATTAATAGAATCTGAATAAAATAGCTGTGACATACAGACAGACGGACGGATAGACGGACATGACGAAACTATAAGGGTTCCTAGTTTGTCTACGGAACCCTAAAAGAGGCATCGAACACTGAAAATTACCTGCAGAACAAGAATATAACGTTTTTTACAATCGTGTCTGTCTATCCGTCTAGATGTTTGTTCGCGCATCACGTAAAAAAACCTGGACCGATTGAAATTAAGTTTTCACTGTTGGATAGCTTAGGTTTTGACTGAAAATATGTTGTAAATACTTCATATCTCAATCCTATGAGTGAAAGCCGAGCAATCATTACAAATCTTTTTGACGGCTGAAGTAATTTGTACCAATTTGTAATTCCTATTGATATTTTAGGTCCTGGAACATAGGGACGGGACATAGGGTACTTTTAACCCAGAGAAGTGACCACGCGGGCAAAACCGCGGGCACAGTTAGTTTTTAAAAATTTGTGTAAATAGGTAGGTAATTGTTATATTTTATAAGTATTGTTGCAATTATGCAATTTCATACAATAATCCAATTGAGAAACGAACAGCTTTCGAAGGCAGCTTTTTTATTCCTTTGAAAGTAGGTACAGTTTAGTAATATTTGGTCTAAGGTATAATACGTGCGATGAAAGATGAGACTTGACGATCCCGTTAGTTTATCTCTTAGTCAGCATCTTCAATGCAGCCTTGAGCAATTGTTCCTTCCCCGACGCTTGGAAGAGTGCCGACGTCATCGGCATTCACAAATCAGGCAAAAAGGCATCCGAGCCTTCCAGCTACCGTCCTATCAGTCTCCTCAGCTCTCTGGGGAAGATCTACGAGCGAATCCTTCTGAATCGACTCCGATCCATCGCGAAAATCAAAAAGCTCATACCGGATGAGCAGTTCGGCTTTAGAGCGAGACACTCTTGCCCTCAGCAAGTGCACCGCATCACGGAACACATCCTAAAGGGTTTCAATAGGAAACCAAAACCCCAAACCACGATGGCCGTCTTCCTAGACGTGGCGAAGGCTTTTGACAAGGTCTGGCACGCCGGGCTGATATACAAGCTGTATCAGCTCGGGTTGCCAGATCGTCTTGTGCTCATAGTACAAGACTACCTCACCAGCCGGAGCTTCCGCTATCGTGTCGAGGGCAACCGATCATCCCCCCACCCCATCAGAGCCGGAGTCCCTCAGGGCTCCGTGCTGTCTCCACTTTTGTTCACGCTTTACACAAGCGATTTCCCCCGCATCCCCAAAGTAGAGATCGCTCTCTTTGCGGACGACACCGCGATTTATACCACCGGATGGAACCCAGCTATTCTACAAAGAGCCATCCAACGAACGCTCCGAGCGCTCGATGAATGGTTTCGTAAGTGGCGAATAACGATTAATCCCGAGAAGAGCGTAGCGATGCGTTTCACTCACGGGGTTAAACGCTATTTCCCAATTAAACAAGTCAGGATCAATGACCGACCCATACCGTGGGAAAAGTCAGTTAAATACTTAGGAGTCACCCTTGACTATCGACTCAACTTCAATGATCACATCCACGCCGTCCACAAAAGGGCGGCATTCTACCTATACCGCCTCGCGTTACTCCTAGGCAGGCGCAGTAAAATGTCTCTTAGAAATAAGTTGACACTCTACAAAACCTGCGTCCGACCGACAATGACATACTCGTCCGTAGCATTTGCTCACGCCTCCCGCATCTCCCTAGAGAAACTTCAGATTTTACAAAATAAATTCGTTCGCGGTGCATTAGATGCCCCCTGGTATCAGAGGAACATCGACCTGCACAGTGATCTCGAGCTTCCCTCGATTGTTCAATATATGAAAAATGCCTCTCGCCGCTACTTTGACGCGGCACTTCATCACCCCAACCCTCTAGTAGTTCAGGCCTCTGACTACACGACAGACGCGACAACAGACGCACGGCCCCTTCGTAGACGCCCTAGAGACATCTTGAGCGATCCGGACGATGAAATCGCTGCCGCAGTGCAGGCAGCGATTGATTCGCCCACTCCGTCATCTTCACCATCTTTCAACACAATTAGACACAGACACCGACCTCGCCGGATGCGAGGTCGAAGGTCCCGTAATTAATTTCGACTTTATTCGCCTTCGAGTTTCTTGCCGATTCTTCTCGAAGGTGTATTCCGAATCGGTGGTCAGTTATGCAATTCATTTAAAGGGCTCCAGCCATTTCATGAGGGCCCTCTCGATCACTACCTAACAGTAGAGACCGAGGGGTGTTTAGTTCGATACTCCCCAAGTAATCAATGGCAACTGTCCAAGCCGAGGTTCGTACCCCCTGGGTGCCCTTGAGCAAGTGGCCAAAAACTTAACTTTGGCGTGCGCCTTCTGCGTCACGCATTGCGGCGGAGCGCTTTTGCGCCCGCCCCACCGTCCGGTGACGCTGTAGAGGTCAGTTATAGACCAACAGCACATATCCTTTCTAAAAAAAAAAAAAAAAAAAAAAAAAAATGAGACTTGACGAGCGTCAGTAATGGGGAGCCTGCGCATGTATATTCGTGTACGAAATAGTTATCCATAATTTGTAAATCTATTCAGGGATTTTTCAACGACATTCGGAATTATGTGTATAGCAAAACAATATTAAAATTCATCACAATATTTATTACGAAATAATAAAGTTAAAGATAAAAAATGGCAGATTGTCCTAGTCACTGTTATATTATAACGTTGAGGAACAACCCGTGTTGCTGTCTGGCAAAATCTTCTACTGTCATAATGATCTCAGTATCCGTCAAATTGACAATTATGTGATCACTTACTAGGTATGTAAACTTTTTTTTCCATTCATTTGGTCCCATTTAATTTGCCTTTTCTGTTACTAACTCTATCACATGTTTGAGGTTCCATTGCACATTGTTACTATGTACTTACATAACCTTTTATTGACGCCCCCATTTCGATTGGATTTAAATCAGGGTGGTATGAGGGTAGTCGCAATACGTCATGACCGTGTTCAGATAGTATTTTTTCAATGCTGAATGTCTTATAATGTTCTTTATGTATTTTTATCTATTTGTACAATAGTAGTTTAAGCATATCTTGAGTGTAAGGAAGCCTTTTTTGGGTTAGCCATGATTGCATATCAGCTTTCACAAAGTTGCACTCGTATACAACACATCTATAAACAAAGTAGAAATTTATAAACACAGGTTGAACTCGTCTGTACTGCGGAGGAGTCAAGCGGTGCGTGCGCGGGGCGAGGAGAACCGGAGACAACTACCGCGCATGCGCAGCGCCGTACCGCGCCTCCCGCGCTCTTTCCGACCTAAAAATCGTCTACTGCGCAAGTCAAACCACGTGGTGTGTCAAGTCTCATCTTTTGTGGCGCGTATTGTACAGACTATTGAAAAGTTCGAGCAAAGTCCGGATGAGTGCAAAAAGCCGGGTATGTCCGAAAACCATAAGTTCGTATATCCTTTGTGTGTACACAGGATGTTAGGTATTTGTCCTATTATTTATTCTGTGGTTAGGTGCAAGAATTATAAAGCTTTTTGAATTTAGAACAAACGGAACTTACGAATACACTTTAGGTCAATGACCTCTTTTTAATATAACATCATTGCATCCCGTGTATTAACTTGTTAGATTAAACATGAAACAAACCTTGGTGTTTATATGTATGTACTTAAGTACCGATGTACTTACGTAATCTTTGGTTGGATGACACTTGATGGAAAAACGACGATCATTAGGTAACAGACTCCAGTAAGTGTAATTCAAGATTATTGGGTAATAGGTCCTGTAATAAGTAAGTAGGTACTTATTCAATAAACCTCTCTTTTGAAATTCCGACATAGCGAACCAAAATAAGAGTTTTTCATACAAACTACTTATAACTTTTAAACTTTCGCGATTCGAACACATGTTTATACATTTAAACGGGACTTAATAGCGCTAAAACTTAATTTTTATTTACCTCGACGTTTCGATCAAGTTGCATTGATCGTGGTCACGAGAAGACAGAAGTAGCGGGTGTCAGCGTCGAGAAGGGCCAGCGTTGTCTCCAACTATCCGCATTTGTTTTTGTAAAAATCAGACTTGTCACGACACATAACACTAACGACATCTGCAGATTTCTTCTGACATAAACTGTGACGCGAACACTTGCTTTTCCAGGACGCAGCCAACTTGAAACCATCCTCTCGGTTAAATTTGGGATACTTTTTAATTTCAACCGCTTCACGTACAATCCTGGAGTAGTAGTGACGTTCCGTGGAGAGGATCTTAGGGTCGTGGAGTTCAATCCAGTGATTAGGGCTCGATTCGAGTTTTCAGCTCGATTACGTACCGTTTCAATATATAACTAAACTACTTATACTTACTAGTTAAACAAAGAATAAGACATATAATTTAAAAATTAAAATTAAAACAAAGCTATTATATATACTTATATGTTTATGTTTATATTAATTGTCAGTTTTTTTTAATTGCATATTCGTTGATTTGTGAGCTACTCTGAAAGTTTCAGCCGGATAGCTAATCGGGAAGAGCTCGAAATTTGAATTGCAAGATTACAGGACAGACAAAAATAGATATATACATACATACATACATACATACAAGGGGATGTACGGGGGCTACTACCATCTCAATACTCCAAGTCAACCTCACCTGCCCGTGGTGTTTCGTGCCGAATAACAAACGAGCCTCTGATAACCAACAGATGGCGTATAACCATCACAACAATTGCGTAGTTAAATCCCAAAGGCCGGTGTCAGGCAGCAGCGGCACCGGTACAACACCTACGCCCTGAGGTTGCCAAGTGCCAACCCGGCGACTATTGGCACAACCTCCATGGTCTATGAACGATACAACACAAAAATGGCCCCTAGTTCTCGGCCGCCCTGCTATTCCTAATCAGCGGTCATGGTAACGGCAGGGCAGGGGGTGCGAAGAATCCCCGGGCTACGGTATGCCACCACCCACAACTGACTTTGACAACGTATAACGGACGAACGCTCAGGCTAGACGACCATTTGGAACAGCTCAAGACTGAACTAGCAAGAGCTGAGAACTAGCTGTCCCCCTTGAAATTGTTCAGAAATATGTTTACGTCGGGCAGATTATGCAATTGCATAGGAACAACTTCGAAAGAGAAGCCGATAGGAGGATTCAGTTGGGATGGGCAGTATTCGGTAAACTACGTTAGGTCTTCTCGTTGTCCATAACACAGTGCCTAAAAATGGAAGTGTTCAACGCGTGCGTTCTACCAGTTATGACCTTCGGAGCCGAAACGTGGACACTCACAGTGGGGCAGGTCCAAAAATTTAAAGTCGCTCAACGAGCTATGGAGGGAGCTATGCTCGGAGTATCTCTGAAAGATCCGGAATATGGTGAACCCCTACAAGAACCAAAGCAACCGAAATAGCCCATAGAATAAGTAAGCTGAAGTGGCAATGGGCTGGTCACATCTCTCGCAGAACCGACAACCGTTGGGGAAATCGACTTTAACAGTGGAGAGCACGTTTAGGCAAACGTAGTGCGGGACGCCCGCCGGCCAGATGCAGAGACGACTTCAGAAAGACTGCTGGCAGCGACTGGACGAGAATAGCCAAAGATCGGGCTCAGTGGCGTTCATTGGGAGAGGGCTACGTTCAGCAGTGGACTAGTATAGGCTGATGATGATGATGATACATACAACAAAGTTAAATAAAAGCTTAAGCTATAAAACAATGTCGTAAATTAGGTACGTTCTCAAAAAACTTCTCAATATGTAATTTTCAAGCTAAGAAAATGATCAAGTACCTACTTTTAAAAAAATACTAGGTATAAAAGCTCAATAAACTACTTAGTTCAAGAACAAATAATAATGTTTATATGCAACCCAGCTCATTCAATACGTTTTTCCTCGAACTGATTATGCAGAAACCCAGAAATAGTTCCAGCCCCAGCGCGTTCTAAGAGGAAGGTACCTACCTACGTTTATTTATCATCATACTCAGGTTTATAATTTCCTTTTAGAAACACCATACCATACAATATATTTCGTTTTTGGGAATAAAATAAATTTAAATAGGGGCACACGAATAAGTAATTATTACTTATTCCTATAGAAGGGGTAAAGTAGTTGCCTCAAGGAAGAGTCATAATAATGAAGACTTATCACGTACATTGTACACCAACTAACTCAACCACGACCACACTGTAAAGAGGGTTTATTACCGCAGCGTCGAGTCTCTCTATACGTCGACTTTATTGCTCAACTCGCATCCAGTAAAATTACTGTTGGAAAGAAAACGAGTTTAAATTAAAAATGGATATAGCTTACACCCTGGAATAACACATAAGATATTTTTCATCATCATCGTCATCATTTTACTTCACTCTCAAACGGCTGAACGAATTTTGATAAAATTTGGAATGGAGATAGCTTCACTGGAATTACACATACGATGACTTTTCATCATCATTATCATCATCACCATCATCATCCATCAAGTGGGTGAAACAACGGAGCGCAGCTAGTATTGAATGGATGCATTCGCCCAATAGAGATTTAAAAATAGAATGTACAATTTTTTAAATATGAGCGCGACGTAATTTGCGCGATTTAAAAATCAATGTGTCTGAAAATTGTACTGATTACATTTAGGTGTACCATTGTGATATTACATTGAAGTGGGAAGAAAAGCAGATTAGTGACACTCTCTTCTTGCTGCACTCGTGGTTTTAGAGCCCTCACTAAAGCTCGGGCTCCAATCTAACCACTCAGTGCAACAATGAGTCACTTTCCGCTAGATGCAGTAATCAACTTGAATCTACTATTATTTAACTTCACTTGTATGTACGTATGTATGTCCTGGAACTTTGCAATCAATATTTCACCCCCTTCCACTGAAGCGATCGTTTTGAAATTTGGCACACACATTTGGTTCTCGTGACATGACATGGCAAATGCATTTTTTTTTATTATACATATTTTCTGTCTTTGTCAGGGAACCATCATAAACATAATATTCTGATGAAATTAATGTCACAGACAACTATTCTAACCTGCACCACAGTACATATATTAGTCTTTATATGTACTGTGCCTGCACCATCCCATATCTAGAAGTTTATCAAAAAACCTTTTGAACCCAAATATCCCAGAAAGTATACTATATCCCTCAGGCGATATTTTATACAATACTTCTTGTTTCTTATAATTTTCCATATCGATGGACCTTATTTTCATTTATGGGCAAGAAATCGAGCTTTTGACAAAATGGCGGAAGTTTAGGTATGCTCCATACAAAAGTGTAGATGGTCTTTTATTACTGTCCGGCGGCCAAGCTCCTCTCATAGCTACCATCTTTGGATATAAGCGAGCCAAGGTACACGAACTTGTCATGAACATAAACAGCAGCTCGGGTCCTCGGTCTACCAACATTATTTTGGTCTTCGCAATGTTGATTTTATGACAAAATTTGAGGCTTTCTGCTTCTCTGAGAAGTTCAGCAGCTCATCTTTACTAAATGCAATTGCGCTTATATCATATACATACCTCAGGTTTCTAATTTCGCGCACGCTCAGTAACACCGCCATTACAGCTTTCAAACGCCTTCCTCTTCATATGGGTAACCCCATAGACATTAAAAAAATTGGAGACAAAATAAATCGCTGCCGATTGCCTAGCTCAGTAAAAGAAGGTCTATTATGTTGATCTTGAAGTCATCCAAAACGTGTACCATCCAGATAAAAAAATTGTATGAGAACTGTCCTATGTTCGCGGAATATCATTTCTCTCAATATTAATACTTGGTAGGTACTCCACTGGACCTAGACACAGTCGAAGAAACATATGAGAGGGGATGTTGTTTTTTTTTTTTAATCATTTGATAGTTGTTCAAGATTTTTGTTCACAAGTGCCTTTTTCTAAGACAAAACCTGCCTACTCGGTATTTGTTCGTTTTATCATCTATTCATAAAACTCATAGATGAGATGAGACTTGAAATCCATTGTTCTTTCAGATAATCCGGGGTTTTCTATGAATACAAACAAAGCCTTTTCATTATGCTACGTAAGTTTTGAAAATAGATAACCCATCCTTTATATCAGACCGCGGCAGCGAAGCGCGGGTCGGGCGGCGCGACTGGGCACGGCGGGGGCGGGCGAGTGGTCGTCATCCCTGTGCGCGGTATGTCGGCAATAATGAAGGGCCAGTGACTCAGGCGACCACCTACCTGCCGACCGGCCTCTCGGAAGAACCCCAATTCGAATTCCAAAGTGCCTATGTAATATTGCTGCCGGGTAATAAGTAACATAGGTCTACAATCAACAAAATTTTAAACATTTTTGTACCTAGTCAAAAATTGAAGCTCATACTCATGTACCTATTGGATGTGATATTAGTTACTTTTGTTTTTTAAGTACCTAGGTAACGTTAGCTAGTACCTACGTCCAGAGCTGCAGACAATGTACCTACTTAGCTCCTGCGACGTTATTTAGTAATAACACAACATACGTATGTCTAGAGTTAAGTGCCCTTGGGTCACCTCAAGTGTCAAGGCTTTCTTGCAGATTTTAGTGTTAAAGTTTTCGTGAGTTAAAATTACACCCATTTATGATACCTACGATATTTATGATAATACTAGCTGCGACCCGCGACTTTGCCCGCGTGTACATTTGTCTGGGATAAATCCAGGACCTAAAATACCAAATTTCATGCAAATTTCCTGAAAATAATATTTATTTACCTCGACGTTTCGATCAAGTTGCATTGATCGTGGTCACGAGAAGACTGAAGTAGCGAGTGTCAGCGTCGAGAAAGGCGAGCGTTGTCTCAAACTACCAGCATTGGGTTTTGTAAAAAAAAAAAAAAAAACAGAATTGTCACGACACACGACTCACTAACGACACACTAACTTGAAACCATCCTCTCGGTTGAAATTGGGATACTTTTTAATTTCAACCGCTTCACGTACAATCCTGGAGTAGTAGTGACGTTCCGTGGAGAGGATCTTCGGGTCATGGAGTTCTATCCAGTGATTAGGGCCCGATTCGAGCAAATGCTCAGCGATTGCAGATTTATTTATCTGGCGGTTCTTTACAGCTGCAATGTGTTCTTTGACCCTTTCCACTATAGTACGCTTGGTTTGTCTAATGTAGGAATTACCGCAGCTGCAATCTATCTTATATACGCCAGGAGTTTGAAAAGGAATGACATCTTTCGGTGTTCTGACAAGCCTTGCTAACTTGGATAAAGGAGTATAAACGGTCTTGATAGAATAGTCCTTTAATAACCGACTTTATCCGTCACTCCTTTTACATACGGCATGAAAGCCGGCTGTCTATCGACATCAGTCCTACTCTTTTTATATCTGCGTCTAGGACGCCAACGTCTGGTCACTGTTGTGTTAGGTAAGTATTTATACTACGTATGAAATACTGTGACATGTTAAATCATGACTCCAAGTTAGATTTTTGTTATAGATCTCGATTAGATAGAATATATTGGGTACAATGCCATCTGGCGAGGAGCAGCGTCTTTTCTACTAGATCAAGTTGTGTTTTCTCCGTATCTGAAAACCAGACGCCGAGTTTGTAAAAAACGCCGAACTCCACCACGCGTGCGCCACTTTCTTCGTTAAAGGAATAATGAAAGCTTTTCTTGTTGAAGACAGATTGATAATTTCGCCTATCTAAGAATCAAGAAATAATGGTTGAATTTGCCTCTGTGAGTGAAAGGGAAAAGTTTTCATCTACTGTCTCAAAATAGATAAAATGGTTAATCCACGCAGCGACAGCTAGCGACAAGAGGCGTGAACTAGAAGGAAGGTGTAAACGAAGCGGTGGACTCTGACGGAAAGTAGCAGGGCTTCTGAATGTTGCTATTATTAATTGACGTTCCAGGAATATTTCGGGCTCTGGATAACTTTGGACGAGGAACGGGTTGTTTAAAAATCCAGAATAGGTCGCATCTTTAAGTTGGCTAACAAATCATAAATTCATAAGGCAGCGTTTCATATGTCGAAAATAATTTAAATCTAGAAATCGCTTGCGATGGTCACACCATGGAAGGTTTTGACATAATGGCGAAATCACATGTAAGTTCCGGAAATATGTTTTTTTTTATATGAAGTTTTTCGAAGTAAACACCGGAACTTGACTGGAAAGTACCAGAACTGGCTGGAGGACAGTAACCTGTATAGCTAGGCCGACAAGGTCTGCTTTACGAAGCAAGTTGCAGAGTTCTTTCTAGAGTTTTCTGGATACCGGAAGTTCGAGGTCTGAGTAGAATGCTACTCGAAGTGCAAACCAAAGTTCGTATATATACAAGAGAGAAGCCTGTGGATGGGATTTTGATTTCGGACGTAAAACTGGATTTAGTTCACGTAGTTGGCACGTGATTAAGATCGGCCCAGGCAGCAGAAAAACACGCAGTTTCTCTTGTGTGAACAAAACAACCGAGGCACGCTGTCCAGAACGAAGCTGCCCTGTTACAGGCGAAATAAGTATACGAGTGCAAAAGCCAGGTTAAATCGTGCATCTACGGTCGGCTATTGTCGTCACCACTGCGAGCTGCTGTGCGCGATCACCCGGGGCTCACCACCGTTCGTGGAAGAAGCCGGTCTACGAGGGACTCCAGAAGGTCTCCAACGCACCACCTGTCCAGTAGAAGATACCAGGCACCGTTCGTGGTCAAGCAGTAGGAGCTGATCGAGGGGAGTAAGGAGGCGTTCCGCGGCGGTACGCGAGACGACGGTACGGCGTCCCAGGAAGCCTCCAGGTTGGTCCACTCCATATCATTTTGAGTCAGCGAGCTACGGTAGCGAGGGAAGCCTTCGCCTTCTAACGTGCTAAGATACTGTTGAAAGATACTTTCTGTTTACTTTCTGTCTTACTTTCTGTTTACTTTCTATTTTAGAGTTTAATATCCCTCTGGGAAACACAATCTTACACACACACACTCTGTTTGCACAAGTTCTCTTTTAATTTAGAAAATTCTGAGGCAAAGACAAGATTTTTCCGTTGCGTTGTGACCAATACATGTTAATTTCTTGATGACAGACTCTCTAAGTTTTTACTAGCCTAGGATACTGCTTTTTTATTGTAAATTCATATCATACAGGCCGAAGTTAAGTACTAGAACTTATATGTTTGAGGAAATTGTAATCATATTTGAGAATTTTGAGTTTTGAGTATTAAGTTAGTAATATTTCCTATTATAAGATCTTGCTGTTTATAATTATTTTGATGCAGAACAAACTAAATTAAGTGTAAAATATTTCTTTTTGAATTCCTCAGTAAAGGGGAGAGTACCAATATTTGATAACTCATGTGTGTCTTTTATCTATTTTTTGTAATAAAGCCTGTTGTTATTGAATTTACCATCTTGTTTTAATTCCTCGCCTTTACCTGAGAAGGAGGTCCGTTTCCTTAGCCGGGCAAACGGCCCTTTCAATACTATATATATATATATGTATATATATATATATATATATATATATATATATATATATATATATATATACTACACCACATATCCTTTTCGCTTGAATACCTCCTGAACATGCGACATTTCTGCATCCAAATATTCAGGGTCACAGAGGGCATGAGCTCTGTCTAAAAGTGATCTGGCTACTGATTGTAAATGCCGCGGGTGGTGATGTGAAAAGACGTTGAGGTATCTGTCAGTGTGTGTGTTGGTTTCCTATAAACAGAATGAGATTACGAGCCATTAGGTCTCACCGACACTCTGACATCCAGGAAAGCTAACGTTTTCTCCACCTCCAGTTTATAGGTAAACTTGATGTTACCATGGATCGAGTTTAGATGGCCGAAGAATTGTTCCGCTGTCTGTCCATTGACTTTCATGATACAGAAAACATCACCCACATAACGCTTCCATATCTTCACCGCAAACGATTGTAGATCCCTCTCAAAATGGCCTTCTCAAAATGCTCCATCCAAATGTTGGTCAGAACAGGTGCCACTGGACTACCCATAGCGACGCCATCTATCTGGAGGTTATGCTGTCCACGGTACAGAAAGTAATTTCCTTCTAGGCAATTCCTCAGCAAAACAATCAAATTTTCTGAGAGATGGTACTCCCTCAACTTTTCCCTTACGATTTCAAGGCACTCTTTTACTGGGAGTGTGGTGAAAAGAGATTCCACGTCGAAACTCACCATGATGTCGTCTGGTTCCAGTTTAAGATCCTTGATAATCTCGACAAAATGGCGAGAGTCCACTGATAGCATTGAGAAGCAAAGTAGGTACACTAGATTTAAAGTCAATTTATAAGCTATCCAACATGAAAACCGCATTTCAATCGGTCCAGAGAAAGACTAGTTCTGCGACTCGTCCCACAAGACAGTCGTCTCAATTGGACGAGTTACTGAATTTAAAAAATAATATTCTTTCGGTTTCGGTTCTTCTTTATATAAAAGTGAAAACGTTTGTTTCTTTGTTTGGGGAATTTTAACGCGAAAACTGCTGGACGGATTTTGATGAAATTTGGAATGGAGATACATAGTATTATTTTTATCCCGCAAAAATACTAAGTGTCGACGGAAAAACTGGAAAATCTTGATTACTCGCAAGGAACGGTTGCCAAGGAAACGAAATAACAAGTCGGTCAAAAACATCAAGAGCGTTGGTGCTATTCATACTTTTTTGCATTGGTTTTTAATATCCTAGAAGAACGGATGCTTTTTTCGCGATAAACTGTAGTCGTAAGTAAGCGCGATAAGCTAGTAGGTAAGTACTTATACATATAAAAGTGAAAACATTTGTTTGGGAAATTTTAACGCGATAACGACTGGACGGATTTTGAAGAAATTTGCTACGAATAAGTCTTATTATTTATTCGTAGGAAATTTGGAATGGAGATAGCTTATACCCTGGAATAAAACATAGGATAATTTATTGGGTGCTACTTCACCCAAAAAGGGGAAAAAAGGGGCTACTGAATATCTCCGCTGTATTAGAGAGGTTTATTTTTATTTTTTAGGTAGTAATTTTAAAAATTAGTCTCATAAAAATTTGGTAGAGACCTGATGAGGATCTTCGGCATGATGGGCAGAATAGCTCCTCAAAATGAAGTACTTTTCTCACTTTTAGGTTTCTAAATCGGTTTAAAAGTTTTTTTGTTTGTCCATTACAAAAAACAAATCTTTGCTCTTTATAATATTAGTGTAGATATAAAAAAAAGGTATAATCCGGATAAAGTCAGATAAAAAAAAATGCAGTTTCCTACTCACATTTATAGAATATATACTTATAATAAAACTGTAACAGGTTCAATTCTGTACATTGAAGATATTTTGTAAAAAAAAATATTGGAGGCTGTTCTCTATTCCATTCTGAAGCCAAGACTGTTTTTTTTCTTAATTTTTGTGTCTTTCTGTCTGTCTGTCTGTATCTTGGCTAGGCATCATGCCGAAACTACTGCATGAATTCAATTGAAACTTGGTATGATTTGAGTTCATACTACGAGGTTGGACATTGGATACTTTTCATCCCGATAAATTAAAGGGTTCCCGCAGGATAGGGATTGAAAGCTATTTAAAAGAACACGTATCACGCTGAAACTACTGCACGGATTTTGATGCTACTTGGCACAGTCATAGTTTATATGATGAGTGAAAAATTTGGGGACTTTATATACCGAAAAAATAAAAGGTTCCTGCGGGATATGGGTTCAAATGCTGTACAATGAAGTTTTTTTTTAAAAGTGTATTTCATAAAAAAAAATAGGGTACTAAAAATTATTAAAATTCGTGTCGGTCTGTTTTTCTGTTAGTCTGTTCACGCATCAAGTAAAAACTACTAGACCGGTTGTGATGCAGTTTTCATTGTTGAATAGCTTAGGGTTTGACTTAAAAACTGGTGTACTTAATTATCTCAATCCGATGAGTAGAAGCCGAGCAATCGATTAAAACTTTTTGACGGCTGCAGGAATTTTGTTTAAATATTGGTATTTTAGGACTTGGAATAGAAAAATAATAATAATAATAATAGAAATGGCCACGCGTGCGAAGACGCGGGTACAGCTAGTAATATATATATATATAAGTAGGCTCAGAGAAATAAGTAGGTTACATGCTTTTGCTTCCTCAATATATTTTAAGGAGCTTAGTGTAATCGGGTCCAAAACTTATATGTAACCTGTACTTACCTACGCTATTTAGACAAATAGGTAGGTAATGTAAGTATACACAATTTATTTATTATAATATTTATTATAGATAATTATGCTAAGCCGAAGAACGTCTGAGCCTAACCGTGTTTAGTTAGACTAATCCTGAAGAATATAATTATGTTCCACAGAAACTAGATACTAACTACTAGAAAGTAGGTACTAACTACATTATCACTAGGTTATTACATTTATATTATAATTGAAAAAGTTTGTGTTTGTGAGAGTGTGAGCATGTTTGTTCCTACTTCACTCTGAAACAGCTGAAAGGATTATGATGAAATTTGGTATGTAGGTAGATCTTTGAGGTCCTGGAATCATAAACAATTTTCAACATTATCCATGCGGGTGAAGTCGCGGGCGCAGTTTAGTAATAAGATAATTTGACATTATTTTGTGCTCTACTCAAAAAAATATTTTCACGATGCTGCATTTTGATAAGGAACCCACAAGCATATATAGGAATAGAAAATCAATTGAGTAATTGATCTTCCTTTCTATGTAGGTATAGGCACCCCCTCGAAATATTGATTTGTTTTAATTTTTGTCAGGGAACAAAAAATAATTGTAACTATATAAAAATAAGTTTCTTCAGTTGTCAAAAAGATTTTTAATGACTGCTCGGCTCCTACTTATCAGATTGAGATACGAAGTCAAAATCTAGGCTATCCAGCAGTGAAAACCAAATCGCAATCGGTTCAGTAGTTTTTACGCGATGTACAAACAAACATCCAGACAGACAAGATATAAAAAAAAACTTATTTTATAAAAGTACTAGCGGTCATTTTTCCGGGAAAATTCCGGTATTCTTTAGAATTGGTATGCAAGGACCAAAAGCACCAAACGTTTAGTTTGATCGATTGCTCGGCTTCTACTCATCGGATTGAGATACTAAGTACCTACGCCAGATTTTAAGTCAAATCCTATTCTACTCACCAGTGAAAACCGCATTTCAATCGGTCCAGAAGTTTTCACGTGATGCGCAAACATATATCCACATAGACACCATTTTTTAAATGGTTATATTCTTGTTCAGTGGCATATTTTAAGTCCACTGGACCAATTTATTTTCAATTAAATTCATTATACAGTCTTTTTGTTACTTATATAAGTTTATAACTATATAAAGAAGATTTCAAGTATAATTTCGTTCTAGCTATATGTAAACCATGATTAACATGACATGCGATTCCAAATATGAAATGCGTATCTATCAGCCCAGTGTCAGCGTTTTATTTGCGACAATATTTATAAAGTGCTACCAATTCTCACATGCAGTTACGACGGAACCCTATTGCAACAGCAATAGCTGTTTCCGTTGGGACCTAGTTGGGACCCTGGGGAAAAGAACCGTAAAAATGTGTAACTCCTTGTATTAAGTGTAAGTAAGTTTACTGGGTGAACAAAATACGTATAAATAGAAAGTTCACCCAAATACCAAACTAAGTAAACAACATAGATATACTACCTATTACATACATTTAAGAGGAATTGCGCATAATCAGTCGCATTACACCGCAATACATAGTAAGTATATCTAGGGTAGGGTATACAATCTACAAGTCTCATTTGTAATAAGGTTTCTACATTAAAACAGATATTTACAACTGCTATTCTGTTGAATGAAATATCTCTAGCTAGTGTAAAGAAATACTAACTTTTGCTTTGAAACGTCATGATGAGATCGCTCTCGTCGATAGCTTGCTGCTCATCCCCAGTGAGCGCCATCTCGGAGCTGCGCGTGGGGCGCGCCTGCTCGTGCTCCTCCGCCAGCTGCTTGTACACGTCCATGAGGAAGCTGGGCGCCGAGCGGTCCAGCGGCGGCGCCCCGGAGCGCCGCGGCCGCTCCCCGAGCCCGAGCAGCTCCAGTATCTCGTGCTCCACCACCAGCCGCTCGTGCCGCGTCATCGAGTGGTGGATCACCGTCTGGTCCAGCCCGTTGTCGATGTACAGGCCCGAGAGCACGGCCTCCGCCGCCACAGTAAACAATGTGAAACACACGCACCGCCACGCAGACCGCGTGCCTGCCATGTTCGCCGCGAGAGCGCCCACTGGACTGGCAGGCCGGCCGCGTCGTCCGCCGACCTGCCCAGTCAAGGTAGACCGCCGCCGGCGCCGCGCCGCGCCGCCACATTCCTCCCCTCTATCGCCTTCACACATAATTTGTTTCAATAACGAAAACACTGCACTGCCGGACTCTCGACTCGTCCCGACGCGGACTCTCCGCGCGCAGCGAATGATGGAATTATCTGGAGCTAATGAACAATTAAGATTACGAGCAACGATGTCGTCGCCAGTTTCTTAAATCAATAAACTAACAACATTCTTGGCATATATGAATGGAATTCCCAAATAATAAGGTCTAACACTAACAATAGTTAATCTATGGTCTCACATATAAAATACCGAACTTATAATTATTATACTAAAATAAATGAGCTCATAGTAGATTGCTAGGAACTTTTGTTCAGGCGTAAGGATTTTTATTCTGAACGCTGAACGGGTATTGATATAGGCCTTATATCATGCTAGCAAGGGTTGTTTAGGACTTAGGCCATAATAGGATAGACACAAAAGTCAATCATCATCATCATCATCAACCTGTACTCGTCCACTGCAAAAGTCAATGATTTTTATTATTTTCAATTTCATTTACAATTTTGATATGTATCAGAATTCATCATTTCAGAAGGGAAAACTTCAAAAAACTATTCAGTGAAATAAAATTGCATGCATGGTTGAACAATTTTTACGACGAATTGACCCCAATATCTGTGCTGTGAAAATGTCGAGTTTTCCACTTTTGACGTCACTATATGGCTATAAGTTAGGCCAATTAAGTGTATGGGTATTGAAGAAGTTTTCAGAAGGAACCAAAAGAAGAAAAAAATAGGGACATATATTATTAACTTTGAAGAGATATTTTGCTCTGAACAAAATATTAATCTATTCTTTTATTTTCCTTATTATTTTTTATTAATTACAACATGATTTTGGTTTCATAATAAAGGGTCACCGCTGGACTACCAACTTACCAAAAATCAACTGAATATCAGTGTTAGTTTGGTCAAGATTAAAAAGTTTAAGTCAAATCTGGAAATTTGTGGAAAAAAAAACAAAAATGAAATAACTCCAAAAATATCAACATTCGCAAAACATATAAGTCAGTTATTCGGTTTCCCCTGGGGGTGCTCTACCCGATAAAACATAAGAAGAGGTTCCCAGGTAGACCACCACTACTTCCTCGGACACCTGTATAGTGTATAATAATATACTCTTACACAAAACATAATGATATGAAGTTACAGAGTTATAGACCTTTTAAGTTTGACAGCTGTCATCCAAAACGAAGATATCGATGAGATATGATATCGATGATATCGGATATGGTATTAACATCAATGGCGAATACATCACTCACCTTCGATTTGCAGCAGCCCGATTTCATAACTTGGCTTCAATCGAATTCTCAGTATCGCAGCCACTAATGCCTTGCGATAGAGTCGAATTTGCTATGAAAAAAGTGATAATCCGATTGTAGCCAAGTTATGGAATTGCTGTGCAGATGATATAGTCATCATGGCAGAAACCCTGGAGCCCAATTCTCGCGCAAATAGACATATGTAGAATTCGAGATATGTCGAAAAAAAATGGCGTATGTCGATACAAAACAAATTACCGTATTCTCGGAGAGTCACGATAGAATATGTCTACGCCCAGCGCTCGACATGCAACGGTCCGGAGCAGTAGACTTTTGTAAGTCGAATGAGAGGTTAAACCGTTTCTTATCTGTAGTCAAACTAAACTTGAACTCTCTTCTTTTAAAATAATAAAATATATCCGAAATCTTAAAAATGTCAGATGCTTTTGCTGATGAGTTTTTTTGACGATTTTACCACGTTATTTGTGAAATTTCACAAATAACGTGGTTGAGGCAAAATTATTTTTAATTTGTTTTCTTCATCTACGCTAAGTACTATAAAGTTATAAAACTTGTATTATTATTATTTTTATTTATGACTTAGTTTTTGATCTTTGTTTTATATACATTTCTAAGTAGGTAATACTAATCATCTTAGCGTAACGGTAAAAGTAGTAAAAACACATACGAACAATAGTATGTGACCGCTCATTAACCAGCGGGTCAATTTCCTATTTATCTATTATATATGTTGCAATAAGATTTTCATTATCACGTGCACTTATGTGGTGCGTTAGAGTTGATATTGCATTGAAAATCTGATTGCAACAAATCGCATTGGTTTAGGTAATTCCATATAATCGGATAGCTAATTGGGAAGTGCTTGAAATTTGAGTTGCAAGATTTCATCTGGAACGACAGACAGACAGACAGACAAACAAGAAAGTGACTTAATAAAAACATGGTAAAAAAACATCATCATAGCCTCAAGAAGAAGATTAACACAGTATTTTAATTTAACCAGGTATACTGTGGGCTCTTGGACTATGAAACTCCACCTTGCCTCGGCTATTGTTTTACTAAAGGTCGAGAACTTTCCTTGACGCAGCTCCTCGTTAACCTCTATTAAAGTTAATAATCTTAGCTTCTGCGCCGAAGAAGGATAACTTTTCCTTATTTTTTTCCATGCCTAAAACAATAAATATCTCACAACAAACAAACCACAACAAACAAACAAGCAAGATCCCATGCCATGTATTAAAAATACTGAAATTCGACATTGTAGAAAACACATTTCGTTTCACGCGACTACTTTTAGAGTCTTTTCCGAGTTTAAGGATAGAATTTGAAGAATAAATTCTTGGTCTGAAAACTGTCTACTTCGCACAAATTGATGCAATTATGTATAAAATGTATCTAGTATTAATTAATATTATCATCTGCTATTATTTTTTCCGCATTGTTGATAATTCTCGATTTTAGGTCAACACATTCGAGAAAACGGAACATATTTACAGATGTCTACGAATAAGTCTATGACAAAAATCTCTATAATCACTGAGAATGCGATTTTTTGATCCTATCGACATTTTGGTGACAATTTTGTAGAGATTTAAAATTAGAGATAATCTCGAATCCGACATATGTCTATTTGCGCGAAAATTGGGCTCCTGGAAGACCTAAGCACAATGCTCAGTAACCTCAATATTGTTTACCAACAGGTGGGTCTTAAAATGAACATGGGCAAGACGAACATCATGTCAAATGCTCATGTCGTACCCATGCCGGTTTATGTTGGGAACGATATTACCGAAGCTATTGATTACTATGTCTACTTAGGTCAGACGATCCAACTGCGTAGATCCCACTTCGACAAAGAGGTCAACCGACGAATCCAACTCGGATGGGCAGCGTTCGGGAAATTACGCTATATCTTCTCGTCGCCGATACCGCAGAGCCGAAAGACGAAAGTTTATAATCAGTGCGTGTTGCCAGTGATGACATACGGCACTGAGACGTGGTCGCTAACTATTGGTCTCATACATAAGCTCAGAGTTGCGCAGCGTGCAATGGAGAGAGCTATGCTCGGTGTTTCACTGCGTGATAGAATCAGAAATGAGGAAATCCGTAGAAGAACGAAGGTTTACATACCTCTCAGAGTTTGCAAGTTGAAATGGCAATGGGCAGGCCATATAGTTCGCAGAACCGACAACCGCTGGGGAATAAAGGTTCTCGAATGGCGACCACGAACAAGCAAGCGAAGTGTGGGGAGACCCCCACACGATGAACCGACGACATTGTAGCCATCGCAGGAAGTCGGTGGATGGAGGTGGCACAAGATCGTTCGTCATGGCGCTCTTTGGGGGAGGCATATGTTCAGCAGTGGACTTCTAAAGGCTGACATGATGATGATGATGATGATACAAAACATCAATGCCCAAGATAATGGTAAACATTGTAGAATTAAAGAAAAAACATGCATTAATAAAGAATTTCACGTTTATTGGCAAGGACACTACCAAGCCCATTTTGGATAAATTGTACAGGTAGCACACAAATCTACGGGCCCCGACCACAGAACTTGGCTTGAATCAGATTGTCACTTTTTTCATAGCAATTTCGACTTTATCGCAACGCACTAATGAATTTGACAGCCTGAAACCGATATGATCAACATTGCGTAATAACACTACTGGACTATGATAAATTGAACTATTTAAAAAATTACATCATCATAATGTTCCATCATTTTGGAACATTACTGTGATAGGTGTCGTCAAAGTGACAGGTGTGGTCAAAGTGACAAGTGTCATCAAAGTGACAGATGTCAACGTGACAGGTGTCAAAGTGACAGCTGTCAAATTTAACAGCTCATACTCGGAAACTATTCATTGTTGACTAGTAGTTTCTTTAAAGAAGTGATAGATCTCATCGATATCTTCGTTTTAGATGACAGCTGTGTAACTTAAAAGGGCTATAACTCTAAAACTATTGGTCCTAGACTGGTAGTTTCTTTACAGAAGTGATAGTACTCATCGGCATCTTCATTTTTGATGACAACTGTCAAACTTAAAAGGGCTATGACCTATGACTCTGAAACTAGCGATCCTAGACTAGAAGTTTCTTTAAGCCGCATTGACATAATCAGAGTACGCTCGGAACAAGCCCACTCGGACATCTACTAAGACGCTACTCGTATCATGGCAACTGGTAATCCGAGCGCACTTTGACGACGCCGTCCGATCTGAGTAGACTCGGACCACGTTCTACTTTTCCGAGCTAGCACGTACGAGTAGTGAAACAAAATGGTGGCTACTAACATTTTGCAAGCGTTTCGTCCGACATCTTTCGATACGAATACTAAATACACTAGTTATGTACGAGTATGCTTACATACGTGTAAACAACTATCCATGTACATTCGTATGAAGCTGACTCGTACGAGTCTACTCGGACCAAGCAGACTCTAATCGTGTCAACGCGGCTTTACAGAAGTGATAGTAATCATTGACATCTTCGTTTTAAACTTAAAAGCGCTATAACTTTAAAACTAACGATCCTAGACTAGAAATTTATTTACAGAAGTGATAGATCTCATTGACATCTTCGTTTTCGATGACGATCATCATCATACTTCACTCTCAAACGGCTAAACGGATTTTGATGAAATTTGGAATGGAGATAGCTTATATCCTGGAATAACACATAGGATACTTATCATCATCATCATACTTCACGCTCAAACGGCTGAACGGATTTTGATGAAATTTGGAATGGAGATAGCTTATATCCTGGAATAACACATAGAATAGGTACTTTTTATCATCATCATCATACTTCACTCTCAAACGGTTGAACGGATTTTGATAAAATTTGGAATGGAGATAGCTTATACCATGGAATAACACATATGATTTTTTTCATCATCATCATCATCATCATCACCTCACGCGGGTGAAGCCGCGGGGCGCAGCTAGTTAATATATATAATTCTGATTAGGATCAATATTTTAGGCTCACTAGTTTCGGAGATAAGGGGGGGGGGGGGGGGGGGGGGGGGGTATGGTCAAATTTCACCTAATTTCTAAAATAACATTACAACGGTTCAGTAGCGAATCCACTTGCAAATTGACTGAGACAGACGGACTGAC
Source organism: Alsophila aescularia (assembly GCA_946251855.1). Classification (NCBI taxonomy): domain Eukaryota; kingdom Metazoa; phylum Arthropoda; class Insecta; order Lepidoptera; family Geometridae; genus Alsophila; species Alsophila aescularia. The sequence goes on from OX276375.1 coordinate 50,653,856, forward strand.
AGACAGAAACGGACACAAGAGTGATCCCATTCTTTCATTCGGTCGTACAGCGGAACCCTAAAAATGATCTCGAGGATTTAAACTTGTTTTAACTATTATCTAGGAATATTTGGTCTGAGACTGAGTCTTTTAAGTCTAGTATTTTTTTATATTTTTTTTCAATTGATAATATTAGAAATATTTGTGCTATGTCAAAGTTGGTGTCTACAGGAGACATAACTTTTTGTTCTTGATATTCCATTGTTAGGGACAGCCAGTGGCGTGCAGTCTGCTGTGGACACATCTGCTGGCATACTATGGGGGAGGTCATTATGATGGAGTGGCCATTCTTTGGAGGAAGGGCATTTTTGGTACAGTGTCTATCATTGACTGTAGCAGCACCCGAGTACATAATAGCTGCTCTAAATTTCGGTTTACATTCAATATAAATCGTAAAGACAACCTACCCATTTTCACTACGCTTCAGCGCGATTAAAGTGAGCAGTGATGTCGAAACCGTACTTTTATTTGGCGATTTTAATGCTCACCCTAATGAATTATTCTATAGCGAATTAAGTAACTTCTGTACGGATCGGTCTTGGGTCTGTGCAGATGTAGAAACATTGGGAGCGGATTCAAATGCTTACACATATAGATTACTGACTTGTATCACGGTCACAGAATAAATAATAGTCACAGTACTAGGAGTTGGCTAGACCACTGTGTGATCTCTCTGTCTGCCTGGCAAACGACCGTCAATGTAGGCATTTTAGAAGATATGTTTTTGGATGATCCGCCAGTTTATATATTGAGTGTCGTTTAGATTCAGTAAGATATAAGCTGATGACACATGTTTGTACCGCGTAGTACAGTAGTACGGGAGAGAGAGAAGCGAATCTCAGATAAACAGCTACCATGATCTATGTTAGAATGGCTTACGAGATGTTGATTTTCCTCTGAATTCTTGGAGTGCAGCCAAGGGTCATGTAGCTTGGATGTCATAAGATTAAGTTGAATAAGTTAAACGAACAAATTGTGCATATTTGTGGACGCGTCTGTTCAAACCAAAGAGCACGCTAGAGATGAACCCAATTATAAGAAGGCTTCTGTGGTTGGAACAATCTCGTGAAGCCTAAGATTCAAAGTATGGGTCTTAAATAATCGACCAACAGCAGGCTTAATATACGAGCAATTCTGACTGTTAACTTAAGGGGCGTCAAAATAACCAAGACCAAATTAAAATGAATGAAATCGCGAATCTGAGAGCAGAGAAGAATTTGGGTAAATTTTGGAAGTCAACAGGAAAGTTGGATGTTAGGTTAGTAATGCAATTATAATATTTACAATAGAACTGAATTTATTCTAAAATGTTTCCTTTGTACATGACAAAGGAAATATACATTATATAATGATTACATACATTCATTATTAGAATAGAGGAAATGTTTTGGAATAGTATAAAGTTAAAAATAAACTCATGTTTTGTACTTAAAAATAATAGTCTATAAACTAATTACCAAGCTTGCCACAATCATTTAACAACTTATTATAGGATGCCACTCAGCACTTTCAGGATTACAAGAAATCAATTCTAGCGGAGAACAATCTTCCGGAACTCTTGGTGGATTGTTCATTCACGTCTCGAATATGGATTCGTCAGTTAGAATTCAAATTAACACGGTGTTACGTATTCAGTATTTAGAAAGGGATGTGGCTATACAAACTGATACTTGCGTCCCTTTTACACTTTGCAAACATTGGCCAAATAGCGCCATGTGACACCAACACTAATTAGCTACTTGACATATTTCTCCATGAACTTTTTGTGGAATTCCGACCTCAGTGAGTCATTTATGAACGTGTTTGCTTTCTTCTCAGGTTCAGAACGTGCACAGTTTTTAAACACGACATCATCGTCCCACCTTCTTTTTACCTGCAAAATATAAACATTTGTAAACTACATACCTATTATTTACTATCATAAATGTTATTATAAATAAAGAAAAAAAAACTATGAAAAAAAACATGGTATAAACTGTCAAAAAATAAATAAGGCTGTATTGGATTCCTTGAAAAATGTTTATTTAGGGCATTCTGTTGTACACATAATTATGGTAATGAGGTCATTTTTGTCTGAGGAACGATCCCATCATACATTACATTCATATAGCTCTTATAGTAACTAGCGCAAGTATTAAAATAACTCAGACAGCTGGGTTTTTTCCCGACTTCGTAGTCAAAATTCGTCCTAGGTGCTTTGACCAATATAAAACGAATGGACGGGCCTTGTCCATACAGCTTGCTCAATAATATCGAGTCAACAATCGGAGTCGTGGTTATTAGGCTAAATGTTAAGTTAAATATGTACCAAGTCCAAAGGAAGGCCAAAATTTGGCACTAAAAAATTACAGTAAAATTTAGATGCTCAAACATAACATCCGTGTCTTGATTAGCATAATATAATCATGGTATTTTACATTCCTGGAAAATGTAGCGTCTATGGGAAAAGGTACAACTAGGTTGGCTACATGCAAAACCACAGGTTCCGCTAGTGATTGTGATAATATTTGGTTTATTTTGGAGATGTCTATATTTGTGAAAAGAATGATTCAAAATCTTACTTTCAAGTCATTTTTCTGTCCTGCTGCGGAATAGTTTAACAAAGGATTTCCTGATAGAATATTTTCCATTCTAATTCTTTCCTCTTCTTGTTTTCTTTCTGCTTCCTGTTAAAGTAATGTGTACAAATTAATAATTATATTATATAGTAAGTTAAGAACACTTCTTAATTTACAAATGGTAAAAACAATTACTGTTGTCTATCTATATCTATACTTATAATAAAGCAATAGGAACGAAAAAGTCTGCACAAAGAAAATAATTAAAAAAGAAATGGTCTAGGGTACATAATATAAGCTACTGAACAAGAATATAACAATTTTAGTGTTACAAGTTTTCGTGAACCTGATACATAATTTAAAATATCACTACCGGCTATGACTCACGTGTATATACTCGTATATAATCGAAAACGCGCGCGCGTCGGGATCTCGCGGCGTGAACTCCTGAAGAAGAGCGTCGGATACGCTCGAAACCTAGGTCGATGTTTTCGACTATATACGTGAGTCATAGCCGGTAGTGATATTTTAAAAAGAATATAACATTTTAAACATTCGTATCTGTCTGTTTGTTCGCGCATCACGTAAAAACTAAAGAACCGATTGCGATGCAGTTTGGATAGCTTATGCTATCCAAACTGCATCGCTGTTGGATAGCTTATGTTTTGACTTAAAAACTGGGGTACTTTATATGTCAATCCGATGAGTAGAAGCCGAGCAATCGATAAAAATATATATGACGGCTGAAGGATTTTTTATCAAATGTTGGTATAATGGTATTTTAGGTCCTGGAATTGTACACAGAGTACTTTTAACCTAGAGAATTGACGACGCGTGCGAACCCGCGGGTACCAGCTAAAAGAAAATAAATACAAATAAATGTTTTTGAGCTTATTCAAAGGAAAGCATGCGCTTGTTTGTGGAAAGAGCACTTTAGGCAAGTATAGGAGGACAAAATGACTTGTCTCTATCTTTAGTATCTATAGGCATTAGGTTCATGACCCGATCTTCTATCAGACCTTCAAAATGTTGGTTTAAACAAGTTGTTACAAGGTTTAAACTAAAAAAACACGCCTGCCCTGCCAAAAAAAAACTTATGCCAATAAATTATATAAAGTTGGAATGTGCTAATCAAGGCCTTCAATTTGATACCCATATTTTAAAATAAGAAAAAGATACTTTTTCGCTTTTGAAAATGGAGCCATACTGCCGAAATATCGTATTTTTTATTCCAAAAAATTATTTGGCTGTGTTACTCGGGGGTATGTGAGGATTCTAACGATATCCCATACGACTAAATCTGTTCAGGTATTTAAAAATTATGTTGGAATAAAGAAACTCACATACAAACATACATGAATCCTAAAAATATTACACTCCTTTTTTGGGCAGTCGTGTAACAAGGACCCATAAGTAAGTGCTGAGTCTGAAGAACAAAATCTCATGTCTCTATCTTTAAAGAAACGAGATCCATAGGTTCATGACCTAATCTTCTATCAGACTTTCAAAATGTGGGTTGTGAAAAGGGCACCTATGGCAAGTATTGGAGGACAAAAGGCCATTCTACCTTTGGTAGGAACCAAGATCCATAGGTTCATGACCTGGTTAGCCACCAGATCTTCACACTCCTTACCTTAAAACTTAGTGGGGAAATTAAGAAAAAAAAATGGCTCAGTTGTTTTTACGCCGGAAACGGAAGACTGCTCCATATTGCTTTGCTCCATAGATATCGTAGTAAATACGAGGCAGCCAATAAGAGTTGTGCCGTCCACCGTATATGAGACGCGACTTATTTTGCTTTCGAAAAGGATGCAGCAAAATTGAAATAACTTCGTAATTTTTCAAGATATTTAAATAATTCTTTCACCAGGCTTCATTGCATGCTGTAAGTGTGATTTGTATAAGCATAAAAGAAAAAAAGGAAACTTGCACACGATCTCACAACAATGCTACACTTAGCTATATTATGCTTTAGAACTTAGGATAGATAGATTAGATAGATAAACTCTTTATTGAAAACCACAGTAAAAAGAAAAATTTTGACTAAAATAAAACCTAAAAGAAAATTGCTACAGTTTAGTTAAAAGAATTATATATTTTTGAAATGGTCTTGTAAAGACCTGTATTTTGATACCTCACTCGATAGGTTTAGGTAATATTTTGTTCCGTCGGAAATACAATATGGCAGCTGTAAGCCGCCATATTGGTTTTCTTGATACTTCATATATCTTAGAGCATCATGTCGTGATCAAGACAAATCCAATGATACCTCATTTATCAAAATCCGTCTAGCTGTTTAGGTTGTACGACGCGCCAAAGAAATGTACAAATATACAAACATACAAATATATATACAACCCAAACACATAACCCTCTATCGGGTAAAAAAGGGGTAAATGAATAGCAGCCAACTGTCGCCCAATTAGCTTGACAAGTATCATATGCAAAACAATGGAAAAATTATTGCTAATGATCTAAAATCATTTTTGTCAAGGGAAGGCGTGATGATTGATGAACTTCATTGCAGGAAGATCCACTGTGACAAACTTGCTTTGAGAATTAGAATAACCACCAACCTACAGATGTCATCTACCTAGACTATGAAAAAGCTTTTGACTGAGTGCCTATACTAGGTGGATTTTTGAGACGGGACAAGGGCAGGTACCTTAACTGTTATAGTTACAGGAAAACGTTCCTAGGAGACCATTCATAACTTTTTGAGATATTCTGAACACCATTCACAGATTTTGGAAAAAATGTAGTCAGCAAGAAAATAGTAATTTTATGCCAATCGATCCTGTTTCTTATAAGGATCAAAAGTCTCAGGACCGACTGAGGTTTGAATACTAGAAATTTCAGAAATTGCTAATAACTTTTCCCATACATTTTGTACGAAATTACCTTAACCGTTGTAGCTACAGGAAATCGTTCTTAGGAGATTCTCCTTAATTTATCAATATATTTGGGCTCCATTCACAGATTTTGTTAAAAATGTTCAGTCATCGAGAAAATAGGCAATTTACACAAACATTTTTTATGCCATTCGATCCAGTTTCTTGTACCTTCTTCTACCGGATCAACTGAGGTTAGAGTACCAAAAAAAGTCAGAAATTGCAAAAAAAACTTTTTCTATGCTTTTGTTACGAAATGAATAAAATAAAATTCTAACATCGTCCAAACACAAATTTTTCAAAACTACTGGCGGCTCTAACCTCAGTTGGTCTGATAGAGACTTTTGATCCTTATCAGAAAAAGGATCATTTTTTTTTTGTGAAATTCCCTTTTACTTGATGACAGTAATATCTCCAAACGTTACATGTCAAAATATCTCCAAACGTTAAGGAGCGTTAACTACTACCAACGTTTTCCTGTAGCTACAACGGTTAAGGTAATTTCGTACAATATGTATGGGAAAAGTATTTTGCGATTTCTGACATTTCTAGTACTCAAACCTCAGTCGTTTTAGTAGAGACTTTTGATCCTTATAAGAAACAAGATTGATCGGCATCAAAAAAGTTTTTGTGTAAAATTACCATTTTATTGCTGACTGTATTTTTTTTTCCAAAATCTGTGAATTCAGTTCAGAATATCTCAAAAAGTTATGGATGGTCTCCTGCCCTTACTGTCCCGTCTCAAAAATCCATCCTGTATACATATAGACTATTGTCAAAACTTGATATATGTGGAAAACTTCTCCAATGGGTAAAAGACTTTCTGTCAAATAGGACCTTTAGAGTTTGGGTTGGAGACGCATTTTCCAGTGTCCATAACGTCCACAGTGGCGTTTCACAAGGCAACCCTTATTGGAGCATTTCTAACTGATCTGAGACAGATTGTAGAGTCAAGGCTGTCGCTGTTTGCAGACAATACCAAAATCATGGGTAATCCACTTACAGCTTGCAATATGATCCAAAGTGATCTTGACCACACATTTTAATGGACGCGGGACTGCCTGATGACCCTAAATGAATACAAGTGCACAGTACTACACATTGGGAACAAAAATCCCAGAATGGCCTATACACTAAATAACAAACAATTACAAGTCAATTGCCAGAAAGACTTAGGAGTTAACATAATCTCAAACCTGAAATGGGAGACTCACACACTGGCAATCACAAAGAAAACTAACTCCATGCTATACATAATTAATGAAACTGTTCATAAAGCTATACAAAACTTACAAACAACCTCTCCTAGAATATGCTTTTAAAATTTAGAATCCTTACCTCAGAAAATATGTTAATCTTCTTGAAAGAGTACACCGCAGAGTAACCAAAATGGTATCAGCATTAAAAGACCTTGCCTATGAAGATCGCCTAAAGAAAGTAGGATTAACAACTCTGGAACAACGTCGAAAACGAGGAAATCTTATAGAAACTTGTAAGATACTAAAGCAGTATCATAATGTACCACACTTGAAGAATTTATACACTCTTAATAAGAATAAACACCTGGAGAGGGCATTCGCTAAAGTTTATCACCATGCAAAGTACAAGTAAACCAAGAAAAGACTCCCTGTCTAACTGCATAGTACAAGCTTGGAACAGCTACCGGAGGATTTGATAAGGGCTCCTTCAGAACTCTTTTAAGAACATACTTGATAAACATAATCAAAAAGTGCACTGATATGATATACACGCATCAGCTTCAAGCTGCTAGTGTATTTTAATAATAATAAATCATTCAATAATTTTGTGGGAAAGAGTGGTTGAACAGAATCCTGCAGAAGAAGTACAACATACGGATTATATTCGTCACTAGCTGTACCCGCGGCTTCGCACGCGTGGTCGTTTCTTTAGGTTCAAAGTAATGTGCTATTCTGGAATAGCACATTAAACAAAAATATAACTCCATAAATTTTGATCAAATGTTGACATTTGATACAGACCGATATGCCATCATTTGATCAAAATTTATTTAGCCGTCAAAAATACTTTTATTAATTGCTCGGCTTCTAACTCACCAGATTGAGATACCAATTACACCAGTTTTTAAATCAAACTCTAAGCTATCTAACAATGAAAACCGCATTGCAATTGGTCCAATAGTTTTAACGTGATGAGTGAACAAATAAACAAACAGACAAACAGACAGAGAGACACGATTACAAAAAAAAAATATTTCACGTTCAATACCCTTTTTAAGCACCCAAGAGCATTTTTTAATTTATCTTTTTTTACAGCCTTTTTCGTACCTATTGCTTTATTATAAGTAGAGACATAATATGTCTGTGCCAAGTTGCATCAACATCCGTCCAATAGTTTCAGCATGATACGTGTACTTTTAAATAATTTTCCACCCCTATCCTGCAGGACCCTTTATTTTTCGGGATGAAACATATCCTCAATTTTAACCCATCATATAACTTAAGACGGTGCCAAGTTGCATCAAACCCGTCCATTCATTTCAGCGTGGTATGTGTTCTTTTAAATAATTTTCAACCCATATCCTGCGAGAACCCATTAATTTTTCGGGATGTAAAGTATCCTATGTCTTACCTCGTAGTATGAACTCAAATCATACCAAGTTTCATTTGAATTCATCCAGTAGTTCCAGGGGCGTGATGCGCAGCCAAGATATAGACAGACAGACATACAGATAGAAATGAAAAACATACAGAATTAGCTATTATTATTGAATGAAGAGAACCCCAAAAAAAATATTTCACAATATCTTTAATGAACAGAATTTGGACCCATATCTCGCAGGAACCCTTTATTTTTTCAGGACAAAAAGTATCCATAAATTTCACCTATCTTATAAACTATGTATGTGCCAAGTTGATCAACATCCGTCCAATAGTTTCAGCGTGCTATGTGTTCTTTTTAAATAATTTTCCACCCCTATCCTGCATTTTTCGGAATGAAAAGTATCCAATGTCCTACCTCGAAGTATGAGCTCAAATCATACCAAATTTCATTTGACTTCAGTGAGTATTTTCGGAGTGATGCGCTGTCAAGGTACAGACAGACAGACAGACGGACAGACAGACAGACAGACAGACAAAAAATTCAAAAATACAGATTTGGCTTTAGTATTGAATACAGAACGGCCTCCAAAAATAATTACAAAATATCTTCAATTTACAGAATTTGGAATATTATCCCACAGAAACTCTTTATATTTTCGGGATAAAAATTATCCTCAATTTTTAAACATTATATAAACTATGACTGTACCAAGTTGCAACAAAATCCGTCTAGTAGTTTCAGCGTGTGTTCTTTAAAATAACTTTCAACGCTTATCCTGCGGGAACCCTTTAACTTTTCGGGATTACAAGTATCCTATGTCCTACCTCGTAGTATGAACTCAAATCATACCAAGTTTCATTTAAATTCATTCAGTAGTTTCGGCGTGATGCCTAGCCAAGATACAGACAGACAAACAGACAGACAAAAATGAAAAACAAAACAGTTTTGGCTTCAGTATTGAATATAGAGTACCCTCCAAAAGTAAATTTCAAAATATCTTCAATGTACAGAATTGGACCCGTTACAGTTTTATTATAAGTATAGATTGCTGGAATAAGCATTCCAGAAATGACGAATGGGAAGCCACTTGAGCTTAGCACAATATTCGGAAACTTGGTCACATTGCTTTGTAATTTTAAATGTATGCAGCTAGTTTTTAGTACATTTGGTAAGAATGTCATGTCTATATATATCATTAAAGAAATCTTACTTTTTTTGCCTGTTCAATGGCTCTTTCTTTTTTTATTTTATTCAGCTCAGCTAACAGTGCTGCAGTGTCATCATCCGAGTCATCAGAGTCAGAGGAATCTCCTTCCAACGGGTCATCTGCATCTAAACTCGCGGCTGGCACTTGGTCTATCTTGGCTCTCTTTACAGGAGGATCATTCTGTCGCCGAGCGCCTGATCCTTTACCTTCTTTCTCCCTGTCGTCTAATTCTTTGCGAAAGTCGCGAGAGCGCAATTCATCGGTCGTACCCTGTCCTTGTTCTCTGTAAAGAAAATTAAATCATTGACTCATGCAAGAATCTATCTGATAGGTGAGCTAGTTTGTGCACGCTGCTACACCTACCTGTACTTAAGCTTTGTATGGCCAGGAAGATCTCGACTAGAATATTGGCGGGATATAGCACTTAAGTCCTTTTCTCCACGCCCAGTGCCACCCCTGGCAGGATCAAACGTGGGTCTTGCTGCTGTTGTCATATTTTAAAATTGAATATAAGGACCAAAAGCTATGGCTAGAGTTATTTTTCAGTATCCCAGCTCACTTTATTAGTTGAAATTTTAGTTGATGTTTGCACTGAAACCAACAGGAATCAATTAGATTTGTAAGCTTTTCCAATTTCCAAGGTAAGAAAAATAAATACGGAAAGAAAAAAAGCTGTTCTGTACCTACCCAGCTATTTTTTTAATTCGACTAACCCTGCATTCGAGATGATGAGATGGCGTTGTGGGCAGTTTCAAAATGTACATTTTTAACAAGCAGTTTTCTTTGAACATTTTCAACACTTTTGCAACTTTTGACACTAATGATCCTTTCCAAACCGAATGAAAAACGACCCTATGCAAAAGGAACTGTGATCGAAAACAGTTCAGAATGCTAATTTCGCCCACAAATGTCCAAAGGCAACGGCAAATGTGATCATATTTAGCGTTTTTAACAGTTAATTTCGCCATTTGCTACAAAACGAACGGCCTCTTGCTTGACACTGTAGTCTGTCGTCGCTGTCATTTCTAAAAGTCGTTTGTAAAAACAGCAGGTTTTCAGTAGACACATAAAACATATATTTTTCTGAGATTGTGCATGTACTTTATAATATTTTAATGGGAGAAGGTTCACTTTCAATGTACCTATTTATATTAAATAATCCTGTAAACAGACGAAAGCAAGAACTTAGGTTTTTGTAACAAAACGTAATTTTGACATGTTTTTCTTTTACCTTAACGTGAAACTTACGACATTTTGAGAGCATTTACGACTTACTGACTGAATTTTTTGTGGACATAAGATATTTTGATAGTCAATTATAGAAATTAATACAAAAAAAAATAATACAAAGCTATTATATTTCTCTAAAATAAACAACAACTTAAAGTTTTTATGATATCAGCATTAATGCTATCTAATAATTTTCGAACTTAAAAATTTGTAATATGGACGAAACAAAAAAAAATAGAAGTAAAATAATTAAGGGGATATTAAAGTTTATTCAAAAGTTTTATAAACTCAGGTCATAAATTAGGCACTGACTAAGCCATCCTAAAGTTCTACAATTTTAGTCACTAAGCAATAGGAGCTGCTAAGACCTTTATGATAAAGGTGGAAAGAGCACAAAGATCAGTGTTAAAAATAATGTTTCGTAAACCCTATCGCTACCCGACCTCTACTACGCCCAAGCACTGACAGTCCGTCAACTCTACGTTCACAAAGCTGTTGTCACTTACCACAAAAATATTAAACAAACTCCGGTTAACTTAAACACCTGTACACCGGTAAAAAGTCGTAGAACCAAAGTCAAAGTCCCCGTCGTTAAATCCGCTTATGTTAGACGTTTCAGTTACTTTGCCATTCCATTCATCTATAGGCGCACAATGAAGCTTTGTAATCTCAGGGAAAGCTCGCTTTTCGGAGTCAAAATGAAAGTGAGGAAATGGCTCCTCACACTAGATTACAATGCAACAGAGTCGCTACTGATCATTCAGAAATAATATGTACCAAATTCCTTTATAAAGTGCGCATACACACTCTTTACCCTTACACAAAACACATACACATATAATTATGAGTAACAAATTGTAAACTTTTTATTTTTATTTGTCATTGTTAACATTATTTTATCAACTTCAGTTATGTTAGTTTAGTACTGATGTTCTCTAAATCGTTATTTTGTTAAACGGCTACGGCCTCCCAAGAGACAGGTAAGCCCTAGTGCGGCGGCCCTTAGAAATCATAATACTAATATATAAACAGAATGTACTTAGTTAAACCTAATATTTACTGTTTCCTAGTGTTTTTGGATAATACATTTTTTGTATTTGTATATCTTAATCTAGACTAGTTTGATCCTAAAGTGAGAAATAAAGGGACTAAATAACAGTTAAGACTACCCGATTTACGACAAACTGTTTCTTAAAATCTTACACAAAGTGGGTTAATTCATCTTGTACAACTACGTTAGCTACTCTTTTGTAATGTTTTAGTTCTTTCAATGAGTTTCAATTAGGTTCCAAATAAATATTTGTTGATTTAACAACAATAATGAGTCAATTTTTGACAGGTCATTTTGGAAAGTATGACGATGATTTTCGCATTCAGTGGATTCTGTTTTCTTTCAGCCACAAATGATACTACAAAGTTTCTGCGTGAAAATAAGATATTCTGCCTTCTATAATAGTAGTTGGTTCCACTTGATTGTTACATAGACTTTTCGTTATTCCTAGTTTAGGTATCTCCAAAAGTTGTCGTGTATTTATTTTCATTCTTCTTAAGTCAGCTTTGCAAGCATTTTTCATTTCTCTAGCTTCTATTTAATTAGTTTGAGTCTACTTATCATAACACTTTTTAAATCCTCTATATCTCTATCTATCCTCTATACCTTGCATTCGTCGCATCTTTTGTTTGTTTCTGTCCTCTTATTCCATGCATTTTCAAAAGTAAAGGTATTCTCAAAGGTATGTCTTATCTTTTGTTTGTTTCTGTCCTCTTATTTCACGCATTATTGTCAAAGGTATAATCATTAATATTTTCATAACAGTAAGTGAAAAAGAAGAGAAAAGTCTTCGGTAGAATTTTCATCATCTGGTTAGAAGTTAGCATCACGATCATCATCACTGCAATTGAAGACAAAAATTGCTGCGCTGTCTTTTATATCGAGCTAAACGAATAAGTAGTACAGGAAAAGAACAAACCACATTGTGGGAATTCACCTTTTGTTTTTCTATTGTCCAAAACCGAGGTAGCTGCAAAGAAACTTGTTATTTTGTCTAAGGTTAGGCGGTGCTTTACACCAGAACAGCTTTTTAATCTTTATCAAGCACAGGTCTGATCTTGTATGGAGTATTGCTACCACCTCTGGGATGGTTCTACCAAGTGTCAGCTCGAGGCTTTGGATTCAATTGAGAGGCGTACTATGAGGCTCATCGCACAGTAAAGAGTAATCTTCAAAGTTTGGCGCATCGACGTGAGGTCGCAAGCCAGTCAGTATTCTACAGATTTACTATGGATCGTGTGCGCAAGAACTGCACAATCTGATATTAATATCACCGTTTGACTAGACGATCGGCAATGCACCACCCTTTTATGGTTGAAATATCTCGCACAACTTGTGCACAAGAATGAAACGTTACCGTTTTTTCATGTATTATAAGAACTGCAAAGGAGTGGAATGCTCTGCCCTCGTCAGTGTTTCCGGTAAAATATAACCCAGGTACGTTCAAGTCAAGAGTAAATAGGCATATTACTAGGCAAGCGTGCCACACCTTCAACCACATTGTTGAGGACAGCGAGCCTGTCCGCCTCCCAGATGCCGCGTGACCCCGCGATCATAGATCAGTTATTTTGTATAAAATTAGAATAAGATTAAATAATAGTACACCTAGAGTAAGTAGGTAGATTTAACGTGTAATTTATGGAAGATAAATAATAAAGTTACCGTTATGGAAAAAACCGTTACGTTAGAAATAGATGAAAGCGCCAAATGTTTATGATATAAGCTTATTAGACAATGCAATGTGAAATGTGTTTATTACAGGAGCCCTTAGCGCAGGTAGGGTAGTTGCCGTTAGACTAAGTACAGCTATATTTCCACGATATATAGAATAATAACACGCGCAATGCGCTAACAAAGTAAAGGCCGTAAGTAGTAAAACAATTAACGAACGATGCCAGTTAGTTGTTGCCAAAAAATACAAGAACCCTTGTAATTGCCCTTGCTCCCGAGCTCTCCCTTTGACCAGGTAGGTACCGTTACCTAAATTGTATTGTATAAATATAAGAGCATTTTTGTAAATACAAGCAGTCAGTCAGTTTGTTGTACCCGTCGTAGTAGTTTCATTCATTGAAAACTCGAAGCTCCTGAACCACGAATAAATTATTGCTGTTCGTTAATATAACCAGCGACCTATGACCGAAAAAATGAATACGCGATAAAATTGTAATACAGTCCACTCCTCCGAAAAAGTAATTCTGAACATACATCATCGCTTTACATCAGGTGTGATCGTGGTCAAACGATTGCAAAGTCCGTAATAAAAAATAAGAAACAGGCACAGTACATAGGAATCAATATAGATGGACTGTTAACTTTTACTGCTTTCTGTACAACGACTTCTCCCGTAGGTTCATAAAAACAATGTTAGAGTCCAGTATGTTGTAATTAATGTGTTGGTCTAATACAAGCTGATTGTATTCCATCACTGTTGTATTAGTTTCCAGAGTAATTATTAGACGTTCAGCTTCCAAGTCATATATAACGGAAACGCCAAATGAACCAGTAAAATTAATCATTTCCTCAAACATTATCTTTGTAAACTCAAAAATAAATTACCTTACCTTGTTTGTCTACAAAACCACTACATTTTACGCGTTAAACTAGGGTATCACACTTTTTTCAGTCTTATCGCGTAGATGTCAATATAACAAAAACGCGCGAACGTAGTGTCAACGTTAGTCCAGGACTTCTTATGTCAAACACACGACAATTTGACGTAGACATTCGATATTACGGCTTCATGAAAATTACAATTAAGTTGAGAATTGTCAAAGACATACTATTAAGGCATTTTGACACAGGAACAATCACGTTCCAAAATAAACATAGAGCCAATAAAATAAATATCGAAATTTTAACATACAACTTTTTGAAATGACAGCGACGCTGTGACAATGACATTAGCATAGCATTTATTGGGACCGTTCGTTTTGAAGCAAATGGCGTAAACAACTGTTAAAAATACCTAATATGATCTTATTTGGCGTTCGCATTGGATGGTAATTCTTAAATTAAATACTGTGTGTGTGATGAAACTATTTTATTCATAAGCCCTTCGTATCCACATTGTTTTTTTGAGTGTTGCCACAGACTGCTTGTCACGAGGCGGTCCTAGGGTTTGTTCCACTAGCCCAGGGATCAAACCTCAGTGGACAACATAAAAGAACAGGAACAATTAGGAGCACTCGGAGATGTTCATAAACAGCGGCTGCACCTTCATGGACACGTTGTAGCAGAAGATGACCATGTACAGAGATAGCTAGCCTATCAGCAACGCATGCAGGACTCTGCTAATCGAGCCCGTGCTACCTTACTGAACACGAACACGCCCCAAGCTAGAAGTTGGCATTTTGGTGGGCACTCTATTGGCCGTCATTTTAGGTAGGTGGTATTTAAGCAGTAACTTAAACTGCCAGATATAGGTAGATAAAATAATAATTTATTTACCACTTTTATGAGATATTTTGTAAACACATGGACATGAGCCAAATGCATGAATGACAATAAAGAATGACAGGTTATTTGAATTTAGAATTAATATAGACAAACTATCAAATGAGTATGATTATGATGAAAGAGATTTGACATCGTCACATGCTTATCTCTAAGTGATGTCCTATAAATAATCATTACATCTCTTTTCTTTTAGAACAATTTAAAGTTATACATAATCATCTCATTATGTTGGTTTAATTATTTGCCTTCTAGCCCCCCAATTCAGAACCCTTCGATAACTCAGTTGTCAATCGATATGGTATTATTTATTCTGTGGATTCAGTTTGAAGTCTTTCAATTTAATACATTTTTTATTCACAATATCGAATCGAATCGATTTGGTTCGCTATCGAAAGGTTCTGAATCGGGGCACTGACTTACTCACATTCTTAATACTATTCATATTACAATTATTATTGTTATTATTATAATTCTCCATTGTTTCCCTTTCTTTCATTAATATCAAACTATCACTATTGCCACCCATTATATTATTATACATTTCAACATTTTCATCTACGTCTACCGTTTTTTCTTTTATAATCATTTTCTTGTCATTTCTACTTTCAATTTAATATTTCCTATTTCTATCAATTATATTTCCATTTTCTGTTAACAATTGGTATACATTAGGTTTTTCACATCTTTTTAATACTTCTGCATAGGACAATGGCTTCTTGTCAGCTGTTACAATCACTTTCTGTCCCTTATTTAAATCATTAAACTTTCTAACATTCCTATCATAATACTGTCTCTGTTTACTAGCATTTTCATATAGTTTACTTTGTATATTTTCATTTTTACAATCTATACTAAAGCTAGGTAGCAACCCTTGAACTTTTCTTCCCATCAACAATTCTGCAGGTGTCTTGAAATCTACGTTTGATATTGGTATAACTCTATACTCTAATAATGTCAAATATTTATCTTTTCCATCAAAATCGTCTTTTTTAAATATATAGTTTGAATATACCTCTCTGCGAGACCATTGGACTGTGCATGCAAAAGACTGCTGGTCACATGAATGAAACTAGAAATATTAAGGAGATTACGAGTGAAAGCGTGTGCGTGAACTAGTAAAGCTGTTTTAATTTAATGTAGTAGAAAATACAAGTACTATTTTTAAAAGATATTTTTCTCACACACACAACATATTATAAACTTCATGTCGCCTAGCAACCAACCATAGACTTAGGCGCAGTATTTATACAAACTCTATTGAGTGGTATAGATACTTCACAGAAACTCCATTCTTTACAAAACATCTTGAATTTATAATTACAGTAATTAGTCTTATTATCAGAAAATAATTTATCAGGTATTCCATGCCTACTGATCACTGATTTTAGTGCTTCAATAGTACAGTCAGCAGTCAAATATTTTAATTTCAGAAGGTCAAAATATTTACTGAAATAGTCTACTATAATCAAATGTTTTTGTCTTGATAATGAAAAACATCACTACCTAGCATGCTCCATGGTCTATCTGGCATTTATCTTATTGTCATTGGTTCTTTACAATTATTTTTCTTAAATCTGTCACATTTACATGAAAATACCTTGTTTTCAATATCTTTTGTCATATTAGGCCAATATAAACACTGTCTCGCTCTATTCTTACATTTTTCTATTCGTACATGGTTATAATGAACTCTAGACAACATGTCATGTTGCAAGCTTTTTGTAATGTTGTATATTACAATTATTTTTAAATATTAGTCCGTCATACAAATACAATTCTTCTCTAGATGTGTAAAAAGGTTTCTGGTATATAGTTTACATTTTCCGGCCATCTTTTATATATATATATATATATATTCTTTTAATTTTTGCAAATCTTCAACTTTATCTATTTCTTCTTTAAACATCTGATTTTACTAAATATACCTGTCACTCATATAACTCTTTTACAGTACAATCATCGTCATATTTGTTCTTTACATCTCTCGAGAGTGAATCAGCTAATAACAAATCTTTACCTAGCTTGTACCTAACACATAAGTCATATTTTTGCAATTGTAACCTCATTCTTTGCAATCTTAAAGGTATTTCACACAAAGTTTTTTTAAATATTACCTGTAATGGTTGTGGTCACTCTCTACTTCAACAGTCATACCATATATCTATTGATGAAAGCTGAAAGCGTAAACACCTAAATAAATACAATGGCTAACATCTCTTTTCCAATTTGTGCATATGATTTTTGAGTATTAATCATGGCCTTTGATGCATAAGCCACTGGTAAATTATTTTGTAACAATACCGCTCCTAATGCATATTTTGATGCATCTACTGATATTATACATGTTTTACTTGGGTCATAAAATTTGTAAAACTGGTTGTGACATTAAAAGGTTTTTTAACTCTATTTATATATATTATTATTATATACTAGCTGTGCCCGTGGTTTCGCTCGCGTGGTCATTTCTCTAGGTTAAAAGTACTCTATGTGCTATTCCAAGACCTAAAATAAACATTTCATCAAAATTCCTTCAGCTGTTAAAATGTTTTTTTATCGATTGTTCGGCATCTAATCATTGGATTACGATACTAAGTACCCCAGGTCTTGGTCAAACCCTAAGCTATCCAACACTGAAAACTGCATCGCAGTCGGGCTAATAGTTTTTACGTAATGCTCGAACAAACATACAGACAAAAAAACAGACAGACACGAATTTTAAAAATGTTTTATGCTTGTTCAGTAGCTCAGTCCAATTTTTTTAAATTATCTTCTTTTTACAGACTTTTACGTTATTATTGCCTATAGCTGTGCCCGCAGCGTTGCTTGCGTGGTAGTTTTTCTGGGATATAATGATCCTTTGAGTTATTCCAGTACCAAAAGTACCAATATAGGTACCTACCTACCTACCTACCTGTGTTAACAACCTTCAGTGGCGATCCAACATGGTCGTGATAGGTTAGAAGACGACGACGCGAGCGAAGCGTAGCGAGCATAAAGCCCCATTATAGCTAAGAACCATCTTGTTTACCTCAGCTTTGAAACAAAAATCCGCAGTTAAATTGGTCCATCCGGTTTGAAAGATACGATTCTCGCCCCCCCCTTTTTTCAACTCCTCCCCCCCTCCCATATAGCAAAGAAACATGATGAACCATCTGGATCACATCCGTTTTAAAACATAAAAAACTGCATCAAATTTGGTCCATTCTTTTGGAAACTACGAACTTCACCATATTCCTCCCATACACACTCACACACATACAGCGATACACCCCCTAAACTTATAACACCCGTCTCTTTGTTCGGGGGTTAAAAATGTAAAACAGTAAGCAGTTTGGTTACCAATAAAAACAGCCGCTAGAGGGCGCTTTTTTATGAGGGAATGTAAATTATAAATGATAATTTATTTCATTTTTAAACATGCACTTCAGGTAAAACTAACAAATTTACAAAGTAAAAAAAAAAACAAAGTAAATTGACAGAATTCTTTTCTGTTTTTGAGTTTTTTCCTAAATTATCCGAATTGGAATTATTGTGACCTATTTTGTTGTAACGATTTGACGGTTTACTTCAGGAAAAAAAACAATTTAAAAAAAATCAAAGAAATTGTAAAAATAACGCATAAAATATGTAAATGCATAAAAATATAGAACAAAACATTTCAAGAAGTGCGTGATTTCGATCCACGCACGTCTGGGTTGGCAGGCAGAAATGGTCCCGCTAAACCAGACAGTATAGCGGCGAGAGGGTCGAAATTATGATACCCTTTTAATGTTTTATTTATATTACATTTAAATTACCATAACTTTGAATACCTATCCCGCAGGAACCTTATATTTTTTGGGGAGAAAAAGAATCAATAGTTTTAATACATAATATGTACTTTGACTGTGCCAAGTTACATCAAACTCCGTCTAGTAGTTTCAGCGTAATATGTGTTCTTTTACATAACTTTCAACCGTTAAAAGGAATCCTGCAGGAACTCATGTTTTTTTTTCGGGATAAAAAGTATTCTAAATGTTAATCCATAACATAAGCTATGATTGTGCCAAGTTGCATCAAAATCCGTTCGGTAGTTTCAGCGTGATGCGTGTTCAAAGAGACAGACAGACAGACAGACAGACAAAAATTAAAAAAAAAATGTTTGCACTCTATATCGATTTTGAAGTTTATCTCAATTATAATTTTCAAAAAATATTTACAGATTTAGCCCAGTTACAGTTTTATTATAGTATAGAAGATTCTATAACGTATTATCATGTTGTAAAGACCATTCCCATTCTTTGCCTTTTAACTGATGCTCTCAATGGATACATATGTAATCATGCCTAGCAATCTTTGAACCTCTTTTATATATTTAGGTTTTTCTAAATTAAAAATTGACTACATTCTTAGGATCAGGTTTCACACCCTCACTACTCAAGATATGGTCAAATTTGAGTGACTGAAATTGACATTTGCCTAAATTAAATTGTATGCCATTTTCTTTAGCCGTCTCTAGCGCTTGTCCTAATATTTTATCATGATCAGCCTTGGATTGAGTATGCAAGATCAAGTCATCAACAAACACTTCACACCCATTAAAGTTTTGAAATATTTCACTGTATTGTCGGTGAAAAACTTCAGATGCTGATAGTAGTTCAGTCTTTTAAAATAATACCTACCAAAAGGTGTTGAAAACGTACATAGCTTTGCACTGTCTCCAGACAGATTTATGTGGTAAAACGCAGCACAGGCGTCTAGTTTAGAAAATATTTTAGTACTGGCCGTTTTGGCTGAGACCTCCTGGAAAGTTGGCAACTCCTGTTTTTTTTATATATGTTTTTTTTGCACTGATACAATACAATACAAATACACTTTATTGCACACCAAAAAATTTACTGGAAAATGCAAAATTTACTCTCATATACCTACTAATTTGTATTGTGTTGTGGAAAAACAAAAGTACCTTGTTTCATATCAAACAATAGCCACAAAAACTAAAGAGAATATAAAACGTAATGAAATAACAAAAAAAGCATGACAGCATAGACATATATATAATTTATTTAAATGCATGATAGACAGATTTACGCTTGTCTATGTTAGTAAGTGGTTTTTTATCGACCTAGCTTCGTGTGGTTTCACATAATCTCCAGATCCAGGTCTCGTCAGCGCCATCTATCTGAACTATTTTATTTTTTTAATTACCTTACTGAAAACTTCCCATTAGAAGTAAAAAACCAAAGAATAGTACGACCTACCAAAGATTTCAAAAGTATCTATAGAGAAGTAATACTGTTTGGTTCATTTTGAATAGTTCCAACACTTCCCCTACTTCTAGATAGACAATAGGCCTATATAATGTTAAACTAAACATATATCTTTTGTTAAAGACAGATGTCTTTGCTTTGGTAAAAACTTGGTAAAGATATTTGCCTTCATTTCATTTGTGGGAACATAATTAATACAAATTGTACCACTATCCACAAGCTCTCTTAAAAAGTGATGTCTCATATCAATGTGTTTTGTACGTGAATGGTGAACGTTGATTTTAGTAAGAATTTGAGCTCCCTGATTATCACTGTAGATACAAACATCATTGGTTAAACCAAATACTTCTTTTATTAGTTTTTTAAATATATAGACTCTTTTGAAACATCGCTGATAGCCATATATTAAGCTTCGGTTGTTGACAAACCCACCGTCTGCTGCTTTCGAGACTCCCATGAAACGGGTTCATTTAGGTAGAACACGTAGCCTGTATAGGATCTCCAATCGTTTTGACATGCACCGTAGTCTGCGTCAGCATACTCGTATTCACTCAGAGCAAGTTGTTTGAGTTGTTTTTTTTTATTATGACATTGGCTGTGTTGACATATTCAGGTTTTATGTACCCCTTTATTAAAGCAGATAAATTAAAACTAAATAAAGCTCACTCAGAGCTGGGATTCTGGGACTACTCTGAGGGGGTGATATGATTAGCTGTATTGTTTATAGAATATAAAGAAGGTAGAAAATACTAGTTATGAATTTGTTACAAAACTGACGCACAACTTCCCTTCTACAGGGGAACGCAGAATGTCATACCACACTACTGTTACTAAAATTGTCGCCAACGCCATCTATCGAGAGATAGACAATGCTAACATGACAATTGGAAAACCGCTCATTATAATCTTATTTTATTTCGTAGTTATTGGTGAGTACGAAATAAAATATACGTTAAATGTTCTGCGTAACTTTTTTATTCCGTTAATAATAGTGTCGTTTTTCATTCGGTTTGAAAACGGATCGGTAGTGTCAAGACTTTCAAAATGGGCAAAAGTGTTGAATATGTTCAAACCAAACGGCTTGTTAAAAATTTACATTTTGAAACTGCCCTCAACGCCATCTCATCATCTCGAACTTACGTACAATGGTGATGGTGCATTTGCGCATGATATACATTTTAAATGCTTTTATTTAACTTCACTTGTATGTATAATGTATGTATGGCCTAGAATTTTGCAATCAATACCTATTTGACCAACTTCCACTGAAGCTATCGGGCTGAAATTTGGCACACACGTTTGGTTCTCGTGACAATGCATGATTACTTATATGCCGCCATTAATCCATTAATGTGGACGTTAAAAATGGTGATTTATAATTTATAATAATGATAGAGGTATCAAATGAAAGGGCTTGATGAGCGTGACATTACACGGCTACTGCAAATTAAAACGATTTCCAATATCGCTATGACTAATGCGTTGCGATAGAGTCGAAATTGCTATGAAATATTGCTTGTTGCATAATGATACAAGATAGGTAGTAGCACTACTGCAGTGCGATTACGTAATGTTGATCATGACGGTTTCAAGCCGTCAAATTCAATAATGCTTTGCGATAGTCGATTTTGCTATGAAAAAAGTGTCAATCTGATTGAAGCCAAGTTCTGTCGTCGGGCCCCTGAATCGGGGGGGGGGGCAAGCTGCAAGCTACAGACACAGCTACAACAGTGCTATTACGCAATATTGATCATATCGGTTGCAATCCGTCAAATTCATTAGTGCGCTTCGATAGAGTCAAAATTGCTATGAAGAAAGTGACAATCTGATTGAAACAAGTGACAATCTGATTGAAACAAGTGACAATCTGATTAAAACCAAGATCCGTCGGCGGATACCCAACGACAGTTAAGCCTAATTTACAAGTATTAAGTTGTCAAGTAGATAAGTAAATTTTAACTTAATTTTAAGCGACTTTAAGTAAGCGTTTTCACGCATCCAGACAAATAATTTAGTAAAGCTCTTAAGTCCGGTATATTATATGCCTGATGTTACCTGTGATGTATGTGAAGCTATATATCACGGGTTGAAAGATTTTATACAGATACGTAAGAAAAACTATGATTTAAAATAGATATGTTTATTAGATTGTCTATTTTATGGT
This sequence comes from Alsophila aescularia, assembly GCA_946251855.1. Taxonomy (NCBI): domain Eukaryota; kingdom Metazoa; phylum Arthropoda; class Insecta; order Lepidoptera; family Geometridae; genus Alsophila; species Alsophila aescularia. The sequence continues at coordinate 50,676,284 of OX276375.1, forward strand.
AATATATAAAATCCTTATTGTGGTATTTTCCGTCCACTTCGACATTTTACCTTAAACTTTGATCCGCGCTTAGGCGCAAATTATGAGCTTCACTAAATTTTACATATCCAAACGTGCTGTAGTTGTGAGCCACGCCATCGGGGAATGCGCGGGGTGCTGAGCGCGCGGCTACTTAACCGAAAAATAGTCAATTTTCTATTCTACTTGTTTACTTGCACACTAAACTTGCAACTTATTACTAAATTCATTGTTTACATGCACTGAGTCACTTAAAATTAAGTTAAAATGTAGTTAACTACTTGACAACTTAATACGTGTAAATTAAAATTTGCCATTTCGCCCCTTTGGGCATAAGAAATGATGCGGATACCACATGGAACTCCTCAATGATGATATTATCTGCGTTCGAGATGAAGCAGTGGCGTTTTGCGCAGTTACGATTGCCATTTTTGCCACAAATTGATTCGTCCGTTCAGTGTTCATTCACCAGCAGTGAGCAGACCAGCACCATTTTGTTTTTTGAATTGAATTCATCGATTTTGGTTCGTGTTAGTTTCGTGGTTGTGGAGAATTAACTGGAAAAACCTACGAAAACTGTGACAAATCCTTTAATTGAACAAGAAATTTTGTTTTTATTACATTAGGTCATCCGTATAATCATATTTCCTTATAATTTTCACGCCAACGCTAGGTAAGCATACAATTTTGTTAACGACTGATCCATCCATCCATTCCATCAAAGGAAACGAAAGGCACGCCATTTTGTGGAGGAAAATAAATATTTAATTTTCAACGTGCCAATCAATCACACAATTCTGGAACCAATTTTTTGTGAACCACCTTGACATAACCGCAATTTGCGTGGTTTACGTGGTGTTTACGCACATTTTTACTTTTGCAGAATGGCTGAAGATTTAGATGTTGAGGCAATGCTAGAAGCCCCTTATATTAAATCGGTAAGTTTGTAGTTCTAGAATATTATATCTAAAAATTTAAGAATTAAGATAATTTGATAAAAATTGTGTTTCCGACGAAATGACAAAAAATTATGCAGGTACTTCTCTTTTCATGAACCAAGCCTACCGTTTTACAAACTAGTTCTAAAAATAGGCATTAAGAAGATACCTATTAAATCTTCTTATTTTACTCTTGCCACATAAACAAAACAAAATAATAAAAAAGTTTTGGCTATGTACTTTAAGTACCCACATCTTGTCATCAAATAAGTTTTCGAAATAATAGGAACTGCTCAATTGTATATTAGAACTATGGTAAGCTGTACCTAAGTCAGCAAAACCAGTTAAAAGAAATTGCTACTTCAGTACATTATCTTAAAATTAGGTACTTATTAGATAAGCTCTCTATTATTAAGCTACTGTACTTTTAGAAATTATAGTCTCTGTTGTACTGTCGTCTCATACTTGTGTCAGAAAAGTGCTGAATTTTGTCGAAACATTTGGGAAAAAAATGGGTTGTCAGACTGGATACAAATTGAAATGGTAAAAGTCTTGATTTGAGATTTTTAGTATGGTCAAAATGTCAAATTTAATATGTTGACAATTACAATATGTATTAGCAGCAAGCACCCTGAACATTTGGAGAAACTTGAGCTAGGCCCCCATCTTTATCAGCAAATGTGTGATTCTGTGTCTTACATGCTTTGATCTTTTATAAGAAGCTTGTTTCAACCCATAAGAGTACAGATTAGCTATACACTTTTTAACTTTGTAAGCTTTGTCTGTCTGATAAAGAAATTCATATCATCATGTTGAGTTCTTAACTCGAAAGTCCCATGCCAATATAATATATATCAAAAGACTATAGCTTCCATTCATAGGTACCTATGTACACCCTTGTATCACAAAACTTCTTTATTGTTAAAAGACTTATGGTAATTTTAAAAAACTGCTGCTATAACACATGTTCAAAGATGTTTTAACAAAACTATAAAACTTCTCTCGAAATAGTAGCTCCTGAATACTATTTTATAATTATAATATGTTTAGTAATGAATGTTAAATCCAACCAAAGTGTTAAAACAAACTTGAACAGTGTTAAATACATGAGACAAAATTACATTGGAGAATCATTTCTTGTATTTATAGAACTTTGTGGTAATAGTCCAGCATACTTCACCGACCTGAACAAACAGAGAGGTATCAACTACTATAATATACTTAACTATTTTTATATTTTATTATTCAAACTTATTAACTTTAACAAAGATAAATTCACTTGCAAGAAATTGAATGTTATAGTCTGGTATTTTTGAAAAAAAGACCATGCGCTGATGGGTCGTAAATCTTTTGCAGAAGTATCCCTGTGTGATGTTAGCGCTGTGTGCATCCTTTGTCAGTGGTTGTAACAACGGTAAGTGTAGACAGGTGCAGCGAAACTGACCACCATGACTCGGATGAACGTTGGTTGCAAAACAACCAAACATCGGTCTTCAGTAACATAAGTGACGCCAGAACCTTTTACATTTGTGCTATTTCACCTGTGATGCAGTTGATGTCATTGTTGAAATACCACACATGTTCAAAATAATTGTTGTTATAATTGAACTAATGCATTTTTTATTTATTCACTCGGCGTGTGTTGCTGTGGCGCTGCTTCTACCTTGTGCTTTGTGTGACAGGATAACACGTCCTCTTCAAAGCATCGCTCGGACAAGTATTCTGATAAGCACAAAGACAAGGACCGAGATGGAAGTCGAAGGTAACAGTTCACTCTTCTGAAATTATAACTTTCTAGAATGTATACTCTATGTAAGACTGTACCACAAAAGGAACCCCTATAGGATCACTTTGTTGGTCTGTCTGTCTGCCAAGACCCGTTTTCTCAGGAATGCATGGAGATATCAATGTGAAATTAATATCAAATACTCAGGTCTGAGAAAAAAAACAAACTTCTAAGTGAAGCCAATCCAAAGATACAACCATTTATGCAGCATATTTTGACACCCGCAAGAGAATCAAAACCTATAGGATACTTCCCGTTGACTTAGAATCATGAAATTTGCCAAGAAGCAATATCTTATAGCACAAGTAAAGGGAAAATACCTTAAAGTAGAACTTACATCACAAAAAAAGGTTTTTTATTTGTAGTTCGTAAACTGACCACAACCTATGTTGATGTAGAGTTTTCCAACGGCAAAGTTAAATTTGTATGGAACCCTTGGTGCGTGAGTCCGACTTGCACTTGACTGCTTTTTTTTATATAAAATTTTGATAAGTAATGTAAAAAAAATAAAATATAAAAGCTTTGTTAGTTATAGTGGCCACATTTTAAATTTAAAGCTGCGTTATTAGGTCACCTACAAATAAAAAATTATATGTACTTTCGATGACATTCTAATTGCCATTTCATTTTTATTTTGTTGAAATCCCCCAATATTAGATAGTTTTCAAAATACATAGTGATTAATTTCTAAAATCTCAAACCTATTAACTTTCGGCCATGCATTGGGGGGCTTAAAGGATGATGACCATTCCTGCCACACCTGTGATTGATATGACCAGCAAAAACATATTTTTACCTAAATTATGTTTATAAAACTAGGATTTATTGTGGTGATAGTTTTGAATGCATCAAAGATGCGGATTATAATTGCAATAAAAATATATTGTAAAACTGCATTTCCGGGTTTCAATGGTTTTAGTGTTTTTGCCGCATCATCAGAGTAATCTTTTGCTCAGCATCCTGTTGTATACAGTAATCTTTTGCTCAGCGTTCTGTTGCATACAGTAATCTTTTACTCAGCATTCTGTTGCATACAGTAATCTTTTGCTCAGCGTTCTGTTGCATACAGTAATCTTTTACTCAGCGTTCTGTTGCATACAGTAATCAAAATCCATTTTTACACAAAGTATAAAAAAAAAATGGGACAGTATGAATAGTTATAGTAACATTACAAAACAAAGCTACACATTTATTTTGCTTTATTCTTAACTAAGTTGTATGTAAGTAAATGACTTCTAAAGACAATTTTTTGCATGCCAACGATTTGTTGGAATCAATGATTTAGCTATTTGTTTACCAACTTGTAATAACCACATAAATGAGCAAAAACCTTCCGACAATATAAACGCAGAAATAGACGGAAGATTCGCTCTATATTTTTTTCTTTTTGTGTCTTTGTTTAGAAAAAAGTAGGCAAATCATAATCTAGGATTCATAAAAACTAAAAATGGGTTATGGGTCGCTTCTGGACATTTAGATTCCTAGGTGGGGCAAGCGCCCATACAAATTGGTCAACGTCACGCCGGGAATATGTTGATATACCAATACCCCTTTATATATATATTTTTTTAATAATTGAAGTCATTTTCGGTATTGGTATAAATCATATATATAAAAACAATTCAGTCGGAATTATAATAGCAGTGTTAAAATAAACACTCTGATTTTAGACGCAGCCGTTCAAGGGACAGAAGAAGATCAAGAGACAGGGACTTGCTACGTTCAAGAGACCGGGATGACAAGAAAGAGCGGGGAGAGCGCGACCGGGACCGCGATAAGGACCGCAAGGACAGAGATCGAGAAAGGGATAGTCGCAACCACAGGGACCGCAATCGAGGTGACAAAGAACGCGACAAAGGGGACATGGACCGCGACCGAGGCGAGAAAGACCGCGACCGAGGCGACAAAGACCGCGACCGAGGCGACAAAGACCGCGAACGTGGCGACAAAGACCGCGAACGAGGCGATAAAGAACGCGAACGAGGCGACAAAGACCGCGAACGTGGCGATAAAGAACGCGAACGAGGCGATAAAGAACGCGAACGAGGCGACAAAGACCGCGAGCGAGGCGACAAAGACCGCGAACGAGGCGACAAAGATCGAGAACGGGACAGGGGCGAGAAAGAACGCGAAAGAGATAGAGACAAGAGACGTAGCAAAGAAAAGGAACGCAGTCGGGAACGAGAACGAAGCCGACCCCCTAAAAAGGAGAAAAGTGAAGACAAAGAGGCAATCAATGAACCATACCGTTCCAAGTCCAGAGGCCTTGAAGGGAAATTAGAAGATCTGCCCCCAGAAGAGAGAGATCTCCGCACAGTCTTCTGCATGCAACTGTCACAACGCATTAGAGCAAAAGATCTGGAAGAGTTTTTCTCATCTGTTGGCAAAGTTAGAGATGTAAGGCTTATAACGTGTAATAAAACTAGAAGATTTAAGGGTATAGCTTACATAGAGTTCAAAGATGCAGAATCTGTTCCACTGGTAAGTTTGAAGTTGCTGTTTTATCAAACAATATATTTAAAAAAAAGGAGCTTCCCGCTAACATTTATATTTTTTTCAGGCCTTAGGTTTAACGGGACAGAAGCTGTTAGGTGTACCTATTATAGTCCAACATACACAAGCAGAAAAGAATCGTGTAGGAAATACACTGCCTAACTTAGCGCCAAAGACCAGCAATGGGCCAACGAGACTGTATGTTGGATCACTACATTTCAATATCACAGAAGATATGTTACGTGGCATATTTGAACCGTTTGGAAAGATTGATCAAATTCAACTCATGACTGATCCTGACACAGGAAAGAGTAAAGGATATGCGTTCCTTACGGTAAGAAATTCCTTTTTTGTAACCAACTTATAATAGGAGAAGCGTCAATTCGATGCATACCCTGAGATATCTGGGATTTGTATATTTTTTATTTACTTGTGATGTCCTGTAAATTTCATGAAAATTGTTACCGTAGCTATTTTTAGTAAATCCGATTGAAGTTTGTTTTTTGTTCAAAGAAGCATCATTAGACAGATGCTGTTATTTCACCGATATATGGCAAAAATAAATTTTGATTTCATGTGTATTTCAGTTCCATGGTGCATCAGATGCAAAGAAAGCAATGGAACAATTGAATGGGTTCGAGCTAGCTGGTCGCCCCATGAAAGTAGGCAATGTGACGGAGCGCACAGATGGAGGCTCCAGCTCGCGTTTCGACGCCGACGAGTTAGACCGCGCGGGGGTAGACTTGGGCGCCACCGGCAGGCTGCAGCTGATGTTCAAACTTGCAGAAGGCACCGGCCTACAGGTAAAAAATGTATATTACTGTCGAGTGCGGGAAAAATGGCAATTGCAGATCTAGTATGACTTAGATATGAGACCTGCAATTGAGTTTCCCACCAAACCATAGTGGTTTTCTCAAGAGTGAGCATGGAAATTAGCAGATAGATGCTTGCTTTTCGTTGCCATTTTCTATTTTTAAGTCAGCCAAAGAGTATGTTTATAGTCATATTTCTTTACTTTTTTCACACAGCCTAGTTTATATATTCCAAAATCTAAAATTAAAAAAAACTATTCTAATGCAGTATGGTTTAGTTAAGCAGGTTTAGTTAACATTGGACCTATTCGCCAAATGACTTATTCTTAAAGGCAGTTTGCCAAGTTACTTATTATTTTAAAAGTAATGTGCAGAAGAACTAGGACATCCTGCTGATGTCCTAGTCCTTCTGCACACTATTTCTTTACATATATTTTTTTTCACAACTTTTCTCTTAAATTCATGGACATTATTTTCATCAAGTAAATTGTATTTATTTTAGGCCAACCCTGTTGTATTGTGGAAAAAAATGTATGCAATAGAGAAGGCTAATTTTATTATTCAAGAAAATTTACATACAAAAAAAAGACGCCATTTTGTCGATAGCTAGCAAACAATGTACCAATCTTACTTGTTTTTAAGTCTGTAAAGGTTTTACTGAGGCCAACATTTATTTGTATTGTAGGCAATGATCTAATCTACCGCCTCCATTAATAAGTATGACGTGGTATTTACGGGACAGCTTGGGTAGAAGATTATTATAAATTATAAATTCCCAAAGATCTTTTACGCACATATTATTCGCTATATTTTCCTTATACACATTTATGTAGGTAGTATTCAATAATGAAGTAAAATAATGCAAGGCCTTTGTGGTTATTGTTGTTTTATGTTAATGTGATGAACTCTTTGGTCACTGCAAGAAGACCTATATTGGAAATCTGTAAACAAGGCTATGTAACTGGCCACACAGTAGAAGTTACACTTTATTAATGCCCAGTCTCTGAGGTACTTTTATCAATGGTTTATCTATTCAATAGCTGAATCCAACCAAAATCTGATTAATTTCAATAAGCGTCCAAATCGTGTGACACCTTTTACATGATTTTGGAGCAACGTACCTACATTACTAAAATTAACGTCACACAATTTTGAACCTTATTGACATTAATCAGATTTGGTCAGATTCAGCTATTGAATAGATAAACCATTGATAAAAGTATCAGAAACCGGGCATTTATCTTGTCATGTCAATAATTACGGCTGGTCAAAAAATAAACAAAAATTAAAGGAAAAAGGAAGTAATGGTATTAGTCAAATATAAAAAAAATACTAAACCAAACATACAAACTTAATATTATAATCCTCACTCTGGGGTGGCCGTAAAAATATAACCAGAATATATTTAAGTAATAAATAATATAGGTTATTCCATTAATGCATAATTATAATACTGAAAGTATTATTGTATAAAAAAAAAAAATACTTCAAGACTTTGCCTATACAGGGTGGTTTTTGAGACGGGACAGTAAGGGCAGGTACCTTAACCGTTATAGTTACAGGAAAACGTTCCTAGGAGACCATCCGTAACTTTTTGAGATATTCTGAACTGCATTCACAGATTTTGTAAAAAATGTACAGTCAGCAAGAAAATAGTAATTTTACACAAACAAAACTTTTTGATGCCAATCGATCCTGTTTCATAAAAGGATCAAAAGTCTCTATCGGACCAACTTTGATGATACTTACGTCAATTGATTTGTCATAATCTTGCGAGTGCAACTAAAGACGACAGTAATCAAAATTTAATATGGCGACAACCAGAAGCCATATTGCGAAAAAAAAAAAAAGTCAACAAACTATGTTAAGTGGGGTATCATTGAATAGGTATTTGAAAATCATCTGTAGGTTTCTCTTATAATTTTTTATTTCGAATGACCATTTAGGACCTATAACAATTTAAAGTTAGTTAGCAACCATTCTCACTTACATTTTTGCCTCTTTAGTTTTGTTTGAAGTCGGGTTTATATCACTTTCAATTATGTCTTGTAAGAATGAATCTTTGTATGAATAGGGTATTTCCTGAATATGGCATTTTCTGAATAAGGCATATTGCGAATAGGTCATTATAACTAGTCTTATACTTTTCTACAAACCCTTAAACATATCCAACCAAAGCCCGTTGAATTAAGTGAAGTGGCCCAAGCCAAAAAGCTGTCAATGCTCAACCTACATACAGTAATCTCAAGTAACAACTGCGACACATCATCATCAGCCTATATCTGTTCACTGCTGGATGTAGGCCTCTCCGAATGTACGCCACTGAGCTCGGTCTTCAGCTCTCCTCATAAATTCTCTTCCGTCCGGCCGACTTTCGGAAGTCGTCACTCCTCCTGGCCGACTACACTACGTTTGCCTAAACGTGGTCTCCATTCGAGAACTCATCTACCCCAACAGTTATCGGGTTCTTTGAGAAATGTGACCAGCCCATTGCCACTTTAGCTTGCTTATCCTTTGAGCTATGTTGGTTACCTTGGTTCTCCGTTGGATATCTTCATTACGAATCCTGTCCTTCAGAGAAACTCCAAGCATAGCTCTCTCCGTAGCTGAGCGACCTTAAATTTGTGGACTAGTTTAACCCATGAAAGTCCTAGAATACTCTTCTTTGGAAGCATGACAGTTGTGCAGTTTGGTCGGCACATGGCGAGTTATATATCCAGTACCGGGCATTTTATAACAAAAGAATAACAATGTAACCCTACTCCATATGGAGTGGTCGTATTTGAAGCGTTAATTTCCTTTATTTATTAAAATTTACTTATTTTATTTGAAAATATTTCAGATACCTCCAGCGGCAGCATCAGTGCTGATGGGCTCCGGGTCCGCGATAGTGCCGCCGCAGCCGCAGGTGGCGCCGCCGATCGCCACGCAATGTTTCATGCTCAACAACATGTTCGACCCCGCCAAGTAAGTATTGCAAAGCCGAAGAGATACCACGCGATTTACGTTTGTTTTCATATTGGAAATGTACGCACAAAGTTCTTTCATGTGACATTAGCTTGACCTGATTGTCTGGGCTATGAATCCATACTTGTAATGTACGCACAAAGTTCTTTCATGTGACATTAGCTTGACCTGATTGTCTGGGCTATGAATCCATACTTGTAATGTACGCACAAAGTTCTTTCATGTGACATTAGCTTGACCTGATTGTCTGGGCTATGAATCCATACTTGTAATGTACGCACAAAGTTCTTTCATGTGACATTAGCTTGACCTGATTGTCTGGGCTATGAATCCATACTTGTAATGTACGCACAAAGTTCTTTCATGTGACATTAGCTTGACCTGATTGTCTGGGCTATGAATCTATACTTGTAATGTACGCACAAAGTTCTTTCATGTGACATTAGCTTGACCTGATTGTCTGGGCTATGAATCCATACTTGTAATGTACGCACAAAGTTCTTTCATGAGACATATTTAAAAAAAAATGGTCTAGGATACATAAAAGTTACTGAACAAGAATATAACATATTTTAAATTGTGTGTGTCTGTTTGTCTGTGTTTGTTCGCGCATCACGTAAAAACTACTGGACTGATTTCGATGCAGTTTTCACCGTTGGATAGCTTAGGGTTGGACTTTAAAACTGTGGGACATGTATCTTAATGCGATGATTAGATGCCAAGCGATCGATAAAAAAGTATATGCCGCATTTCAATCGATCCAGAAGTTTTTATGTGATGCGTGAAAATGACAGACTCAAAGATAACATAAAAAATATATATTCTTGTTCAGTTGCTTATTTTATGTCTCCTAGACCATTTTTGTTTACTTTCTTCGTTGTACAGACTTGAACTACTTGTACTTATTGCTTTTTCTAAGTATAGATTATTGTGGGCTTCCATTACATAAATATTAACCCCCTTACTTATAAAAAGTTAAGAAATGATTAGTAATACTGCGCAGTACAATATTGTAGTGCACAGTTTTATTAATCATTGCATAACCATTGCATAACTTTTTATAAGTAAGGGGGTAAGTTTCCAGCGCGATTAGTCCTGTTTAAATATATAACTATGTATATCTATAACATGTCTATACCTACAGTACAGAAACATTTCACCTCTTTTACAGTGAATCAAACCCGAGTTGGGACATCGAAATCAGGGATGATGTCATCAGCGAGTGCAATAAACACGGCGGAGTGTTGCATGTCTACGTAGATAAAGCGTCGCCCCAGGGGAACGTGTACTGCAAGTGCCCGACGATAGCGACCGCGGTGGCGTCGGTCAACTCGCTGCACGGCCGCTGGTTCGCGGGCCGCGTCATCACGGCGGCCTACGTCCCTCTCGTCAACTACCATTCCCTGTTCCCCGACGCGATGACTGCGCTATCTTTGCTAGTCCCTACAAGACAACGGTAATCGTACAAATGATGGAAGCATTTAAATAAGTTGAACAAACTTGAGTGTATACTGTGTTATTTTAGTAATAATATATCTATTAACTCTCTAAATTAGTTAATAAAATTGTTTAAGTATACATAGTACATTTCTTTCATTTTACAGACCATTCAAGCCACACATATCTTATTAGTTCTGATAATTCTCTTGTAGTTTTTTGTCAAACTGTTGTCGTTTTACATATTCCCTGCGTAATCTGTTTTTTTTTTAAATGATACTTCAAATGGCTTTTGTAAATGTATGCGTTCGTGTCGAAACGCAAACAAGAAAAAAGCAGCACGTGTAATAAACAATTTGTTTAAACAAAATGATTAACTTGCTGGCCAGCAGAATTATTAAATTGACCAGCAATAAAGTAATTGTAGATTTCAAATTGTATTATTTGGTAGGCGCGCTGACCTTCGCAGTTTAGAAGCTAAGCTAATCCGTAGTCTTCAGAGTTTTTTATGTCCCAGTTAGCATTATATTTATATGTACTAGCTGTTGTAAAAATAAATTAAGTGTTTGTGCGACCTGCACCGCATTAACTTTCTGTGCACTTTATAATTTCATATATAAGTTTTTCTACTTAACTAATTCGCCGAAGGAATATTTATAGTATTTTAGAGCTTAGCAAAACGACAATTTCTGTTGACCGTTTAGTTTAAATGATAACCTTAACATCGCGCAATTATATAATTGAATCCAGAACATAGACCTAATACTATATTACTCAACTAATTTAATTCGTAATCTATAGGTAATCGGTAATAGCAATTTTGAAGAACAAACATCCAAACTTGACACAACACGATGTGGTCATTATTAATCATTATTTTATTAATGCAACCTTCCTTACAACCTTCTTTGAGCAAAGTCGACCTTGCCGCGCTATTCGGAAGGCGCCAGCAAAGTTTATAGAATTTCATTACTGTCGTGTTTTGCGGCCAGCAATTTCCTTTGAAAATACATTATTGTCGTATTTTGTCTTAGTACTATTATTTATTCTGTGGGTTTGTGAACCACTGAACGCGAAAAGAGAGGCGTCGTAGCTACCAAACGAATGAACCGATTTGATGTTTTTTTTCTGTTTGAAAGCTGATGATTGTTATTGTTGTTTTATTTAGTTCTTGATGTTTTTGTTGTTGTTGCACTATACAAGTCTTGGTGTGACTGGCTGTGAATGACTGCCCTGCTGGCCACGCTATGGTGGCCTCGAGCTTAGCTGCGTTCTCAGCCTTCAAGCTTGGTCATCGTTGCGGCTCTTGCTGACCGCGGTGTGATGGCCTGGAACGGCGCTACGCAGCGCTCTCGGCCATCATCATCGCTGCCAGCAACGCAGTCATCACAGACTGCGGCAGTAATGTACTATTGCTAGTTAAAATAAAGTCATAATTTCCATTTGTTTATATTAGAAATGGCTTATTTTGTACAGTTAGGTACACACAATGTACAATTTGTTAAGATGTTACTGCCTTTATCCAATCAATTTCTAAAGTGGCAGGACCCTTCTGCTTGACTGGTTGATAAACTCCACCATACATTTGAATTCCGATGCTGCTCACTTGTGACAAATCCAGGGTTTCGTTGTTGTTCACTCTTTTGCCGCGGTAGTATGCCTTGAACTCCGAAAACTGCAAATTCCTTATAGCAAACTCATCTTTTGGTGCCTGAAAATATATGATTACAAATTTGAAGTGTTTCTGACGAATGAAAAACGTCTCAAAATACCCTAAAAAGACGTCACATGGTCATGTCCTTTCGGTGTAAAAGACGTTACAGACCAATACGACACGTCTAAATAACGTAATGTTTCTGACGCAAGAAAAACGTCGCAAAATTATCTAAAAAGACGTCACTTGGTCACGTCCTTTTAGCGGTACGTACGTGCAAAAGACGTATTTGAGGAAAAAGTTATTACGTTCATAAATAAACGTTTTGAAGATATTCAATTTCATTTGAATAACTTTCATCATATTTACGTCACACAGCCACAGCCATATTTATGGACAATGTTATCATTGTACTCATGTAACAATCTAAGCCCGCGTAAACTCTCAGCAAAGTCCATAGTGATACACCGTAAAACAACTTTGTTGATATGTCACGGATTGCAATGCGGTTTTCATAGTCGGGTAGCTTAGGATCCCCGCAACGGAATCCAAAGTCTACGCGTGTCCGACACGCACATAACCGTTATTTTTTAAAATTATTTTTGAACCATTTGCCTCGAATGGCGTGGTACTCACCTGGAAATATTGCTCAAATGAGAAATTTGGTTCATCGTTTAAATTCTTGTGTCTCAATATAACTTTAAAACCGTTGAATTGGCCTTGTCCTCTACATTGCATTTGTAATGCCGTGTATCCTGTAAGGTTATATGATTTGATCGCTCGTATCCCCGCGAAGCCAGCGCCGTTTAATTGGGGGTTCAAGAGAGCAAAGAATATTGCCCTTCGATATGCGTTATTCTTGTGAATAACGAACACTGCTTTGGACATTCCAACATCGCGTACGGTGTCCGATTGCTCTGTCCATTCGTCCACGGCATCGCTCTTCGTGAAGTCAAACAAAAACTTCTCTGTAGTTGCGTCACTGCTGTAACAATATTGTAAATAGTAATTATTAAGTATAAATTACGAAACCTACATCAGTCATAATTTTATAGGGTAGCACGAGGTGTGTTCAATATGTTCTCGGTATTGGGGTGGGGGAAAAGTCTTATAAATGTTTTTTAATTTGTATTTTTCGATATACCTACGTAATACACTTATTTGACCGAGAATAGTTATTTGTTATGCAAGGCTGCAAAGTGTTTTTTTGGCGAGAGTACTTGTATTTAAACCAGAGCAAGCGAAGGATTCTAGGATTGAACCACGAGCGAAGCGAGTAGTTCAAATATAGAATCCTGAGCGCAGCGAGGGTTTCAAAAGTACGAGACGCCAAATAACTTTGCTGCCGTGCGCAACACAAAACTTTTCACCTCACTACAGCGAGGAAAATGCTAGGTGCAAGAAAAACAGCTAAAATAATGTATTAAATTAGTGTTTATAATAATAATAAAAAATGGGCCGTCGCGGGATGCCTGGCAGTAGAACAGAGTAGAATACAGTAGAATTCAGTAAAATGCAGTAGAATTGAGTAAAATACAGTAGAAAACAGTATAACAGAGTAGAACACAGTAGACCACAGTAGAACAGAGTAGAACACAGTAGACCACAGTAGAACAGAGTAGAATAGAGTAGAACAGATTAGAATAGAGTAGAAAAGAACTGAAAATGAATAGAGTCGAATAGAATCGAGTGGAGTCGAGTAGAGTCAAAAAGACGCGAATAGAGACGAATAGAGTCAAGTAGGGTAGAATCGAATCGTATAATAATACAGTATAAATTAGTAATAAAGTATTTTCAGTGGATTGGCGCTATAGAAAATTATTGAATAGAAAGGTTCGAATTTTAAAAACTCTTTCCACGCTAGCGGCTAAAATAAACTTTTGCACTCAGATTTCGAATGACAAACAGAATCTTTCCGAGCTTGTGAGGTGAAAAAAAACTTTTCTATACCCTGGAAACATAGAAGTACTAGGGATTCTATGCCTGGAAAAGAAACCTTCCTCTTTGGCAGAAAACATGTCATTTACCGCCGATTTGAGATCTTCATCGCCCGCAAAACACTGTCTAGACTTTAAGGTGGATGACAAACACAGAAATAGAGTGGTGACAAATTTCTTCAATGGCAGTCTCGTACAGCCTTGGCAACACGCGCCGTGAGAACAAACGCATTATCGTAAAGGAGCAGCACACCTTTATTTGATTAATTTTCCTCCCCGTTTTTCTTTAATAGCTTCCATAGTTTCACATTTTTTCAACCGACTTCAAGAGGAGGTTGTCAATTCGACCCGTATGTTTTTTTTTGTATTTAGGTACTCGTATGTTACGCGATATCACCGAGCGATTTCAATTATTTTTTTATTATTTGTTTGGTTTGCCATTCCATGGTTACCCCTGAGGGGTTCCATTTAAATTTATTCCATGAAAATATTCTACCTCTAAGGGTGGAAAAATAGGGGATGACTTAATTTTATTAACTTTCACCCACTTTATGACGTGATATCTTCGTTAAATGTGGGTCGATTTTGAACCTTTTTTTATAGAATAGGATATACTTTAGGTATGGTCCCATATATATATATATATATAATTTGGTGAAGATCGGATGAAGACCTTCGGAGATACAAAGGAACTCGTCAATGTATTACAGAAAGTCACTTGTGATTGCTGTAATCGCATGTACATGTATTGTTCACGTTACTCAAAATAGGGAAATAAAATAAACTTAAAAAAAGTAAATACCGACTTCAAAATGAATAAAATAATCTTATGTGGGAAGCAGTTAAGGAAGTCGGTGCTCAATTTTTTTAAATCTAATTAACATTGTTTTATATAATTCAACGGCACAGACTTCCTTAACTGTTTCCAACATAAGATAATTTTATTCATTTTGAAGTCGTTTTTTACTTATTATTAAAGTTTATTTTATTGGTTATTCAAGAAGCAAAATTCCGTTGGAGTCTGTAAAAATGAATCATGTTTTTTCCAGCTGATGGAACAACTTTGAATTTCTTTAACTTTAAATCCTTTTTAAGCTCTGCATATACTCTTGTTTGCTCTCTGAGTAATAATAGTGAACCCAAGTTTCATCTCCAGTAACTATTCAGTTGAAAACACATGATGGCTCTTTACCACAGAGCTCTGAAATGTCCTCACAACAGTCGACTCCACTCTTCGCGGCGAGCCATTGTGGCACCACCTTTCACTGACCTATGAAAGGTTGAGATAGTCGTGAAGAATAGAGTGTAAAAAACCAATCACAAGGGGTTTTTAAAAATCATGGAAAAATCTGGTGAATGACAAAAACTGTGAATAAATAATATAACTCCTAAACGAGCCAAAATGGTAGAACATACATAAGGGTCCAATCGATGCACACTGGAACCCCCGACTACCCCACATCGTTTTATCCAGGTTAAATGAATCACTCTAAACTAGACCTAATGCAAGTATAGACCATGGTAGGTATACAGTTGTGGGGCTGCACCAAAAAGAGTAACATATTATCAATACAACGCTTCCAGGATAAACAGGATAACTTATTGAACACCCTTCGTAGTATTATATACCATAGGTTAGGTAGGTACTTAGTTTTTATGCAATGCTTGGTAATCGGAAATACGAATGTATATAAATACCTAACTTCGTATATCCAGGAATCCTAGATGTAAATAAAATTCAAAGTATTTTATTGTAAATAGGCAAAGTAATATAGGCATTTACTTGTCAAAAAACAGTAATAGATAGTTTAACTAAAGTAGTAGGTATCAGTGAGTCACTTTATCTCTACCTACTTTACCTAGAGTCAATGAACCATACAGCATAGGTTAGAAAAGTAAGTGAGTATAACCTGTTTTGTGAAAGTTGATTTATAAAATTAACGGTGATTATATAATTATACCTACTTATATATAACGGCAAATCCTGTTTTGATAAAGTTGCAAAGCGGGAGCTACCTACTTTTTTGTAAATTTTGATTTTATATAATTTCGAGACCTAAATACCTACAACATACTGTCGTAAATTAACCTCAAAAAGTAGGTATGCCACTGTTACCCACTGGTATGGTTCGAGCAACGTGCCACTGATATGTCTATTTAGTTTTGGTTCTGCAAAAAATAGGTATGTAGCCAGTTAGCTACCTATATCTATGCTATGCCACAGCCTTTAATATTGTGTATTGTTGTTAAATTATGATACTGAGATAAAAACAAAAAAAAAATGAGTACGCACCTGTTACAAACACTGGTCATGGTTGAAATAAAAACGAGCAAAGAAGCACACATTAAAATTCTTCCCATTTTAGTTTATTCCTCAGTCAAGCAATCGATACGTCTGCTACACTATAATAAATGAAACATTATTTACTAAGTTACGTATCCGTGTACTACAACAAGCAATAAGAATATTTACAACTAGCTGTGCTCTCGGCTTCGAACGCGTGATCATTTCATTTAAAAGTAGCCCATCGTGTTATTCCAGGACCAAAAGTACCTATAACGTACAATTAGGTACTACATTTCTTCAACATTCGTTCAGCCGTCAAATAGTTTTTATATATTGCTCGGCATCTAATTATCGGTTTAAGATACCAAGTACCCGTTGTTAAGTCAAAGCTTAAGCTATCTAACAGTGAAAAACCACATCGCAATCGGTCTAGTAGTTTTTACGTGATGACAGACAGACAGACACGATTTAAAAAAATGTTATATTCTTGTTCAGTAAGTTTTATTTTAGTATACCCTAGACCATTTCTTACACGACTGCCCAAAAAAGGAGGGTTATTTTAATTATCTTCTTTGTACAGACTTTTTTGTACTTACTGCTTTATTAATATAGATTCCAAAGTAGGTAACAAAGCAAAGACCATATTTGATTTGACACCGCTTATCACATATTATATGTTATTGACGTCTTTTGTATCTCAGAGTCACTAAATGAACTCTACCTACTTCGGTTATCAGTTTGCATTTTATTTGCATGTGTTTTTCATACAAAATGTGTATGTTCTATTACAGAATCTATACTAACGAAATAGTCTGTAAAAAGAAAATATCATTTTTTAAATCGAGTCTTTCTGTTTGTTTGTCTGTATGTTTGTTCGCCTATCACGTAAAACAGGACCGATTACAATGCGGTTTTCACTGTTGGATAGCTTAAGGTTTGACTTATAATCTGGGGTACTTGGTATCTCAATCCAATGATTAGATGCCGAGCAATCGTTAAAAATTATTTGACGGCTGAAGGAATTTTCATAGTATTATTATTTAGTAACTAAATAATAATACTATGAGTAATGTATATGTATGTGTATGTTCTAATGTATCTGACGGAACTATGTAATAAGTACCTACAACATGATTAACTATTGGTTTACTTCGAACTGCGACCTCGAGATGTATGTGTACCTACCTACCTATTTTTACCCCACTGCGCGGAGGGTAATGTGTTTATCAGTCTATGTAGGTATCTATGTTTGTACCTTTGTGGCACATATGGTCCAAATGCGTGGACGGATTTTGATGATTCTTACGTCAATCGATTTGTCCTAATCTTGCGAGTGCTAATAAATACCAAGATCTAGGTCTCAGTGGCCGAGATTATCAGCAAAAAAACTGCCGACATTGTCGGTCTCGTTCTTGGCCGTATAGCATCGAGAATCTCGGCCATGCCGAGAAAATGCGTAGCTTCGTTTTGAGTTGACCAAAAATAACTAAGCAGCAAACTGCTTAGTTATTTTGATCGGTAAGTTCCATTGTTTTGTGTGTTACTTGTGTTGTAAAATTTGTATGATCTTACGTAAAAAAATAACTCGTTAGCATCAAAATCATAACAAATTGCTATTAGGTTATGTTCTTTATATGTTTTCAGTACTTTAATGTATTTAACTTCAAGGGTTTTGTTACAGATAATAATGCTAATAGTAGATAGACATAAGTGTCTAACAAAACTTACATGTATTAAAAGTGTTCATAGCACACTTTTAATACATGTAAGTTTTGCTTTAGGGCTCGTTTTTCTCAGATTTGCGAAAACTGTGAGTGTTAGGTGTATAAATAAAATAATAAAAAGTTTGCGTTTTATAATACATTATTTACTTTTCCCACCCGCGAAAAAAACGCGCGGACTACTGTTTATAGCGAAAAAAAGCATCCTATTTTCTTCTAGGATATTAAAAACCAATGCAAAAGTAGGCATAGCACTAATGATCTTGATGTTGTTTGACAGACTTGTTATTTCGTTTCCATGGCTACCACAGTCCATTCTGTGATGGCAACCGTTCCTTACAGTAAGTATTCAACATTTTCCAGTTTACCCCCGGAAACTTACAATTTTCCGGGATAAAAAATATTCCATGTTTTATTCCAGGGCATATGCTATCTCCATTCTAAATTTCATCAATGTCCAGCCGTTATCGCGTGAAAGCTCCCCAAATAAACAAACAGACAACGTTTCACTGTTGTATATTGGTATGGATAACATAAATATTACAACAAAATAAACTAAAATAGAAGATTTGCATATTATGTACTTCACTAGTAACTTCCAGTGATAGTGATACTATGTACTTCACTAGTAACTGCCAGTGATAGTGATATTATGTACTTCACTAGTAACTGCCAGTGATAGTGATACTATGTACTTCACTAGTAACTGCCAGTGATAGTGATACTATGTACTTCACTAGTAACTGCCAATGATAGTGATATTATGTACTTCACTAGTAACTGCCAGTGATAGTAATATTTTGTTTTCGTTGCTGAAGCAGAGTAGGGACTATAATTAAATAGTACGAACTTTCGAGTTTATTTACGGACTATAGATTGGTAGTCTTTTGATTTTGGCATTTAGCGTTTTTGGCATTATGCATCGAAACGAGTTCAAGAACGAAGAAGAATTTATTTTATAAAAATAAGATTTTGAATCGTGTCGTTCGATCCTTTGACATCTAGGTCAATGAACAAATAACTAGCATAAAAGCTAAAAAACACGCCTGCCCTGCCAAAAATGAAAGTATGCCAA
Organism: Alsophila aescularia; assembly: GCA_946251855.1. Lineage (NCBI taxonomy): Eukaryota > Metazoa > Arthropoda > Insecta > Lepidoptera > Geometridae > Alsophila > Alsophila aescularia. The sequence goes on from OX276375.1 coordinate 50,695,409, forward strand.
TAAATTATATACTGTTAGAATGTGCTTACCAAGGCCTTCAACTTGATACCCATATTGTAAAATTCGAGGATTTTTCGAATTTGAAGTTGTAGCAAAACATACGTTTTCAAAAAAAACTATGTTACTCGGGGGGATGTAAGAATTCTAACGATACCATACGTCTATATCTGTTAACGCATTTAAAAGTTATGGTTGAATAAAGAAACTCACATACTTACATGAATGCTAAAACATAACACTCCTTATTTTGGGCAGTCGTGTAACTCATTTTATTGGGTCGTGTAAAAATCACAGTAATCATTGATAAAAAACAAATACAAATGATATTTGTATGTGTTGCTTTAGCTATTCAATACAAAAAAGTTAAGATTCAATTAGGTTTAATGTTGATAACAGTTTACAGTATCAACAAACAGTAAGTTTTTAGTATCGAAGTGTAAGTTTGTGTTGTATTGCAAAACCTTATAATTTTGACTGTTATTGATGTTCGGAAGACTTTTATTAAATTTTTACCAATTATCGGTATCGGTCTAGGTCCCGGCCGAGAATGTTTTTTTTTTTCGTTCTCGGTTCGGTCTCGGCCGAGAAAAAAAACCTGGTTCGGTCGGACCTTACATGACAGTAATCAAAATTCAATAAGGCGACAACAAAACGCCTTATTGAAAAAAAAAGTCGACGATCTATGTTATGTGGGGTATCATTGAACCTACTTACTTACTTGAAAATCATCTTTAGGTTTCTCTTATAATTTTCCATTTCGAATTACCATTTTAGGATCTATAACGTTATAAAGTTGGTTATCAACCATTCTCACTCAAATTTTTTGCAACTTTTTAGTTTTGTTCGCCGTCGAGGTTTTTAGCACTTTCGGTTGTCTTCTTTACATTTTGGTTTGGTTCACTATCATAATCCCCACCAGGATATCCCTATTTACGGTGGCATTTATCTGACACAGTTGTGGATGGATGCAAGTTATAGCACAGGATACCTAATAATACTACGTTATTGTCATAATATGAAAGATGAACAGCTATATCATGATACCTATGTAAATAGTGACGGGCGAGACGGCGAAAGATTATCAGAAACGGGGCATAATAGGTGTTGCTACATACATCATTAGCTATTTTTTCGCTAAATATTCGTTATAAGAAAATAAAAAACTTAGGCTCAATGACCCGCGGCTGCTCGGTAGCCAAAACTCAGTAAAAAAACAGTTTAATTGCATTAATTGGCAATCAGCCATCTTGAAACATAAAAAAAAGAGACAAGAAGGTCGTGAAAGAGGCCCTTAATTTCATATTTATAAAGACTTTTATTTATTAATTAAAGCAACAGTCGGGGATTATTGTGTACAAATCTCCCCTACATCTCATCCGAAACACATATTCTCAACTGCCTCAATTAAACTTCAACCTCTTGGACCAACATTAAAACAGAGAAATGTGTCAAGCAGGGAGACCCTTTGTCGCCCAAATTATTCACGAGCTTCCTTGGATAAATCTTTGGGAAGCTGGCGGCTGGCTGGGAGGAGAGGGGCATCGATGTCGGTGAAATAAGGTTAACTTACCTTCGTTTTACGGGCGACTTCGTTTTTTCCTCTCCGTGCATAGAACTACAAGATCTTAACAATGCAAGGTTGGACTGCGGGAAAATATGTCAAAGACCAAGTTAAATCGAACAGCATCAAACGCCGCATTTATGACAGACGGGGAAGATATATGCACTATGTCCATGAGTGAACCTACATCTACTTGGGCCAAATAGTCTACATCCAGGCCAGGCTCGACCAAGAAGTCGCTATATACAGGCTGGAATTCTTTAACCAAACCCGGAGGGAAAGTACTCTAAATACTGGAGATAGCAAATTTTACTCAAAGGAATCATCTTTATTTTTAAAATTAAACAAATCTGCTTTCAAAGATTTTTGAAAACTCGCTTGCCACACTCAGGAATCGAACCGGCTGAAACCAAAAAAATAACATCCTGTACTCTTATGGCATCCATATTCATATTCATATTGATATATTTATTCATAATATTCATTACATGTCAAGCAAAAAAATAGTAATAATTGATTAATTAATCTCTGTAAAAACAAAGAAGTAAATATACAGGTACTCATGTGTGAGTACATTATCTTACATCAATCGATAGGGTCAATCATAGGAATCAAATCTCTCTAACAGACATCTTAACTTATTTTAATTGAACGAGTAAACCCAATGAGCCCAAACTAGAAGGAGCTCCATCATCTGATGGTGGAGTTTCTGTGACCACCTTTCGGCTCCATCATCAGACCCTGGATACCACATTAAACCAGAGAACTCATCAAGACAAACCAAAAGAGCCCAAACTCGAAGGGGTTCCATCATTTTGTTGTTAAGTGCCTGTGACTACCTTCCGGCTCCATCATCAGATCTTGAATGCCTTATAAAACCAGAGAACTCATCAAGACAAACCAAATAACCCCAAACTCGAAAGGGTTCCATCATGTTGTTGTTGAGTTCCTGTGACTACCTTCCGGCTTTATCATCAGACCCTGGATGCCATATAAAACCAGAGAACTCATCAAGACAAACCAAATGAGCCCAAACTCGAAAGGGTTCCATAATTTTGTTGATGAGTTCCTATGACTATCTTCCGGCTCCATCATCAGGTCAGCTCAATAGTATCTACCATAATTGTCATCAAAACTACATCCATGTGCAATACTTCAGCATCTTTGGACGTCGTTAAATGGTTTAAAATTGACTTGCAAACTAGTCCCAAGCATAATAACACAGTGAATTAAATTAAAGCTTTTTTAAAGCTACTAATCCAATTCTGATGAAATTTATACAGTACCATACTAAGTAGAGGTCTTCTTTCTCAAGTAAAAACTATCATCTAATTCGGTTCAGAAATCCCAAGATAATATAGAACATGAACTATAAAACAAATAGATTTTCGAATAAAACTGCTAAACCAATTTTGATGAAGTTTATATAGGACTACTCTGAAAGTCTACCCTTTTGAATAAAAAAAAACAACCATCTAAATCTATTTAGAAATCTTAGAGATTTGAGGCAATATAAACTCAAAATCAAGGCAATTTAAACACAAAATCGAACGCATTAACTAAAAAAACTATTTATTCTCGAAAACCAATTATTTTGATACAATTTATATGGAACCACCTGGAGAGTATACCCTTTCAAACAAAAAAATAATTTTCAAAACCGTCTCCTTTTGTGAAGTCGCTTTAAAAGAGTCATACGTACATAAGAAGACGTAGGAGCCCGTAGGGGCAAACAATTTGAAAATGTATTATTGACCGAGCGAGCGCGAAGCGCGAGCGAAGCGTCTCTTTTTTTCAGATTTTTCTCTGTTTCAGCTTGGGTAAAAATTCTTTCGCATTGCCGGATGTCTGTCCGGCTCCGGCTGTTCTCCTCTACAGGTCGCATTTCTCAACCGATCTAGACGAAACTTGGTATACAGGATAAGCGAATTTTTAGAATTTTTTAGTCGTCGGGGATTTTTGATTGGTTGTACTTCCCCAAAAAAAGGGTAAAAAAGGGGCTACTGAATATCTTCGCCTTATTAAATCCGATTACGATGGTTCTTTTTTTATTTAAAAGGTAAGAACTTTAAGTTAGTCTCATAAAAATTTAGTGAAGATCTGATGTGGGTCTTCGGCGTGATGAGCAGATTAGCTTCTCAAAATGCAGTAAATTTTTCACTTTTAGGTTTCTACCAGTGGAATCAGCCCTTTACCTACTAGGTAAGCGTAAGGATTAATGGAGCACCTTGGTTATTGATGTTAGTTGTACAATTAAGTTAGTAGATGGCGCTACTGTGCAACGCTAGATTGTTTGCAAAAAAGTTTGTACGCGCGAGGTCTACAGCTCACAGAGCCATTAGTATTAAAATAACCCATATGAAATTATTATACTGAAAACTAACGTGGTTTTTATAGGTACATTTTAAACGATAACAGTGTGCGGCATTACATCCGATTAAAAATGATATAGCGATGATAAAGCTCTAGTTTTAGCGCATGCAAAGTTTTTCGTGCCTTGTAAGATCCATGACTATCGAAATTTGTAGGCGTCAGTATAGGTAGCAATAACTCAATAATTTCACAACAAAAAATGGAGTGTAGTACCATTTTAAAACTGAATGCGGTAGGCAAGTTTTTTAAGCTGTGACCAAGTCACCTTACGTTATTTTTATACCAAAGGTGCTTTAACTTCGTTATTAAAAAAGCGAAAAAGTTTCATAGTTATATATTTAAACGTGACTTAATCGCGCTGAAAACTTAATAAAAAAAAAAGTTTCATTATATTTATTTAAAAAAATAAGTTGCAACTCGAAATATTTAGTACAGCGCGATGGCCAAGTCACAGAATAAATAATAATCCAAGCATTCACGATTATCCCTAGAGAAAATCAAATGGTTTTTAATAAATTTGTAGCCGTAGTACCCAATAATGTGAACGAGGATATTGTCATAAGTTCTTTTTTGGCAGGGCAGGCGTGTTTTTTAACTTTTAAGCTAGTTTATCACGTTTGCATTCGTTGCAAGCAAAGTACGGCCGATTAAAGTAAACCGAAATAATCCATTAGTTACCGGATATCCTGTATATACAAATACTTATAGTAAAGCAACTTACAAAAAGTCTGTATCATTAAATTTTTTTTTTTTTAAATGGTCTAGGGTATACTAAAATAAGCTATTGAACAAGTTTATTTTTAAATCTTGTCTCGTCTGTTAGTTTGTGTGTTTGTCTGTATGTTTGTTCACGCATTACGTAAAAACTACTCGACCGATTGCGATGTTCATTGTTGGATAGCTTGGCGTTCGACTTAAAAATTGTGGTACTTGGTATCTTAATCCGATGATTAGATGCCGAACAATCAATAAAAAACTATGTGTCGGCTGAACGAATTTTGAAGATTAATGTAGTAGGTACGAGTATATTGTACTTTATAGGTAGGTGGTAGGTGTCCTAAATGTGGTGTGTGTTAAATGTAATGACCACGCGGGCAAAGCCGCGGGTGCAGCTAATATACAATAAAAACAGGTCATAGATAAATATCTATTATTTATGTGTGGAAACTTGGATAGAGGTATACCTATGCATAGATGAATAATAGATATTTATCTATGCATAGGTATATCTCTAACGACACGAAACGAAATTAGGAATGACGTTTTTGCGAATGTCTATTTCTCGAAGTCTATTCATCGATTGCTTACATCCACGAAGGGTCGTTTCTGTGAATGGTCAAATTAGGGGATACACCCTGTTATATTTTGTACAGTCACGAAATAAAAGTAATATTAGAATTTAAAATTTTCAACATCAAATCAAAACGCATGTAATTTGTGTTTAAGTGTACGGTTTGACAGTAACCATCAAATTACTGTTTTTTTCTTATTAACCAATAAGAAAAAAACAGTGTATTTTTTAAAAGAACATAACTGTACTGTGTTGTGTAGGGTTATATAGTCGAGGCTACTCGTCTACTTACGTTTGGTCCATAGCCATATTTATTCTATTGGTCCTATGTACCTATCTTCAACCAGGTACATCACTGCATACCAAGTTAGGGTAGGTGGCACCTACCTACCTGGTAGGTAGTATTGGTTGAATTATGATAGGTACCTACCCGGTAGGTATGTTGAGCTAATTAGAGGTGCATCAAGTAAGTAGGTACCTACATTACATTACACCACTGATATTCTTTTAAATTAGTGCATATAGTTCTGTTTAATATTACAAATAGGTGAAATAGGTACTTATTAAGCGGAGACATAATTATCACAAGAGAACATAAGCCTACTATTACTGTGGTACAGAGTAGTGTGTATTATTAGGTATTCTGTGGTATTGTGTGTGTGTGTGTGTGGTATCTATATACTCTTTGGTGTAGTGTAGCCAAGCATATAGGTACCTACCTACCTATATTCAGACATTTCTTATGTCGTCTTTGAGCAAAGCCACGTAACCACGTAATGTTGTAGAACACGATTCTTCACGTCATGAATTTATGCCACAGATTAATTCATGAATTCGGCAGGCTTAGCAGCCGTAACAGACGTTCCGACTTGGCTGACACAACTGTGTAGCCGTAACAGATGTTCTGATATGGCTGACACAATGAAGTACCTACTTTGGATTCCGAAAACAAAGTAAAAACAGCCAATAAAATCATAAAACCACGTAGAAAGATTATACCAAATACTCGCGTCTATGTAAAACCAAAACTCATAAAAAATAAGCCTATCCCATGGACCTATCCAACCCAGCCCCCCGATTCAGAACCTTTCGAAAACTCAGCAGTGCGATTCCGTATCTTGGTTTCAATCAGATTGACACTTTCTTCATAGCAATTTCGACTCTATCGCAACGCATTAATGAATTTGATGGATTGAAACTGATCTGATCAATATTACGTAATAGCAGTGCTGTTGTCGATCGATTCAGTATTATTTATTATGTGGATTCGGTTTGAAATCGTTCAATTCAATACATTTTTACTTCACAATATCGAATCGGTTCGTTATCGAATGGTTCTGAATCGGGGGACAAATAAAAAAAAATACTCAAACCGAATCCACAGAATAAATAATACCTAATCGATCGACAACTGAGTTATCGAGAGGTTCTGCCCCCCGATTCAGAACCCTTCGATATCTGAACCCTTCGGTTCTGAATCGGGGGGCTGAACCTTTCGATAACGAACCGAATCGATTCAATATTGTGAATGAAAAATGTATTGAATTGAACGATTTATAACCGAATCCACAGAAAAAATAACACCATATCGATCGACAACTGAGTTATCGAAGGTTTCTATATCGGGGGCAGCAGTGGAATTATATAACCCAATGTGATTTGTTGCAATCAGATTTTCAAACCAATATGAACTCTAACGTGCCGCATTAAGAGCAAGTGATGAAAATCTGTTTGCAACTAGTTATGTAATAATAACCCTACAGCAGTACGATTCCTTAACCTCCCATTCCTATAAAAATGAAACGAGTTGTTTCTCCAACGTTTCGTACTTTTTGCCGTTTTTTGTATGGCGTTTATGTCAAAAGCTGACGGACAGCAAGCGAAAACTGTTCGTTTTAAGGTATAGGAACCAGCCATAAACCAATGTGATTTGCTACAATCAGATTTAAGCAAAATCAACTCTAACGCGCCGCATTAAGTGCACGTGATAATGAAAATCTGATTGCAACAATATAGGCATTTGTCCTGCAAATCCACACGCTAAGTTCCAAAAATAACGTTTTCTTATTTTTTCAAGTATGGGAGCCAACGACGTAAGAAATGTCTTTCTCTATGATGGGAGCCGCCACCACTCCAAAAAAATATTTTTCTCTATTTTATGGTTTTGGAATGTAGCGTTTATACAAGAGGGCTTAAAGGGGTTATCTCTGTTAGAAATCTATACATGTGCCAAATTTCAACCTTGTAGTGATAACATTGCCTGAATAAAATGGCTGTGACATACATACGGACATGACGAAAGTATAAGGGTTCCTTGTTTGACTACGGAGCCCTAATAAGACAGTCGCCGAGCAAATTACGCCTTGAGCGTAGCGATAAAATCCTAAGTCTATGATTACGCCATTAATTTATCAATTGTTTCCATACTAAAGCACAGAATAAATAATAGTACAAACTAAAGTTAAACCACAGACTAAATAATAGTACAAGTGGTTAAACATTTGTTTGTGGGTTTATCTGTTGAGGTTGGCCTCTGATTAGTATTATTAGGTATTCTGTGCCCTGTAGTACTAATACCATAGGCTTAGAATGTACAAGACCAACAGTGACAGATTAACGATATTACAATAAAACAAATGTAAATGTTTGCGTGAAATAGTGTTGTCATGACTCTGGTCTGGCATAATATTATCGATAGTTTTATTGGCGAAATCATAAGACACATAAGTAGTTAATGTAACCAAGTTAAAAAGAAAAAAATTATGACGATGGTAGGGGAATTTATATACCAGAACCTTTTATATGTAAGAGAAAATGTATCTAATATTACCCTTCTTAAGGATATACATCATCACAATACAAGACATAAAAATAACTTAGTATTGCCAAAAATTAGACTTGCAAAAATATCTAAAAGCTATTTATGCATATCAGTTAAATTATATAATAAAATTCCATTCGAAATAAGAAATAAAAATGAAATTGAATTTTTGACTTGTATTAAGAATCATTTAATAGCCAAGAGCTATTACAAACTTGACGAAGCTTTTGCTGATAGAAATATCTTTGATATATAGTGACTTTATTGTGTTGTGTACTTATCTTAATTGCTTACAATATTTTATGTTGACGTTGCTTTTGCAGAAAACTTTATTTGAATCTTAGAATAAATTTGAATATTTTTTACCCAATTTATATTTTGTGATATAATGTTCTGTAAGTGACTTGTCTAAGTACATGTAATATGTCAAAAGATGAATAAATGAATTGAATTGAATTGAATAAAGAGAACATAGTTTAAAAACATATTGAACCAATTTCAAATACTTATAGGTAACAAATAGTTTATTAATGAAATGACTTCGTTCAGATACCCAAACAGATTTATATAATCAGAATATTAGGCAATTGATACCTATATGAATATAACACATTGTCAATTATTTTACAGGTGCATACGAATACGCATGATATATTAGTGAAATGTGGTTCAAGGCTACGTATAAAAAACACAAACAAAACTTCAAAAAATAAAGTTTCTTCTTTCAAGTCTTCGCCTTAATAGAGACTGTAAGAAAAGTGTTATTGAAAACATTCTTAGTTCTATTCAATCTAACAGTTTAAGTTAAATTTAAAATTACTTATTAACCTAATTAATGGCTAGATTGTAATATGAATAGGGTATATACTTAAAATGTATTCTAGAAAAAGGAAAACAAATACAAAAAAAGGGAAAAAAGGAAACAAAGGAAAAAATAAGCTTTTATTAAAAATACGTGTATTGTTCAATACGTACGTCCCTTGGACCCAGAAGTAACGATATCAAACACGTCGAACCTACACCGAACCTACACATCAGACACGAAGTATCGACTTTATCGATACTTAGTTAAATATTTAAACGGGACTTAATCGCGCTGAAAACTTAATATTTATTTACCTCGACGTTTCTCAATTTATCGATACTTATGACGTCAGCACTTTGTCAAGCCCTATCGTAACCAAACGTTTTATAGTTTTCCACCAAATATCCACCAGTTCTTCATTTAGCAATGTAAGTTGATCATAAATCTGAAGAAAAACCTATTATCTAAGATTTCAATAGTTCTTTTACCTCAGTTTCAACCAAAAAGTGACAAAATAATGATAATCAACAATGCAGTGAAAATAGTCATAAATTACCTGTGAAACGTGTATTTATTCGAGTTATTACGTCTTGTTACGTCACATTCACACACTGAACAAGACACCATGATGTTAGAATAAAGATTTTATGTTTTAATCGTAAGATGATTATCCAAATGAAAAAATTTCACCTCGACTTGTTACAGGCCCGGACGCTATGGCCTCTTACTCGCGTAAACAATGACCTACCGGCATCTTGTTTCGCTATCTCTTTTTCTCTCACGGCAGTGTGTACTTGATAAGGACCTTTCGCTCCCACGCTTCGTTGGTCTTTTGAGCGTAGCGAAAAAATCCTAAGCCTATGGCTAATACCATAGGCTTAGAATAGCGAAAAAATCCTAAGCCTATGGCTAATACCGATTAGGGGTTAAGACCGGCAGTGATCACCGCATGGTAAGAGGCTCATTGAATATCAACGCAAAGCTGGAGAGGTCTCGTTTGATGGGATCTACTCTTCGCCCAAGTCCTGCCCAAATCCAAAACCCCGAGCATCTCGTTTACCTCAGCTTTCAAACTTAAACAACCGCAACTAAATCGGTCTATTCGTTCGAAAGATACGATTTTCACCGCCCCCCCCCCCCTCCCTCCATCCCCCCGTTATAGCTATGAACCATCTCGTTTACCCCAGCTTTCAAACATAAAAAACCACAGCTAAATCGGTCCATTTGTTTGGAAACTACGGGTTTCACCCCCTTTTCTCACCTCCGTCCTCCTCCTCCCCATATATCTAAGAATCATCTCGATCACATTAGCTTTCGAACAGAAAAAAACGCATCAAAATCGGTCCTTTCGTTTGGGAGCTACGATGCCACAGACACACACAAAGTGATACACACCCTAAACTTATAACACCCGTCTCTTTGTTCGGGGGTTAAAAGTTATTCTACATGTCGCTCACGTCATAAAGATAGGTAGGTACCGAAAAGGTTAAATTAAATGCTCGAAAGGTCACAATGACTTCATTATTTGTCAACGCCATCTATTATAATCTTTTAGTAATATTTTTGAGAAATCCCCCATTCTCTATTTTATTGCATTATAGTGGCAACCGGATAGTGACGTAGCATGTGTCACTCCGGCGCATCGTCCGGGCGTTCGCCTGGGTCATCCGAAAAATAGTAGTGGAGGGGAGGAATAGTATGAAACTGACACATGACAGTTGTCAGTTGTATGTGGACGTCCAAAGTCGTTCACTATCTCCGGATGATCGAGCGAAAATCGCACGGATGATTCGAGCGTGTTAGTGAACACAGCCCTTGTTTCCTTTGATAATGCATGGAGGGAAATAGGACGGGGCAAGTGTTGCTGGAATTGCTCTATTATTACCTGCCTGCCTCGTTGGATTTCTTTTCACATTGCTTTCAGTGGCCCAATTACAGAACTTGGCTACAATCGGATTATCACTTTTTTCATAGCAAATTCCACTCTATCGCAAGGCATTAGTGGTTGCGATATTGAGAATTCGATTGAAGCCAAGTTATGTAATACGGCCACTGAAACCCATTCCTGTACCAGGCCACAGAATAAATAATAGTACTACACCACGCACAGAGAATAAACAATATTACTACGCAGGGTTGAGCCCTGGGTAGTAATATTTGAACGCACGAGCGCGAAGCGTCTCCGTTTCAGCTTGGGCAAAAATGCTTTCGTATGTCCTTCCGGATGTCAGTCATATCTCTGCAGCCCGATTCCATAACTTGGCTTCAATCGAATTCTCAGTATCGCAACCACTAATGCCTTGCGATAGAGTCGAAATTGCAATGAAAAAAGTGATAATCCGATTGTAGCCAAGTTATGTAATTGGGCCACTGTTCCCCTCTACAGTGGCCCGATTCCATAACTTGGCTTCAATCGAATTCTCAGTATCGCAACCACTAATGCCTTGCGATAGAGTCGAAATTGCTATGAAAAAAGTGATAATCCGATTGTAACCAAATTCTGTAATTGGGCCACATGTCACTTTATCCGATTTCGATGTTTGTTTTTTTATTTGAAAGGTAGTAAAATTTTGAAAGGTCTTTAAATTGATCTCATAAAAAATCGGTGAAGATCTGATGAGGATCTTCGGCGTGATGAGCAGAATAGCTCCTCAAAACGCAGTAAATTTCTCACTTTAAGGTTTCTACCAGTGGAATCAGCCTTTTACCCACTAGTTAGTTTTACAATAAGGTAACTAGATAGCGCTACTGTGCACCACTAGATTGTTTGCAAAAAGTTTGTACGCGCGAGGTCTACAGCTCACAGAGCCACTAGTATTTAGTGAGATATAGCTATATCTCACATATATCTATATCTCTTATATCTCACTCTCACTGAACCCTATCTCTATCTTCTATCTATACGAGTACTATAATAAAACTGTAACTGGGCTAATTATGTTCATTAAATATTTTTTGAACTTCAAAATCGACATAGAGTGAAAAAAATTTATTTTTTATTTTTGTCTGTCTGTCTCTTTGAACACGCACCACGCTGAAACTACAAGACGGATTTTGATGCAACTTGGCACAATCATAGCTTTATTATGGATTAACATTTATAATACTTTTTATTCCGAAATAAAAAACATGAATTCGAGCAGGATAGGGGTTGAAAGATATTTAGAAGAACACATATCACGCTGTAACTACTGGACGGATATATGGGGATTGATGTAACTTGGCACAGTTAAAGTTCATATAATGTATTCAAATTACGGATTCTTTTTATCCCCAAAATATATAGGGTTCCTGCGGGATAGGTATTCAAAGTTATGTTAATTTGAATGTAATAAAAAGAATACATTAAAACGGTATCATAATTTCGCCCGTCCCGCCATGATGCTATGTAGCTCAGTGAAAGCATGTTAGCCTTCCAACCCAGAGGTGCGTGGATCGAAATCACGCGCTTCTTAAAATGTTTTGCTCAATATTTTTAAGCATTTACATATTTTATGCGTTATTTTTACATTTTCCTTGATATTTTTAAGGCTCCTGTCATTTCTTGAAGTAAACCATCAAATCGTTACAACAAAATAGATCACAATAATTCCAATTCTAAAAAGTTCTGTAAGAAAAGAGATCTGAAAAGAGTTCTGTCAATTTACTTTGTTTTTTTTTACTTTGTAATTTTTTTAGTTTTTCCTGAAGCGCATGTTTAAAATAGAAATAAATTATCATTTATAATTTACAATCCCTCATAAAAAAGTGCCCTCTGCGGCTGTTTTTAGTGGTAACCAAACTGCTTACTGTTTTACATTTTAACCCCCGAACAAAGAGACGGGTGTTATAAGTTTAGGATGTGTATCACTGTGTTAGTGTGTGTGTCTGTCTGTGGCATCGTAGCTCCCAAACGAATGGACCGATTTTGATGCGGCTTTTTCTGTTCGAAATCTGATGTGATCGAGATGGTTCTTAAATATATGGGGAGGGGGAGGGGAAGGTGAGAAAAGGGGGGTGAGAATCGTAGCTTCCAAACGAATGGTCCGATTTAGCTGCGGTTTTTAATGTTTTGTAAGCTGAGTTAAACGAGATGGTTCTTAGCTATAATGGGATGAAGGAGGGGGGGGGGGGGGATGGGGGTTAGGATCGTTGCTCTCAAACAAATGGACCTGAGGTAAATAATATTTGTCTTAGCTATAATGGGGGCGGGGGGGGAATGGGAGTGAGGTTCGTAGTTCCCAAACGCATGAAACAATTTTGATGCAGTTTTTTTATTCTTAGCTTTATGAGGAGGGGGGGGGGTAGTTGAAAAAAGGGGGTGGGAATCGTATCTTTCAAAGGAATGGACTAATTTAACTGCGGTTTTTTATGTTACAAAGCTGAGGTAAACAAGTTGGTTCTTAGCTATAAATTTGAGGATCGTAGCTCCCTAACGAATGGATCGTTTTTGATGCGGTTTCTTATGTTAGATAACTAATGTGATCGAGATCAGTTATATAGTTATAGGAAGGGGGGAGAGTTGAGAAAAGAGGGGTGAGAATCGAATTATCCAAAGGATTGGACCTATTTAGTTGTGTTTTTAACGCTACTTCCTACTTCCTTAACACGTACATAAGTATTTTTATTGTAGGACCTCTATATAGAGAGCGTAGTATGTGTACTTATAATAAAGCATTATGAACAAAAAAGTCTGTACAAAGAAGATAATTAAGGTTTGGTATCTTAGGCCTTGCGCGCACTGCATTGCGTTGGAACGCGGTGCGTTTATTCTACCGTTTATTTCATATTGTATTAAATGCGTTAATTTCACCACAATACGTGCACTTCTATGACACTCCGTACTTCACAGAATATGCGTCATAAAAACGCAAGGCAGTGCGCGCTAGCCGTATTCCGATAATTAGATGCTGAGCAATCGATAAGAAACTGTTTGACGGCTGAACGAATTTTGAAGATATGTTGTATGTTGTACTTTGTAGGTACTTTTGGTCTTGGAATAACACGTGTGGGCTACTTTTAAATAAAATGACCACGCGGGCATAGCCGCGGGCACAGGTAGTACTATAATAAAACTGTAATTGAGCTAAATCTGAACATTAAATATTTTTTGAAAATTATAATTGAGATTAACTTCTAAATCGATATGGAGTGCAAAAATGTTAAATTTTTGTTTTTGTCTGTCTATTTAATTGAACACGCATCACGCTGAAACTACCAGACGGATTTTGATGCAACTTAACACAATCATAGCTTATGTTTTGGATTAAGTCAGTCAGTCAAATTTTATATTACGTGTTAAAATCAAGGATACTTTATATCACGAAAAAATAAAGGATTCCTGCGGGATAGGAGTCTAAGGTTATATTAATTTGAAAGTAATAAAAAGTACATTTGTTTATAAACTGGCACCGTAAATTCGGCGTTCCTGCCACGAAGCAGAGTGGCGCAGCGGATGTGAGTTGGGCCTGTAACCCAAAGGCCCATTGATCAAATTCATGCGCTTCTATAATTGTTTTTCCTGAATATTTATAAGCATTTACGAATTTTATGCGTTATTTTTACATTTTCTTTGATATATTTAAGGCTTCTGTAATTTCCTGAAGTAAACCGTCAAGTTTTGTTTGAAAACAAGCAGATAGACGATCGCGCGTTTATTATATCATGGGATATTGATAATTTATAACGCTTTCGACGCAATATACCAAAAACGTAAAATCCCAAAGACGTAGAATGGTACGATTAATGCCAAATTCTCATTATTCCATTATACGCGAAAATCTTGAAATACCAAATGCTCGATGCCAATGTTTTAAATCATCACAGTCACAATAATACGACTTGGGATTATTTAGAAAAAAAAACCTCAAAAACAGAAAACAATTCTGTCAATTTACTTTGTAAAATTTTATGACTTGTGACTTTAGACCATGTGCTCTTGCTTGCTAAGCTCTTAGCTTTCGGGATTCGAGAAGATCTGCATAGGTGGTTTACCTCGTTTGTTAATAATCGCTGCCAAACTGTAGTCCTCAATGGCTTTGCATCAATCTCGTATCCAGTTCCATAGGGGTCAATCCTGGGTCCACTGCTTTTTGTACTATTTATTAATGATGTGGATAAATACTTCTCTCATTCAGATTTCTTGCTATTTGCTGATGACATGTTTTTTTAGGGTTATTAGTTCTAATGATGATTTACAATTTCTTCAGCAGGATCTCAATTGCTTTCGTAATTACTGTGCATTAAACAAACTGGATCGTAAAGTGCTTAAATGCTCTTGCATAACATTTAGTAGGTCTCCATCCCCTTTACATTTTGTTTATAAAATAAATGATCAAGTGCTTACTAGAACTAATTCTTTGGTAGATCTCGGTATTACTATTGATTGCAAGCTATTGTTTGATGAACACATTGAGGAAATTACTGCTAAGGCGTTGAAATCGCTGGGATTCCTATCGTATAACCAAGGACTTCAAAACTATTATAACATTAAAGATTTTGTATTGTTCATTGGTCAGAAGTCATTTGGAATATGCGTCGCAGGTTTGGAACCCATGTTATGAGGTCTATATTAATATGTTGGAAAGAATACAAAAGAAGTTCCTTGGATTTATATACTATACTATTTGCCGATGACAGGTTTTTTTTAGGGTTATTAATTCTAATGATGATTTACAATTTCTTCACCAGGATCTCAATTGATTTCATAATTACTGTGCATTAAACAAACTAGATCTTAATTCACTTAAATTCTCTTTCATAATATTTAGTAGGTCTCCATCCCCTTTACATTTTGTTTATATAATAAATGATCAAGTCCTTACTATAACTAATTCTGTGGTAGATCTCGGTATTACTATTGATTGCAAGCTATAGTTTGATGAACACATTGAGAAAATTAGCATTAAGTCCTCCTCTGTACACTGTTTTTGTGCATAAAGTATTAAATAAATAAATAATATTACTGCTAAGGCGTTGTATTGTCTGGGATTCCTATCGTATAACCAAGGACTTCAAAAATATTAAAACATTTAAAACTTTATTTTTTCATTGGTCAGAAGTCATTTGGAATATGCGTCGCAAGTTTGGAACCCATGTTATGACATCTGTATTATTATGTTGGAAATAATACAAAAGAAGTTCCTTAGATTTATTAATTTTAAACACAAAGTCTAAAGCCCTGATTATATTTCTAGTTGTAAGCGCCACCATTTCTTGCCCCTTGTAAAACGTAGAGAAGCAGGTGATCTTACGCTTCTGTATAATATTACTTCAAATGTTATTGATTGTTCTGATCTTCTGTCTAGGATTAAATTCAAGACTCCTTTGCGTGTGTTATGCCGTCGAAACTAAAGATTTACACTCCACCAATTACCGACGAAATTCATTTCTTTTACGTGTCGGAAACCTTTTTAATTCCGTTTACTCGCCAAATTCAGATCTGTTTATGATGAGGCATAATGAATTTAAGTTGATCATTAATAACGATTTCTTTAAAAGAAAGCGTATTCATTAATTATTAATACTATTGTTTTAATTTGAGGCTAAATGGAAACATTCCTTGTTTGTGTTTACTATAATTTAGATATAATAATAATATATTGGGGACAATTCCACACCACACCTAGCCCCAAACTAGGATACCCTGTACTATGGGTAATAGATAACGGATAAACATACATAGATACGAATATTACATCCATAACTCGGAAACAAACATTTCTGCTCATCACACAAATGATTGCACCTTGCAGGATTCGAACCCGCAACCGTTTGATTACGTACCTAGGATCACTAGCCACGAGACCAACCGGTCGTTAAAATATAATTGTGGCGTAGGTACTTTGTTTCATTTAATTAATGAGACTTTTTAAAATTTCCTTATTATTATTTTGGCTGAGGACACTATTCTAGTCTAAATAAGCGAAAACTGAAAAAGGCCTACTGTATTCATTATATCCAATTTGAACTCTGTTGATTAAGGCTGTTTGTTTTCCATAAGTGTAAAATAAAATAAATAAAAATAAAATAAAGTGCATGTTTCATTTACAATCCCTCTTAAAAAGCGCCCTCTTGCGGCTGTTAGTATTGGTAACCAAACTGCTTACTGTTTTACATTTTGTACTAACATAACTGTCACAGTCGTGCGTGAGGGAAAGCAAGACAGCACAGAACACCTAATAATAAGGCAGTCCCCCGGTCGCCCGCGCAACCACAGGTTCTTCCGTGATGCTCTAAAGTAAGGGCAGACGTCGTTGCGTGTTTAGAAAATATACATTACCTACACAACGCTCTTGACGTCAGAGACATCAGCATCGGGTTTGTTTTAAAATCCGGAAAGCGAAAATGTATGCTTCTAAAGTATACCGTAAAGGTATACATTCGAACATTTATGACGTCACTGGCCGAGCTGAGATCGTGTATAGGTAGTTTCAAATTTAAGATTTTGCGCGGCGCATTTTGAAAATATACCTCCACACATTGCTATTGCAACATAGAAGATTTCTGTCAACAATCTTCAGTGGCGACCCGACATGGCCGTGATAGGTTAGACTCCCGCCTACGCTTCGCTCCCGCCTTTTTTTGAAAAAGTTTTGAACAAATGTAGTATATTGTACTTTGTAGGTAATTTTGGACCTGGAATAACACGTATGAGTTACTTTTAAATGAAATGATCACGCGGGAAAAGCCGCGGTTACAGCTAGTCATTTAAAAAAAAACGAAAAGAAAAAATTGAATTCTATAACTAAAAATATAACTAAACCAATTTCCACGTAATTAAATGTTTTTC
Organism: Alsophila aescularia; assembly: GCA_946251855.1. Classification (NCBI taxonomy): domain Eukaryota; kingdom Metazoa; phylum Arthropoda; class Insecta; order Lepidoptera; family Geometridae; genus Alsophila; species Alsophila aescularia. The sequence goes on from OX276375.1 coordinate 50,713,030, forward strand.
GTTAATCCATTTCAAAATTGTTTTTTTTATTGTTAAGTTATCGATGTGTAATATCCGTGTTTCATTTTTTTGCCAAAAGATGAGAGCTATGTACCTACACTATGTGTACATTTGCATTCAAGTATAGTATACTTTTGTTTTACGAATCTATACTTATAAAAACTAGCTTAAAGCTAAAAAAACCGCCTGCCCTGCCAAAGAAGAACTTATGTAGGTATGCCAATAAATTATATACTGTTGGAATGTGATTATCAAGGCCTTCAATTTGTTACCCATATTGTAAAATTCAAAGAAGAAAAAGATTTCGCCTTTAAAAATGGAGCCATCAGCAGCCACAAAGATATTTAAAAAAAAAAAAACCTATGTTACTCGGGGGATGTAAGGATTCTAACGGTACCCCATACGACTAAATCTGTTCAGGCATTTAAAAGTTATAGTGGAATAAAGAAACTCACATACATACAAACAAACGTGAATCCTAGTAAAAACATTACTTTTTTTTGCCAGTCATGTAATAAAGCTATAAGGTCGAAAAAGTCTGTACAAAGAAGATAATTAAAAAAAAAGGTCTTGGGTAGGCTGTGAGGGTAGGTACTTAAAATAACCTACTGAACAAAGATATAACCTAAATAAAAATCGTATCTTTCTGTTTATTTGTCTGTATGTTTGTTTGCGCATCAAGTAAGTATTACTCAAACGGTTGTGATGCGGTTTTCAGTTGGATTGCTTAGGTTTTTACTTGGTATCTAAGTACGATGATTAAATGCCGAGCAAAGGATAAAAAACTATTTGTCGGCTGAACGAATTCTGAAGATATGTAGTATTATTATACTTTATAGGTACTTTTAGTCCTGGAACAACACGTATGGGCTACTTTTAAATAAAATGACCAAACGGGCAAAGCTGCGGGCACAGCTAGTATCTTAATAAATTAGCATAAAGGTATTATCTTAATAGGCTGTAGCTAATTAGCAGATATCTTTAAAAATCTGTCCAGTAGCTTCCTTACTTCTAACAAAAACACAACTGTGTAAATAAAATAGGTATGAAATTATTTTATTTTAATTCCTTTATTTATTTCTACCACCTTTACTTAAACTGGCTTTTATAAATCCAATATTTCTTAGGTATCTTACAATAAAAGGTGTAGCTGTTAGCGTTATGGCCATCCTTACTGGTGCAAAGATTTTGTGCACTGCATAAGCTACAACAAATGTGCCTGCGTTAGATCCAACAGCCTTAGCTATGACACCCTCTCCAATATTCAAGTACTTGAGCACTGCCACTAGATCAACTCCACTGGAATAAAAAAACATTATTAAATGACATGATCATAAAAGATTGCAAATTATGATACAAATAATAAAATTATCACTATTCTACTTAGTGGTGTAAAATTTTAAAATAATCTGAAACAAAACATAACACCAAGTATATTAAAATGTAGTTTTTTTAATTAGATTTATTGTTAATAATATAGCCTTCTTTGTTAGCTCAAGAAAATGTACATGATTATTAAAAATTATAGAGACATACCTAGAAACCAGAAGGTAACAACTGCCAAGTGAAATCAGGGATATGGTGACATGAAATACTATAACTGTTGAACCATACTCTTTGACAGCCTTTTTTAATTTTTCTTTTGTGCTCAAGGCAGGTTTTGTTTCGGAACCTTCAGTACTACACATTTCAGTTTTTTGTTCTGTACTCATATTTCTTGTCCCAACGGCTATGCTTTGAAAAAAAAGGAAAATAACGATGTAATTAAAATCAATGACAAGTTTAGAACAGTCAGTAAGGCACAAAAAAAACAGCAATTGGAATAGTTTTTACAGAAGTATATTCATGGAGGCAGTCAAATGAGTATTATATTCAGATGAATTTATATCTATGACTTGTAATGATGATAAGCATGAAAAAAACAGATAAAAGAATGAACAACACATACAGTCATAACATAAATGATAATCATAAGCACCCATATTTCATAAATAGCACTACATATTATAAAAGAATATTCATCATTTTTTACTCAAATTTCTAGAAATCTTTGTGCTTAACTGACTAACCCTTATGAAATTAAATATCATATTTATCTTTCTCATTTTATGTAGATTGATTTTGCCTTTTACACCATACTTTTTTGACTTGTATTTTGAGAGTTAGGACAATGTTTTTGATAAGCGGATTTTAATTAATTTTGCATTCAACATGCCTTCTTAACTATTATATTAGTTTATTCTATGATTAGTGCAGAGGCCATGGCGTGTTTTGTCAATGTAACGTTTAGTACAAATAAATATTTAGAAAAATCCTTTCTTAGGGCAGGTCTACTCATACATTCAAGTTAAAACACCTGTTAAAGTTTAGTAAACATATATAAAGAAGCATAAATTCTGCAATGTTAGAATATTTAGTATTAAATATAAATAAAATTGTTAATGTTAATCTGAGCAAGCTTAAGCAGTACAGTTGCGGTCTAAAAATGTTTATCAGTTTTAAAATTACATTCTTTACCACACAAGTGCTGTAATGTCTAAAATGCTATATCTTACCTTATTAGTTTTAGAGATCGATTTTTCTATGATTGACTAAATATAACCACAGAATAAATAATAGTAAAAGTTATTACATCCAAATAATGTCAAACAAAACAATGACATTTGATAGAAATCTGTCCTGTTCTAACATTTGTGTTATCAATATTTTGTTACACCTCTCTGAAGTTAGTGACATGACGGCGCTTTATTCGGCCAAATAGCTATCCGTGGAATGAATTACAATTGAAAAGTAGATATCTACCTAAATATCAGACCGTTAGACAGACCCGATAGTGTTAGCTGTTTATTTGTGCATTGAAAAATCAGCCCTTTCATAGTGTAGCATCAATTCTAACAATAAATTCAAAAACTACAACACTCTAGTCAGGTAAAAAATAGCCTATGACACTCTTGCGGTGAAGAGAAATTGATTGATACCTCGCTTGTCATAATCGGACTTATAGGGTCAACTCTATGGGGTATATCCACATATACATACATAGGTTGTTAAACTCATTACCCTTCCCTTGTTTCGCCGTAGCCGGGTAAAAGAGTATTAATGACTTTTAGATGATGAAACTCATTCCTTAATTTTAAAGTTGACACATTCATTCAAGGCATGGTCGGTCACCAGCAAAGATCTTGAATACTGGATCTTGATATTTTACTGGCGTAAAAGTCAGCAGATATGAATCCGACTGAAAATCTGTCGGGCATAATGGTTCAACACCGGGACTATCAGAATAAAAGAAACCCTGAAACTCTTAGATCACATTGTGCATGGGTATGGGATAGTATCTGGAGCTGCTGATGGGGGCTGTACCAATGAATAAATAATAGGCTACACTAGTTATTACAATAAATTGTAGATAGTTATCATTATTAATAAGATGCTATGAATTTCTATTTGATTATTTCTTCCTATTTTTCATTTTTAGTACAAAGATAAACCTCATTTGGTGAATGTCTGTATTTTTTGTCTTGTCCCTGCCAGATGATATTCTATAGTTTTTTTTACAAAATGGGTTTTCTACATCTATCCTGACGACTGACAACTACCTTGAGTGACCAATTTTCATATTAATGAAAATAAATAAATTATGCTCTATACCTGATAAAATCACATAATATACCCATCATCTACCTTGTGACATGGATGTGTGCATGCAATTAAAACCTTAAGGTGGTAAACATTCTCAGACCACTATTGTACATCTATAATGATAATGTTGCATAGGTTATTGAATGTCAAACAGGTACCTTAGTAAACAAATATATAAATAAACCAATGCATGTCTCATACCTTGCCCCAACATCCTTCCGCGATACTCATTTCTCAATGTCAAATAGTGGGCACTATGTAAATGATCAGCCAAATACTTGTGCCCTTGCCCCCACTGCGAGCCTGGCATGCCAAGATGACTATGGTTTCCAGTGAAAGGGCTTGGGACATTGCTTTGCATAGAGGAAGACAAGCTAACTGCCCCACGACAATCATACTTATTCACATGGGGGTCTGCTTGTATAGTAATATCAATTTTAGCCATGTCCTCTTGCTTTTGATAGTATGAATTGATTACAGGGCCTGATATGTCGCGTTCTCTTAGTGGAGAAAATCTTCCCATTTCTGAAGCATTTATGTCAACAACATTTGTTGGAAGCTTCAGAGCGATGACTTGGGGAAATTTAAGAAACGTCGTACTGTGTAAGTCTTGCAAAATGGGATGAGATTTGCCTGGCAACAAAGAAAAACTTTTGAGTATGATTAATTATTGCATTGTATGCATCAGGATTCTAATAATAAATAATAGGAGTAGTTACTTAATGTGAAAGTCAATCGTTTTTAATGTTAAATGGTGCAAATGAAAAAGATATTCTCGAAGAAATAAACAAAACATAATGAACATAGGCAAACAAAATGAACATTAAGCCTCTCGCAAACATCACTGTTTATACTTACCAAAATAAACATTTTCTAAATGATTTTTAACAAAAAAGTAAATATTCAGTTTGCGATTTATTTTAAACATCTTTACAAATTCAAAAATATAAACTGAGTTAAAATCAATTAAAAAATTCTAAATGAAAATTGAATGTGCCACGGACACGGCAACGGCACAGAGTACGGACCACAAACTACAAAGAAGATACGGGTACGGGCGGACGCTACCACAGACGATACGCAGTAGCGTATCGTCTGTGGTAGCGTAAAAGTACTTACATACTTTAGTAAAAGTGATGCCACCTTGCAGAATAAAATATCACTAGGTTTGGTCTCAAATCTCCCTAGATTACAGATTTTCCCCTAGATGTTTGTTTTATTGAGAAGAAAACGAATATAGACGACGTCTTTATTCGTTTTCTTCTCAATAAAAAAGAAAAAAAGAAAAGGATCTCTAAGGTAGAAAATATTGGGTTATTCCCTTTCTCCCCACCAGCTTTGTCCCACTAGTGGGGAGAAAGGGAAAAAAATGTATGGCCTTTCTCCCCACTATGAAATATAATATTTGACAGTGGGGAGAAAGGTAATAATCGGAAAGTGTTTTCTATTAAGGCAATCCTTGATATCTCCATAATTGCCCTTACTGAAAATAATGTTTGCTTCATATAAAGTCTAGTTGCACATTATAGTATAGTAAATTTGGTTATTCGCTTTTTCTCTCCACTACTATGATAGGTATATTTTTTTAATAGTGGGGACAAAGATAATACTTTCTCGATTATTACCTTTCTCCCCACTGTCAAATCATATATAGAATATAAATATAAATCATAAATATCATAGTGGGGAGAAAGGACATGTTTTTTTTATATTTCCCTTTCTCCCCACAACTGGGACAAAGCTGGTGGGAAGAAAGGCAATAAGCCAACAAAAAAACGGTATGGGATAAGTGTGAACAGCTTCATATAAAATGTTCTGCCACTAGAGCAGCCGATTTTCTGTCGTGCCCGACACCCGACAAGTGGGAACGGGCTGTGAGAGTGCTAAGAATCAGCTAATGGGAAATGGGATTTTGTTGAATATCATCTTATCACCAACTGCAGCAGCCGCTTGTTGTGGCCTTAATGGGGGTTAATCGTATATAGGGATTTATATGATGATGATGCGTGTGAAGCCGCGGGTCGCAGCAAGTAGACAGTACCTAGTTAGCTAATATAATAGCTCACTTACAATGCGGTAAACAAATATACCGCAGTGACCGCTAAAGCGCTTTGACCTCATAAAGGTATCATAATAATATAAAGTTTAACTATCAAATGTAAAAGTTATGAAATCGATACAAAGTTAAAGTCTTTCGATCCGATCAATTGTTGTTTATAGGTCACATCACTAAGAGGTTCGACATTTTATACTACTATAGAGTTATAACTACTCTACTGCATTGCTCGCGCGCGCCAAAGCTACCACGCGCTTAGTTGTTAGGATAATCAGTCCAGCGCAACCACAAAGAAATTCTCAAATTTGGCTCATATGTATGGAATTTGGCAGAACAGTGAAGTTCATTTGTTTTCAGGGGCCCGACCACATAACTTAGCTTCAATCGGATTGTCAGTATCGATATCACTAATCCCTTGCGATAGAGTCGAAATTGCTATGAAAAAAGTGATAATCCGATTGTAACCAAGTTAGAACTTATGTGGTCGGGCCCCAGGGGCCTTCTTTGTTTGAAATTTGTCAAGAAAAATGTAGGTTGGAATTCTGCGAATTTTAAATTTTATTCATATTATTGTTAATTACGTGCTGATTTGTGTTTTCTTTGAAGAATCATATAATTATAGTGTTAAACCGGTTTATAAGATAATTTTAAAATGCCACCAACTTTAGAAAGCTACACCAGTAGGCCAAGCACAAATTTTTCAAACATTCGTATCGCATGCGTACCGTGTTTACCAGCAGCCCGATTCCATAACTTGGCTACAATCGGATTATCACTTTTTTCATAGCAAATTCGACTCTATCGCAAGGCATTAGTGGCTGCGATACTGAGAATTCGATTGAAGCCAAGTTATGAAATCGGGCTGCAGAGCAAGACGATAGTCGCCATCACAACACCTTGCGTACGACTTGCGTACGACTAGCGTCCTTCCGTTAGTGACGTATTTCTAATGTAAATAAGGATGGGTTCGGTTGAACGAAAGCCGGCCAAATTGAATGAACAAAGAACGAATAGTTTGTTTGAAAACCTAATAATTTATTGTATGTTTTGTGAAAACTTATTTTTTTTTTACAAATTGTCTATGAACGATATTTTTTTCGTTGACATCAGGGTTGCCAGAATGTTACTTTTTTAACATTTTACGTTACTTTTGACCCCCTCATGTTACTCTCATGTTACACGACTTAAAATGTTACTTTTACGCAACTTTTACGACTAAAATATATATATTCAAAGGACATGGCCAGTTACTGCCTAGAATGTACTTTGACTGTAGGTAATTGTTAAAATTCACAATAATAAAATAAAAGTTATGGCTTGTGTTATGTATCTCTAGAACTCCAGGCTTTAAAGAGCTGCTAATAAAAGTAATTAAATTGTTCTATCTGAAAATCAACGACATTTTGAATGTCTTACGTTCCGTTCAACGAAATGTATGTACGATGATAAATAAACTTCTATATGACAAATGTATCAATAATTAAAGTGAATGTACATAAGGTTTATTCAAAATGCATTTTGTATATTGCAACATTTTTCTATTTCATTATTTGTTTGTTATTTCATTTATACAAATAATGCAATACGATTTCGCACTTTCACTTAGCAAAAACGGACTACGAGAAATGTCAGACATCTGTGATATCACAAAATGTCATGTCACTTGTGAATGCGATATCCATTGGTTCCGATGCACTTGCATTCGTGTGTACTGTACCATTTAATTCTGATCTTGTAATTGCATTCTACAACCGACGACCTTGGCCTTCTCCCGGACTGATTTCTTCGACGAATTCGATATATTATTATTTACTATTCGAGAGTGATTAGGTATCTAATAGGCAAGCGTGCTACACCTTCGACCACATCATTGCTTTCCATCAGGTGAGATCGTAGTCAAACGATTGCATAGTCCGTAATAAAAAAATAATAATATAATATTTCGCTTGTTATTATACTACTGACTCAGTTTTGATCACGTTTTGGATAAATATTTATACAATTGACTTGATTATGAGGTGTATCAACTGCAGCATATCCACACGTTTGCAAAGGCATAATAATGCGTACTCACTATCAACGCATTTTCTGATGATACTTACACGATGGCTATCAATTGAGGTAAGCATGTGAAAATGAATTTTAATTGGGCTATGTAAAGATTGTGTCTAATAATAGTTATTTTTCAATGATACTCTATAGTTCAAAAGATTTTCTCAAAACAAATTCAAATGGAGTGCCTGATAGGTTTTTGTGACCAAAAGCGCCTGTATAGTTATTTAAAATGCGTTTCAGTTAGTAAAAAAGCACGTTGTTATCATTAAAGCTAGAAGTTCTTGAGAGATATTGCCTATTTGCAATTAGTAATAGGGTAATCTTGAACACGAATAACTTTAAATTATTGATGTACATTGACTTTTATTATCTAGGCAGACAGCGCTAGCAAACCGGGCCGTCCCCTTTTATTCAGTAATAAAAAAAGCGTGAAATGGAACGCATCAAAGGAAGTTTTCGTTCATCGTTTTGGCGCATTTGATTTTGAGCCATCATCGTCTCGAATTCGACGAAACGCGAAATAGACAAAATCGCGTATAAGTTGAATTATTGCTATGAACTGTAGCTGTGAAGACTTTTTGACCGAGCAAGTGCAAAGCGCTACCGTACGCCTCCGTGTCAGCTTGGGCAAAAATGCTTTCGTATGTGTTTCCGACTGTCCGGCTGCTTTCCACTACAGGTAAAATTTCTCAACCAATGTAGACAAAACTTGGTATACAGGTTTAACACATGTTTTTTTTTGGGATTTTTGATTGGGGAAGAGGGGGGGGGGGGTACTTCCTCCAAAACGAGGGCTACTGAATGTCTCCACCTTATTAGATCTGATTTCAATGGTTATTTTTTTTATTTTACTGTGACGAAGACGTTTTCTTCATAAAATAAGATAATGTTACTTTTGACTATCGGCCACTGGCAGCACTGGTTGACATATCATTTGGTTTCGAAATTCATAATGTAGATAATATAGAAAAGATTTCTGGGCGGAGCGTCATTGTTGACAATAGGTGAAAAATTGTAACAATTTTGGTTTTTGATATTAATCGCGTAAATATCTAGACCTGTTTAATATTTTCTGTAGTTTTTCACCCAAGGAATTATTGGTTAGTGTATTTTATCTATTAAGTAGCTTTCTTTTCCAAGGAAAATATGAATGAGCCTCCTGACCCTGGGGGCGGTATGGATGTAACTAGGCCACCGTCTCCGGCTGCCTATACAATGGTGATGACTACTGAGCAGGTTGAGTCCTCATGTGCTCGAAAGCGCAGAGCGTTAAATAGAGAATGTATTAATCGTTCTCGTTCGGTATCACAATCTACGCTGACAGGTGATGAAGTTGATCTCCAAGCAGGGCAGCGTACTCCTCCAACCTCCTTCTCTGATGCCTCAACGAATATAACAGCTACTTCTCCTCCCCTGCTTCACCAAGTCCCGGCTTCCTTGTCCTCTACACCTGCAATAAAATCGCAAGATCTAGGTCAAGCTTTTACACCTGTAGGTCGCCACTTGTATATTCATACAGATCGCGGGCCTTTTACGGTTCATGTCCAAAGATCTCAAAGTTCTGCATCAGACGGTACAACATTACACCCAGTCACCTTCGGCCGTTTTTTGTTTAGCCGATACAGAGAGTTTCAAGGGATTATTGATGGTTCAATAAAAAGTATCGGGCGAAACAGAATATCCTTAGATTTTCATTCCGGAATCGACGCCAACAAATTCATAGAATCTCCGACTCTGTCTGCAAATAACTATAATGCCCTAATTCCTTCATACAATGTAACACGAATGGGATTAATACGAGGTATCCCAGCTGACATGTCCCCAGAGATGATAAAAGAAGAGATGAAGGTCCCTCCCAATTGTGGCTCGATTATAAAAGTCCGTCGACTAAATTATAAAGTTATAATCGATGGATCCGTGGCTTCGAAGCCGTCCCAAACGGTGGTTCTAACATTTGATGGCCAAATACTTCCAAACAGAGTGTTTCTTTGTTATAATTCGTTCCCAGTGGCATTGTATAACTTCCCAACTATTCAATGTTTCCAGTGCTGTCGGTATGGTCACACGAAAACTCAATGCCGTTCTAATCCAACATGCTATAAATGTGCGTCCTCTCACCTTGGCGAGTCTTGCCGAGTAGAGGAGGACAATGCAATATGTATTTCATGTAAGGGTAACCATTTTGCCACGAATAACTCTTGCCCGGAGATGCAACGTCAAAAAAATATAAAAGTAGCTATGGCGCAAAAAGCAATTTCTTACTCGGAAGCTTCTAAATTGTTTTCTGTGTCAAAAGTGTCCTACGCCAACGTCGCTTCTTCTACGTCTCCTTCTCCCCCTTTTCCCTCCTTTCATATGATCAAAAATAATACTGTGGAACCTCAAAGAGTCGTATACAAAAAGAAGGTAATTCAGAAGCATCATGCCCCTACTTCGGCCGTCGCTAACGGTAACGGTTACGACAGAGTCGCTCATAATAATATTATTAGAGATGATTTATCAGAAGCAGCTCCTAATGGCTGCGCTCTTCAAGCTCAGGACAGAGTAAATATAGATAATCCCCCTCTTCAGTCATTCGTTGTTGATCTTCTTATGAAACTTATAAACTCTCTTCTTCCTTTATTAAACAGTGCTCCGTTTCTCTCTAACTTACCGTCCAACGTTGCCCCCACCTTAAGTTGCCTCTTATCTATCTTACAAAATGGATCAAGTTTACAGGATTCTCCAATGGAACCCTAGAAGTATTATTAACAAAAAGTCCGATCTTATTTATCTAGTTAACCATCACAGTCCGGACATCTTGTCGGTCTCAGAAACTTGGCTTAGACCCGATTCCAAATTTAGGTTATCGGGTTTTGTTGATGTTAGAAGAGACCGTCAAGATGGTTTTGGTGGTGTTGCCCTTTTTATTAAAAATAATATTACCTACTCAATTATTTCTTTGCCTTATTATGGTGAAGGTTTCGAGGTGGTTGCTGTTCAGCTTAAGAATTCAACAGTTATCTCTCTATACATTCCTTTGCCTTCCAAATCTATAATTCGTAAACTTATTAATGTTTTAAATTCTCTTCCTAAGCCTCTTCTAGTTTTGGGTGATCTGAATTGTCATCACTCTGTATGGGGTTGTGGTTTGTCGGATTCACCTGGGATCTTTTTATTGGACTCCTTAGATCATCTTAATCTCTGTATTTTAAATGACGGTTCCCCGACTAGAAGATCTCGGCCAGATGAACACCCTAGTGCAGTGGACCTGTCCTTATGTTCTCCAGAACTTGCTTCACTTATGTCTTGGTGTGTCCTTCCTTCTACTTATGGCAGTGACCATTTTCCTATTCTTATAAATATTTCACAAAAATGTCCGCGTACTGCTTCTAGAAATCCTCCTCTTCTTAAATATGCCATAGACAATAATAGTTCAGGGTGGGCCAAATTTAATGAACTCACTGATATAAATTCTCCTAAATTACCTGTCATAAATTCTTACAATATAAGATCTTGTTCTGATGCGCTTGTGCACAGTTTGTTAGAGTGTGCTAATGGGTCTTTCCCTATTAAAAAACCTCATTCGAATAAAATTCCATCTCCTCCGTGGTGGGATAAAGACTGTACTGAAGCAATTAAATCTCGTAAGGTTGCTGAAGTTACCTTTTGTATGGCTATGACTAGTGAAAATATCTCTGAATTAAATAAAGTAATCGCAAAATCTAAACGCCTCTTTCATAATAAGAAACGTGATAGCTGGAAAGTTTTTTGCACTAGCATTGGCCCCGACACTCCTACCTCTTTGATATGGAAGAAGATCCATAGGTATCGTCGTTCGTGGTGTCCTCCTTATCGAAGATGTTGCCCATCCCAGGCTTGGGCTGACTCCTTCATGGACAAATTAGCCCCTCAATATTGCCCTCTTCCCTCAGAACTACCATCTCTTTCTAATCCTTCATCTATTGAAACTTTAGACCAACCGTTTTCTTTAAAAGAATTAGAAATAGTTTTGAAATCAGTCAGAGACTCAGCCCCCGGTATGGATGGCATTCCGTATTCTTTTCTTTCGAAAGCTAACGTCCGCCTTCATATCTATTATTTATCTCTTGTTAATATTATTTTTGATTCTGGATATGTTCCAGTTACTTGGAAATCCCAATTCATAATCCCTATCCTTAAACCTGATAAAGATCCGGTAGATCCTAATTCTTACCGCCCTATTGCTCTCTCTTCAGTTTTGGCTAAACTTGCTGAACACTTAATAAAGAACCGCCTTGAGTGGTTCCTGGAAAGTCATGAGCTTCTTGCAAAGTCTCAGTATGGCTTTAGAAAGGGCAAAAGCACTATGGATAGCCTGGGTATATTTACTACCGATATAAGACTTGCCTTTACTCGCAATGAATCTGTTGTTGGTGCTTTCCTAGATATTTCTGCAGCATATGATAATGTTCAGCTTCCCCTTCTCAAGAATAAGCTTAGTCGGTTGAAAATTCCAGTAAAGATAAGTAATTTTGTAATGAACCTTCTTTCAGAGAGATACATATTCCTCCACTGTAGTGACCCCTCGATTTCTTCAACTAGAACCATATGGCGGGGATTACCTCAAGGCTCTGTCCTCAGTCCTCTCCTTTATAACGTCTATACATATGATCTAGAATCCTCAATTGGTCTCTGCCGCATTCTTCAATATGCAGATGACATTCTTTTATATAGTACTCATCATAAAATTAATGATGCTAGTAACTGTATTTCCCTTTCCCTTAATTATTTAAATGTTTGGCTTCATAAAAATGGCTTGGATCTCTCGCCTTCTAAGAGTAATATCGTTATCTTTTCTCGTAAAAGAAATCTTCCTGATATAAACATTACTGTTAATGAGAGCAGAATTCCAGTTAAAGAGTCCGTAAAATTCCTCGGTCTCTTGTTGGACAATAAGTTGTCTGGACGTTTGCATTGTGAATATATTGCAAATAAGTGTGAGAGGAATCTGAACATTTTAAGGTGTCTGTCGGGAGTATGGTGGGGTGCTCATCCTTTTAATCTTAAACTTTTATATAACGCTATAATTCGTAGCGTTTTAGATTATGGTACTTTTCTGCTTGATCCTGCTTGCAGGGTTGGCTTAAGAAAACTTGATTTAATTCAGTCAAAGTCACTTCGGATTATCGCAGGTGCGATGAAGTCCTCTCCAATCAATGCACTCCAGGTGGAGTGTGTTGATCCTCCTCTCCATCTTCGCCGACAATTTCTTTCCAACAGATTCTTCTTTCGTTTTATTCAATTTTCTAATCATCCTCTTATACCCAAGCTTCAACTTTTCTATCAATACGTTTATACCTCCCGTTATTGGAGATGTAAACATCATCCTCTGTTGCTCAAAAGTTTCATAGTTTATAAATCCCTTAAAGACCCTACATACCGGTCTCCAAAACTCCCAATTTTTAATTTTGATTACGACATTGTTACCTTTCATCCGCAAATAATTTTAGAGTTTGATATCTGCAAAGGTGACCTTTATGCTGATGAGCATTTTCGAGAGATCTTGCACAGGGATTGGCTTGGTTGGAATACAATATTCACAGATGCCTCAAAATTATCGCCAGTTGGATGTGTTGGTTGTGGTGTTTTCCATTCTCAATTCGACATTGTCCAAAAAGTTAAGTGTCCTCCTGAGTCGTCAGTGTTCACCGGTGAATGTTTGGCTATACTTGAAGCGGTTAAATATGTCCTTCTCTTTAAACTTCGTCGTACTATTATCTTCTCAGATTCACGTAGTTCCCTCCAATCTTTGCTTTCTAATCCATTTCATTCTAAATTTCATCCAATCTTACTTCATATCAAAAAGTCTATTTCTGAATGTCTCCTTAAAGGCTTAGACGTAGTTCTTGCCTGGGTGCCTGGGCATGTTGGTCTCTCTGGTAATGAGCGTGTCGATAGAGTGGCCAAGGAAGCAGTTTCTTGTGGCGATAAGATTCCTTTTATAAATTATAGCCAGGACCTTATTTGCCTACCAAAAAAATATTTATTAAATTCTTGGTGTATAAACTGGAGATCTTCTAGCAAATACAAAGGTTCTGGTTTTGCTAGAATTCAGCCTGACATCCCTAGTAAACCATGGTTTGCACGGTGGCACTTCAGCAAGCTTTTTACATCTTCAATCATTCGTATGAGGCTGGGTCACTGTTGTATCCCTACTCATTTGCAAAAGATTCATGTTAAAGATTCTTCAATATGTGAATGTGGTCTTGATGATGGAGATCTCAATCATATTTTCTTTTCATGTCCACTACTGAATCATTTCTCATTCTTTCAGTCTCTTATTTCACTAGAAGTTTCATTGCCAACTCATATAACAGAACTTTTATCATCCAATAGTCGTAATATTTATATGTCTTTAGTTCAATTCCTTTCATTAAATAATCTGAAACTTTAAGTATTTGTGTATATTGTAGTTTTATAAATTATAGTTCATATGTATATATATATTTAATTCATTTATGTATGTAGTTCTCCTATGTTTGTAAAATTCATCATATTAATCTGGTCTTGTTAACGTTTCTAAATTTCCTGTACTAGTAAATTATTTATAAACTTTTTGACGCGAAGCTACATGACTAAAAAAAAAAAAATATATATATAGAAAAGGTACATACTTGTGTTTCCTATATGTAATTACTTATTTGAATTTATGTTTTAGACATGGTGATTTCTCCAAATCCCCCTTGGAATCTCATGGCCGACACATCCTCCAAGAGAAGTGAAAGGAGCTGACAGCCATAGCATAGAATACACTTATAAAACCATCCTAACATAAGTGACGGCACCGGGGATAGTTCAGAGGAAAAATGGCATATGATGAACAAGCTCCACCACAAAAAGTAAGTAATGTGACAAGCAAGTCATTCACCTGATGCTAAGCATCACACCTGCCAATGATGGTTGTATATTCACTTAGGATATCAAGCTGTAAAGTTTTGCACAGCACTGCACTGAGCTTGTCGCAAGGTGGTCCTCCGAGGGTATGGCCTACTGAGCTTGTTGCAAGGCGGTTCTCCGATGGGTATGGCTTACTAGCTCAAGGGGGCGACTGTCAGCAAACAATAATACGGTACAGGAACACGGAGGAGTCTACCAAACAAACCAATAAACACCTAGTGCACAAACAGCACCAAGTTCTGTGCCGGCTCTTCCTTCAATGGGCAGTGGAGGCTTCTCAGCTGCAAGTCTTCATACGAACACCTGCATTGCTACATGGCACAGCTTCTGTCTATTGCATACTATTTTAGACACATTTCCTTCAACTATGTGCAGTAAACTTTGATTTTAAAATTATATGTATTATAAGCAGGTATTCATTTCATTTAAATTCTGTTTTATTAAAGTTTGTACAAGGATAGGTAAAAACATAGTTTTGCCTATTAAAGACAATGTCTGAATGACATCAAAGTATATGTGATGAGGAAGACATTGTCACAAGCTGTTGGCCCAGTAGTTTTGAATAGGTATCTCTTATTTATTCCTCCCTATTTAATGTTTCAGATCGGCACACGTGGGGACAAGCCGGTGGTGGAGAGAAGTTTTAATAAATCTTGTTATTTATGTAATAGTTCTGATTAAATACATATACTGTTTATTAATTCAATGGTTTTATTGAAGTATCTGTAGCTCTAGTCAGTGCAGTGTTCTAGTGCTGGCAGCGCGGGGGGGGCGGGGGAGTCGACCCTGGGATTGCAGGATTTCTCACATGTAGACACACATGGTAATGAGGAGGCAGATAATCCGAAGTACTTATCCAATACAAAAGTTACATCCCATTAGAATGAGTATTTTGATATTCTCTCGAGAAAATGAATATGGTACAGAACAATGCAAAGTGAGCCTCCTCGTATACCATGGTGTGCCGATATGAAGTTGAGTAGGAAACTAATTGTGATTACTCATAGATTGCACTCGACATATGCCTTTAAACACTTAACGAAGAAAAACAACAGCCCCAACTGTGACCTAAGTGGTATTTCGAAACATGTCTACCATTTTCTGATGGAATGTATAAGTCTGGAGTGCACCTATGAGGGAGGAATTATTTATTTAAGGTGGTAAATGTAAACCAACTTGATGTGGGTCTGTTCCAGAGCATCTTAGCTGCGCAAACATCTGGCACAGCAGGGATGCTCTATCAGTCCACATATAGTTTGGTCAAAAGCGGTTAGAAACTAGTGTGTATACTATGAGACTGACATGTTCGTTGGACGACTAAAAATCCACTAAAATAAACGGACAACAAAACTGTACCCCTGGTGGTACGGTGAGTCTTTTAAAGTTAAACCATACTACTAATAAGTACCTAACTAGCTATTTCCCTACTTTTGGAGAAATTAGTCAAAGGGAGAAAGCCCATCTCTTTCTCCGAGCACCAATTATTATTAAATAGGTACGTACAACAAATATACCAGTAACTAGATTTATTTGCCTTATTGTACCTAGAAAAAAGAATGAAAGAGATTGGAAGTTTCTTTTCAATAAATTTGTTTATTTAAATAATAATAATATAGCCTTTTATTCAGATCTATTATTTACATAGTATAAAGATTATAATAGATGAGAAAGTATGTTGTTGCATAATCAGCAAAGGCCTCCGCCAACCTTTTCCATTCATGTCTTTCCTGAGCCACTCTGTTCCACATCACTCCTGCCGCTTGTCTGATGTTGTCATGCACAGAAAAGGTGGGATGGGATTTCAATAATAGTTCTGATTTAATACATATATTCTTTATTAAATCAATGGTTTTATTTCTCTAGTGTTCTATAGTCATGTACAAGTGATAATTTAGGTAGCAGTGACCACAAGTAGGCGAAGCGAAGGCCCTGTCACTTGTAACAGTGCAGTGCAAAACTGATTAAGATTATTTCTCGTACCTCATTACAATTTTCTTTTAAAATGTTAGGAGGCGATGACACTGATTAGTTTGCTTGTTCTTCTGATTCGGTTATGTTAAAATCCATGAATATGTTCAGACCTTTCTCTTTTTGATTAATATCACAGCTAATATCTCTGAAAGTAGATACATAGTAGTTAGGCTAGGTACTATCACAGTCAAAAAATCACCTAAATTGCTATGTATTATGTGTTAATTGTTATTGTATTTAGGTACTTGTTACTTTTTAATAGTGTAGCATTGATTCAACTAAAAGAGTGTTAATAACTTTTTGATGATAAAACTCTTAAATTTAAACGCCTCGCATGCTGCAACATTTGACGGGTTAATTTTAAAGTTGACATATAATTTAATGACCTGCTCGGTCAGCAGATATGAACCCATAGAGGTAGTATAAAGCAGTAAGCATAATTCAATATCTATGTATGAGGTTATAAGGTTTCCTATATTTATCGTAGACAACTATCTTGAGCTTAGAGAAATGATTATGAGTACTGGCATATCTTGAGTGAACGTTTTTGTATTTATAAAAAACACGATGCTCTACACAAAGATCTTGAATTATATATTATACACAGCAGCCATTTGCTATGCTTCACTCGTTTGTTTAGCGGTGTGGAATCCGTCTTGTTTTAAACATTCTTGGTACCTAGAATTAAGAATGAAAAAAATAATTTTTTGTTTGCATTCTTTCACTTTCTTCTTCTTGTTTTCAATTTATCTTGTAGCAATTTAAATAATAAGTCGCCCCCCATTCCGTTTTCAGTATCTAAAACAGTTTTTATGCATATAAAATACACAAGTTTTATTTGACATATAATTTAATGACCTGCTCGGTCAGCAGATATGAACCCATAGAGGTAGTATAAAGCAGTAAGCATAATTCAATATCTATGTATGAGGTTATAAGGTTTCCTATATTTATCGTAGACAACTATCTTGAGCTTAGAGAAATGATTATGAGTACTGGCATATCTTGAGTGACCGTTTTTGTATTTATAAAAACACGATGCTCTACACAAAGATCTTGAATTATATATTATACACAGCAGCCATTTGCTATGCTTCACTCGTTTGTTTAGCGATGTGGAATCCGTCTTGTTTTAAACATTCTTGGTACCTAGAATTAAGAATGAAAAAAATAATTTCATTAATATGTTCATATTAGAAACATAGGGCCACAAAAAATGTTATTTAACTTATGTGCCTACATAAAAAACTATAAAATACTAGAATTAAACAATATTATTGTAATTCAATACCTTACGCAAGTATTTTCACTGACAAAATCTACGTGAATAAATTTGCGTACGTTCACCGTAGCTTGACGTGAGCCAGCCTGCGTGCTCATGTCAAAAAAATATTCGTGATCGCTGTTTTGATACAAAATGTACTAGGTTACGCTAGGCATGCTATACGAAGGCGATACGCAGGCGATACGATAGTATTTCTGCTGCCGAAATTAAGGCTGATTAACGCCCGGTAGAGGCGCTTATCAAATCTCATACAAAATGGTTACGCTAACGATACGAACACTTTCTCGCAAATATTCGTGATTGGCCTACAGATGCGTTTTATGTGGAGTTCGCGCCAATCGCGAAAACCAGAACAAAAAGGAAATTTATGGCATGATTTCCTATTGATCAGCCCCGGTAAGCATTAACTATGATATTGCTTTGTGCCACCTCCCATCAACTTGACCATAAATGATAATTTACATGATTTTCACGTTGTATTTTGATATTTTCATATTGTTTTAACACTAGGGATGCGCAAGGTCAAAAAAACTAACTATCGATAAAGGTATCGTAGGCTAGGTCAGGCTGCTTATAACTTATTTCCTTATCATTAATCAACATGTTTATTTCCAGATGCAGAAAATAAGGATCTAGCGTACATTCCTATAGAGACCAGTCGTAACATACACTTATAAGTGTGAGTACGTGAGTTAAAGATAGAGTACGTACATCGCAAGGTCTCAATTCAGAGTGAAGCACTAGTAGGTAAGCTTATCTATGTTTGCAAAATCAATTTTCGTATTTACATTGTAAAAAAAGTATTATAAATAATATGTACCGTTGTTTAAAAACGTTGTTGCATTGTAAGAAAACAAACGTTGGGCTTATTGGAACCGTCTTTCATTATTATGAAACCTTGACGAGGGCATGCATGTTTTATCGATATCGATAAAACCAAGAATAAACGTGCAAGCACTACTCTATCCGTTAGGTTGGTAGCATTGTCAATATAGGTTAACTTCTGACCCATCTAGGTCTATGGTCTGACTTTTAATGTTGCGTTCATTGATGCCAATAAATTTCTGCCAAAGTGCTTTCATTGGCTAGTAGGGAGGTCCCGCCTCATAAAACGTAGTGATTATATTCTCTTTGTGGATAATTGTAACGGTGGTAGGTATAGGTGCAACAATTATTGAAACAAAATGTAACTTAAAAAAATAATAATATTGTAATAATAATAACAATCATAATCATATAACACACAATCCTTACTAAGACAAAATAAGCTATTGGCTTGTGTAGGATTTGACCAACCAAGTAATTGACAAGTCTCTGCGAAACGCGAAACTTAATAAACGGCCATAAAAAAACGAATTAAAACCTCCATAACCAACTGTACTAATTGGGAAAAAACATGCCAAAACGGAGGGTTTTAGCATGTTTTTTGGTCGGGGCCTTAACTGTACCTAATTCAATGGAGAAAAATATATTTATAACATGCCGACCTTGCCGCGCTGCTTGAATAGGCGCCAGCAAAGTTGTATGGAATTTCATTATTGTCGTGTTTTGCGGCCAGCAATTTCCTTTGAAAATCCATTATTGTCGTCTTTTGTCGTAGCACTATTATTTATTCCGTAGGTTCGTTAACAAGAACGCGAGGCGTTGTAGCTCCCAGACGAATGGACCGATTTTGATGTTTTTTTTTCTGTTTGAAAGCTGATGTGATCTTGATTGTTGTTGTTGTCTTTGTCGTTGCGTTGTTGTTTTCGTTGTTGTTTCATTGTTTGAGTAAATTCTTATTATACGAAGCTGGTTTTATTGAAATTCCTCGCATTGTTTGAGTAAAGCCACAAGCCTTGGTCCGCAATGACTACTGGCCACGCTATGATGGCCTCGAGATTTGCTTAGTTAAGTTCTCGGCCTTCAAGCTAAGCCATCAAGGGCTGCAATGCTGACCGCGCTGTGATGGCCTCGAACTTAACTTAGCTACGCTCTCGACCATCATCATCGCTGCCAGCAACGCAGTCATTACAGACCGCGGCAATAATGTACTATTATTTCTTACGAGACGTGCAGTGCGTAAAGTATGTGATTATGCCACAATTTTTGCGTTCCTAATCCGGATTTTACGATACGAGTGTAAATAAAAATAAAAAAACTTTGAGGGATAAAATCTGCAATTATTTTGCATATTTTCACTCCTTGACGGTGACATCGATGACATCTATGGGATTGTATTTCTGGTTACAGCAGCAGAATCTAATACAGTTTTATACTGCAGCAGAAACGTGCTATTAGGTATACTTGAATATTAACCATGACGGGATTTATTTGCCAATACGTGTTTATCCGGGAAAATTTAGATAAGCCCAAAATTCAAGACATTTACAGGTGACATTTTCATTTTTTTATTGGTCAATAACTGATGCCCGCGGCTTCACACGCGTGGTCATTTCTCTAGGTTAAAAGTACCCACTCTATGTGCTGTTCCAGGACCTCAAATACCAATATACCAACATTTGATCAAAATTCCTTCAACCGTCAACAGTATTTTTATCGATTACTCGGCTTGTACTTATGGGATTGACATACCAAGTACACCAGTTTTTAAGCCACACCCTAAGCTATCCAAGAGTAAAGTGCATCGCAATCGGTCCAGTAGTTTTTACGTGATGCGCGAACAAACATACAGACAAACAGAAAGACACGATTTTAAAAAATGTTCTATTCTTGTTCAGTAATATAGAATATAGACATATTTTTTAAATTATCTTCTTTGTACAGACTTTTTCGTTCTTATTGCTTTAAAGTATAGATTATTGATGATTGTAATCATTTCTGTTTAACTCAATATCTTTATATTTATGTTGATATTTTAAAAATATTGTATTATTCTTAGAAATTATTTATTGACCGACGAACGCAAAACGCGAGCATCTTCGTTTCAGCTTGGGCAAAAATTCTTTCCTATGTCTGTCCGGCTGTTCTCCTCTACAAGTTGCATTTCTCAACCGATCAAGACGAAACTTGGTATACAGGTTTAAATAATTTTTTAGTTTTTTATTTTAGAATACTATACTTCCTCAAAAAAAATGGGCAAAAAGGGGGGCTACTGAATATCTCCACCTTATTAGATCCGATTTCGATGGTTCTTTTTTTATTTGAAAGGTAGTAAGTAACTTTAAGATGGTCTCATACAAAATTGATGAAGATCTGATGAAGATCTTCGGCGTGATGAGCAGAATAGCTCCTCAAAATGAAGTAAATTGCTCACTTTTAGGTGAGCAATTTACTTCATTCAATTCAATTCACCAGTGGAAACTAGGTAGGGATTGATGGAGCACCTTGGTTCTTAATGTTATTTTTACAATAAGACGGCGCTACTGTGCTCTACAGCTCACGGAGCCACTATTTAGTGTTACGTTCTTGGTTGTGATGTGACTTGAAACAACTTATTAGATTTTTTCACTTAATTTTTTTTAATTCCTCACCGACAGTACCTATTGCTATTTAATAACTTTTATAAATACCTACCCTACATACTTAGATTAGGTATTCCTTATAAAAATCGTAAATCTGATATAAGAGCAATATGATCAGACGGAAACACGATGCTAGGCAATGCGGTATGCAACTTCAATTCTTCGACACTTGGAAAAGGAACAACCTGAAAAAAAACATGTTACGATTAATTCATCTGCGAACCGGCGCGCCATGTTTCCAACCGAATTTAGAAAACGCCGAGAAAAACGTAGCCTTGTGAGTGCAGCTAAATATTAAAGTAGATTTAAAGGGCGTCACAGACGATTAAGATACTATAATATTTGATGTTACGATATCTGCATATAAAATATTATAGCATCTTAGGGTATCACACACGGTTAAGATACGATAATATATTGAAATTATTCATTCGCTCGCAGGCCGTCCTAGGTGCCACACGTATTTCTTCACCGCTTTCTATTAAAATGAGTAGTACGGTTTCACTATTAGATTTATTAGATAGCTCATCAGACGACGATTCTGATTTTGAATTTGATATGCAAATTGCATTAGCACACTGTAAAAGGTAATCAATTTGGATAGAAAATCACATTAAATTTAGAAAAAGCCGCGGTGAATTTAATCTTTACGCAGATTTTTCTACAAAAAAAAGCAAATATATTTTAATAAGTCGAAGGAAACTTTTCTCGAAATTCATAATTTGATTAAGGAAGATTTAGTGAAACAAAATACGAACATGCGCGAGAGCATTTGTACATACAACGACTTGTAGTATGCTAAGAACCATCTCGTTTACCTTAGCTTTCAAACATAAAAAACCGCAGCTAAATCGGTCCACTCGTTCGAAAGCTACGATTCGCACCTCTTCCCCCCCCCCCCCCCCCTTCCCCCATCCTCAAATTATAGCTATGAATCATCTCGTTTACCTCAGCTTTCAAACTTAAAAAACCGCAACTATATCATCGGTCTATTCGTTCGGAAGATACGATTCGCACCGCCCCCCCTCCCCCTCCCTCCATCCCCCCGTTATAGCTATGAACCATCTTGTTTACCCCAGCTTTCAAACATAAAAAACCACAGCTAAATAGGTCCATTTGTTTGGAAGCTACGATTTTCACCCCCCTTCTCTTTCTCACCTTCCCCACACACACACACAGTGATACACACCCTAAATTTATAACACCCGTCTCTTTGTTCAGGGGTTAAAAAAACCGTCACGAATACAAAACAGAGCAACCTGTAGAGCATTTTACGATATATTTTGTATCTTAAAGGTGGGCCAAAAATAATGGGGCACGGGCGGGTAGCTTTTCTTTAGTAGTTAGGACACAACACAAACCACTGGTCTGTGAGTTAGAAGCATTTATTCTAGGTTAGGTTAGTCTACATTTAGAAAAAAATATAAGGAAATTTTTGAAAAGGGACTAAAAATACATATAAAAATCACAATAGGAAAACTTTCCCAACAAGTTACTAATTGAAATCGTAAAATTTTAGAAAAGCTCACTAAAACGTTTTCCATCCTTTTAAACCGAACAAAGAGAAGAGCTATAATGGGGGGTAAGGAGGGGGGGGGGTGAGAATCGTAGCTTTAAAACGAATGGACCGATTTTGATGCGTTTTTTTCTGTTTGTAAGCTGATGTCATCGAGATGGTTCTTAGCAATATGGGGAAAGGGGGGGGGGGGTGGTGAGAAAAGGGAGGTAATAATCGTAGATTCCACACCAAAGGACCATTTTGATGCGGTTTTTATGTTTGAAAACTGATGGGATCGAGATACTTCTTAGCTATAATGAGGGGTAGGGGACCGGGGTTTTTTTTTATTCCTGTTAGGCAGGTGGTAAGTTACATACGTGACAATACCCTCCTTTCTTATTCAGGTAAAACATATAGGTACCTAAATCTATGTACTTGTCACAGATTAAAATGATAGGAACGTTATTTTTACGCGATTGCGGAAGGTTATGTGTTTGATGTTTCTTTGGCGCATCCTACAGCCTAAACGGCTTGATGGATTTTGATGAATGAGATATCATTGGATTCGACTTCCCTTCTCGTACCGCAACTGACAATGGGCAGCTCTTACATTTTTTATGATTATGGTTGTTTAGTTCGAAATACTACCAATAGATGGCGTTACCGTTCCTATAAGACGGGTTCAAGAAGCTAGTGGAAAAGTTTGGATGGCGATGCATAGGTCACGGTAGATATTACGACGCTAATCATTATTCTTATTTCTATAATAAAATAAACTTGCCTGTAAAGAAAAAAATATACTAAGCTAGAGCCTGACTTTGACAGATATAGAAGTGTTTTTTTTTTCGAATGTGGCTTCGGTAATCGTGTTCATATCACCGAACTCTGGCAATTAAGTACATTTAGAATAAGCTACTTTTAAATAATTAATTTCTCGGAAAATATAGCTAAGATTGGAAAAAGAAAAAATACGTATATTTTATTTTTCAATATTCCTTCAGAGAAAAAATTAAAACAGGAATGTAAAAAATTTGAAATGTTGTCAATTGGTAGAGGCAGTATGCGAGTTCGAATCTCGTCCGTGATATAATTTTTTCCATCAACATTATTATATAGCTCTTACATTAAGGTCTTTTCTATTCTAAACATATATAAGGGAAACTAAAAGTTTAAAATAAACATAATTATTATAAAAAAAATAAACAAAAGAACCCGCCTGCGAACAAAACTAAAATAAGTATAAATAAAAACTATCATATGTTTTTTTTTTTAATGAATGTTCTGTTTTTATGGTTTTTTTTTTTCATTTCTTTTGCTACATTTTTTTTTTTTTATTACCTTGTCTTCGGTTTGTGAGCTACCCTGAAAGTTTCAGCCAGATAGCTAATCGGGAAGTGCTCGAAATTTGAATCAAAAGATCAGACAAAATACATACAAGTGAAGTTAAATAAAAGCTTTTAAACAGACAAAGGCTTTGGATTCTCAATTTTGAAATATAAGATAAAGTCGAAGCTCTATGCATTTAATTTATCCTTTGACAGGATCAGCTAGAACCTAACGAACCTCATGCCTTCGACTGCATCTAATATTTCAAAAACGAGAATTTAAATGTAGTTTGCCTCTTTTTTTTACGTTTTTTTTTTATAATCTCGTCCGTGATCCAAATTTTTCTATTAGAAAAAATATTATACTTGTTTGCCTCTCTTTAGTTTTGTTTGCAGTCAGGTTTTTTGTTGTTTTTATAATTTATATTTTTTATCGGATATTTAATATGATCTGTTCAAACGCACCTCACCACAAACACATCATAGCGGCAACAATGACGCTCGTGTGAATGGCGTCACTGCAGCTGCTTGAAGTTGCGTTGTGGCAGCCACAAAATCGTGTGGTTGAGTTTTTGAAACAGCAAAATCTTCTCTGATTCCTTTTTCAGAGCGTACAAGCGTATGCTTGTGGGGGTCAACAAGCGCAATTATGGGCTCAAGAGAGCACGTTTTTTTGCTACCTATCATTGTTGTAATGATTATGCATGCGGGAGATTTCGTTTGTGGCTTAGTTGTCGTCGGTATTGAATCTCGTTCGCTGCTATCGCGAACGTGTAGAAGTCAATACCTCATACTGAATATACAATGAGTAACATAATTACCTGTTATGTACAGAGTGGGGTAAGTCATGGTGAACAACATTACTTTTACGACTTTTGAGATTTCGTTTAGCTTACTGCGCAGTGGTCAATCGCTTGTCAGTAGGCGTCACAGTTAAAATTTGAACGTCAGAGTCAACTACGAATTATCTTTATTATTTTGTAAGAAGTGAATAAAAAATAAGTTAAAGTGTTAAATTTGTGATCAGTTTACAGTGTTACATAACATTGTCGATTCATAAGGCTTCAGGGTTTAACTATGTGCGTGCAGAGACAACAGGCTGGCTCACCCTACATTTGCTCGGAGTGGTGATCGGATCCGTCCGTGGCAGTGGTTGCTAGGCCTCTCCTCGCTTGCAAGCTAGGAGAGGCCTAGCAACCTGAACCCGCAGATGGAGCAGTATGTATGTACCTACTTTTTGTGTGACGTGATAGAATACTAAACAAACATTTAGGGTTGTTACAAATTTCTAATTTTTACTTTTGTATGCGTTTTTAAAATACGATGTATTCAACCATTGCACATGTAAACGAATTTATATGCTTGATCGAAACAACAGCTATTCAGTGACACTAAGTATATTTACTTTGGAGTTATTGACTTCTACATGTTCGCGATAGCAGCGAACGCGACAACAACGCGACTGCAAGATGTCGTACGTGTTAACCTACACGTTTTCATAAGATTTTGCCGGCCTTATTTTTGCCGCTGCGTGGTTTTGGTTGTGGTGCATTTAGTTTGGGCTTAAGACGAAATTACCTGCTCTACGTCCAAATTAGATTTATCATAATATATGTAATCTAGGCAGTCTGCAAACCCATTAGTGAAATTGGTGTATTCCGGGGTTCCACAAGCACTTCCTAATGCTATTTCTTGTTGTAGACTTACATCCTGAACAGCCTCGTTTATGTCTGAAATAATAATTATATTTAAATTAAAGTAATTATATTTTATTTTATTTAAATTAATTAGCTAGATGGCGTTAGTGTTCAAAATAGATAACGTTGAAAATATATATTCACTGGAGCTAAGATTTCAACTTAAAATCAAAAGTGTGAGTGGTGCCACTAGGCTTAGATTGCAGTCCACGCAAATGAAGTTGCGGGCAAAAGCTAGTGTATAAATAAATTGGAAGCGCAGTATGGACTCAACTGTACAAGCTTCACCGCCAATTTTATGGGGGGAAGGGTAGTAGGAATTAGGGAGTAGCAACCCCCTGAGAATGGGGGACCTAGACTATTATAGGTACTCTCAGGGGAGTGAAAAGAAAAGTGGAATAAAAAATGAAACATTTAAAAAACATAGCTCAGTGGGCTGAGTTTTTTTTTAATTTCACTGTTTTTATAAAATCTTATAAAAATTGTATCCACATAACCACACAAGTTTTTTTTTTTTGTTTAAATTTTGAAAATCTCTGTTAAGTCTTCATTGGCAATCCGACTTAGCCGTGTTAAGTTAGTAGTACTTTAGAAGGCGAACGCGGGAGCGAAGCGTAGCGAGCTTGTCATCGTTTCTTTTAAGCTTTGAAAATCTATCTGTTTTGATTTTGACATTTGTGGGCACCCCCGGTAAGTTAGGGTGCGGGTTGCAGGTGGCCCACAATTTGTCACAAAAAATAGTCAAAAATATATATATAAATATGGGTGTGAATCTAGCCCCATCCTTTTCATCATCATGGACATAGGCCTCTCCCAATGAACGCCACAGAGCCCGATCTTCGGCTCCTCTCATCCAGTTTCTGCCAGCCGCCTTTCGCAGGTCGTCACTCCACCTGGCCGGTGGGCGACCTACATTACGTTTGCCAAGACGCGGTCTCCACTCGAGGACACGCCTACCCCATCGGTTGTCCATCCTTCGAGAAATGTGACCAGCCCATTGCCACTTCAGCTTGCTAATCCTTTGAGCTATGTTGGTGACTTTGGTTCTCTGGCGGATTACCTTGTTTAAGGGGGGGTTCTATTAATCCCCCTAAAATCGAGGGTACAGCTTGTACAGTGGTCCAGCAGTATGTATTAGTTATATATATAACATGCTTATATCCTATATACATACTAGATTTCCAATCAGGTAAATCATTTGGTGCTAATCCAGTTGTATACAACTGATAAATGCCGCATGATGGAACACTATTGAAGTCTCCACAGAGTATTAGTGATATCCTTTTATCTGGATACTAAAACAAAGTAAAATATTAATATGGTTGAATATCCGTTGATCACAATCAAATAAGTACAATCAATATTTAGAAAAACAGATCATGCAGACTGTTTAGTATCAAATTATACTTCTGCAGGAACACTTTTAGTGGAAGTCAATTCCATATGTTGGGTACATGGTAGGAACAATTATAACAGTGTAAAAGAACTTGTTGAGTTTGAAGTCAATTCCATATGTTGGGTACATGGTAGGAACAATTATAACTTTGTAAAAGAACTTGTTGAGTTTGAAGTCAATTCCATATGTTGGGTACATGGTAGGAACAATTATAACTGTGTAAAAGAACTTGTTGAGTTTTTTTTAACTACTAGCTGATGCTTGTGGCTTCACATGCGTTGTACTTTCTCGTAAGTTAAAAGTACTCTATGTGCTATACCAGGACCTAAAATAGGTACCAATATACCAACATTTGATCAAAATTCCTTCAGCCGTCAAAAATCTTTTTATTGATTGCTTGTCTTCTACTCATCGGATTGAGATACCAAGTACCCCAGTTTTTAAGTCAAACCCGAATCTATCCAACAGTGAACCGCATCGCAAACGGTCCAGTAGTTTTTACGTGATGCGCGAACAAACATAGAGACAAACAATCAAACAGAGAGACACAAATTTTAAATATGTTCTATTCTGATTCAGTAGCTTAATTTAAGTACCCTAATTTTTTTTTCATAATTATCTTCATTGTACAGACTTTTTCATTCATATTGCTTTATTATAAGTATACATACATGTGGATTGCATATATATGCCATGTTACAGTTTTTCCATCTACGTTTTTCTATCTATGTGGATTATACAATGTTTGATTAACAGATTCACCGTAATTCATAATTTTACCTGCTGCTGTAGGGTTTTTCGCAAATCTATCAGCCAATAAATAACTATTCCACCTTGAAGAAGTCTTATATGGTCTGCATCCGGGTGGAAATACAGGTGTGCGTTACCAGCAATAATAATTTCATTAGTATTGTCAACAGATTGTAGGAAAGTGGCACTCGCTGCTGTTGACCTGTTCAGTACTCGTTCTACCAAAGACCCATTATCTTTTATTCTATTCCATATCGACTCAACACAAGGTTTGCTTTTCAATGCTTCAGATAAAACTATTTTATCTTCTCCCAAGATTCTGAAAGAATAGAAATGAGTAAGATTCGGCGAAGTTGAGAACACGAGAAAGTTGGTTCAAAAATGTAATAAACTTTAAAAAGTTGATTTGTTTTGAATAAACTTTGATTTGACATACTTACTTATATCTGTCGCTTCTGTAAAAACAGGCTAGACCTTCCGCAACTTCTTTTCCTTTTTTATAGAATGAACCATCAAAACCTTCAACCTTCAAAATGGGTTTCAGACAGTGATTGAATATTTTGGCATCTACTTCTTGCAAGCAAACTATATCAGCATTGTATCCTAAAAAAATATGGTGCAAGTTATCCATACCAATACACATATAAAAGTGAAACATCATCTGTTTGTTTGTTTGTTTGTGGAGTTTTATAACGGCTCAATGGATTTTGATGAAATTTGGAATGGAGATAGCTTATACCCTGGCATAAAACATAGGATACTTTTCAACATCATCATCATACTTCACACTTGTTTGTTTGTTTGTTGTATGAGGTAGTGCTGGCCTGAAAAGGCAGAACAGATATTGATGAAATTTGGAATGGAGACAGCTTATACCCTGGAATAATACATATAAGAAAACTAACTTACTAACTACTTTGCATCAACATCCTTCACTATCAAACGGCTGAATGGATATTGATAAAATTTGGATTGTAGATAGCTTATACCAAGGAATAACACATACAATACTTTTCATCATCATCATTATCATCCCTCATGCGGGTGATACCGCGGGGCGTAGCTAGTAAATAATATAATGTAATGTATCAATTAATTCCACAATAACACTTACTTACCTAGCAATTCCTTCAAAATAAGTTGTTTCCTATAGTCAATATGTAAAGCATAAGGTGGACAGTAAGGGTGCAGAACTGTTCTTGTGTAATCTGAGTCGCAGTATAGATCTGCTAATATGTTATATGATACACAACGAAAGCTGAAATAAGAAATAAATGCACAGATTAAACTATAAAGGCATACTTGATTAAAAACAAACTATTCCTTTACTGTACTAAACAGTAAAAATACCTTTTTTCTTTGAGTTTTGATGTAGTAAACATTTGTCTTGTTTCAAAAGGACATGTGCCTGGTCCAGCTTCAATTTCATTTTTAGATACTACTTCAACTGCTGGACCTAGATTTTCTCCATCACCTGTTATTATCAATACACAAAATAAGAATACACTCAATAATAAAATAAGTTGACATTATAAGATTTACCTGACCAAATACTTACCTGGTATACATTCAAGTTTCAATTTCATACCAACATCTTGTGTATTTGGAAAATAACTAAATCCTCTTCCAACCAACTCCCATTTTATATGTTCTTCACTTATTTTGTTTCCTTTATCATTAGTAGCTAAGCCTGTGTACCAATTGTAAATAGACTTTGTCTTATCTGCATATTGAGTTTGGAAATGTTCTGGGTACACGGGAAAGCCAGCTAATATACTCTCTGGCAAGGTGACGCTTAAAACCCATGGAGAATTGAACACAGCTTCATACACAGTATCGTAAATTTTCAATTTGAGTGGCCCTTTCCATGAAAACAATTCTTTGCATGTACAATCAGCAGGGATAGGGTTATCAATATCATATAATTTTATTTCTATAGCTGCAACTTCTGCATTTTTGTTTTTTTTATTCACTTTATTGATAACTTTCTTAATATTTGTTTCAATTCGAGTAAATAATATTTGCACTGTTTCTGTTGTTTTTCGACTAAAATTGAATTGTCTCGCAGAATCTTTTATTTTGAATAGAAAAGAAATATCAATTTTTTCTTCTTGTTCCACATACCTGAAGTAACACTTATTCATGTTCATGGTTTGGGATTTAGAAAGATGTTTATGTGAGTAGAATCTACGCGACCAACATACGAATTTTACTATCATGCCAACAAAAGTATTTTAGCGCTCAATTATGGGAACACATCAACACACTATCTACCAGTAAAATCTTAAAGAAAGCCAACTTCTGACTGCAGGGACTTTATACTAGTTTAATTGTAGACGATTCCTTGATCCTGGTATTGCGGAAATCTGCTGATGCTGAATCCTTTTCACCAATCCTCGATTCCAGGATAAATAATAGTAGTATTTGTCCTAGCTGGATAACCTCTCCTGCGCTGTGTTCACTTACACGCAAAGAGTATTTAAATACTACGTAAGACTTACACGCTCGAATCATCCGTGCGATTATCACTCGATCATCCGAGATAGTGAACGACTTTGGACGTCCACATACAACTGACAACTGTCAAGTGTCAGTTTCATACTATTCCTCCCCTCCACTCTACGACTATTTTTCAGTGGCCCAATTCCATAACTTGGCTACAATCGGATTATCACTTTTTTCATAGCAAATTCTACTCTATCGCAAGGCATTAGTGGCTGCGATACTGAGAATTCGATTGAAGCCAAGTTATGGAATCGGGCTGCAGATGACCCAGGCGAACGCCCGGACGACGCCGTGAACGATTTCGAGTGTACGCGCGGGTGATCTGTGGCCCAATTACATAACTTGGCTACAATCGGATTATCACTTTTTTCATAGCAATTTCGACTCTATCGCAAGGCATTAGTGGTTGCGATACTGAGAATTCGATTGAAGCCAAGTTATGTAATCGGGCTGCAGGCGTCCTCGAACGTTTAAGTGAACGGGCCCCAGGGGCTGTGTTTTTTTTAGATTTTATACATGTTGGAAAAGGGACACGGAGGGATATCAAATCATCAAAATGACACGAGAAAAATATATGGTCCAGGTCCCCAAAGTCCACATTCACATTGCGGGCTATCTTTAATATGAATCCTGGCAAGGTGGGCTGGGCAGGTGGTATGTCCGAGGCGCATTCGTATCAAAATTGAAGTGGCGATCTTGCCAAGTTTTACTATAGAAAACCATGCCTTATGACGAATTCGCGGTTGTATACTGAAGTAAGACTTTCCTTTAAATTGGCCACTTACTGCCCAGACTTTATCCCAGGAGTTCCGAAGATAAAATCTGGGAAGAGTAGCCAAATCGTGTTCATAGTTTTTGAAAGGAAATAGGTATCCACACATTACAGGCTCATTTGCAAGTTTATCGGCTTTTTCATTGCCCTTGATACCACTGTGGCTGGGTATCCAGACAAATATGACAGAAAACTCTTTCAAAGCACACAAATGTAATTTTGTTCTAGCTTCTGCTATAAGAGGAAAAAGTGGTTTGGACTTAAAAGGAAATCTAAATAGAGCTTGTAAAGCACTCATAGAATCGCTTATAATAATACTATTTTTAAGTTTACAGAGAAGAACGTATTCAATTGCTTTAACAATGCCAAGGCATTCACCTGTAAATACTGACGTTTCAGGTGGACATTTTATTTTTGGGACTACTTTATATTGGGCATGAAAAACACCCACTCCTACAAAATTGTCGGATGAATGTTTTGACGCATCCGTGTAAATATGATGCCACCCATGCCACTTTTCATCTACGATGTAATTATAATAAGCGTTAGCATTGGCATTATGTTTATCAATATCTGAGCAATAATGAACTGTTGGTGTATGCATTAAAGCTTCATATTTACAATTAAACATATCTAGATTCGGAGATCGATGTGTTGGTGCGTGAAAAGTTTTAAATCTGATATAACTTTTAACTAAGCAAGGAAGGGATTTGTGTTTCCAATAATTTGAAGACTCAATAAGATCGGTAAGAATATTAAGTTTTGAAATTTAAAGGCTATTTGAAAATAGCAAGACACGGAAAAATATACGGTCAGATAAAAATTGACGTCTTAAATTAAGAAGGGGCTCATCACATTCAACTTGCAATGCATTTATAGGGCTAGATTTCATAGCCCCGGAGATTATTCTCAATGCTCTTGATTGGATAGAATCGAATTTCTTCAGTCCAGCTAAGCCACAAGGCTCCAATAAGAAGGTTCCATAGTCAAGAACACTTCGTACCAAAGCGTTGTAGAGAAGCTTTAAGGAAAAAGGATGTGCACCCCACCAAACGCCCGAAAGACATCTCATCAAATTTAGGAGTTTCTCACACTTATCAGCAACATATTCACAATGTGGAACGCATGAAAGTTTTGAATCCAAAAGAACGCCTAAAAACCGTACCACATTTTTCGTTGGAATTATATTGTTATTAAAATGTATTAAAATGGGCAACAAATGCCTCCCATTTGTTGCATTTGTTGCCGACTAAAGAGAAGCATCGAGCTCTTGAGCGCTGATATGCTCAAGCCATTTTGGTTCATCCATCTATTTAAATGATTTAAAGAAATTGATAATCGGTTGCATAATGTATTGACAGATCGATCCGTGGAGTATAAGACGAGATCATCAGCGTATTGTAGTAAATTCACTGAATTTTTGAGGGAAGATTCTAAATCGTAAGTATTGTAACGATTTTTAAATGGTTTTTGTCTTATTAACGGTATATGCGGTTTTATCGTAAATTTCTCTGAGCTGACAGATTCCGATGAAAGATGTGATGAATTGGTATTTAGGCCAAACTCGCCAACCACCGAGATAGTTGATCCGGTGTCTAACGCCGATAGGGTATTCTCTTAAATCAATGAAAAGTAATTTTGAGAATAAAGGGAATAAAAAATAAAACGGGGTGAGTCACACCAAGAGTGGGGTGAGTCGGGATTCTTACCCCATCCGGTCGCTTTAAACGAGGGGACGCTATATCTTTCTTCGGAATCACTCAAAACTTAAATACTCGTTACTACTTTAAAATAATTAAAATTACCTGGATAAACTTAGACCGGAACGAGCTTCAAGAACTATTGGATCAAGACCGTTCGGTAATGTACTAGCTAGTGGGTACAATAGTGGAAGATAAAACATACAACTCAAATTCACCAATACAATCTTTATTATTCTTGGTTTAACTTTGCCTACTTACTTAAAATCTAAGGAACCGTGCCGTAGGTACGTTGGACGGCCATTCAAGCTTGCTAGCTTGTAATAGTGGAAGACAAAACATGCAATTTAAACTCACCAATACAATATTAACTATTTTTGATTTAACTTTGCCTGTTTACTTAAAATCTAAAGAACCCTTGCCTGCAGATCCAACTCAGCAGCCAAGAAGTACTAAGATCTAAGATTACCCTGTTATAACTAGGGTCGATATAGAACTGACAAAATTAAGTATTTACCCTAACAAAACAAATGATGAGTTGCCGGCTGGCAGTGCAGTCTACTTATTTACCTTTTTCTATAAGATTTAGCCGTTATGTTACTGAAGGTAATTCTCCATCCGACGTTTCAGCGATGTCCGATTCGCGTGAGAGGTAGCCAGGCTATACCCCTCAGGCGATGCAGGTGTCCAGCAGGTCGGTGGGGAACCAAAGTTCAACACTCCGGTTAATTAAACATATGCATAAACATGCCAATACGATACCGCATTCCAAGAACGTGGCAGAAATCGTTGGATATAATGTCGTCGTGGCGTATCGCGACACGGCGCCTTTCTAGTTAAATCCGGGGGAAGAAGCCTCCGTCGTGTGGTGTCTCAATCCGGGGGGGGGAAATCTCCGTCGTGGGGTATCGCAGTCGGGGGGGGGGGGGGGGGGGAACCCGCTGTGGATGAATAGACACAGCGTTTCTTTAGAATTCGAGACTTCGAGAACGCCACCGCTCTCCGTTCGCTAAAATGGCGTCTCGAAAAATGGATAAAAGTGATTTCACAATCGCAATCATTACTGCAGACAATGCAAAATACCGAAAAATGCTCTCACCTTTTTTACGGGTTTTATAATATGCAGGGAAAAAACTTGTCAGTCCTGCTACCGGGCTCTCCAGCACGAAAAGAACTTTCACGCCTCTCGTCTCCATTCCTCGGTTTCTTTTGTCTCACCGGATCTAGTTTGCTCCTCAGTTAGCAAAATCTATCCGAATAACATTTCGTTTCACCAGGAAACCGATCAGCGCTTACACATGGGCTTTGGAAATGATTATATGGTTTTATTTTTATTTTTTAAGATTTCTCACCATCGAAATCGAATTTGTTTATTTACTGTTTCTTTAACTATTTTTGACAGCTAAACAACTGTCGAGAGACGTCTAAGAATTGTTATAAACTATAGTCCATAAAACGTTCCGTACTAGAAACGATCCGTTCACTTCCAGACGAAAGGTACGGAACACGGTTTCTTTGCTTCGGTACCGTTATACTATCATAAAACTATATACTGTCACTATTAAATTGTGATATTGTATGGGTTTGCTTTGGAAAAATCTACGTTCCTAAATCTGACATTCGTTGCATTTAATTGGTTTGTTTAATTTTATTTTCTATTTGCTGACATTGCGGGACCGTGCCGAACAACGGAACGCGCCCTTTTGCTTTGACAGCTAATCGATGCAAAGATAAGTAGAACCTACGGTAGTGGTCACCACCCGTCTCCGTGTCTATCAATTGTACTTTATTAATTATCTATTTATTATCTGATTCCCAGTTACTCCTTGTTCCCTTTGTACCTATCTCAATCAATTGACCTAATGAGAGTTCTCCTCGATGTTTTCCGTAGTGCATGGACGTGTTATATTTATCGAAGTGTTTATAACCTCTGTTTTTGTTATGAATACGTGCGGCGAACAAAATAACCAGCGATTGTTTTCGTGTTGTGTTGTGGCTATATCTCTGTTGTTTATTTACTCCAAAAACGAAGATACATTCTAATATGTGAGTATATTGAACAATATGCAATTATAATTCTAGTTTTACTATTATAAAGATGCGTTTCTATTAGTTGTTTATGTGCCGTCTTGTTTATTCCTACTTTTACTTGTCGAATTGTTGTTTTGTATTGCTAGTTATAGGTTTATTGTTTTTTTATTTAAGTAGCGTTTTGTCAACGCTACAGTATAAATGTTGAATAGAATAGGGCTGAGTACAGATCCTTGGGGCAGTCCTTTCCAGACGAGTCTGCTATGATCTCGTGCTTGGTCTAGTTTAATTGATCTTCCTGACAAGAGGTTAAATATGAAGCAAGTGAGAACTTCTGGGATGTCAAGTTTATGAAGCTTATATCTAAGAACATGTAGAAGAACATTGTCGTATGCTGATTCTAAATCTAAAAACGCTGCAAGAACCGATTCATTGTTTGTAAATGCTATCCGAATGTCTGTTACAAGAGTACCCACACTATCCAATCTACTCCTGCCCTTTCGGAAACCAAACTGTGACTCAGATAAAATACCACGATTTTCGACAAGCCATTCGAGGCGGTTTTTGACTAACTTTTACTATAACAGAAGATAGAGCTATTGGGCGATACGATGATACTGCGTTTGGTCTTTTACCTGGTTTAATAATTGGAAGAACAATTTGGGATTTCCAGGAAGGGGGGATATTTCCGGATAACATTACTGTGTTAATTATGTCCAGATAATATACAAGCGATGATTCAGTGAGGTTGGCTAAAATTAATACCGTATCCCATCTTCTCCAGGGGCAGAATCTTTTACAGCCGATAGAACCCCTTTTAATTCTTGTATGGTGAAGGGAGAATTTAAACTTGATTGGCTGTGGAATACTGTAGGGGGAGTAGAATTGTAAAAATGATCATGCTGTGGTACTGTCAGTGGTGCCAGTCGATTGAGAAATTGGTCATTCATATTTGCAGGTAAGGATGAAAAAGAGGAATCACTAATTCCGCTTCTAAATCTTCTGATATTACGCCATACGATAGAAGGGCTTATATAAGGAGAGATAGAGAGGCAAAAGTTTCTCCATCCTTGGAATTTCTTTTCTTTGAGTAGTTTACGTGTCTCTGCTAATAATTTAGTCAAGGTTTCAAAATTTTCCATTGTCATCTCGCTGTTGTACTTAAGTTCAGCATCTTTTCATTTTTTACTGCTTCATTGCATTCTCTGTCCCACTAAGGTGGAGAAGGAAGGAAGCCAGTAGCTGAATTTTTAAGGGGAAACGTTTCGTCCGCAGCTTGAGTGAGTATTTTTGTGAAAGTGTCAGTGTCATTAAGAAGTACGTGTGTTAAATTTGATATTTTATGCTCTACAGATGTTTTGAATTTGTTCCATAATTTGTTATTATTAAGGTTATATTTTAATCGTGGTTTTTGAGGAGTATCTCGAGGACCGTTAAAAGGAAGAGTAATAACAATCGGAAAATGGTCACTTCCAAAAGTAGATGATATTGTATGCCATGCTATCGATGAAGCTAAGTTTGGTGTACAAATTGATAGATCTACTGCACTTTTATTTTTATCAGGAGGTGTGCGTCTGGTAGGGGAGCCAGTATTTATGATGCAAAGATTGTATGTATTTAGAAAGTCTATTAGCAGTTCACCACAGTAAGTAGAAATAGAACATCCCCAAGAAGTATGATGGGAATTAAAGTTTCCTACGACTAAGAAAGGTCTGGGGAGACGAGAGAATAGATCATTTAAGTAGTGGAAAGCTAAGGAAGAAGGGTATGGAATATATATAGAAACAACACACTTGTGCTGCTACCACGGAAAAATGATTGTAGGTCGGAAGAGTTAAAGGACAGAAAGAGATGGTATTTCTGATGAGCAAGGCGGCACCACCATACCCATCAGATCTATCATCTCTTAAACAAGAGAATCCGTAGATTTTAAAAATGGAGCCTGGATCAAGCCAGGTCTCCGAAAGTGAGAATAAACAAGTGTTGTACTTGTTTATTAAGTGAATAATTTCACTTTTTTTATGAACTGCACTTCTGCATTTTTAATGGCTTTAGGTGTTCTAAACATGTCAATTATAGGGGCAACGATGGACGGTACTGCAATGTTTGACTAGGTCAATGTCGCGATGAGGATTTGAATGATGTCTGATGTCGACATCATTAATGGATTATGTTTGATTTTAAGAGCGCAACCATCTTGTGGAGTGGGAATATTATACTCATTGATAATATTTTGGTGAGCTGCTCGGTCGTATCCTTTTGATGGGTTGGAAGTTTGACGGCGGTTAGTATAAACTGTTTTTTTATATGAAATTTGTGATGGACGTTGAGTAAATGTAGTTGGTGGGTTAGAATTAAACTGATTTGAGCTGAGCTGAGGGACAGAGTTAACAACATCGGCATAAGATTTCGATACTGGTGGGACCAATTTGGATGCTTCGCCATATGAGATGCTATTTTCTGCCATAGTAACCTTGATTTGCTTTTGACGTGTGAATTCGGGGCATGATTTACTAATTGCAAAATGAGCTCCTGAGCACAGACAACACGAAACGCTTTCTTCATCCACATCACAAGTATCACCATCACGTATGTTCATTACCACACTTGTAACACTTGGGCTTAGAGCGGCATTGAAGTTTTGTATGACCAAAACGACAACAGTTGAAACATTGAATAGTCGGGTACATGTACAGTTCAACTGGCAGAGAATTATAGCAAATAAAAATTCTTTTAGGTAGGACTTGACCGTCAAATGTAAGGACAATGCTCTGTGTTGGTTTCCAAATCGGGGAACCTTCTACCATAGTCTTATAATTTATTCTTCTTACCTTTAGAATCTTACCACATCCACTGGGCACAGATGTGTTTTCTGTCACTTCGTCTGGTGACCATTCCGATGGCACTCCACGGACCACACCCATTCGTGTAACATTGAAAGATGGAATGAAGGCTTTTAAATCCTTAGTTGCTAGATTCTTGCTAGATATGAATATATTGGCATCATTAAATTCTGAGAAAGCAAGTGAAATTCTATTCCTTCCTATTCTCTTCAAAGAACCATCAATAATGCCATTGAAAGTTTGTTTTTAGGAATTTACCGAATGAGACTGGAAGAAGAGTAGTTCCATCATCAGGTGATTTCATTACCCGTTGTACATGTATAACGTACAATAAATGGTGCAATATCTGTGGGTACGTATTTAGTTCGTGAAACGGAAATAAATCCTTGGGGAACGGGACCATTATTTGATGTGGATGGAATAGCAATAGGATTTTCAATAGGTTGATTGGAAATATTACTAGTGGTTTCATCACTAGTGTTACTATCTAAGCAGTGACAACCAGTTTTACCATCAACCGCCTGAGCCTGCTTCCTTTTTTCAGATTGCATGTTTTGCAAATCTTACTAAGACGACTTCTTTTGCGACCAGTGCGCTGGGTACTAGACCCGTCCGTATCCATACCAGACTCGTTTGAGATGATATTATGCGTTGTTAAGGTCACATAATTAGCCGCCGGGGGACCATGCCCCCCGGGCCCTGCAAGTCGGGCGGCTCGTTCATAAATGACAAAAAACTTACCGAGTCCGGGTAACTATAAACTTACAAACCAAATATATAAACTAAATTTTAATATTATTTACACTAAAATACTCTACTGATCCCTATATTAATAAAACAGGAAAATAGACGACTTTTCTCGCGCTTTTGTTCCAGGGCTGTGTTCACTTACACGCTCGAATCATCCGTGCGGTTGTCACTCGATCATCCGGAGTTAGTGAACGACTTTGGACGTCCACATACAACTGACAACTGTCAAGTGTCTGTTTCATACTATTCTCAGGCGAACGCCCGACGACGCCGTGAACGATTTCGAGTGTACGCGCGGGTGATCCGTGCGTCCTCGAACGTTTAAGTGAACGGGCCCCAGATCGGTCCGTCCGAGTCACCGTGAGCACGACAACGATATCCCTTGTGACGTCACGGATTATGTCATTACATCCACCATTTTGCGATTTCACCATGCCCCAAACCGATATCACCTCGTGTGGTTTAAATTGCACTTACAGTGCTGAGACTGCAAACACTGCTAACAATCGGTTTAAATTGTTGGTCAGCATATGCACGCTAACAAATTAAACTGACGATTGCATGCTTATGTCATTTGGATCAGCTGTTCTGTGAATCTACCTACTGTTGTTTTGTTATATCTTTAGTTTTCTCATTTCTCTCTTAGTTCTGTTGAATTCGTTTGCTTCTGCTAAAAGGATATAATCATTATTATATGTACTGGCACTACTGGCAGTCTGGCGAGAATTCCAACAACATATCAAGGCCGCGGTCCGAATCGAATTTCATTACTCAAAACAGCCACTGTCAGCGTGATTTTGAATCGGACCTTCCTTTGATCGCGGATATGTTTTCTCTTTGTCGTGGACTCACTCTATTTAGCTCCCTCTTGGAGCGTCAAACGGAGGGTGCCTCCCGGTGCCTTCAACACTAACAGGGACTTCAATTTTCTCCATTATTCTAAACGCAGGTAGCAATGACCAATATAGGAGATACGGGGATGTACATATTGTAGAGATTATATTGTTTAATCCCAACTCATTTTATTTTTTAACGGCTTGTGTGGATTCTTTTCTCCTTGCAATCCACAAAACCAGCGATGTTTGGCAAAAACGTCAAATTTG
This sequence comes from Alsophila aescularia, assembly GCA_946251855.1. Taxonomy (NCBI): domain Eukaryota; kingdom Metazoa; phylum Arthropoda; class Insecta; order Lepidoptera; family Geometridae; genus Alsophila; species Alsophila aescularia. Next base: position 50,752,791 of record OX276375.1, read on the forward strand.
ACATAAGTCTCACAGTGATTTCACGTAGAAGCTTAATCACAGTAAGTTCAATATGGCGGACATAATGACATCACCTATGACATCACACGCGATATCTTCAGTCGGTCGTTGGCGCGCTTATGAATCGGACCGCTTTTGAGCGCGATAATATTGATTATGGCCTGATTCGAACCGCACCGCAACACAGAATGACATATGTCAATTGAATTTGACGTTACCGCATACGCTGCTCTACCTCTTTTTTGTGAGCTTTGTGTGCACACCAAAATGACGTCACTCCTGACGTCATGTGTCCGAAATGCGCAATTTTAATCCGACTTTGTGCGCTGTCAGCGTACACATAGCGCATATTGGTGCAATTTAAACCACAGCAACCGTGAGCACCACTGTCAAAGTGACAGACTGACGGTTGTTTGCAAAGAAAACTGTTGTTTGAATTCAGTTGTGTGTGATTTTCGTACATTTTTCCAAATATTGCTACAGACAATTGACCAATTTTTAGACAGACTACTTTGCTTACGAGTAATACTTTGTATTTTGAGCAAATTTTGAGGTTTTGTTGCTGTGATCTTGTAATCACGCTCACGAGCGTTCCGAATCAACTGCAGCACTCAACTGTCATGAGCGCGATATCTGAATCGGAATGCAAATTAGCACTGTGATCGCTCACATCGATATTATCATGAATCGGAATGCACCCTATGTTTGATACAAGTACCTTGTGTATTATCTATGCAAGTACCTACGTTTATTTATTCTGTGCCTACGTACAATACGTCAACGACAGTAAGTAATGCGTAGACAGAGAAAACCCAACTCAGAAGTGCGATTACGTAATGTTGATCATATAGGTTTCAAGCCGTCAAATTCATTAGTGCATTGCAATAGAGTCGATTTTGCTATGAAAAAAGTGATAATCTGATTGAAGCCAAGTTCTGTGGTCGGGCCCCTGCGTCCAGCACAAAAACGGCGATGTTTGGTAGAAACGTCAAATTTGACATAAGGCTCACAGTGATTTCACGCAGGAGCATAATCGCCGTAAGTTCAATATGGCGGCAATAATGACGTCATCTATGACATCACACGCGATATTGACAGTCTGTCGTTAGCGCGCTTACGCTGAATTGGACCGCTTATGAGCGCGATAATATTGATTATGGCCTGATTCGGACCGCACCGCTTGTCTAAGAAGAAATGTCTATACGCCGCTTTCGAAATGTAGCAGTGGCGTTTTGGGCTGTTTCATTTGCCATTTTTGACACTAATGATCCTTTCCAAACCGAACGAAAAACGACCCTAAAACTTAGGACATAAAGTCGCTTTTTCTATATCATATTTAACTGTCATATCCAAAGCGAACGCTGATCGATATATTTAGCGTTTTTAACTATTATTTTCTATCATTTACCATCAAAACGATCGGCCCCTTGGATAGGACAGAACGTCACTAGGGCTCTATTTCATAAAGCGACAAATCATAATAAACCTACAAATGTCAAACCTAAATGTCAAAACTAACGAAATGCGTTTCTTGGTTTTTACATGGTTTGTTAAAACCCGACAATTCCTAGTGACGTTCTGTCCCCTTGGATAGGACAGAACGTCACTAGGGCTCTATTTAATAAAGCGGCAAATCATAATAAACCTACAAATGTCAAACCTAAATGTCAAAACTAACGAAATGCGTTTCTTGGTTTTTACATGGTTTGTTAAAACCCGACAATTCATTTAATGAATTGTCAAAATATCACTTATTGTGTTTCATAAAACAATAGTAGTGACCGGCAGTCAACTGACAATTGTCATGAGAAAAACTTTTTATGAAACCGCGGTTGCTTACAAATTACACGATTTGTAGAATTATCTTGACAAATGTGACAGCCGAAGCTCCATCCATCACTGGTCGGTTAATCAAAATAGTGAAGGTTTTTTTTACTATGACTGTGGCATGACTGACATTGTGAAATTCAATATGACTGACAATAATCAGTCACGTCGTGTTTGTTTGACATATGAAACGCAGGTTTGGCGTATTTTACTGCCATTTGTAGTTTTATTATGATTTGTCGCTTTATGAAATAGGGCCCAGTGCTGCCAACGAAATATTATGTGCAAGCATTGATACTATCTCTACGGTGTAAGCCCACTATCCCTGCATTCGAGATCATGCAGTGGCGTTTTGGGCTGTTTCGATTGCCATTTTTGACATTATCCGGTCGGTTGTCCACGCGCTGAAGATCGCAGGACCAAACTGATAACCCAAAAAAAAAATGGCCGACGCGACACATCTAACCTCAAACTGGTAATTGATTGTATATGCGTTGAGACTACAGGTACTTGATGGTCAACCCACAAAAAAAAGAAGGTCGACGCGACACATCTGGCCGAAAACTGGGGATTTATTGGGTACGTACCGAGATCACAGGTATCTGATTGTCAACCCACAAAAAAAGAAGATCTATGCGACACATCTGGCCGCGCCGACTTTGCGTAAACAAACAATTTTTATGACCACTTCATTGAGCGCTTAGATAAACAAACTGGTGATTTATGGAGCTAAATAGGTAAGCCACATATTTCAAGTGTTTATGCTGTGGGTTTCGAAGCAAAATAATTATATAAACACGCTTAGATTTGAATGATTATTGAGATCAATCATGTTCAAAATCGAGTGGCAAAATTTACGTCGCTATCGAGTGGTCCGATGATCGATGAAAACAAAAAATGTGACTGTAGCGTTAGTTGCGATGATCAATGAAAACAAAAAAAGTGACTGTAGCGCATAGAATCAATCGAGCGGTTAATGATCCTTTCCAAACCGAAAGAAACACGACCATAAAACTACGTCAAATTTTACTGTTATGTCCAACGCGAACGCTGATCGTCTGTATCATTTTAACAGTTATTTTTGATCATTTTGCATCAACACGAACGGCTCCAGCTGGAGCCCCATAAACCACCAGAATACCACTAGAATTTTTAACGTAACATGAAACCAATAGAAAAGCCACTAAATTATACCCCATGTTGGCTCAAAAACATGTTTTTTTTTTTACAACATTGACAAACAATGTTATTAAAAGTAAGTATACATGAACATTAAATAGTGTGATTATATTTAAATAATAATGTTTTTCTAAGTAACAAGAGAGCAGCAAAACTAATTCTATATATAATAATATAAAAGAAAGTCGTGTTAGTTACTCAAGAACGGCTGAACTGATTTGGCTGAAAATTGATGGGGAGGTAGCTTAAAACCAGGAGAAGGAAATAGAATACTTTCTATCACGTTCCCGTGGGACGTGACATAAAACGTGGTATATATTAAGTTAAAAACTTTTATTGACTCTAAGGCGACACGAAGTTCGCCGGGTCAGCTAGTATATATATATTTAAATGTGCAAATTAAGCTTTTTCATTTGATACCAAACACGGCACCATAGTTTTTTTTTTATTTACATCGTGATGTTCACTATGTTGTAAGAGCGATGTCACATCTGTTGTCTATGGAAGGTGGTTGTGTAGTCTGTAGTAGACGTGTCGTGTGAAAAATGAAAAGCGGATGGTATTGGAGACTAATTTAAATAAAATATTCTTCCTTCTGCAGTCCTCGTTTTCTTCTGACCCATAACCCTCAATTGGTTATGGGCCCAGGGAACTCGATTGACTAGGCGGTAAAGCAATTGCAGAAAATATTTGGCGGAATTGCGGTGTGAGGGGCGACCGGCTTTTGTTTCTGAAAAAAAAACAAGTGAAGATCAGCCACGACGGCGGTGAATGCGAAGTGCTGCTGTAAAATAATTCACAATGGAAGGGCGGATTGATCACAAACATGTTGTGTTGAATGGAGAAAACTGGCTGGCTTGGAAATTCCAGATGTCAGTTATTCTGACGTCGAAGAAACTGTATGGAGTAGTAGCCGGAGGAGAAACAGCGTCAGAGAATGATCTAGAAAAATGGCAGGACAGAGATAATAAGGCGCAAGAAATAATAGTGACAAGACTTGATGAGAAAATTATGTCGTATATTTCGTCGTGTACAACGAGTAGACAGATGTGGGAAAAATTGATTACTCTCTATGAGCCCTCATCACAGGTGAGCGTTCACCTTGTGCAACAAAGATTCTTTAGTCTTACTTTTGAGGAGCCAATCATTATGTTTATATCTAAATTAGAGGAAATAACAAACCAACTGCGAACTATGGGGGAGGTTCCATCAGATAGGATGATTGTCACAAAGACACTTATGTCGTTACCTGAAAAATACCGTCACTTTGTGAGTGCGTGGGAGTCAGTACCTGAAAGTCAGCAAAACATGAAAGAGTTGACCTCGAGACTGCTCATTGAAGAAGAACGCAGTGCACAGCATGAGCTTAATCAAACTTTATCAGCTTTTATGTCGTGAAGCAAACCTACTGGATCTGCAGCAGATGATATAAGTGAACGGAAGTGTTTTGTGTGTGGCAAAGTTGGACACTACAAGCGTGACTGTAAACAAAGAAAGTGTTTTCGCTGCAAAAAGATGGGACATTTGGCAGCTGTGTGTAACCAAATAAAGTGTTATCAGTGTAATCAGATGGGTCACCTAGCTAAAGACTAGTACATCTATTGATAACAAAGATAAGGTATGTAAGAGTGCTTTCGTAGTACAGGAACCGTTGTGTACAAATAAAAATCAACTAAATTTTATTATGGATTCAGGGGCCAGTGAACTTATGACTTATAATAGAAAATTGCTTTGTAATTTGAGATATATTGAAAAACAAGTAATAATTGGGGACGGGAAAGCATTAAATGTTGAAGGAATAGGGGACATACATTTTTTAGCTCATAATGGATCAGATTGTGTGCCTTCTGTGATGTATAACGTCTTGTATGTTCCTAATTTACATGCAAATTTGTTTTCTTTATCTAGCGCAGTAGATCATGGCCATACAGTATTATCAGGAGAAAAACAATGTAAATTCATAAATAAAGGACATGTAGTAGCTTTAGCAAAACGATTAGGCAGTCTATATATAATGGATTTTAAAATAGAAAGTAACTTTGAGAATAATAGTAATGGGAGTGCAATTGCCTTAGTAAGTTTGTCTATATGGCATAAAAGATTGGCTCATAAAAGTTTTAAGCACGTAAAAGAAATATTACACAAAAACAATATAAAATATGAAGGGCAGACTGATCAGTGTACATCTTGCATTCTAGGAAAGCAGCATAGGTTACCCTTTCCTAACAGCAATAGTCGAGCAGAGAGTCCGGGGGAGCTGATTCATGCAGACTTGTGTGGTCCAATGGAGGTAAGTTCGCTGGGTAAGTCTTCTTATTTCCTGTTACTGAAGGACGACTATAGTAACTACAGGTTTGTGTATTTTCTCAAAAATAAGTACGAGACCAAAGACAGAATTGCGGAGTTCCTGGAGCTTGTTAAAAATTATCATGGATATAGGGTGAGACGGTTAAGGTCAGACGGGGGCGGTGAATTTATTAATAGGGATGTAGAAGAATTATTCAAACATAAGGGAATTGTGCTTATACGCCAGAGCAAAATGGAAGGATAGAAAGAGAGATGAGAACAATTGTGGAATCTGCCATGACTATGATAATAAATGCAGGGGTGAGCAAGGAGTTTTGGGCGGAACCAGTGAATAATGCAGTCTTTACGATAAATAGGACTGGTTCTAGTAACCAAAAGGGAAAAACACCATATGAACTGTTCTGTAAAAGTACTTCTGATATAAATATTCTCAGAATATTTGAAACGGAGGTTTATGCTCACAATTCTAACCAGAAAAGGCGCAAGTGGGACCCGAAAGGTAAATTGGGTATCTTCATTCGCTATGGTACCACAACAAAAGGATACAGGGTGTGGTTTGAAGATATAGGATGTGTAGAAACGCACAGGGATGTGATATTTGTCCAAACGGTAATGAAAGAAGAAGAAGAGATACAACAAACAGTTCAAAAGATGGAACCAGAAAGTGAAGAAGAAGAAGAAGGGGGAAATTTAGTGGAAGAAGAGGAAAGAGAAGAAGTACCAGATGAATAAATAGGAATTGAAGAGAGACCAGAAACTGAGAGGTCTGAAGGTGATGCGGAAATAGAAGAAGAGCGTGTTGAAGAGGACTGGTGTAGTCCAGAAGAAGAAGAAGGGTTAGAAAATGAAAGGACTAGCAGAGGAAGAAGAGTGAAAAAGCCCGCATGGATGAGTGATTATGAAGTAGGACTGGTGGCACAAGGAGAAGGGGAGTTGAGTTATGAAGAGGCAGTGAATGGAGAAGATAGAAATAAGTGGCAGAAGGCAATACAAAGGGAGTTAGAGGCACTGAAGCAAAATAGTACATGGAAAGAGACAAATTTACCTAAAGGTAAGAAGACAATTGATAGTAAGTGGGTTTTTAAGATCAAGAAGGATAGAGACAATGAGATTTATAAAGCAAGACTCGTAGCATGAGGTTTCAAGCAAGAAGATAGGCTAGATCATTCAGAAATATATGCTCCAGTAGCGAAGCTACCAACATTACGTATATTGTTAGCTATAGCAAACAAATATTGTATAGACATACAACAAACGGATGTGAAGAGTGCTTTCTTGTATGGAAGAATTGAGGAAGAAGTCTATTTAGAGAAGCCAAAATGAATGAAAAAGGATGGTATGGTGCTAAAACTGGAAAGATAATTATATGGACTTAAGAAGTCGCCAAGATATTGGAATGAGAGGTTCCATATGTTAATGATGCAGGAAGGGTTTATTCAAAGTAAGCGTGATTACTGTTTATATTTCAAGAAGGACATACAGTTCTATGTGTTGCTTTATGTCGATGACATACTTTTGATTTCAAGAAACAGTTTAAAAATCGAGAAGATGAAATAAGTGCTGAAGAAGAATTTTAATATGAAAGACATGAATGGAGTTTCTAAGTACTTAGGAATAAACATAAGGAAGAAGGATGACTTAATAGAAATTGACCAAGAAGACTATCTGAAAGACATTTTAAAGAAGTATAAAATGGAAGACTGCAAAACAGTGTCAACACCTATGGAGCCTGGAATGAAAATTGAGAGGAGTGATAAAGCTGATGAAGAGTTAACGAGAAGATGCAGAAAGCTGATTGGTAGCTTAATGTACGCTATGTTAGGTACTAGTCCTGACATTTGTTATGCCTTGAGCTATTTGAGCCGGTTTCAGGCATATGCGAATGAGGAAGTATGGAAGAGTTTAAAACGAATTTTAAGGTACATAAAAGGGACTTTAGGTCTTAAATTAGTTTACAGGAAAGGTTCAGATGAAGCTCTGATTGGGTATTCTGATGCAGATTGGGGAGGAGACCAGGAAGGACACCGTAAGTCAACTTCAGGATATATTATGAAGGTATATGGTTGTACAGTTTCTTGGTCATCAAATAAGCAGCAGTGTGTGGCGTTATCTTCAACCGAAGCTGAGTATGTATCTCTAGCAAGGGGAATCTCTGAGGGGTGCTGGATAAAACATTTGCTAACAGAAATTAATTTAAAGTGTGACAAAGTAGTTATGTTCGAAGATAATCAGTCTGCCATTCATGTAGCCAAAAACCCAGAGAACCATAAGAGATTAAAACATACAGATTTAAAGTACCATTTTATTAGAGACAAAGTTGAAAAGAAAATCGTGTTGCTTAAGTATATAGAGAGTGAGAAGCAAGTAGCTGATATATGTACTAAACCGTTATGTAGATTGAAGTTTGTGGATTTGAGAAATAATTTGTTTTGAACAGGATTTGTGTACCAGATGTTTTTTGTACACTACTTAAGATGAGATAATACGTTCAGTAAGTTTTATTGTTTTTTGTTGAAAAGATGTTATGTTGAGTTTTCAGGGTTCCATTAGATAAACAAAGGGTTCTGTATTTTTTGTGTTGTTACCAAGAAGCTTGTGATGTTACATCGAGGAAGGGTGTTGTAAGAGCTATTTCACATCTGTTGTCTATGGTAGGTGGTTGTGTAGTCTGTAGTAGACGTGTCGTGTGAAAAATGAAAAGCGGGTGGTATTGGAGACTAATATAACCGCTCGGTTGTCCACGCGCTGAAGACCGCAGGACCAAACTGATAACCCAAAAAAAAAATGGCTGACGCGACACATCTAACCTCAAACTGGTAATTGATTGTATATGCGTTGAGACTACAGGTACTTGATGGTCAATCCACAAAAAAAAAAAGGTCGACGCGACACATCTGGCTGCAAAGTGGGGATTTATTGGGTACGAGCCGAGATCACAGGTATCTGATTGTCAACCCACAAAAAAAAGAAGGTCTACGCGACACATCTGGCCGCGCCGACTTTGCGTAAACAAACAGTTTTTATGACCACTTCATTGAGCGCTTAGATAAACAAACTGGTGATTTATGGAGCTAAATAGGTACGTCATATATTTCAAGTGTTTGTGTTGTGGGTTTCGAAGCAAAATAATTATATAAACACGCTTAGATTTGAATGTTTATTGAGGTCAATAATGTTCAAAATCGAGTGACAAAATTTACGTCGCTATCGAGTGGTCCGATGATCGATGAAAACAAAAAATGTCACTGTAGCGTTAGTTGCGATGATCAATGAAAACAAAAAAAGTGACTGTAGCGCATAGAATCAATCGAGCGGTTATGCATACTTACCGGTTATTATCATAACGCTCATTTTTGCTTCCTCGTAGTCAGGTAAAAAAATCTTAATAAGTACTTTATTTCAAACTGCTGTTAAGTTAAAAACGCTAATTAAGTGTCGATCACCGTTCGTTTTGGACGTGACAGTTAAATTTGACATCAGAAAAGCGACTTTATCGCGTTCACATAGGGTCGTTTTTCGTTCGGTTAGGGAAGGATCGTTCCTGGCAAAAATTACAATTGAAACTGCCCAAAACGCCACTACTTCATCTCGAACGTATGGTGATACTTGGGCGTTCTCGCAGGATTAACTGCCTTTAAAAAGTTTTCTAACATGGCAGCTTTGCTTGACAACGTGTCAAGTGAATTGTACGCGTTGCAGGCCAACCCATCATTTTGATCTAATTTTCAACTGGATTTGATTACATTTCATTTATTTCTTGCAGTAAATGTAACGAGCTGGCTTTGTTTGTGTAAAAGTACAGGAAATATTGATTTATAATTTAAAATGGTGAGGAAAAACAACATGTTACTGTGTTTTGATTCAGAAATTCATGTTTGGAAATTTACTTCGGTTTATGTGATTCCAGCCAGCTTCACCAAGCTCCACATCTGTAGGCTCTGGTAGTCGTTCGCCGAGCAAGGCGTCTTCAGCCCCACGCTCCGCCAGTGGTGGCACTGTGCGTCAAAGGAAATCCACGACTACAACCACAGCAGCCAGGAACCGCAGCACAGGAGCTGGATCCGGTGGCATGTGGCGATTTTATACAGATGATTCTCCTGGTGTAAAAGTGTAAGACTAGCAATTTTATTAATATCTATTTCTTTTCAATACCTAATGATTGTGTAGCAATACCCAGACAACCTAGGCTACTACTATCGCTGCGTTCGAGATGATGAGATGGCGTTGTGGGCAGTCTCGAAATTTTCATTTTTAACAAGCCAACAAGTTTTCTTTGAGTATTTTCAAACCCTTGTCATTTTTGCAACTTTTGACTCTACCAATCCTTTCCAAACCGAATGAAAAACGACCCTAAGGAAAAGGAATAAAGTCGATTTTCCTATGTCAACATGATCATCTAAACATTCAAGAGGAACTGTGGTCGAAAACAGTTCAGAACACTAATTTCACACACAAATGTCAAAGGGAACAGCAAATGTGATCATATTTAACGTTTTTAACAATCTATGAATTTTATAGAAAATAGCATTGCTAGAAGTAAACATTCTTGTAAATAAAAATTGGTAGGTATTCAAATTCCAGGTTTATTCTCATCATAATTTTCTTTTTCAGTGGCCCAGTCCCAGTGTTGGTGATGTCGCTTCTGTTCATTGCGTCAGTGTTCATGCTCCACATTTGGGGAAAATACACAAGAGCATAAACTAAACTCTAAATAAATAATAATTTATATTCTAGTTACTGTTGTTTAAGAGTGAAAGAAAGCTATATGGAACCTGTATTGGGTACCTAGGATAGATATGTTTAATTTTTTATAAATTATGTAATTAAATAAATTTAAGTTACAATAATTGTTTAGGTTTTATACAACAAAATTTATTTAAGGTGGCCCTTTACTTAAGTTTGCTAAATGGTGTTGTCTCCCTCAATGCTCTTGCTGTGCTAGGAGTAGGGGCTTTTAAATGGAAGCCCTGTCATGATCATCATGAGCCTGAATGAGTCAACTACTGGGCATAGGCCTCTCCCAAACACTGATCTCTATGGATTTGCTCTGCTGTACTTTTGTTTATGCCGATTTAAAGCACCCCAACGAGCATCCATGGAACTAAAATTGGCATTGTTTCATGTTCTGATGTTAGTCATAGAATAAATAATAGTACAAATATATTAATTCCGTGGACGCTCACTACTGCCAAGTAATGTGCAGTTGTCTATGTTCCCAAAGCATGCCACTGAGCCCAGTCTTGGGCTCTTCTTTTCCAAATGATGTCAGCCATTTTGCAAATATTGTTGCTCCACCTAGCCGGAGTTCCAATGATTGGCCACTGGTACAATCCACATTAACTTTATAGTCATGAAAACATACAAAACTTATTATGTTTTCATGACTATATTAGTGTGAACACTGAATAATTTAAAAAAAAAAAAAAGATTGTATTAGTATGGAGCCCAGTCTTGGGCTCTTCTTTTCTAAATGATGCCAGCCATTTTGCAAATATTGTTGCTCCACCTAGCCGGAGTTCCAATGATTGGCCACTGGTACAATCCACATTAACTTTATAGTCATGAAAACATACAAAACTTATTATGTTTTCATGACTATATTAGTGTGAACACTGAAGTGTTTTTAAAAAATAGATTGTATTAGTATGGTGCGCCCAACATTATTACTTAACTGGCCAATCATAAAGTTTCTTGTCTGCAGAGGCTCTTAAAAATTAAGCATGGCAGTTTGTAAAAAATAGAGAAAATCTTATGAAATAGTAAAGTTTTGTATAAACTCTCAGATAGATGGAAAATGGGATCAATTAACTGTACAAGTTACAGGTGATGGTGAGTTGATTTGAAACAATTGGCATCCCAATGAATTTCCTTCAATTTAATGTTTATTGAGTCTATTAAGCCCTACATATTACTACCCTATTTTATCAACTTGTGTAATTTGAGCTAGTTCATGAATAACTTGCTGGGATAATGGGACTGCAGCAAAATCAGTTTTTCACTATTATTTCCGAAAGTACGAGACGCACAATAGTGAAAACTTACCAATACAACAAGAAAACACAAAATTAAAATGTAAGGTAACAGGTAAGTCAGTTTTACTTATGCACTTCCTCATGTTTTCAGCTATATTTACACCAAATTTCATCAAGATCTGCTCAGTAATTTTGTTGTGAAAAGGTAACAAGCAGACAGGGATAAAGAAAGTAACTTTCTAATTTATAATGTTAGTGGAAGCTGTGAGGTTTTGATTTCTGTAAGCCAGTAACAGGTAGGCGCCCCGTGCCCGTCGAATCCGCGTCGTGATGCGTCGCCCTCTTTATCGACATGCGCGCGAGTGCTTGCAGGCATCCCTACTCGTGATCTATACATAGATGTACGTAGTTATAGCAAATCTGTCTACTATTCGCAAAAGGCGGCGCAGGCGCTCACTGGAAGTAAAAACGAGGGCAGTCAAGTACCAAGTAGGGTATACTTCACTGTAGCAGCTATAATAATGTGACTTACCCGTGGCACAACTGCTTGGCACTACCAGTTGTGCCATGGGGAATTCGTATTCCCTTACGCACTACCAGTTAATATCAATAAAATACTTCAGTACAAATAGAAAATACAAATTTATTAATAAAACATTGATTCAATGATTCTTAGACTAATTAAGAATTAAGAAAATTAAGACAAATATAAAAAAAAGAAGGGTAAATGAGTATACTCGTAAAATGAAATAAAATATTTACAAATATCAGCCTTATTTTGAATTTCTGATGAATACTTATTAAGCTGAGCATTGATTCAGTTACCAACTAATAGCTCCCTAAAAGAAAAATGCAAATAAAAATAACATTACCATTCATCATATTATTGACATTATCTTCTTCTTACGTGTCAGTGGCACAACAAACCAAAAATTAAAATAATTAAGAAAAGTTACTTAATACTTTAAAAACTTAAAAGTTACTTTAATATTACTTGTATTATGCATATTAAATAATGATAATCCGTAATCTTGTCTACCAGATTGGATATGTTGCTCAACATAAACTGGCTTCTTGAAAAAATAATTTAATATTACTTGTGCATATTAAATAATAATACTATATAAGATTTGATTAGTTGCTCCTCATAAAATGGCCTCATGAAAAGAGATACACTTAAATATTACATGTAACGTAATATTAAATAATAATACATCTTGTATATCAGATTAGATTTGAAGCTCATCATAAAATGGGCTCTTGAAAAAATACACTTAAGTATTACTTGTATGTATTTAAATAATAATACATTCTCAAGGGACTCGTGGTCGTGCCGTGCCTAGTTTTGGAACCAGGTGCTTCACTCTAATATTGCTAGCGGTACATCGCATTTTTCAGTAAATCATTATTAAATCAGATCTGATTTGTAGCTCATCATAAAATGGCCACTAGAAAAATTACACTTTGATATTACTTGTACAATGCTATACCTATAAAGCAGTAAGTACCAAAAAGTCTGTACAATGAAGATAATAAAAAAAAGGATTAGGGTACTTAAAATAAGCTATGTACTGAACCAGAATGTATCACTTTTTTAAGTTGTCTTTCTGTCTGTTTGTTCGCGCAACACATAAAAAATATTGAACAGATTGCGATGCTGTTTTCACTATTGGATAGCTTAGGGTTTGACCTAAAAACTGGTGCACTTGTTATCTCAATCCGATGAGTAGAAGCCGAGCAATCAATAAAATACTATTTGATGGCTGAATGAAATTTGGTATTTTATACTTTATAGGCACTTGGTCCTGGATTAACACGTAGGAAGCTGTTAACCCAGAGAAATGACCACGCTGACACAGCTAGTTAAATAATAATATATCTTGTATATCAGATTTGATTAATTGCTCATCATAAAATGGCCTCATAAAAAGTTACACTTAAATATTACATGTAGCATATTAAATAATAATACATCTTGCATATCAGATTTGATTAGTTGCTCATCATAAAATCGCCTCATGAAAAGTTACAACTAAATATTTATAAGTTATTAAATAGAAATACATCTTGCATAACAGATTTGATTTGTTGCTCATCATAAAATGGCCTCATGAAAAGTAAATATGTATTACATGGATAAAAATAGCAAAATACAAAATTATGTATAACTATTACTTATACATCTTGTATATCAGATTTGATTCATAAAAGTCATAATTATTTATAAACACAGCTGCCAATACCTTATACATATACTTCAACCTTACCTAACCTAACCCCTTTTATTCGATCAAAGAATTGATGCCATGATACTAATGTTTTACCGGACCAGATCCAGAAACTAGAAGTGATACCTACAATCATTGTCATAAGATACTTTATCATGAACATTTCAAACTTAGGTCTGTCTGTTTCTCGGCGAGTGAAGGGACAAGGTACCGAATACTGTGGTGTGGAACACATGTCCCGGTGCCAAGTTACCATCCAGTCCTCAAAATTTGCCTGTTCATAGAAGAGACATGCAATGACTATTAAAGCAGGCACTGTGTACAGAACTCCAAAAACACCTATGCGTATCATTAGTTTCTCTAGCTTGTCTGTTTTAGTTCCATCATGCTTCATGACAGTCCTAATGCGGAACAGTGACACAAATCCAGCCAGCAAGAATATTGTCCCGAGGACTAAATAAACACACAAAGGAGCGAGAACAAATCCTCTGAGTGCTTCGGCATCCCATAATCCTACATAGCACACACCTGATAGTATGTCACCTGGAATACAAAACACAATTTAAGTAAGTGTCCGATAGAATGGCATAAATTATTTTTCTTAAATGTAATCCTAATAATGTGTAATCCTACAGGACAGGCATATATATAAAAAAAAAGTTTTTTAAATTATTTTATTTGTAATTATTACAACAATTGTGGATAAACAAACCAGTTAAAATACAAGAATCCAATTTTATGTCTAACTAGCTGCGCCGCGCTTTTTTTTCGCATGCAATCTTCAAATATGACTATAGGTAATGTGTTTTTCTCTATTTTATTTACTTTTTGGCCATAAACCCTTGTTGGCTCCTTGATAAGTCTCTTTGACTCCTTTCATTTTGATAAAAGCTTGAAAAGCTCAAAACCGTAGGATTTTTGGTCAAATTTGATTCAAAAGCTTCAAATGCTTCATATCCTTAAAAACCAAAAAGATTAAAAAAATATGTTTTTTTAGCCATAAACCATCCCGGGCGGCATCAGAAGACCGTGCCAAAGTTTCGTCACAATCCGTTCAATGGTTTAGGAGTGCATCGCGCACAGACAAACACACCTTCATTTTTATATATATATATATAGAGATATAACTGTTGTTTTATTTTTATCTCTGTCAATTTATAGGTTAACTGAATATCCATAAATAGAGAAGATATTTTTTTCTATAGAACAATCACGCATGTCCATGTGAAATGTATTATTTTCTCTTATGAAGTAATTGTTAACAGACACATTGCAGCATGACTGTTTGGTCAACATTTCATTTGATATTTATAAAGACTTACAAGAAACCTGCCCAGCAGTTTTTGGGTTTATAGATATATACCAATGAATATTTTAATAATATTAATAACCATATTTTCAGGCTCAGTGATTACAGTTTTAGTTTATTTTTATAAACTAGCAGGGGGTAGCCCTCCACCTTCCCAATCCACCTCCACCTTAAATCAATGTCATCAAAAGTAAATATGAGTGAGGATGGAAAAAAAAAACTCGTAGTTGGGGGCTGTGCAACTTTTCCTTCAAAGGGGGTTCCTACCTCCCCTCCCCAAAATCAACAGGTTAGCGACTTGTTTAGCCAAAATTTCTTCATTGTAGAAACATGGCACAGTTATTTTATATATAATAGATTAATAGAGTAGTTTTTTAATGGACACTTACCATCAACTTTGCCCATGGCCAATATTGAAATTGTTTTTATAGCAGGTACAGCCCAGGCAGCTAAATGAAAATACTGTGAATTTGCCTCAATTGCTTCATGTCCCCATTTCAGTCCTGCTGCTAAAAACCATGTGAGGGTCAACACCACCCACCAAATACTTGATGCCATACTGAAGAAATACACCACCATGAATAGTATTGTGCATGATTCATGCTTTGTGCCTTGGGTGATCACAGATATGTTGGGCAAAGTGGCTCCACTTATTGTAGACTGAAAAGGGCCCTGGCAACTAATACTGTCACCAGCACTCCACCCCATCACATATGCTGCAGCTACCATCAGATAGCATACTGATAGAAATATGATGGGCCTCTCTGGATACCTGAATCTATCTGTATCAATCAGGAAGGTCAAAACAGTAAACAAGCAGCTTATTGTACAAAGTGTAGCCCAAACTCCTATCCACAATCTGGAGAAGTTTTTTTCATCCCTACTGAAAAACATTCCGTTGCATGGTGCTCCACAGTCATATTCAATTTTGTTTCCCACTTTCAGTGAGTACTCCAGATCTAAGCTTTTTGGAACTTTGAATTGTACAGGACATACAAATCCAAAATCTTTAGCACCTTGCAATTTGGTGGGGTCATTCTCCATGTTTGATTTGAAATCTACTTTTGGTAGCTTTGATTCTGTGTGTTTTCGAGATTCATGAGTTATGTTATTGTCACCAACGCATATAACGTTATCACCCGTCACAACGGGAAACTTTGAACATTCCAAATGTTCCGGCCAATGGAAACCAAAATGGATCATCAGTTCATCACAGTTCTGTCGTGCAGATTCGCACAAGTGTCGACATGGAGGTATTGCTGTATCCAAAATAGTGCAAACTGGGGCGTAGACAGAGCACAGAAAGAATTTAAGATCAGGTGAGCAGTTAACCTTAATCAAAGGGGTAAATTGGTGAACTTCAGGACCAGCATCCTCTTGCTTGGCGTGGTTGAGTATATTTGGAAAAATTGTTTGATTATACCTTATCCCTTGACAAAATTCAATTGTTATCGGTTCACATCGACCATGATGAGGTAGTGAGTCTCCTTGATAAACAGTAACCCGAGAAGTTTCAGTGATCCCAAACAAATAAAACACTGTGATGGTTAAAAACACAACTCTTTCCATTTTCGAGATGGCAAATATCTCTCAAAATAACAATAAAGGGACATTGGTTGCTTCCTTTATGAAAATCTGGTATTTATCTTTTTCTCCATTTTAGGCAGATTTCTCCACAAACCAAAATATAATAAATGATTTCTACAAAAAACTGAAAACAAACGTAAAGTACTTATGTATTAACAAAAATAGTTTACAAAACCAAAGAGTATATAAATACTACGTACAAAACTAAAGACAAAAATTGAAGTCTACAAATTTGTCCTTTCTCTATGATTTTTCAGACCCACAGTAGCCTTATTACAGTGGCCCAATTCTATGGAACACTTCATAACTTGGCTACAATCGGATTATCACTTTTTTCATAGCAAATTCGACTCTATCGCAAGGCATTAGTGGTTGCGATACTGAGAATTCGATTGAAGCCAAGTTATGGAATCGGGCTGCAGGACTTGGTTACAATCGGATTATTAGTTTCTTCATAGCAATTTCGACTCTATCGCAAGGCATTAGTGATAGCGATATTGAGAATCCGATTGAAGCCAAGTTCTGTGGTCGGGCCCCAGCAGCCCGATTACATAACTTGGCTTCAATCGAATTCTCAGTATCGCAACCACTAATGCCTTGCGATAGAGTCAAGATTGCTATGAAGAAACTAATAATCCGATTGTAGCCAAGATCTGTAATTGGGCCACTGGTACAAGAAACGCGGTCCGATAGAGACTAACTAATAAGGACCTGTGTCTCGTTCTAAAAGGGTGACCTTAATTTATGAACTAAACAGGACAACACCTTTCATGCTTCAGGCTTTAGCCTCTCGTTAGAAAATCTTCGTCTTTGAAATGTAAGCTAAATATCACAGAGGGAATATTCCCGAAATCCCCAGCAGTAATCCTACACTTGTAATTTATTTACAGAAGTGATAGATCTCATCAATATCTTCATTTTGGATGAGAGCTGTCAAATTTAAAAGTGCTATAACACTGAAACTATTGATCGTTGACTAGTTGTTCCTTTACATAAGTGATAGATTTCATCGATATCTTCGTTTTGAATTACATCTGTCAAACTTAAAAGGACTATAACTTGAAATCTATTTATCCTAGACTAGTAGTTTTATTACAGAAGTGATAGACCTCATCGATCGATATCTTCTGTTTGGATGATAGCTTGTCACTCGAGTGCTTTTTTGTTCTAACTACCAATTTTTACGAAAATTACTTTTAAATGCAGTATTGTTAAGACTTCAATTACCGTACAATTGGTAAAAAAAAAACATTTTATTAGTGACACGACAACGTGATCAAAATTTTGTGCTTATTTGTACAATGTTCAGTGTTTGTTGTAAATCCTACATCGTAAAAGACGTTGAGTGCATGAGTGTTCTAAGTGTACTCAATCGACCAATCACAGCCCGCGACGTTATGTCTGCCATTTTGTTTGATGTGTCTCTGTGGCTCAAGACACCACAAAAATCACCTCGTTGCTCGCTAAAAAGTTCTAAAATCATTTAAATTGTTGTTTTGGTGCTTAAACATCAGCAGAGATTTTTAACATTGACTGTAATTTTGACATTTACTGACATTTTTTATATTGCTTGTAATTTCTGACACCAGCTGTCAATACTGGATGTTTTGATATTTGACAGCTGTCATCCTAAACAAAGATATTGAAGAGATCTATAACTTGTGCAAAAATCTTTTAGCCTAGTATCCATAGTTTTCGAGTTATAGTCGATTTAAGTTTGACAGATGTCATCCAAAACGAAGATATCGATGAGATCTATTACTTCTGATAAAAAACTACTGGTCTTGGACCAATAGTTTCAGAGTTATAGTCCTTTTAAGTTTGACAGCTGTCATCCAAAATGAAGATAACGATGAAATCTATCACTTCTGTAAATAAGCTACTAGTCTAGAATCAATAGTTTCCGAGTTATAGTCATTTTAAGTAGACAACTGTTATCCAAAACAAAGCTATCGATGACATCTATTACTTATGTAAAGAAACTACTAGTCTTGGACCAATAATTTCAGAGTTATAGCCCTTTTAAGTTTGATAGCTGTCATCCACAACCAAGATATCGATGAGATTTATCACTTCTGTAAAAAACTAATAGTCTAGGATCAATAGTTTTAGAGTAATAGCCCTTTTAAGTTTGACAGCAGTCATAAAAAACGAAGATATCGATGAGATCTATTACTTCTGTAAATAACTACTTGTTTAAAAATTAAAAAGGGTTTAATAAAATAACCGAAGTAATGTATTTTTCGTGAAGATTTCGGGAATAATCCCCACATTACTTAGTCAAATTTCCAGAAATTTGCAATGCCTCCATCCATTTATTTTTCTTATCAGGCAATCTGTAAAACAAAAAAATAACAAGATGGAAATGAGTTGAAACATTATGAACGTCACATAATGAAATACATAGTAAAAATTCTGAAATTTATATTAGATGGGCACCCTGCTGATTATTATATGCTAGCAACTGTGTGACAGGGACACAGCGACCAAAAAGTAAGTCTCTCTCAAGACATTGAATTAAAAAAGATCGTTAAGCAGTTGTAATAAGGTTCAAATTTATTTTTCCTCAAATGACTCAATCCATTCGGTTACATATATAACTTCCTTGCTATGCAGTATTTTAGTTTGTGCCAATGACAGTAAGAAATGTCTATACCTGTGGCCCAATTACAGAACTTGGCTACAATCGGATTATCACTTTTTTCATAGCGATTTCGACTCTATCGCAAGGCATTAGTGGTTGCGATATTGAGAATTCGATTGAAGCCAAGTTATGTGGTCGGGCCGCTGTGCAGCTTCAAAGCCAACGACAGTAAGAAATGACTATTTCAAAGCTAATCAAATGCCATAGTTGCGACATTCGTCAACAGCTATAGTTGGGTGCGTTCACTAACTACGCTCGACGAATACACACCGATGACCCCTGCGAATATCACTCGATCCTACCAAAATTCTAGAATCTATGGCTCGATCATCCGCACTTTGCACACGGCTTTGGACGTCCACATACCCTGCGTTCGAGATGGTGAGATGGCGTTGTGGGCAGTTTCGAAATATACATTGTTAACAAGCCGTTCTCTTTGAACATTTTCAACACTTTTGCTCTTTTTGCAACTTTTGTCACTACCGATCCTTTCCAAACCATATGAAAAACTACCCTATGATGAAGGGAATAAAGTCCATTTTCCTATGTCAACATGTCATATAAACATGCAAAACGAACGGTGATCGAAAACAGTGGCCCAATTCCATAACCTGGCTACAATCGGATTATCACTTTTTTCATAGCAAATTCGACTCTATCGCAAGGCATTAGTGGTTGCGATACTGAGAATTCGATTGAAGCCAAGTTATGGAATCGGGCTGCAGTTCAGCGGGTCCTATTACAGAACTTGGCTACAATCGGATTATCACTTTTTTCATATCAAATTCGACTCTATCGCAAGGCATTAGTGGTTGCGATACTGAGAATTCGATTGAAGCCAAGTTATGGAATCGGGCTACAGAACGCTAATTTCGCCCACAAATTTCCAAAGCGAATGGTAAATGTGATCATATTTAATTTTTTCGCCATTTGCTACAAATAAAACGGCCCCATAAAACTATTCCGTTTCGTACTATTCCTTCCCCAACAACCCTACAATTTTCAAATTCATGCAAAAAAAATATTTTTGTTATTTGTAACAGAAACAAATAAACAAAAACGCCACCCACAGAGAACCAAAGAGGATAAAATCACTTAAAATACTACTAGGGTGCGATCACCGATCACTCGAAATCGTTCATGGGCGCGCAGAGTCTGTGCGTCGTCGAGCGTAGTTATTGAACGCACCCTAGTACGAGTGTTTCATGTGATTTTATCCTCTTTCTTTGGTTCTCTCCCTGCATTCGAGATGATGCAGTAGAGTTTTGGGCTGTTTTGATTGCCATTTTTGACACTAATGATCCTTTCCAAACCAAATGAAAAACGACCCTATGAAAATAAAGTCGATTTTCTGATGTCAAATTTAACGGTCATGTCCAAAGAGAACGCTGATCGAAACATATTTAGCGTTTTTAATCAACTTCAGAAAAGGAGACGGTTATAATATGTTCGACTGTATGCATGTTTTTTTTTTGTTTGTCGGTCGATATCTCCGTCAATTGCGGACCGATTTTGAAAATTCTTTTTTGTTTGATAGGGTGGACTACAAGTGGACCTGTATAAATTGTATTAAAATTGGTTCAGCAGTTTTTCGAGAATAAATAGTTTTTTTGAATAAATCCATTCGATTTTGTATTTATATTACCTTGATTTTGTGTTTATCTCTAAGATTTTTAAACCGATTTCGATGGTTGTTTTTTTATATTGGTGCTGTAGTTTTATTAGAAAAACAGTTCGTTTTATAGTTTATGTTCTCTAGTATCATGGGATTTATGAACCGAATTAGATGATTGTTTGTACTTGAGTTAGAAGACCTCTAGTGTGGTACTGTGTAATTTTCATCACAATTGGTTAAGTAGCTTTAAACAAGCTTTTTTTTTTGTTGTGTTATAATGTTTAGGACTGGATTTCAAGTCAATTTTGAATAATTTAAGGACGTCCAAAGAAGCTGAGTTTTGCACAAGGGTGTAGTTCTGATGACAATTAAAAACTACAGTAGTAGTAGTAGTAGTAGTAGTAGTAGTAGTAGTAGTCAAAGGAACTACACAATCGGATGATGGAATCTCTTTTGGAATCGAGTTTGGGATCATTTGGTTTGTCTTCATGAGATATCTGGTTTTATGTGGTATCCATGGTCTGATGATGGAGCCGCAAGGTAGTCACAGGAAATCAACAACAAAATGATGGAATCCCCTTCGAGTTTGGGCTCATTTGGTTTGTCTTGATGAATTATCTGGTGTTATGTGGTATCCAGGGTCTGATGATGGAGCCGGAAGGTAGTCACAGGAACTCAACAACGAAATGATAGAACCCCTTCGAGTTTGGGCTCAATTGGTTTGTCTTGATGAGTTCTCTAGTTTAATGTGGTATCCAGGGTCTGATGATGGAGCCGGAAGGTCACAGGAGCTCAACAACAAAATGATGGAACCTCATCGAGTTTGGGCTCATTTGATTTGTCTTGATGAGTTCTCTGGTGTTATGTAGTATCTAGGATCTGGTGATGGAGCCAGAAGGTAGTCACTGGAACTCAACAACAAAATGATGGAACCCTTTCTAGTTTGGGCTCATTTGGATTGTCTTGGTGAGTTATCTGGTCTTAAGTGGTACTGGGTATTAGGGTCTGATGATGGAGATGGAGTAATAGGAACCCGTTACTCAATTGTTGTTAGTGAAATCAATAACAGAACGGTGAAATTCAACAGGGGAAGGGAGCAAGACAATCCGCCCTCCCAATTGTTTCAATAACATTTAGACCTCTAATGAAATTCATGGTCACTATAATGAGAATATAGAAATTGTACAATTTTTCAAAACGGGCTTCCACATTCACACGGAACGAACTTATATTGAATAGGAAAGACGATAAAAACTTATCTTTCGTCCCGAAAAACCGAGAACCAGCCCGTGGGAGCCCGTCGATCAGCCAAAATTACGCTTCGTATCGGATCGTCCAGCTGTTCATAAACGCTTTTTTGTTAATTATAGAATTGGGCCTTTTTATATGCAGAGTTGTCATGTAGATGCATTAGTATTTATTTGTAGTCTCGCTAGCTTTGTAGTTTTGTACTTATTTTTTAGTATATAAGTGAAACCCTATTTAGTTGTAAAGTTTTAGTAATACAAACTAGGTTATATTTCGAGGGGGGAAGACGGACAAGGGCTCGCGCCTCGCCCCGCGACTTACCCCTGTGAAGGTTGCTTTATAAGGATTTCGCGCCCGTGGAGGGAGAGAACAGACCAGCCACGTCTTTGGGGTGGGAGTTTCGCCCATCCCAAAAAGGGACGAGTAGTAAAACAGCTGCGTGGGCGGCCATTTTGGTGAAAAGAGACTGCCGCGAAAAGGAGCAGGAGCCGGTGGGAAGCCGGAAGGCCAGGGAGCAGCGCGATCAGCCCTCAAGCCGACCCAACGTGAGGGAGCAGAGCGCTCCTGGACACGAAGAGCACCAAGTGGGCAAGCGCTCGCGCTGCCAAAATCGTCCTTGTTCAGTGACCTAAGCCGGCCGGGGTAAAGATACCAAAAAAAAAAAAACCCAGTACGCGAAAAACAGACGTCCTTCGAATCTCGCACCCCCCTCTTCTTTATTGACTATTGGACTCAACCAACGTATCCATGTGTTAGTATTTAAGTCTTGTATATGAAAACATTGTTGTAGGATTATTCATTAAACTATCTGTAAGTGCTCCTTATAATAAATACCCCGTTTTTTTCTATGATATCTCCTCACTCTTCTTGGCTGTAGGCGCAGGTAGGTCCCTTTCTATCTAGGGTGGGCCTCTGAGGCCCAACGAGCAGTACGGCCTGGTCATAAGGCCCAAATCGCTCTCCAACTGGCACATCATCCAGGCAACCTTTCCCTACAGCAAATCGTGTCGTCAATCGGTGGCAAACCGTACTTCTACCATCTGCTGCGACGTTGCGGATGGCGACCCTCGTCGTGATTCTACCACCCCTGGTTCGCCTGGCTGCCACCCGACGGACACATAACTTATATATATATATATATATATTATTAAATAAAATACCACGACAAACAGTATCACTTTTTCGAAATTACCAACGTAATAATAATGCAAAAATACACCATAAGATAAGAAAGACTTTTTTGAAGGTGGTGCCAAACCAAGGCATCATTTAAATAAAATTCTATCATTATCTCTACAAAATTAATTCATACCTGTACGTACGAAGTAATATGCAGTTGTCTATGACGCACCCTCATACAAAACACGAAACGCAGAAGAGACAAAATAAGAGACTCAAATGGGCAGATTTTGACTTTCACACGTTCACAAACTGATTGACACGAATACAGCAATATAGTAAATGATAAAGTTTTTGTAGTTTTTGTTTACTTTAAAAGCTTATTATTCTAGATAGCACGTCAAGCCGTTTAAGAAATTATCTCTTTGAATAAGCTCAACCATATTAATAATTATGGCTCGTTTTGGCTGTTGTATTTTTGCATTATTATTACGTTGGTAATTTCGAAAAAGTGATACTTTTCTGGCTCAATTGTAATTATTTTATTCTTTTCAGTGGCTGTTTACGTTATCTTGTAAACAGCCACTGAAAAGAATAAAATATTCTAATATGAAGCCGTTTTTTTTTTTTGTTTTTTTTTGTTTCATATTTTGATTTTTAGTGGCTTAAGCAAACATCTGAAACAACTGAATTAGTTTTGACCATTTTTCATAATTTTTTACTTGTTATTTTCGATCATTTAGCATCAAAACGAACGGCCCCTCTGTGTGTGGCGTTCATCCCTGCGTTCTAGATGATGAGATGGCGTTGTGGGCAGTTTCGACATGTACATTGTAATATTATATTAACCTCCTTCTCCATACCATAGAGAGATATTTGATACAGACAGATTTGTCATTACTTGTCATTATAATACGTACGATTTTTTAACCTCCTTCTCCATACCATAGAGAGATATTTGATACAGACAGATTTGTCATTACTTGTCATTATAATATGTACGATTTTTATTGTTGAATAAAATCAATATTCTGCTGGTTTTGGCTTTCTATTTTATCATACATATCTAACAAGCCGTTCTCTTTGAATTTTTTTAACGCCCTATTTGCAACTTTTGACACTACCGATCCTTTCCAACCGAATGAAAAATTACCCTATTTTTATGACGATAAAGGCAATTTTCCTATGTCTACATGTCATCTTAACATGCAAAACGAACGGTGATCGAAAACAGTTTTTAACAGTTATTTTTTCCATTTGCTACAAAACGAACGGCCCCGTTGTTTATTGTTTTTTTTTGTTTCAAATGAATTTAGCATAATTTTTAAATTGGTTAATTATTATTAAACCACTACATACTTAGCTAGCGTAATAAAATCATTATTGGTTTGGTTACATACTAGCAGCTAAATTGAAATACCGGTTGTTACCGGGGCGTACCGAAACAAATAACCAGTAAATCCGTCAAAATGGATATAGGAAATGAAAATTTAGATTTTGTAAAACTGGTAAACCTAAAAGGGAATGTCGAAAACATTACTCCTCATAAAATTGCGGTCGTCGCTTTCATCAGGGAGTATGGTTTATTGAAAATTCAAGGTTTGTACTTAAACCGTCACAGATTACAGATATTAGGTAGCTAGCAATAAACTATGTAGGTATCAAAGTAGTAGTAGTAAATATATGTCTCTCGCCATAAGCTTAATTCCTATCCAATGCCGCATCATACCTATAATTTCGATAGGATTTAAATAATATCATATTGTTGTTTGTCGTATTAGGTAGTGCTGGCCTCTGGTGTCAGAGTTTGTCAGGCCGCCCTAGGGCCTCTGAAGCCCTTTGAAGTACGGAGGGATGGTAAACCTCACAGCTTAGAAAAGTCATTGGTGCCGAGCCTAGGACTGAACCCGGTATCATAGGATTCAAAGTTGCACTATTGAACCGTTAGGCTACCATAGCTCATCAATAATAATATCATTGTATCTAACTAAATGAGTGAAATACCTACTATGTCTATCTCAAAATAGATACTATGTTGATTTGCAAAAATGCAATGCAGTATTGTATTGTGCGTGCCATGTGGTGCATGGCATAATAATAGGGTCACACCATTCACATCCAGCTAAAGGAATTCAGTAAATGGGCAGTAGCATTTCCTTGTGTTCCTACTGTGATCAGGACCACTAGGATGCCTTTTGTTTGAAGAAAATAAAAAAAAGAGGTGAAAATAACTGCTAAATATGATCACATTTGGCATTCGCCTTGGACATTTGTGGGCGAAATTTGCATTCTGAACTGTTTTCAATCACCATTCGTTTTGCATGTTTAAATAACATGTTGACATAGGAAAATCGACTTTATTCCATCAATGATAGGGTAGGGAAATTTTCATTCAGTTTGGAAAGAATTGGTAGTGTCAAAATTTGCAAAAATGACAAAAGTGTTGAAAATGTTTAAAGCGAACGGCTTGTTAAAAATGTACATTACGAAACTGCCCACAACGCCATCTCATCATCTCAGGGCAAGTGCAGTATTGTGGCAAAACTCCTGCTTACGATAGGAAAATAGCGAGCAACAACTCATGTTCTAAAGGGTAGGGTGAAGTTCAGCACAGCTCCTTTAACGACTGGCAATGTTATGATTATGTCATACTGTTGTGATATAGATCATTAAAGGCACTGGGATGGAATGCTTTGACTACAACTAGTTGTGTTCATCTCAATCAATTATTGAATTTGCCTTTTGAATAACACTGCTATCTATTTGCAGGAGGACAATTGAAGGGAAACAAAAAAAAACAAAGCTCTCGTTCAAAAATTAAGTGTTCATGTTTGTACCTAACTATCTAATTACATTTCAGCTAAAAAAATGGTAGATTGTGCTATATCGCCCAAGTACCGAAAAGATTTTTGTATGTTGGCTTTGAAACTCATTCAGGTAAGATTTTCACATGTTTTTTACTACATTGCCACACTTCCAAGTGCTTTCCAAAAATTAAACATACATGTACTTACTAAGTTAATTTATAATTTTAGTGCCCAGATATGGAGTTCAAAGAGTTAGAAGTTTTACTTACCGATGGTCGCTATAATTTACTTACTGTGCACTTGCAAAACTTCTGTGTGCGTCTGCAAAACATCTACGTGAACGGCATCAGTGCGCTCATGGATTGTGTTACTTCTACTGTGGACAAGCTAATGATTGAGCAGAGTGAAACCAATCCTTGTGTGATTGCAAGATACAGTGTACTAGGTAGGTTTATCACCATCTATCTATACTTATAATAAAGCAATAAGAACAAAAAAAACTAGAAAGAAGAAATTTTTTTTAAAAAAAAAATGGTCTTGTATACTTAAAATAAGCTACTGAACAAGAATATAACATTTTCTCCAAAATCTGTGAGTGCAGATCAGAATATCACAAAAAGTTATGGATGGTCTCCTAGGAATGTTTTCCTGTAACTATTACGGTTAAGGTACCTGCCCTTTCTGTCCCATCTCAAAAATCCACCCTGTATTGTATGTTTATTTCTTACCATGTGTTAAATTTTCAAACTTGGTGTGGTGTGGTTTGGATTTACTAATAAAATAAGTAGTTTGTTTGTTGTATGATGTAGTGCTGGCCTCTGGTGTCAGAGTTTGTCAAGCTGCCCAAGGGCTTCTGAGTTTTTTATTTAGTTTTTTCTACTGTACTGTGTTCTACTTGTCAAGCCCTTTCATTTGATACCCATATTGAGGGTATTGAAAAAAGAGTAATCCGCCATTTTGTGTGGCGGCCATCTTGGATTTGGATTTTTTATGGTGTACTGTATTCTACTAGATAAGCCCTTTCATTTGATAACCATATTGAGGGGTATGAAATAAAACATATAATCCGCCATTTTGTTGCGGCGACCATCTTGGATTTACAATGATACTGAATATTTTTAATAGTATTGTCATCGAAACTATAGACGTGTACCAAATTTCAGATCTATCGGTCAACAGGAAGGGGGTAAAATTTCAATTACTAGATTTGACCCAAAAAATAACAAACTGGCTATATATGTACTGTGAAACAGGTCAAGCTAAATAAAACTGTTTAAAAAAAGTACTTATTTTTGTTTAGAACCAATTTTTATGAATTTTAATATGATAGCACTCTGCAGGTCCTTTCAAACAAAAGTATAATTAAAAAAAAAGAAGAAAAATATATACTGTAGCCATTTAGTGTCAAGAGAATGTGTATGCCAAATTTCAGCCCGATTGCTTCAATGGAAGTGGTTGAAATATAGATTGCAAAAGATTTTATTTTATTTGCTTTGTCTTCGAGTTGTGAGCTACCCTGAAAGTTTCAGCCGCATAGCTAGTGGGAAGTGGGTGAAATATTGATTGCTAAATTTAACATACATACATATTATATAATACACATACAATTGAAGTTAAATAAAAGCTTTTAAAAAGAAACACAAATATGCAAGAACAATGAACACAAAGTAAAGAACTATTTTATTGAGATCTCATTTTGAAACTCTTTTAGAAATAAATTAAATTCTTTCAGGGCTTTACTTACGAAGAATACTTCTCCATCTGGATAAATTAACATTTGTGCAAGTGGTATCGCTATACAAATCATTTTGTTTGTACTACCAGAGAGGCAGGCCTGGACTGATGATGAGGTCTCTAAGTAAAGAGGTAAATGCATGATGTTCTCACACAGAGAATGGTTTTCACAGTAAATTATGTTGGCTTTTGGGGACATTTTTACTACTGTTATATGCCTTATATTTTTTTTTATTCGGAATAATTCCTCACCAATTGCCTAGCCCCAAACTAGGATACCATGTTCTATGGGCACTAGATAACTGATACACATACATAGATGCGAATATTACATCCATGACTCGGAAACAAACATTTCTGCTCATCACACAAATGATTGCACCTTACAGGATTCGAACCTGCGACCATTCAATTTCATACCTAGTCTCTAGCCACTAGACCAACCGGCCGTCTACTACCTTATATACTTTTTTATACTATACTATAGTTTATTTTTATACTATACTATACTTTATATACTTTTTTATACTACCTTATACACTTTTTATACTATACTATACTTTATATACTTTTTTATGCTTTATACCACTTTATATACTTTTTCAGAAACTGAATAACATGGAGCCACAAACTATGGCAACAACATCCACTTCACCAATTGTTGTGGACGAATCTAAACCTGTAGAGCTGTCGATGAGAATGAATATTATTGATAGAGACAAGTAAGTTATTTATACTAACAACTGGAAATATTTTACCAAATTTCTAAAACAAGTTACCAGGCTGTTTATATTGCCTAAAATTTGTCCAGTACCTCGATTTCGAGTAGGTATTAAGCTAATGGATAGTATAGACAGTATGAGATGCTTCTAAGCCAGTGATATCTACTTACAACCATCTATATTCTATACATATAATAAAACCGTAACCAAGGTGAAATCTGTACTTGGAAGAGATTTAAGAAAAAAAATATTTAGTGTGTGAAAGTAGAAGAATCCAAAAATATAGTTTTTAGAATTTTTGTCTGTCTGTCTGTCTGTCTGTGACTTCATCACGCAGAGACCACTGGATGGATTTTAATGCAGTTTGCTGATCTGTATTCTTTGGAGTCTTTATCTTTGTTTCATAAAAACCGGTTCATCCAAAAGGAAAGGAAATTCTTTA
Source organism: Alsophila aescularia (assembly GCA_946251855.1). Classification (NCBI taxonomy): domain Eukaryota; kingdom Metazoa; phylum Arthropoda; class Insecta; order Lepidoptera; family Geometridae; genus Alsophila; species Alsophila aescularia. The sequence goes on from OX276375.1 coordinate 50,781,531, forward strand.
AATCTGCTGTATACAGCATACCAATACCTTCTTGGTTTCTTGGTATACCAAGTTTCATCAAAATCGAAAAATCTTCCTGGTGTGTTCAAGTCAAGAGTGAATAGGTATCTACTAGGCAAGCGTTCTACATCTTCGATCACATCATCGCTTTCCATCAGGTGAGATCGTGGTCAAGCGATTGCCAAGACAGTAATAAAAAAAAGAAGAAGATCGATTGAGAAATGCTACCTTTAGAGGAGAACTGCCGGACATTTGGAAACTTCGCTCGCGCTCGCTCAATAATTCTACCGTGGGAGTGTGTGGTCAATGTATCGTTTTGTACAAAGAAAGAGAAACTCTTAGCTACCCGTGCGAAGTCGGGGCGGGTTACTAGTATTGAATAAACAGTCAGTAACATCGACATTTGGTGCCGCCTTTTTATTGATCTTTGGAGGAAAGCAGGCCAAATGTCTTGCCATCAGATGTAACGTTCATTTTGTCTAAGAGCTATGTTCAACAAAAACCCATTTTTTTTACGGTCACTCTACCATTTTCGTTTTGGCTGTCCCGTAATTCTTTTCCCCCGTTTTTTCATATATAGACGGATAACTCTTTATTGTAAACTACATTACCAGAGAAATAATTTAAAACTACAAAATATTATGAGACATGAAGCTTAACGTCTTATGATTGCATAGTGATCTCTTCCAGACAACCTTTGGATGGAGAGGAATATTCATGTTCATAAGAAAGCAACTTGCATTAGGTAGGTATCAATAAAATTGTTTTTGTTTTTTTTTTATTTATTACGGATAGCCTATATCGTTTGACCACGATCTCACCTGATGGAAAGCGATGATGTGGTCTAAGGTGTAGCACGCTTGACTAGTAGATACCTATTCACTCTTGACTTGAACACACCGGGGTTATAATTTACCGAAAACACTAACGAGGGCAGGGCATTCCACTCCTTTGCAGTTCTTATAATAAATGAAGAAGCGTAACGCTTCGTTCTTGTGCGAGGTATTTCAACCATGAAAGAGTGGCGCTTTGCTGATCGTCTAGTCGTATGGTGATGGAAAGGTGATGGGGGAATCAGGTTGTGCAGTTCTTGTGCACACTCTCCATAGTGCAATCTGTAGAGTACCGCCAGGCTTGCTACCTCACGTCGATGCGCCAGACTTTGAAGCTTACTCTTTACCAGAGTGTCATATCCAATGAGCCTGATAGCACGTCTCTCAATTGAATCCAAAGACTCGAGCTGATACTTGGCAGAACCGTCCCAAAGGTGAGCGTTTAAAAGGCGTTGAGCGTAAGTTCCTCTCGGCGCCGCGGGTAGTTTTTCGTTGCGCGGACTCTAGGTACATAGAAGAAGACAGCGTGCTGACACGAAGCATATTCTTAGCAATTCTTTATGTTCAGTAATAATATATTAGAATATTATTTAATATTATAATTTTAAAGAATGAATAGAAAATAAGATTTTAAGAGTTTTTTTTAATGAATGGCTCTTTTATTTATTATTATTTTTTATTATTAAGTTGTCACTTTTAAGGGTTTTTTAGCTTCACCTGTATGTATGTTTGTAGGTATGTAATTTTTATTGTATTTTCCCTTTTTACGTAAATATCATTTATTGCTTTTTTTTGCATTGTCATCGAGTTTTGAGCTACCCTGAAAGTTTCAGCAGGATAGCTAATCGGGAAGTACTTGAAATTTGAATCGCAAGATTCCAGGACATACATAGATACATAGATAGTTACGTAGATAGATACATACATTCAAGTGAAGTTAAATAAAATCTTTTAAAAATAATATCCTTGACCTTCCTTTTACAGCTGTTTTGAAGAATGCCATTGGTCCAGGAAGCAAGCTGAACTATTTACAGCGCAGCAGGCAAATTTGCTCCAGATTAACGAGAAGAAAGCATTGGCGCCCAAACCGTTGCAGAAGACCATCATGCAAATTATGAAAGACATTCCTGAGTATCCAGATATAGTGAGTTAAATTCGTTTCGTAATCTAATAGCAGGAACGGATAGTTTCGGTACGGCAGAGCGGTTTCGGTATGACTATTATTTATTCTGTGCTATTGCTTAGCTTAGTATATTTTCCAACTAGTTTTCCAACTAGCCCGCGACTTCGTCCGCGCGGACTACTGTTTATCGCTAAAATGCATCCTATGTCCTTCTAGGATTTTAAAACCAATGCAAAAGTAGGTACAGCCCCAATGCTCTTGATCTTTTTTTGAGAGAATTGTTATTTCGTTTCCATGGCAACCGTTCCTTACATTGAGTAATCAACATTTTCTAGTTTTCCCGTGGAAACTAACAATTTTCCGGGATAAAAAGTATCCTATATTTTATTCCAGGGTCTAATCAGGGTTCTATCTTAATTCCAAATTTCATCAAAATCCGTCCAGCCAAACAAATATACAAACAAACAAACATACAGACAACGTTTCACTTTTATATATTGGTATGGAAGAGAGTAGTGTTACGTTGGAGACTAGCTAGTTGCTTAATTTTTGCCGTGCAATAATGTCCCGTTGTCACTGCCTACCAAAGACTTCGAACGACCTACGAAGTTGTCTGCAATTCGCTGCGAAAACTGCAATTTTTCAGGCGCAACCCCAATTTTGATGGTGAAGACAGCATTGTATAACTGCCTCGCACACTCGCTTACGTTCTTCGCATCATCTATTTCGCTCTATGCTGTTTTCCTCACAGCTGTACCTGCGCAATCGTTCACACAGCCTAACTTCACAACCACGAAGATTCGTTGTGACTACAGTAGTTATCTAAGGAAAGTCTCCTGCTGATTACGTTAGCACTAAAGCCTGGTTCGTACCAGTTAGTTTTAGTCGAGTGGCGAGTAATTTTGTAACTAAACATGTCCGAACAACAAATATTTAGTCGAGTACTTTAAGTAAGTGAGTAAGTCGAGTAGATCCATTTCTTTTCGAATATTTTTCTCGGGCGAGTAGCGCCCCCAACAAGCGTCACTGCTCACTGTCTCATCGGCTAAACAAGTCCGAATCTGTCGTTTTAGTAGAGCTGCCGTAAAAATGCCGTTTAGCTGGAGCGAAGAAACGACTTTAAAATTTGCTTCTAAATATTTACAACATGAATGCTTGTGGAATGTTCAGTCCCCACATTACAAAATCAAGCTCCTATTTCATCTCTTCTCTTAATCCATTTTCGTACCCATTGCTTTTTATTTGTTATACAAATTTCATTTTCCACTAAAAATTCCGATTACAATGAGCGTTCTCATTTTATTCACATTTTTGCAATGTAGCCTGTTCATCTTGCAAAAAAAAACATCACTCACTTGTGTAATGTATTCGACCGTAGTGTGAACGATTGTTGGACAGTAGCGAGTATTTTAGTCACTAAATTACTGGCTACTCTACTAAATTACTAATTTTGTAAGTACTTATGATAACTAAATTACTAATTTTGTAAGTACTTCTGATCCAAACACTTTCAGCATTTCCTAAGCTTCCTGAACTGCATCCGTATGAAGGAGTTCTGCGGCGCCCAGGACTCGCTGTACAACTGCTTTGACCGCTCCGTGTTCAACGTCGGCGGAAATAACACTTCGGGCAACGAGAAAAACAAAACATTTCGCTACGCCGCGCTCAACCGAGCGGCCATGCACACTCAGTTTGGTCAAAAGTAAGTACTGGCGTCGCTGGGCATATGTGGAAACTACTACAGCTGGAGCATGGAGCCACGGGCCACGTAGGTTTCACAGATCAGCACAGCATGTTTTTGTACACAATCTATACTTATAATAAGCAATAAGTGCAAAGAAGATAATAAAAAAATGGTGTAGGGTACCCTCAATAAGCTACTGAACAAGAATATAACAATTTTTTTAATCGTGTCTGTTTGTCTGTATGTTTGTTCGCGCATCACGTAAAAACTGCTGGACCGATGGCGTTGCAGGTTTCAGTGTTCGAGAGATGCTTGATACATATTATTAAAAGACTTTGATCGAAGAAATAGGTTTATTATATTAACACTTTTAATAATTTTGAAAGAGAGTTAGGAGGAACGAAGTAAAGTTACTTATAGAACAAGAAGATTTTTACCGCAATTGTAATAAACATGATATAATCTATATTTATAATAAAACAGTATACAACAAAAAACTGTACATTGAAGATGAAGATTAAAAAAAATGGTCTAGTGTAAAAAAGCTATTGTACAAAAATAGCACGTTTAAAAAATTTGTATCTATTTGTTTGTCTCTGTTTTCGTGTATCACTTAATAATACTGGACAGATTGCAATGCAGTTTTCATTGTTACATAGCGCAGGTTTTGACATAAAAACTGGTGTACTTGGTATCTCAATGCGATGAGTAGAAGCCGAGCAATCGATAAAAAACTTTTCGTCGTTGGTAGTTTCGTCCTGGAATAGAACATAAGAGTACTTTTAACCCAGAGAAATGACCAAGCGAAGCGAAGCCAAGGGCACAGCTAGTGTATGTATATCCGTATAATCCGCCAGAGCCGCGTGCGAGGCAGATACTCGTTTTGTTTATAGCTTGTAGCACAATAAATAGTACTGTAATCGATTTGCCCATTCCTGCGCGTGGGGAATGGTGTCTCATATCACTATAACCTGACATTTCAACACACAGTTTGTTCGTGTATAGTGTTGACGAACGCTAGTTTATTAAAAAGTAAGATTACTTAATTATTCATGCATAATTAAAGGTGTTCAAACTGATAGGATTTCAAGGCTAAAAAAAGCAAAGGCGGGAGCTCGCTACGCTTCCCTCCCGCCTTCGTCTTCTAACCTATCACGGGCAAGTCAGACTTCCGCCTTGCGCCTCTTGCGGTGGATAATGTAACTATTTTACGACCTGATCACTAGTTTACAAGTCACCTAATAAAAAGTAGCGTCCGTCAACACTGTGAACGAATGCATTTTTTAATATTTTTTTATCGAAATGTCGAGATAAATAAATATTAAGTTTTCAGCGCGATTAAGTCCCGTTTAAATATTTAACTATGTGAATCGCGAAAGTTTAAAAGTTACAAAAGACCAATAATTAGCGACCACGTCTCAGAGCCGTATGTCATCACTGGCAACACGCACTGGTTATAAACTTTCGTCTTGAGGCACTGCGGTGACAAGAAGATATGGCGTAATTTCCCGAACGCTGCCCATCCGAGTTGTATTCGTCGGTTGACCTCTTTGTGGAAGTTGGATCTACCCAGTTGGATCGTCTGACCTAAGTAGACATAGTGATCAACAGCTTCGATAATATCCTTCCCAACATAGACCGGTATGGGTGCGACATGGGCATTTGACATGATTTTCGTCTTACCCATGTTAATTTTAAGATCCACGTGTTGGGAAACAATATTGAGGTCACTGAGCATTGTGCTTAGGTCTTCCAGGGTTTCTGCCATGATAACTATATCATCAGCAAATCGAAGGTGAGTGATGCATTCGCCATTGATGTTAATACCATTTCCATTCCAATTCAGAAGCTTGAATATATCTTCCAGTACAGAGGTGAACAGTTTCGAAGAATTAACATCTCTCTGTATCACCCCTTTTTGCAATTGGATAGAATTCGTGCTCTGATCTTGGAGACGGACAGTCATGGTGGCCTTGCTATAAAAACACTTCAACTCTTCGATGTACCGGTAGTCAATCTGGCACTGCTGTAATGACTGTAACACTGCCCAGGTCTCGACTTAATCAAAGGCTTTCTCGTAGTCCACAAATGCTAAACATAGTGGCCGATTATACTCTTCGGTCTCGTGTATAATCTGCCGGAGCGTATGGATGTGGTCTACGGTGCTAAAGCCCTTCCGGAATCCAGCTTGGTCGGGAGGCTGAAAGTGTCGAAACTACGAGCGAGACGGATTGTAACTACTATCGAAAACAGCTTATAGACGTGGCTCATCAGCGAAATGGGCCTATAATTCTTCAAGTGGGTGTTATCACCTTTCTTGAAGAACAACACCACTACGCTCCAGTGCCACGCCTCTGGCGTAGTACCCTCGAGGATGACCGAGTTAAATAGCCTCTGAAGGACTTTAAGTACTGGTGTTTCACCCGCTTTCAGTAGCTCTGTCGTTATTCCGTCCTCCCCTGGTGCCTTGTTGCTCGCCATTCTGATCTCGAACTTATAACACAAGCCCTAGCCTAGTATGTCACTACAGTGTGAGGGTCTATTTTGGTCTATTCTGGATGAAAAAAATATTTCATTTAAATTTTATAATATTTATACTAAATACGAGGGGCCATACAAAACACGCTATTGTGTAATAATGCCGTTCTATTGTGGGGAAAGCGTATTTTATTACAGTGTCGTTTACTAACAAGTGACTCAAACAAACTTAAATTACATCTAACAAAGACAGAAATTGTCTTGGCTTTATCTGACATCGGATAAGACAAATAAGAATTACATAATGCCAGTGGAATTGTTACCAAGCGTATGATAATCTCATTTTTTTGTTGTTGATAAATTTCGATCTTGTTTAAATTACTTCAAATCCTAAATACGTAACCATTGAATTATGTCGATGTACATACTTATCAATTGCGGGAAACAAAGCGCATACAGGTCGATTACGAGTTGTTAGATTAAAATATGAAAATTTCTTATATACGAGACTTGCAATTGCCTATTCCACTAAGGAATGCGCTTTCCCCAAAAAAACATGCGAGGCAATTAACAGAAAAAATAACGATAAAAATATATTACTTCGTTGCTATTTTCCATAGCGGCAAGCAAAGCAGCTATAAAATTTAGATAAGTATTCGTAGGGATATATGTACAAGTAAATACATCTCTAGGTATTACACTTTTTCCGATATATCAACAAGACGTTAAATTAATTGTAGCATGTTGTGTTCGCCTCTAGAAGGTTGTACACTCTTCGTATTATCTTAATGAATCTTTTGACTATTCGTAAGACAAGTGTATAGCAAGTTGGGTGATCCGAATAAAAAAAAAAAAAAATGAAGTCGCATGTCCAAAAACAAAACCCGCATAGTAAAAAAAAATAGTATATGACACTCTTGCGATGAAGGCGAATCGATTGATAGGTACAGTTCTCGGCACGTAAGTTGAACCAAAATGGCGGTCATTCGAGCTGGTATAATTATGCACAAAAGTGTTAGACGCATGCTCCGCAGTTGCATGGAATTTAAAACAAAATAAGGAAAAACCGTGAATTCATCGTATTTAAATATATTTTATACGCTTTATATTAGATTCACTTGTATGTTTATTTGTATGTTTGTAACCGACTCCTTTGGACGCTGTTTTGACCCACTTTACACGGTCAGATTTCATTCAAATTTTGCACACCTTTCAAAGACCGAAGACAATGCAATAATTCGAAAAAAAAGCTCTTATAAATAAACCAAACTAAAAAGTAGAAAATAAATAATACTTTAAAAAAACTAAAAAACACGCTTTATATAGAAAACCAAACTAAAAAATAGAAAACAAAATTTAAAAGTGTAAATAAGAAAAAAAAGTTTTATTTAAAAAAAAGTGGGGTGCTTTTTAAGATTTATCGAAATGATAATCCTTCTTCTCATATCTGTCAATGAAATATTTATAACTATTTATTATTATTATTTATATTCAGACAATGTCCATAAAATTGTTAGTATAGGTCTTATTTATCTATGTTAGTCTAATACAGTCCAGAAAAATCTACACAGTAAAATAAAAAGTGCTAGTTATGAAGATATTCATCCGAGTCCCGGCCAGACAGCCTGCAACGAGACTATATGATCTGAACCCGAATGAACTCCTTCACAATCACGGAATCGTATCTTCCACCAATGACTTTTAGGATGCTGTTAGTACTTCCCCGCACTCTGCTTAGCAGGGAGGCAATTCTCTTGCGCATGATGGCATGAAAGCCATCAACTTGCGCCTCCGCAAACATACTCGAAGCACTACAGAAACGGGGCAGCCCCAAGAGCATCCTAAATCCATTGTTATACTGGACACGCAAGGCATTGAGCGATCTCTGAGTATATCTGGCCCACAGACTACTCGTGTAGAAAGTTTGACAATATGACTTAAACAGTGTTATTTTGACTTCGTCACTACAACGAGCAAACCTGCGTGCCAGCATATTACTTCTAATCGCCAATGCCCTGCGTTCCCTATCTATATCAGTTTGATCATCGAGGCCTTCAGTAACGTAGTGTCCGAGGTATTTAAACTGTTTCACCCTCCTAAGTTCTACGCCGATCAGCTTTAATGGTGGCACATTAGACGGATATTTACCGGAAGCCCCGAAGATCAAATACTCACTCTTCGCACAATTATACACAAGGCCATGTTTATTAGCATAACTCTCACAAATAGCTAATAACCTTCTCATTCCACTAATAGAAGGGCTCAGAAGCACCATGTCGTCTGCGTAGCTGATATTGTTCATACAAACATTATCAACCGAGCAGCCGACACACGCGCAAAAAAAAGCGTGGGGTGTACCCCACGCTTTTTTTTTAAAATAAAACATTTTTTTCTTATTTACACTATTAAAATTTATTTTCTATTTTTTAGTTTGGTTTTCTATATAAAGCGTGTTTTTTAGTTTTTTTAAACTATTATTTTGATGTAGTGTGAAAATAGAGTGAAGTAATTTAATTAAAAGCATGTTAAGCGCAAACCAAAATTCACAAAATAATCTCGGATTTTCTTTCAAGATATTGTAGTTTTCGAACAACAGTGGTGTGGGAAGTGGTCGTTAGGTATTATTAAATAGATCAGTTGAAGGAATATTAATAAAAAATTAATACAACAATAGTTAATGTACCTACATGTTTAATCACTGTCACTCATTGGTAAAACACCTTCTACATAATTTTCAAATAGTACCTATACCAGAACTTGGGCCAGGAGTTGCGATTTCATCTTCTATGTCAGTTGAGGAATTCAATTCAGAATCACTGTTGTTAGAATTTCCAACTAATATCCAATTCTTCCGTCATTCTATCGATGACGTGGTCGCTTTTGACGTAAGCTTCTTCGCTTGTCTTGACTTTGTTGCATAGCTTTTTCTTGGTCCCATTGCATTTACTATTTCGTTCACTAACTCTATAACACGGCGCACATTTCATCGTACATTTTTGCTACTAACATAACCCTTTATAGCTTCCCATTCCATTTCTATAGGGTTCAGATCTGGATGGTAGGGAGGCAGGCGAAGTAGGTACGTTATGACCATGTTCGTTGAAAATCATGTCTATACTAAATGTTTTGAAGAAATCTTTGTTATTTTTTATTAATTGGTTTAATTGAGGCTTCTACATTTCAGATCTAAATGTTATTCCTTTTTCTGAAAGCCAAACCTGCATATCAGCTTTCCTGATGTTCGCGTTTGGTGCTAAGTCATATTCCTTGTGATGCAATGTCTACAACTATAATTGAATTTGGGGGAAGATTCGGTAGCAATTGAGTTTGGATCCATTTCACATAATTCTCTAAATTCATGTCGTCGTGATAGTCCCCGGACTTCATACCTGTCTTGAACGTTAACAAGGCGTTAGGCACAAAACCAGTCTCCGATCCGGCATGTACTATCACAACACGTTGCCCTTTTGAAATGATTTTTTAATCCCTTAGTGGAGACCCATCTGTCCAACCTTTCGGTGTTGTATGATAGCGTGAACATATGACTCATCTGTGTATACAATTGGTCTTCTTTGTTTTCGATACTGTTTTAGTTTTTATCCGACTGTAGTCGGATCAACTCATTAACCTTCCCTTGCTTTGCTGTAGCAAAGCAAGGGAAGGTTAATGAGTTTTATGATTTATGTTCATCCAACGGCATAGAACTAAAATGGGCAAGCATAGCCCAATAACAAGAATGCTAAGACTATGTAATCAATTGTGGTCAGAATGTGGGATAGATATTTTTGACAGTTCTCTTCGAATTTTTAAGAGAAGGGTTGCCGAAACCTTTAAAGCTACTCGAGGGTCTCATTAGAGATCCTAGTTGTTTTGTTTTAATTTTAATATTATTCCAAAATTTTCCTTATTTTTTATTTCATAATTTTTTTCTCATTTAGTTAACGTCATTTTTATTTTTTGGTCGAAAGTTGATTGTAAAAAAATAACATTTTTATTTATTCATGCTGTGTTTGCCTCTTATTGGGTTGTTACTTTCACCCTATAAAAAATATGTAATTAGACTAAGTTTATTGTATCAACCAGTTGGTAAACCAAATAAAAAAAAAAAAACAGTCTATGTATGTATGTATGTATTTATGTACGTGGTTATGTGGTCATCTTCAGGTACAGTGTCATAGGCTATTTTTTTTACTCTTTTACGGCGAACAAAGGAAAGATATGTGTTCAAACCAAAAATTTGGTCCGATATTGACAAGCGAGGTGTCAATCGATTCGTCTTCATCGCAAGAGTGTAAATAGGCTATTTTCACCCAACCGTAGTCGGGTTGTTGTATGTCTTGTTGTAAGTAATTTATTCTTAATAATTTGACGGCTGATGTTTCTATTTAAACTTTCCTTTTAATCTCGGTGGCATTCCATTTAAATCCGAGTTCCTTAATGTAGCGGCGAAGACTTTTTTCAGTACCTTCAAAATTTATATCAAATCGTAATTTTGCACGAAGTTTACCAAGGTAATTCATTCTCAGTAATATGAAAATTGTGAATGCATAAGTTGATTGTAGTGGAGTCATTTTCTTGAAATTAAATTATCACAAATTTGATAGAGATATATATGTCTAAGAACTGAAAACTTCGTGCGCGATTGTACTCCAGGGCCGCGCGGAGAGTGCGTGGTCAGCGGGGGGCGGAGTGCGACTGCGTGGAGGCTACGAGTAGCATCGTCACTCGGCTACGGTTTCGCGCGGCCCCTCATACCGCACTTCAATTTAGACCCGAAAATGAGTTACTGCGGCGCATAGCCCAACTTAAGTGCCGCGATCCGTACCTCGCTTGTCAAAATCAGACCTATAGGAGCGACGCTATGGTAGAACATCCACATACCCAGTAGAGACTCTCTACGACATACCCACACCCACATACAGTACTCGGCGATAAATAATGCACATCGGTCTTTGGAAAGAGACTCGGCAAATTTCGGCTCCGTAGAGCGTTGTCCCACCCGACATGTGTGACGTTTGTCAGTTTCAGTTATATTCTTTGTTTGTCAGTCATTATACAGGTGCAGTAGAGTACGGTCGCATTTAGCTGAAAATATATAATATAGAGTTGTTTAAACCCCCCAACATTAAATCTATTCATTTACAATATAATACATAATTGTTTTTTCATCCCATCTATTCGAAAAACGCTGATATAGGGCATAGCAGGTCTTTCTGTTTAAGACTTTCAGAGAAGGCAGTAATGAGTTTTGAATTTGGAACCTGAATTTTTGATGTTGGCGATCGTTCGGTTCCACGACGCGAGTGCTCGTGGCTCGTCGGCTCTTTCCGCCTCAGCTCGGCCATATTCATGTTATAAGCCATCACATTTTTTTTATGTGTAAAATGTAAACCTCCAGTTTGAAATTGAACTCTGCTACTAAAGATCGGGAGTCAAACGATGTTCCGTCGAGCCATGCAGACTTATGGTACAGTACGGCCTATAAGTTGTGGCCACTCTGTACTTCGTGCAAATGGCTGCGCAATGAACATTTTTAGGAACCGAATGGCGTAATGAGGTGCATCTCTAGCCTAGACCACAGCCCCGTGCATGTCGCTTCATTCCGCCAGTCGGTTCCTAAAAGTGATCATTGCGCAACCATTTGCACGAAGTACAGAGTGGCCACGACTTATCGGCCGTACTGTACTAGGCCGAAAATTTAGTATAGATCAGATGAAGGTTGCTGATTCACAGTTGAGCAATGAGTTCATTTTTTTTGATTATTGGATCGCGTGGCGCGCTTTCTGTATTTAAAAAAATAATAATCATGTAAATGTAAGGAAAAGAAGAAAAAATTAAAAGCGCTGAAATTACGATATTATTGTCACGGAAAAAAGGAATATTGACAGTGCAAAAACAAAATAATTCCACGAAAATGTAAGAATAGCGAAAGTATTATACTACATACTTTCACCTGAAAATACTACGCAATAAATGTGATACATCATGTGATTTAGTTGGTCATACAAGATCTATGACCAACTAAATCCCTGGAAAAATATTTGAAAGCTTATAAGTAACAATTTTATCGAGTGTGAAAATGCAAAAGAAGCGATGTCTTTTTCGGAAACCTGTACCTATTTTCAAGAATTACCCAAATCTAAGCAACCTTCACACGTTGGCGGCCAGTTCCAATAATGACTTTCAAATGGAGATCTACACAAAATTTAGAAAATAATATCTGAAGAGACTGTCTGAAGCACGTTTAAATCAAAGAAGTACAAAGTGAATATATTTTTTAGTTAAGTGTTAGTAATTACCTAGTTTATTTTAAGTTGTTTATGTTTAGTTCATTTAATATCCCTTTAAATAACTTATATGAGTTGTAAAGTATCTAACAGCTCATTTTATTTATATTTCTCATGGATGAAAAGTAGAGTGTATCACTCGGACGTAAAATTGTTTTTCCTCGGGCGAGGTATATTGAATCCCTCGCTACGTTCAGGATTATACTTAAAATCCCTCGCTCACTCCGCTCTGGATTAAAAATAGCGCCCTCGCCGTCAAAATATTATTTTGCCCCCTAGTAATACAATCTACTATACTATAATTTTTCTAGTAGTTGCAACAGCTCTCTATAGATATTTAAAGTTTACATGTCATCGATTTGACGTAAACTGATAATTAAAGAGTATATAAATACTACGTAAGTCTAATAATGTCCCTAAAGTGCAGTATTTATTTGATATGAAATGACATTTAATAAATACGGTGATTAATGGACGGTCGTCAGTGTTCGGAAATCGCCGTAAACAGTCAATTGTCTCTTTCCAAAGGCCGTTGTGTATTATTTATCGCCGGGTACTGTACATGTATACATAAATACATACATAGACTGTTAAACTCAATGCGCTTCCCATGCTTCGTCCTAGTCGGGTAAAAACTACAAAATCATTAGTTTAAATTAATAATGTCGTACATATGACCAAAGACAAAATAGGTATATTCATCATCACAAATTCATAAAAAGTCTATCCTGTTAGAATATTTTTCAATTAAATGTTTTTTTATTAGTAATGCTTTTATTAGGGTTCCGTGCCCAAAACGTCCAAACTGAACCCCAAGGAACAATAATACAAATATGTCTTTCCTGTGCGGAACTCTTTGGCAGAGCTGTCTGCCTGTCCGCCCGTCAGAGGCACGTTGACAACTTGTTCTTGTGTGTCATTGTGAAATTTCGGAAATTGAAATGAGACGTGGTAATTCCCAGCGCGCTGGCGATGGAGGCGGTGCGCGAGGCGGTGTCGCGCGGGCAGGAAGCGGGTGACGCGGCGTGCGTGGCGGCGGCGGCCGCGTGGGGCGCGCGCGCCGGCGGCCGAGCCCGCCGCGCCGCGCTCCTGGCGAGGGCGCCGCGCGCTCCCCGGCACGCCGCTGCCGCCGCGCAGCTCATCGCGCAGCACACCGCCGTAAACGGAGCCAAGCCGGCTGAAGTCTTTCAGGTATTACCTTTACTTACCTTTGTTCACACAAAACTTGTGGTCAGCTTTCGAGCAGACTGACCAGGCTTTTTAAAGGTTTTTTCCATAAATATGCTGTCAACCACAAACCTGATAAATGTGAAACTGAACATATATGTTTTTGACATCTTTATCTCTCTTAGACTAAGACAAAAACATGATTAACAGAATTTCATTCGATACATTTTCTTATCAAAAATTACGTTATTTTCGGTAATATTTATATTTTTCTACTCAAAGTTTTATCTCTACAATAAATCTCACAGCAAGAAAATATAGTTTATTATCTAACGCTTAGACAAAATGAACCTAACTAAATTATTAGCCTGCCAATAAAATAAATAAATTTTGATTTAGTTCCGAGCTAAATTGTGTGTTCAAACAGCGCTCGCGATATTCAACCTTGTTAAGCAGGCACTTCAGTGCTTATTGCGGGTAGCGGGTGGCAGAGTGCAGGAGAGGTGGCAGGGGAGTGGGGAGTGGGAAAATGTAAACTTGGAGCCTAGCCTTAAACACCGTGTCATTGGATAGCGTTCGTGTTGTAGCGTTCCTCTCGTGGTCGTACAACCTCTCTCTGTCACCTTCAGGGAACTCCAAAATCCACGAGCGACGGAACGCCCGCTGCCTTTCGCTCAAATCCCTCCTCCTCTCTTCAATCACGGGCTCTATGATCTCATCCTTTTCGATACGACGATCCAAATCTTGTCTCTCTCTGTACCTAACGTCGAACTAGTGTCTGTGCGGCTTCGGCTCTCCTGCTCAAGTAATCTCTCGCGGCTTATTCGAACCACTTAGTTCACTTCATCCCGTATTCTCCCGACTCGTGGAAGAAACTTTTATACAAAATAATAAAGAAAATTCTATTCGAAGTATTTTGACTTTGACATTCGACTGACCACTGCGCAATGCGCGAGTTCTGTCAATCAGAGTTATCAAGCAGACCACAGTCTGAGCAACTTATCTGTGAAATGTCGAAAAAAGGAACTACAGCCGCGACGAATGAGGTTCACATTTTCTGTATTTTGATTGGTCCACTTATCTATTGACTGGAACACTCACACCACCATTCAGTTTACAGATAAGTTGGTGGCACTGTAGCAAAAATTCAAGGTCAAAGACGGGATTGTTTTTTTTTTCCGGCTGACTACTAGGGAGAACTATTACTTATTCGGTGATATAGGGTTTCAAGTACGGTGTTCTTAGAGCAATCTTTATAAGTAAATACATGAATAAAAAACTTTGAAATTTCAAAAGTCGTAAATCAAACTTTGTTCGCCTTGCCGTGTAGAATATACTTAATTATGTTACCGTAATTATGTTACACTCCTGTATAAAGCTACGAGCCCCAGTATGAACGTCTTCACGTTTGCACGCTTTCACCGTGTCGTCCTGCCGATGCTGACACAATGTTACCGATGTCTTTGATCTGATGACGTAATGTCTGCTAAATACAGTTTTAGGCTAGTGTTTTCTAACAAAAGCATTGTTTTTTCAATATTTCTAACACTTGCTTGGCGACCTGTGGTCGGAAACACTATTCTCCGTCCTACTACTGCTCCTACACATGTGCCTAACAAAGATTTATATATTTATCGAGGTTTCCTTCAGAATGATGTAACGTTATATTTTTATCTACACTCATATCGTAAAATCCTGATAATGAAATATATATTGTAGCTCTGTTATTTGGACCAAACAATGCTATGATTTATTTATTTTCCATAATAGTACAGTTGTGGCCCCGAACACTGAGGGTTTTGGCCATTTATGATCTATGGCGTCGCGTGCTAGAGCGCATGCGCGCGCACTCTCAATAGACTGCTGGATGAATTTCGGCGCCATAATTTACATTATTCTTTTATTATTTACTGTGTTATTGTTGCTCAAAAGTCTACTTCTGAGAAAAAAATGTATGACAGCAGTAATATTGAGTAGAATTTGACTCCACCTGACATCGTGGAAACAGCAACGAAAATGACGAACGATCTTTTACCAAGAAAATAATCAAGAAAAAATTACAATATATTTTTTCATGGTTTTAAATATATTTACTAAAATTCAGTGGATAACAGCAAGTCACTTGCGATTGCTGTAATCGCATGTTCATGTATTGTTCACGTGACTCAAAATAGGGAAATAAAATAAACTTAAAAAAAGTTAAAACCGACTTCAAAATAAATAAAATAATATTATGTGGGAAAAAGTTGAGGAAGCTGTGCCGTTGATTTGGTTAGATTTAAGAAAATTGGGCACAGACTTCCTTAACTGTCGAATTGAAAACCTCATCTTGAAGACAGTTGAAAATGAAGTACTTATTCCGTTCGCTAAGAAAAAAGCCATAAATGATTTGAAGTCGGTAAATATATTATTTAGTATTTTTTCTGAGCATATTTATTTTCCGTACTAAATACCTACTTTATTTTTTGTGGCAAGTTGTTTACATAGGGGAAACCAATCGCACTTTAGCAAGGTGGCGCCCCCGCATCGGCTGCGACGTTTTTCCGTGACCCATGGACATACGGGCGGACGTACGCACGTGGACGAATCTATCGCCCATAGACACAATAGTCACAGTTTAGATTAAATAAATGTTGAAATACATTGTACGGTATTTATTTTTTCTATGCAGACAGCCCTATCACTCGAGCGGTCGGCGTAGGTATGTTATGGACGAGAATCTGAACATAGTAATATCAACTCTAAGGCGCGACTATTTAATGCAATTTAGCATGCACGCTCGATGTATGAATACCTACGTAATACGTACATACGTTTATATGCTATTAATTTTATGTTGTTATTAGGGATTTAGGCGTTCAGTTGGACAGTAAGCTTTCATATGACTACCAACCTGACCACATTGCCAAAAAGGCCTCTATGGCTTTAGGCTTTTTAAAACGTAACGCTAGCTCGTTTAGCAGCATTAAAACAATTAAGATTTTATATTGTGCTTATGTCCGCAGTCACCTTACATATGCAAGCCAAGTATGGAACCCTCATTACGCTTTACACTCGTCTAGATTAGAACGAATACAGAAGAAGTTTACTAAATATTTAGGCTTTAAATTTAAATTTCCCTTAAGTTGTGTTCGTTTCCATGTGCTACCGCTTATTTCTCGTAGAAATATATCTGATGTACTTCTTGATGAAATTAGCACAATCCAAGATTGACTGCCCTGAACTCGTTTCAAAACTAGCTATAAATGTTCCTACAAAGGCTTCACGGCTCTCCCGCAGGAAAATTGTGCTCCATGTTCTTTCTCGTAGTCCACAAACGCTAGATATAGTGGCCGATTATACTCTTCGGTCTTCTGTATAATCTGCCGGAGCGTATGGATGTGGTCTATGGTGCTAAAGCCTTTCCGGAATCCAGCTTGTTAGGGAGGCTGAAAGTCGTCAAACCTACGAGCGAGCTGGTTTGTAACTACTCTCGAAAACAGTTAATAGACGTGGTTCGAGAAATGGGTCTATAATTCTTCAAGACCAACTCACCTTTCTTAAATTACGAGTATAACAACACCACTATGCTCCTGTGCCATACCTGTTGCGTAGTACCCTCGAGGATGACGGAGTTAAACAGCTTCTGAAGGACTTTAAGTACCGGTGTTCCACCCGCTTTCAGTAGCTCTGTCGTTATTCCGTCCTCGCCTGGTGCCTTGTTGCTCTTAAGCTGTTTTAGAGCCATTCTGATCTCGTATAGGCTGACGTCCGGGATATTTTCGGTATAATGTAGGGTCAAACAGGCTCTTACATCGCTAGTCGTGCTAGGAGGCCTACGCGCTGAGGTGTATAATTACTATATTGAGGTGTATTGCTCATAGAACTTCTCGAGCTCACTCAAAATCTCTGGCTTCGACAAACGATGATGCCACAGCCAATCTCTGGCTTCGACAAACGATGATGTGACAGCCGGTCTTCAGCTGCGTCAACAGGCTTTGACCATTAGACAGATATCTTGCGAAGTCTTTGGAGCCCTTGTTCCGCTCTATTACGTTCTTAATAAACGCGTTATAAGAACGCAAATCGTGTCGCATCGACTTGGATATCTGTTTATTAAGCAAGCTGTAACTCGACATATCCACTGAAGACTGCAGCTTCATCTCGCCTCGTTCTGCCAAAAGTTTGAGTGTATGGTCAGAGAGTTTCCGTCTTCTATCTTTGCGGTGGGTCTTAAAGAACTCAGACCCGACCGCGTTAATAATTTCCACTAGCCCGTTGTTTAGTTCGTCCACTGAAGCAATTTTGGAGTACCAACTGAAAGCTCTCGGGGTTTTGGATTTGGGCAGGACTTGGGCGAAGAGTAGATCTCACCAAACGAGACCTGTTAAGCTTTACGTTGATATTCAATGAGCCTCTTACCATGCGGTGATCACTGCCAGTCTTAACCCTGTTGATCACAGAATCGTCAAAATGAAATCTATCTCGCGCTCATGACCACCGGGGTGCAGCCACTACCATTTCCTGGACGGGCGCTTATTGAAAAAGGAGTTCATCATAAAGAGTCCCTCCTTTTTCATGAAGTCAGCCAATCGCTGACCCCTTTGGTTCCGCTGTCAAAATCCAAACTGTCCCACTCTCAGTTTATCGCCTTCCTCATGCCCAGCCGTGCGTTGAAGTCCCCCATCACTACTGTGAAGTAGCAGTCACAGCGTAGTTTAGCCGACCTGACGCGATGATTGTAAGTACGATAAAATACATGAAATGAATAATGCTACGTAACTGTTCTCAGATCATCACGAAAGGCGACTCACTGAACTACTTGCACTCGCTGACCGACCTGACGATGGCCGGGCTGGCGAACACGGCGGCGCTCTGGTCTCTCTACGGCAAGACGGAGATGGCTTCGGTCAGCTGTCAGCTGCTGCTCAATCTAAATACTAGTAAGGTTCAGATCCTGCTAAACGAATATGTGAAACTTTGGATGTTTTTTACGCTATATTACCTGAACGATTAATTAATTTATTCTGCTGATTCTGCGCGGTTTTTCGTATCCGTCTTGCAATTTCTCTCTTTCCGACTTCTGCAGTAATATTTGTATATTCTATGTGGTCAGAGTCGTGGGTTCGAATCCCGCTTTTATATTTTAACTTGTACTTACACGTCGCTTTCCTCATCGCCAGCCGTTGAAACATTCACTGCTGACTGAGCATCGTTCTCCCCTTAAAACGACAAAGGCAGCAGTTATCTGCTGTTCGCCTACTATAAGGGAGGAGTTCTGCCATAATAACCGTGCTTGGCCTGTCTTACCGCGACCACGCGGGGTAACCTATAATGAACTACAAATTTGAAGTGTACGTTTTGTTCAGAGTGCACTGTGGGCGGCGGCACGGCGTGGCACTGGACGGAGGCGTGCGCGCTGGGCGGCGCGGGCGCGGCGGCGGCGGCGGCGTGGCGCGGGCTGGGCGCGCTCGCGGCTGCGCTCGCCTCGCAGCTGCGCCACCCGCACGCGCGCTCCGCCGCCGTGCGCTGTCACGCCGACCGCGCGCTCAGGGCAGGTACGAACCAAACGTTACAAGTACCTCCCGGCCCTTGTCCTGCGTCGAACCCGTGACTACCCCGTACTAATTGATCGTTGCGAACCGCTAGATGTTGATAAATTCTTGGTACCAGGACTAAAAAGTGAATTGTTACGAAGAGGTCTATACAGTCTCGCTTTTATTACTCTGTAACCATAAGCTCCAGATTTTGTTGTAATTTTTTTAGCTTATTTTCAGCTCTATGATGTAATATTTATTTTAAGGTTAAAAAACAGAGGGGAGGCGGCAGGACACACAGAGCGAAAAGGATGTTTTTGTGATCTCAAATTCGGTACGTGGCGTAGACGTTTCACGACATACAAACGGCCATACGCCCTGACACTGCCCCACTCGTTATTTTTGTTATGTGCAGAGATGATTATGGAGGAGTCTCTGTGCGGAGGCCCGAGTTCCCGCAGCGCACAGATATGAAAAATCCAAAAAAGTTGGGCAAAACCAAATTTGTTGTTTGATTAGTTGAAGGATGCAGTTCCTGGTCCAGTTTTAGAGATAGAGAAATAGTGGGGACTAAAGAAACTACCAAATATCCTTCTACCTGTACTAAAACGGGTAAAAAATGTGCTAGGGTGGTTAGCTTTTGGGTTACAATTCATATGGGTCTCAAATAGAAATGCTAGTGTTAAAAAAAACCCTTCTTTCTTTTCTACTAACTCCATTCCTATTTAATTTCATACAGGTCAAGGTTCAATTTTTTCATCTTTTCCAGCAAGTATTTCTGTTTTTCGTGATGCTTTCGGGAATCACACTCCCTATAATAGCTGATCAGAATGTATCTGCTAAAGCTGGCTTCTTTGTCAGTTGATCCTAAAACAAATAAAAACAAAAAAAAAATTTTTGTTAAAGCGACGGTTACGTTTTTTTAATGGTTTTAGCAAGACTAATGATTACTCTTTGTTAAAACTGAAGTTCAACTTTCTCATATCATGAAAAATTCTAAACAGAAAAAATACATATTCAAGACGTTTTAGTGTCATTAATGTTTAAAACAAAGTAATTGCGTATCTAAAATAATTAATTAAAAATAGGTAATTACCTCTTGGAACTGAATCCATCGCAAAAACACAAACTTCCGAGTAAGAAATTAATGAACGCAAGACTTTAAATCGTCGTAAACATCAGATTTTGAACAAGTTCAACTTTGGACTGAGTTAAGAATGACAACCCGTTTCTTAGATACCCTTGATTGCTGTGAACCTTTCCATTGTTTAGTCAGGTGGTAATTAAGGTTAGTTTTGTCGTGTTTTGAGAATTTTTACGTTTGTAGGTTTGGACCAGCTTGACTGCATTATTTGTGTAGTATCTGGTGAGCAATACAGTTAGTAATAATGTTTAATTTTTCTTGTGTTGTTAATTAATTGCTGTATTACTGTTTTTTATCCCAAATAAAGTACCTGGATTATCGAGCCTTGCTCGGCTTTTTTTTTGGTAAATTGATTTTTTAGAAATTATATTTAAATACGAATTACATACTGATGAAATGATGAAATATGAATAATATTTTTTCGATCTTACCGACATAATAATAAAAAAATATGAACTGATTATTTAAATAAAAAATCACGAATGCAAATAGTTTAATATTATATTAGAAATAAATACTTATTTTTTACAGTTTATCAACCTATTACGTAAGTATAGAAAAAAATATAAAATAAGTTGATGTTTAAGTTGATTATCGATAAAGTTGATTGTTGAAAACACGAATAAAATAACATTTTCTAAAAATGAATCATATCTAAATCGATTTATCGCCCCCGAAACCCCCGTTATACTAAATTTCATGAAAATCGTTGGAGCCGTTTCCGAGATTCAGAATATATATATATATATTCTGAATCTCGGAAACGGCTCCAACTTTCTATTTTATTTATTTGGGATAAAAATCTTTAAACGAGAAATTCTTGTATATATATTCTGAATCTCGGAAACGGCTCCAACGATTTTGGTATTTCTCGTTTAAAGATTTTTATCCCAAATAAATAAAATAGAAAGTTGATGCGTCCTGTCTTGGCCAGTCTTGTTTGTTCATCACACTGGTATAAACATAAAACTTCCTTGTGTGAAACATCA
The DNA here is from genome assembly GCA_946251855.1 of Alsophila aescularia. Taxonomy (NCBI): domain Eukaryota; kingdom Metazoa; phylum Arthropoda; class Insecta; order Lepidoptera; family Geometridae; genus Alsophila; species Alsophila aescularia. The sequence goes on from OX276375.1 coordinate 50,802,752, forward strand.
AGACATTAATGACTGCCTAGTGCACACTGTAATGTCTCCTAAGTATTTTTATCTACACTCTTTTAGTGAAATCCGGATTATAAACTCAAAAATAGTGGCATAATGACATACATTACGCACGGCAAGACTAATAAGTTTTTTTAAATATTATAACACTGTTTTTTTAACTAAACAATGTTATAAAATATTTTATCTACACTCATATTGTATAATTCACGACTCTAATCCATACCAATATATAAAAGTGAAACGTTGTCTGTTTGTTTGTTTGGGGAGCTTTCACGCAATAACGACTGGACGGATTTTCATGAAATTTAGAATGGAGATGGCGTATACCCTGGAATAAAACGTAGGATACTTTTTTCCCGGAAAGTTTCCACGGGAAAACGGGAAAATGTTGATTACTCACTGTAAGGAACGGTTGCCACCACAGAATGGTCTGTGGTTGGCATGGAAACGAAATAACAAGTCTGAAAAAAAAACATCAATAGCATTGGTGCTATACCTACTTTTGCATTGGTTTTTTAATATCCTAGAAGAAAATAGGATGCTTTTTTTTGGGATAAACAGTAGTCTGCGCGTACGAAGTCGCAGGCGGGAAAACTAGTAAGAAATAAAAATACATTATAACACTGTTTTTAGAACTAAACAATGTTATAAAATATATTTTTTCCCATAAAAGAACCAGTTTGGCTCCTAACTACGAGGGTTTTCGCCATTTATTATCTATGGCGTCGCGTGTTAGACCGTATGCGCGGAATTCGCTGTTGACTGAATTTTGGCGCCATAATTTACTTTACGTTTAATTAGTACCGAACCAATTTAATATGTTATTTGTTTTTGTTGATCGAAAGTTTTATCCCGATTAAAAATGTCCTACAGCAGTGTTAGTGAGGAGAATTTGTCTCCACCTGACTTCACGGAAGAAACAACGAATATGACGAACGAGCTTTTACCAGCAAAATCAAGAAAAAATTACGACATCTTTTTGTCCATTACTTAAATGTAAGTTCTTATTGCATGAGTGTAGATAAAGTAGTGTACGACACGGCACATAACTAGATATTAAAACACTCGAGTGATACTATTAAACTCACTCTCGTGTTTTAATATCCATCATAATGCAACCGTTTCTTAAATTACTATTTTATTCCAGGGAAATGGGAAGAAGCAGAACAGAGCATAAAACAACTGGCGTCGTCCGACAGATGGGAGAGTCAACTCCTGAAGGCAGAAATGTATTTCCTCAAAGGCGACGCTACAGAGGCGCTGGAATCGCTCCACGACATCCTAGATTACTGCCACACTGAGGATGACAGCCTACACTTCATGACGCTAAGGGTCAGAGCTATGATATTGATGTCGCAAGTGCAGCACTCCTTCAGTAACATACAGTCGACCAACATCATGTTGTTAAATGAAGCTCTGTCGTTGGCTAGGAAGTATCACTTGCATTACTTGGCGACGACTGCGGAGATGCATATAGCCAATGTGCAACTGAGTATGGGTTGCGCAAAGAACGCTCTTCTGCTAGTCCGAAAGGCGCTGCCCTCTATAATGGCACACGGGAGTGCTTATGACATGGCAAGAGGTAAATATCCTTGAAGTGTTTTCTTGGTTGACTTGAAGTGGAGATGTCAAGTATCAAAAGAATGACACATCTCGGTGCTTCTTCCTCTTGTTGATTGTGTTATATAATATGACTAGCGACCCGTCCAGGCTTGGCAAAGGTGTAATTTAAAAAAAAAAGAGGTGAAAAATGTTGTTCTCGCACACTCGAACTTCACTCGCCGCCTCCCCACTCGCTACGTTCAGGTCTCGTATGCTCGTATTATCCATATCCATAATAATAAAAATCTCCGAAATGGCTGGACCGATTTTGACGGGATTTTCACCGGCAGATCCACACCATATATATAAAAGTGAAATGTCTGTTTGTTTGTTTGGGGACTTTTAACGAGGTAATAGCTGGAAGGATTTTGATGGAATTAATGGAGATAGCTTATACCCTGGAATAACACATAGGATACTTTTTATTCCGGAAAATAGTAAGTTTTCACAGGAAAACGTCGATTACTCGCTGTAAGCAACGGTTGCTATGGAAACGAAATAATAAGTCTGTCAAAAAGCATCAAGAGCGTTGGTGCTATCCTTTTGCATTAGTTTTTAATATCCTAGAAGAACAGAATGCTTTTTTCGCGATAACCTAGTCGGCGCGGACGAAGTCGCGGGCGAAAGTTAGTAGCCGATGTTATAAGGTGTAACTTAGGGTACCTACTTTTATTTTTGAAAATAATTAGTGTTCCGCACAAAAAACAAACCCATGAATTTTGACTGATGGTGATAACCGCATTAAAATCCGTTGCGTAGTTTAAAACATTAAGCGTTACAGACAGACGGCGGAAAGCGACTTCGTTTTATACTATGTATTGATACACGTTAAAACTTATTTGTTCCAGCATTGTTACTGTATACAAAATGCCGCGTAGCCACGGCGCCCACAACCGGCGATGCGCGCACGCTGGTCATACAATCATGTTGTGAAACTCTAGACACTGTCAAAAAGAACTTCTTAAAAGTCGGCGCACACGTCAGATTAATGCAGACTTGGTATTTGCAGGTATGACTTTCCTTGACCTCTTAAACATATACATTATAGTTTATAGAGCAAAATAACTATTTCCTAAAACAAATAAAAAAACTGCGTTGTCTGGTTTCAGGCGCAGCTCTACAACGATTTAGGAAACCAAGCTTCCAGAAACCAATGTGCGTGGATGTACCGACAATTAGAATCACAAAATCCGGTAGAGCCTTCAAACATGTTACTCATAATGTTTTAATATAAGATCTTCAGTTAAGAAAATTAAAGTTTATAACGTCAAAAGTTTCTAATGTTTTTACATAGATTTTGCATACTTTACGACCCACTGGAATTTAGATTGTTACCTACCTGCAGTATTGCCAGACTAAGAAATAATCTTTTTACTTCTCGTGCTTGAATTTCTTGTTTATGTTAGGTGTACGCCAAAAACCTTGAATTACGCTTAATGGCGTGTGTAGGAAATTCAGGGTGTCCCAGGATGTAGTGATAAGCAGTATTAGTGTAAAGTAGGGGCACCCGAATAACCCCCATGCATGTACTGCATTTTTTATATTTTCGCAGTTATTATATCTTTGAATATTTTTCACAAAAGTCAATATTTCGACAAAAACTTTGTAATTATGACCAAACCAACACTAGCATTAAGTTGTTTTTTGTATGTTGGTAGTCCAGCTATAGCCCAGCAGTGAACCTTTTATAAGACACCAGAGAACCAAAATCATATTGTACTATTAATGGTACCAGTAACACTAGTTTGTAACGCCAGTACCATTAAATAAAATACAAGTATCAAATTCTAGGGTTTACATAGAGACAGGAGACTATATTGCTAGAACCATTAAATAAAATAAAAGTATCAGATTTTAGGGTTTAAACGGCTGAACAGATTTGGTACGTATAATAACCAACGACAGTAAGAAATGTCTGTTACTCTATGAGAATAACACATAGGGTACAGTTCTCAGCACGTAAGTTGAACCAAAATGGCGGTCATCCGCGCAGGTATAATTATGGACAAAAGTATTAGACGCATGCTCCGCAGTTGCACGGAAAATTCAAAAATCTTTAAGGAAAAACCGTGAATTGTAAACATGTAGGTAAATTAACAAAAGTTAATTTACCTACATGTTTAGTCTCTGTCACTCATTGGCATAACACCTACATAATTTACAAGTGGTATACCAGAACTTGCGCCAGGAGTTGCGATTTCATCTTCTATGTCAGTTGAGGAATCCAATTCAGAATCACTGCTGTCAGAATCTCCAACTCGTATTATAAATTCTTCCGTCATTCTATCGATGACGTTTGCTTTTGACGTAAGCTTCTTCGATGATTGTCTTGACTTTGTCGCATAGCTTTATCCAATCACTTGGTCCCATTGCATTTACTTTCCATGTTCGTTTAAAATCTTGTCTTTAGTAAATGTTTTAAAGCAATCATTGTTATTTTTTATTAATTGCGATAATTGAGGCTTTAACATTTCAGATCAAAATGTTATTCCTTTTTTTGAAAGCCAAGCCTGCATATCAGCTTACCTTGTGTTCGCGTTTGGTGCTAAGTCAAATTCCTTGATGCAATGTCTACAACTATAATTGAATTTGGGGGAAGATTCGGTTGCCCTTTTGATATGGGTTTTTTAATCCCACAGTGGACCCTTCCGTCCAACATAATATATGACTCATCTGTGTACACAATTGGTCTGTTTTGTCGATACTGTCTTAGTTTTTGTAAGTAATTTATTCTTAATAATCTGATGGCTGATGTTTCTATTAAAACTTTCCTTTTATTTTCGGTGGCTTTCCATTTAAATCCGAGTTCCTTAATGATGGGGCGAAGACTTTTTACACAACCTTTAAAATTTATATCAGGTCGTAATTTTGCACGAAGTTTACCACGATCGGTAATTCGTTCTCAGTAATATGAAAATTGTGAATGCATCGTTTTATTACCCCCTTGTCAAAATCGTCTATGCCTGTGACTGGTTTTATTCGTTGTCTCTTTTTACCAGGGGTCCTAAATGTAACTATAAATTCATAACTTTTACTTTTACAATCCTTTTAACTATGGATACAGACTTTTTCGTAGCTTCCGCAGTTTTATTCAGAGAATCAGTTATGTTATTTTCTTTTAAAAAAATATTTGTAAACGTTAAATATCATTCTTCTCCCCTGTTTCCTTAAAATTGATTATGGTCGAGTCATTTTATTGAAATTAAATGATGACACATTTGATAGAAATATAAATGTCACAGAACTGAAAACTTCGTGCGCGATTGTACTCCAGGGCCGCGCGGAGGTTGCGCGGTCAACGGGGAACGGAGTGCGACTGCGTGGGGGCACAGACAGAAAATGCACTTCGCGCAACAATTAGAAATAGCGACTCTTGCTACTAAGCAACAAGTGCAATTCAGCTCGCTTAAGCGCTCAGTGCCTAACGCGATATTCACCTAAACGTTGCCGCTCTCTTCTAACGCGTAACTCTGTCTCTATCTGGCGCGGAGTAACGCGCTAGCTGTGGCACTAGGGTTATTGGCTTGCCGCTGCTACTATAATATTCATCGGCTATCTACCTACTTAAGCACGTAATCTATCTTATGTTTGATGCGTATGATGACACGGTCAATTAGGTAGATAGAAAATGAATATTAAAGTCCGTCTTTTGTAATTAACAATACTATGTAGGCTACCTAGATACCTCTTTGTTTAACATTCCTCATTAACTTACAATAATAATATTTTCACATTTTGCACTAATTAAAAATTTCGTAGAACAAAAAAATAAAAAAACTGGTTGTTTACATTTTCACTATACTAATAATAATTATTATTATACTTTAATTTTTATAGCTACATCTGTCATCGAGATAACGCGCATGGAGTTTCGTATTTTTGACAGTCAAAATGTACCCAAAACAATGTCGTACTATATTGGTGTGACGGAAAGGGATGTTCAATTTTCATTGCGACATCTTAATCACAGACTATAAAACAATAATAATCGATTATGAAAATCTAAATAACTTTATTTGCTTATTCGTAACAGTTCTAAATTTCATAATGATCCAATAAATGACCATTATTTAACATTTTAAAACGCCAACTTTCGGTACATAATGATGTAAATAAGCCTAAGCACCTCTAATCTACTGTTTGTAACTTAATAGTTCCATTGCTTGCCTTTTTTCTCATCATTAGATGTACTTTAATGTCAATTTTGAGTCTGCTTGTAACAAGTATGAAATCACTTGTAACTTTACTACTGACTCTCATTTTATATCTCGAATACACAAACACGGACACGTTAACCACACGCACCACAGCTACACTCACGTACTTATCACTACACAACACTCACACAGCCTTCTTACCGGTCGGAACAAATATGTAGCTATGTTTATTATTTTTCTTCTACCCACAAAATTAAATAATTGTTTATTTAGGATGGGGATGCCAAGATAATTTTCTTCCCACGGGAGGGGATCCTGGTGACCTGTACTACAGGTTTTCTTAAACCTATTTCAGGCACCAGCTCCTCACAAAGCTGGGTTTGTTTTTTACTTCTGTCTGATCGCAATTACTGTGTAACCATTTGTGAGGAAAAATAAATAAACTTTTGATTTTTGATTTGAGTTTCGAGGATATAACATTCCCCTGTCTTACTCCTCTGAGTGATGGGATAGGCTCAGTACTCCGGTCCTGTACTTGGACTGACATCGTAGCAGCGTCATACAGACTATTCTCAGCACTTCGATATATCGCCAATCCACTTGGCATGCTGCAAGGAATCCAGAACAGACCAGGACTCAATTGAGTCATAGGCTTTCTCAGTTCACAAACGCTATGCACAGTGGCCGATTATACTCTTCGGTTTTCTATATAATCTGGCGTACTGTACGGATGTGGTCTACAGTGACATAATTATCCTCCTCGAAACCCAACCTGCTCGGGAGACTAAAACTAGTCAAATCTTAGCACGAGTCTGTGTGTGATGACCCTCGAGAACAATTTATAGACATGGCTCAGAAGTGTGTGACGATGTCAACCTTTTTCATTTCAAAATTTTCAAATTTTCATAGTCTTATCTCTGTATTGCCGCCACATATTCATTCAATATTAACCTGTCATTCTTATATTTCTAGCGTAGCAGTTGTATTCTCTTTGCTTACTTTGTCATTGATTTTAGTAAGTTATGATTTCAAAAACAGAAAAATACTAATATTTACTAATTTCTTCCATATGAAAACCCTTATAGTTAGGATGTCCTTTTGGCCTTTATACCCGTGCACAAGAAGTTAACTTACAATCGAAACTCGGGAAGTTTTCTGTATCAATCAAACATGAGAGAAGACTTCAAGAAGTCGGAGAAATCGAGTTTGTGAAGACTCGTAGAGTATCAACAGGATGGACAGTTCTCAAATTGAGGAAGTTTATCCAGTCTTCTCTCAAGTGAAGAGGTCCATAGAGCTGACGTTTCCTTCTGATTCTTGATTAGTGCCAGAAGACCGTGGACGTCTGTATTCTTCTGCTACGCTAGCTCCTGATTGTACCTGTAACTCTAATGTCGTCCGCTGAGCGTCGGTCCCTGGGCTGAGAACCGCCTCGCGACAAGTGAGATGGGTCTATAATTTTAAAGCAAGGTTTTATCACCCTTTTGAAAATCTAATTTTTGTCTGAGTACTATGTTATTCACATGTCACTTGTCTGTCACAGGTATAGGCGTAGCATTGTTTTTTCGCCAATGCAAATGAGTGTTGAGACGAGCAGGAAGTCGCCTGAGTCACGTGTGCTCATTACAATTTAGATATGCAATCTTGTCGACAACAAATTTTTAAAAAGAAAAGTCTATTTTAATAATGGTAGTGGTAGGTATAAATTATCATCAACATATATTCGTCCACTGTTGGACGTAGGCCTCTCCTAGTTAACGCCACTGAGCCCAAGCTTCGGCTCTTCTCATCCTGTTCCTGCCAGCCGCTTTAGGCAAGTCGTCACTCCACCTAGCCGGCGGACGTCCTACACTACGTTTGCTTAAATGCGGTCTCCGCTCCAGAACTCGTCTACTCCAACGGTAGTCGATTCAGCTTGCTAATACTTTGAGATATGTCGGTATAACTTTTTTTTTTTAAGTTCTCTGCCGGATCCTCATTTCGGATCCTGCCCCTAAATACCGAGCATAGCTCTCTCTATAGCTAGCTGAGCGACCTTGAACTTATGAACCAATCAACCAATGGTAGGTTCAGTTGATGGTAATAAAACAAAATGCAGAACGTATTGCAAAAGTAATTAACTTATTATTAATTTCATCTATGAGTACATCATCTAAACCTTTTTAATATAATTTGTCATTGAGAAGAGCTTTCTCTACAATTTCAGACATTGTTGCTTTGATATCTCGACACAATACTTCCGCAACTAGCACTTTAGTTTCGGGTTGTAAGTCCGACGGGACATAGGCTCCTTCTCCTAATATGTTAGTATCATTCCAACAATGTCCCAGCGAAGCTTGCGACTCACAGATCCGGCCCAGCTGCAGCAACAGCGACGTGATATCTTCTAACAAAGATGGGAACGCCGTACATATCCTCACAAGAGATTTCAGAACTGGCTGGAACAATTCTAAACGCAAGTCGCTTGGTAAAACCGACAAAAGCGTAGACAACGTGTTTACGCATAATCTCGCAATCGACATAGCTTTCGGTAATGCGTATTGGATAGATAGATGTGATACAAGATCTACAGCAAAGATTTGCTTATCCAAAGATGCTTGACTTAAGAGTTCGGGTATGAAATCCAAACAAATATGCATTGATGGTATCCCTTGCACTGTAATCGGTAACAGTTCCCGCGGATAGCCTTGGAAGTGAACGAGCTTAGCTAATGAGGGCTCTGATATAAAAATTTGATGTAGGAACGAACATATAATGCTTCTTACTTCTCGCAATGACCACATTAACTCTGGTTTTGTCTCGTCTTCAGTTGTTTCTAAACAAGCTTCAAGTAAGATTTGTAAAGCAGCACTCTCTTGTGCAGCAACTAAAGCATTTTTCAGTTCCTCTCTTTCAGAATCTGATGTCAACTGTCCACTTTTCTCGAGAAGGGGCTTGTCTAATAAATGGCGACTCAGTTGACTCCTAGACGCTGCTAAGCTTGCTTCCAAGATTCTAAGAATAATTTTTAAAATCGGTCCACACCTGAATACCCTTATGTCGCATCGTAATACTTGGAGAGGGTCTACTAGAACATTCTCCTGTGTGATTGTTACATTCTTTGTGTTACCATTGATGTCCAACAAGGCATTGATAGTCATAATCCATAGGCAGCGCGGTAAGACAGTGTTGAGCCGCAGCCACACTTCCCGATACAACTCTTGGATATGGCGCGGGACTTGGTCTCCAAGAACGCTTTTGAAATACTTCACAAATATTTCCGCAAACGGCCATATATCAGTTGGGTTTTTCGCCAGCATAGCTTTCAATATTTTACCAGTTTTGTATGGATTTTCTTCAATACATTGAAAAGCTTCATTGATAGCAGCTTCTGAAAGACTGACTTCGCTAACATGGCGCGTCAAATCTCCAAACACTTGATCATCCATCCAGTCATCTACGAGAGATAGCTGAGGGAAGTGTGTCGCAAGTAGTTTAAGCAACGGACTGAAAAGGCCTCCATAACTCATTTGGTCTTTTTGGGCTTGATGCAGCAAATACTTGATAGGGAGTTCAGACAAAAAGGCAGCTGAATAGCTTTTAACTTTTTTTCCGTTTGCCATGAGAGTGGCTGTATTAGACAGCCTGACATCTTCATAGAGTAGAAGGTAGTAGATGAGGAGCAGCTGAGATGCTAACGTCGGCTTTTCGATGACGATTTCGATTGCAGGTTCATTATCAATTTCCATTGGACTGAACTTAGGTTTTTTCTTGATATCAAAGTTTGCACCAAATATAGAGTTTCTGAAAACTCTTCGTATCTCCTCTTCTAGTATGGGTTTGTTAACATATTCAGTTGCACCTTTGTTGTTGATGACGAGGATGGAGTTTACATACACTTCAACCAGGGCCGGCATCACCGGATGAAGGGGAGCTGTGCAGTTACAGATTTGTCTATAGATCCAATTTTTAATAGGAACTTTGTGTTTAGAGAATGCACGAGATTTTAAGAGTTGATGAATGCAGTGAACAGGGAGGTATCCAGGGATGTTGCTGTTCAGGTTTATTGTTACTGGAACTTTTACTGCATGTGATGTTACAACCTGAAACAGATTTGACCTGCATAAAAATAGGAGTTTATAATAACATAAGGTAGATAAAAATAAAGTATTTTAATGAAATCGTTCCAGGCATCCTAGGCTTGGCAAAATGTTACCTGCTCTGTAAATATTTCCTGAGTGAACGCTTGCTTTATGCGCGCGAGTCCGTTCGGCCTGACCGGCACGCGCATGCCGAGGGTTGCGCACACCAGCTCGCCCACAGCCGCCAGTTGGCCAGAATGGAAGTGGATCGCAATCAGCAACAACATTTCACCAAACGATGCCGTCACTCCAGAAGTACTGAAACACGAATTACATTTTTACCCGACTGAGGAGAGTAATGTGTTTGGTTTGTATGTACGAGTATGTTTGTACGTTTCTTAGGCGCGTCCTACAGCTTAAACGGCTTGATTAATTTTGATAAATGAGGTATCGTTGGATTTGTCTTGATCACGATACTGCTATAGGATATATGAAGCGTCAAGAAAATCAATATGGTGGCTTACAGCTGCCATATTATATTTACGACGAAACAAAAAATGACCAAAATCTATCGAGTGAGGTATCAAAATACAGGTCTTTAAAATACCATTTCAAGAATATATAATTCTTATAACTTAACAATAGCAATTTTCAATGAAGTTTCTTAAAAAAATATATTTTAGATTATTCAAGTTAATGTTAATACTATAGTTTAATTTATTTATTCGTAGGAAGAACAACAGCAAAGTTGAAATTTTATTATACGCGCCAGAAAGCCAATTACAGGTCCTCGTGATTAGAAACATAATTAAAACAAAACACATGAGCATACACTTTAAAGTCATCATCATCATCATCATCATGTAAGCCTTTAGAAGTCCACTGCTGAACATAGACCTCCCCCAAAGAGCGCCATGACGAGCGATCCTGTGCCACCTCCATCCACGACTTCCTGCGATGGCTACAATGTCGTCGGTCCATCGTGTGGGGTTCTCCTCACACTTCGCTTGCTTGTTCGTGGTCGCCATTCGAGAACCTTTATTCCCCAGCGGTTGTCGGTTCTGCAAACTATATGGCCTGCCCATTGCCACTTCAACTTGCAAACTCTGAGAGCTATGTCGGTAACCTTCGTTCTTCTACGGATTTCCTCATTTCTGATTCTATCACGTAGTGAAACACCGAGCATAGCTCTCTCCATTGCACGCTGCGCAACTCTGAGCTTTTGTATGAGACCAATAGTTAGCGACCACGTCTCAGTGCCGTATGTCATCACTGGCAACACGCACTGATTATAGTCTTTCGTCTTGAGGCTCTGCGGTATCTGCGACGAGAAGATATGGCGTAATTTCCCGAACGCTGCCCATCCGAGTTGGATTCGTCGGTTGACCTCTTTGTCGAAGTTGGATCTACCCAGTTGAATCGTCTGACCCAAGTAGACATAGTGATCAACAGCTTCGATAATATCGTTCCCTACATAAACCGGCATGGGTACGACATGGGCATTTGACATGATGTTCGTCTTGCCCATGTTCATTTTAAGACCCACCTATTGGGAAACAATATTGAGGTCACTGAGCATTGTGCTTAGGTCTACCAGGGTTTCAGCCATGATGACTATATCATCAGCAAATCGAAGGTGAGTGATGTATTCGCCATTGATGTTAACACCAAATTCGTTCCAGTTCAGAAGCTTGAATATATCTTCCAGTGCAGAGGTGAACAGTTTCGGAGAAATAACGTCTCCCTGTCTCACCCCTTTTTGCAGCTGGATAGAATTCGTGCTCTGATCCTGAAGACGAACTTTCATGGTGGCTTTTCAATGTACCGGTAATCAATCTGGCACCGCTGTAATGACTGTAGCACTGCCCAGGTCTCGACTGAATCAAAGGCTTTCTCGTAGTCCACAAACGCTAGATATAGTGGCCGATTATACTCTTCGGTCTTCTGTATAATCTGCCGGAGCGTATGGATGTGGTCTATGGTGCTAAAGCCTTTCCGGAATCCAGCTTGTTAGGGAGGCTGAAAGTCGTCAAACCTACCAGCGAGACGGTTTGTAACTACTCTCGAAAACAGCTTATAGACGTAGCTCAGCAGCGAAATGGGCCTATAATTCTTCAAAAGGGTTTTATCACCTTTCTTAAAGAACAAAACCACTACACTCCTGTGCCAAGCCACAGGTTCTACGCCAGAGGGGTCTGGCGTAGTACCCTCGAGGATGACGGAGTTAAAAAGCTTCTGAAGGACTTTAAGTACCGGTGTTCCACCCGCTTTCAGTAGCTCTGTCGTTATTCCGTCCTCCCCTGGTGCCTTGTTGCTCTTTAGCTGTTTGAGAGCCATTCTGATCTCGTATAGGCTGACGTCCGGGATATCTTCGGTATAATGTCGGGTCAAACGGGCTCTTTCATCGCTAGTCCTGCTAGGAGGACTACGCGATGATGTGTATAATTGTCCATAGAACTTCTCGAGCTCACTCAAAATCTCTGGCTTCGACGAAACGATGCTGCCACTGTCGATTTTCAGCTTCGTCAACAGGCTTTGCCCAATAGACAGATCTCTTGCGAACACTTTGGAGCCCTTGTTCCGCTCTATTGTGTTCTTAATACAAGTAGTATTATAGGAACGCAAATCGTGTCGCATCGACTTGGAGATCTGTTTATTAAGCAAGCTGTAACTCGATATATCCACTGAAGACTGCAGCCTCATCTCGCCTCGTTCTGCCATAAGTTTGAGTGTATGCTCAGAGAGTTTCTGTGTTCTTTTTTGCGGGGGGTCTTAAAGAACTGCCACCCGACCGCGTGGACAATTTCTACCAGCCCGTTATTTAGTTCGTCCACTGTATCGCATTCGGTAAGGATTTGGAAGCGATTTTGGAGCTCCAACTGAAAGCTCTCGGGGTTTTGGATTTGGGCAGGACTTGGGCGAAGAGTAGATCTCATCAAACGAGACCTCTCCAGCTTCACGTTGATATTCAATGAGCCTCTTACCATGCGGTGATCACTGCTGGTCTTAACCCTGTTGATCACAGAGACCATTGAATATATGCCGATTGGTCGTCAAAATGAAATCTATCTCGTGCTTATGACCGCCGGGGTGCAGCCACGTCCATATCCTGGAGGGGCGCTTCTTGTAATGAGATGTAAAATCAAATCAATAGTTCGAGATAAGTACATCCCAAACCATTGCTCTAACCCACACCTTACACCTTATCTACTACCATTATATTAGTAACAAGTTATACCTAAGCTAAGTAACACACACTAATCAAAGAATTGACTTCTCAGCAGCCGCCTCGCCGAGTGTACCGACACAGACGGACTTATTGGTTATCCTTACAGAGATTTTTAAATTTCTTGTTTGTGCTGTGCAAAAATGATTTCTGCCAATACTTAGTATTAACATGTGGAATGCTTATACAAGGATTGAAACTAATTTTGCAATTGCAACTATTAAAGTAAAGTAAAATATGTAAGTAAAAAATAAACATTAAATTCATATAAATACTAGCTCCACCCCGCGGTTTCACCCGCGTCCCTCAGGATCCATACATTTTTCCAGGATTAAAAGTAGCCTATATGCTAATCCAGGTTATAAGCTACTCCTACAAATCCGTTCAACCGTTTAGGCGTGAATAAGTAACAAACATACACACACATACATACTAACTGTCGCCTTTATAATATTAGTGTGATTAATTTTGCAGGTGGTCAGCTCGTATTCAATAATGTTGTTCGCAGTCGGGTTTTGTGTATTTTTATAATAATTTTACTTGTTTGTACTTTGAGTTCAAGCAGTAATTATTGATAATGGTTATTGTATTGATTTTACCTTTCAAAATATGCCTCCTCTTTGACAAGCCATTGCACCCATTCAATAGCTTTCTTTTCATGGTCTGGTGCAGCTGAAATATGATAAGACATCAATGTAAAAAATAAGCTTCAATTGAAAAAAAAAAGACAAATGTACTGAACTCCAGCAATACCTGATTGGGTGGTTATAACACAAACATATATATTCCAAAACTCCCTCTGCTCTGTAATTACCAATATTTGAATCTATACTGTTAATAAAGCAGCACACAAAGTCTGTACAAAGCAGGTAATTAAAAAAAAATGGTCTCATAGACTTAACACGTTAACTGTCCCCACACATAATTTTTCGATAACCCCAAATGTCCAAATCAATTTTTGTAATATTCTGTCTCAAATTAATACAAAATAACTGGTTTTGGATAGATATGCCTAATTAATAGCAAATCACTCGGTTTATCACACCTTTTACCCGTGTACCGAATACGGTACACGGACTTGTTGAGTTGAAGGGTGTTATAAAAACTTATTGACCTGGGAAGTCTTCCAAAGAATGCGAGAGCTAAAGCTAAAAGAGTGACAACGCACTGTAATAAATGTAAAAAGGCGTACTGTTTTCAATGTTTTTCTGAAGTTCCTTTGCATAAATAAAGCCTTTTTACTAATAAACAGTTGTTTTTTTTGAAAAAAATAAAATGAAAAAAAATGACATGTTTTCCGTTTTTTCTATTCATTGGTGTCCTGTTGACAAGTCCTGATAAATAGAGCAACATAACACACAAGTCCATGAAGTTAGAGCGCATAGAAAGAGACAGGGCGAGTGTACCGTTTACGGTACACGGACGTGATGGACCCATGCGGCGTGTACTGTATACCGAATACACTGGACAGATAATGTGTTAAAATGAGCTACTTTAAAATAATATTAAATTTTCTTAAATCATATCTGTCTGGATGTTTGTTTGCACATGTACAAACCGCCTTTCAATTGGTCCAGTAGTTTTTAAGAGAAATCCTAAGCTATCCTCATAAAATCTGATGAACTAGGAATCTCAATGATAACCAGAAGCCAACCAATCGATAAAAAAACTATTTGAAGGCTGAACAGATTTTGATAAAATTCATATAAACTTATTATCTTAGATTTAGTTTGTATAATTAATTTAGAACACATACCCATTAGTGATGGACAAGCCAGTATCATGCACAGACTCAAAGAAACAAAGCGGACTCCAGCCGGTGTAGGTGGAGGCTTCTGCGTGACAAGTCTAAGTAAACCGGCCACTTCATCATCCTGGAATTTAATGCCTGCTATCCCTCTCAGTGCACAGTACAGTCTGAGCAAAGCAGATGCATTGACACCGGCAGTGGCTTCTTTTAATCTCTTTAACAGCTCCTGCCGTAGCAAGGTGAGAGCAGCATGTCCATCACCTTTGCCTCTCTTGTGAGAATTCCGTAGGAATGTGGCAAACCAACCTCTTGTGGTTTGATCTGACCCAAGCAAAAGTCCAGACATAAAAGATACCTGTAACATTGTTGTAGTTAGATAATAATAAATGTTGTTAAGTACAATATATTGTACTTAAAAACATTTATTATCATTTATTATTATAAAAAAATCATGCCAAGAATAATAGTACATATATGTACATATATGTACTATTATTCTTGGCATGATTTTCCTAAAACAAAAGGTCTTACCAAATCTTCTTGATGATGTGTCAAAGTAAGTGTGATCACCAATGCAGGCAAGCGAGATACTGAAGCAGCTTTGGCTCTGACCGATGCAGCAATATAAGGGCAAGCTTCACACAGGGTTGCTAGAGTCTTAGCTCTGATGCCACCTTCCTCACTCCTCTCAGCATTTACTACTAGTGATTCTACCACTGAAACAAATATAATAAAAATAAATTTCTGTAAAATAAAACAAAATATGTAAACTAGGCCAAATAAAATAATATTACGTACCTTCTTGCAATGTATCAGGCATATTAGCCACAACCCAAGATACTATGAGAGGTCCTTTGTTTACATAGAGCAGAACTTCAACTATTTCACAGAGGTTCAAGAGATTTGGAAGTTCTGCAAGGCTTATGCATATGACATCAGTAACTTCCTCTAAGTAAACATCATTGTCAAAGAGTTCCGAAGGTTTGACAGAAAAGTCTGTACTAGAATTCTTGTTCTGATTGTATTCTACTAGTTGAGCTTGCATGAGCAAGAGTTCTGATAGAACAAGTCGAACTCTTCTTGTAGAATCAGATTGTTCAAAGTCTGTGGCTATGCCATTGTTTATGTTGGGGATTAAAAAAGAATCTAAGCATTGTGAACCATTCTTCTGTCTGTAAAACAAGGTACAAAGTAAATATCTGCTGTAACATGTACATTTTAAATTAGGTATGTTGTTGTTTTTGTATGTTCTATTATGTGTGATGGCAGTTTGTGTAAAGGTAAATGCCATTTTAATTACCTCATTTGCTGTTCCTTTTTCAAGTCCACTTCTAAAGAATGGAACTCAATAGATAGGAGTGACACAATGAAGTTGACCAAGTCTATGCCAGCCAGTAACGTAAGCACATCTTTCTTAGCTTCGGCACAATAATTAGTTATATCCAATGGGGATATAAGAGCCATTCTAACAAGGCATGGGATTATTGGTCTTATTTCTTCTGCAGAACATTTCATTAGAGTAGCTATATCTAAATCTTTAATCGCCTTGAAGACGTGGGGTTCTACAGGCTTCATAAATGCTGTGTCCATCATTTTAGTTCCTCTTTCTCTGTAAAAGTAGAGGTTAGATTAAAGTACATTTTCACAAATGATACAGTGAGATGAATCTCTCTCAGTTCTCTTACCCGTATTTAAATAATTATATAAATTACTCAGAAAGGTCTAGAAAAGAAGCCCATTTTCTGAAATTATTGATGCAATATCAATACAACTAAATATTTATATAAATATTAATGAATGGAATGACAGCTTTGACTTTGATTGACAGACTCGACGGTGACTCTCGACGGCAGGTCGTTCGTTTTGAAGCAAATAGCGAAAATAACTGTATGTAAATATGATCACATTTGGCGTTCTCTTTGGACATTTGTGGGCGAAATTAGCATTCTAAAATGTTTTCGATCACCGCTCGTTTTGCATGTTTAGATGACATCACAGTAAAATTTGAAATAGGAAAGCGACTTTATTCAGTTTAAGTCTTCGCTAAATCCCCTTTGGCGCTGTAGCAACCAATCCCCTAAAGCTAAATCCCCCTTGGTTGCTGCAGTGACCAAAAAAAAACATGGACGTTAACATTTACCGTTTGACCTTCGAGCATATATCCAATGAGCGGTTTTCCAAGTGTCATTTTAGCATTATTTATTTCTCGCTAGATGGCGTTGGCGACAGTTTTGGTAACAGTTTGGCATGACCAAGGAAGTTCTATAAGTACATAAAACTTCCTTGAGTATGACCAAAGATTTTGAATTACGCTTACTGGCGGGTATGACATTCTGCGTTCCCTTGTTTATGGCAAGTTGTGCGTCAGTTTTGTAACAAATTCATTACTTATAGTATTTATTGGTAGTATTTTTTACGTTCTTGATATTCTTTATTATAAATTACAGCTAATGATACCAAGAAAATGGACCGTTTTATTTATATTTAATTTATCTGCTTAAATAAAGGGGCAAATAAAATCGGAATATGTCAAAACTGCCAATATCATAATAATAAATAACAAATGTTACTACAAAAACAACTTGTCGTTCGTTTGATTCGCTCATGGTTTGTGTATTTTTACGGTAAAACGCTGTTTTTACCTGCTTTCGATTCCTACGTTCAGTTGAGTAAATACTAAAAGTTACGCGAGCGCCATCTCTTGGAGATGAAATAACTAAACTGACAATGCTTAATGAAAAACTGCTCATTGGATATATGCTCGAAGCGTTTGACCGATTTAAATCGATTTAAATGTAATCTCGCATTTATTATCTAATCTGTGTGATTCTCTCTTCAAAGAGATGCATATATTATACGTTAAAACACCAAAAAAGTATATATATTATTTTAAAAATAAAACCACGGATTTTCTCCGCCAGCCGTAAATTTTTGCAACTATTGTTGGTTTTCACAAAAATATTCTGGTTACTTTTGTACTAAACTGTGTTTATGTTTTAATGTTACGGATAGGTAGGTTCATCTAGTATTTAAATAAAACAAAAAAAATAGTATGTCATCGCTTTCATTTCAAAATACGTTTTTTTTAAACTACTCCCATTTTTGGCTTCATCATTTTTCCGCGGTGCCCTCTCTTTACATACCTAATAATTTTATATCACTTTGGTTCGGTTTGTCAGTGGCTAGATATATTCAGCCAATCACAGGCCGAGTTTTGTACGGATTCGCCAAACCGTTTCTTCAATAATGCTTTGCGATAGAGTCGATTTTGCTATGAAAAAAGTGACAATCAGATTGAAGCCAAGTTCTGTGGTCGGGCCCCTGTGGCCCAATTCCATAACTTGGCTACAATCGGATTATCACTTTTTTCATAGCAAATTCGACTCTATCGCAAGGCATTAGTGGTTGCGAGACTGAGAATTCGATTGAAGCCAAGTTATGGAATCGGGCTGCTGCTTTCCTTCCTCAAAAACAGACTCGCGAGGCCTACAGCTCACAGAGCCACTAACTAGCTATTCACTCCGCCGATTTCGCGACGGTGATCTGCAGGGCAATTACCTAAGCCAATGTGATTTGTTGCAATCAGATTTTAAGAGCAATATAGACTTTAATGCACCGCACCGAGATCGATAGTGCATAACTGTATGTAAATATGATCACATTTGGCGTTCTCTTTGGACATTTGTGGGCGAAATTAGCATTCTAAAATGTTTTCGATCACCGCTCGTTTTGCATGTTTAGATGACATCACAGTAAAATTTGAAATAGGAAAGCGACTTTATTCAGTTTAAGTCTTCGCTAAATCCCCTTTGGCGCTGTAGCAACCAATCCCCTAAAGCTAAATCCCCCTTGGTTGCTGCAGTGACCAAAAAAAAACATGGACGTTAACATTTACCGTTTGACCTTCGAGCATATATCCAATGAGCGGTTTTCCAAGTGTCATTTTAGCATTATTTATTTCTCGCTAGATGGCGTTGGCGACAGTTTTGGTAACAGTTTGGCATGACCAAGGAAGTTCTATAAGTACATAAAACTTCCTTGAGTATGACCAAAGATTTTGAATTACGCTTACTGGCGGGTATGACATTCTGCGTTCCCTTGTTTATGGCAAGTTGTGCGTCAGTTTTGTAACAAATTCATTACTTATAGTATTTATTGGTAGTATTTTTTACGTTCTTGATATTCTTTATTATAAATTACAGCTAATGATACCAAGAAAATGGACCGTTTTATTTATATTTAATTTATCTGCTTAAATAAAGGGGCAAATAAAATCGGAATATGTCAAAACTGCCAATATCATAATAATAAATAACAAATGTTACTACAAAAACAACTTGTCGTTCGTTTGATTCGCTCATGGTTTGTGTATTTTTACGGTAAAACGCTGTTTTTACCTGCTTTCGATTCCTACGTTCAGTTGAGTAAATACTAAAAGTTACGCGAGCGCCATCTCTTGGAGATGAAATAACTAAACTGACAATGCTTAATGAAAAACTGCTCATTGGATATATGCTCGAAGCGTTTGACCGATTTAAATCGATTTAAATGTAATCTCGCATTTATTATCTAATCTGTGTGATTCTCTCTTCAAAGAGATGCATATATTATACGTTAAAACACCAAAAAAGTATATATATTATTTTAAAAATAAAACCACGGATTTTCTCCGCCAGCCGTAAATTTTTGCAACTATTGTTGGTTTTCACAAAAATATTCTAGTTACTTTTGTACTAAACTGTGTTTATGTTTTAATGTTACGGATAGGTAGGTTCATCTAGTATTTAAATAAAACAAAAAAAATAGTATGTCATCGCTTTCATTTCAAAATACGTTTTTTTTAAACTACTCCCATTTTTGGCTTCATCATTTTTCCGCGGTGCCCTCTCTTTACATACCTAATAATTTTATATCACTTTGGTTCGGTTTGTCAGTGGCTAGATATATTCAGCCAATCACAGGCCGAGTTTTGTACGGATTCGCCAAACCGTTTCTTCAATAATGCTTTGCGATAGAGTCGATTTTGCTATGAAAAAAGTGACAATCAGATTGAAGCCAAGTTCTGTGGTCGGGCCCCTGTGGCCCAATTCCATAACTTGGCTACAATCGGATTATCACTTTTTTCATAGCAAATTCGACTCTATCGCAAGGCATTAGTGGTTGCGAGACTGAGAATTCGATTGAAGCCAAGTTATGGAATCGGGCTGCTGCTTTCCTTCCTCAAAAACAGACTCGCGAGGCCTACAGCTCACAGAGCCACTAACTAGCTATTCACTCCGCCGATTTCGCGACGGTGATCTGCAGGGCAATTACCTAAGCCAATGTGATTTGTTGCAATCAGATTTTAAGAGCAATATAGACTTTAATGCACCGCACCGAGATCGATAGTGCCATAGTCAAGCTAAATGAAGATCTCACTAGTATAGCCTGCTGGTCCAATAAAAATTGTCTGCTGCTCAATCCCTTAAAAACTAAATATATAATTTTCGGCAATAAACATCAACTTGCTCAAATAAACTCATCGCAGAATGTTATGCTCATGGATAAATCCATTGAGCGGGTATACGAAGCTCGCAATCTCGGCTTGCTCATGGATTGCAACTTGCGTTATGAACAACATGTAGCAAAGTCAATACAAAATTGTTTTTATAAATTAAAAGTTCTTTACCGTATGAGACCGTTTCTGAAAGAAGACTTACGTATCCAACTAGTGGAGTCTCTAGTGTTGTCCAAATTAAATTATATGGATGCGGTTTTTGGCCCCAGACTTCTAGCAAGGACAGAAAAACTCATACAAAGAGTGCAAAACGCCTGTGCTCGTTTTTGCTTTAAAATTCCGTATAGAGCTCATGTGACCCCTTACCTCAACAAACATTCTATTCTTAAAATGAAGCATCGTCGCAAGTTACACCTGGCTTGTTTACTTTTTGGTGTCCTAAAATATAAACAACCTTCTTATCTATATGAGAAATTGTCCTGGATATCCAGCCACAGGTCCCATGAATCTCGACAGTGCGCATCTCGGCTCTCCTCGCAACGCCATAGTTCAGCCGCTTTCAGAGGCAGTTTTCGCTACGCTGCTACCAAATGCTGGAATAATATCCCGCCGCCAGTGAGGAACTTGCAAAATGTTCATTGTTTTAGAATTAAACTCAAATATTTTTTTACCACTCATCAGCAGCGAGAGGAAACTCTTAAATTTGATACGAGCGCAATATAAATAATCCAAACCTTAAAATTGATTGTTATCCCTACTTTGTTTTTACTCCCTTTGTCGTCACAAGTTACCGTTGTGTAATCTTGTGGTACTGTAGTTATATGTTACTGGTGTATTATTGTCATATATGTTGCTTTTTAACTTATAAGCTTTAATTTTTAGCTCCTTACTTGTTAGTTTTGTATAATGTAATTTTATTATTATTTTTAATATCAGTTTGTTTAATTTAGTTATTGTCTATCTTTTTATGCAGCTGTGCATGTGTGTATGACCGTGACATCACCTAACGGCTCCAAAGGGAGATCAGCGTTGGTTAACATCCAGCATTATGCTGAGTTGGGGCCGATTTGTGACTTACTCATACAAATTTTTATTTTCTTTTGTGTTGTTTGTCGCAAATAAAGTTTTTTCTATTTCTTATTTTTTCTTTCTATTTCATTAAGTGCACGTGCTATTGAAAATCTGATTGCAACAAGTTATAGAATTGCTCGTCTGGTGGCAGTCACAGGCGATGTGATGCGATGATGAGTGACGGACAGGGCGCGGGGCGGGCAGTGCGGTGTCGCGTTCTGCCGCCTCGTCTCCAGGGGCGTATTTTATGATTTTGCGCCCGGGCTTATAAGGTTTGCCGCCCTATAAATTATAGAAAAAAACCGGACAAGTGTGACTTGAATTCGCGTGGAGAGGGTTCCGTGCGATGAATATATATCTCACAGTATTGAGATATTAGATGTTATTTTTAGATAAACGGAATGGTCAATTTTAATTTATTTTCTAAATAACTTAAAAACATACATATTCACAATTCATTTATTTACGGTACTCGTGTGGATCGTAATAATTTCGTGGATCACAGAAATTGGTCCAGTAGATTCGGATCAAATGGCTGTGATAGACGGACAGACAGGCATACACATGAGTGATCCTATAAGGGTTTCATGTTTTTTTCATTCGGACGTAAGGAACACTAAAAAGTGTAATTCTTATATTAATGAAAAAGTCCATACAAAATAATAGGGTTTTTTCTGATGCTCTAATTGATTGACGAACGATACTGTCATTATAAGAAACCGCTAGCGAAACGAGCGCTTTTATTAAAGCAATTGTAGAAGTGTAAAACTAAAACATAATTCAAAATGATGTAAAAAGGATATAGGCCAGTAAGTAGAGAAATTTGCCTTGCAAAAGGTGGTGTAATTATTTTCTCATAATTATGTTGTTTATGTCTAGACTGATGAAAAAGACTGATGTTTTCGACCTTGCGAGCATTAGCCGTCTTCTTGAATTGAAGGGGTAAAAATTAGTTTTTTTCTAAATAGTTCGTTAACAGCTTTATGGCAAAAGTGTCTATGAAAAGTATAAAGAAGACAATATTTGCAACTTTTTTTGCATTCACAGTTGTTCTAGGTTCCAGTAAAAAGTTACAGCTCACAAAGCGTTCACTCCGCCGATCTGCAGGTCAATTACCTACCTAAGCCAATGCGATTTGTTGTAATCAGATTTTCAGAGCAATATCGACTTTAATGCGTTTCCATAGAATTACTCGTCTGGAATTGCTCGTCTGGTGGCGATCACGGGCGATGTGATGCGATGTTGAGTGACGGAATGGGCGCGGGGCGGGGCGATGCGGTGTCGCGTTCTGCCACCTCGTCTCCCGCACCCCGTACGTAGATAGCTGCATGACTTCGCGCGTAAAATTCAGGAATCGAATAAATTTTTACCCCACTACGCGATGCAAGGGAAGGGTAATGAGTTTAACAGTCTATGTATGAATGTATGTATGTATGTATGTATGTATGTATGTATGTATGTTTTATGTATGTATGTATGGATGTATGTATGTATGTTTTTATGTATTATGTATGTGCCTAAGTATGTATCTATGTATGTGTATATGTGGATGTTCCACCATAGCGTGTCCCCTATTGGTTCGATTTTGACAAGCGAGGTATCAATCAATTCGTCTTCAGCGTCTTCTTGGAAACGCACTAAGAAAATACTGCATTAAGACTGTACATAATCTATGCTCCGTTGTCCGAAGCTGCACAGCAGGCTAAGATGGTGTAAGATGTGAAGACTTTTTAAACAAGCGGAGTGTAGGCACTAGGTTGTCTGCAAATGTGGTAGGTAGCTCCTTCATCGGACAGACGAAGCGAACTATCGCGGAGAGAGTGGAGGATCACGGCGCAGCTGTAAATAATTCAATTGAATAAATCTGAACCGACACAGAGCACCCCAACATCAGTGGGTTGGGTTCTAAATGATTCACAGAACCGACACAGAGCACCCCAACATGAGTAGGTTGAGTTCTAAATGCAGGGCCGGATTAAGAGGTCTGGAGGCCTTGGGGCAACAAAGGAGTGGAGCCCAGAAAATTATTTTCCGAATAAAATGAATGTGTGTGTAAAATATGATGTTTTTTCACTCGAGTTTTTCAATAAATATTTTATATATTGTTTTTATTTTATTGTAAGACATTTTAATTTAACAATATTGACATTTTATTTTTTATTATATTCAATTTATTAATTTGCATGCGTAATGATGAGAATGTATATGGGAAATTGTATATTTAAACTAGCATCTTCAACTGTTTAACTACATTCTGACAAATAAAATGATTTGATTTGATTTGACCAAGTAGATTATTTTAGCATATAACAAACACATATAAATATAATCGAAAACGAGAACTATCTGAAATTTTAGAGTTAACGAGCGGAACTTTCCGAGCTTTTTTCGCCGAAAAATCGTTGATGATTTCGCTGTCATCCAGTTCCCGAAGTAATTCACTGTCAATGCTTAGGAGCGATAGCTTTGATAGACGCTTTTGTCCCATCACAGGTTCGCATCGTATTTTTTATAATTTTCATTTTTGAAAATGAGCGCTCTCGTGTGCAATTCGACAGCATCAAAACCAAATACATTCTCAATGCAATTTCAAGGTTTGGGAATGTAGCTCTGGTCTTCGAGAATTTGGTAGTAAAATAGCTCTGGAGAATGGTCTTTTCCATAGTCCTTTTTGTACACGTTGATCAAAGATACAAATTGAACTAACTCATTACCAAGACTAGGTTCTAAATCATCCTTGTACACTTTCACCAATGCCTCCGCTGCATCGTGGAAACTCGCTCAAAATGGGGTGTGAAGTACAAGTGCTTATCAGGGCCATTTGAGATTTTGTTCTTTTACTGATTGCCTGATTGATGAATCGTTTTTTTAATGTTTAAGAACAGTATAATTATGTTTGTACAAATTACTATAGGTAACGGTAAAACAGCGAAAATAAATATCAAAAGAAGACAGATAGTTGTTTACTAGTGTTTACTCGTAGGAATTTGAAAAAAAAACAGTCTCTATTGTGGGGGCCCCTCTTTCGTGGAGGCCCCGGGGCTGTAGCCCCGGATGCCCTCCCCTAAATCCGGGCATGTCTAAATGAGTCAAAGAACCGACACAGAGTGCCC
Source organism: Alsophila aescularia (assembly GCA_946251855.1). Classification (NCBI taxonomy): domain Eukaryota; kingdom Metazoa; phylum Arthropoda; class Insecta; order Lepidoptera; family Geometridae; genus Alsophila; species Alsophila aescularia. Next base: position 50,827,238 of record OX276375.1, read on the forward strand.
CTATGCCAGCTGGTCTTGTGGTCCATAAAAGTGTTCAATCGGGAGATGGATATTATAGGATGTTGCTTCGTGGAATCCGGTAATTAGGAAGAGTTATAAAAATGAAAAAACACCATAGATTGATTAAAACATTGTACCTAACTTTAATATACTTAGCACTAAAACATTGTAGAAACAGACTAAACCTTCTTCGCGAATCACCTACGCATTAGTGAAAATCAGTACAAAATCGGTTGAGTCAGTTTCAGATCCTTCTACACGACAGACAGACAGACAGAGAATTGATGATTTTTATTTCTAAAATGTAATGATGCTACGAAGATGCTACGATAGGGAAGCCGGCGCCTTCATAAACCAGCACATGGTAAGATAAATAATACAAGTACCTACCTATAGTTTATATACTTTTCGAGATCTATGTAGGTACCTAGTCTTCTGTGCTAAAGCTTCTAAATCTATACTTATAATAAAACTGTAACAGGTTCAATCCTGTACATTGAAGATCTTTTGTAATTATTTTTTGGTGGCTGTTCTTTATTCGTACTGAAGACAAAACTGCAATTTAAAAAAAAAAACTGTTGTCTGTCTGTCTATATCTTGGACACGCATCACGCCGAAACTACCGAATGAATTCAAATTAGACTTGGCATGATTTGCTGCACACTAAAGATATTTAGTAATAAAAAAAATTGAGGCTTTTTTTTCTTCATTTTTGTCTGTTGTCTGTCCGTCTGTTCGACGCGCATCACGCCGAAACTACTGAATGAATTCAAATGAAACTTGGCAAGATTTGAGTTCATACTACGAGGTAGGACATTGGATAATTTTCATAACGGGCAAACTTATAATAAAGCAGTAAGTACCAAAAAATCTGTAAAAGGAAGATATTTAAAAAAAAATAGTTTACTAAAAATAAGCTACTGAAAAAGAATAAAACATTTTTAAATGTCGCGTCTGTCTGTTTGTCTGTTTACGCATCACGTAAAAACTAATGGACCGATTGCGATGCGGTTTTCAATGTTGGATAGCTTAGGGTTTGACTTAAAAACTGGTGTACTTCTTATCTCAATTCGAAATATTTAAGTGTTGGTATATACGAGTAGGTATTTTAGGTCTTGGAATAGTAGGTAATTGAGGTCTTTTAATCTAGAGAAAACGCCACGCGCGCGATGCCGCGGGTACAGCTAGCAATCTATACTTTTAATAAAACTGTAATAGGTCCAATTCTGTACATTGAAGATATTTAGTTTTTTTATTGGAGGATACTCTGTATTCGATACTAAAGCAAAAACTGCATTTTTTTAAAATTTTGTCTGTCTGTCTGTATCTTGGCTAGGCATCACGCCGAAACTACTGAATAAATTCAAATGAAACTTGGCGTGATTTGAGTTCATACTACGAGGTAGGATATAGGATACTTTTCATCCCGAAAAATTGAAGGGTTCCTGCAGGATAGGGGTTGAAAGTTATTTAAAAAAACACCACTCTGAGACTACTAGACGGATTTTGATGCAACTTGGCACAGTCACAGCTTATATGATGGATTAAAATAGAGGATACTTTTTATTCTGAAAAAATATGAAGTTATGTTTTTTTCGATGGGTACTTACTCGATTTCGATTCTGAAGACATTTTTTTTTCATTTTTGTCTGTCTGTCTGTCTGTCTGTCTGTCTATATCATGACCGCGCATCACGTCAACACTGAAAGAATTCAAATAAAACTTGGTTTGATTTGAGTTCATACTACGAAGTATGATATTGGATACTTTCATCCCGATAATTAGCATGGTTCCCTTGGGAGAGGGGATGAAATTAAAAATATGTACTTAGTTGTAATTCATGAACGTGTAGTCAGACTTAATTCATTTTTTTTGTTAGATTGGAGGTACCTACTTTAAATATTGTCATGTAAATATTTCAAGGTTATCGGGTTTGCAGTTCAGAAATTACAGACAGCTCAACCCTCAGTATTTTGTCCAAATAACTTGAAATCCAAAATATACAGGAACGTTTGAATGTACAGCTCATCTTAAGTTACCCTCGCACTTTATCATAAAGGATTAACGGTCACCTTAGACACAAACATAACGTAGTGTGGGATGCCCGCCGGCCAGGTGGAGAGGCGACTTGCTAAAGACAGCTGGCAGCGACTGGATGAGAAGAGTGGAAGATCGGGCTCAGTGGCGTTCATTAGGAAAGACCTACGTCCAACAGTGGACTGGTATAGGCTGATGATGATGATGATGATGATGATTATTATTATTTAGACACAAAAATCGCTGTTTGTTTGTTCACGCATCAAGTTAAAACTACTACAACTATTGTGATCCAATTTTCAGTAATGGATATAGCTTAGGGTTTGACTTAAAAAATGCTGTACTTGATATCTCAAAATAATGTGTAGAAGCTGAGCAATCGGTAAAAAAACTCTTTGATGGCTGATTTAACCTCGAGAAATGAACACGCGCGCAAAGCCGCGGGCACAGCTAGTATAATAATATAATAATAAAAATGAAAAAGTCTGTACCAAGGAGATAATTGAAAAAATAATATCTAAGGTACTTAAAATAAGCTACTGAACAAGAATAACTTTTAAAATTCGTGTCTGTCTGTTTGTTTGTCTGTTTATCTGTATGTTTGTTCGCGCATCACGTAAAAACTACTGGACCATTTGCGATGCAGTTTTTACTGTTGGATAAAAACTGTTTGACTTAAAAACTGGTGTACTTGGTTTCTTAATCCGATCAGAAGAAGCCAAGCAATCTAGCTGTGCCCACGGCTTCGCACACGTGGTCATAACTCTAGGTTAAAAGTACTCCATGTGCTATTCCAGGACCTAAAATAAGCTACTGATCAAGTTTTTTTTTTAAGTCGTGTCTTTCTGTTTGTGTGTATGTTTGTTTTAGCATCACGTAAAAACTACAGGACCGATTGCGATGTGGTTTTCATTATTGGATAGCTTAGGGTTTGACTTAAAAACTGGGGTCCTTGGTATCTCAATGAGATGAGTAGAAGCTGAGCAATTGATGAAAACATTTTGATGGCTGAAGTAATTTTGACCAATTGTTAGTCGTTAGAGTATATTACGAGGTTCTGAAATAGCACATATATACTTTTAACCTATAGAAATGACCACGCGTGCAAAGCTGCGGGTACAGCTAGTAATAATATCTCGTATTTTCCTTTCGAGAATGATGCGTGCGTTCAAGCATGTGCGGCGAGAAAGAGCGCCTAATGTCTGGGTTATTTATTTAGAGTAGAAAGTTGTTTTGTTACCTACATTACGTCATGTTATCCCATTTTTCTAACGTAAGAGGTTAACATGTTTTTTTCTTGAAGTAGAAAAGTAAAATGTAGATTGTTTCTTAGGTATAAGCGTCGTAATTTGGGATTAATTATGTGAGAAATAAATGAACACGCAAAACAAAAAAACAGACGGACCTCTCACGAAGTCGATTAAAATATTACGGAAAATGAACACAAACATCTCAAGTCTTGGTAGCAATTGATCGACTAAAATGAACAGAAACATCTCAAGTCTTGGTAGCATTTTATCGACTAAAATGAACAGATACATCTCAAATCTTGGTAGCAATTGATCGACTAAAATGAACAGAAACATCTCAAGTCTTGGTAGCAATTGATCGACTAAAATGAACAGAAACATCTCAAGTTTTAGTAGCAATTGATCGACTAAAATGAACAGAAACATATCAAGTCTTGGTAGCAATTGATCGACTAAAATGAACAAAAACATCTCAAGTTTTGGTAGCAATTGATCGACCAAATCTTTTAATTAAAAAAAAACAGAACTTTAGTAGTGTACTTACAGTATGTTAGATACTACAAAGATGCTAAGTATCTAGAGACTAGGTATACCAACGCTCTCTATAATACACAACATTATATAAAAGTGAAACTTTGTTTATTTGGGGAGTTTTAACGCTAAAGCGGCTGATCCGACATTGATGAAACTTTGTAAATAGGTACTGTACAATATAGAGACTAACAGAGGATACTTTTTATCCCGGAAAATGGTTTGTTTTCATGGAAAAACAGGAAAATGACGATTACTCGCTGTAAGGAACGGTGGCCATGGAAACGAAATAATAACAAGTCTGTCATAAAGCATCAAGAGTGTTGGTGCTATACTTTTACATTGTTTTTTAATATCCTAGATCCTCGAAGAATATAGTTTTTTTTTCGCGATATACTGAAGTCCGCGCAGACGAAGTCACGGGCGAAAGCTAGTCCTTAATAATTATGTAATTAGAACATCTTAGTAATTAAAGAAGGTGGTATGAATGTTCATGCCTCTTTGAGATAATATTTTCATGATTTCATTTTAATAATCGTATAATATCAGGAGATCCACCCTCCGCATTTCAAGAGGTGTATACCTCTTGAAATAGCGAGAGCCTAATATCATAAAATAATAATTTTATTTGTAAGCTACGCGACTGCTACGTTACGACACTTTTTTAATTTTCTTACCTTATCTAATATAATATTTTATATTCTAATCGTGACTGCATCCGTAGGCTATCATGATATTCAAGGGTAGAGTATAGAAATGTTGGTTAGAGATTTAACCAACATTTCTAGGTATAGACGGAAACAATTTGATCTCGACTCCAGACACGGATTTAAGGCGGGGTCAGTCCCGAAATCAATAAAAAGACGAATAGCAAAACGTCGAGAACGTCGCAATAAAACAACTTTATGCAAACCAAAAAATACTGTGGATAAAAAAGTATACTACCTAAACAAATAACCGAACAGAATTTTCAGAAACGCCTTAGTATCCTTGGAAAAAAATCTCAAACTACTACATGAAAATAACTTGTTTCATCGCTGTTCTCATTATTTTCAGCGACAGCAACATATTTTTTTGTAATAATTATATAGCTACCCTATTAAACTAAACAAATAACCGAACACTTTTTTTAATTGAGTCTTATATATCGAGATATCGATAGAAAAGCACAAAAAATATGTAAAATCGACTCCCGAGCTGCATCACCTCTCCCACTCACACTGCACCTGGACGAGCAGGACAAACATTTGAGAGCCTACCCCGCCTTAAGGGATCAACCTGTCGTCTCTACGAGTACCTACGGAGGGCGGGCGGGCTACAGCTACGTAGATCTTGATATCTGTCTAATCTTGCTATTAAAGTTAATGGTTAATGTATGTGGCATAGTGTAGATGTGTGGGTTGTACTTTAATGCATGGGTTCTTATCACATTTAACGAATTTAAAGTATGTATATATACTTATAATAAAGCAATATGAACGAAAAAGTCTGTACAAAGAAGCTAATTTGAAAAAAAACGTTTAGGGTACATAAAATAAGCTACTGAACAGGAATATAACATTATAAAAATTCGTGGCTGTTTGTTTGTTTCTTTGTCTGTATGTTTGTTCGCACATCAATTAAAAACTACTGGACCGATTGCGATGCAGTTTTTACTTTTGGATAGTTTAGGGTTTGACTTAAAAACTGGAGTACTTGGAATCTCAATCCTAGAAGCAAAAACCGAGCAATCGATAAAAATATTTTTGACGGCTGAAGGAATTTTGATCAAATGTTGGTATAAGGGTATTTTAGGTCCTGGAATAGCATATAGAGTACTTTTAACCAAGAGAAATGTCCCGCGGGCACAGCTTGTTATATATACTATAGTTTTACCAAGCTCGAGGGCTATGGATGCGTCCCAGTCCCTAAAGTGAAACATTGTCTTGTCTATTAGATTTGTTTGTGTGTCATTCATGCCCTAACAACTGGTTTAGTTGAAATTTTACACAGAAGCAACTAGTTTACACAGAAGCAGCTACTTTACACAGAAGCAGCTAGTTTACACAGAAACAGCTAGTTTACACAGAAGCATCTAGTTTACACAGAAGCAGCTAAGTTTACACAGAAGCAGCTAAGTTTACACAGAAGCAGCTAGTTTACAATAGTATAATTTCATTTTCTATATTATAAAATTGTTCAAAGTCAAAGTCTTCCTCGGATAAAATAAAATAATAACAACTGAAGAAAAAACGGCCAAGTGCGAGTTAGACTCGCGCACTGAGGGTTCCGAACATACTTGTAGATATATAAATAGTTCGTCCATCATGGTCATCGAGTATCGAAGTTTTGTTTTTTTAAGTTTTTTGGTGAATTTAACTACAGATTTACGGTTTTCAGACCTTTCCCTTTACTTGTGCAATATGACATTGCTTCTTGCCAAATCATGTCATGATTCTAGGTCAACGGGAAGTACCCGATAGGTTTTGAATCCCTTGTGAGTGTCGAAAATGACGAAATATGCGGCAAAAATGGCCATATCTATTGATTGCGTTGACTTAGACGTAAAATTTTTCTACAGATTCAAGGAATTGCAATCTTAAGTATTTGATAATAATTTCAACTAGATACCTTCACGTGTTCCTGAGAAAAAGGTTCTTGACAGACAGACAGACGGACCGACGGACAACAAATTGATCCTATAAGGTTCCTTTTTTCCTTTTGAGATACGGAACCCTATAAATCTATAAATTAATATAATATTGATTGATGCGCTTCAAAACAATTTCAGTAGTCAAATAGAAACCTTGAAACCCGAGCATGTTAAATCAAGGCTGATAGTTGGTCGGCCCCACTTAATCGAAGAGTACAAAATAGTGTTCTCAAAATACGGGAATCAATGTGTAGTGTATGGGGACGAGTGGGGTGGCCGCGGCCAGCGGCGCGGGCGGCAGCGGCGGCGCGCGGGTGGCGCAGGGCGGGCGGCGGCGCGGCCGGCGCGGCAGTAGCACGCGGGCACGTGCGCACCGCCCTCGCGCTCCGATACCCGCGCCGCCGGCGCCCGCCTACACCCGCGCCCTGTGCTCGCCATACAACTCGCTCAATATCACCGGATAATACGATTTACTTGTACCCTACTCGTCATTCAATATTCCTCTCCTTTCCATAAACCGCTAAACCTCTTCCTCGCGATGTTATCCTAACGACGTTTCTTTGTGAATTGAATATTTATGGGTCAATAGTAAGACTTCTACGGAGATTGCTTACATCATCGGTACTATTATTTAGGCGGGAAATGTAACATAACATTAACGAAACGAAGTATAGACTGCCTGGGCTGGCACGAACCACTTATCGTAATATATTCTCTTTCATAGAATTGCATTTAATATTATCTACTCGTAGATCACAAAAAATGCTGTAATGATCAATTTGTAACGAAAACTAAACAGCTTCTATAACTTTTATATGCGTAATACATATATCTACTGAATTATAGAACCAGCAAAGCGTGAAATGAATAGGGATCTGAAGCATATATATATCATTTCAAACCCCATTGTAGGTATGTACTAGTTATAACAGAGCACAAGGGAGTCTTAAACCGTCAGCCTCCGCGTCAGCTTTGTGCACATTTTCCGGCCGTGTAACTGCCGGGATGCACATTATAATCTAAAGGGTAGATATACATCCATAGCAGGTAGGTCAGTGCTTTAATAATATGCAAAGCATTGCATTTATAAGTATATCTACTCTTTTCATTTGTAACTAACACATTTGGTAACGATAGAGTTATGGGTATGTATGTATGGTGTATATATCGAGCTAACATTCCATGTAAATTTGGGTAAACTCGGTCTTGTATTTGTATTATTATGTACATACATACCAAAAAAGTGATGAGTTGAAACTTGAGACCAAATTTATACTAATTTGTGTATAACTAAATATTAATTATTATTGACCTTAAAGAAACAAAAAAACAGCAGTACATAATATAAGTACTAAGTACCTATTGTCATATGGTACAGTAATGTTACAAGATGACTGTTTTGTAAACTAAGTAGGTACTTCGATTAACAATGGTGATTTATGCAATTACCTAAATGACCAAATATAGACATGAATTTATTTAACAATTAGTTACTTGTACCTACTTATAAGTTACAGCATAATTTAAAGTTTATTTGCTCAAATTATGAATGTCGTAAGGTCATTCACACAGACCATATATGTGGTCATTCACCTGTAAAGCTAGGTACATGTCAGTAAAATATTGATTACCAATCAACTACTATTACCTATACAAGTCTCACTCCGTCACTCTTTATAGGAATGCCTAAATAATGGCAGAAGATTTATAGACAGAAAATTCAGGAAATCATGCATATGTAGATGTGAACACGCTGTCTGTATAGGTAAGTACATATAATGATAGTCAGGCATAAATTATTACTATTACTTGAGTATACTAACTTTAACCTCGATTATTACAACATTTTTGAACATTGCTTTCACAATAATTTGTTTGATAGCGGGAAGCAATTTTTAGTCTAAAAATAATTACTTTAATTTAAAGTAGAGTCACAGAACATCTCTATTTCACAAACAATACTATCATTACTACGTAAAGAGATAAAAGAGATAAAATCTCCGTGACCATGTATTCTATGACTGTGTATTTTATATAAAAAAGGTAGTTCTGCGTTCATACTAGTACTGGTCTTAATTATCTTGCGGAGATAGAAATGTGCACCTCGCATCTGAAACTGAGGAAGCATTCCGTCAGCATCCGGCGACCGCCGCCAGTTGACGAGGAAATGATTCGACTAATTAGCTAAGCTTCGCTCTTAGAAACCTGTAGGTATGTCAGCCAATACGCGACATCGGTTATTACGCGTATTATTCCCAGATAAGTTCTAACGGAACAAAGGTTTGCCGGATAAATTTAACAACAGCTGAAATTATGCTACCTACACAAAAAATATCTTCATTATTTGTTATGAATAATTTAGAATTCACAATATTATCATAAATTAGGCAAGTTAGAGACAGCAGATTTCCCCAACATGCCTAAGATATAATCTATGTTCCTACGTATGGAAATAAAGTTGTAAGCTATAGAAACTCATCGTTTCCACACCACTTCACGCAGAGGCATTTTTACTAACTTGACACAGTGTATTTAGTATGACATGGGTGTGTTGAGTAAACTAATTATCTGCCACACCATATCACTTTACATTATTCCACTAAGAGTGTGTCCTTTGACAATTTCAAAACCTCCGAACAATACCTACATAGCTAGTTATTCTGAGAAAACAGTCCATGTCGAAACCTTTAGCTACTTACTTATTTATAGTTAAAGGCATGTGATGTTTATTTGTATAATAATTTAACAGTTCGACGCCGAGTTATCGCAAATATTGTATAAGACTATAGTTTTCTATATTTCGATTTTAGCAGTAACACCTGCTTAGAGAAACCTTAGTAAATTTTTTCAATGAAAAGTTTCGGGATTCGGGCCCGCACTGTCCTTGCCTCTGTGTGGCATATGTACCTAACCACTACACCTCACTCACTTTAACATTATATATCTACACTAAGTATACTATACTAAGTACCTATGTAATAGCACTGTACTTTATCATATTGCGTAGAAACAAGGATTCCATAGAGACGCTAAACCGCATGTTCATTTATCTTCTTAACAAAATTTTCCTTTTCCGTGGAGTAGGAGCTATTTCAAAAATATTTTTCTATTTTCAGTCATACATTTCCCATCAAATATTAAAGTGGAAAAATCTGTATGAAAATCTTTTTAGTTTACGGGGGTTATATACATTTTTAATTTGTGCTTGTAAATAAATATATGAGCTGTAAAGTATCTACTAGCGCCGTTTATTTCTTTTTCTCATAGAGGGGGATGAAAAGTAGAGTGTATCGGACACAAAATTATTATCCCTCGGGCGTCGTATATTGAATCCCTCGCTACGTTCAGGATTCAAAATAGCGCCCTCGCCGGCAAAATATTATTTCGCTCCCTAGTAAAACAATTCACTATTCCAGTGACTGAGCAGATACTTCATTTGCCTCGTTATTTTCTGGGTGCGATCACTTCTTGAAATGAAAATATTGCTCTACATCATACTTTGTTGCCACATGTGTATTTATTTTTGAAATGGTATTTTAATAAATGATACGCAATATGATTGAATCCGCAGATTTTTATTGTTTACAAGACTACGGTGAAGCAATGGAAGGGTAATGAGTTTAACAGTCTATGTATGTATGTATGTATGCATGTAAGTTGATATGTAGATGTTCCACCACTATTGAGGTATCAATCGATTCGTCTTCATCGCAAAAGTGTCATTGGTTTTTTTAACCGACATTAGTCGGGTTTTAGTTTTAGAACTTATGTCTTGTTAGTTTCCTTTTTTAACCGACATTAGTCGGGTTTTAGTTTTTGAACTTATGTCTTGTTAGTTACCTTTTTTAACCGACATTAGTCGGGTTTTAGTTTTTGAACTTATGTCTTGTTAGTTTCCTTTTTTAACCGACATTAGTCGGGTTTTAGTTTTTGAACTTGTGTCTTGTTAGTTTCCTTTTTTAACCGACATTAGTCGGGTTTTAGTTTTTGAACTTATGTCTTGTTAGTTTCCTTTTTTAACCGACATTAGTCGGGTTTTAGTTTTTGAACTTATGTCTTGTTAGTTTCCTTTTTTAACCGACATTAGTCGGGTTTTAGTTTTTGAACTTATGTCTTGTTAGTTTCCTTTTTTAACCGACATTAGTCGGGTTTTAGTATTTGAACTTATGTCTTGTTAGTTTCCTTTTTTAACCGACATTAGTCGGGTTTTAGTTTTTGAACTTATGTCTTGTTAGTTTCCTTTTTTAACCGACATTAGTCGGGTTTTAGTTTTTGAACTTATGTCTTGTTAGTTTCCTTTTTTAACCGACATTAGTCGGGTTTTAGTTTTTGAACTTATGTCTTGTTAGTTTCCTTTTTTAACCGACATTAGTCGGGTTTTAGTTTTTGAACTTGTGTCTTGTTAGTTTCCTTTTTTAACCGACATTAGTCGGGTTTTAGTTTTTGAACTTATGTCTTGTTAGTTTCCTTTTTTAAGCTACACGGACGCCATGTTGTTTTTTTTTTGAAAAACAAACTAGCCTAATCGAGACGAATTCAATTATAAGTACTTTATGACATGAAATCTACTAAGTATCATCTGTGGCATAGGCCACAGATTACCCGCGTAGGCGCTGTCCTGTGAGGGAATAATATATCTTACATACATACATTAAAAGCATAACCCTCCTTTTTTGTAGTCGAGTCATAAGTAATAGTCATCCATACCAATATATAAAAGTGAGGGAGCTTTCACGCGATAACGGCTGCACGGATTTTGATGAAATTAGGAATGCAGATAGCTTATACCCTGGAATAAACCATAGGATAATTTTTATCCCAGAAAATTGCAAGTTTCTACGGGAAAACTGGAAATATGTTGATAACTCGCTGTACGAAACGACTGCCATGGAAACGAAATAACAAGTATGTCAAAAAACATCAAGAGCATTGTTGCTATACATACTTTTGCATTGGTTTTTAATATCCTAGAATAACATAGGATGTTTTTTTCGCGATAAACTGTAGTACGCGCGGACGAAGTCGCGGGCGGGAAATCTAGTCCGTAATATTTTGTTAAACTTTGTAGTTATATGGTTTTACATACCTACTTTTTGAGACAAATGACATACAAGTTATGTTTCACGGTCGTAGCTCGTCAATACTGAAAAGAGTCTAAACAAAACCAAGAGAGCGTTACGTATATACCTATAAGTGTTCAGACGGCCCAGATACCGAATGGACATGGGTACAATGTTTCAGCGTGTAATTTATTCATTACACAGGCGTCCTCGATCAGGCCGTCTCGCTAACGGAAAGTCTCCGCTTGATGATGTCTCTGACGTGTGTTGTCCTGCCTACTTACTACTACTATAGACGTGTTGTTCATAGGTTTACACCGTACGTAATCCACTGTAGTAACTGTCAGTATGTATATAGGTATAGTTATATTTAGGTGGGTTTTTAACAGGGTTCTTCTACTAGGGAATGTCATGTTTTCATCAGTCAAACTTGTCCAATGCTGGCCGTAGGCCTCTCCTAATGCACGCCAGTAAGCTCGGTCTTCAGCAGTTTCGGATACGGGCGTTGATATTGAAAAACATAATTTTGCATACCAACGGATTTTATTTCTTTTCAATAGTGTTTTTGGATGTTATTTAACTTTTTTTAAGAAATACCTTTACCTAATGATGATTAAAGTTAAACCAATAGTCAATAAAAAAAAAATGCACCCATGTTCTACAATATAAAATGAAAAATTCTTGTAGATAATTTGGATGTGTAAGGACCATGTGTTTATAATGTCTGAAACTACTTTAGGCTTGTATTTTGGACGAGAATATGGATATCCATGACAGCTGCGCTAACCGTTGAAGATAGGAATATCTATATATAAAAGAGAATGTTTGTATGTTTGTTTGTCATCTATGCGTTCCTAAATCATTGTTCAGATTGAGATGAAACTATCGTATGGTCTTGTGATAACGCCCACGAGGGTATATAGCCAAAAACATTATCCAGATTTAGAAAAACGAAACGAAAAAACGAAAATCGATATTTGTAAATTTTTATATATTGTAATTTTTTTTACTGATTCGATGTCAAAGATCGAAATTCTGAATTTCTTGCAAATTCGATGTCAAATTGACAGGTGTAATCAAAGAAGCACAAATTAAAAACTTATATAACCACTGATCCCCCACCCTCCGTTATAGCTAAGAACTATCTGGATCACATCAGCTTTTATACATAAAAACCACACCAAAATTGGTCCATTTGTTTGGGAGCTACGATCGTCACCTACCCCTTCCCCCCTATTATAGTTAAGATCTGTCTCGATCACATCAGCTTTCAAAAAAAAACCTCATCCAAATCGGTCCATTCGTTTGGGAGCTATGATGCCACACGGATACATGATACATATACATACACATATACACCCCAAACTTATAACGCCCCTCTGTTTGGAGTTCGGGGGTTAATAATACTTATTTCATAACCTTGATCTAGTTCTCTTTGCTATTGCACATATTGTTGGTACCAAAATATGTTTTTTTTTCATCAAGTTTTTAGCAATTTAGAAAACTGTTTTGTTTTTTTTTCTTTGGCAGCATTCCATTTACTCGAATTTATTTTTTATATTTTGTTGATTTTAGGCAGAAACATAGAATAAATAATAGTACAAATACAGAAGGATAACTGAGTAAAGTCATTTAAATAAATTGGGACTCTCGCTACAACGCTATAAAGTGCAATTTAACTCGCACAGCGCTGTGAGCTTTCAATTATATTTACCTAGAAGGCGCTCGCCCATCGCGTGCAGGCTAGAATGCACCGTATCACAACGCGCGAGAACTTCCATTGCTCTAACCGTTTCAGAATTGCTCTGTCACTTTTTCGCTCGGTAGGGTTGTATCAGGGCGGTCGCACTCCGCAACAAGTACAATTAAATTCGAGGACCCAATATGCGGGTCCGTTCAGTCGAGTGTCAAGCGTGCGCTCGATGAGTCGCGCGCCTTGTACTTAGCGATAGAGCACCTACTTACGTAAAGTTATTGACAAACTTTATTCGTGTTTTAATTATGAGTACCAAGAAGAAAGCTAGAAAGTACTGCATAGCATTCGGCTGTTTGAATAGTGATAGAAATGACGAATTGTCATTCTTTACGTTTCCAAAGGATATTGAAAGGTAATAAATTGTAATACCTATAACATAGGTCCTATTTATGTAGTAAGATATTGATATTTTTTTATTACGTAGGTTCCTATAGTTTTATGTTATTTCATTTGTGTTCCATACCGAAGCTACGCATATTTAAGGTTTTTCCGCGCAGAAATACAGTCGTTTATTAAATCGATCAACGTAATTTTATAATTGATTATAGTAGGTATTGTTGATCGGAAAATGAATCACTGTGCTGACTTAGTAAGTAGCCTACAACTAATTAGGAATTTATATAATATATGTCTCGTATAATACCTACCTACTTTTAATACCTTTTATTATGTAGGTAGCAATTTATTTTTCACTCATTAAAAAGCATGGAATTCAGACAGGCACCTTTATTCATCAAAGTGCAATACCTATAGGATATAATCATAATCAACCAACGACACGTAGGTAGGTATCTCACTAAAGTTATCGGCGGTCTGAAAACGGGATAGGTAGGTAGTAAAAATGAGGTAGTAGGTCTATTCTGATAAGAATGTCATTGTATGTAAAAGAACTATTTTAATTTATAATAATAAGTAATAACATAATACATTATTACCTACTTATTTATTCTGTTACAATATCTAAGTCATAACATATCACAGAATAATTAGTAGTACAAGTACCTAGTCATATCTTAATACAAACCTACCGAGCGAAAAAGGGACAGAGCGATTCTGAAACGGTTAGAGCAATGGAAGTTCTCGCGCGTTGTGATACGGTGCATTCTAGCCTGCACGCAGTGGGCGAGCGCCTTCTAGGTTAATATAATTGAAAGCTCGCAGCGCCGTGCGAGTTAAATTGCACTTTATAGCGTTGTAGCGAGAGTCACTATTTATTTAAATGACTTTACTCAGTTAGCCTTCTGTTTTGTACTATTATTTATTCTGTGGTTGTATTAAGATATGACTAGGTACTTGTACTACTAATTATTCTGTGATATGTTATGACTTAGATATTGTAACAGAATAAATAAGTAATAATGTATTATGTTATTACTTATTATTATAAATGAAAATAGTTCTATTACATACAATGACATTCTTATCAGAATAGACCTACTACCTCATTTTTACTACCTACCTATCCCGTTTTCAGAACGCCGATAAGTTTAGTGAGATACCTACCTACGTATAAGTGTCGTTGGTTGATTATGATTATATCCTATAGGTATTGCACTTTGATGAATAAAGGTGTCTGAATTCCTTGCTTTATAATGAGTGAAAGTCGTCATTTCTATCACTATTCAAACAGCCGAATGCTATGCAATACCTTCTATGTTCTTGGTACTCATAATTAAAACACGAATAAAATTTGTCAATAACTTTACGTAAGTAGGTACTTTATCGCTAAGCACATGGCGCGCGACTCATCGAGCGCACGCTTGACACTATACTGAACAGACCCGAATATTGCGCCCTCGAATATATTTGTACTTGTTGCGGAGTGCGACCACCCTGGCAGAAACAAAAAAGAGCGATGGTGGCCTAACGGTTCTATAGTGCAATTTAGAATCCAACAATACCGGGTTCAAAACCTAGGCTCCGCACCAATGAATTTTCAAAGCTATGTTCAGTTTTCTATTGCTCCGTGCTGTGGAGGGCACGTTAAGCTGTCGGTCCCGGCTGTTATTGATTAATAGCAGTCGTTAAGCCAGATGTCAGAGGCCCTCGGGCGGCCTGACGAACTAAGACATCAGAGGCCAGCACTATCTCATACGACAAACAAACAAACAAGGCAGAAACAATCTTTAAATGTAGTTTCAATGAATCATTTTTTAAAATAAATTAAGAATTTTGAGTGCGACGGTGGATTGGTTATCGTAGCTCAATTAATTGAAGAACACAATGCCGCACATAGATAAATCCTTATCTATGTGCGGCATTGTGTTCAGCTGCAGGTTCAAATCCCGTCGAACCCAAAAAATATTTTTTATAAAGGATTATTGGTAATTCAACGTATTCCCGTTAGTTGGTGATAGGGGTGACTATTTGCGATAATTTTAACCCCCATATACCCATAATGCAATGCAAAAGTGAACCATTTTGGAGTTATCAAAATAAGTCAAACATGCAACTTTTTTTTATTAAAAAATAAGTATCAATTTAAATCTCATTTTTTCTTCTGATTTATAAAAACTATTAAACACTGGTTATTTATCAATATTAAAACAACAATTATTGGTCCAAATTTAAAAATTCGAGAGGAAAAACGATATTATTTCAATATTTTTTTGAGTTTTTTTTTCCACTAAAGTGCCATAAAAACAAAAAAAACGTTACGAAACTTGGCTTGCAGATTATTTTAAAAGTCTAACCATTTTCTTAGCTCTCCAGCAATGCATAGCAGCATTTAGATTGCTCGGTAAAAAAATTGGTCCGATTAAATTGACTTCACTTATTCCCATCCACACATTGACCGAAAAACAGCGTTGCGACACTTTTGGCCTCTTTTTATTGCATTTTCTCTCTCCAATAATTTTCATTGTGGTAGTTAGTAATCCCATCTTGATCGAATTTGGATTCGTCAGTCAATAGGTTTAAAAAAAAAAACCTGAATCTACAGAAATAAACTCTCCTTTGGGTCCTCTTCGTGAATAACTTGCACAGCAGTATAATGGTAAGGATAGAATCCTGCATTATACACTATAGACCACGCTTTTCCTTGTGTTACAGAGAGTCGTGTGGCGACGGTGTTTGTTGAAATTGTTGGTTCATCAATAAATTCTTGCAGAATATCCTCTTCGTAATTAACACCATAGACTGGGGGTCTTCCGGCATTAATTTGTCGTCTC
The DNA here is from genome assembly GCA_946251855.1 of Alsophila aescularia. NCBI lineage: Eukaryota > Metazoa > Arthropoda > Insecta > Lepidoptera > Geometridae > Alsophila > Alsophila aescularia. The sequence continues at coordinate 50,843,674 of OX276375.1, forward strand.
TGAACACTACCAGTTTCTCGGATTCGCCTAAACACTCCATTAAAAACTGATACATGGGGTAACCAGCGATTAGAAAACCGACGCGAATAATCTTGACGAGCAGCTTCACTGTTACCGTTGCAAAAGCCGTAACAAAACACAATATCTTTATTTGTGTAATTTTTAAACATACGCTGTGCATTTTGATCACACTCTTCCATATTTCAATTCAAATTAAAAATTAAACTACATTCGTGTGTGTATTTACTTCAAAAAACACAGTGCCAATTTGTAAAACAAAACTAATGAACGCGTGAAAAGTTTTTGAAAAAATAACTCTTGGAAAACTTTGTTTTTTTTTTTCATATCCTGCCAGTTTGCTTCCTGCATTGGCATAAGTACGCATTAAACTTATTTGCAAGATATTCAAACAGCAATTTTAAGTTTACTTCGAATATGAATTTCCGCCTGCTTCCTTTGTGATCTTTTTTTTCCAGTTTCTTTGAAAGTTCCTAGTTGTTATGAATTGTTGGAGAGCTAAGAAAACTGTTATGTTTTTAAAATAATCTGCAATTTTTTAAGTTTTTTTTCCAATTTAATGCCTTAAAAACAAAAAAAAACATTATGAAACTTTCATAATGTCATTTTTTATTTAAAAAAGCTGAAGATGAATTTCTAATTCTAATAACAAATTGAACAGTCTGTCTGTAGTAGGACAGACTGTTCAATGACAGACTGTTATGCCTCACAGAGCCCTATTAAAAAACTGCTCCTGGATACGCTTAATTGTTAATGAATAATTTGTAACTTTGATTCGTGACGTGATTTGACTTTTATTCCTCTATTATAGATATAAATATTCAGTAACCTCATCTCGTATGGTATCATCATTTTGTCGGGGAGCACTAAATGGGCTTGCCTGACATTTTATTACGTTTAGTACTAATATTGTTGGCCTAGAATTATTCTCGTCTCCGCGCCGCGCCGGGCGCCTGCGACTATTTTGTAGAGGCTTATTATTACTGATTCGGCAAACAATTTTACCTAATATGAAATATTACAGGCGCTTAAGTTTATCTTGAAACTTGAAACCCACATAAACGCTACATGTTACTACATTTATTATATAAAGATTGTGGAGTGCGGATACATCATCAAAACGGAGTGCTAAAAGTGCCATATCAACAGCAATATGAGTAGTAAATAAATAACCATAAAACTTTATGGCGGAGCGTTTCGAAAATGAGTAAACACTGAAAAACAATGGAGCTACCGAATAACGCGCCAAAGGTGACATATCATTTCCGTTATTGGCTTGTACCACCATGGGGCTTTGCACTACGGCAAGAAGAAAAACTGTACTTGGAATACACAAACAGACAAAAGCAACGAGCCGTTCCGCGCTTCCTCGCCATCGGTTTAATGATTCAGGCGTTCGCGGCGCTCGTTCCAGGAGAGCGCGATTTGTTCTTCGCCTACTCGTCCGTGACTATAGGTCTGTTGATCAATTTAACGCTGGCCGCACTGTTTGCTTGCGTGCGACGAGCTCGGACTGCCATCAGCCACCTAGCGTGGCTCGTGTTATGGGCACAGCTTTTGATGAGCGCTTCTCGCAGGCTCGGGGATTCCTACAACGAACTGCTGGGGTGGGCTGTCGTGCTGC